>OV121085.1:5165833-6576666 GCA_921293015.1 Phorcus lineatus
CACCAAAATTGTTTCTCTTTATGCAAAGAACTGACAAATGTAATATGTATCATGAGGAAACAAATATCATTTGAAATTGAGCCTATGAAAGTGTTTTTTAATATATTTCGATTTTATATATGGGTATTGATGTCAGAGTATAACTTCTTTTTTTAATTGAAAAAACCATGACCAGCCTAAATAAACTTTTACAATTATTCACGTATTGTGAATATCACATAATTACAAAGTGTTAATACAGTCATTGTGATGTAATAGTATAAATACAGATTAAAATCCTGTTTATAAAACACTTGTGATCAGAACATTAGTGAGCGATAAGATTGCCAGGTGAATACATGATAATATGATAACACAAAAACATTATGCTTAGATCGTGGCTAATTGAAATGCTATATCAACCATACAATATATCAACATCACTATTTATGATTCTAATAGATTTACAAGTTTATAGAAACAACCAGTGCTGCCAGATGCAGTTAATACTAATCTGAATAAATTTAGATCGACATTTTGACATTATGTAATATGCATCTTTTCGATTGGCTGAGCGGCAAAATGTCAAAGTTCACAGGGAGAGCCGTTTTTACCGATCATTATTAGGTCAAAAGTATCACATGATATTGTTAAATATCTAAACAATATTTAGATTGCCATTCATAAATTCGTCGTATTCTACCTCATATATATAAACAAACCTCCTCTAAAAACAGACAACCTATGGTTCTAATAATTATATGCGACATAGATCAATTGAAAAATTAAACATACCTCCTCTCAAAACAGACATCCTATTGGTCTAATAATTATATGCGACATAGATCAATTGATAAAAGGTAGTTTATTATGTTTGGATTCTTTTGGTAAGATATTATATAGGTGATTTGATTCTAACTTAGACTCTCGTTTGAAATCACTATTAAACAATATGTCTGTGAACTATCGGCAAGTCTAGGTAGGTTGCCTCTGTTCAAACTCCAAAGATTATTTAATTTATACTTATGTATCTTTTATCTTTTACGCAATATGTCACTGTCAAATTTGTGATTGACTTTGTGAAGGTCTCATGACGCTCCTGATAAACACTTCAGACATAGTTGTAAAAATTACTCCATTGATTACACTAACCAGGATATTACCTAACGTAAACAAAATGTTATGTGAAATCGGAGTGACCTAGTTTTCGCTCCAAACGCCGAGACCAGTAGCGGTCTAAACAATTTAAAATCAGTGTGCTTTTTCTTTGATTCTTTCAATATGGATTTTGAAATTATTTCATTGAAAATTCCAGTAAAACACGTGATGTAGATTATCTAAGTATATTTTCATGGATAACAATAAACCAATGAATTAAACCTCGTTTTGTTTTTCATGTTTTTCTTCTATTTGATAGTGGTTATCTAGAACGAGCAGGAATGATATCGAATTACCATACGTCTATAATCTTTCGTTGAAAATGAATTTTGGGAACCCTGCGAAAACCCTTTCGTTGGTTGTTGCAGTTTAATGATATGTTAACCAAATAAACTGCAGTCAACGTTAAGAAGATGTTGATCCTCGTGGCATTATCTCAGATCCAGATAGTGATAACAATAATAGTGGTCAGTAGACTTAATGTAACTGTTGATACACTACTGAATCATGAATCATTGTATGTGATGTGGTCGCGCTTACACACCAGACACCAGGACATGACGTCATAGCAACAAGCTGTTATTTGACCTTTTTGATGACCTAATCGTGTAAACCGAGTGCTTTACTGCGCATGTTGAAATAGACACGCACGGGGATTTTGAGTAACCGAGTGCAGGTCTTTTTGTTGAATATATAGTTTTTTGTTCAAATAGTGTCAATTTTATTTCAGTTCCTTTTATAATTGTTCAGCAGGGCAATGAAATTTTGTGGCTTTACTTTTTTTAATGAAACCTGTATTTAGAATATGCTGTACCATCTACTTGGATATTTTCAGTTATCTCCGTTTTCTAGAACCTTGGTGATCAAACGATAAAACTAATGCATCAAATTTCATTATTTTGTTTACAAGATATTTAAAATTTATTCATTTTGTCATTCATTTACTTACTTGGATACTTAAATACGTGCGTATATAATAACTTAAAGAACCACTCTGTGATTTTCATGATTTATTATTCACTCTTGATACGAACCTAAATGTCACATGTGATATGACAAATATTGGTTTTCCATGAAAATATATAAACAGCCTTGTAAATGCAAAGAGGTGTAGATATCACGTCCAATATACTTGGATACTAGATATATAACCTAACAGACACTATCAATTCCTGGCTGCCCTCCTGGCTGTTTTAGATAAGTCTGCAAAATTATGTTTGACTATTTGACGCGCGCCACTGTCCGGTTTTCGATCACAATTGCTATTTTCTACCTTTATATTGTCACTGTAAAAAGTCAATATGCTTTAAAATGTGTCCTTTTGGTAACAGTCGATACTTCGCGATCACATTACACCATTGATTAAGTTTGGCATATATGACTCCAACAACTCACGGAGTGGCTCTTTAAATGAAAGGTGTACGTGCTGTCAAAATATACTGTTAATACCCGATCCCTCCGTTGTTCTGGCATCAAGAATCTGAAGTCAGATAAGAGACGGGTAAACTAGGCTGGCTTGCCAAGATCAAATGAGGGGCGTCTTTTTTATATCTATTCTTATTCAAATACCATTTATCGGAATTTAACAGAAAAATATCGACATTATTCAGATGAAACGTTCATGATTTGTTCGCTGCCTTCGACAATTCTAAACTTCAAAGACGCATTTGTGATTCGAATTACCATTCATGAAAACGATGGACCTCTTTGAAGATTGGAATTTCATAAGAGCAGCATCATATTCTCTTCAATTTTATTCTTTGATATCTAGTTCATATAAACTCAATACCTTTCTGAACAACTAGGGAATCAAAATACGTTTGCAATTCTTCGGAGAGAGATGAAAACGTATTAACTCAGATTTATCAAACTCAATTCTTCAAAAGATTTATCTGCAAAATAAGTAAGCGTTTAAAGGAATACATTCAGTTTTAAAGGTTTTCACTTTAGAAGTTTTCATTCTAATGTCGCTTGCATCGCATAGACTCGACTTATTGTATTGGTTTGGAAATAATCTTGAAAGCGGTGTTAAACACCAACTCACCTCACCTCACCTTGTATCGGTTTGGGGATAAACGGGTGAACTTGTCAACCGCTAAGTCACGTTTACGTAACTCAGTACCCATATAGCGTCAATATATCGATGGATTGATTTTATTACCAATCTGTTATTTTGCAAGAATGGAATCTGTATTTTGAAACAGTGGCTAAAATTGTGAAAACATACCATCAGTTGTTTTTCCAAACACTTCTAATTGGACAGAGGGCAGTTCAAGAACGTAGCTAGAAGACATGGCTAATGTAGACGAAATATTTATTGTTGTGACATTAGAGAGAAGGTCATCCTTTATTTAATGTACGTGTTTGAAGTAACGCGTTTGTTGTTCACTGGTAAATAAACATACATGTGAATAACAAAAATGAATATACACATATACACAAAGTTTTTTTTATTACACTATAAGCTCATAAGTCCAAAGTTACCTTATACCTTCTGTCGTAGAAATGGACAGGCACCTTAAATGGGCAAAAACACGTGGGTTTTTTAAAATTTTATTTCTTAAAATTTTCCTAATTAGATAATTGTTTATGCCAAATGCATTATTTTTAGAGGGTCGTACACCTCGTTACTAAACCCGATTATCTGCAGTCTTAGAAGAAATTCTCACAGTATCGAGCAAAAACTGCTGGCTGCCATTTTAGTGTGAACATCTTTTAATTGTTAAAGGTAGGGAAATGCATTCGTGTTGCATTACCGAACATGTTTTGTTCGTTTTAGAACTTTTTCTTTTGATATGAAGATTTCCTTGTCATTGGTGACTTCTATAACGGTTTTCGTGAGATCTCCTTGTTTACCTTACAAAACGTGTTACTGTCCCTTTAAGATGAATTGCTCGTGTTTGGATTCTAACAACATAATTCAGGGGATCGCACTTCATCAATATAAGGGATATGATCATTTCAAATCAGTCATTTTACGTCCTCTTTCTAAAACGTAGTTCCATACTTTTGTCATTTGTCATGGTCAGTTTCATAAGCATGACCTGACAAATTGTCATGATTGTCATGTTAAGGTATACGAAGAGTTGTTAGAAATTAGTACGCACCGTGAGATAACTGACATCTTGGTGAATGAAATGAAGATCCACATTGTATAGTTATCTTTAACCCCACTTTGTTAACCACATTGGAAGCGATTCCTAAACATAAATAGCAAGCTACATAAAGGCATGTGTATCCACAGACCTCCTACAATACCATGACATATATCAGGCCAAATGTCTCGTGTCGCTACCGACTAGGTATTCGTTACTATGTTAAGCATGTAATCTTTTCAGTAAATTATGTCGTTGAACGAGGGGCTTTAAGTAAACATCTCGAGTCATCTGGTCTTATATAGATATCAGGGTACTGTTTGAACTCTGCGGGTACAAATACGCCGATGTAGCAGGGTGTATAAACACGAAAACATGGTGAGCACAGAAGAGATGATAACGTTATGTTACAAATGAAAAACGTTAACTAACAGAAATGAAATAAAATTCTAATTCTATATTTAAGAAATCTGTTAATTACAAGAAAGCATAAATAAACAATATTTCAACCAATATCCTCATTTCAGATTTTTTGTAAATTCAATACTTAGACGCATCATTAGCTCAGCCGTATTCAACTGTTCATATTTATTCTATTTTGTACACATCTGTGCATACATTTTTTTATCTCTCAGCAGACCTCTGTAGTTTAACATTTCCACTGTTAATTGCAGGTATATTATAAAGAATGATAAGTATAACTAGTAGTATACTGAGTATAATAAGTAGTATAATGATAAGTATATGCATCGACAGAGGGCTAGACTGAGTGCACATGTTGTTTAATTAGCTATCTCGAACCGAAAAAGTGTGCTGTAGTGCCTAGGAAGCCCTTAGTTAACAATCTCTATATCTATTTTCAAGTCACAGAACAATCGCATTCGCCAAGACTGATTACTGTAACTATATCTTTCTGTAGAAAATTAAAATAAATTGATGTTCGTCCTTAAGACACGAAGTCTGCAAATTAATATTGATCTTGAACACCTTCACATAAGTCAAGTTCCCATGCGGTAAACTCGAAGGCTAATGTGTTTCCTAAAGAAAGATATATATATATTGGATTTCTTTAGTTTTATCTGATTACGTCGTACAACTGCGCAGTTTCCCATTTATCATTTGGAAATTTTTCCAACTTATATCGTCTGTAGATTTTGATGCTCGTGAGATAATTGAATTTCTCTATTGATATGTTTGGTCAAATGATTATAAAATCATTTTTGTCATTTGAAAACGTATTTCGAAATTCAAACCAAAACAAACCCAGATTTATAGATCGAAAATCAAGCATTTGTTTTTATTACACTTTGGATGAAAAATCTTTTTGATCGCATTACACGTGTGCTACAGTGGCAGGTTGAAAGGCCTAATTTATGCGTGAATTGACATATTATACGTGCGCTTCATTATCATCATTACGATCATAATCTATAACAACTTCATTTTATTAAAAATCCTAATCAACGATAAGCACAATTTTAAAGATAAAGATAAGTTGCTTGACAAAGACATTATCTCTGTCGAAACGTCGCTTCAACATAATAAAGAAGTTGCTTATCCATAAAAACAGTCCTTATATCGTTCATCCCATGAAGTTCTAGAATGCCTATCAAAGAAATCTTAATCAATTATGACATAAGTAACAACAATCACATCGTAAATATTTTATTTATCATAACAATCACAAGCGTGATTCAGACCCCTAGATGAGTTCAGGTTGAGTGGTGATACGTCTCTATTTCTCTATTGTAGACTTAATTATGAATGATTATATTATGCCGTAGGAAGCGGGACGATTTATTTCATTTAGCAGAGGTTAATTGATTGCTCGAAAAAAAATATAAGTAGCAATATTAAGAATCTTCAAGTCTCACACTTCTCAAAAGTATTATATTATCTTTTCCTATTAATGTTAGAGACCTAAGGAGATATTCATGCCTACTAAGATTCAATGTGTTCCCGTTAAGATGTAACATTAGATGGAAAGAAACTGTTAGCTCTGATACTATTTGTAAGATGTGTAATAGCGGTAACAATGAAAAGGAGTCCACTTCCTTTTTTAATGTTACAGATATGCAATACTTAGAATTAATGATATACCTGTGTGGAATACATTTACAAATAATTGTAAAATGATCATGCTATTAACGTCATATGATCATGTACTTTTAATGAATGGCGCAAAATTTATCAAGTTAGCTCTCAAATGTCTAATGTCAAATGTATGTATACTGTCATTTAAACGGTTTTATCATTATTGTCTTTGTACATGGGCAAGTGGCCTAAACTGAGAATAAACTTCTTCTCTCTACAAGCATGATTACAACAAACGCCACCATCATAAACTTATGTGCTTTCAATAATTATCACCATCAATATATTTAAAACTATGCACGAAAAACGTTGAAGATCCCATCATTTTCCGGGTTTTTTTATAGTATTTTTTAAACTTTGCACTCAGCCAATGTAATGTCGTTAAACGAGGAAATTAAATGAAATATCTCGAGTCATGTGGTCTGCTGGATATCAAGGTATTTTAGAAGCTCTGCAAACAGCAATACGCCGATGTAGAACGATGCAAGAAAAACGAAAACTAATGACCACACAAGCGATAATTACCTTTTCTTAGATGTAATATAACTACACACTAACTATGATTTATTTTAAAATGAAGTTTTAGCAATGAAGGTATGTAATGAAGGAAGATTTCCGACAATACAGTGTAAACGTAAAGTCTTAAATACCAACACCTTTGGGTTGAAAGCCCTTTTATCGATTTTCGTTGATTTTAATCAACATATTAGGATTGTCTAGGTTTGAGAAGTGAGTTGAGCGTATGATATCGGTGACCAATAATTGAACATGTACACTTCTGTTATGCATAAAGACAAATTTAAGCAAAGCGTATTCTACACACATTGATAAAACAATGTCACCGAACATTTGGTGTTCACCACGACTGATTACTGACTCCTTATCTTTATGTAGAAAATGAAAATAAATTGATAACCGTCCCTACGACACGAAGTGTGCAAATTAATATCGATCTAGAACACCTTCACATTAATCAAGTTCCCCTGCGGTAAAATCGAAAGCTAATGTGATTCCTAGAGAAAGATAAGTATTGGATTTCTTTCGTTTTATCTAATTACGTCGTACAACTGTGCAGTTTCCCATTTATCATTTGGAAGTTTTCAACCTTTTTTCGTGTGCAAGTTTAGATGCTCGTGAGATAATTAATTAAATGATCTCTTGTTAACTTTGGCTAAATCATTTTAAAATCATTAATACAATTTAAAAACCGATTCGAGTATCAAACAAAAAAGGCTTACCTACTATTTACAGGTGTTACTCGTATGGTGCAGTTAGAGGTTGAATTACATGATATGCGAGTGAACCGTCATATTATACGCGCGCTTCATTTGAGATCGCTGTTTAGTGATCAATATGACAGTTTTTAATTGATAATGATTCAAATCAAGAGGAGAATTCTTTATGTTATCCATTGTTAAGATATTCTCTCATTAAAGATGAAAGAAATATTTCATGAAAACATTTTCCCCACACCTCAGTGTAGAGCCAACCTCATTCTTCATAATTATACTCATGTCATCAGCTAGCCTCGGATATTTGTAACTTTTATAAACCCGTGTTAGAATATTTGATATCAAAGAAAATTGGGTGAGATTCTATATTTATAGATAGTGTATTTCATCATGCCGGCTATTGTTCTTTATAAGAAACTACCGTGTTGGTACCATAACTTCCACCGGTACATAGATACATCATCATCATCATCATTATCATCACCATCATCACATTACATCATCATCGCAAAACTTTAAAAATAACATTTGCAAAGACACTTTATTCATGTTTAAACAAATGCGTATGCATTAACGTATGGAATACGTACAGTGAACTGTCTAAACCTACATCCCTCAGATACAACATTCTCTCTAAACTGGCACTTATATGTATATTTGCCTTGCTGCAAAATATTTTCCTATTTCAATCCGACATCTTTAAAAACGAAAATTTCTTAACGGTTTGAATAAATTTAATAAATTTATCATAAATCCGGCCCATGACACTCGCTGAAAAAAACTAGCTGTTGTGCTTGACAAACTAAGGAGGCCCGTGTATTTGCAGATCGAACGAGAAATTACTAGTACTGATAGCTTAATGGTCTTATCTAATCTAAGATCCAAATTCCAAAATTATTTTTCGTTAAAGGTTGAAATGATAGGACTTTGTTCGATGTGTTATGATGACAATTTACAAATGTCTGATAAATACCAAATAACAGTTTTAAAAAATGGCAAGCATGCATATTCAGCTACTAAAATGTGGTTCGTAAATTTCAAATGTTTTAGCATATATAGCAAATTATTTGGCCTTTTGTGTGAAATATAAAAGCGACTATGACTCTCCTATAGGTAGTAGATTTACATCTATAGATATGAAGATGAAAGTCGACATCTCTGATAATAATAAATTGTCACTTTAAGAGCGTATTTTTGTTAAAATAAAAAACTATCGTTACACTGAAAGAGACATTTCACAACCAAAATCAAAATCATTATGAAATGATACTGAAACTCAAAGCTAGTCTTTATCTTATATTTTCTTTGAATAATTTAAATGATCAAGTACTGACGAGAACTCGGCACATTACTTTTTCACTAGCGCTTCCTACTGCGCTAACGATCCATTTGTAGTCGCTGCGTGGAGTATGTAGCTGTACATCCGGTCAAATGGAGAAACGAACTAACCGTGATGGCGGACCATGTGATGTCTAGTTTAGAACGAGCTGCCCAGGCAGTGCTGGTAGGTTTTAACCGCCTTGATTTGAGGAAATAATGATACTATGATATTTTCTACCCTTTTCCAATCATTTTGGGTCTTAAATATAACAACTTCATTAACTATTCGGTCGTCACCAGCTGTGTTTGTCCACCTGTTGTGTTGTCAAAGACAGACGTCATCAGAACTGTTGATGTTTTTCAAAAAACATGTTTTGCGTTTTTTATGTGTTCAAATACAAAATGTGAACAATATTCTTCTGAACTCAATTAAATAGAATGTTATTAATGAAATATGATTCATGAATTTAATTTTTCAAATTAAAAACTCACTCGTGTGAGCCTAGTAGTGGAAGGCTAGAAAAATGGTTTTTTTTAAAAAAAAGGTTGATAATTTTAGTGAAATTATCGACCATTACCATCATAGTAGTAGTTAATCCGAATTTATGCTGATTCCTTTATCAATTGGTCTTCAAACAGTTTGTGACCAATGTGGAGTTTTATATTTTTGAATATTTTATAATTTGATGTAACAAATGAAATATGTGTTGTCCTTAAAAATGCAAAATGATATGCAAATCTATTTTCATACTGTTTCACTTCATATATATGATGAAATTTGAAGGTTAAAACCTTACAAACCAATTTTGACAAGTGTATTTCACAGCAGTCTCCTGATCGATATGCAAAATGATATTTGAACCTATATTATAATGAAATGATGGTTGTCTTATTCCAATAGACTTGTGTCTTAGCTATTTACCAATACACTTTTAGTGGGTGTGTTCGTTGTCACATTTTGTTTCAGATGTTTTCCTATTTTATGTCTTTGATTTAATGTGATAGAGAGTAAGTCTGCTAAGTTTTAAAGATGGCCAATTGTCTGATTTCAATATGTTCATAATTTGAATGCAGAGTATGTTGATAAGGTCAAAGATGTCAAACTGTGTTAGTGGTGTGATTTCATCAAGAACTACTGTTTTTGAAAATTACCATTTTAATGCTTATGAATTCATTATTGTGACACTAAAACACTAAATCTAAAACAATAAAAGACCAATAACTAAATAAAAAGACAATATTTAACCACTTGTGCACACCATAGTCAATAGTATTTTTGAGAACCTATTAAAGCAGACAAAAAGAAACCATTGGCTGGTAGCATTGGTAAGGTCACATAAAGTCTTTTCATGTATTTGTGATGTAGAATTCAGCTTTTCAGAGTTATTGAAGACGTTTGCTCAAAGGTGAATGAATACAAGAAAATGTCTTTTTTTCTTATTATTTTTAGATGAATATGTGAGTTGATTTGAACTAATGATATTTTGACACATATGAAAGACAAATTAAATTTAAAGAATAATACTCTTGAAGTCTTCCATTTTAAAATCTTACTGTAGTATCACCTATATTGCCTGAGGAATATGTATGATTTTCAGTTTCATCATTAGTCATTTTTTAAAAGTGAAGAAAAAATAAATAGTTTGAAAACTTTGAAAGAGAGAGCAGACGTTATACTACATGTCCTATACATGTAATACAACCGGAATGGCATTAATCTAAATTTGGATGCATATAGAGTCATATTGTGTCCATGATGAACTTTTGTCTATGAATGAATGAATGAATGAATGAATGTCTTTATTTCCTCCGATAAACGAAGATCACATAAATGCAATTACAAAGTCATTGATACAGGCAACAAAATATATACAAGACAAAACATATCAAAAACTGTACATTAATGATGATTTCAGTGTAGATAGATACACAGCAAATAGTAATACAATGTTTTTCTTTATTGGTACAGTTATGTCAGGTATCACATTAGCGCCACTGAATAGAGCTATAATATCATCATCATTATCAATCATTTCAATTTGAACATACAATTCAATATCAGTTGTATCAATAAGATTACTGTAAAAAGTGTTTCTTTGGTTCATAAAGTGCTCGCAGTGAAGAATAACATGACAATCATAATCAAAGCAGTGTGTTTGACAATGTATACATTCTCGTGAGGTTTTACCTCGAGAGTTTACCAGTATAACGAGTTGTATTTCAGTTCTATATTCAGGGTTATCATACAATAAATCATACAGACTATGCATGCGTAGCTGAGGTTGTACTTTAGCATATCTAGCCATATCCTGTCTGGCAGACAAAATTGTCTTCCATTGATTTTCCTCTGAGGATGTAATAGATTTAAGCACAATATTGCGCCATGCTAGTTTTGAGGGAAAGTAACCATAATGTACATAATCAATAACGAATCTGTGTAAATCATATTTTCTCGCTGTGCTTAAGAGACAAGCACATATACTTCCGGACTTATTAAGTGATTCAATATTGAATGACAAAAATGCACAAAATAAAAACTTTGTTGATGAGTGACATTGATTATTACACAACCGCCCAAGAAACAATAATCTGCATTTATCAATATAGCCTGTCATTGTCCAGAGACCCAAATTTGCTATTGCAGAAACCGTAGAAATTCTTTTATTGAAACCTTGAACACAACGTGCAAAATACCTTTGGGTTGATTCAATTAAATCAATATCCTTACCATGTAATTCAGGCAAAATTTCACATCCGTAAAAACTGGTTGGTAGTATCATACGCTTCCATATATTGACTGATGTAAGTGGATGTAGATCGTTGCTATTCAAGCCAAGTGTTCTTAATGAGTTAACAGTTTGTCTAGCCTTTTGACAACCAGAGAATATTCTATCTCTACATGACATGTCTGAAGAGATAAGGACACCGCCATACTTCACAGATTCAGTATTGGTAATAGTTGTTTCGCCAAAGGAAAGTTCTATATCTGGACAGGGTTGTCTCCCTTTACGAAATACAATTACAGTGCTCTTGGAAGCATTGTAAGTTAAACGCCATCGTGAAGCATAATCAGAAACTATATTGAGAGAATCTTGAAGAGCATGTGGTGTGGTACTAATCAGGGTAGTATCATCAGCTAGTAAAACAGAGGGTACATCAAGACCATACACGCGAATACCATTATTAGCCAATCTTAGTTCAGTTAAAAGATCGTTGATAAATATTAAGAAGAAAAATGAGGATAAAACTCTGCCTTGCCCCACTCCTTGTTTGATAGGAAATTCATAAGATGAAGTACCGTCATATTGTACAAAGGCTGAACTGCGTGTATAATTATGGTAGAGTAAGTTCCACATTTTACCTGATATACCATGATCATGTAGTTTAACAAAAAGGCCGCCGTGCCAGATACGGTCAAAAGCCTTTTCGTTGTCTAGGAAAGCAGTAAATACCGGTGATCCTCGTTCAATATAAAATGCTATAGAATCAAGAAGCATGAATACAGCCATTATTGCGCCATGTTCCTTCCGAAAACCAAATTGTAATGGATCTGGAAAATTGCTATAAGTAGAAACAAAACTTTCTAAACGCGAAAGTATAATTTTTTCAAGGAGTTTTCCCACACAGGATGTTAGTGTTATACCTCTGTAGTTTCTTGGATCACTTTTAGCACCTTTGCCCTTGTAAATTGGAACAATCATACCTTGCCTGTAGACTCGTGGAAAATACTCAGTTTGCATGATAGCGTTAAATAATATACACAACTTATCGACAAACATATCACCACCATGAATAATATGCTCATTATTGACATGATCAGGTCCAGGAGCCTTGTTACAGTTGAGATTATCAATATGTTGCTTAATCTCTTGCGGCTCTATGTTAGTATATATAATATCATCAACCTCTGTACAGTCACCTGACTGAGCAATGATATCTGCTAGCTTGGACTCTACAAAACATTTAAAATCATCGTCAAAGCTTTCAGATTCATGAGGTTTAGCTAGGTCAGCGTAGTAATTGCCCCACACTTTACTAATATCGTCGGGCGTTCGCGCATTCACGCTGTTATAGACTAATTCACTTATAGTTGATTTAGGACGTCGGAGTTTACGTACTGATTTGAAAAAAGTATTTATATCAGTTTCTGACGAGGTTTCAAGGTCACGATATATTTCTTTACGTTGTGTACTCTTTCGCAAATGTCGATGTTTGCGTCGAAATTCGCGCTTAGCATCCTTATATATATTGAAAGATACATCGTTATCGCCCCGGGGCTTGACTTTCAAAAACTCTTATTACATAATAGAAGAAAATGGAAAACAATCTCGTTGAATAAGAACCTGTTATCATCAACTATTATTCTACCAGCATATCCACTCATCAAAGTTTTTAATTGTTCTGTCCTCGGTAGGAAATCATGTTGCAGCAAGGTTAGATTAATACCGTTTCTTGAAATTCTTTATTCTGCTTTGTGTCAACTTTTTCCTATTTTCAATGTTTTTCCAGCACGGTGAAAATTTATTGACAGAAAGAGTAATATAAGTTTGTGGGGACAAGATTACAGGGAATGATCAAGAAAACAAAAGCTAATGATATGTAATGGAAAACAGGCTATGCAATTTTAGAATTAGTTTTTCAGGAATGAAACTGATAGAAAGTGTTTTTAGACCAATTGCAGGTCATGCTATCCAGTGATGTTGCAAAAGTAGGCTGCAGGAAATTATCTTACAGCAATGAAAATAAGGTCATACTGACTCTGTTTGGATAATTTGAAATTCCATGTTTAATGCTTGAATTATATTAAGTTTGCCAAATTTGTGCAGGTTAACTCGTTTCAATTAAATTTGTCATTATAATTATGTGTCTGTTTTAACTTCTTGTGGATTGCAGTTTTCACACATTTAAATGAAGGGCTAGTACAATTTTGAAAGGACTAGTGATTTTCCAATTTCGTGTGAGCGTCTATCCCTGAATCTCAATCAATCCCCTTGATCAAATACGTATTTAGTACTGTTCTGTTATTGACTCTACTGTGTTGTGACTTTTAATGTTTCTTCTGTCTACAGGCGGCGCCCACTATTGTCACCCCTGAACAAAGACAAGCAGCTGAACGAGTTATCCTAGACTTCCGCAAGACTAAACTACCATACAACATCTGCAAATATATTCTTGGTGAGCTTTTGTCCATTATGTTTTCTTAGTACTTTTCTTGAAAAGCCAAATGCAGAAATTTTGAGTATATTGAGATTATTCCATTGATAATATTTATTGAATATTAGTTATTTTAAGAGATAAGACTTACACTCTGACTCAGTTCATCGGACCTCAAATAGGGCAAGATAGGCTTGTAGCAACAGCCTGATATTTGACCATCCTGTGTCTAACATTCAATCATATTCGAAGGAGTTGGATAGCGCAGTGATTAGCGCATTGGACTTTGGATCAAGAGGTTTGTTGTTCGAATCCCACCAGGGGCTTGAAAACTTTTTCTTGAGGAGAGAACTATTCTACACGCAGTTAGGTTTGTGTGCAATTTAACACTAAATCCCAGCGCAGTAAAACCCATGGTTCCCTATTTCAAGCTGTTATGTGCATGTTTCAACGCAATAATATCCACAATGGGCTTTCTCCCTGCAATAATAGCAGCAGCCATGATATAAGTGAAATATTCTTGAAAGTGGCATTAAACACCAGATCACCTCACCTCAGTCACATTTGACCTCTCAAGAAGAGAAAGTTAAAATGAAATATGTCATAATTTAGAGCAGATATGATTAGTTCTTTAATATTTATGGAAGATGGACATTCCTTTCAAATTTGTATTATTTGACTACATGATTAAATTATCCTTAAATGGGGATGCTAGTTGAATTACAAATTAATTTTAGATTAAAATCAACAAGAAGTCTATTTAACCATGTAAGATAATATAATCTATTTTTCCTCCAGAAACCAGCAAGAGTGACTATGTTCTATTCCAAGCAGCCACCACCATCAAGGAGGGGATTGTTCGTGAGTGGACGCTACTTTCCCCGGAAGATATTGAGTCTCTTCGTTCTTTCCTCCTCACATACATCACCAAAAATATCAGGTATTTGTGAATGGATGCTTCAGAACTGTCAGTGAGCATTAGGGCAGCACTGGGGCATTTTGAAGATTGAAAGCAATTTCTTTTATTCTTTGAAATAAAAAATAGGGTATTCTTTAAGAATGTGAATTTAGTATCAACATATTTTTTTTCCTGATTAACTTTTCTTTCATATTTGTTTTGTTGGCAGTCCACAAAAGCTTGAAAAATAAAGTGATTATTGAATAAGCTCATAATCCAAAACATTTCCTTATCCAGCCTACAAAGCTACGTGAGAGAGCAGATCCTACAGACAGTTGCCGTCATTCTGAAGCGGGGCACTCTGGACACAAAGACAGCCGGCTGTGACAGTCTCTTCTCTGATGTAACCCAACTTATTAGCAGTGGAAATGTTACCATGGTAATAGAGATGTTTTTTCTTAATTTTGTAAGTTTACTTTAAAGGTTTTACTTGGACTTCTCTTTGCTTGGACTGTCTTTTTAACGAATGATTTGTTTTTGGAGCATCATTCTTTCAAAACAACTTTGAAAATTCAGATATCTGTTTTTACTCGTAAAACACTCTATTGTATTGTATCATGGCTCCGTGATGTCACAATAGTGATGATTAAGGTTATTGCCAGTCTAGCATGATAGAGGGTTTTTTTTCACTTAAAACAAAGGAACATCTTACTCTTAATTGTATGTGTTGCTAACGGTTGAAATACTGCTCAAGCAATGCTAAACATTAATCACTCACTCAGTTGTGTAAAAAAATGGCTTGATTACCTGTGTGTGCAGCAACTGGTGGCGTGTTCGATGCTGACTGCTCTCCTGAACGAGTACTCCAGTTCCAGCAGAACCAGCAGCGTGGGCTTCACCTGGGAGTTCCACACCAAGTGCAAGAGGGCCTTCGAGGTGTGTTACTCACGCTTTGATTTTTTGTACTGTGACCAGGTTCTTCAAGAAAGTAAACAAATGAACATGTCAATTTGGTAGTTATTTGTCTATGGTTGTGGTTGGTGAAGATATTGGAGTTTAGTCATGAAACATTTTTTATGCTCTCATGCCAAGGAATTATTCAAGGTCACCATTCATTAGCATGGACTTATGACTATCTGAGCACTTAGGAAACTAAGAATATCCAGACCTTCTCTATGAAACATCGTCCTCACCCTGTGTATGTATCTATCTGTCTGACAGGAGAAAGGACTGAAGAAGGTGTTCATGTTCTCACTTCAAGTTCTCAACGAACTTGAGGCACAACCCAGTCCTCTGAGTCGGGAAGCAACAGCCGTCCTCAACCGTGTCCTCTCCATCACTGAACACGTCCTCAGCTGGGAATTCACCCCCAAAACTTGTATCCTGTCCCTTTCATTTATACACTACAGTACTTACACTATTAAAAACACAGTAGTATTCTACATCGGTCATGAATCTATCATGATGCAGAAGAGCATGGTTTATTGTGTTTTCTCCTCACAATGATAGTTGCCTGTCGACACCTGGATACTTAAAAATGGCACGTCATTACTTAATATAAATTTTCATGTTAGTAAGATATAAAAATATTTGACGACAAAGTCATGCATAATAATTTTTTCTTACTTAAAAACTACTTAAAATTCTTCCAAAACTTCCATCTTTGTATATAATTTATATATATATATAATTTCATCAACATTCTGTCAACATGCAAGAGTCAATTTTATCAAGTGATAATTGTATTCCCTAACCTGTGACAGTCATCAGAAAACATGTGGGCTCGTTTACCCAGAACCAGAATGTGACGCTCAAACCCAACAGTACATGGAGAGGAACACTACTAGACGCTGCTGTCCTTGGTCTTTTCTTCAAGGTCAGATGATTGATATAATGGCTATTACATTTTCAGATTCAGAAGACTGTGTGATGGATAGAGTGTGAAGTTTAAGTTAGCCACAGATCCTTGTTTCTGAATAAAAACAATCTGATGGTTCCCATATTCCTAGTTTTTTCTTGAGAGTATCTGCTTGTTGTCTAGCTAGTGGAAGAATATGTGTAAAGGCAACCAGTTCATGAATCCAGGCAGGGGTGTTAGAATAAGGACATGACTGGCTTTTGGATTAGTGCATTTCTGGAATGCATTCATGTTAGCCTTACTCATCTACATGGTCATATTGTCAATAACTGTAACTAAAAATTTTACTTGCAATGTGCAACCAACTTTGTGATTTTTGTTAACCCTTAAAGGTATACCTACTGAACTTCTGTTATTTGATGAAGTTTTTGTTACTGATATGCTCAGATATACACGAAAGTACGACACAACTCTGAGATGGCGCACCATGGCACGCAGTGTCTCTCTCAGCTGGCGTCCCTCAACGGAGTCATCTTCGCAGACGAGAAGGCTCAAGTCCGTTACCTCACTAACTACATCGACTGCTTCCTTCAACTACTTACAGGGTGAGTAACTTAAAAACATGAGAATATTTACCAGATCAATATTCTTGAACCTCAAGTGTGCAAATCTCTCTGATTGTCTGTGTCATGATTTGTTTGACATTTGGCAGAATTAAGTCTGAATTCAAGGAGCATTATAACCTGTTATGATTAGTCATTTCATGTAACTGTTATGCCATGTTATGTCATATCGCAAGGTTACTCCATTCTATGTTGTGACTAAACAGTGATGTTTGTTTGTTGATATTGTCCATTTGAATTTGTTGCAGTCTTGCAAGAAATTACATGTTAATTCTTTTCATCAGACATCAAACTTGTTTTGTATAGAAAGTTAGTACTTATGCCTCATAAAAAAAATTCTTCTATGTCTCAATTGTATATAAAGTCATTTTCTGTCTCCCTCTTCAGACTCGGCCTGCAGGACTTTGAGCACCTTGGCATTGCAAATTGCTTCAAGAACCTGACAATGATGTTCCCTCTGTCCTGCTTCCAGGAGTTACCTCCCCTACACTACCGCGCATTCATAGAGCATATGACTCGCCTCACTTGCCTAATGGGCAAAGAAGCCGCCAAGGAAGAGGCTGTGAGTGTCATTTACCTAAAATTAGGGGCTAATAACCCTGTGGAAGGATTACTAGGGCAACTTACTTTTATTTCCTAATCGGTTTTAGCTAATGCAATGCGATTTTATCAACACAAACAACTTAATATAGTTGTTATTTCAAAGATTTTTTTAAAAATCTGCCTTTTTATTTAAGAATTTTATCTCCAAAGATTATATTGATATCTTAAAGAAACCACCATGACAAATTGCCATTTAAATTAAGGTCAAATACGATCAAGCATCTTCTCACGACATATCGCCCAGTTTGATGAATCTGTTCCTGATGTACTGATACACCTACTGCATTCGGTTACAGATGCATCGGGATGACACAATCCACATGGAGGCGTACGAAAAGATGTTGGAGACGTGGATGCAGTTCATATCCGATGTAAAAGCATTCCCAGAAGGGATGCTGAAACCTCATGCCACCGAGATCTTCAACTCCTATGTTCAGTGTCACATCAGCTCACCAGAGGGCATTCGCACACAGCTGGGGGTCAGTATACAATCTATAAACATCATCTGGGGAGCTGTATACAATCTTAAATTTAATTGACGTATAAGTAATGTAGTTCATAACTCAATTTTCAGACTGAATTTAGAGTCTAATGACTCATTACTTAAATTTATCTAGTACCCTCAGGGCCATATTGCATTTATTAGATTTCTTTTAAAAAATGCTGCTATAATTATATGCTTGATTATTATTTCATTGTTCTCAACCGAGGTCTATTTCTTCTCTTTGACCAAGATGTCCCACTGTTATCTTTCTCAAGAAACACTTTTCTTACTCAAGATAAAATCAAAACAAACATGACATTGTTATTTTCTAAATGACCAGAATGGGTGTGCTGATGTGGAGGATGAAGTGGATGAAACGGAGGAAGGAGACCGGGAGAAGTTTGCCGACCAGCTGTGTTGTATCGGAGCCCTGTCTCGTATCATACCAGAACACTCTGTACCACTCCTAGCTAAGTAAGTAAGCTCTGTTGTGTTGGAGCCCTGTCTCGTATCATACCAGAACACTCTGTACCACTCCCAGCTAAGTAAGTAAGCTCTGTTGTATTGGGAGGTAGGAGGTGACATGATTTGGGGTTAAATGGCACATTCTAGACTATTTCACTTTTATCATGGCTGCTAGTATTATTATGGCTGCCAGGGAGAAAGCCGGCAACATTATTGTTACTACAGTCAGACCCCTATAATCCGGACCCCGATAATCTGGATCTCGCAGTATCCGAACGGTAGCAAACTGTAACCAAACTAATCTCTATGTAAACTCATTAAATGTTGATTCATTAATCCGGTGATTCAGTCTCCGTATCCGAATGCTAATTAGCTGTAACGGAGTAGTCAATTACAGCTATTTCTGCTTCATTAATCCGAACGTTTATCAAAGCGTTCGGTAATCCACTAGTCAAGCGAGCACCACACTGATTGAATCGGTAAACATCAATGACAGTGCAAGTTGAGTTGAGCGTGTCAGGAGTTTGTGATTGTAATAAATTGAGATGTCTCACTTTGTGTATCTGGAGTTTGTGATTTGTGTGATAGTTATAAATATCGTGTCAGAATGAGTTTAGTTGCATTTGACACTTGTCACGATGGCAAGTCCCGCCCCTAAGCGTAAACGATTCGAAATTACTGCCTCACAAAAAAGAGAAATTTGTAGATTTAAGCAGGAAAATGTAAAGGCCAGTTTTGATTCTGAAGATTCTGCTTCACTTATCAGGGCAAGAAATGCCAAACATCAAAAACTAGAGGAAGCACTTTATGTTTGGATTAAGGAAATGACCAGTAAAAATGCCGCGGTCAGTGATGACATTTTGTTAGTAAAGGCAAAACAATTTGGTGATAAATTGCAAATTACTGATTTTGGCTATTCTCGCGGTTGGCTTTTCCGCTTCAAATCTCGCCATGCTAGCCTATGACAAAACAAGTTTACCAGGGTGAAGCAGCAAGCGCTGATAAGACAGCTGTAATTCGTGGTCGAGTGTCTGTCTGTCTGTAAATTTGGTTCGTTTCAGTCGTCCGAACGTTTCACTATCCGAACGTTTTTGATGAAAAACGAAAGTGTTCGGATTATCGAGGTCTGACTGTATGCGTTGCAGTGAAACCTGCAGGCAATTGCTGGAACTAGCAAACCATGGGTTGTACTACGCTCTAATTCATTGTAGGCTTGCACCCAAACTTTACTGCCTGTAGACAGCTTTATACTGCAGACAAAGTTGCCGAGCCCCTGGCGGGATTCAAACCACATTTTGATCCAAAGCCAACATGCTATCCCTCCCTAGTTACATATGAGCACTAGCTTGTTAAATACCAAAATAAACTGTACCATATCAAACATTCTCTTTAGTTGTCAATAGGTAGTAGAGGCACTTTATACCTTGGGATAACTTAACCAATACAGCTGATTTGATGTCAATTTATTAGACACTTTTCAGCCTAAATATAAATCAAGCTTCATTGCCAGTAGGGCCCTTACACCACAGCAAATTCACTATCACTGCTTTATGCTTAATACAACAGAAAGCAACCCAATGAGGCAAGGAATGCAAAGAGGGTAACAGTTTAACAAAGCTGTGAGAAGAAAAGGGGGCAGATAATAGGATCCAAGCTAGTCTAGGGAAACTTCAGCGCAAATTGATAAATATTCATGAAGTATGAAACTAATGAATTCGTTCATATTGTAACTGTCAGAAATTACAGAAGACACTTTTATAGTCTTTTTTAGTGTTTGCTCTATAAGTGAAGAGTTTTCAAAAAGTAGAATAAAACTATGATGTAAGTTTTAAAGTGATCACAAACTCTTCTTTCAGAGTGCTGGAGGACCGTATCGGACGACTGCATGGTCAGTTACAGAGGTTTCAGCAGCAGAGACTGGCCGCCGGTCACCACAACGCGTCCCTGGATTTGTCTGTCCTCACATGTCTGCACGAAGACATTCACTGGCTCCTTCTTATCGCTGGTAGGCAACTCCAAATTCTTTATGTTATCCTTTATTCTTTATGCACAAGCTTTATAGGTTTTGAAAGCCTTACTTTCAGAGAAGAACCAATGAATGTTGAAAGTTTTACCCTCTCTTTCTTTATCATGGAGAAGAGCTTTGTCAAGTTTTCAGTGCTCTTGAATATTGTTTGAGTTTTAAGAAAGGCTCATGGGCAGGATTGCACAGTGGTTAGTGCATTCAGCTCCAGATCAAGAGGACCCTGGTTGGAATCCCCCCAGGGGCTGAGAGAACTGTTCTGTAAGGTTTGAGTGCAATGCTACACTGAATTTCAGTGCAGTACCACTTATGGTTCGCTAGGTCCAGCTGTTGCTCACAGGTTTCACAGCAATGCATAACCACAATGGTGTTTTGGGATTTCTCCCTGCAATAACACCAGCATCCGCAATAAAAGTGAAATACTCTTGAAAGGGTTGTTAACCCCAAATAACCTCACCTTCAGGAAGGCTATATCAAATGGCACTCCTCTTTCCCATGGCACTCCAAATGGCACTCCTCAATCCAATATTTGCCCTTGTTTCAGCTCATGTCCTGACAGAGGAGGCTGAGGGCGAGACTCCCATGATTCCGTCCGACGTCATGAACTTCTCCATCAGTCAGTCCCAGAACGTCAACGTACAGACCACTCTGCAGGTGCTGGCTTCACCCGGGGAGAGACTGGACAGTATACCGGGCAGCGACCAGTGTACAGATGCTGTAGTCAGGTATGTTCTAGCGTATGGGTCACCTTTCACTTGGCCTTTAGGTCATGAGGTTTTCTGCTGGTCTACTCAAGGGAGTTTGTGGCATGTGGGAGGTTAAGCTGCTTTGACAATCTGACTGAGGGTCTGTGTGCTATTGAAAATACTTTGATCCCAGTATGATTATATAAGATCATATTCTTCTCAGGCACTGTCAGTATTAAGTCAGCACATTCAGACATACTCCTTCCCATTACAAGCAGATGTTAGAATCATTATTTTAAAATATTGCAGACTGATCTCTGCGGTATTTCGCCTATGTGAGGTAGAAAGTCGGGCAACTGATGCCAAACTTGGAGACTGTCTGAGCCCTGAGGTGGGGTGCTCCGCGATGTGGTTCCTGAGGCGCTGGATCCACGCCTACCTCCTGCCCGATGAGAACTACTACTCTCAGGTAACTCTAGCACTCTGCATCAGCTGACAATTAGTGGTCTGAGCTTTATTTCCTTTTGTAAACTTTCTTTCTGAGTCAACTATTTTTCCTTGTGGTTTAGACATCCACCCATTACACCTCTTGCTCCTGTTTTCCTCTTCTAGCTTTCCTGTTCCAGTTTTTGCTCTTTCTGTGTCAACTTCTTTAGATTAAGGTCCCTGTGACAGCAGCCATTGTTGACCCCCACTAAGTGTTTTTATTGTGCACTCAGCTACTACCCCACTTTGGTACCCAAAAACTCTTTCATGTCCACCATAATAATGTAAGCCTTTGTACATCCTTATGTGTCCTCACTATTGATGTTTGTAAAAATTATTGAATTAGCTTTCATTACAAAGGGCCTTAAAAAACACCTGTCTGTAAAATGTTGCTAATTCAAAGGGCGACAAAACTCATAAAAACATCAAGCATCTAGACTCCTGAAAGGTTTTCTTTTGATCTTTTGTAGATAACCTCCCCACAGTCCCCTCAGCCATGTGTGAGTATCACAGTTGTCTCCCCTGGCACAAAACTAACCATCCAAGTTTATTACTGACCAATCCCTAGTTATTAAGTGTTCACACACACACTCACACACACATACTTTTTCTTTTTCCCTGACACACAGGAGCATGCTTCAAGCATGTTGTGTTGTCTGTGCTTCATTTTCAGAAAAAAGTATTAGTGGATAAATTTTTTCAAATTTTGTTAGGACGATGCCAGTACAAAAAACCAGGCCAAATTTTTTGTCTCAATGAAATTTTGAACCACTATCCAAAAATAGAGCCTAATAAAAACTCACAAAAATTTTTTAGTTCTAAAGTTTTACTGAAGTGTACTTGAAGCCAGACCATTGTAGATGCTAATGATTTTGTAAGGATAAGGTAATGATTTGCATGTCAAACTTGTTACATGAAGTATGTATGTTGTGCTCCTATTTAACTTTATTACCGTAACTTCTGCAAAGAAGGTTGCTTGTTTGAAATACTAGGGAAAAAAGCATTATTGTAATCAAAAGATAGGCTTTTTCTTCAGCAATCAGCACAGACATGGGATTGCTACTATACGCAGTTGTTATTTTATGAGGTGTCGGCACTTGTTTTTTGCTCAAGTTTTCAGAATGCTAATTGTCAGTTGTTGCACATTTGCTGCATTTCACTGTTTTGCTCCATCAATGAGTTGTGACGGTACATCAATGTATAAAGAATCGTATTACTTAATCTGACGATATATACGTATCATGATGCGGTCTTGGTATTGCGATAAATATCAATAAATTTAAAATTGTTTATTTGGCCAAATAATCAGGGTGCTTTGTCAAAAGTTTATCATTCTTTTTATCAAAAAAATCCCTAAAAGTAGTGTATCTTGACTGGAAATGATATCAAATCAATTGTAATGAGTTGTCATGATGTGTAAATATTTGAAATATCTGTATTGTCACACCTCTTGTAGTAATGTCTCCCGACAGATAGCTTTGTCATGTAGTCCTATGCCAGCCTTTTCATATGAGCACTTTTAGGGCTTCAGGCAGATTCCCAAAGCGGGCAAAAACTGCAACTCAATAAAAATTTAGCCATTGAAAAACTTCTTGCATTGAAAGATTGCTTGTTTTCACTGAGGTTTGATATGGTTGCACTATGAGGTGAAGTTTTGTCAAGGCGACTCAATGCGACTCATGGCTTAATTCTTTCTCAAGCTGAATTTAACAATGACTCTGATTGCATCTAAACTGGCTTCTCCATTTCTAGCCAAAGAAGTGCTCATATTTTGACAGAGGTTAGCATAGGATTTAATGACTTGAGCTACCTCTGTTGGGAGCGAATTGAAATACTGAATAAGACATTAGTACTTGCTTGACAATGTTATTTACAGCAACTTCTCATGTATGTTGAAATTGTGTTGATCTTACCAACTTTAACAGATCAAGTAACATTTAGGATATGCCTGTCACATCATTATATTCCTGTAATGAAACATGTATGCTCCCTGAGGGTCAGCTACAGAGAAATGGTCTGCCATAATAAAAGCCATTGACTCATTCAGCAAGGAAATGGCTAAAAAATTTGTGTCAAATGCTTCTTAGTCCATTTCTTGATTACATGACATGTTAAGTGCAAGAAAAAAACTCGTACAAAATAATACTCATATTATTCAGCAATTAAGATATAATTTTAGATTGTGATAGAGCTGCTTAATGCTTCTGATTTGATGCTATCTTCATGACTCTAACAAGACTCTTGTGTTTGCAGATGAGCATGGCATTAACAGCAGCCTTTGGTCGGGACACTGACGGTGCTCAGTGGACGATCTCGTTCTTGCTCCAGAAGACGATGGCCAACATCATGCTATGGGGGTCGGAGGAGGGGCTGCTGAAAGACACAATGGAGATGCTTATCGCTCTTGTAGAGACAAAACCAAGGTACCGTTAACTTTTATGTCCAGCAATATTCCGGGAAAATCTACCTTTAACCTTAATCAAATCCAGAATTTTTTTCTTTGTTTGAGATTCTTCAAAATTGCCCACTCAATCGGTTCGATATTGTTCTGTTACGTCTTTGTGTAAGGAGTGCTTCTAGAGTTGGAAACATGACAGACATCAAGTCTTAATAAGGAGCTTGTATGATAAAAAAGAGTGATCGTTGAATGTATAGATTTATCTCAAAGAGAAAGGTTTGAACGTCTAATAGATGTATAGATTATCTCAGAAAGATTTGAAAATATAAAATATGTGTGTTTGTGTATTCAGGGCATCGTATGTGGTGAAGGTAGAGAACATGTGGCAGTTGGTGCGGATGGAGGCTAAGAACGATAAAGTAATCCACTCCCTCCCACCGTCGGTCCGGCGCCTCATGATCAAGGCTCTGGTTCTGGCAGGCGCCGGCTTCAGTGATGAGTCGAGCAGGGAGGAGTACTGGAAGCTGGTTTGTAAACTTGATTTGTTGAATGTTGAGTTGGTGATTCCATGATATGATGCGATTCCATGTTCATTAATGGGTTTCTATTAAAAAATAAAAATCTGCAGGTGCTAGTGAAAATATTGGAATCAGTCACTAGTTCAAATTCAACCACCACTGAAGTGATTATTACATTGTTGATTTTATTAGGTTTTGATACTTAATACAGAATAGATAAGTAGGTTACCAAATATTTTGCAAGTGAACTATCCACCTTTTGCTGACAACTCTGATGTGTGGACAGGTGCTGCAGTCAGTCCATGACCGGTTCTACGCGCTGGTGTGTCAGGAACACTTCCAGGACAAGATCGTGGAGAGCAAGGACTCAGTGACTGCCATCCTGGACATGCTCCTCGGGGTTGCCGAGGGGACGCGCATCACCAACCTTGACCGCATCTTCCTCTTCCTCTCCCCACTTCTTGCCGAGAGTGTCAAGTTGCTTGGTCAGTTGCACTTAACTTCCGCTGCTATCACTAGTGATCCTTTGATGGTGATATATATTTAATATCTTTCTTGATATACTCATAAAGGGATCTAACTGATTTCATTTAGCCCATTTGGTTCGTCTAGATGGATTTTTCCAGATAGGGTTGACCCTGAGTCATATTCATCCTCTAAATTTTTTTTTGTTTTCTGCATTTTAGCATTAATCTGGAAGAAATGTGTAACAATTTTGATCCAGAAATGACAAGAATTAATCAAGCAATTAATGCCATTTGTTTGATGATCTACTTTTCTCCACAGACCTGTACCACGAATACGAAGAGGTGGTTCCCCTCATACTCGAGCTGTTTTCAGAGATCGTCAACAAACAGTTGTGTTACCTGTCTGAGGTGAGTCAACTGTCAGAGTTCTTTATATTTCACATTTCAACATCGACCACATCCATACATTCTAGTTAAAACTAGCTGTAATGTTACACATCCTGGGATCCAGAATTATATCTAAAGAATTACACACATATTCCGCATCCAGCAACCATAAGTCAGCCAATTATGATACAGCTCAGGAAATCTAATATCTTTTGTACAAGCCGCTTGACTAATGAGGTTTCTAAATTATGATGACCCTGTTAACACAAAAACCCAAAAGCCTAGAAACCTGAAAAAGATGATGTTAAAACCAACTTAAGGCAGATGTTGTTGACTATCTGTATGTTGTATATTTATTCATTTGTCCTAAAGGACATTTTTTAAAATGGTCAAGCCATCACATATATTTTTGCAAGGACAAATAACAATACAGGTGGGGCAACCGACATCAGGTCAAGATGCAAATAAAACTTGTTCTTGATTAATTGAAAAACAACTTCTGGCCCTCATTTTATTTGTAGTTCTAAGTCTGTCAAAGGTCAGCTGAACATGACTTCAATTCCCATAAATGTAATGATGTACATTTATCATTGCAGCTAGTTTTATCTAGATTGATTTCTATACAGTGTTACCTCAAAAATTATTTTGACATTATCAATAGTTTTTGAAGTATAGTCTTATCATGATTTGACACTTGACTTTTAATTTAACTTATGAAAATTATTTGTAAGAAAAATTGTTTTATTTTCAACACTAGACTCATAATAAATCTACAGAGCTCTGCTTTAGTTCTTGTTATGAAAAGTTATTAAGTGTCTCTTAACAGGATAAGAAGTTTTCTTATGTTCAATATGTGTTTTATGGCTTTATTTGAGTTTTTTTTATACATCTGTCTCTTTTTGCTGAAACAGTACAATGTCTTCTTTTGTGTCATGTCAGATGAAATCTCGGAAGTTGTATGAACTGAGCTTGTCGGCCATCCAGATGTATTCAAAACACAATTCAGGTAAATCATTTTCTTATAACTTAGTCATCAGTTCTTACGTTAAATATATTGACACATAAATTGTGGCACATCATTGCTTTACAAATTCTTTTCATTTGGGACTTCATATATTTTTATAGATGTACAAAAACGGACCAACACTCCTGACATACTAAAACATTCTTACCTCATTATAGACCACTAGTGTTCTGAACATGGTATGACACTTTTCCCTTTTCTCTACCTACAAGAACAAACATAAGTGAACGTAGTTATTTTTCATCCAAAAATATCACTTTATTCTGGTTCCTTGATGACTATAGAAGTAGCATTTTCCTCATAACTTTGTGCACAATTGATGCCACAAATCTTGGGCAAGCAGTCAAATTCTTAATAGTTAGCAAATAAAAGTCAGTTGTGCATTGCAGCAGTGAGTAATTCTGATTCTGACTGAGCATTCAGTCTGTTCCTGTCACTCCATCATATCATTTTTATGATAATCAGACTCGACAGGTTACTGATGAGTATGGTAATCACCTGGGCACCCTAAAGTAAGCTCTAGATCTGTCACAAGTTAGTGGTGTGTGGGTGTACTAACATTTCAAGGTGAGCTCTCTTCATGTTGCAGGCAAGCGGTGTGTGGACTTGGCTGAGGATGAGGAGAACAAGTTCCAGGACATCCTGCTCGTCATCGAGCTCCTCACCAACCTCCTCTCCAAGGACTTCATCGACTTCGGAGAAAACAATGGTACTTTCCACCACTATCTTTCCAGTAGTATCTCTACTCTAGATGACAGATTGATAAGTGGCGCTAATAGAGTTACCTGCCCTTGGCACTATGGTAACTGCCAGGGTTTGGGGCTCTGATAGGGGTGGTGAAATGTACAAAAACATGTTTTTAGTGTTTATTTTGTATATTCTTTATTTTAAAAAATACTCACAACCTGTCATATAGCAAAAAGTACAGATTTTTATGCCAGAGGAGGATCCTCCTCAAATACTCTGAAACCTCTATAGGTTTGTTCAAATTTGATGTAGTCAAAGTGCCCTTTGGGATAAGGTCAATACTATGATACCATGATTCCAGTCAAGAACATGGTACCGGTTTATTTTCAAATTTTGCAATTGCAATAACATTACTTTGAAGTTGTCTGATTTTTGTGAGATTTTTTGGCGGGCTATTATATCATGCAGCTGGTGTCAAATTGTGTATGACATTTTTCATGATGTATTTGATGTTGTTCAGAAGACGAGCCGTCAGACGGTGTAAAGATGGAGGGTGCTGAGATCGTGATGTACGGGCTCAACATTGTTGTGCCACTCATGAACACAGAGATACTCAAGGTCAGATTCATTCACTCCCACAGTCTTCTTTTTATGATTTTTATCTCTTTCACTTAAGGTGTAGTTTTGTGTAATGTCAGTTTCCTCAACACAAATTCAAGCCAAAAGAAAAAGGTAAATTTTCTGTTCATCTTGGACAGTGTAGGAAATCGCTCTAATACTTTTCCTGTTTGATCTATAGTCATCTTTCTTGAAATAAAAGTAAAAATTCTTTTCAAACTGTGGCTTTCTTACAATTTATAATTCACTGTTAAAAGGAATTGTTACCAAAAATATCTTGCCAAAGATAAATAATGCAAACATGTCATGAATCATTCAGTTCATTTATATATTAAAGGATACATAATAAATACAAACAGCATCCTGAATTAGATTTCCTTTCCCTCTTAAATCATGTCTCCCAGCATGAAGGTTAACTGTATTTTCCTCCAACAGTTCCCGACGCTATGCAGTCAGTACTACAAACTGGTCGCCTTCCTAGCGGAGATCCACGCAGACAAGTTCTCCAAGCTGCCACTCGACCTCTTCAAAAGTCTGATGGCTTCCATAGAGCTCGGACTCTCAGCGTATCCTTTAAAATATTTTCAGAAAGTTATGATGCATAACTCATTAAACATTTTATAATTGAACTAGTGCTATTCTATAAGTGACTGTCAATTTACAGTAATGGAAATCTCAACCATTGACTCTAAAAACAATGAATTGGATTATTATTTCTATAGACAGGTACAAAGTTATGATGACATAGAACAGGTGCAGTTCATTGTTTTTTAGACTGAAAACATTTTAAGAAGTGATGAAATATGCTGATCTTACAATCAATGAGTATTGTAACTACAGGACACAATTACAAAGTTTGTTGAAAACTACCATTGTCCTTAACACCTACCCAGATTTTCCCCTGACATAACTCGTCTGTGTCTTGAAGTGATATCTGAGCTGGCGTCAGAAACCTTCCAGACCAACATGACAATACCCCATGTACATGCTAGTCTCTCGCGCTTCCTCGAGGTGAGTTCATACAGCTGTCTTTAAATTTGGACGAGATACTAAGTCCAATTAGCTTGTTGGATCTTGTATAACAACTAATTCCAAACTTGTTTCATCTGATTCAGTGATTGGCAGGGTTCTAAAATTGATGCTGAGTATGCAATTTTGAAAAGACACTGAGTGAAATTAACCATAGGTTGTGCCCTAGGCCTTCTCTCACACAGCACATAGCTGGTTGTAAGTCATTGAGTTGTGACCTTCATGAAATGTTAAAGAATGGAAGTTGCACTAAATCTTAGTAAAGGTTGATTTGTGAGAAGTTTCTTGACCTTAATAAGTCCATAGTTTTATTGAAGATTCAGCTTTTTCAATCAAAGCTTTATTATTATTAGTTCATTCAACAACAGAATAAATGGAGAAATCAAAATGTTCACAGCTTAAGGCTAATTTACATGAAACCTGCAGAGGTAAATGTGATCATAACTCAATATAATTACTATAGGCTAAGAGCACTCTTGGTGGAAGCATGATTTGGGCAAGTAGAATGTTATTAAATATGAGCTGATCCTGGTTGATGTATTGTATCACAGCTGGTGTTCCACATGCTGCTCCTGGAGTCGTTTGACATGGACCTGCTGGAGACGGCCAGCACAGCTCTCTTCTGTCTCATCTGCTGTCACCAGGTACCTACACACCTTTTGTTTCTCTAGTCCTTATATTCTCTCACTTTGGCTAACTGAAATATTGTTGTAAGGACATTAAACCCAAACTCACTCACTCACCCTTGTCTCACTCATTGAAGAGGAGCTATTTTGCAAAATAGAACTTGTTCGGGGTCCTCTTTCACAAAGCACTGAGATGATCTCCGTCAAAGAGTAGCAATGTGCCATATGAAATAATGGGACTGTCTGCCTGAAGGTTGCTTTGTGGATTGAGTCCCAGTGAATCATGAGGGTCATCAAATTCCTTATTCAGTTGAGGAAATCATTTGAGATTGTCCTTGAAAACAAGTTACAAGCTTCATTGGTTTTGTCTCAACTGAGTAAGCAGGAAAAGATCCTATTTGGTTAAGGTTCCATTAAATTCTCTTGACTTTGTGCTATTATTATCTTCTTTCTCTGTATTTCTATCAAGCTTATCTCAGTCACCTTGACACTAGAACCTGACCTTGACCTTTCAGGAGCAGTACCGTGACCTTGTGAACTCGCTGCTGCAGACACAGCTAGAGGAGCAGTACAAGCAGCGCCTCCTGGAGGCGTTCAACAACCTGACACCCCCGTCCTTCAACATGACCATTTCTCGCCACACCAAGATAGCATTCATGCATAACTTTGACCAGTTTCTTACCAATGTGCGCGGCTTTCTGTGCGTGAAGTGACACGGGACATGTAGAATCTTTAATCCCTCACGAGGTTTACCATCCCATGATTCTGTCCAGGAGTGATGGATAAAGTTTGTGGAATATGTGGCCTGCACCGTGTTTCTTGCTAGGTGTTCTATGCAACGGCTAAACTGATGCACAGGTTGATGCACCAAGCCTTTACGTGCCTGCAATGTGAGAATGCACTGACCTCTCGTGGCAGATATTTTGTGTTTTTTGAAAGGTGTGAACGAACCTCTAGCTAAAGAGAAAATTACAGGGAATAGAAGATAGTTTGCTCATATCGGTGCTGTTGTTGACTTTGGGACATGCAAGAGTATTTTTCTGAGAGTATTTTTTGGAAGGAAATCCTCAAATCAAAAAGTATCGTGGATCATCATTAAGTGCTCATTGGTTGTGATAGCATGTGTTCTGTCTTAATACTCAAGAAATGTGATTGTGAGAGTTTTATGCATGGTTCACATTTCCCATTACAGCCAGTTGATAGTTAAACTTTGTAAATTTGTGTGATAGCGTTTATGTGCATGAATTGCATTTATATGAGTGAGTCAGTGATTTGAGTGGATTATGTTAGATGAGTCGGTGCCAGTTGAATTATTGACAAGTTGTGAGGTCAACAAATGTGCATATGTGGAATTGAGAGTGAAGATTGCTTTCATGTCTGCAGTTGAATGAAGAAGAATGAATGGAAGTAGAAATTCTAGCAGCAATATGATGTGATAAAATATAACCAAGTTCAATTACTCTGATACTGTCTTGTGAGAAAAACCTGCTTTGATAAAAAAAATTCAGAATTGTCTTGTCTTAAATTAAAGTATAAATTTAATTGTAGAAAACTTTCATGATTTTTTTAAGAAGACTTAAAATGTATCAAAAGTGTTTTTCACCTAAAATATTCTTTATCACTAATTCGTGTTGGAATGTTGATGAAAACAAACACTGTCCTGTGTAATGTTCTGTCATAAAAAAAAATCGAGTATCAGTTATGATTAATATCAGCTTTTTGTAATTTTACATAAATCCCTGCCCTTTGCATTGGAATTCCATCCCATTTGTCAAATTATACTTTGTCTTAAAGATATGGATGCTCACCCCTGTAATAAATTTGACTTCAGTTCAAAACTACTGGATATATTTGTGTGTGATGTGTACTGAACATGTGTGAGAAATGAAAGAGTGTTGTGTGACAGTGGACAGACGAGTTGTGGTAGATAGAGGAGGCATGGATCTGAGGGTCTGCTCGTTGTCTTTCAAGCAGCACACACCACACCAGTGTGTCAGTGCAAGATGTGTGAAAGTTCTCCACTCCATACTGATCAATGTAAGGTCATCATCATCAGCGTGAAAGTTACCACGTAGTGGACAGTAGGTACGTCATCCTGTGAAGGAGTCGTCAACCAGTCTTGTTTTGATGATCCTCTACTTCACACTGAAAGAACAGTTTCACTGATATCGCTTTAAAGAGATGATGGTACTTGACTTGTGAACAATCTAGTGAACTTAGTCCTGGGTATTTCATCACATCCTTCATTGCTTAGGGTCTCGTAAATATTGTTTAGATATTCTTTGTCTCATGTTTTGATCCTGACAAATGGTGAAAGGCAAGCGAATATTGTAAGGAAAAGTGTTGAAAGATGAAAAACTTACCTATTGAATTCCTTTTTGGACCTCCAAACTGCATTAATTGGAATGAGAGGTTGTGAAAGCTCTGGTGTAAATATTATCCGAAAAGATAAAGATGTTTATCATCTCCCGGATCCTTCATCACTGAGATGAAGAATGAAGCAAAGTTGAAGATTTGAATGTCACAAGCACAACATGTTGACCGCTCCAAGCCAGTGTAATTAGTTGGCACTTGGTGGTGCTGGTATTTCTTCCCCCTGTTAAGCATCATCTTGTGAAATGTGAAACAAGCAAAATGTGAATCACTTGATGAATACAAGATTGATTTGCTTCAGATACAGGGTGGTAGGTGAAGAGACTATGGTTGGTTTCAGGGGTGAGGTAACTTAATCAAAATGTGCACAGTCATTGTTAGTTGTGAATTTAGTCAATATCTTTCTTGAGTCCTATGAGAAGTTGCCAGTGATGCATTTTACCCTTCTGCTTTCAAACCTCAGCCGTGTCATAGATGTATAATCAATTTTTCATTCCCAGTAGAAACAAATCTTTATTTACCGCCTGTTGAAGATAATGCTATTTAATATATCTATAGTGTTGTGACACAATGTGTTATAACATCGCATGCTGACTGACGTCAGTTGACATCATAAATGTAAAAATTGACGTTTGATAACATTTTTATAAAACTCGTGAATGGTATCAGTATCTAACTCCCTTTTGCTCCTCAGATACCAAACCACTGACTTGTTAAATAAAATGTTATTAAACGGAACATCTTTTAGTATTGACTATATATCAAGTCATTGTTTGATTGTGAATTTTTGGCACTAATAAGTTAAGCAGTTTATATGTGAACATCCTCTTATACCCCAGGCTTAATGTTCCTGTACTCTTTGAATATCATCCCAAGCACTTTTTTCTGGAATTGTAAGTCTTTTTCTTCAATGCAAGACCAAAGCATTTTGATAAATGTATCTTTATTATTTGCTAAGCAGTCTGATTGGCATATTCAAATCAAGAGGGTAAATTTGAGTGCAGAATTTACTAATAAGAAAATTCAGCATATCTGAAAAAGATGAAGTGTTAGAACATAAATTGAGAAGTGTGAGCGGTGCTTACTTTTGCCTTGATTCATGTTTGGCCGAGTAAAACCAGTGCATATTAGCATTAGTTCATTTTTCCCCTTGTCAATGGCTATTTTGGTCTGTGAAATATAAATACCGGCTTGTTTAGATACCGACTATTGTCCTTGCATTCCATATCTGCTATTTAAGAAGTAAGGATTCTATGTACCAGTCACTCCTTTTCCTGTTGCCTAGGGAGACGAATGTTGTTACGAGTTACAGTTATTAATATAATTTTTTTATTTAAAGGATTTGAGGATTTGTTAAAAATAATGCGATATTTATGTGTTGTGATACAAACTTGGATTCATCAATGACTCTAAATTTGTCAATTTCATGTATGAAAGTATCTGTGTCTACCATAAGAAATGTAATCAATTTGTTTGTAATGTCCAACATGCCACAATGTGATACATTTATCTAATGATGAATATACACTTATCATAAATTTAATGTTGAAGTATTAGATAAAAAAATTTTCCTTGAAAAATTAGAAAGTAATTTTGAAAAATTTTTTTATTTAAAAGTAACGATAAACCAAACTCAGGTCTGAAGACTGCTCAAGAATATATGTTTAATTCTCTTTCTTAAATCAAGCTTAAGGTCACATTGGTTTAATTTGAGTTAAGGTTACTATAGATCCTGACTTTCTTCAGTATGGATGGTTGCATTACAATATTCTTTTCTTTTGTCAAAATCATACGAATGGTCTCTTTGTAAACAGGTATTGATACCACGACTCTCTTGTGTATTATGATATTGTAAAGCTTGAAACTTGATATGTCTTCAAGTAGAGAGTTTATCATTCTCTCTCAGTAGAGGTAGACCAATAAGAAATTCATACACTAACCTCCGTTCTAATAATAGGACTTCTTGTTCTGCACTTTGTACTTTTATTCTGATTTACAGAAACAGTCACCTTATTAAGTGACTGTATCATTGCATATATATGTAGGCCTCAGTAACAGAACAATGCATGGGCTGTGTTCATTGGCTGACATTTTGCGGATAGTTGTGTTGCAATATTTTGCAGCTTGGGGAACTTGCTAGAACCACAAGAAGAGCTTGCATTACATGAAAGGTTAGTAGAGGAATTTATTATTGGTCTACGTCTTTTTAGAGAGAGTGATAGTTTAGATGCTATTGAATTTTGCATGTGCAATTATTTGACTCCTATGGCTTGTGAACTGCACCAAAATTGTGTGTGTAGTAATTTATAGAATTTCATACTTAACCCTTGGTCTGCAAAAGTGTATTCTTGAAAGCCAACAAACTTTAAGTACATTTAGTTCCAGTTGATGTGCTGGTTAGTAATAAGTATTCTATTGCATCTTGTGCATAAAATAGTTCAGCTTTATCCAGCTCCTAGATTTTCAAAGCTTTCTTTGTACGTTGCGAGTATAAAACATGCATCAATCTCATTTAAATTGGAGGTAACCTAAACTTTCTTTGTGGCTATGTTTCTGATCTGAGCACTGCTCAAAAGGATTTTGTCAGATGGTGTTATCAGATCTATGTTATCAGTTATCTTTCACCTTTCTTGAATTCAAATATCAAATTGTGGAGATGGATTTTAAGAACAGCCAGGTCTGGATAAGTACAGCAAGAACTTGGAAATAAATCAGACATCTATGGTAATTATGGTAACAATGGCATGTTGGTCACAGCAGACCAAGGGTTGATAATTCTCTCGAATCTTAACATTCAAGAATGGGAATATTCTGTGAAAAACATCAAATGAAGGTTTCATTGGGTATTTCAAGACTCAGTTCATTATCCACATTGATTTACCTAGCTAAGACCATATAAGATTTATGCTATTGCCTTTTAAAAAGTTTTCCCTTTTAGTTTTGCCTTGTAAAAGATTATTTCCACTTTTGGATGTTTAAGACGTGTGCTGCACAACACAGTATTTATGATATTAATGTCCATATTCCCTAGGGTTGAGATTCCTACTTGAATCCGTGACATATCATGTTGTACATTAGATGGCATTGTCAGTAAAGTCAACTTGACTCATCTACTTAAAATCTTCATGTTTATGTTTATATGGATATACTTTTACTCGTTGGTGCTTTTTGATCTACACGAACACCAAAATTTTATATTTTCATATGAAGAACTCATGAGAAAACACTACACTGCCAGTTTGTACAGAGATTAAGCTTTTACACTTACTCATCATCAACTGCTCAAAGCAAAGAACACTTTTTCATAATTTTGCTAATCTTGTATAACAATTCTTGATATAGATTTGTAAAAACAAGTTTTTTTTAGATTTCTAAATATTCAAACTGTAAAAAAAACTTTTTTCTGAAAATACAATAGGGGCTCATTTTCAAATTTGAGGTTTTTAAATATGCAACATGATAACTACAAGGAGATGTTTTCCCTCCAGATTTATTAGTGCCTTCTGCAGTCTGGATCTTTCATGTACTTTCCTGGATGTTTCACCCATTGCACTGCACTCACAGCAACAACACCTTCCTGCATCAGCATGTATTAGTCTCTACTGGCCTAGGAGATTGATTTTCATCATGACAATTGTGTCCTTAGAATTAACAATTACCTGAAACGCTTGAGAATGGTGATGACATGTTTCATACATACTTGAATATAATTTCTGTATTGTATGAGGCTACAGTTTATTGCTATCATTTTGCCCTTTAAACATATCACTTATCAGATATTCTCATAGAAATTGACTCTGGTTACTCTATTAACTAATCTTCACTGCATTCTTGAGACCAAAACATATATCGTGCTGGGATGATAACAATTTACAACGAATCCATTTTACAACTGAAAAATTTCAAATTCAATTAGATGGGATCAACAGTCAAACTCTCATGAAATCCAACTCTCCCTTAGAATTTGTAGCAACAACTTGAATTGTCCAAACCTCAAGCAGTAGCAACTTTCATTGCAAAAATTAACGTTTTATCATTGCCTACTTCACGAGCACGTCGTCACCACTTGGCAAAAAAGCACTAGGCTGTTATAAAGCAAGTATTTGAATGGTATTCATGAAACAAGGAAATGCTTGGTTCTTTACTCCAGTTCTGTTTAGTCGTATCATCAGTAAGCATAAATCATGTTGCGCCTGGATGGTAAAATTAGCATGTCCATTAAAAAAAAGCAAAGATGCATATTGTCATCAATAATCGATCGTATGCAGTATCTCTGGCAAATGCATGTATAAACACATTTTCAACATGTGGATGTGACTGTCTTATCAGTAGGCAGTGTGTCTTTACTGAAAAGGCATGTGGTAATCATTAAGCACGAAAGCACAGTGTCGACACGTAGCAATCAAGCACATCTTCATAGCTTTAAATTTCTTTTACAAGCAAAACAGTTAATCACTTAGCCATGAAGCACTTCATAATCACCAGGAAAGTAAGCACTTATTAAAGCAGCGTTAAACAGGCGCCAGACGCTGAATGTATAATATCATGTAAGTATATATAAATGTAACTATATAACATAAACAAAGTATGGCTGAGTAGTGTCTGCGAGGGGACCGGAAATGATTATACTGGTTTCTTGGCTCGATTACCCTATGTAAACTTCGTAGACAGATCTGAGTTCCCATATCCGGTCCCCTTGCAGATCTGTCTCTGTCGTACCTTGTTTATATGTATATGTTATTTAGCTAGTAGTGAATACTTACATGTATATATATAGAATCAGGTGCCCTTGGTTAAACCCCAACTCACCTCACCTAACACATTATCAATGAGTAAGTGCACTATGGCGAAAGTTTGACATCATGGTCTTTGAGCAAAGCACTGCGTTGTCCTCACTCGAGCAAAGAGGAAAAGCTTCAGCACATTTCAAAAGCACCTTTACCCCACAATGCACTTGAATCACCACTCCCACCCAGCATCCGGAGGAAGTGAACTATTTATTTGATAGATGATTCGTCAACTCCATCCGAATCTTAGCAAAGGTTGTGTTCAGGATAGCAGTTGATTCATCAATGGGTAGAATGATAACAGTTTAGTTATCTTGAAGTATGCAAAGTATTGTGCGTGTGGTGCAAATAAACACATTACAAATCAAGTTATGTCTTTCTTTGAACTTACAGCTGAAGGTGCCAATTATGCGAACAAAATGGAAACCTGATAGCAGCAGTTGTTCGTCGTGGAAATCTTCCTTCATTCGTTCCTTCAGCTTCCCCGACAAGGCATCATTTGTGCCAGTCCCGATGGCTAGTTTAAACCTTGTAGCCACTGTTCGATGTTGCTCTGAAGGCTACCTTGACTGAGCTCGATAGTCCAATCTAATGAAGATTCCAACATTTCGCTTTAGAGAGCGCTGCGTTGTAGCAAGGTATCACTTAGAGACGATGACCGGCTCGTGTTAATGCCTTTTACGGGGAGTTGGTTTTGCGCAGAAGTTTGGGCAATATTTTCCAATGCTTGCAAGAGTCCCACGATTGACTCAAAGGAACTTAGTTTTTGTAGGATTGAAGCAGAGAAACTAGTTTCCTGTATGATTGACTCAAAGGAACTTAGTTGCCTGTATGGTTGACTCGAAGGAACTTAGTTTTGCTAAAACTTGTCCTTCTATTTTAAGCAAACTGTTCACATTATATATGTGATAGACTTGCCTATTATTGTCATACAAACAAACAGGCTTGAATGTCAAATGTTCAGAAATGGAAGGGACAGCGCAGTGGTTTGTGCGTTCGACTTCGGATCAAAAGGTCCGGGATTCGAATCCCGACAGGGGTTGTAAAGAACTTTCTACATATAGTAAGTCTATTTCAATCACTGTTAAGTGTAGTATTTTAATAATTACAGCATATATATATATATATATATATATATATATATATACACACACACACACACACACACACACACACACGATAGTGTACGCTTTGTGTTCTCGTAACATATTACCCTTGAACACTCCCTGAAGTGTAGATTGTATAATATCTGGTGACTTATAAAACTACGGTAGCTTGTAAATATTCATGGCTCACTGATTTTCTAAATAATAACTTTACAGAGGTATACAACCAATACGACTGTTCACTTATGTAATTGTTACTACCATAGTTCCCTAGATATATGGTATTTCCCGGTGCAAGGAGGAAACTAATGTAGCAACTATTACTCGTAGGAGGGAACTGGTTTGATAGAATTGACAGTGACAATTGTTCATTAGAAACCCTATAAGGAGATAACCAATACTCAATCGACATTTCCTGCACCGCATTGTGAGCTTATTCTTCCTTCTTCCTTGAGTGAATAGATTTCTTGTTATTCGCTCACACAAATCACGAATTCAGTTAATATGATAACGAATTTTTAATTAAAATTCCCAGGGATAAGGTAATGTGGAGAAAGGGGATAAAAAAACCTCTTTCGCCAACTATATGCTTACATTTATTTTGACAGTATAAAAGATAAGATACAGTTCAATATAAAATGGTCGTACCCCAACCAGTAAAATGGTTGAAAAGAGTACGTTTCGCTTGTTGGCAAAACGATCTTTATATTACATAGCATCATATTTATTTCGTCAATGTTTAAGATGTAACTTCTATTCAAGGAAATGAAAACTTTTATTATTTGTTTTGATAATATTTACGGGAAAATGATATAGAAGAATTGCTCACGTAGTAATTTAATAATTTGTTTCGTAAAATTGGGCAAATATAAATAATACATGATCATGGACACTCGCCCCCCCCCCCCCCCCCCCCCCCCCCCCCCTTCCTAACTCTAACGCGTCATATTTCATAACAGACTAGCTGAAGGTTTTTCCTGTTTGTTACCTTAAGACACCGTCCACTTAAGTCATTCCATGATATACTTAGCTAAAGTAGAGGGATATACGGCGCACAGATTACATATTTTATCGATTATAAAAATTATCTCACTTACTCTATGAAATATGATGATGAAAGAATCATCGATTACTGTGATCTCGTATTAAATAAAAGACATGGTTTAGTTAATTACACAATATTTACAAGTTTATTCATTTATAAAGGAAAGTACAGAGAGTATGATTATATTAATCATGTGAACAGTTATCCATAATCTAATTCCAAAGCTTTGACAAATTTTATTTACAAATGCCTTCAACAGCTATTTCATCAACATAACAAGATATTCAATTCATTTACAAAAAATAACACATCATGTGTGGCTTACCATATAATCAGAAGTAAGGTTTTCTATTAACTCTAACTATTTGAATCAGCGATAGGAAAGTAAATATGAACAGTTAATGAACGTGAAGATAAGCAAAATAATCACAAAGGGAAAATACAAACATTATAACATCATAACGATTTAACTAACGCTTGTCCAATATCATAAATTTAGATAGACATTATACACAGTGGTCTTATTCTTTTGAAGTGTTCATGAACCTATCTTTTCAAGATCTTATCCTCGCGGTTCAATTACTCCAAATTTTTCGATTATCAAAAATCGTTAGACCTACGAGTGGACGACGGTGTCGATGCCGATGCCGATGCCGATGCCGTTGATGATAACTTTTCCATCTCATATATTTGTCATTTGGCATAAATCCTCTTTAGCATTAACTTAAAATTTGATATGCGGATATATATGTTAAAACTTCGCCTTGCGCTCATTTCTTTATTTTCACGCTGTTTGCCCGTGATTTGTTTTCAACTTCCATTATTCGCTCGAAGTTGTCGTATATTTGGTTAGGGTTTGGAGGCTCAGTGACTGTTCTAACTCTCTTCGGGAGAATTGGTTTCCTTCGAAGATTAGGTTGACTTTCTCTCGAAAGTTCGCTGAACATTTCAGCATTATCATATACATCCGTCGGCTGAAGTGAAGCTTTTGGCTTTGGGCTAATAGCGGGTTTCAGTCGCTTCACCTTTTGGGATGGGGAGGCGTTTCCTTCCGTGCTGCCACAGGTATGAGATAAAACCGGGCTATCTGCCCTTCGTCTGTTTGCTGCTTGAGAAATCATTTCCCTCTTTTCAGGAAACGTTTCAGCTCGTCTTAGCTTTCGTTTCGTTTTCGGGGTAACCGTATTCATTTCCTCATAACATTCTTTTGGCTGTAAATTATCATCCATTGAGGTTTTCTTTGATTTTCGTGCCCATGTTTTTGGAGTCCTGGCTTGTACTATACTTTGTAAATCTGCAGTTTGAGAAACTTTGCCTTTTTGGTGACCTGAAGTTGGTATGCTGACCTCGACTTCTTCATATTCATCCGCCGGTGTCCAATCAACTTCCACTGGAACCGGTGGTGCTTTTGGGCAAATCTTAGGCGACTTTGGTATTTTCTTCTTCTTGGGTTCCACAACCTCTTCATATTCGTCTGTCGGTTGAAAACTTATAGGTTCTGATACAGCATTTTGACTTCTAAAAAGGTTGAACCAACCTTTTTTCTTTTGTGGAACTTCTATCGGCGCTTGTCTGACGTCGTTTCCTACGTCCTCGTACTCTTCGCCTATGGCCTCGATATATCTATCATCTACACTGCCCTGTGACCGGATACCAACGTAGTTATTTCCCCTTGGTCTGCCAGATCCGTCGTCCTTTGACTGGTCACGACGGTCTGAGATGGAAGCTCGTCCTTTGAGTCTCATTCGCCTCTTCAGTCTGACCAAAGAGTATTGATAAAACTAGGATACAAACACATAGAGGTTTCTGATATTGCAAAGACAAAAAAGATCAAATTATTTCTATCTTATTTTTTTTAGAATAATCACAATTTCGAATCGAAATGACGTCAGTTAAAACTGGTTACAAACTGCTTCTTTTCACACTTCTGTTCTTTTTTTCAGTTCCTTTAACCTTCAAATCGTGTCTTAACTTGCCGATATAAGGTACATCCATTCGGAAAAAACTTTTATTATTGTGTGCGTTATTCTTTAAAAAGAGGTGCTTATACATACATATAGTACACAAGGACAACAGCGGCGACATCAATCAGAATAAAGATCGTGATGGTCGGACCAAGAATTGCACCTATATCTGAAACAAAAATAAACCTGATTGTTATCAATTTAATTACAAAAGGTATTGATCGAAAAAAACTGACTCCGAATAACAGTAAGACTTTTGCTACACGTGTCGTTATATTTATGATTAAGGTTTACACTTATCGAACAAGCATTGGCTCGTTACAACTTCTGTAAGAAGCCGAAAAGTTAAACTGGTCCACGAAGGGTTGGTGTGAAATATATTAGCTTATTTTGAGTTCCCTCTCCTCGCCTTCGCTATATTCCCTTATTCAATACAGTCATAAAAACGTACTTTATGTATTTTAAGACAATTTGAATCATTGAAAATATCAACTGCTAACACGTCGGAATTAAAAAAAAGACTTCTTTGAAATTTTCTTATATATAGAACTTTTTGGGGGGTCGTTGAACCCTTTGATCTTTTCCGAGTTTAGAGGGAGGGGATGCTATTGAGAAGGGGGTTTCCAAGGACGACTGAATGGGGTCCAAAGATCAGAACTGGATGCTGCTCTACAATGTCCCATAGAGTATTCTCAAGGCATATCGTTATTTGCTTTAGCAGTACTCTGTTATTGTAATCTTCTAAAAATATAAGATGGTAATGGTATTTTTTTATTGGATGAAAAAGGCCAGTTTTTAAAAAGTGATTGTTGATGTTTAATACAAATTTTGCTTTCGATTTCAATCAATAAATCATAAAAGTTACTTTCTTGAAAAACATCAAATAGGTAAGAGTTAACAACCAATGGCCCAACGATATATGAGGCATAGCAACATGATTTAAAAATGCTTAAAAACGTTTGTACAGCTCATATACATCAAACGTATAATAAACATCTTCGTATATATAACATATCTGTCTGACTGCATCACATTTAACACTATGACATGGTAACATCTCCCACAGTCTGGTTAAATATAAACTTGGAGCAGATAGTCATGCATACATTGCAGGTTCAGGCTGTATCAACAAGAACCTTAAAATTTTCTAAAGCATTGTCAAATCTTTCATAGTCTGTTAAAATATTAAACTTCGGACAGCAAGTCATGCGTACACTTAACAATCTCTGTATCTCATGTTCATATCTCGGGAATTACAACAGTATATTCTGTCATCCACTCATTCCAAATGCATTTACAATATATAATAGCAATTATCTAAACAGTTTATCACCTGTAGGATGCTCCGATTCGCCCGGCTGATTGGAAGCAGAGCAGTTTTTTGACCCTGAAAAAAGGCACACAAACATGACATAAAGTACACTCTTGTTACCCGAACAATCTAGTCGTAACTAGCTATAACATAAGTCGCCTGGAGGTCCTTGCTACGTACGTTTATAATCAAAGCTACATAAAACTAGATTGCGTCTCAAAGGTATGTTCACTTCAGATTACACTCTATCTCTAAAATGTATGGTTAATAAATAATTCTTTCAAGCAATGCAAAACATACTGACAACTACAAGCTTAGTTTCTTCTTGTTTTTAACCAACTCAGTGCAGTTCAGTCTTCCATGTTATGAATATAACTTACCATCACTTCTAAACTAAACAAATGAACAAAATTTAAAACCATAAATATATCTATGTTGTATTAAGTTTATCAATTAGTAGATGTTTATGAATTGTTCCAAAGAAAGATATTGTTTGCTGTCATAATTAGCCTTAAGCAACTCCGTATATGTATATCGAGATTATTCAATCAATTGGTAGACGTTCTGTTTCGTTCAACTTTCAAATAATTCTATCATTATCATTTCATTCCAACATATTTAAATGTAAAAAAGACTTATTCCGTTATCGTCATATCCACAATTCTAACACTACGTCGAATCAGTACTACAGCTGCATACCGAAAGTTTGTTCACTTACCACTGAATCGTAGTGCAAATATCATGTAATTTGGGTTTAATTTGGACGTCAATAAAACAACTTCATCACAACTGACAAAGGATCACCCATTGCCCATGTATGAAAAAGCCATTATTGAACTTATTGAGTGATCGTCTGGTCCCTCGTGTAAAAATTTTAATTTAGGCATATTGAAATAGACAGAAGAGGTCATATTTTCGAAATTTCAATTTTGATAAATTTCAAATAAAATGTTCCATATCGACTCTCTGAGAATAAAACAAGCACAATGACATTGACCCAGTTTAAGGAACAAACGTGACTAAATATCGAAGCAGTTGGTAACTTATAAAGGACACCGTAGATAAAAATAAAAATTAGTTTTTTTTTCGAAATTTTTACCCTGGTCACTACAATGACCTGCCAAAAACCTACGGTTTATTGTAGGGTATGATAGACATTTGCCTTAAAGAAAAATGGATCTGCACATCTGTACTCAAAATTCAATATTACACGTTTCTGTTTCGCAATGTCACGATACCTCAAACGCATCCCAAATTATATAATATTTGGACTGGTAAACCCAGGTACGGGAACAAACTTTTGGTATGCAGCTGTAACAGCCTTGGTGCTGAGGAAAAAGGAGAATAAGAAAAAGAGATATTCTCCAACAGTTGATTCAAATATACCAAGACATTGATCATGTATAAAAATATTGCCACAGGCATCACCAGGCTAACATTACACTTGGCAATATCAACGGATGAGTAATCATGTTTCATGCCATCATTACTATTCAACCACTTAAAAGTTCTAATAATTGTTTTGCATCAACATGAGGCATTACACCTTCAGATGATATATAGACATATTAATCTCATATTTAGCGACACAATTTGTATCAACGCAAGTTTTAATGTAATATGAATTATATAGACAATAGAAAACATACTGCAGTGTTATTCCCTTTCATGTGCTTCCGATATTAGAATACCATCGGGAACAATGAACAATGAACTGTAATCGCAAAGTTTACGGTACTTTGCCTTGCGTTCACTAAAATAAAAGGTAAAGGTAGGGTTTCATACCGGATAATTGGATCTTACCAAAAGGAATCCAATGTCATCATTTGCGCGACACTCATCTTTTTTTTCCCAAACCCAAAGTCGAGTTATAGTTTATGGTTTTTAAAACGTATTTAGAATTCAAACAGAAGGTGTATTGAGCGATACACCTGGGGGATTGTGGGTATACGTATTAGAATTTGAATCGTGGGTCTCCGAGGCGTAGCGTAGCGTATATTTGACGAAAAAATGATTTCCATTCTTTTTTTTGGATATACGTCTTGATCTAACTAGATCAATAGAATATAAACAATACTCTTCTAATTACAGTTTAATAACATAAACTAACTTCATTTTATTAAAAATTGGTACATACTAGTACCTATACATAGGCTTATATAGGTAAAAATAACAACATATACATAACACAACAGAAAGTACCACTGTCTGTATCAATCCTCAGTAGCTCAGTCGGCAGAGTCGCTGCTCAATAATGTAGAGGTCAGAGATTCGATTCCCGACATCGTTGTTTATAATTCTCTAAAATTTCAAATTTAACAAGTCCCTTAATTTGTTTGCCAAAGTTGAAGATCTCTTCTCCTGACTACGTTAAGATGTACAAAAAAGAGTAGGTGTATTAGAAAAGTAGAGGTGTACCTGTGAATACACCTACAGAGTTGAGGTGTATCGGTCAATACCTACAATTAGAACAAAGGAAATCATAGCAACGAAACCGGAAGTGGGGTATAACTGTTATGTAGTGAGATTAAAAGTAAATTAGAATATGGGTTTTTAGGAAATATTCAGTATGTTGAAATAAGGTTAGGATGGTGAAATATTATTTGAAAGTAGCAAATGTGTAGACAAAAGACATAATACGACAGGTGATCAAAAGCTGCGTGTTCTTTAGTTATTAATCATGAGAAACAAGGAGGAGAAATGAGTTTAGACCAAGTATTCTGACATATGTGACATTTGGTCAATGGGAATTAAAGACCAAGCCTAACTTGTAATCATTCTTATGTCAAAAACAGCTTGGTAAGAAGAATAAATGAGAGATAGAATGCATTATCGTGATGTAATGAATTACTAAGCATTTGCTAAAGTGTATTATTCAATTAGAGAAAGTAGGTAGTGACGTCACAAAGAGGTTAAGGTTCAAAGTTATCAAGGTGGAAGGTCAGAGTACACTTCTGACTGACGTATGTCATAGGGTATAGTAAAGAAATGATTGGTCTAGAGAAAAACACACCCTTAAGGAGATTAATGTGGTCAAGGGTTAAAAAGAGGATGCATGGGCAGCTAGAGGAACGTAACTTTTCGGAAGAGCAGAGCTGACCCAGGAAGAGTAGGAAGTTGGACCAGGGAGGCCAACATCGGATAGGATGGGTAATGTATGAAGGGAGTAAAGTAAGTATGGGGTTACAGTTAAGAGTTAGGTAGGTAGGCTAGGTAAGAATAGGAATTGTGCATTGATGTAACTGCTTTAACTGTTTTTGTAATAAAATAATGAAAAACCTTTCCTTGTATTCATTTACAAAGTGTACCTCTTGCAGGCTTATAAGCGAGTTCCCCACGTCAAGCGAGTAAGCGTGGCGAGAGGAAGTAGTAATAAATACATAATTATGACATGGTAGGAGATGCGAAATTAAAGGAAGGTTTTAAATATTTAGAATACGAAAATGCCGGGATTATCTTTCGAGTGGGGTTAGATAAAATAATTCAAAATGTGAATAAGTGTAAGTGTAGATGTAGCAGAAAAACTCCTTGGCGTTTTCAAAGGAAAATATTTCAAAAACATTTTAATCATCCTTATGACTAGACTATTGTTTAAAAGAAAAGAACGTTCAAAGGAAAAGTGGTTGATATCGTGCAATTGGATATGTATTTTAATTCCGATTAGTACAGATAGTCATAAGAAAATGGGAAATTATAATTTGAAATGATATATCAGGGATTGATGGTGAAATTACTAAATGAAGACAATAGCGAGACTAATGAGTTGAATACGGAAAGATCGGAAATAATGTAATTCTTTTCGATGATATCACGCAAGGTTGTTAGAAGGTTCGATATACGGATGATATGTTAGAGTATGTACAGGAGAAATTTGTTTCACTAGAAGATTTGAGGATTTTTTTACAAAAAGTAGAAGGAGCGTAGGTAGTGGAATTGAAGAAATTAAAATGTTCTCATGTATAGTTAATTTGAAAGGTAAAGATCAAATATGTCCAGAGAATTTGCATTCCAGATGATAATTACATAGCGCGGGGATGGTGTGATTTTTCATTGACAAAAGGGATTGAGAATTTTTATTTGTCAAGAATCTTTAATTCTAAATGGAGACATAGTGAATACAATGGTAGATAGATTGTTATGTCCAGACAGCTTTAATGGTACAGATCATTCAGTAGCAAGTGAATTTTTAAGCCGTTTTAAGCTATTCGCTGAATTTAAAAACTGGTCAGGGATACAGAAGGCCAAGGCTTTTCAACTTTTTATGAAAGAACGTGCATTCTTGTGGTTGAATAATTTAAAAGAAGAGACGTAAGAGTAGACGTCAATAGATATAGTCTTTAATGTGACTGTGTGAGATACATGATTATACAAAAGTTTATGTCTTTTCATTGAATTTGATTTAAAACTAATTATCTCTTTATGGTGTGGAGAGTTTGTCGGACGCAAGGGTGCACACTTGCTATGAGATGCTCTTTACAATTACCATTTGGAGTTGATTATTACAGTTAGTATTTTATTTATGTAAGATTATTTCCAGTTTAAGTGGACAAAAGGTGTGTTAACAGTCTGACGATTGTTACGGCGATAATACAGAATGTGAAGCTTACGTATCTCTCAGGGAAGAGAAATCAGTTTCTAGATGTTACACAGACATACATAAGATGGTTAAGGCAAAGGTTCGCCTATAGGTTGTATTGATGGTTTGCATAGTCCACAAGAAGATGGATAATATAGATGCCAGATGAGAGCTGAGGAACTTACAGTGATTTATTGAGAAATGATGACAGTAGTGAGACTTACAATTACGATGAGGTATCTTTTGCAATGGATACCAATGAGAGATAATTGTATTGATGTATGTATTTCCTTATTCGTTAAGAAAAGCTATATTAATATAGTTTTGTGGAGCAGAGACTTGTTTACCACAAGTGTGGAGATATTATGACGAATATACTACAAAGGGTACTGTACTGTGTTCTACGAAACGTCGAGGACGTTTTACAAGATTATGATGTCGTGCAGAAGTGACACGGAGTCCTTACAAGAGGTGTAAAGGTCTACTATAGTGCAGGCCAATACTAGCCTAGAAGTTGCATTATGAGTTTCATATCCACGAGAGAGATGGATTATGAAAGGCCAGCTGGTAGCTGAGGTACTTATTGTGCAGTAGTACGAGTTATACAATTACGAGTTATGCAGGTACGATTTACACAAATACAATTACGAGGTATGCATTTATTAGTTATGCAATTGGGATGAGCTACAGAGGAGGTCTTATGTCGATGAGAGATGAAATGAGACCCTAACCTTGAGAAGGTATACAGGTACCGAGATATGAGTTTTCGGAAACGTCAGTCGGTGACGGAGATCATGGAGTATATGCGTGTAGCCGACAGGGGCATCTTCACAGAGACGTGAGGAAATATGAGTTACTTTGTTTGCGATGTGTGCGCGGAAAGGAAATCGCGGCGATCTAAAATTGCATAATGACGGGACTGCGTCTACTTTTATGAGTGTGAAGATATGAAGTTGATAGTATCGGAACGAATAGAGGGCTCCAAATGAAATGCATGTTGCGTTGGATTTTAAAGAAATTAGTTTCAGGGACAACGTTGCGGTTGTTTATACGTTATAGAGAATCCTGTCCGAATCAATTGGAATCATACTGATGTTGTATACATATCCGTGAACGATATATAGTCAAGTGATTATTATTATGATTTACAGTGTCGGTCGGCATTTGTCTAATGTCGAATGGGATCAATACATGTTATGTTTGAAAGCGTATCATGAGTACTGCGACTCGGGTCGGTTGCGTGTAATGCATCGTTCAGTTGTCCGCATTACAACAGTTCAGGATTAATTGCGAGTAACACGGGATACACATGAAACGCAACGTGATGAACTGTGAGATACAGTAAGCGCGAAAAGTTAACATTATTCAACCCCGTGTGGTGTCCGGGGATGGCTAGAAACCAACGTATAGCTTCTAGTCTGGCTAGAATAGCACCGCGGTTGATTGACGGCACAGAAACCTTACGTCAATGGACCTGTCGTAAGAGGCGACTAATTCTTTTGGTTCTTTCTGCATATGATTACAATCAAGTAAATGGAAATGAAAGTATGAATATTCTACATACAGGATTCATTCTTGTAAAAGTCTTTACTGTAACTATCTTTTCTTTTCATTCACCTTTCTCTTGATCTCAACTTTCTTCCATCTTTGTAAAGTCAATGATGTCTGAGACTGGGTATTATTCTTATGGTGTTGTACTATACGAACGATATATTTGAACAAAACAAAAAAATATTGTTTAATGTGAGCAATGTATTTGATATATATTTTCTGAAGTTATTATGTTATTAGAAATGCAAACACAGTCTTATGTTGTACAAGTATATTCGATTAGTATACATCCGTGAAGGTGTATTCATGATTGTATTATGATTATGTCAGAATATTGATTTGATATTGATGGATGGATGGTGTTACTGAGTTATATTGACTTCCTGAAATGGTAGTTTAATGAGAGTATCATGAATAAGGGGACGGCTATTACAGACGTATCCGCGATGGACAAGAGTTATATTTTTCAGGTGTTGTCCGCAGTAGGATACATACAGACGTACTTACAGAGATACGATACTATTACATAATAGAAGAAATGTGTTGTTATAATACACGATGATTCTTCGACGATGAATGATCGATTCATGAATGTTTCTAGAATAGAGACTGATGTTTCATGAAGTTTTGCGGATAGACCTTATGTTATTGTCAAAGAGGTCATTAGTTTCAGGTGCGTAACAAAGCACATGGGGTTATATATGTCTGTTGTCCATGTTGTTTGGATTCTGACATTCGTTTTCAAGTGTTATAGGAACTGTTGCTGTTCTCTGATTGATGTAATGTATCCTGGCCAAAACGTCAAGTCCACGGCTGTTCGCATACTCTTGACGAATGGGTCACGTGATGTCGGCGGGTCGCGAGGGCAGATGGCCTCAGCAGATGAAGCTTACGAATTAATCAGCTACGGATCTGCTCAAGACTACTAGTGGAATGGCGTGCCTATTGCAAGGGCGTCTCGAAGAAGTTGACCGTGATAGAGTGTCAACCTACTAGTTCTACATACGGAGGACCGCCAGAGGACATACAGTGACGTTACCATTGTGACTTTAAATACGTTATCAGTCTATTGACGGTGACGAAGGGTGTTGGTGGACAGTACCTGAGATTACGCACTCATATTCTGAGGAGGACGGCAGCCAAACATGCACTATGAACTTTAACGTTACGTATATTCAGTGCAGTGGACAAACAGCTATGTGATGAACTCTTAACTGTTGTGATTCTAGATGGACTTCATATTATATGTGCTTACATGTTTTCTTTTTCAGGTATTAGGGTATTACTGTGTTTGCATTGCCAATCAGTATTGGGTTGCTGTATTCCTATTCCAAATTCATACTTCATGCCTTACTTTGTTTTGACTATTTCAATAATGTCTTAAGGTAGAATATTGCTCTACCGTAGTGTACCCAGTATTGACTTGGTTCTTTTAAATGTTTAGTTCTTCGTTGAGTCGAGGGCGACTCATCTTTGTAAGGGGGGAGGTGTTATGTAGTGAGATTAAAAGTAAATTAGAATATGGGTTTTTAGGAAATATTCAGTATGTTGAAATAAGGTTAGGATGGTGAAATATTATTTGAAAGTAGCAAATGTGTAGACAAAAGACATAATACGACAGGTGATCAAAAGCTGCGTGTTCTTTAGTTATTAATCATGAGAAACAAGGAGGAGAAATGAGTTTAGACCAAGTATTCTGACATATGTGACATTTGGTCAATGGGAATTAAAGACCAAGCCTAACTTGTAATCATTCTTATGTCAAAAACAGCTTGGTAAGAAGAATAAATGAGAGATAGAATGCATTATCGTGATGTAATGAATTACTAAGCATTTGCTAAAGTGTATTATTCAATTAGAGAAAGTAGGTAGTGACGTCACAAAGAGGTTAAGGTTCAAAGTTATCAAGGTGGAAGGTCAGAGTACACTTCTGACTGACGTATGTCATAGGGTATAGTAAAGAAATGATTGGTCTAGAGAAAAACACACCCTTAAGGAGATTAATGTGGTCAAGGGTTAAAAAGAGGATGCATGGGCAGCTAGAGGAACGTAACTTTTCGGAAGAGCAGAGCTGACCCAGGAAGAGTAGGAAGTTGGACCAGGGAGGCCAACATCGGATAGGATGGGTAATGTATGAAGGGAGTAAAGTAAGTATGGGGTTACAGTTAAGAGTTAGGTAGGTAGGCTAGGTAAGAATAGGAATTGTGCATTGATGTAACTGCTTTAACTGTTTTTGTAATAAAATAATGAAAAACCTTTCCTTGTATTCATTTACAAAGTGTACCTCTTGCAGGCTTATAAGCGAGTTCCCCACGTCAAGCGAGTAAGCGTGGCGAGAGGAAGTGGTAATAATAAAAATATATGACATAACCACCGATACACTTGATTCATCTATTATTTCAAACTCGATGTGAATCACAATTTTTCATTAAGCATGCCCGTATCAAGTTTCCTTTTTTCAAATTGCCTAAACACTATCCACAACCGGACACATTTCAAGATTATGGTGGAGACAAGAGGCTCATACGGATCGGCTGAACATAAAAAACTTTAGATTTAATGATTATGGAATACGGTATGAAAATATATTACAACTTACCGTCTGAACCATCCTCACTGCATTTAGCTCTCGCTGTAAGATAACATTAGATAATTTGATTCTCATCGCTACCACAGGAAATCTTACACGAATTTAGTTATCTTCAGATATTGGATATCAAGATAACTATTTAATAAACCTATATCTGTTGATGACAAATGGTTTTTATCTATGTCAAAAGTTTTAAACCAAAGTCATGTTCTCATCAGATGGTTTATCCTATCACAACCGATTTGGTATAATGAAAATATAACTATTGGTAAACAAGAAATATCTTACGAACATTATATGAAATATGAAATAATATTTATAAATGACCTTTGATGAATTTGGAGACTTTCAAGATTTCGAAACATTTTCCATTTCCAAAAAATGTGACACACATTTTTTAGAATATGCAGGTATAACAAAGTCCATGAAATCAACGTCTTAAACTGTCAGATAAATTCCATCCTGCCATACGTCATAAGATGTCGTAAAAGCAGACAACGGTTGCAATCTTTTCGACGACGTCCTGAACGCAAAACATCTGCAGAAACTTTCATACATTTTTTCTATGGTTTCCCGATAGTGAACAATATCTGGGACAGACTAAAACATGGATAGCCGGAAACAGATGCAAAATTAAACTTTTCATAACGCATTATATGTTTCAGATATCATGAAGTACGAAATGTGATTTTAAAGCTGATAAAAATAAAAGTCAAGTATAACATCTCCGTATCGAAAATAAAAGGAGCTTTACCGCATTTCAATTTCATTAAACAAGATTTAAAGAATGTCTGTGAAATTGACAAATTCATATGTTATAAAAAATGCAAGTTTTCTGAATTCATGAAATTCTGGTCGGTACATAATGTTGCTTGAAGACTAAGATACATTGCAACTTCCAGGAAGGTATAAACATGCCAGGTTCCGACGTACTACAAAATCACTACTCCATTGACACTGAAGTTGGTCTCTACCAATGTTTTATGTGTTTTTATTGAAAATGCTATCTATATAAATAAAATATGCTTTATTTGTATATGTACTCAAAAAGAATTAAATCTTTAAAAAAAAACTTTTTATACCTGAAATCGAAACAAAATTCAAACAACTGTTATGATGTTGTCAGCAATATGAAATTTGTATAACAGTCATCTTAACCGGAACATTTGTGGACCAGAATTAAGAGGGATAAACGATAAGCACAAGAGTTTAGAAGTTTGAAGAAGAAAATCCAAATTTGTCAAATAACATTTTCAATAAAAGCAATTATTAACATCATATACATTTTACCATTCATTCAATGATTATGAAAGTGGGTAAATGATAACCGTAACAAAATTTTATTTCCTCACAAAGAAATCTTTTCATTCGCCAACTTCACGGTCAAACAAAGAACCCCGAAAATGAACACAATTGTAATTTCATACCAGATTCCACCTACCAGAAAACACATTGCAGAAGAATATAAAGATCCACAAGTCATCCATTCTGACTGTAACTAGAGTCGCTGTCAAATTTCATTTTTATGAATCCACTACAATATAAGGAAGTGAAGTATTTCACTCCACTCTCTCCAGCTATCAGTGACTCGTATGTCGAGTTTCCGATGGTAGAGGGTTGTTGTTTTCACTTCCTTACGACACCGTTTGATGAAAACTTGGGAAATGCGATTTTCTTCGAAATGTTGTAATGGATAGCTCATAAACATTTTTAAAGGGATGATAATCATATTGATGATGATTATTATGATTATGATGATGATGATGATGATTATGATTATGATGACGATGACGACGATGATGATGATGATGGTAACAGAAATCATTTAAACGATTTGTTGTCATTATGAAATCTTCAGTAGGGATTGTTTACTATCAGTAGTATTTTACGAAATGCACACTGTAACTTGAAGAGGCTAGTTTGATTAACTCAACCTATATAACTTCTAGAAATCTTAATTCATTTAATATTTTGGTCTTATTTAGTCAGTGTTAGGGAAGACATTTGTCAATTAAATATTTTTCATTCACGTTTAGCTGCATCTGGAAGGTTAAGTCATGTCTTTGAGGCATCATATCAATGCGACATCGAAACCGATAATGTGGATTTTTCCCAGAGAGAATGATTCAATAACCCTCCGCATAAAATAATTCCTTACCTCATGTTGTAGCCTAGGAAACATTGAAAAACTCCGGTTTCAATCTTATGTTTTAACCTGTTCAAACTTTAAGAATGCATTGTTAAAAACAAATGGACTCTGACCTCATGTGAAAAGGTACATGATTGTCACACATGGACAAAGACTGATCCTTTTCCATTTCAGTGAGAGAGACGATTGACGGTTGACACGTGAAATATGCTCTTAATAAAAAGGTAATTGAGCAAACTTTTGGAATGCAGCGAAAGAATCACCGCAATAGGCCAGTAAGCATTCACATGTAGGTTTTAAAATTCCTACGCTAGTGAATAGAAATAACATCAGTCTATTTTCAAAGTTAAGCTCTATGATGCTGCGTCCGTCAAACGTTGATGAACGGATGTGTAAGTGAGATAGCCTTTCATCTTTCAACCTGCGTTTTTCAAGTCTCACAAGAAGAGTTGTCTGATGACTTGAGAGTCAACTTCCCTAAACAGCCATTAAACAAAGCTTTGAATAGTGATGGCTGTGAAAAGTGTATTTTTTGCATATTTGAACTAGTCAACAGAACTCTTCCTTGACGAATTTAGGAATTCAGATATTATTTTAAAAAATGCGTTACAGTTGAAAGGGGTTTGACATAACAACCAAGAGATCAAATTCTAATCAATATCACAAGACCACTGTTTCTCTACCCAAAAAGTCTCAACGTTCAGTGAGGAAAAGTAAAGCCGTCTTCTGGTATGCAAAATATGTACATCATCTAGGTGTGAAAAAGAGGGAATAGAAAATACTCACTAATGATTACTACTGATGTTGACACAGATTAAGTGTTTCTATCAGAGTGAAGACCCTGCGATGCAAATGCCTAATCTCAAACACTTTACCTAGCCGAGGGTTAATAATACTATCAGTCATGATTTAAGCGAAATCCTCGTGACAAGGGCGTTAAACTCTACATCATCTAACCTAACCTTCACTGACAAGGGCTCGCTTGAAACTGAAATATACCTTTGATTGCAATTTACGACGAAAGAATTATACGTTTACACTCAAGAAAAATACGTCGCCAAATTTATTTTGTGAACGATATGATCTTAGATTATAGCTTATTTTTACTTTCACAATAAACTCTTATTTCACTAATGTCATTTGCGGAAGACGTTTGTAGTACAGTTCTTGCTTAAAGGTAAATTCCAGTTAAATGCAATATTAGTAATCATAACCCCTTTGTTCAATAAAAGTCTATCACCCCATCGTCTATTACACTTCTTGTATTTCCTGTAAATCATTTGCTTATATTTAAGAAAGGTATCCACGCCCGTGCCATGGTCAATGAATGTATTTAAAGGATTTCATCAAACCCGTTTCTACTTTAAAACAGATGACGTTTGTTCATAAATCCAGAGAACATCATTGTCTCTTGTGCGTGTTAATAACACTTTGGTATAAAGGAATATAAATTATACTTAACGTCATCCGGTCACTGAACATTAGATAACGTTGTAACGATATGTAACGTAGTTTTAGTTGTGATATATATCTGCAATAGAAGTTCTTTTCATATTTTCGGGTCTACTCCTTGCAGGATTCAAACTCACATCGTTGGGCCTATCTCAGAAAAAACCCATATCTCTTTGTCCGTCATTCCATTTCCCAAATGTAGATTCTATCTGTGGCAACGTCCGAAAGCTGAACTATGAAGTCAAGACATACAATGAAATAGCTTCTCACATGCAAATCTAAGCGAGTGTAAAAATTTCAATCCAACATAACAACAATCATAAATCTTTCAACAACAAAAGTTTAGTCATTATGACTCCAGCTATATTTTCCATTTATGTTTTAGTCGGGTCGATGTCTTGTGCAGGGTTCCAACAGCAGTATAACAGCGGCTAGGAACTGACTGGCTCCTAACAGGTAGAAGCACGTGGTGTATGTACCTGATATATCCCGGACTAAACCTGTAACAGAATTATATCGTTAAAGTGATGCAGAGTATTTTCGTGTTTGGCTTGAAAAAATGCCAAAATAACATATGTCTTAAGTTAAGTTCAAATTCTTATCTCTAAGACGACAAAATTATAATATTTTTTCGGTTTCAGTTGTAATCAAAAGACGGCCATATTAATGTCAAGAGGTCGACCTTACGCGTCTTATTTACTTATATATTAAGTAAATGACCTAGCAAGCACTACCAACCTATATTTTAGTCTGTTTTTAATACGTGTTCAAAAATACATTTGAGCCATTGGAGCGCGCCATTGTCATGATTTCGATCACAAAATAGACTTTAACTATATATATTAATTATACTGACGCCCTTAGCACTATGAGGCTAAGTTTAAAAACGACCACTACTACTCGATGAAATTACAACATCTATGAAGTTTGACATATTTGACAGCAACAACACACTCCATGCAAGCATGACAACAGAATAAGATCCTTGCTGTCAATTTGATATTTTGATATTTGATTATCAAACTCAGGAAATGTCCCAAATCGGTTGTTTCTCACTCCATATACGCGGCATATCAAATTGAAATCTAGAAATAAGAAGGGCTGCTTGTTAATCATTGCTTAATTGTCAACAACTGAAATTGTCAAACAAAACCTGGAAACACTGAGTAACCATATCAGAGAAAAAGTGGAAGTGATTCAATGTCGTTTCTTAAAGCTGTTAGTCATTGTGATTTTAATCAATAATTTATGTGAAGAAGATCCGGTTATGGTGTGATTCAAGTTTCATCTTCCGGTTTTGATCACACTGTCAATTCACATTATTTTCATTAACATCATAATTATAATTCATCCTTTTAACTCAAGTGTTTAGTACTCGCATATATTTGGACAGCAAGATATTCTCGATTAAATAATCTTTAATCTTTAAATCACGACATTTCGGAGTAAAAGCTTCCCCCTTCACCCTGTAGGAGGTGGGGTATCCCATCTGTTATCCCTAACAAGCTGTTATCCAGGACATGTGCCTTCAATACAATCTATACTCCCCATGAAATACTAAAAACTTACAAAATATGAATTACAATATAAATGAAATTAAATTCAGATGAAAACTATTTCATAGACTTCATACATGTTTAGTTTCGTTGGTACAGATTCTACCTTTAAAGCAATAACATTTATTCTAAAAAGCTCTTATCATTTTTTCATTTTGCAATTGCCCTGGGATAGGAACTACTTTCCTGGGGTAGACATTCAGAAGCCTGATTAATTAAAATCCAGGTGTTTTTCAATTCAGTGACATTGATTCAAAAGTATAGTATTTTGGTCGGATGTTGTATATTGTAAAAATACAAGGGATTCTACAGCAATCAGACCGAACTTTACACTCGTACTTTCGTTCCCTATTTAAATACTGCTCAACCAATGTCATGTTTTTTGTGGACCACTAGTTGATTATATGATAGATTCACAGAAGAATCCTGACACAACCCCTATAAACAGCTCTCATGTCGGAAACGTAGCGCGGAACGATTGAAATGTTCTATCTGAATACAGTAAGATTGATTCATAAGTTACAGATATGAGGTAAGAGACTATCTGACTGGACGGGTTCTATGTGTCTCATTATACCGATTTATGATTTGGAAAAAAAGAAAAATATTGCCCATTAATTGTAACAGAGAGGTGACGTATGAAGAAATGACTTCAGTGACTCTGTGAGGACAAAAGCCTTACAAGTGGCTTTCAGATGACATTTCGTTGTATTTGTAATTGCCCATTTAATTTTGTAAGTTGGTTCATCGGTCAGATGTCCTTCGTTCTATTGAATGAGTCAGTTAAAGGCCATTTATTGTTATTTTAAACGCAAAGAAAATATTAAAAAAATGATTCACGTACCTACCTAGTAATGGAAAGGAAATGGAAAGGGCAGTTCCATGAAATACTTGAACAAAGCCGAACACTTTGGAAAACTTGTCAGTTCCCAGAAAATCTAACAAAAGAGCTGGAACAAGCGCTGGGTAGATTCCGTTGATGGAACCAAATAAAACCACAAATACCACCATATGAATAAAGTTTGAATAGAAAATAGTAAACTGATACATGGCGCCAATTAACACAAACATACACACTAACATGTATCGTTTGTCAATACAAGGAACTTCCGCTACAGCACCAGAAGCCAGTCTGCTGATGAAATCGAGGCTCGCAAAGAGACTGACTAAGAAAGCAGAATCTATATCCGTCAAACCAATTTCCTTTGCAAGAGGAGGCACGAAGGCTGGGAAGAGCGTTGTCCCGATATTTCCAAAGAATGTAAACCCAGCTATCATCAAGAACCTAGAGTTCTTAAAAAGTATCAAGTTCTCCTTTAGCATAGTAGTAGCTTGGCTTGGTTCATGGGTAGATTCTTCGGTGTCTTTTAAAGTTTCTTGAAGGCTAAATGTTGAAAGGCAAATAGAATCGCTGTAACTTATATATTTTGATTTACGTAAACGATCTTTGCTAGATAAACTTTGACCCATGTCATCTGAACCTATAGTTTCAATAAAGGATAACTTCGTATGTTTCGATATGCCGGTATCAGTTGATTCATTCGAGCGAATTAAGTGTTCCTTTTGTTTTGATTCCGCTTCATTTTTGTTGATTAATGAATCACTTAGTACACATTTATTCCTCAAGATCAGCTCATACTTGTTTTGTGGTCTAGACCCTCCCTCATTTAGCTCCTCAAAAGGTGATTCAGCCCACTCGATCCTCGTATGCTCACAGAGACCTGGACGATCAGCCACCTCTGATTCCTTGACTTCTTGACTAACACTTATCAATTTTTCCTGGCTCTTGGTCTTCTCTGGGGATGAATACAGCGCTGCAAACACCAACATCTCCATAAGAACCCCTCCCATTATTAGCAGCGCTCCTCTCAAACCGTACGTGTCCAACAAATATCGTAATAAAAGTGGAAGTAAAACAGCTCCCGCGCTGATTCCACTAGTGGCGACTGCTGTAGCGAGAGTTCTTCTCCTTTTGAAGTATTGACCAATCAAAACAATCCCTGGCCCATATATCAGTCCCTGTCCAGAACCTGAAATGATTCTTATCAGTTTAATATCATTCCATATCACATAGGTTAATTAATACATTTTATTTGATTATTTAATGTCCTAAATTAGAAGTGTGTATCCTATAAGATTAGATGACTAAACTTGTCAATCTACATCATGAAGGTGCCAAATAAAACATTAAAAGGAATCCATACTTCGAGTTATCATTTCAAGGTAGCCTCATATCATTGGCAATATAAAAACCTACACGTTTTACCCAAAGACGTTTTTAGATACAGAGTTGTTGCTTATTCATTGCACAAAGTGTGATGAGGATGTCATAGCCTTACACTATGGTGTCAAATTTGGACTTACATAATGGAGTATTATTGAGCGTTACACTGTGGTGTACTATTCAATCGTACATAAAGTGATATTATTTACCTTTTCCCTGTGGTGACAAGTTTAACATACACAGGACAAACTGAGCATATGGGACAAAACATGTATGGTGTTTAATCCATTTTTAAAAGCTGTTTTGTCCAAATGTAATTATATAGATAATGCAAGTGATGTGTGGTCTACCTACCGACGAGAACACTCTGTGAGAAGAAGAGAAACCCTAAGGTACATGCAGTGGAAGACAAGACAACTCCAGTGGAAGCACACACAGCCCCGACCAGGGCGAGGGTACGGAGAGACAGACGGTCCGTCAACACGTTCAGGGCCACCAGGGCTGTCGAAAACATTCATATATAGTATGTTGAAGCGTTTCAATTGGTTCGAGCGCAGGCTCAAGGTACATGTGTAGGTTGCACGTGCCTGAACAAATACGAGGGGTGAACAGTTGATACTTGGCCAATACGTAACAGTTTTAGGCTTGTTACTAATATGACTATATGTCATTTTGTCGAAATAATGGTGGTTGGATTTAATGATAAACAATCGATCGCAACGACATGCTTAAGAGTGGAAATTGCACATTGTGTTGTGCTGTACGCATAAACATTTCTATTTGAACAACGTTTTTACTTCATATCCGATTTACGTCTACTACGTAAAACCAAGCAATGTTTTTCTACAAAATAAAGGGATACATATGTAAAAAAAAAAATGATGCTTACACATCAAACTGGTAAATGCTGATGTCAGTCCCATAACTGCCGATGCCATGGAGGCAGATGAATTAAATTCCTGGATGAATTCCACCAGTAGAATTCCGAAACACTTCACATATCCAAGCATGAGAGTGTTGATACCAAAGCAAGCTGAAGGAAGAGCAAGGACAGAAACTAATAATCAACGCTTCATCATTGGAAATTTGACATTATTATTTTAACTTTTCTGCTCGTAATGGATTCTCGTGATATAACGTTGAATAGCGTAATACTGTAACGGTAAAGGGGCAGTGTCATGTTTTTTTAGATGAATATATGATCTCTCGAAAACGAAAATTAATCTTTCAAACTGAAAGACAATGTTTTTATCAAAAGAAACAGTTTTAAAACGAAGGAAGCATGATCAGTCATGCGAAGTCATTTCCCTACATCAAGTGATCAAAATTTACGCCATTGTTTTTTGCTAGATAGTCGGTTATTACCGCTACGACTACGGATGACCGATTTAGTTATACGATTTTTTACCCTCTGAACATAAAACATTTGGCATAAACTAATATTTATTGGGGAAAATTTGAAGAAATAAATCTTAAAAGAAAGGGTCTACAGAGTACGAAACAGCCGCAATGACAGAGTATTTACATCCTCGATAATCCAGGGTAAAGATTATTCGCTAACTGTCCACTATATTGTGAAGAATTAACGGAACGTTTACACTGGATTATCGAAGATGGATTACTGACCGATAAATCAAAATTACCGAAAATGACGACATATCCTCTTGAACATTTTCCTTTTTCAGAATCCATGTCGGTCCGTGTAAACGATCTCGCATGTTATCCAAGTTTGCTCTGCCTCTGAAAGGGAATATTTTTTAATTTCCACACACATGCACACACATATATATTATCATGCTATCTCCTGCTTCCAACTTCATCATCAGAGGTACAGAAACCAACAAACATTTGTACAGTGAGTTAATGTTGAAACAGTGGCTAGAAAAGGTTTCTGATATAAATATAATAATTGTTTCGAAGAAATGTTATTGTTTATCTTACCTCTTTATTAATCAAATTAATAAACTGTAAATATAGATTACAAATACAGGCCAGAAGAAGATGATAACACACTCACCTGATTACTATTTCAACAATACATAATGTCGATAAAATAGTTTACAAATATCATCTTTCTTGGTATAATGACAAGATTTATGAATGACCAACTTCTTTATGTTTAAGAGAGCAACGTTTCGGCATATGTCCTTTTACCTCTATCGACTATTGATCTGCAACTTCTAAATGCGCCTCAAACAATTCTATCTTGCTTTGTTTTCGGCACTTTGATACAACTATACACGTACCATCACTCTAAGTAGTACTTGCTTCACTCCTAGTAGCAACAACTGATGTACTACACGGGCAGTGACGTAAGTTATTATCAACCATTACCTTGTCGCTGACCTGTTCTCTACTCACCGTGTAAGTCGTATTATCAGTAACGCCAGGGTAAGAGTTCAACAAGTTATTAAGGTATGTAAAAATGTCAAAAGTACTTATAAACATAATAATCTCTTCAGAACGTTTTGTGAAACATGCATACATCATTTGAAGATAAAGACATAGAGAGTAATATTTTCATTAGAGGGGTTAGACAGTGTTGGTAAACATGCATACATCATTTGAAGATAAAGACATAGAGAGTAATATTTTCATTAGAGCGGGTAGACAGTGTTGGTTAGGGATAGACTCCTAGCTATCATCAACAGCTTTTTTCTTTCTCGTGTATAAAATAACAATTCTACAGAAAGGGGAAATTCAATATTTTATCTAGTTGTGAAAAAATATATAGTTTAGAGCTTATAGAAATATTGCATATTTAAATTAAATGATATCAAGGCAAAACCTGTACAAATATCATGATACAACATCTGTTTAGACTAGCTATACTAACATTAAATAGACATACTCTGCGAAAAAAGAAATCAAGTCAATGTGTCTATAAGCTATGAAGTGCGTAGTAATGTAAGTTTTTAGAGACCCAAAGTATTTGATTTCATAGCACAATTGTACGCAAAATGCATGCAAAAGGCACGATATTACATCATTATCTTTGTAAATTTCCAAGAGTTTCGGTTTAAAAGAGTAGCCGTACCAACATCAGCTGGAAACACCTTGGGAGCTAACCTTCAGTTTATATGTAGAGCAATGAAGTAAGTGCAATATGTCCTTTCCAAATTCGTTTTTCTTTTCCGCACACGGGTGTAGACAAATTGCATGCTAAAATCTCTACTCACATGTTGAAAGACAATCATATTTGCTTCAACCTAAAATCCAGGAAGATCATGCAACCTTCCGATCTCCCATTTGGTAAGTTATAAACACACTGGCTACCCTCTCCTGGTTGTGTAGTGTTATTAACTGGACAACAATCACTTTAGTCTACTTATCCTACTCTCATACACCATTGAGCCCTGACTGTATATCTATATTATTCATATAAGCAACCACTGACTGTATATCTATATTATTCATATAAGCAGCCACTGACTGCGATAATGTGTAATCAGATCAATTGTTATTCAACTAGAAACAATTTGGAATAATGGAGATATAGTGTCCTAAAATGATATCATAATCAATTAGTAATATCAAGGATAGATTTTAGCAATCATGAGCAGGTTTCGACCGGAATCAATACTTGTACGTGAAGAACATTCAGACCATACTTTACTATAATAACTGAAAGTCGATATAAGCATAAGTATGCAGGTGTAACAATAATGATACTATTCTGGTATTTATCATTCAAGAGAGTTTCTGCAAATTGCAAATGCTTTCCAGATGATGATGTTTATTTATAAAAAGTGTCACAGCTTATGTTGCGTTATATATATATATATATATATATATTTTTTTTTTTATATGAAGTTTTTGCTTGTACTGACACAAAAGAATATCTTGCGTGGATGGAGTATTAGATGATGACCATATTCCCTGAAATTATTACTTAAAATCTCTCGAAGTCATCCCAGCAGGCAATCTGACGTTGTATCAACGTTGAAACGACGTCGTTTAGCAACGTTGAAATAACGTTGAAATTTGATTGGATTTGAAATTTGCGGCGACGTCCAAATCCGACGTGATTTCAACGTCGATTCAACGTTGAAGCCAAGACGTTGTATTGACATTGAAAAAACGTCATTTCGACGTCAAGTCTTGTTGATCAATCAGCTTGTGTTGTTTGGTTTAGTTAATTTACTTGAAGCAATGCATTATTTATTTGTGAGGATATGCTTACGAATTCAGCGCTTTCAAAGGCCTCGGTACAAGATCTTGATGGCTGCTCGTGGGAAGTTATCCATTTCATGGAAATTACATTAGTGTTAAGGGTATTACTGTTTATATGACACTGCAACGATTTAGACCTAAGTGTCACGAATAAAATGTTTTTAAAAAATGCGTAAATGCTGTTTTGTAAGAACTACTAACTTTTTTCAAATGATAAATTTATGTTGTCAGTTGTGAACATAACTGAAAAAATAAAAACTGTTGAAAAATACCATATACCATATTCTAATTAGACATAGGGAAGAGTTACTTCCCTTAGTTGTGAAATTGAAAGAAATTAACTTTTATTTATCTAATTCCAATATCAGTAACACTTTTAAATGTCAATGATAGCTGTTTGTTTTTGCATTTTGTATTTCATAATTTTATATTTTTCATATTTTATAAAAGTAATCACTTTTCAGTTTAAAGTTGTTCTGATGACGTTGAATCAACGTCAAAACACCAACCGAATTTCAACGTCAGGGAACTAACGTTGTTCCGACGTCGAAAATTGGTTGATCGACGTCCTGACCTGAATTCAACCAAATTTCGACGTCGGAATGACGTCAGATGCCTGCTGGGCATGTTCTTCCACCTACAAGTCTTTGCCCAAAGACCCCACTGATAAGTTTGGCATTAATGTAATACCCCGTATCCGCCTTCTCGAGGATGTGTTAGTCTTGGTATTTTATGTCATTTCTTGAGAGACGGTTGCGACATATAGACGGACAGTTATGATCCTTTACATAACACCTAGCTACATGTACATTCTCTTTCAAGTTCACAAACATGCATATTCGACACGAAAACGCCTATGCAGTATCCACAAAATGTCCCAATTCTCATATTTGTGGCACACCTTTGTTTCTTGTTAACAACACTATCTAAGCGTTTCTGTTCCCATCTAAAAAGCCGTCATTTGAAAATATCCTTTGTATATACCAATCAGCAAGGTTCTCTTAATTTCTTTTGAAATAAAAAATGGTCACTCAATATTTTATTATTTAACCTATTTTTTACCATGTAACGCTTTAGAAAGCCTCTTAATGTTACCAGCAGTCAATTTTTCAAATTTTCCAGTTTTATCTTTTTATTTTCAAAATATCAAATAAGCGATGAACATCATCCATAAACCATGCAATGCCCAATCAATGTTTTAGTTGAGAAAATTTAGTCAACACAGAAGGAGAGTTTTACTCAATAACAAAGAAAACCGACATTTTGAAAAATTTAAAATCTTCTGTCTTTTCCACAATGCAAAAGTACAAAAACTTGCTTCAATGACTTGACAATCATATAAAAGGTTTGAGAATAATATCAGTACGCATGGACAATGATTGGCCTGTTTCTGTACAGTTGAAGTAATGCAATCGTTGTACTTTTATCCCTCCAACATGGATACATTTAGACGCTTATCAGAAATTCGTCACATTAATACAGATTACATTTGCCACATGTCCATGCTAATGTGAATCATTGTTTATAACTCTTACGACAATCTTGTTATGAAAATTTTTTTATATGAAATTTATTATTCTAAAATAAGAAGAGAAACGAATTCCGTCAAAAAAGACTACGAATCGTTTGCTATCATGCATGTCGACTTCAGTACTTTGTATATAAACACTGAATGTATCCGTTCACTAAGATCATGAGAAATAACCTTAATACTCACCGCGATGTTCAGTGATATGTATCTGCAGTTCTGCAGCTACCGATGCAGACCAAGCTCTGTGCATTACATATTCGCGTTTCCCCTCAGCAGTGCATTCGTGCTGACATGCTTTTAACTTTTGCATTTTTGATGCCTTGCACTAGGAGAATGCGTGTTCACATGTTCCTTAATGTACCTGTCAACTCTGATATAAAGCGACGTCAAAGCACCTGTTTTCATGTGGTTTACTTCAGAATGATAAACAAAATTCATCAGGTGAGTTGTGCAGAGTGAGAAAAAGGGATTTTAATCAAATTTTGGAAATCAGCAATGATTTGATTACATATTTTTTCCTAGATATTGTTCTTTCCATCCATCGTTTGATTATTGAGTGTTTATCAAATGTCTGAAATGCAGCTTGCATGGTTTAAACTCTGAATTAATAAACTACATAGTTCTCAAATTAATCTGTTTTCAGGAAAAATTTAAGTTATGAATGGAATATTCAACGATGAGAGCAAAATGCTTGCTTGTGTTAGTTAAAAAGTCAGAATAGGTTGAACTTTTATATGTTTTTGATGTCAAAAACAATTTATGAATTCTTGTGATGTTTTATATATACACACACACACACACACACACACACACACACATCTCTTATGCATAGTACGTGAATCATCTATCCTCTGGGAAAGCCTAAAACACACCGTCAATTTTTTATCTTGATTAGACAGATAGCCGAGGTTTTTAAAAAAATGAAATAAAGATTTATTTTGTTTTTTTCAAAGTTATATATTTTATACTCGAAATATTTATTATCATCTATCATTACTATATATAAAATTACATTGTTTATGTTTCGAAGTCATACGTGCAGCTGGTTTCCACTATACGATAAAGTTGATCATAACCAGGTTTAATAAAATCTTGAAGTTCCATTATTCAATTGAAGATGATACATTTTCAAATAGATGAGAAAACAAGGATGAACGTAAACAATTTTACCTGTATCAATTCAAGCTTGTACGCTTTCGATATCTCCAGAGTAATTTTGGAACACATCGTGAATACAATAATATTATGCAAATGAGTTGTTTGGTATGGACCTCCGTATTATTTGCTACGTCAAGTGAATGCAAATGATCTCATATCCTCTGAATGATACTTCACAAAGGACATTTTTTTCATTGTTGTCGCTTATGTGATATTAAAAATAGCCAGTTCATTTGTTAACTATATTAGATTATTATTGCAAACGATTTTTTATGAATTAGAATTTATCATTCCTCTCATTATGTTGAATGTACGGCAATAATCAATATTACCACTCAGTAAATGCGAGATTCCAGTTTTGTTAAAAGCCGGAGACGTACGTAGCTCCAGGCATAATACTAAGGAATTACCGGACATTAAAATTTGCTATAAGTAAACAAATGAGAGACTTGGAACACTTGGAACATATACCATTAAAATATGTTAACTCGTTGAGAGGGGACATAAAATCACTGAAAGTAGAGTGAGTGAGATGGAATTCAACGTGTTTTTAATCATATTTATTTCAGTTATTAAACACATGGATGAAACCCATCCAAAAGAGTGTAGATCAGGGAGAAAGGACCTATCATTGAAAGGATGTGTCATTTGGAGGACAAATGGCATTCCGTGTGCTCTAACCTTAAACAGCAGGAATACCGATTTGCAAATGATCTGGTGAAGTTCACGAAAAGTTAATTGAAGAATCTCCGAACCCAGTAACCAGACACCCGATTTTGCTACAAAGCCAAACCCGACCCAATCCTTAAAATACAAATCTCAGGTCTGGAGTCAGGGTCAGTCGTGTTAGCGGTGGATCACCCCGCCTATCACAATAGCGATTTTGTGTGTGAACAAGTATGCCATGAAGTGAGAAAGATTTTAGGACTCTTCAAAAAAGATGAACATACCAGTGTACAAACAACCAGAAATATGGACGTGACAGCTTAAAAAATATATTTTGGGAATACTCCAGGTATCAAGATGTAACTTTGTAAAAAGATTGTGACAACTTTATCAAGTCGTTTGGTCATATGGGTGGTAGAGAGATCTGGTATAACGATAATTGTGCAGACGATGTGTGTGTGGGTTTGATTGTTTTAACAAACATGGAGATAACAGGGCTTCAACGGGAAGACTAAACACTAAAATGGATGCAAGCAGTTTTCGCTTGATACTTGATATTATCTTCTATGACTACGGATATTCGTTTTGAGTCATGGGATATTTGGTTCTCTGAAAATAATGCATTTTCATATTTATTGGGGAAAATTTAAAGAAATTTAAAAAAAACAAAACGTGCTACTGCCCCTTTATCGCGAAACGATTCTTCAAATGTGCATAGGGTCGGAAAATTAAAAAAGTGAAAAAATAATATGGCGCTGAAACTTTTTATTTATCAAATATACATGTTTACATCACAGACATTCACAAGTGTAACAGTCGATGCTTTCGATCGAACCAGTAATGTAACCTGTTGTTTTCAGACCACGGGAACTAACAACTAGAGGAGGAATATAGGTGAATTTACATTTTAGTTTTTCTGACCAAATAATTCAGGTTTATATATTGCTTAGAGTTGAAAAATTAAATGCACTTGTTCACGCATTTTCTTGCCTAAATTGATTGGCTATTTTAGGGAATAAAAGGAATTGTGAACTCACTTTGCTGCATTAGATTACTTAGCAGTATTTAAAATTAACCTCCAACCATAAGGAAAAGTTAAGGTTGCTTGTGGATGTATAACATTTGAAATGTCGGTTGTGCACAATTCGGAAATGTTGATTGTTGAAAACGGATAAACTAGGTTAATGTTCAGCTTTTGAATATTCATGTACCTTTATCTCTCAAATGAGGACCTAGGGGTAAATATTCATTGTATATGTAACCGTTCCCATTTCTCATGAATAGCATAACTACTGATGAGTATTAACCATAGCAGCTCCCGTTGTGGTTTTCAGTCTGTATATGCAAAATGCAAATATTGCCGATATCGTAGTTCGTGCGTATTTATTGCAAGGTCGCATTTATGCTTCCGGTCATTTAGAATTAACTTTATAGCTTGAATAAATGTATATTTTACAAATAACTTTCATGGTAGGTTACCTGAGTGGGCGTGGTTAGTGATAACGAGATATATGCATTAATAATATTTACGAAAATTTGTGAGCACTTAGCGTCTTTGACATCGATTTATATTCAATAATTTAAAATAGTCTTTGGTTCAAAATACATATAAACATATTAAATCATATTATGTTTTCTGAATAAACTTTGGTCATTTTGTCAATGGCTGTTCAATCCCTTGTTGTAGCTTAAACATTAAAGGTTAGACTCACGCACTATAAAAGTTACCCAATTAGCTTGTATCAGGTCAATGAACGAATGGACCGGCCCCTGTATGCCCGTCAAACTATACCGCAATACAACTCAGGCGTATTGCATTAGAGACGTACATGTACTGTAATGGCTTCGCAATAAAATTACTGGAATGACGGGATCACGTCTCAGCCGTATTGCGATAGCGTCACAGGAATAATTGAAAATTACTCCCATGACTTTTGTCCGCCGCTGTACATATGAGCCGGGTGCACGTGCAGCACGAGAGGCTCGTACCTATTTTTAACAACCTTAAATAGACATTGTTTTTCAATTTCGGAAGCGCAGAGTCAAGGTAACATCTAAACAATGTATTCAATAAAATGTCACTAAATACAGTTATTATACCTCTAATAAATGTGTAAGAATATCATTGGTCAGTTGACATCACGTGATTGAAAAATATATACGTACACTGACCCCGGCTATGAGGAGGTCAGGGTTCGTATTTATATGCAAAATAATATGTAAGGAAGGGTTTAACATAAACTCTTCAAAAAAAGAAACTTGACACTGACTTTAAAGTTCAATATAAAGACCACAGATGCATGTTAAACATTGAAATGAAACCTAAAACGCTTTTTGAAGATCTCTCTTCAGTAACTTTTATTCAGAATAAGCATGATCTTGAAATGCACAGGTGCACAAGTGTTTCAACATCACAGGGGTGCACAAATGTCAGTATCGGGTATAGCCACCATTGACATTGATTATTGCTTGGCACCGACGACCCATGGGTGCAATCAAGTTGTCAATCACAGCCTGTAGAATGTTCTGCCATTCGTGCTGAAATGCTGCAAGAAGTCCTGGAAGTGTTTGGGGTTGTGGATTCCTACTGCGCACGCGTCTATCCAGTTCGTCCAAGAAATGCTCAATTGGTGACAAATCTGGTGACCTGGCTGGCCATGGCAATGTCTGGACATTGTTACGCTGTAGAAAGTCTTGACAAACACGTGCAACATGTGGTCGAGCATTGTCCTGCTGAAAGAGACCACCATGGACGTTGACGTGAGGAATAACGTAAGGCAGTAGGATCAAGTCCCTATACCGTACTCCTGTGACGTTACCCACAACATGCACAAGGGGTGTCCAAACACCGTGACGAATCCCGGCCCACATCATGACACTCCCACCTCCAAATGGGACAACCTCCTGAACACAGTTGGCAGCATAGCGTTCTCCACGACGTCGGTATACACGTGCTCGTCCATCACTTCGTCGAAGCAGAAAACGGGACTTATCAGTGAAGAGAATGGTTCTCCACCTTGCACGTGCCCATCTCATCCTCTGTTGACACCACTGGAGACGTTCCGCCAGATGACGTTGCGTTAAAACGGGACGTCGAACCGGTCGTCGTGGAAAAAGTCCAGCCTCTCTCAGCCTGTTGCGTACCGTTAGGTCGGAAATTCGACGCAGGCCTTGTATCTGCGTTGTTGTTGACGTTGCTCTCCTGGTGCGTTCCCGAAGGTGGAGCAGTCGGATGTACCGATCTTGGGCCCGAGTAGTCACCCTTTATCTGCCTGACCTTGGCCTATCATCAAAGCTGTATCGGGTGTTGAAACGGGTCAACAATATAGAGATGGTCTGTCTGGACACGCCAAAGTGTGTTGCAATGTCTCGCTGCGTCGCTCCTGCTTGCAGTCTGCCAATAGCGTTGTTGCGTTGCGCTCTGTTCAGTCTTGGCATTCTTCAGGTCGCTGTACCGATGTTGTGTAGTCTAAAACAGCGGCTGATATGGCTTTTTATGCCCCTAAAGCAGACGTGTTTGCATGTAAACCTTCATGATCCCATGCTGCAGGTGCTTTGGCAGAAAATGCATTTGGACGAATCGCTCGTTTTCGTCCCTGAACACAACGTAAACTTTTTGGGCCATTGTTTTTGGTAAATTTACACTTTTGAGCAAGCCTTTCTTTAAATTACAGGTATGTATCATGAAAAAATTTGACCCGTTTCGAAAAAATCAATTTCGCATGAATGTCAAGTTTCTTTTTTTGAAGAGTTTACATTAGTATACCTATCTCAATTTTATTTTAAATAATTCTGGCACATGGATGTATTTCATCAGAAAATTAAGTTCACTGCAAAGAATTTCAAAGTGCAGTATTATCGATGAAATATAAACATTTAAATATTTACAAATTAAATAGCCTTAAAATATCATCGTTTAAACTGAAATTTTATCGTTATATCATCTTTATATTATCTACCTAGGAGAGTTACAAATATCCTAAATTACCCCAAATGAAGACCGCGTCATTCGGAAGTGAGCTCGAAATAACGGGTCACTGTAGCGAGGTACCGTGTCTGATACATAGTTCTCAATTCTGGCTGTCCCCAGACCAGACGCTCTGTTGACAGAACTGTCGGTCATTATCCTAAACACAAAGTCGTTGTCTAAGTTTGGATATTGTGACGGTTCCGACAGTTCTGTCATGACCAACATACCGATGGCTCGCCTCGCTTCCGCCATTTTGTATCGAAGGAAGCCTTCGCGCCACCGTTTAGGACGCTTGTGAGTGGTTGAGGGCAGTCGCTCGCGAGCGCATGCGTCCTCCCGAACAGACCCCAGTTTTGTGACAGAAATTTGTGACACTGACCTGAGATATTGACTCGTCACGTGATTTATCACATGATTGCATCTGTCACGTGACGCATTGTTTTACTGTTACTTGAATAAATTGTTCAAATCAGAGATCATCGTTTTCTTTTTCAAGTTTGTGTTAGTAAATGAGATATTTGTTCAATCTATAAATCTGTTAATATAAAACACATGCATGACAAATCTAAGGAAAATTTCGGTATAATAAAACCCTTAATTACTCATGGTGAGGTCATTATATGAAATACAAGGACTCTCGAACCTGACCGCCTCGGGAGTCAGGTCTCGAGTCCTTGTATTTCACATAATGGCCTCACCATGAGTAATTAAGTGTATAATGTTTGCAGTAATGCGTCACGTAATGACCTCATCATGAGCAATTAAGTATATAATGTTTGCATTCTTTTGTGGGGACTGATGCAGTGTTTCGCTATTGTGTAAAATAGTTACCGACCTCGAAATCTAATTCAAGTTAGATGAACCCACGCTTACGTGAAACATGAACACCTCGGCCTAACGGTCTAGATGGGTAATGATTATTTACCAATGTAATTGTACGATCGTTGACTTACCAATGTTATTATACCCTAGTTGTTATTTACGCGGCGTAATATTTTCATTTAATAATATAAACAAAAGATTATTAGCGTATTTGTTTATAATGCTTAAACGTTGATAATTCTCGATCGATTGCGAGGTCGATAACAACTGTCAGACTACACTTGTTTCCTCTTCTTTGACTTCCTTGTTTGAAGTAAATGTCGCATACGACAGATCGTAACATCCCAGCCGTAATCAATATCACACCCACATCGGTCCTCGTAGCAGTGGCGCGTTCGGCTTCAGGTCAAGAGGTCGGTGGTTCAAATCCCGCCAGAGGCTCGGCAACATTGTCTACAGAGAAGTGTCCTACACGTAGTCAAAACTATCCCTGATCTAACAAATGGCTAAGTTGCGTGAAGTTGGCATCTGTTTAGTTTAAACATATTTTATTCATGAAGAAAAGGATGAGGAATAGGTTCTCCAACTTAGAATACCTTCTCCTTGGAATGTACATGGATGATTTACAATTTTTACAGAGATGACAGAGCATGAACAAGAAGACAGATAAGAAATTATAGAACAACAAAGAATACAATGTTACAAGAATCTTTTTGTCTCACTAATGAATGATTGTACTGACTTAAATACATTTATATTTTGACAAGGTGATAAGTCAGCACTTCCTTCCAACAAAAGTTTAAGGTTAATTGGTATATCTGCTAATGTACATATGCGCTCTACTGCTACTGCATCTGTTAGACTCACACTTCCGCAAACCTTTCTATTCATAGCCAAAGGCGGAACAGTTGTGTACATCGGTGAAGCTATATCACTTTGTCGAGTACTCAGATACGAGGGAGATTAATGACTGGCTTGGATATTACGCAATAAAATACGAAGTGAATTCTGAATCATGTTTGGTGGTAAACGGGATGTGTAACGCGATATAGTTGCCTGACTTGATGGTGTGCGTTTGAATGCTGCAGTGGACTTGTCCCTGTGATTTTACATGACTGTATCACGTATCCATGTCGAACAACTTAATTAATCAGCTCAAATTATTGTAAGAACATTTCATGTATGTTTTTTGTACTTTCACCTACGTATTACAATCAAATACAATTTAGAATCAAAACGTCATTTTCGCAGAACAAGAGATTTAAAAAAAATTATATTTCAGTTCAAAGTTCATTGTTTACATGGTCGTTACATACCTAAAAATTAATTTGAATCAATAACATTATTACTACACTTAATAAAAAGATATACAATACATATTTATATACCATGGTCTTGACATATATAGTGTTAAACGTTTGCTAGGGACCAAATATATGTTCTTTTTCGTTATAAAAACGGGTGATTTTAATGTACATTTGAAAATATTAATGGAAATTGTGTGACGAACACCAACGCACACACAGTCATTCATTGATGTCTGAATCAGTCACGCACATCAGTAAATGTCACGTAAGGGTTCTCTGTGTAATCTATATGCTAAATCCTTTTGCTATGTGTCCGTAGAAGACACACCTGCAACACACCTGAACTATATTTTAGCTCAAATGATGTATCCATGACTTCGTACGCGACGCCTACGACATCTGACTACTGACAAATTGTCTAGAGAAATTGGAATGTTGGAAAGAGGGACGACACAACGTGAAGTCTGTGAAGAACTCGGTGTAAGCCAGAGTGTCATTAACAACATTCAAAGACGATGTGAAGCTGTAGTGCATGATAGACGCTCACACACACGTTATTGACACTATATTGACTTTTATCATCGCATTTGACCGTTTGTTATCTTCAGCTGCATTTTCATTTTTTTTCCTCGGGGGATTATTCAGGTATAATGACTGCAAACTCTCTCTGGATGGTGTAATCTATCTTTCATCTTATTTGTAAGTTGTCTAAATGGTCATGTTAATTGTTAGCTCTGCTGTGAGCAAATGGAAACATTTGTTGTAAATATATATATACATGTATATAGATACTGCAATATGTGAACTACCCTGTCTGTAAACTTTTTGCACCTTGTAATCTTCAACTGATGGAGGAAATAAAGAATATCTGTCTATCTATCCTGTCGTTATCAAATATCACATCAACACCTAGAATGCCAATCAAACAGGTCGATTTGTACTATTTGTGATAATTTTATCCAAACACAACAATGTTAAAGGTTTTTTTAAGGTAAATGAAGTTATCTTTTGAAAACGAAAATGATTTTTACCAATTGTTTCACAATTCTTCCAATTAAAAAAGCAGACTATAAACAATTCTTCCATTCATTGTCCTAAGGCAACCGATTTAAAAGTGTTCACACTAAAATGGCCGTTAGTGATGATTGCTTTCTAATGAATAATTTCTTCTTCGGGTTGGGTATATAGAGAATCTCACCCAAGTGTCTTCTGATATCAAATTTATCAACACGAGTTGCTTGCCGATAATATTTAATTTTATCAACGAGTGTTGATATATTTGATATCAGAATACAATAGGGTGAGATTCTATTCATAATCCAAAATCATTTTTCATTTCGATTCCGTGAAAAATTTGTATTTCTGAACATTGCACTTCTCTAAGACTCCAAGTGAGTGATGTCATAGCATTGTGACGTCATCATATTTATGACGTCGTGATGTAATTTTTTGATGATGTAAAACAATTGCGATGTCATGAACTTGACGGTAATAGGGTATTGTTCAAAATCTACTGTCAAAACGATATCTCCTGTGGAACACAGTTTTGGATGATAAATAGAGATTATTACCCGAGGAAGTGTGTTATATGATTTTTACGAAACGAGTGTGAATTTTTGTATTACCCGAGCGAGAGCGAGGGTTATACACTAATTCGCACGAGTTTCGTAAAAGTCATATGAAACACTTCCGAGGGTAATAATTTCTTTATTACCGATTCTATTCCATTTTAAACGCATGGAAATATTCAGAAAACGGTCTCCTTCCATTGCGACGGCCCGCTACAGTGACGTCATGAACAATGGTTTTATGACGTCACAGACGACAAAATACGGTCACTCGCGCTGAAACAATCGTTGCTAGGCTATTGGGTAATAAAGAGATGTTTGACCCTCCGGAGATAATTCTTTTGGCATAAACTAAGTTAATTTGGGGGGGGGGGGGAAATAAAAAAAAAGGTGCTACTGTCCCTAGAATTATAAAAAGTTATTGAAACTAGATTGATTTGAGTTATTCGTCCAAAACCATTTTTTGATCACTGATATCTAAATTTAGCTTAGAATGTCAAATGACAACAACGTAATCATTTGTATGATATATCTCACGAGCCACAAATAATCAATTTCACAGTTGTTCGTTACACTAACTAGACGTAAGCGGGAAGCTGATCTACACTGGTTTCACCAGGTAAGGTGTGGACATAACATATGGGACAAGAGCAATACGAACAGCAGTCCAATCTGAAAAGTATTTCTTGAAATGTGGATGTCGTCAAACATAACATTTCAATTCTACTTTTCAAGAAATTCATCGTTCTTAGAATTGATTTTTGATAATAAAAGGATTTTAGCCGACAATTGTTTAGAACAATATCCAAGGTTTTTTTAATATATTGTAGGCCATTAAAACAAATGTTAAAAATATGAAATTAAAAACATGCAGATTTGAACAATTTTCAAATATGAAAAGAATATTTCATAGACAAATGTATGTATGTACATGTACTAATGAAAAAATGTTCTTATTAAAATGATAAACATTTTAGAACATATAACAGATAGTTAGAAATAAATTATTAAAAAAAAAAAATTAAAAAAAAAAAATTATATCAAAATGCTTTCATGTAAAATATATTTACATTGTTCATAAATGAGTAACACAAGATAGAGAGATTTTGAATAAGAATAAATTCAATTTGATAAAATATATAACGAAATAGTTGGCAACGGTTTAGGGCTACCATTAACTGTAATCACAGCTGTCTCTAACACCAGATCATGTGTAACAACTATCGTCCACGCGCATCGTGTCAAATCCGGGACACACACCTTGATAGCCCAATCAGGCAGTAAATGCACTTGGCACCTGGCTCCTATATAACTTCAATTAATAGAATACACGACATTACAGGTCTACATCAAGGTAAGTACAAGTATGGCATGTAATCCGTTAACAATTATATTTAGTGATAAGTAAATTTTGATATTTTACGCGAAATTTGCAAGCCGCGAAAAAATACGATTACAGTATTAATTCATTCATTTCCCATTCATAGTTCAGAACGCAGTCTTTACAAATGTCTTTACTTATTTGATTGGTTGATATATTGATAACTTTTTCTCTGTTTACACTGGTGTTTCAGTTATGTTATCTAACATATCCATTTAGTTCCTTAAAAATATCCAGTGCGCAAACGTGTTAAGATCACGTCATCCTTCAGGAAAGGAATCTTAGGAATCGGAAAACAGATTTTCAAATTGCAGGTCAAACTTATCAATCAACACACGGATTTCTTAATCGAAGGTCCCGAGAAATTCAAACTACGCGAAAACTCTTCCCTAACACGAATGATTTTAGAATGTTAACAATAAACTAGCAATATTCGCTTCGTACTTTCCACATATTCTAAGCCTACGAATAACCTGATTGACTAAATAGACGTCTTTCTGGTGTAAACATATTTATTCAGAGAAAAACTGATGGGATTGGCAAACAAGCAACATCATTGCTTATATGAATGCCTCTCCCGACAATATACAAATATAAACTTTCATGAAATGATGACGTTCACAAAACATTGAAGAACAGATCAGATATGCATGTACATTTGCAGGCTTACATACTATGATTTAAAGATAAATTCTTTTAAAATTTCGCAAGGCAATTGAAGGAGGTAATGTAAGTTGGTTAAGACAAATCTGAAAATCTTTTAGAGGAAACTATGAAATTATGGACGGATTTTAAGAGTTTGTTATTATGTTGATCAGTAGAGCCAGAGTTGCCGCAAAGGATAGATGGTAGATTATAACCTTTTTGAAAAAGTATGTGTTTAGTCTTAATTCGTGGTAAGTGGGACAAATTAGGAAGAAGTGGAGTGCATCCTCAAAGTGATGACCGCAGTTGCAGTTAGGGGTATCGGATATAAATACGTCTTTCTCGCTGAAGAAATTATAAAACCCATAAACTAATACATGTGGGAAAACTTTTAACAAACAAAACATCTAGAACACGGTGACACTTCCTTTCAATGCTGCAATTTCCTTCATGCAGTCAGCATGAAATACTTACTTCGGCCTTTTTATGTGCCATATTTTTTATCACGGCTTTGTGAGTATATGACCGTTACCTTAACATGTCCACGTATAAAAAAATTGCAAATAGTTCATTTGTACCCATATACCTTAAAAATCAAGTTATGTGTCGGTCGTAAATTAGTTATTGATTACTGTAAGTTAGAATGCATAAAACGGCAAAAGTATGGGTCACGCGTATCGAATACCATACACGAACTCCGAGGTAAAAGTTCTAACTCAATTGGTTATTAAGGGCTCTCTCGGTTGAGCAAGATATTGTAAGATATCTGACACTTCTTCGTGTCATCGCCAATATGCAGTAAACCCATTTTGTCCCACGTTGCTCTTAGCAACTGCATTTAACCCTTGGGTTGTAAAGGATGTATAGACAATAACTGAGTCACATACTGTCATTAACCATGTTTATTCTTATCTTATGCATATCATAACATGAAATAACACTATTTATTGATCTATACTCTTTAAAGTATTTTATCCAATATTTCATTCTAACAATGCTCTGTTATAGAACATATATAAATACTACGATTAATATTAATGTTGTAATTATCATTCGGATACTAAGTGGGAAGTAGTAGTTTTTTGGAAAGCCGGTCCATTATAGGGGATCGATATCCTCCCCTGTTGAGCGTGTATGTATAGCGCCTTTTGGGAAATATTTCAACCAGTCAATGAAATTGACATTTTCTTATGCTGTTGCTCAGATGAAAGGCGTGATCCTCCTAACAATCCTTGCGGTATTCCTCATCCTGCCGGACGGTTCTGACTCCTGGTGGCTAAACAGAAAAATCAAGGCAGGCTGGAGAAAGCTGAAAGACAAAGTCCGTAGAGTCAAGACAAGGATTGGTCAAAAACGTATGGACCTTACATAGTTACTATTTTTGCTTAAATGCAGTCCTTATGAATAATTGATGACAAATACGTGAATCCTGAACGTCTTTGTACGATTAAATGAATTGATTAAACATGTTTGGATATTGATGTTAAAATATGTTTATGTCAAGTAAGTAAATTAGAATATTATTTAATGCTTATTTGGAAATGTCAGTGTAACAGTGTATATAAGAATATGAATAAACGCGGTGTCAGGTTCGATATTGTCGATATTTGAATGAAAAAGATAATTCTTGAAGTTTCAAGCCTTTACGCCCCCGCACATAGGGTAATAACGTATTGCATTGAATGAAAGCAATAGCGGGCACCTAACATCAGGTTTGTATGCTTGTGTTATGACGAATAGTCGAATACTGAAATACCTATAAAAGTGAGTTTGCTTTCCTTTAAAGGAGTATTTTTGACTTTCAGTTATTGATGGCCGTCGTGATATTGATGACCTTGACCTTAACCAGGACGGGCTTCTCGACCAATCCGAATTCGAGGACGCTTTAGGGCGGCGTGACACACGTGATCTCATGGATCTGATGGGCAGTAAGTTCATTAAGTGAAACGAGACAATAGATAGCCAAATCAAATGATAATGGAAAGACTTATGATATTATACTTCGAAAATTAAGATTGTTTGAAGCACTATATGACAGTTCCATCGCATGTTCACTCATTATCTGGCAGCTCTCAGCAAAGTGTCCTTGCTAAAGAAAGATATGGTTCTCTCCCATTGTTAGAATTAGATCTTTTTTTAACTTTTAGCTACATTTTAAATGTATTCTGATACCAGCTCCCCTTTTTGATAAAAAGCGCGAGCCTTTCATGGCCAATTTATTATGAAGTCTCTAACAGATCAAGCCATATTTTTTTTGCCGTCTTGCAGAAAATTGTTTGCCGGACAACATGCAATATTTATGTTGATATACATAACCTGCCCCAAGCATGTACGCTGTGCAACACATTAATACAATAGTTGTTTTCTTCATTTATTGTTACCAATTGCTAGACAATCTATAAAAGGAGTTCTAAAACGAACGTACATATAAGAATTCCGATTGCGTCAATGTTCAATTAAGCTATGCAAATGTTCCCATTTAAATGGCCAAATGAATTTTTTGCTAGATACGTGAAACCTTTTTTACGACAACAGAAAATTGGGTTCAGAAATGAGATGTTTTACCCCCTGAAGCAAATGAATTCATATACAACGTGCTACATAGTCTTTGAACGATTCTTTAACATGCTTTCAACATAGTTGTTATTTTCACTATAGTGGATGATTCAATTTCGTTAGAAGACTTTGAACGGCAAGCTCGTGACCTGGATGAGTTTGAAGCACGTATGTCAATTAGATGTTTCATATAAAAAATTAAAATATCACCGTATTTCATTTTTCATGTAAAGATATGATACTCTTTAGAAAACATGTCCGGTTAAAAAGACGGATGTTGAATAATTTTTTAAATAATTTTTTAAATTTAAATTTGTACTTAATTTTATGATTACATGTAAACGAAAGATAAGGACTTTCTCTTTTCAAGACGAGTGTTAACTTTATCATATTGAAATAATCTTTTGTGACCTCTTTAAACAAAAGAGTTTATACTAATCTGTTTATTTTGTCATTTCAGAGGACGAATAGAGCTTCCCTGCAACTTGCCGTATCAATAAAGTTTAAAGCCATGAAATGTTTGCCTCTTGTATATCGTTTTCTTCATTTATATCAGAGAGAACACTGTAGAAAATGGTAGTTGAAACCTGTACATTTGTCAAAAGAAGATTTTTAGTGATGTGTGTTTCAATACAAGTGCCAAAACAGTGGGACAGGGCTCAATGTATCGATGCTCTTCAAATACTCTGTTGTACTAAGAATGGTTTATCCGGGAATTTAAAAAAGGAGAGGTTAACTGATTAGTGATTCTCGATGTTCGATTTATCCCTCTCACCCTCAAAGCATCTAGCTCATCTTGGATTTGTTATGATGGCGAACTTCTTAATAATCTTGGTACGGTTGGACGGAATTGCCTGTCTTGTTAGTTTGTTGAACAAAATAAATAAATATTTGGGCTGGTATTTTACAAATGGATTGTCATGGAACAATCATATCAATTATGCTTCGCTCCAAGCGCACAAAAGCATGGTATCCTGAAAACAATTAGGTCACTTGGAGGTATTAATTACCTACCCTTTTAAAAAATATTTGATGCTAATATAACAGAATTATGACTTATTGGGCAGAAAGTTTTGACTAATTTTTATCAAATTGAAAGAATCTAAATGCATTTGAACGCATGTAAGAAATGTCTTGGTGTTAAGTTGAATGCAGTCAATGTGATGGTATATGGTGAATGTAGCAGATATCTGATGCATGTGTCTACATGCACTTAAATAATTAAATACTGGCTGAGAATGTTAAATACGTCTTCTTATAGAATGTCCCCGAAAAAAAGTTAAACGTACATGATGCTCCTGTACGACGGACATGGAAAAAGGAATTGGGCTTCTACCGTGAAAGATTTCTTATTTTCAATTGGTATTTGAAACGTTTGGAATGAACTGTATGTAGAGTTACCCACCCCATTCATTCAGTCAATAACTACATGGCAAGATACATATCTGCAAAAATGTTATGTCAAAACAAATGTCTTGGTCTAGTAAATGTTTTTATCATTTTAAGTTCAAAACTGATTCATGTAAAGAAGTATACTTATCACGTGCTAACATGAAGTAATGTTTACGACCATTAGCACGATTCCGATGTTCATCTCAATCAAAATGATTGAAAGAGTCCAAGTACCCTTTTCCTCCTGAATAAACATAGGCCACATTTTGTAGTAACTCAACTTATTCGTTAGGAGAGCTGCACCTCGTCTAAACACATCGGACACTATTTGAATTCTTACAGTGATTCAGTTGTCGATTGTCCTTTTGAACATATCAAAGAGAACATGATATGAAATCTGCACGAAGCCTCTCTGGCTTTTAGCCAGTAGCTGGCCACATTTGAGAGTAGTTTCATTTTCGGAAGAATTAAAGGTGACTGGGGACAAATAAGGACTAGACCACAGACGCCAGACAGTATAGATAAATATCTTTCCTTACTATATAATACATAAACAAGGTATGACAAGATCTGGTCTGTTCCATGACTCAGTTAAAATTTGGTCTGTCTACGAATTCCTACTGAGCGCATTTTAGCCAGGGAACCAGTTTATCATTTCCGGTCATAGAGCACATATGCCTAAAGCTATTAGTCCTTGTTTATATGTAACAAAAATATGTATGTATACTCACAAATATATTCAGACTCATATATGTATTTGCTTCTACAGTAAATAAGTTTCCAAAATTATGTTTCAGTCATTGGCGCGTGCCACTGTCCGGTTTTCGATCACAATTCCCTACTTTTCGCTCTTTATCGTCACTGTACTGACATGTTAAGCCTTAAGATAGTAATTCTTAGAAACAAATTCTTCCTCTCGATGAAATAACACCATACTCTGTACCATATACCTTACCAGGTCCACGTGTAATTTCATCATTGGATTGTCAAGTGGATAGTTACATTTTTCCAACATCTACATGACTAATGTTGTTGATCACATATTAAAGACTTTGTAAAGAAAAACGAAAAGTTGACAACCGGTCGCTTCAAAAGGTAATGTAATAGTTATTAATTTGCAATTAGTTGATCGGTGATAAAATCATGTTATGTTTGGAACAATTACTAGCTGCTTATGACCTTATTATTCAGCAGTGTCGGTTTCTATTGATCAGTGTTTTGATGTAGTCATTTGAATACATGTTTTTTGCACTTGGAAAGTAAGTGAAAAATATATATATATATAAATAAGTTAACACACTTTCGATATGCAGCTGTATAATTATATCATGATATTTGTCTGTAAATAAAACAACAAAATACTAACTGCTCAAGAAACCTTTATTGAGGATTCAGGTAACGTGGTTTCCACGGATTTCGTCGATCTGATATCGAGTCGAAAAATCTCCTGAATTAACTCATCTGGTTGTTGATGATTCGATCCTTCATTTGACTCTTTGAAGATCTGCAAAGATATATCAATAAAAATATTTAATCCGAATGATCGGAAAGAAATGAGGGAGAAAAGAACATAATTAGGAAACTATAATGTTATCCGTTGTATGTATGGCCTGAAGAGGCTCGTTGAGCTGAAAGCGCTAGCCATTAAAAAAGGATTGTTTTTACTTCTAACTTCATATCTTATTATATTTTATTTTGTTATCAAGTCGAATTGCGACGCATCCAGTCATCATTAAAATGATATCTACAGCACGTGTCATCTGAAGCATTTTATTTTCAAATAAACATTTACCGCACGTGCGACCTTCTTCACCTTTTTACCTATATGTTTATTTATATATGCACTTAACACTAAAAGTTGATTCTGTGATCGCGTAATGCTTAATGCTTGATACGCAACGCGTAGTACATAATCCCAAGATCGCTCAAGAGAGTGCCGTAATACGCAATACGCGCGTATACGGATAACAAAAACAGGGATTCTCAAGGTTTTTCCATAGAGCAGATCACGTGCTTTTTTATATGAGGTAGAAATATTTAACATATAATTTCATTTAAGACTCAGTTCTCAAGTTCACGTGGAAAAATACATTACGCGTCAGGTTTTACTCAACTAATATCACTTGACAGATCAATGGCGTTGTCAATGTTGTCAATTACCTGCTCATTACTTTTGTCATGCTAACCTTCAACAAATTGACCATATATAACTGGCAAATGTCACTCCAGTATTTTGTTAATAATTATGTAAATCTATTTCCGTCTTTCTTTTAGTTCCATCGCACAGACAAAGGAACTCATGATTTAAGAAGAGTTACGAGTTGTAAAATCAGTATTCAGATTGAATCAAGTTGCTGAAAGCACCATTCGGTTATAAAGTTCCTCACGACAATGCGACCGACATACATAAACGTAGGACCAAGTGAATTGGAAAGGAGCTGTTACAAAATTGTCAGCTGAGTTAAAGCGGGGACGCCGCTACTTGGACGATGATGACCCACGGTCAGGAAGGCCTATTGAAGATGATATGGTTGCACTTGGCCAGGGCTTAATCATGTCCGATCGTAGAATAACGTTTGACGAGATATATTCAGAGTGTCGCATTTCTCATGGAAGCGTTTGTACCATAATTCATAAGCATTTGCACATGTCCAAGGTATCTGCAAGATGGTTACCACGACTCTTACATGCACAACCATAGAGTTGAATCAAGTCTTGGACATCTACACTGCTGATCCCGATAACTTTCATGCCCATCTGGTTACTGGGGATGAAACATGGATTCATCACCGGGATTCTTACAACAAACTAAAATATCATGCGATGGAAGCATGACATCTCTCCTGCACCCAAGAAGTTCAGAGGTCCGCCTCCTGCTGCCAAGATCATGGGATTCTGGTGGCGTGATACTTATAGACTATTAACCACCTAAAACTATAATGACAGGAGCCAACTTTGCTGACTTTTTGAAGCAATTGAAAGGGGCGATCAAGAAGAGGTGCGGCATGTTGATTGCTGGAGTTATGACTCTTCATGACAATGCTCCAGTTCACAAGAGTCGTATTGCACAGGCTGCACCTCAACAATGTTGCTTTGAAAAACCACCCTCTACATTCCAGATCTAGCCTCAAGAGACTGATATCTGATTCGCTATTATAGTGATTTCGCTATATTCACACTTGGATGGTACAAGATTTGGCGATGATGATTAACTCAAGGCAGCTACTGAGGCGTGGCTGAGGGGCCATTCAGAAGACTTCTACCGCAAGGGCATAGACGGTCTCAAAGACAAATTAGCAAAATGCAATGAGGTCTAGGGAGATTATATTGAAAAGTAAAATTAATATCAAAACTATTGGCTTCTATTTTATATCTACTTCTCTGACAATTTTGACTTCCCCTCGGGAACATGCCGAAATCAATTTGTATGCAAAGCATCGCGTGATAGTGAGATGTTGTCATACTAGCATTTGGTCATGCGAAAAATACATGGATACCATATCCACCACCAATCAATGCTGGGGTCGCCTTACCAGATCACTATCTTGTATCCGTCAACTTCTCACCTGAAGAACAAAATGGAATTTTAGCAATTATGGTGACTCCCTGACATATATTGCTTTCACCCTTTAAAAATTCTGCGATGTAGATTTCCGGCGTTATCACACTGTTGTAATTAATCTTCCACGCATGATGTCAGTGGTGACGTCATAAAGTTGGTTCTATTATCAAAACGGCAGATGACGTGATGATGGCTCACTCGTGACAATCTCAGTGTCACCTCGTTGTTACCCTTTATTTATGTTTGCGTGTAATAAATAAAACAACCAACAACTTCACGTTTAAAACTCATTTTCAACTCGAGAAAGATTCATCTAAGAATGACTAAGATACAAGGGAGGTTGTTTAGAATCAACAGAGTGTATATGGATAACAAAAGAAGTCCAGATTGGAAATTCACCGGGATTCTCTTAAACCTCAAGTCATAAAAAAAATCAGTAAATTTCATGGTATATGCAAAGTGAATATCAATATGCTCGTAAAATGATTTTATACGGATGTTTGCGCTTGATTGAAATTACCAATGTCACTACATGAACATGGACATACCTTAGCTTTAAATTCATAAATGCGATAGAATAGTAAATCATGATTGATATACTTATTACTTTAAGAAAAGGTTAAGTCAAATAAAACAAAATATGAGAAGTAACGTATTCGCGATTTATGATTTTTAATTGGTGCTATGCCAGTTAGATGAATTAGATAGTATGTGCAAGAATTTTACCTTTGTCATCGTCAATATCTTTCTGTTTGTTGTTTAGGACGTTACTTGCAGTAGGGCGAGGTTTCTCACCTCCCACAACTTGCCTGCCTTCATCAAGTTCTCGTAGATCATCCGGGTCTTCTCGTTCCGACGAGACCAAGACGAGAACACACACCAACACGACAAGGAGCAGCGACTTCATCATGAAGCTTGTTCAAAATCTAATAACCGAACAATGCAGAACCTTTTCTTTTGAAATGAGGCATGTGAAAATTAGTTTATTTCTGTACTTCATTACCATTAAACTTAAGTAGCTTAACTTTTTCTCTTTGTGTTTGGGATAAAACACGACTTCATCGTCATTCTGACGGACATCAGAAGAGAAAGTCATTGAAATGTGATTACATGTGTTCGGAGTGTATTTGCCTTTGCTGCGGGATTCCTGCCTATAACACCATGACATTTATTCGTTAAGTGAGTTATTGTGCGATGTGCAATTATCTTCAATTACAAGTAGTGATCATACAAATACTGTCCACAAACGTAGCAAATGGGCATCTAAACACTGGCGCAGTGCCTTGTCGCTCCATAACAATATTCTACATATAAGTAGTAATAAAACCATTATCTAAGTTTTCGAAAAAAATATATAATTTATATACATTTTGTCTGACATAAAGACACTTTAACAATAGAGATAGAAGTTAAACCAACCTGTGAATGTTTACTGCAGTGCTACTGGGTGTTAATGTTCCTTAAAGGAAGCGCTTCATTTATACACAATCTAAACGGAAGCGTTTTGAAAAATGTCAAATTGTTAATGGTTTGAGATGAAGAAACAGCTTTGTTCCAAGCACAATGGGTATTACTCTGTGTGAAAACCTGGTGGTGCAATACGAAATGTCAGCGAGTCTTCAATTTCTTTTTCAAACTGTCTGTATCGTGTGCAATAAATCACAAAGAAACTTGTTTCAATCTTAATATCAGATAACGAGCAATGTGGTGCTAAAATACATATACATATATGTATATTCTTGCTTTATTTACATAAATTAGCTGCAATCGTGATGAAAACAAAATTCGTTGTATGGCTATATACTGCTATTTCAATTCTTCGCATGACTGTATCGACTGTAGTCTTTATACTATTATCTTGGTTCTTGTCACTGAAAAACCATTGATCAAAGCAGTGGCCTATCTTGTATCAAACAGATACCGGTATTCTACGAACATTCACACGCCTCGGTATGAGTGATGGGTCATTGACGCCACACACATCGGCTCTACAAAAGTCTGTTTAACTGTGTAGGAGTTCCTTTATAAAATCGTCATTTTTGAAACTCTGAAATCGCTATCATTCCGTATACAACTTGTGGATTAGTTTATAAAGAAATCATATCTTTACTACTTATCTAATGAAGAGATACGTGCTATACCAGGGACAGTTTGGCCGGCTTGCGGTCAAAATTAGTAAAATTTAATTCTCTTATTACAGCAGATTTTATCTTTCAAAATTCAGAGTAGAAAAAATCGGATAAAATTGTATCGATTTTCTAACTACATGTATATATCCTGAAATGACAATTTTATAAGATAATGAAAATACTAGAGTTTTTTTTATTTCGGAAGCCAGTGTTACATAGATGTGTTCCTACAGGACAATGATAATAATCTTTAAGTGTCTGATAGGAACAAAGTTCTTCTTTATTTTCACAAAAGTCGTAGCTTAAGGACGAATATTGTTCGTATAACTCTATCTAAAGTGAACACCATTATACAAGATGTTAAGACTAGATCCGAAAGAAATGAATTAGACTATGCTTCAGCAGCTGTATAATAGTTATCTTCGGTTGCAGAGGTAGTTTCACGTCTTTATTTACAAGACACACTCCGTGCCAAACGTTACTCACTGTTACTCAAAATGAATATTTTAAGGCTAACCAGTACGATATTATTGCAAAAGAAGAAAACATTCACACCGGACAGTGGTTGATATGTTACACAACCAGGATTCACATAAATGGGACGTGACCTTGGCGTCTGACGACAAATTCTCTAGACTGATAACAGAAGGAAAATATACAATACAACAAGCTAGGCTACATCTTTCTACAGCATTCTATTATTTCCTTAAATATGATATGCACCTTCAGCACAATTTCTATAAACGTATTCACTTTAAAGTTCATATTTCATTATCATGATTGATAATATTACGCACGATGATTCACAGGCCTTAGGAAGCAAAATATTTATGTTTAGCAACAGGAATATGTCAATGTCATAACTTTCATTTGGCGGTTCGGCGCGTGATATAAATGTTATGTAAGATTTAGATATGTCATTGTAGTGAGGTATGCATCGCGTAGTTAGGCTATTCTAGATGCAAATGAAATAACTCTTAAAAATGAAATATAAGACAAACCATAATTGAATTATTGACAGAGCTTTATGTAATACCATTAACCAGATGATACAACCCAACACAACATAAAATTATATAAATGACATAACATTTAACATCAATAAGAATAACATTTAACATCAATAAGAATAACATTTAACATCAATAAGAATAACATTTAACATCAATAAGAATAACATTTAACATCAATAAGAATAACATGTAGAGGGACGGTTCTACCAGGGTAATCTTTTTTTAAAGACATTCTCGTTTTTCATCAGTGGTATCAATACACAACTGTAGCATAAACAAGTTGAAGCAAAATACGATTTTATCATTATCTTTCCTTTACATTAATTGTTATATTAGTATTGCCATTTACTATACTATTTCCTATTTTACAAGAAAAACGCACATTTTTTTAGATAGACAAATAATTTCAAGCCATGTTATTGAGTTGTCGGCGATTGTGGAAAGTCTTATAATGTCAGCCGGAGTCATTTGTAATATGAAGAGTCATTTGTAAATTAATGAATATTCTATCAATGTTTTTTTTTCTAGAAAAACGATTGCATCAATCATTTAAAACATTCCTTGAAAAATTATCCCTTTGTTTTGGACTTGATTAAGGTCATGAAAGACTCGAGGTGCAAACTATCTTTGACTTCTAGAATTTAACACGCAATTATTTTGATGAGGGATTAACTTGTAACTTGTAAGTGAAATATATGCTGTATCAATGAAATGGACGATGGTTGGTAAAATGCAATATTGGATAATCATACATGAGTATATTTAATCATCATTAAATGCGCCATTCACAATGAATAATTAATTATCTAATGATGTTAAGTTGTGTTAAAACTGTTGCTGTCAGTGTCAGAGACTTGTCTATCTAGTTCCTATAGCAAACTTGTAAGACTTATGTCCAAGGTTATATGTTTGATGTGATGGGACAAACTATAACATGCCGGGTGAACTCATCAAAAAACCAGTAGGGTTGTTTTAGAACTGAAATTCTATTGTATAAGACTGTATCTATCCTGTAAGAAGGACCGATTATTACAATTAGCAATGGTACAAGACCTTGAAGTCTAGATACGTTCATTTATTCACATTCCATAGCATCATATTTAGCACATGAGGATGTTTTTATAAGGTTTACTACAAAGATGAACATGAGCTGAATCTTAGCTATTCAGTGTCATTCTAAGTCAGTGGTTCATTAAGTTTTATGTGTGTAAGTTTATGTTTCTCTTCAGATCTGGGTTTAACAAAGGCATTTTCTCGAATCATTAAATCAATCTTTCTGTTCTGTTGACCACATAAATTAAAGCCTTAGTATAAAAGCAAGATACAGAAACATTAGTTTCTACTATTTTCAGCTTAGCTAAGATATTACTTTATAATTGTTATAATTCGTAAATCAATTTCTATTAAATATACTGTACATATGTCTAAAAAAGGTAGAAAAGGATTTATTTTATCATTCATATCAACTTCAACATCGCAGATTCTGCTGTAAATTCAGAGGTCACATTCTTCTTAAAGGGGTAGTAGCGTGTTTTTATGTAAATTAAGTCTCAAATTGCACGAAAATGTTCAATCAAAAGATGCAGTTTTAAAACGAACGTACTGGTAGAACTATTCGAATCTATTTCCCTAGCTCAAATGATCAACATGTGTTCAAATAAAATGGCCGCCAATGGGTTTGAATGAAACCTGATTATTTCCTCTCCGACCACCGATGATCGGGTGGAGAAATGAGATGTTTTTATCTTTTGAAGATAATACATTAATTAACAATAGTGCTTTTTGGGATAAAATTTAAGAAATAAACCGTTCCAAAATATGTGCATAGATCTACACCTTAAAGGTTAAGAGTCCATTGATTGCTACCCGGACCTAAACGTGAATTTTATTGCAATACATGTTTCAACATTCTCGAAACTCGCAGATTTCTTAGATTATTCATCAGTAGCAAGCTATGAACGAATTAAATATCGGCACTCAAAGTACAAAACGAAACCTTAAGATCAATGAAAACCATGCAAGTGACGAAATATAACTGCAAATTTACAAACCGAGAGAAAAAATAATCTCAATACCACACAAATAAAAAGAATTCTGAACAAAACGAAACCTTCAGATCAATACAGACAGCAAGTGACCAAAATAATACTGCACATTTCCAAACCGAGAGAAAAAATAATGTCAAAACAATACAATTTGAAAATTCATCTGAACTAAACAAAACCTTCAGAAAAATACAAACCATGCAAGTGACAAAAATAAGACTGCCCATTTCAAAACCGAGAGATATAATCTCAATACAACGCAGACTGAAAGTTTTTCTGTCTGAATTTGCTCTCTCAGCAGCGGATGAACTAACTGGCCATGGGACTATTGTTTTAAGTATTCCTCCATATGTTTAAACAGAAACAATCTTACAAATTATGTTTTAACTAGATTAACTAACCAGACATGTATTTAACACATATAATTGAATGAATCGCCGCTGAAATTTCAATAAATTCTTCTAACCTTAAGGGATCAACCTTTCACAGTGGCGGATCCAGGCTTAATGTCCTAAAGTATCTCCACTGTCTACTTAAGAAGTTGAAGCCCTAGATACCTGAAATCTTATGCAAAGTCTCAATATGATACATGACTTGTAGACTTGTTGACTCATGACAACATGAGGGCTTACGTGGCCACGCCCTTAAATGGTAATTTGTCTTTTTCCTCAAGATGAAATACAAACTTTTGAGCCCCTTATAAAAGACACAGGCAATTTCCTCCTTTTATCAAGCACTTACGTTACTATGTTAAACTAAGTGCAATGGCAGAATCGAAGATACAATTAACCTTAGCAATGGTTGCCTTGTGAACGTGGCACCCGTTATGTAAGCAAAAGGGGATTATAGATATACATGTAGTTTGAAGTCCGTACCTTTTTTTTATAATTTCATTATATGGTCATCATTTCTCTGATATATAATGACTGTACCCATCATTTTCCCATATGCTTGATAACGGTATAAGGATCTATACCGAAACGTCGCCACTGTGTAATAAAGAAGTTGTATATCCATGTATCATTGTCGTCCATTTCTTTGATAGTTGGACAAATAATTTTACCCTGTTCATCTCTCCCCGATGCAGAATATATCAACTAGTGTTGGTACATCGTCTCGATGTCATAACAAATTTTCGAGCTGTTGATGCATGCTGTTGATGCATCGATGTATTTATCAAAAATTGGCATCAACAGCAGGCAGGACACGGATCGCGTGTTTTCCCTCCATTATGACGCCTGGGTTTACACGGTTCTTGTTGCAGCAAATTGATTTGCAAGTTTCCCGGAAAGGTTCGTAGCATTTGAGGTAGATACAAATTTTGCAGGCATGGAAGGAGTAGTTGGCAAAAGCAGCACACGCCCGGAAACCTTTCGTCTCAACACCCAGCGCCAGGACGACGACTAGCGGGATGTAGGTCAGCAGGAACACCATGGTGGTTACCTGGATCATCTTGGCTAGCTTCAGCTTCCTCGCATGTTTAACACCAATTGTGGCAATCGACGGGACCCGTGTGAAGTTGTGGATGCGGATGAAGCAAACGAATGCTGAGCAGAAGGGGAACAGGATCATGTTGGTGATGAGGAGGACCACGAACCAACAGTTCTTGAGGGTGACATTCATCAGGATATCTCCCGTTGGTTTCACCAAATATACGTCTGGTACCAAGCAGTAGAGACTCACAATACCTATGTTAATCAACCATGACACGCCGAAGAAGGCGCTTACTCTAACCCATTTGACGGAGTTCTTCTTGAAGGCATGTGGATGGCAAATAGCAAAATTAAGGTTGATAGAGAGAGCGCTCAAGGTATGGGCTACCACTCCATTGACTACAAATAAACCAAGTCGGATAATGATCTGCGGGTTGAAGTTCTTCCCATTGACTAATAAATCTATGAACACACAGAGACTAAAGATTTCGGACGCAATGTCAGCAATGGCGTGGTTCAGAAGCATCAATTCTGTGAAACCTTTCAGACCGGGAGTCTTTGCAATGATCGTGATTATTAGAACATTTCCAACAATGCTGGTGACGTGGACTCCTTGCAAAAGAGCGCCAGAAACAACTGGGAGGGCAGAGACATTGGTTTCTGTGTACATTTTATCAACTTCGAGATTTGCCGAGAGGAGATTATAAACTTCTTTCATGCATCACCTTTGCGTTTTCTGAAACATAAATGTAAAAGTTTGGTAAATTGATGCTACATCCCGAACAAGACCTTCACCAAATGGTTCTACTCGCTCGCTTTACGTATATGTTCATTGCGGTAGAAAAATATTCATTGAGTTTCGTAAAGGTCTTATGATATCTATGATATTAATTCTCTCTTTATTTTGATTTTGTGTTCACGAGGGTCACGTAAAAATATTCATGATAAGGTTTGCAGCTTTTCCAACGCCCCACATAAATTACACACTGAAGGATGTTTATTGCGATGTAATTTTACAGTTCGAGAAATGTACACATGACACTTGTTTCGATTCATCTCAATGTTGAAAAAATATGTCCCATGAATCATTGCTGTCATAATAGAAACTATTTCTTGCACAATCAAAGTTTATTTAACACATCGTAACAAGCACATGCCCCTTGCACCATATTTCTTTGATTGATGAGGCTGGGACGTCACTACAACACAAGTGATCTCTACCAGTAGTTCCTAAATCTCATAGTGCTAAGAGAGTCTAAGTAACATACATTCACATTGGCCTACGACTACATTTGCACTAAAATAGCTTCGAAAGTAAACCCTGCATTTAATTTACCGATCTTACAATGACTAAACTTATGTTAACCAATTTATGACTGAACAGATTTATCATAACTTAATAAATAATAATAATAATAATGATAATAATAATAATAATAATAATGATGATGATGATGATGATGATGATGATGATGATGATGATGATGATGATGATGAGGATGATGAACCCTATATTGTCCTCCAAGAACTATAGAGTGAAGTCGTTTAATGTTTATAATAAAATGTAAAGCTTATGTCTCCAGATAAAAGGTACCTTGTGTCTGCCGCTCTAGGTCTGGACTGACCTTCTAAGTCGTGTTATTAGCTCAACTTCCTAAAAAAGATACTCATTATGAAGGACTATATCTCATTGCCAACATCGAAAGCTAATTGAACTTAATGTCAACCGGTTCAAATTATTGCTTTCTTTCCGGCAACTTAAAAAACTACTTTCATATCATTTTTTTACGATTATTTTGATCATACAAAATACAAAATAAATATCCTTAAATCAAAAGGAGGGAAATATCTTCTATAGCATTTAGAAGTTGAAAGATAATAGAAATCGAATCAAATGCATAAAGAATTCTTTGTTTAATTTCTCACGACTTAATAGACTATATATAAATTAATCAAATATAATCAATATCTAAAATTATATGATATAAAGATAATGATGTTTGCTACTATATTCATCATGCTACGACTGTGAACAGCGTTTCCAGGGTGTGGTCAACTAGGCATTGCAAATTAATCGTATCATTATTTATGTCCCCCGCAAAGCTTTACGAGCGACACCCATGATTATGTAATAATAATTTCCGGTCCATCTCTAACAAGTGCTTTAAACTTGGTGTATAGACCTTATGGTGTAGTGGCGGCTTTTGCTACTTTGTTTATTCCGTTTTTTCTGTTTCCATGGATACAATTTGAAGTTAGTGCATATTGTGAGCAGGCATCCAGTGGTGTCCTTTGCTACATAGATTTTCTTGATTGAATTATAACTTATAGAATAAAATAGAATTTAGCTCATAAGTGTAAAATGGGAGTGAAATGAAATAGAAAGAGTTGGGGCAATATGTTACGGTGTAACGAAGTATCAACTTAGATGAGACCCGTTATCCCGTTTTTATGATAAAATAATATCAAGCCAACAAAAGTAAGGGATAAGTAGTGAGTGAAACTAATGATTTATTTGCAAACTAAATAAAGGCGTTAAAATTAACGGGAACTGACTACCCGTACATTAATCAACAGATTCAACAGATAATTAGGGTAGTCAACTACCCGAGAATAAACAATACATGTAGATATTCAGAACAGATCGGGGGACCTTAAAGACTTTATAACAGCTGAACAGCAAAATCCTCTTTCTCTCTAGCTGTGCCCATTAACAGTGAAAACAACAGTTTCAATAATGACAGAAGGAACCTACTTCATCGGATAAACCTGGAAACATCATTAACACAAGTACCATTGTGGGAAGTTTCCTACCGTTATTACTTTCATACTCACAAACAAGAGATTCATAAATTAAAACTCTATCTGTGTATACGATTGAACTTTGAAAATGTTCAATGTAAATTAAACAGATTCAATTCTATACGCATGGAAATTGAATTAACGACACACGAATTATTCAATTGTTCATAATTTCAGTTTGATTTCAAAATGTCTTCACAGCAAATCAGGAATGAATCTTGACATCTTCTTGAATTTTTTTATAGAGAGGATATTAAACGAGCTTCCATTTGATACTATTTTTATTAAACCAGCGATTGCGGGTTTGATAGAAAATCATTTACGAGTTTAATAGAAATAGTATTAAATGGAAGGAACATTGCCATTAAGCCACAAAGATGGACATTCAATCATGATGTATCTTGAAATTTCATTTGAGAGCAGCATTATTATAAAAGTGTTCGCAGTGAACTCATATTGCAAGTGCAAGGAGATATATATACCAATGAAAGTCGGACCACGCTGCGTTAAAGCGATGTCCAAAGTTCGTACACACTTGTTTTGTGATTGAATTTCAGGTTTTAATCGTTGTGTTATGTGGTATACTCCCCCCGAAGGGTCGGGAGACATATTGGTTTTGGCTGAGTTCCCGTCCGCGTCCGCATCCGCGTTCCCGAGCGTTTCCGGAGCATAACTTTGAAACTACATGACCAATCCTCACCAAATTTGGTACACATCCCCTTCATATTATGTAGACGTGCCTTTTGGGGGTTTCAACTTCTTTTTCAATTTTATATTTTCTTAATCTTAAATTAAATCATATGTAGTTAATATTTTGTCAAAACTGTGGAGATGTTCATTAACCTAAACCTAAAGTTTATGTTGTTTTATAGAAAAATTCTTAAATTTTATTTGAGTTTAAAAAAAACTGTTAAGAATTTTCAAAAAAAAACAAATATGCTGAAAAGGTGTACAGGGGAGACATCTGTTTTTACGAGTAAAAACACTTTCTAGTTACGATTTAAAAGTAACCATATGCTATTAATTCTGAATGTCCCTTGCGGGATTCTAACCAACGCCATAAGAGTAGGCGATATCGCCAGCACTGACCCTAATAGCAGTTTCTTTTCCTTGACCTGAGTACTTAATGTTTTGTACAAAACAATCTAATTATTTGAAACTGAAACTGGTGACGACGAGTTTGTGATTATAACGATATCATACAAACTTAATCATTCTTCAGTAACTTACCTGTTTTCAGCTTGTTAACATTCTTTTGAAGAAAACATCTTGCCAGTCAATACGTTAAGAAAACTACTTAAAATATGTTTCTCCCACTTTATTCTTTAAACAAAGTTTTCCCCTCAAACTTAATCATTTTATTTATTTTATGTGGTTTTAACTTATAAACAATTATTGTTTACAAAACTCAAATTTCAATATTCTTACCTTTCCGTATTGTAGAATCTTTTATGATAATGCAACCATTACCAGACAAAGTGTCCTATGATGTTGCGAGTTTGTTTTGACTGCTTACAATACAATCTCATTTCACTGTAATTCACAGTGTGGGAAATGACAACGAGACTGCTGTAGAGGTTTGAGAACAACTCTTGTTTCTTATTGATCTGTATACATACATCTCTACAGAACTCTTGTTTCTTATTGGTCTATAGACATACACCTCTACACACACAGTGCCAGCAGGTGAGACGTTGATCATAGAAATCACACCTGAATTTAATATGCTGCCTGACAACATGCTCAATTAGTATGACAATGTCACTGCCTAGTGAGTCATAATTAAGTCCATATCGTTATTGTTTAATTGCGTACCATGGTCAGAAAACGAGATTATTAAACAAGAATAGATAAACTACTGGACATTAAAGGAGTAAACCTAAACAGTTTACAAGATATCGTAGTATTCCTACATTCGCATATGCTCTTGTACAGAATACCAAACTTAACTACTAGTCTGAAAATTCAACTATTTCTACGAACGCCGCAGTCATTAAACATTAAACATTACCGAGAATGTGAGACCGCAATTAAAGATTATGTACACATCGGAGGCTCCCACTTACCCAGCCCTTTTGTTGAGGGTACTTGAACCAGTCAAGCGGTTTTATCCCTTAAAACAACAGGTGCGGGGTCAAATTTGCTACCCATGAAATAAGGGAAGAAAACTATTTCTTCATACATATTTTGATTCATACAGTTTTTTGTATATACATCATATAGAGATCAATAACCTGTCAAATGACCAACAAGGTCAAGGTACTGTTCGCAAGACACTTGGCCGTTCTCATATCATCTTTTGAACGTGACCAAAGCATTGTGGAGTGGTCGATATTTCTTCTCTCTTGGTGGAGCTCTACCACCATGGTTGAGCTGGATGATGCAGGCCTCTGCGTATGCCTGCTCTTTCTTCAGGAAGCTGATGGTTTTGAAGAGGTTAGGGTGGTACTCAGATTTTCTATGATATGTGTTCATTCAGTTAGATAAATACGATTATTTTATTTAACAGTTCACCCGTCAAAACAAATTGCCATCAATACCAAATATAAGATACCCACGGCAGTAAAACAATGGTAACAATGGGACCGACGATATGCTTTATTTGACGATAAACCATGCGCGAGGTTAATGACGTCATTTCAGTAACGTTACAAATGACGTCATATTGGCCAAGTCCATTGATCAAACTTGAGGGGGTTATTGTCCATCATGGCTGACTCTGCGTCTGTCGATTCGAAACCAAAAGGAGAGGTGTGGGTTTGCAGAGAAAGAAAAGCACGTATTAGAGACGTAACGTATCCCCTGGGGACATTTTCAAATTCATATTGATTGTTAAGTAAATTTGATTCTATTTATATTCGAGCGCCCACCCCTATACATGATAATGCACTCGTCCGAATATGTTCTACGGCGAGAGGCATCATTGTTTTCAAAATGTTTTTGTTAAAAATACCATAATTTTTCAACTATTTTGATATATAGAGCAAGTAATTGTTAAGGGTATCTCATATAAGAAATAGAAAACTCGTTGTTGTGCATCTGTTGTTGAATAAAACATAGCAGGGAGCATAAAACACGAAGGGCTGCGCCCTTCGTGTTTTATGCTCCCTGCTATGTTTTATTCAACGATAGATGCACACCAACTCGTCTTCTATTTCTTAATTAACCGCTTTCAAACAAAATAATGAAAATGATTATTATTTTTATATGTAAAAATAAAATCTGAATAGTTTTGTTAAATGGATTTGTTTTATGCAACAATACAATATAGGTAACAGTATTCATATTCGGTTAATAAATGGCATTGAAATAACTGGTTGAGTTCAATTCATGATCTATGCAAGATGCCAGACAAGTCACCAAACTTTCTTTTTGATGTAATACTACATGGACTATTTCGTAGGTAACTTCCTTCCCCCCCCCCCCCCCCCCCATCACCGAGACTAGCCAACCTAATCCTCATCCCTATTAGATAGGATTAATTAACCTTAGGGCTGGGCAGGAGGGAATAACCCGTACATATATAGGTGTTTTCGATTTTCATTTAAAACTTTTAGTTGTCACATTTCACAATTTCACAATTAGGTATTTAGGTATGTGAGAAGCATTGAATTTATAGACTCGCTGGTGGTATTTGATACGTACATAAACCGTGTGAAAATGCCGTGAAAACCATGAAGTGTCGACTTAAATATTGAGCAGTCGGCAAGGAGGATATGTTGGATGCTCAAAGGACAATCAAACGCGACAGGTGCTTGTTGGCTAGACTCATCCTCTTCTTTGATAATCCAGAGTGTACCTTCCAACAATTCATCGCTATTACCCTGGATCCAAGGTGGGGTCGGCGCGATAATTTAACTACCTAGGATACTGGGCGTTGAGGCCATTAGCTATCTACGCGTGTATATCCAGCGTACCAATCAATGAGTATATGCCATTACACACATCTTCTCAGCCTATAAAGTAAAGGCGTCGGAAGATATAGAACTAGATAATTCATGGTCTAGTTTTAGCATTGAAAAGCCTACTCCTGTTCAAGACAAAAATATTCACAAATATATTTGGTGTTGCGGTTTCCTTCAATGGTCTCAGCATGTTTTTTTAAACATGGTTATTCGAAAAATGTACCATGTTTCGCAGCTGGAGTCGGCTAATTACTAGGTTGTAGTCAAAAGGGCGGAGAACCATGGAGTCAAAAGGATCGATGGCAAAATTAACAAGAGCCGTGTTCTAAATTAACAAAGCCGAAAACACGGTTGTTTGTATTAACATTGAGATCAATATCATATATTATCAGTTTACTTTATCATGATAATAACATTCATTTTCATTTATTATATGATCATCGATAGTTATAAGCATTTTACAACAAAATATAAACTTGAAGAACATTTTTACAACACTCAAGATCCTATGATCTTATGATTTCCCACATTATGCAACTCAATTGAACACTTCAGGTTTTTGTTATCGCATGAGGCAGAAAATGTTGGTTATAACATTCACCCTTACTTCTCCACTTCTTGCTATTTGATTTGGTTGGATATTGTAGTGACAGTTTTCGGAACCAGATTTAGTAGTTGGACTAAGTTGACAGTGTCATAAACTACCTCGAACTGTACCAATAGGTATTCCAATATACAGATTTTGTATAACCTTATAGAACAAAAAATTAGATCTTTGATAAGAATATCAATAAATTTCCATCACAAAAAACATATATACATATAGTACATAATAAGAAGAAATTGAACAGTTGAAAGAGGATGAGGAAACAGGCTACATAAGCTTATAAAAATACTTCTCCTCAAACATGAACATTAAGTTGATTGATACATTAATGGAAATACATTTGAAATACTCGTTCAGTGTTAAACTAATGATTAGTCTTTAATTTGCATTTGGATCAAATTTTAAACGGAACACATATTATAAAACGGTTTGAAAACGGGCCTAGGTGTCGCAGTAAACTGTTCTAGTAAGGGTGATTCTATTGGTTCTATTCTATTCTATTCTATTCTATTACGTCAACATAAAAACCTAGAACAGAAAAGTGTTACGCTTTCGGCTTTATATAAAATTCAAAGGTATCATGATGCCGTTATATTATATGCCCCTGATTTCCTAACACAATATGTTTATCTCTTTATCATTTAGTAAACGTAAGCAAACTCAGTGATAATACATTTAGTCATAACACTGAACGGTAACTCACATAAAATTAGCAACAAAACATTCAAAAAATCATTCGCAGATTAGGTAGTTACAAAAAGCTAATATTTTGGGTTTTTTTAATGAATTAAATAAATCAAACTATCAAAGATGCATGAACATAGTGAAACGCGCAAAAGTATTTCTGATGTATCCCTTGTTTATTTAGAAAACATTTGCAACTAATAAAACACTTAATAAATTTAATTAATGAAAATTCTAACAAAAAAACGAAAAGGCATCCACATACCAGTTTACTCTTAAAACTAGAAATGCGCGTGTTATTTGGAGGGCCGAGCAAGGGATTTTTGGACGTAAACATTTTTAGAAACACGAGCTTACTTACGTTTCAAACAAAAAAGGGCAAGGCAAGATGCATTTGCGCATACGTTACCATAGCAACTGTGCAATCGGCAATCATTGCCGTGAATCGATCTGTTTAAGTTTGGCACTTTTAACTTTTGGACTCGGCCCTTTCGACTTATTTTTTCGGCCCTTTTGTCCTTCGGCCCATTTGACATAAATTTTTTCCCTAATTACCCATAGGCACAAGTTGAAACTTACATAATGATTTAACGAAAGGCTGTGTCGATACTGTTGAAATGTTCCTATAATCAGCATCCATGTAACGGGACGTGTGAGATCGGCTGCCGACAAATACACACCTATAATCAGCATCCATGTAACGGGACGTGTGAGATCGGCTGCCGACAAATACACACCTGGAAAGAAGAACGCCTAATTACTCAATAACTGTCGTGAAAAGAATTTATTATATTCGATTGACGAGGATTCATTGAAAATCCATTTTGAAATGAAAGCAATAGCTTTTGCCAAGCATTTTATTAAAGAAACGTACTCTAACTTAAGAACCAAATTCACCATTCAAGCAATAACATTTGAGGATAAATCTTAAAAAATAATCAAATTAACGCCACACAGAATGGGAAGCACCTTTTTACCATGAAATGCTAGAATCATTATTCGTACACTATTGCAAAATGTACTGATCCTCAGTAGTGTTACTGTGGGTAGAGATGAATGCAAGTTAAGTTCAAATATAGCGATAGCGATAGCCTTAAACAAAAGGTTGATACATACACTAATGTTGCCAGTAGAAGGCAACCATACATATCCATAATAAGTCACAGGTAAATAACAATATTCGAAAACTCTTTGCTGTTTTACATTACCCCGTTTATCAAGACTGACAGTCATGTTTAAGTCCTTTGAACAAGTGATACTCTACACACTGTCAATAAAATTTATGTACAATCATAATCTCTTTCCTCCATAAAACATCATAGTACCTGGAGGTTTTATAAGAAACTAAAATCAAGCATCATCGAGGTTACTTTTTCGACTGATTGTGTAACATTTTGAAAAATGTAACTTCACGTGACGATCACATTCCGGTTATGATCATGTCAGTGTGAACATGTAAGTATTATATACCTACAATAAACGAAGCTTTTGTCGACTAAAAAAATTATGCTCAACGTCTTCCTTTGGTTCAATTAAAAAAAAAAGAAATAAACGCTTTATAAATCTACACTAGTAAATAAGCTGATACATCACCACGTAACACTGACACTAACTCTGTGCTACCTTTTGTTTGATCTCCCTATCTTGAGCATTGATTGTGTGGACGGGCTGGAGGATTAACTGATAGATATCATATACCCGTATCTGGTATATTATACCCCTGTGAACGAGGCACCGTAGTTACTTATTACATACACACAGTAAACACACGAGCAGATAGGGAAACTCGTAACCATTTGTCATGATCTTTTTATCAATACTGTCAACGAGCTAGCGACATGGGTATGTGTTTATGTTTACAATCTTGGAACATAAATTGATATCTTGAAGTCTATATTTACTGTCATACTTCTTCAAATTGTTAAAAAAATAAAATATGAGAATTTATTTAGATTACAAATATTATCATTAAGGTGTTTATCATCATATTATGAAGAAGAACCACGAAGTATGTTAGAAATAAAGTTCATATAGCTCGTTGCGATTGATTAACTTCCCGAGGGATTAACGCAATGTTGGTTCACCAGGTTAGGCATTGTCAATAATCTCGACTATTGATTTTCGTAGATATTGTATCCAATAGATCATGGATTTTGTTAGAACTTGCATGGTGTTTTCCTTTTGTGAAGGAAATATATTTTTGTAAGGATACCGCTCTGTCTGGAGGGCCGAAGATAGTATGGTCGTCTAATTATTAATTGTTACGTCTGAATTATTTTAAAAAAACTTGAATTGGAGATATAATTCTCTTTTTTTTGTAGTGAGAACAAACGTGTTGATCATACGGACATAAACAATTGCTGATTATTATTCAGAGCTTATGAAGTTAATGGTTGATGGTTAACTTTGAAGAGTGTTAGTCTTTGATATTGCGTTGGAGGACTGATCAGAATTGGTTACATCTGTGTTTAACAGACATTTAGAGACAATGAACGAGGACAAGACTGTGCCAAGACAGAGAGTGGAGGTGGAGGGGATGCTGGCGGTTAGACGTTGTTCTTTGAGGCGATGCTCTTCGGTGCTTGACAAAAATTATGATCAGAAATCTTTTGAAAATACCTACGTTGCGGAAGATCAGAAGAGGGCCGTGAAACCTGCTATATTCTGGAGCAATACTGAGAAGGAAGCAGTTAGAAAGAATCTGATAATTGAGAAGAAGCTGAACTCAGAACTAGATGACATCAGGCTGCACCGTGCCCACTCGTCAAGAATTTTCAATTGTGATACAGTTAGGTTCAGAAAACATGCTGCACGTTTTCCCCGTTTATCTGCACTGAGAGTGGGGGGATGGGAGCTGGCAGGTACAGCTGCAGTAATAACTAGGAGAAACAGCTTCAGTGAAACGACCAGAACACCAAACTGGCCTGAGTCGGATGCAAATGGAACTAGCACCACCTTCAGTGTGGACACGGCAGTTAACCGAGATTTCGGAGGTGTAACACTGTCTCATATAGTTGCACCTCATCCCTCTGAGGACTTTCCAATTCTGAGGACTCAACTTCAACGAAGGTCATCTGAAATTCATTGCCACAGGAACAGTAGTGTCAGACCAAGGAGACAGAGTTTGAATTTGGCCGAAGCTAGGAAGAAGCCTGAATTGATCAGAATTCCTTCAGGTAAGAACCGGAGCACACACGCCTCTGAATCCGGCATCACTGAGCAAGATGTTTCTGTCAACCATGCCCAGCAAGAAAACCAACAATTTGGGACTACTGAAGACACAGGAGCCGAAAGTGTGGATGCTACTAAAGATAAAGCAATTCAAACAGAGTTACCAGCTCAGCGAAGATCCAAGGAGCATTCGACTGTTAAAAAGACAGTTAGATGGGGAGATCCAGAGGTCATGGTCCACAGATCCACAGTTTCATCCTCACACAAAGTGCCTGCACGACCTATTCTCAACCTGAAGGCCGCCCTATCCTGTGAGCGGCTGCAATACCAGACCAGCCAGGCTAAGGTTGCTCTATACATGAAGCAACTTGCGTCTTGTGGATTTTCACCTGGGAAAAGGCTACTGAAGGCTGAAACAAATGATTAGCGCTTTCAGAAGGATTGCCCAAATTCCTTCACAAGTTAGTGGTTATGAGCTATCATGTGAGACGTTAAACTTAGGATCAAGTGTTTGGTGTCATCCAATTGACTGCTTATATATCACTTACACTCAATGTAGTGATCCATATACATCATACTATAACAGAAACAGTTTACCTTCATGTGAATTCTACTTATATTATATTTCTTTAACAGTTCCGATTTTTTTCTTCATGTCAAAAATAACCCAAACCAAGATTGTATTACACTGCGATTGACAACGGAAACTGTTCAATGCACAAGCGAGTTCTTGCTTTAGAATTATGTGGTTGGTAATTATTCATTCATTGGATATATTTTGCTTTAAAACGAGTTTCCAGGACTTCATACATGTGTAAAGGGTTATGCTAACAAGGTCAGTGTATCTTTATTAATGGACATTTCTTTACATCTAAGAAACTTGTTTCTTATTATAAGTTCTTCCGTAACCTTTCACATTTATGGTCAAAAGCCACGGCCATTTATTTAAGCTTCATGTAGCATTTTGCGAAGTGAATTGATATTGAATGATCGAGATTGCCAACATGATATATATCAACTGTCAGAAATATGGTTTGTTCGCGTTTATCATTTGCATACTTTTGATGAAATTTGATTGATATCAAGACAATTTCATCACAAAAATGACTACTTTTGTGAACATGTCCCACATGTAAAGAATTTCTTGTAACTATTGTTGCTAAGCAACAGGCGGATTCTTATGCATTAAGAGAAGTAACAGAACGATCTATAACTATGTAACATTCTCTGATTTTCCTTTTCTAGATAAATAACAGATATGAAAATGAATAAGTATTTGTTCAATTATAATATCATACGTTAGCTGTCCTTTACTCTGTCATGGTATCATAATCTCCTTCCTTCGCGAATATGAATTAAATCTTCAATGCATACTTGAATAATATTGTGCAGCAAAGCTGTATATCCATCCCCTTTAACAATCATTCTTGAACTTGTGTGCTCTAACAGTTATTTTTTCCGGACTCACGGTGCAGACAAGGGTGTAGGCAGTAGCGCATTGTGTCTAAAATGTCCAAATCTAACATTAATATACGCCAAATATATCATCTTCAGAAGGTCAGGCATCTCATGGTTATTCATAGTATTAGAAGAAATTATCAAGTATCGATCAAAACCACTGGCGGTTGTTTTTATGTAAATACATTTTACTCATGATGAGGTAGGAAAATGGATTTGAATAGCTTAACTGAACATGACATATTCGTTTTTAAATTGCTCATTTCGAATAAAATGACATTGCCTTCAATTGATAACATCTATTTCGGTTTTTGAAATATCACTTTATTTATACAAAAATCGTGCACTGCAGTTTTGACTGCTACAAATACTGTCATTTTATCATTTCACCTGTTTGTCAATATCATATTCTCATAGTGAAAGATCTTATCTCGGAATAAGAAGACCATCTTCGCTAAATGAATTGTTCAATGAAAGTTCGTGGACAGTATTTCAGTATGCATCAAATCCACGTATTGATTTTTAATGATATTTAATAAATTAATCGATATGTGTTAGATTTTGCATCTTTTTTTTATCTAGCTAGATCATACATGCTCAACATATGATGTCCTATTTTGCCCCAAACGCCAAATGCACGATGATGCTCACAGCATTGTGTTAATTAAAAAAGAAATATACAATTATCTTTTTAATGATTTGTGTAAGTTAATAGTATTTAAGGTTACTTTTATGCAAATAGCTTGATGAGATTTTTTCGGTCAGTTCAATTGCAGTGTCATGTGTTACTTTTCAGAAAAGTAGTTATGACAAAAAACTACAGCATTGAACCTTTGATTTCATCAACATTCATGTATGATACATAATGTCATGTCACAAATAATGGACATAAACAAACCTATTATGTTCAAATACAACATAGAGAAACGAACTTATACATAACTTGAAATTATGTAATCATATCAAATTGATTCGAATACATCACATGAAGTAATCTGTAATCTGTAATATGTAATGCAGTGTTTAGAACATGTGGTTTACAGCATTTTTAGATTTTTAGAGTTTATGGTTAACTACACAATGGTGTATTGGGTAAATAATCAACTGCACCGTTGTGTTTTGAAGACAGATAGTTTATTAATGTCTCACCTCAACATAATACAAATATATATATATATACATTCATTAAAATACAAAATCAATGTATTAAAAAGTTGAGCCATTCCCTAAGGAATTACGAGAGACACTTTTCATTCATAATAGCCATTGAAAATAATTAAAAGTAAAACAGTATTGTACTAGATGTAACTAATATTAAGATATATACATACTTGCAGTGCGTTTTTTAAGAATATGAATACAGGTTTTGGCAGATAAAAACGATAACTCAGGGGAAGCCAAAATAACACTGACCTTTATCGAAAAGATAAATACATTTTGATAAGAGTGGCCTTCGTTCACCAGCATACAGAGGACAGTACAATAAAACATGTTGTTCATCTTCGATACAGTCTTTGCAATAAAAACAAGTCCTTTCATTCAAAGGACAGCGAACATAACGGCCAGTTTCTACTCTTAGCGGAGCAACACCACATCTAAACATAGCTAGCGACCTTCTAAAAGAACGAGACATATCACAATTGACATAAAATTCACAGCCAAATTCTAATTTAAAAGTACTATATGTACGCAGCTTATTTCCAGTTTAATGAAGGTAGAAAAAATCCAAACGGTAATGCATTTAATATTATTATAGAGAATATATTCATTATTCACGATATTGATTTGTTTGTCTTACGACACACTTGATTAATATTACTATTCAAATACAGAACGAGTATACATGTATATTCAAAACAATACATTTACTTATGTATATATTAATATATCTTTATGTTATGATCATGTGCAGACGCTATTTTACATAAGGGTAGATTACACTGAATATATTGTTATTCACATACCATTCCTGCCACAAAGTTGATGTTCATAAATAACTTTTAGAGGTAACAAAACATTAATGCCTTCATTAATTGCAAAAATATTGTTTTGATTTCAAGTCTCAAAATATATCTCTTATATTGAGGTAGTTTTTTCTTTGTTCTCTGATATGATATTCAATACATATGGATCCTATATGTGTTATCGTAAGCATCCTGAATTGAAACCTTAACAGTTTGCTCCTTAATCAGAGTTTTGACGTCATGGATCATTATTTTTCAGGTTGTTGAAGATGTCACTAAGTTTTGCTCTTGCTCAAGATCGTTCCGCCATCGTTATCTTCAAACTAGGTTCAGGCACCTTACATTTGTAATTTGCATTCATATCCACATATAATTTTGCATATGATATACGGAAAATCCGTTGGCTCCACCTTGATGAAAAGCGCCTTTGGTGTATATTGCAAAACATGATCTTTTAATCCTATAAACACCAGCGTTGGGTGAGGTAAGTTGATATAAGCCATACAGGTTTACCGTCAATTTCTAAAATATAACACTTGTGAGAGAGTGGCCAATATTATTGTTGAAATGAATCCTTCAATGCCACTGTGTCTATACACACGGATCTGTTGTGGTACTTCTGAATGCTCTAGCATTGGTCCCGTATGTAATGTTGATACCTTCTGGATTTGCAATATATTTACTTATATCCAAACGAAGAGAACGATACACTAAGGCGACGCTTTTTTCCCAGTCTGGTCTGATCTTGCGTCCTACAACGTGATTTAGCGTTTGATGATAATTTTAATGAAATTTAATTGTGCGAAAGGTATGCAGGCTTATCACTGAATTATTTTCCTTTACTTCGACAAAAATGTCATAGTTTCAAAAATATAATTAGCCAGTAACAAAGTAAAAATACAACCATAAAATATACCTTATATTTTTAAGATTGAATTGCATGGTGTCGTTCTTTGCTTTTGGTTGTAACTGTCGTTTATAGTGAGGTTTCATCTTACTTTTAAACTCTTCTAAAGGGCAAGTCCGAGATGGCCACAACCACGACGAACACAAACGACGTAAATACTCGAGCAAGTTTGTTATACAATTATAGCGAAGAGTTACATTATCCTCAGAGCTTTGAGTTTTGTTACACTATTTCAGCGATAACATTTTCTCATGGTTTCTCAGGAGAAGTCACGAAAATGATAACGTCTACATTTTAGTTATGATATTGATTTTGTGATATCAAACATGCATATCCCTAGCTACACGCAGCTGCTCACATTTTATGTATAAGTGGAATATAGTCAAGCAACACCAAAATAGTTAAGCAATAAATCTGTTAACAAAAAAACCTAGGATGACTTTTAAAGCGAAGTTTTAATATTTGATGTCCTGATATTCTTATTGTTGATTATGATCCACGTCCAGCTTAGACGATGCACATAACATTTACTGAAGAACAAGTTTCAGATTGCATTTGCAACTCCCGTTTCTCAATATAAATTGAATATAAGTCCCATTAACATGTATCGCAAAACGAGCTGATTTCAACGTTCTGGTGATTTCGACGATTGCATTTCTCGCTCTGTATCGCAAGAATGAGTGCACGATCGCCGATCGAAAGGGGTTTCATTTGAAGAGCGGACGCTCAAGTGCTGTTGTGATAAACTTAGACTTTATTTGAAATGTGGATATTAAGTTTTATAAAAGTGAACCAATGTTACTATTCATAGCTCGTAATCCTTACCACCATTTCACTTACAATTTCAAAATCCAATTTGTTTTAAAAATAAGCAGCATAAAATCTGTAATATCGGTCGTCTGCTTCCGACAATCAATCTCAGAAAGTCACGTGATCACAACTTCCCTTGGACGGCGAAGCAAAACATATGGCACGCCTGTCAAGTCCAAATCAATGGCTATGGGATTGAAAATATCAAGATAGATTCTTGCACGCGCTCTCACAAATCAGTTAATTTTTAATTTTGTATTCGATTATTTGATTTCTCTCAATGTTTGAGGTCGAGGATACCGAAAATATTTCCCTGAAGGTCTTTATAACATATCGCATATTAAATATATTAACCAAGCGGCACGTGCTTTGTCACACGTGCAAAACGTTACCATTGGTGTAATTTAATGAACAAAAACTGACAATTGCTGAAAATTATCATTGTCACACGCCAATATTTTCAGTTAAGTGACAGTAAAAATCACATGCATTGAACTTTGATCAATAACTGGATTTGTGGTGCGGCAAAATACTTAAAATTATACCCACGTGACGCAGTTATCGCTAACTGTTGTTAGCAATAAGTTTTGAAGCTGTGCGGCGTTCCATATTAGTGATGACGCACTCCAAACACCACCGTCGAAAACCCATACAAAATCCTGGGATGTAAAGATCGGCAGTAGAATCGCCGAAGCGATATTGTAAAAGTTGTTTTTTTATAGACATGCCTCATAATTGGTTTTGAAAGCGATAAATATTTCCTCTGTCACCCACGGTTAGTAAAATAGTACGTTTCGTGATATTATAAAAAGAAAAAACATTTTTGTCTTACATCGTCGAAAACCCCTGACACCGGGATGACACATGAACATACTATTCTATTGTGACACAATTCTATCGTTTTCCAATTCCTGCAAGTCTTCCCCTATTCGACTGAAAGCCTTGTGAAATCAACGTCTTTGCAGGAGCAACGGTCCACAAATGGTATCGAGATGCATTTCCTTGGCTTGCAAATTTGAATTCATTACCATTCGAAGAAACCCCAATGGACTCCGGTGCAACATGAGATCATTGACAGTATAATTTGAAAACGATCCTCATGCTGCAAGACCAATCAAAATGGATGACAATGTCAGGCCACAAAAAGCCCGTGCTGCTAATCAATTCTTGGTTCCATGGACAGCGATGTGCCGGATCTCATTTGGATAGAACACTTGTCCTACATTTTGGGCCACCGTTTCAGACAGAGAGACACACCTGGCCATACTTTTACGATTTGACTGTTGCTTTGCATGAGGTATGAAACAGATTCCCCAGAATCAAATACGGTGAGTGATCATAAGAGGAGGTGTTTGGAATATATCGTTCGTTCATAGGAAGAGGTGTCTGGTATATATCGTTCGTTCATAGGAGGAGTCTGGAATATATCGTTCGTTCATAGGAGGAGGTGTCTGGAATATATCGTTCGTTCATAGGAGGAGGTGTCTGGAATATATCGTTCGTTCATAGGAGGAGGTGTCTGGAATATATCGTTCGTTCATAGGAGGAGGTGTCTGGAATATATCGTTCGTTCATAGGAGGTGTCTGGAATATATCGTTCGTTCATAGGAGGAGGTGTCTGGAATATATCGTTCGTTCATAGGAGGAGGTGTCTGGAATATATCGTTCGATTATAGGAGGAGGTGTCTGGAATATATCGTTCGATTATAGGAGGAGGTGTCTGGAATATATCGTTCGTTCATAGGTGGAGGTGTCTGGGATATATCGTTCGATTTCAGGAGGAGGTGTTTGGAATATATCGCTCGTTCATAGGAGGAGGTGTCTGGAATATATCGTTCGTTCATAATGATTTTTTGTTCCCACTAAATTACATTTTTGAATAAAACTGTCTTCTATGTCTGCGTGAAAAGTGAATTTGACATTATTTTTGTATGCAAGCAGTCTATTTAATCAAATTTACGCTTTCATGAAGTAAGCGATAATATCTATGTTAGTTTGCTCAAGGTTTCTTCTAAAACGTTCCCTTTCCACTCAAAGATCACTACAGGACAGACATATTATATGATATCTACAATATTATCAGACATTAAAGTTGCCGAGTCAGAAAAATACCCGTGTTGTTTTATTAATTCTCCTATGTAGATATCAGCCTCGTTCATGTTGGTGTCAACCAAACTATTCAATATTATTGTTTAATACGTATATTAATACGAACTATCTAAATATCACACAAAATCTAGATTGACCTAAATAAGTTACTTTATTTCAGATGTTTAATTACTCGTGTTTAACAACGTCAGTGTACGTGCGCTTAATCTTCGCGTTACCAAAAGGGTGTTCCGTAGGTGTGGTTGATTGATATGGGTTTTAGCGCCGCTTTCACAGCTGCTAGTATTGTTGCAGGATGAAAGCCCACAACACTATTGTGGCTATGCATTGCGGTGAAGCCTACGAGCATCGGCTAGAACTCGCAAACCATTGGCCGTATGCTATAGTCATTCCAAGCATGTTTCTAAGTTTCGTGTGGATGTGAGTGGGATGTTAGAGTTATACTTCAGTGTTCCTAAAATCTTAGAAGGTTTTTTTTCTGAATAAAAAATGCTGTATGTAAAAATGTATAACTCAATTGTTTAATCAGTTTTCATGATCAATATTTGTTGATTTTAGAAGAATATCTATTTTCGTGCCAAGATCACCAATTGCTTGATTTCAATTACAATCTATGAAGTTAGTACCAAATTTCCTAATCTTATCAATTAAAAGAGGGTTGAATAAACATTGCTTTGACTACATTTTATCGAGGAACCATAACACATGCAGAAGTTACCCTGTACAAGTGAACGTTATCAGCGCTATTTCTGTAAGGTTAAACCCGCTCCTCTTCTGCCCAACTGAATGTAAGATCATTTTGATCAACAAGGCTCTAACAAGGATATAAATATGTCAACTTGTGTGATAAGCAATCGACGAGATGAGTTAACAAGACGTCCAAATCACCAGCATGAAGGACCAGGATTATTACCAAGACAATATTTGCTCCCTGTCACAATCTTGTTCATTCCTGGTGCGGTGATATCTCGAAAACTTTGCCGTAAGCCCGTTAGTTTGATAATGTTTCGTTCAATATGACGCTTCACCCAAAGCCTCAGCGTGTAGAAGCTATCTCAAAACACATTTCGGCAGGTATGCAAGCTTAAGCTGGGTCAGCTGCACTGAATACTCAGACATGTGTCCCGCAGGATCTCCTTCAAGCTGGGGACTGGGAACAACAACTTGCTATACCTCTGAAAGCAAGTAGTGCTCTTCAACGTTTAATAGTTATTATTCGAGTGATCTTGTCTTTTCGTGATATATCTAAACAGCTGAACTGGGTACATTTCAAGCCATTGGACGTTGTTGTGACCTTTTGCAACATTATGAATGTTGGGTTTGAGTTCTTGTAACAGGAACGCTGGACAGTACCACGGTTACCTTAAGCGAGAAGAAACTGTTGACATGTCTTGTGATTTACAACATCATCTTTTCCTTCGTAACTATTAAGTTCTGCTATTATGAGACTGGGAAGATAAAAAAAAGTAAAATGCTGAAAAACTGAGAATACCGAATGTGAATATTAGCTTGAGAAATATGTGCGAGACAGAGACTAACTGGCAAATCGTGTTTTAACAAGAGTCACTGAGCACAGTCGCCATGCAGAGAGGGAAGACCCTGAGTGACAATGATGCTGCTGCCCGAGCCAGGAACCGTCAGGAGGAGGAAAGTCTGTCCTTGAGACTGAAACATCTCGAGCTGCAGCAGGAGCATCTCCACAACAACATAGAGAAGGAGAGGAAGACCCTGATGCTGACCAGCAGGACAACACGTAGGAACTCGGGCTGTAGTCCCGTGGTGACTTCATTCAGCAGAAGAAGCTCGTCACCTGCTATAGTGTCTTCTCACTTCAGGAAGCCATGGGCCTTGACCACCAACGAAACGTCTCACAACGTCGTGTACAATGATGAACTGGACCCCTACCGATGTCGCCGTGCTAGTTTACAAGTTTTACGACCTACTCAAACTCGATTTGGAACAGTTCTTAGATCTTCAAAACCTGGATGTACATCTGCACCCCCTGGAAAGAGACAAAGGAGCAAATCTCTCCTCCTGCCTCGACCCTTCACTGCTCACAGACTCAGAAACAGTCCAGGTTCTCTTCAACTAGAGAGCGACGATTCGGTTAGAACGTTGGTATCAGATATGGATAATCCAAATAAAGGTGAGCCTTTATCTGAATTGCCACTTAAACCTGCAGAAAAGTCACAGAAAAGGATTCTTGCCTGGAATGAGGAAAATGGCCACCTACCGATGAAGAGCAGTTTTAATTTATCAACCACGAATAGTCAAAACATTAATTCCATTGACAGAGTGGATGAACAAAGCTGTGTTTCACTAGAGGAAAAACAAAATACCTCAGAAATCACGAACGCCTTTAAAGATAAATATGTGCACAACAATCAAGTGTTGCTGTTCAAAGGTAAAAAGATCCACCATTACGTGAAGCCACAAGACCGATACAAACGGGACCCATTCAAGGAGGTTAGACAGGAGAAGCTCATCAGGAAACTCTCAATAGAGAATCCCATATTTCTGAATGGGACTCGCGGAAACATCAACATCCAGACCTCTTTCCCTAGAGCTTCCCGTGATCGAGCTCTCCGTAGACTCGTGGAGCAGAATCAGGAACAAATAGCTGCCCGTCAGAAACCTTCCGTGAATACTGTGGATCTACAACGGAGGGTACGGGAATTCTGTAATTCGTAGACAAAAGTTTCAAATGATGTAGAAATTACTAGTTATTGAAACTCATGATTTAGCAATGGTTCTAGTTATGATGACTAAAGATTAGGTAACAATTTTTAAAAAAACAAACCTTTCGTGTATAGTGCTAATCTACGATATTTGGTGCGGGTGTTTTATAGTTCATAAATATTGACATAATAGTGAAGAACAATGGATTTGTTTTGGGTCAAAGTGAACCGTTGACCCCATATTGTTGCGTACGTAAATTTTATATTCAACCTTCAATAGCTCTGATCATGCATTATACCTTAAATACTCAATACAAATAGTCATTGGTAGATAAACAAAACGCCGTACAGATGGACATTATTTGTCGAAACACATTGCAACGCCGTTTTGACATCTTTGCAGTTTCAGAAATAACCATTTTGGTGGCCTGGCGTCACAACTGTACGTAAAAGAAGCGAAAGTATATCCGATTTGCTGAATGTGGCACCATTTAAATGCCCCTCAGCAATCAAAGGTATAGCACAATAAATGCTATGATACGTAATTACACTTTTGTAATTGGCCCCTACGGATTGTTGTCACAGTCGTCAACCAGTAACAGTCAAACACTTGCCATAGTTGCTTTCAGAAGCACTGCAGTTGTTGTAAATTTAGTATCGATAACTTTCACTTTCTAGTATCAAGTGTTCATATGTACCTTGACAGTTATGCAGCGCCCTATTTTTAAGCAAAGAGTTAATGCAATTGAAATGTAACGAATTAATTGACTGCACTTCTTGACTTTTTATGTGAAAAATACACCAATCCTTACCGACTGTCGTTGTTGAAGAGAGCATCTAAAAAAATCATTATTCCATCATTATTCACAACATGGTACACAATGTAGATACAAAGAGTCTAAATTCGTTTGAGAAAACTTTTGAGTTGAACTAGATATATTAATGCGAGAACTAGAGAAATGTCTTTTTCTTATTCAAATCTGTGGAATAGCAAAATTTTGAGTGTGCTTATCAATTATTTAACAAATGAAGTGTTGGAAAGATGTCTATAGGATAAGGTTAATGTGTTGGAAGGTGTCTTTAGGATAAGGTTTTTGTGTTGGAAAGATGTCTATAGGATAAGGTTTTTGTGTTGGAAAGAGGTCTATAGGATAAGATTTTTTCTGCCTTCGTGTATTGAAGTAAACGAGCGCATTTTACATGAAGTCGAGAGTTCCTTCCCTTTCTTTTTATTACAAATATCTGCTTGCGTAAAAATAAACATTAACGGAGAGCTGAAGTAGAAGATAGCCCAAGAAGACTGACTTTGTTAAGTTTCAATGAAATTATTCAGTGTTCCATTCAATTTGCGTTTGAAGTTTTCTGTCATTGTTTGAAATGCACATCTCAAAAGGGCAACCCAGTTTTGTTGTTATTTCTTTAATCTATGTCAAGGCATTGTATCGAGTACATTTTAACGAAGTTACCGGTTCCCTAAGGTGTTCAAAAGGTTTGCACGTGCGGCGTCATCAGAAATTTTAGGAGAAGTTCTGACGCCGACATTTGTAATTTGCATCTTCATCCGGGTATGATCCCAACGGATACCAGAAACATCCTTTCACTTTATCCTGTCACTATACTTTTTATGATAACTTTTAGTTACTGACTAGTTTCATGGACAGCTTGTAACTATTCACTGTGGATGCATATTAATCCCCCCCCAAATATATAACCTTATTTCACCGATGGTTGGAATAAATGTGATCATAATCCCCTATATCTTAATTTGTATATTGCATAGGCCAGCCAGCTATGAATGCAAAACGATAAATGTACATATACGTCATACCTGAACCATATTTTGCAACATAATGCTCTTGTGAAATGCTCTTTAAATGTGTTGACACAATGGTAGTGCTAGCCACTTGAGACACGAACGCAATATATACTTTGAATATGCCACGGTCTTTATACTCTACAATCTTGTTAGAATCAAATACTTATTTTCTGTTAATCGTCAAATACTTTAAAAAGTATGGAGATGTGATTTATCTTTTACCACAAATAAATGAAAGGTGTATGATCTAGTAACAGGAATCAATGAGTTAGTTGAGGATTAGATATTGAACAATATATGCTGGACAACACTGTATATACAACTAAATAACATCTATTTTATTGAAGTTCAAACAATGTTTCGTATGCATTTTCGTAAACAAGTTCCATAAAATATGCCCTGATTTGACCAATCGTAGTAATAGACGTGTTTACAACTATCATTATCATTATTCAATTATTTCTTTATTAGTTCTTGTTATGAATTACCATTCTCTTTGCTTATTCAAAAGAACATAAATATATCCTGACGTTTGGTTAAAATTCTCAAAGGAGTATTTCTCGTTTAACAATATACCGACGAGCAAAACATTTTTTCAACTAAAAGGTCTTACACATGTACTTATAAATCATAATTGAACCATATATTGCAATATATTGCTCTTATAAATTCTAAATGTATTTACACACTTGAGACACTAACGCCATAACTTGACGTGTAATACGCCTCAATACGATCTTGTAAGTATTTAATAGTGTTTATCTCTGAGCCATAAAACTTTATGCTGTGCGATAAATAAACCAGAGACCTACTTGGAATTTATATATTAATGTATAAATATATATATTTAGACATTAATATATAAAATAGTAGATGATGTGAACTTTAAATTTCGTTTCAGGAATAGGATCCCTGTGAATTCTAGCCAAAATCGGATAACATATGCTTGAATAGCTTAAACAAACGAAACAAAAATATGATTGATTATGCAATAAAATATTTAAACCATATATATTTAAAGATCATTGATGTTTGAGTTTCGTGGAAATGACTTGCTACCATTATGACATGTCGTCTGTACATGTGACGATATACCCCTTTTATCAATGTTAAAGACGTCACTTGTCTGTCCTGACAGTTGATAGCATATTCTTTTCTTTGGTCAACTGTCATTACTTTCCATTCCTCAAGGACAAGAACCATTCATCTCAACCATTACACTTGGAAACTGTTTTTATCTCCAATATAGTGATATGGCAGTTGTTATCCAAGCCCTGTAAACACTTCCTGAATTGTTAGTATATATTTTAAATGACTTTTGTTTGATAATTTTAAACATTTTCTCCATAGTCATATCAACACTACATACAAAGACTTATAATTCATAGTGTACACATTTTTATTTTTTATGTTTTAAAGATTTGTCATTCATCAGTTTTTCAAAATTTAGATCTTGATTACTTTAAATCATATGGTCTCTGACAAACGCTTGATAGTTAACTAATGTTATAGTTAACGTTTTAGAACGAAATGTTTTAGATATAAAATGATGCTCATATTGGAAATAATGAACAAGACGATATCGAATATAGGAATCCATAAAAATTGGAATAAGAAATAGCCTCATTGAAATATCGGTTGATATGCAAGTTTGCAGAAATAATAAACATCGATTATAACAAAAACAACTACTGTCTACAAAATTTACATAATTTCTTTGGAAATATCAGGTTCTGAAGTTGCTATTCTTAACAACTATTGGACTCAAGGCAATAGTATATTTGCTCAACCGGAAGTTATAATGAAATCCTTTCAATTAGCAACGGGAAAAGTAAATTTTGCAATTAATCTTTTGATTTGGTAGTGCGAGAAGGGGTTGGATCTCTATTAGCTTTTAGATATCAGTTCCTAATTGGTCAATCTCATTCAAATGAAATCTAAATGCTCCACTACATTATGCGTGTAGATCTCACCAGGCTCCGTTACGCGAGCCGTCACGTTTGCCTCTGACATAATTCAAATCAGCCAATCAGCGAGTTCGGCCCGTAGTCTTTGGTGCAGGCGAATTGTATATCGCTTGTACGTATTTTTAGAACTCGGAAACTTAAAATTTCCGACAGTTTTCCGAATGTCAAACTGCCTAAATATCCGAATGAAAGTATTTTATGTATTCTAAATTTACCCTAGCTCGGTTGTTTGACAAGTCAAATCGAAAGATATGGAGTTATCTTTCGCAAAGCAAACTCTGCATACCTCAAAGTTATCCTTTAGACGACGGTACCAATCAAATATGCTTTTTCTGGAAACAGATACGTTGCATAAACGTTTCGTCTTTTAGTTTTTAGTAATCGTTGAATAATTTTTGATTTCGTGAAACAAAATATCTATAATCATGTTGATAAACGAAAAACACCAAAACATGTACAAATACCGTACGAGGTTTCTTTATATTTATTTATTAGTCATATGCGACGTTTACGTGCTTATGAGATTGACCCTTGTTTCGTCAAAGACTGACATGTTACTCTGCTTGGTTGTTATTCGATTTAAACGACATACGCAAATTACTGCAACTTGTTCTCTGTAAATCGAAAAATTATAAGAGTTTTTAACTTCAAATTGCGTAATTACTTGCAATCTCTTAGAACGCCATCAAGAGATACGCATTGTGATTGCTTGAAGGTGTCTGCGGCAAGCCAATGAGTTTTAGAGTTACAAACTGTGGGAAAGGTTAACCTGACGGCTTGAGTAAAGAACCTTGTGAGATCTATTATCTGCGTAACGTAGTGCAGCAATATTATATCTTATTTTAATGAGATTGCTGTTTGGTGATATATGATCGGGGAGGAAAGGGGTCGATAACTTCAGTAAAGCTTCTCGTTCAAATCCCCCCCCCCCCCCCTTTCCCCAAACATACACACACACCTTTCTCATCCTCAACCCTCCCATCCTTCGTTTTCCTCCCCTACATTCCCCTATACAGTTGTGTTTGAGTGTTTGGAAAATATACGAGTCCTTTAAAAATGTATTGAATATGGATATATGGAATCTGCATGTTTAGCATTGTTGAAAACTTGATGGTACGTTTGATTTTGTAAAAAGTAATTGGATATTAACCATATGGTTCATTTAACCCACATCAGTTCAATGTAACACAAATCAGTAATGTATCTACTTCACTCGTTTAGGCCTGTAACGATAAGATAAGGCCACTCGAATTATAGATTTGAAAATTTGAGGAGCTCTGGAGAGCCACTTGATCTCAGAGGTACATATTAACAAGTCTTTTTTGCGTTCCCACACACCCCGACTCGGTGGAGATCAAAGTTGTAGCTGTACACGTCTTATCTACCTGATTATTTTGCGCACCTGGCCCAGGTGAAACCAGCTTACCTGCCAGTGAGTGTTTTAGATATCTCAAACAGCTCTAAGTCCTGGACAAGTTTTGAACAAACATCTTCCGTGGACAATATCAAGAAGTAACGATGTTTGAATACCTTAAGGCTGAATGCTGAATTTTGACATGCTTATCGGTCATAGTTTTTATATACCGATTAATAACTGATATTACCCAATTTTAGATTATAATGCAGATGGGTTTTGATAAAAATTTCGACAGAACTGTTCGTTTAATATCCCACGCATCAAAATAAAAAATGATTATTTAAAAAGTGTTTGATTCTAATATTTTCATGTCTTTTATATTCACATCTCAACTCAGTGGTATGATCATCGATCGCTTCATACATAACATTAATATATTTGTAGATTTGAAATTCAGATTTGAAAAATGAAGTGACATCAGTAGAGGTTTAAACGTTGAAACCATTAGAAAAAACTAATAAGCATGTATCACGGCTTCCAATATATAGTCACCCAAAGGAATCAAGAAGATTATGATATGGAGCTAATATTGTCTTGTAATAATTTCCGGTCATATATTCTGGTGATGCTTTACGCGCCTATATAACTCATCTCATCGATTGCTAATCACACTGGTTGACATATTTATATCACTGATAGATCTAACCTTCGTTGGGTCAGAGTCGGGCTGGGCTGGTACGACAGAAATGTTATCTTTTATTCAGTGAAACTTGATTCGTGTTAAACCGTAATGATTTTGTAATTTTGAAACAAACATTTTTTAAAAGGTTTTAAATTTGACTTTATAAGAAACAAGGGGGTCAAACACTATTGATATCTTTCGCGGTGGAACGTGATTTGTGAAAGAATAGCACCTAATAAGTGTCACTTTTACTTAAAAGAAACTTTTAATCAGTTTGCGTAAATTGATAAATGACGTGTTCAAAACATAAAAAAACAACTTTGAATATTAGTTTTTGATAAGTGTTCGCCTTAGGCTAAATTTGTCTTTCTACTCCCACACATAGGAGTGTAGGCTATATGTCTCCTTAACGAGCTTTTTCATTTCTCCATATGTATAAGAAATGATCAAGTACCGATTCCCCGATAAAACGCATATAAACATACCTCTTGAGGCAGTGAAAAGTTAAGAAATGATCAAGTACTGATCCCCTGATAAAACGCATATAAACATACCTCTCGAGGTAGTGGCAGTACAAGTCAATGTCAGCATATATACGTTTTAAAAATACATCTAAACTGACTTCAATTGATTCATCTGCTTACTATAGTGGTATTCAAATGGGTGTATTTATCAAGTGTTTGAAAGACATTCAGATGGATTTATATGAGGAAGACAAGAACTTCGAGTCAACAACTTCTTTATGGTGATATTCACGAACTTTAAGAGTATAGGTTGGAAGACATTGCCTTCCGATTATATTCATGCCTGAAACCTTTTACAGCTTTTCGTTTTCTTATATAAAAAACCCCATAGAATATATCAATCCTTGTGTGGAACATTAATACTATAATAGAATATTTTTTCAAAACTTGTTTGAGTGTTATCAAGAAAATGTTCAAACAGTGTGTGTACTTGTAAATTTATAGGGTTAAAGGGCAGTTTATTCAATCCCCCTTGAAGTGATAAGTAGCGATTAAGGAATGGAGTGATTTATGAATATGCTTTTAATGAACCTAGTTTGTAGTTTAACACACAAATAAACAGTGATAAATTATACGAACTGTAAATATTTGCTTTGAAGGTTACCAACCTGTAGTATACCCCACCCCCACAAAGTCAACAACTTTAAAGAATACATGTAACTGCGTGTCCGTTTTGAATCATACTATCATTATAAAAAAAATTATGGTCTACTTTAACGAATCTGCAATTATTAAGAATTATTCCAATTTATCATATCATTTAGTCCTAAAACAGCACATAAGAGCTTTCCTCAACTACATAAAGTCAAGACCTTGAAACTCTTCGCAGAAGAGCCCGGATGTGGGTGGTATATCCTCCTGCACGAGGTGCAATCTAGACTAACCTCTGTTACGCAGAAATGATGTGTCAATACTCTACAATTGATCACCCATGGGTCTTTTCATCAGAATATTACCCGCCCTTTAGATTTATAAGTCAATGAAACTACTATTTCGATTGGACCTTCGAACTCAAAAGACATTTCACGGCTCGCTCGCCTTGAGGAAATTGACTTGCCATTTCATCTCTTAGCTCATCCTTTTATGTTTACAGCTAATCGGGAGGGAAGGTATTCTTTTAGCTTGGGCTGAAACAATCTAGTTAAAACTAGATGTATTGATCATCTAGTTTTATTGATCATCTAGTTTTAACTAGGTTGGGACTGAAAGAGACCTTTTTTATTAAAAATAAATGCAAAGCTTTTGTGCTCTTTTTACGCCCTGCTTGTATAATGGATCTGGATCCAATGGAGTGTCTCTGTTAGTGTTGTGTTATAACCTCTTCTGAAAATAGGAGATGACAAGACAGCTTTATGGTGTTGTGTATTGGGCCGTTTTCACTTGATGATGACTCGTGTTTTATCTCGGTGAGGGCATGGCATTCAATTTGTTTGAGTTGTTCTGAAATCATAATGTCATTTTGTCAAAAAATGGTTAAGAAACAATTTATCCAATGAGGATTCAATTTCGATCTGGTTTCAATTCATCAGGCAATACTTAACATAAATTTTGTTTAAATAAGCTTCTGACCAAAACCAATCTACCAAGGTTTTAACGATTATATTTAACAAAATTTTAGTCTATCACAATCATTATCCATGACGGATCACATTTCCACAATATTATCAATATACGTTTGGATTTATCACCGTTTTATTCTAAGCTCTTAGTTTGTCTGTTTTTATTACGAAAACATTAATTCATTGCAATTATTATCATTATTGTTGTTTCATACTTTATAACCAGTATCGCCAAAAGAAATTTGACTCACAAGTTTAAATGCATTCATTTAATCATGAATTTATAATCGTACTGTTACTTTACTGTTCGTAAAGGAAGTTTCTTGATTAAGTCGGTACTAGAGAGCTGTGTTCAAAAGTGGATTATAAGAAAATCGTTCTGTGACATTTTTCAGACACTGCATCACAGATATCGATCATATCTTAAATAAATTTCACAATGATGGGATAAAACGCTTAACACACATTGCAGGCTGTGTAGGGCTCATTAACATGAGCGGACATTACCAGTATCATACTTTTAATGAGACGCTCCTTAGTTGTTTGAGTAGAATGATAATGCCATCCTGCTTGAATGGAATTCCCCTACCTAGCTGCGTCCTTTTGCGAACACACTCTCGACTCGTTTCCCGTATGATCCTCAACACGCCACTAAATTTTCCTCAGCGACGTAGTTGATAACCACCAATGCTTCTTCGTGGTGGTAGAGATATTACAACAGATATAAAGTACTGGGCAAAGAAAATGAGGCTCTCATAAAATCTACAGAAAATACTCATTGTCCAGTGGGTAGTTACGTGTCTTGTAAATGCACCCTGACGGTATAGGTGTTTTTGTCTCGTATAGACATTAATACTTCATTTAGCAATTTCCACGTTATCGTTTCCATTTTGGCCCCCCTCTCCTTTTGATTTCATTTTGAAATAGAATAGTAATAAGCTCGACTAACCTATCACGGATTAGCAATGAATAACAATAGCATGCCTTTCTTGTGAATAACAGATCAGGAATGCTCACTCGTTACTCAAATACAGACAATTTCCAGGGAAACAGCTATAGCGGGGCTGTATTTTGTACAACCCAGAGTTATAATGGTACGTAGTGAACCGATCAAACATTCGTTTGAGGAAACCTACGTAGTCACATGTAGTTGGAGTATGGCCATATCGTGGTCGCATCATATATCATTTGCTATACGCTATTTACTGCTTATTGACGATCGATCACATTATTAACACGAATTCTGCCAATTGAAAGCAGACAAACTCAGTAGTTCTTTGTTATTACACTAGTACATAGATAAAGTAAGTATAAATGACTTTTAGTTGTCAATGAGATACTATCACGATGAAACATAAAGGATTCAAATTTGTCAGTATTGCACATAAGCAGATATATAATGTTAGCCAAGCACGTTACCGTGTGGCGTCGTCTCTGACACCAGTACATGAGATGACGTCTGTTTAGAAGGCAGAGGAAGAAAAATTACTTTTAAATAACGTTTCAAAATTCACATTTTAGCAATTTGACCTTCGTTTCATGAAACATAGGTCACACTTTTCGTGTAAGAATATCACCAAGGAGACTGAGTAGAACAAGCTTTGTGCTTATCAAGCTTGACAGAGAATTATTTATCACATGCAAAATAATGCACATAAACATTAAGAAATAAGACATTTTTCACGCAATCAATGATTATTTTGCAAGTGAAACATGAATTTAATGACTTAACTTCTTCATGTGAACAAAGCTGACAGTTTTACTTTTATCATAGAGTGGCATCTTGACGATTTACTTTTCATTTTGTTTCAATGACAATCTACATCTCTGTCATTAGAAATTGCGATGGTTGCATAAAGCATTGTGGTGTCATCATACCAAAGACCTCATAGCATGGTGATGCTATTGCTTGATGATATAAAAGATTTGTGATGTCATGTAGTACACAGTGACTAGACAGTGTTCTTTTCCTACTGTCAAATCTCCAGAGCGAAATCGTATGATCTCGTCGTTATTGCCCTGCGTGAAACATTCACAACAAGGTTTAAACTGCCCTTCGTGAAACGTGCCGAATGGGACACGCGGGTATCTCATTTTGACAATTACATATGGGTAGTTTTAACACGGTCTTACTGCTATGTCTAACGACAGCACATAAACACGTATATCGCATGTACTACTGAACATGTGAGACAGATTTCTCATAGAATGATTGGATGAAGCGAATCGGTCACTCCCGATCAGTCGTTGGGATTTAACATATTGTGAAACATTTATATCTATGGATATATATATATATATATATATATATATATATATTATGACAGTAGAATTAAACGTGTATTGTTATTTGTATGTTTTCATATTAACTGAATAAAGATCGATATTAATTATTTCAGTCCAGTTGCAACTGTGTTAGCTAAAACTAATGATATGAATGATCTAGACAGCATGTATTCCGTGATTGACATGCATGACTTCATACATGTGCTGCCTCGGCAAAGATTGTATTAAGAGATAAATTGCTAGAACAAAATGGAAAGAAGCTCGTGATCACTGTGTTACCCAGCCAAGCTTGACCACTCACAATGCGAAGGGTTTAGTTCCAATGGATTGACAGCATACGCACGAGCGTGTTGAAGTCAAACTATCTACGAATACACCACATGGGGTTTTGTTTTGAGCTGATCTTTAATGGACATAGAATATCAATACAAATACTATTTCATGATTTCATTTTAAACATCGTACGAGATTCATACGTCACTGGTATGAAAAAGGAGATTCAACTTTGATTTTCAATGTTCATATTTTGTACTAAATTAATATCGGTGATAAAATGAATTACACACTCTCCATTTTTGTAATATCTATGTACATATAAATTATATAACTCAAGAAAGATAATACGCCATTATCCTTTTCTTTTCTTCATTTCCATTATCTAAACATCTATCTAAAATGAAAAAATACATCTAATAATACTATCTGTCTACCTATCGATTTCAAGACGTTTCTTTGTTATCTATTCAAAATCATCTGATTGAATGCAATAGTCGCACCAAGTTCTTACAAGAAAACCAAAGTCTGTGACCATCAGCAACAAGATACGTTGATACTATCGACATGCTAAATGTTGACGTGCTCCAGCGATTAACCTCTGTAACACATAATCACACTTTGGGGTACAGGGGTACCAGGAAGTTCGTCACGGTCGACCGAACATGAATTACGACCAAATTCCTAGAAGATCTTACGTTTTCTGAAAGAATGGGTTGTCTTCCACGAAGTTTCATTGAAATCAAAGGACAGTGTAAAAAGAAATTGGTCAGTGATTGTATTTGACCACCTATCGTCAAATGTTGATTAAATGTATTTTGTAAATGAATTTGCAAAATGAGAATTAACATGATTGGTTTGCTACTAAGCAACGACGACAAAAGCGTAAAAAAGACAAACGCAATGTTCGAGGGAAACATGGGCCTGTGGACAAAGAGTGTATACTGTATTGAAGGGATATCTAGTATAGAAGAGACAAGAGGAATATGAGGATTAACCCACTTGTCAACAGTGGTTAAATCTTATATTCTTGAACATATTGAAAAAAAACCCAGGTTATCTCAAATTGTCTTTTAAATAACTTCATTTGGTTAACATTTAATTCATAACATTAAGTTTAACGGGATGTCAATCACAGAATATTATTTACTGGAAAGTCTAACCAACATGCATGAATTTGCATTTTGACAGTAATTTCACTGTAGTATTTTGTGTATCTCCTTTCTGGCAGACAGGACACCACCTTTCACACAAGGTAACCCCTCCGTGGTTAACGTCAGTCATGCTAACTTACTGTATTGTTAAAGAATAGCAGTTAATGACGGAATTTAAAGGAAAATACTCAAACAGAGTGCAAAATTTTAAGAAAGGACCAAATCCCGAATTAGTTGATGACATGTTATGGTATAATTTATATGCATAACACACTGAAATTATAATACTTGTCTCGATAGACATACTTAGATGACATTTAGAAGATCTATTGTTATGTTCATATTCGTTTCCAATTTCCATAATTGATATAAATTCAAATCAATAGATTTATTCCCTCTCCATGTATTTTGATAAACATTATCTTATTCGATTGTTAAGAATTGAATCAAATGTTGCATTCAACGCTTATCAGCAGTGTGTGCCTTCTTCGTATTACTGTTACGTTCCACGTGACCCTTATTTTGGAATATGACCTCACAGTGGGAGATCAGTTGCCAACTGTAGTCTTGGTGCTTCGCAGTCCAAAGGGGGTACATAATAGGGTACATAACAGGGTATACATAGCTCATCTCGCATTACAGTAAGTGTGTATCGGATCAAGACGTCGCTTCTTTCAAGCAATCATATTAGAACCAAAGAAAACATGGATTTTTTTCGGATACCTGTTTTTGGATTTTTACTTTTCAGTGAGTATTTTTGCTTCTGGTTGAAGTTAAAAGTACTTTAAATTTGAAGTATTCATGTTTGTTTTTCTTGAAATACCCTTTATATCGAACAGCTTTATTTTGTTATACGTAACATCAAAGACTATAACTCATTTAATAACACGTCGTTAAAGGCACTATAATAATCTACCTATTATTATTTAGCAAATATTTTCGTATTCAGGTTATCATGTTAATTTTAAAAGACCGAAGGTCACTGATTTAATGCAACGTTGCACTAAATGCGTAGGAACTACGATATTTGAATATGTGAATTTTGCTACAACCAGAAAAGCGAAAACAGTTTTAAAGAATGTTAAAAGCATTCATTCTCTACCAACAGAGGTAGCTCCGTCATAAATTTCTATACAACCTCTGTCTTAATACGAAGGTTTCTCGGTCTTCCGGCACTTTCCCCTAGCGGGACAATATTGCAACCTAAACTAGCTGGCTATATTTCAGCCAGTGAAAACAACGAATGCATGAATAACATATTTGATGTCACACAGGCCTGTACAATGAAACAGTCGGGAAATGAGGCGTTTGTATTCTGTAAAGACGACTCAAAGTGCAAGGTGCATATTCGAATAAAGTTTAGCTTTTGGGAAGTTTACGGAAATAACTTAGGCGATTTGAATGAGAACTTTTGAATCGGCGTCGCTGATTGCACAATTAACTTTGATTGCATCCAATCAGCGTTCTACATTTTGTGCACAAGAAACCTTCGAATTAAGACAGAGGTTGTATAGAAATGTATGACGGAGCAACCTCTGTTGGGAGAGAATGGGTTTAGATTGGACTGTTGCGCAGGTTAATTCTGGTATTACAATGATCAGAATTCAGATGGTTTAAACAGAACTTTATTTCGCAAGAACAGAAAAAGTTAGAAACTTTCGAATGTTGTATTTCTATTGATTTTGAATTGAAAATTCTTTAAAATTTCCTAAAGATATATAGATATTTATATTTTGATATAAACTGTCTTTCATACAACCATTCTCCGATTTCAGACCAAGCCACCGCTCTCCCAGACGAGTTCAAGACGGAGACAGTAGGATACGGCAACACCCATGAGACGGTGATGAGACCACGCTGTGACTACCCCACAGTGATGGCCGTCAGAGACATGATTGTGTATAGCAAGAAGAAGTCTCTAGGCTGTCCGGGTTCCATACAGGCTGACAGCGAATACGATCCGACATGTACTCAGATACAGGAAGGGGACTGTTCACTCGAGTTTGATCTCACTAAACGCGAGCCGTACTTGGAATGTACGGGCAAGATTGAGTGTGATGTTGGTACGGACTGGCAGCCAATGTTAGGGGAATGTGGAAGTTCCTATATGGAGCATAGTCACATCATGAGTATGGAGTACAACTGCATTGCAAGTGAGTTATATTGCATTGAAATGTTGAGAATAATTTATCATGGTATATCATTTTGTTAAAAAAGCTAAAACATTAATTTAGTCATCAACATTGACATCAAGACACATAATAAAGCCTCTATGACATTTTAATGAAAACTCTGGTTTCATAAACATGACAAAATTTGGATCGAAACCCAAACCCATGATTAGACACCTTGTAGAAACATTCTCACAAACGCGATTCTGCATCCTAAATATTCCGATAAATACGATTTTTCCCCTTTTCTATAGAAAATGCGACAGTAAAAATCCGTGCTAAATCAATTGTGCATAGAACCCTTCCTTAGCATTGTATCGTTTAACTTTCATCAACAAAAATGCCACGTTTGAAGTCTGAACAGCGAGGGAAAGGAGGGCGATTAGAATGCTGCAGACCGCAAAATGCTCCTGGTTTTGGAATTCCCATCTGGTGGTTGTCAGAGTTGTTCTCAACCTGATGTTACTTGCTATGTCTCCAAAATAAAATAATGATTTTTTCACAAACTGTTTCATATATTTTTATCAATTGGACAATTAGAAGTCAGCGTTTTCCCTTAAGTTTATATGTCCTTTAGAAATATGGAGAAGATTTACATGAATAATACTGAATGAAGATTGATCAATAATATTTTCATAAAGTACACATTTAAGCGAGATTGATAACTGAAAAAAAAAATTATAGCATGACTTTCTTACTTATATTGACATTTTACAAGCGTTTCCGGCGTAACACATTTTACACTTGGTCCTATTAGGCCGTTACTTAAACTCCTAAAGGTTTTGTAAAGGTTTTCATTTGTTTTACCCGAATCTTTAATCGCGTGGAATATTTGTGGTTTGTTGTGTTGGTTAAGGATGTGTTGTATATTTGTTTATAGCCTGATTTTTAATTCTTTGGTTCATTACTGAGAGATATCATTCAGGTAAATCCTGTCGGAGCCATATATTTCACTAAAGCAAATGTTTGACAGAATACATTTGACCTGAATCGCCCAATTCTTAAAACAACAGGTTTACACCTCCTCATGCACAGACTTATAACAACCCAATTAGATATATTATTATCAGACACAAGAAGCATACGCGTGAAGCGACAATTTCAAGTGAGTGCGTCATTAGTTTGTGATTTTATTGAATTGAAAGTTTCACTTTCTTCGAAGCTGAGAACATTGAAGGTTCACCAGCATGAATAAACAAACCATATCTGTCTAATGATGACATCGTTTTCGGTGGTCACTACTGTCGTGAGAAATCAACATAAGTCTTACAATGAACCTCCCCGATGTCCCGAGAGCTTACACTACATGGACTCCATGATCACGGACACCTACTGTGGATGGTTCAACGATGAATTGGTTTTGAAACTATGATCAATATGCGTGCGGCGATCAAGCCACTGGCAAGATATTGATTTGTTAAATGTTTTATAACAAAAATGTATCCAAAACTTTTTGTGAGCATTGTATCAACGTTGTTACGTGTATATGCATTTATAAATCATTTATATATAACAAAATGGCATTAACTCTATCTGTTTTGTTGGAATAGTGTCTTGTGCCAATTTAAGTGATCCGTAAGTTTCACTCTCCGAAATTTTTATATGAAAAACGGAAGCGTTCGGATTATCGCGGCTTGACTGTAAATAGTTTAACTTTTAAGGGTTATCTCGTTGAACGTCATCTCAGCGTGTACATAATTATCATGTCTATGATAACGTCATTTATTGGACTACGATCAACTGATAATTTGGATTGGATGATCCTACATGTACATCATATTGACAACGGGTTGAAAAAACAGTTAACGTTATATATCTTTAATTAAAAAAACCGGACGAATCAGACAAAAAGAAAAGTATCGGTTTGTAGCATTGAATAGATTACGTTGTTACTTGTTATTGCATTTTGGGGTGGGTCATGATGCAAGTTACCTTAAATTCAACAATCAAATTAGAATCGCAGATACTTTAAGATCCATCAGGTGTTGAATACTTTTCATTTATATCTTAACTGAGTAATATACCATTGTAGAATTGGCAACACTTCATATATGCACTATAACGGTATTTATTTAAGTTAATGAGTGTCTAATTAATTTTTCACATCAATGATGATTCAAATCAGTAATTAAATTTTTTTCTAGAGGAAAGTATTTTGAAATTCGACGAAGTTGAATCCGGGAAGGATTTAACGGAAACGTACATTTCAAATGGCAACTTCCCTAACGCTATGACGTCATCATCAGGAGGAACATGTCTCATCACCTCGTGTTCGACGGGGATAGTTGTTGGCTTGATCGATGTGAGACTGTCCTCAACTGGGGAAAACTGCCAACAGTCTCTAAAAGTTATCGATGGAGGAACCACGAAGGTCTTTGATTGTAGCGATAACAACAATCTTCAATATCAGCAGGGCTACGTGAGCGTGACGTCATCAATCTACGTCACTCTAACGGTGACGTCATCAACTCCTGATAGCTTCATTTGGATAGACTTATCCGGTAAGTTGTCTTCCAGCATAAATGAAACGAGAAATACAATATGAATACATGTCATCAATGGATAGATGTGAGAAAAGGCGAACGACAACAGTTGGACAGCGTCTGCGTAGAATTATAGTGTTGTCGATGAAGTTGATGACACAGATAGTATTATAGTGCAGTGGCAGTGGTAGCGTCAATAGTATAAGCTGCAGTATGTGTACTTGTCGTAACAACAGTTGAAGTAATGTTAGTGTTGGTAGTATTAATATTACTTATATTGCTTTTATTATTCATGTTTATACTTAGCGAATTCAAACGAAAGATTTATCAGGAAACACTTTAAAAGAGATACGACTTCAAATGATTTAAATCATGAAGACAGATTTCGTCTTTTTGGGTGAAGTTGTTCAATGTTCAAATCCACACTTGTGAAGCATTTTTGCTTTTGCAACACCTTAACTTACTTATTTGTTGACAATAAAAGAAAATTCATTCAGTTTAGTTGTAGCAGAAGAGGAAGTAGTAGTTGTTGGTGTAATAGAGGTAGTAGTAATAGAGGTAGTAGTAGTACTTGTTGCAGTTGTAGAAGTAGTTGTAGAAGTAGAAGTTGTAATAGTAGAAGTAGTTGTAGAAGTAGTAGTTGTAGTAGACGTAGTTGTAGTAGTAGTAATAGTAGCATTTTTAGAAGCAGCAGCAGTAGAAGAAGAGGAATGACGGTATTAGTATTAGTAGTAATTGAATTAGAAGTAGTAGTAGTAGTAGTAGTAGTAGTAGTAGTAGTAGTAGTAGTAGTAGTAGTAGTAGTAGTAGTAGCAGCTGCAGTAGAAAAAGACGTAGAAGCAGTAGAAGAAGAAATAGTAGTAGTAGCTGCACTAGTAGTAGGCAAAGTAGTTAAAGTAATAGTAATAGTTGTTAGTGAACTTACAATAGTAGTTCTTGAGGCGGAGAGGGTAAAAAGTAGTGAAAGAAGCTGCAGTAATAGAAGATTCTACCGTTTATTGGGCCTATTTATTCCCTGTTTGTCAGGAGACAGGATGGAGATATACTGCGGAGTGTCAGAAGAATTCATACCCCCGACAGAATTAGACTGTACAACAACGACAACAACTACCACTACGGAGTCTGGGGGTGTGACTATGCAGCCTAAACCTGAACCCACAACTTCCGATGACACCACTCATTCGACAGAAGAAACACCAACACAGCCTCAGTCTACAAATCAACCAAACACGGCAGACAGTCAGACTTCGGGACCAAGTGGTATGTTTATTTAATTTACTTCTCTGGACCTAATCTTTGATCACTTCAGAAATTCAGGCACAAAACGTTGACTCTAATTTTGTAACTTTTACTCTCTCACATTTGATATACTAGTATACAGTATATAAATTCAAAGTCGTAAGGGTTCACGCACAAAATGGTAAGTCTCTAATATTGTAAATTTCACTCTCTCACATATACCATAAAGTCCAAGGTTTTAATCATTCCTCAGAAAATTCTAATTCGTACGAATGCAGGATAATTCGTTTGTAATCTATACCCTGGTGGAGAATTTGTCAAGTGACTGAGATAAAAATGTGAGTATTGAAGGTATAATATGTTTCTCGTTATAGCATATGCAATAGCCGGATTGGCATTAGGTGTTTTCGGGACGGCGTTTTCTATCATTCTTGCGGCGTTGCTTGTTTATTTCGTCAAAAAAGTAAGTATACAATTTCATACTTAGTGGTTAAATGACAATAATTCCTATCTGACATTTATTTTTGGAAAACATTTTTTCGTGCAGCATGTTAACATTGACTGTAATTTATAATGAAATATTTCGAAATTTTATCGCAGAGATAACTCACTCATAATACTTTCCCAAGAAGTTGATAGACAAATGGTTTTATCTTTCCCCCGTCCATGATCTTGTAGTGAGATAGACGAATGATAATTAAAATCTATAGCTTCTCATTCCTCAGATCATACCCTTTATCAACTCGAGAAATAGAATTAGCAATTAATGAAAGATTTTATATATATAGAAAAATTATTAGAATGACACCGGAATAGCAAGAATATGATGTGTTTTGGCATACCAAATCATGTATTACTTTTTAATTCTAGATTTGTAAAGTTAATAGTAAATCATTATCAGTTGTAATTTTGTCATTTAAAAATCTAAAACAGATTTGAGGTTTTATTTCACAGAATCTTTAAAGGGACCTCAACATTATTGACTGTAAATAAAACCATTGACAATTTACCTAATGTTACCCAATATAGGATTGTCTGTAATAAACATAAGTCGTCCGGGTTGACGTTGTTGATATGGATTGGCGTATCAGGCTGATCTATACAAAAATACACAACATGAATATGTAAATATTATGTTCGTTAACAGTTGTATGTATCGTAAACAACGATACGGGTATATAATATGTCCGATATGGTGTGTCGTGTCATATCTAAATGTTGATATTGTTAATAATTTGCAACAGAATGGACGCGTCGGTGGTGAAACAGCATCGAAGAAGACATCTCCAGAGGTAGAAACATTTTGCACAATATTTTCTGAATAGCTCAATCATTAAGTTAAGGGAAGTTATAGACAGTTACGTAAAATCATTGGTATTGGTTTTTGATCGCAATACTTCCTTAAGCCCAGTGACTTCAAGAGATAACGATGTTAATAGATAGATCTGGAAATAAGACCATGACACACAGAGGAACAATCATGATGCAAATTACACACCTTCGGTAGTCTTTGTGCCCCTTTGTATTTGTTTAAAGCTATGCTTAAATTGAATAGATGAGTTTCATTAACCGAACAGAAGGATTTCATTGTATAGGATAGTGTTTGTTCAACTATTGCACTAGAAATATCGAGGTATAATAAGGTCTGATAACTTTTTGGGATTTAAAAAAAATAACAATGGCGATATAGACTTTACTTCTAAATGTAAAATGTATTTCCTAATAACACCAATGCACCTTGTACATGGAGACGAATTTTCATAATAATTTCGTAATCCAAACATGATTGTGAATTTAGCTTAGGCCTACAGGGTTTTTTTTCGTGTTCTCTTACAAAGGAAATTTTTAATCAAGTTCTCTTAGGCGCTCATTTGCATGCTTCCGACTTTCCCGAAGACTTTGTCGAACAAACTCTGTTTATTATGACGTTACATGTTTAAGATGTTATGTTTGATGATCTACAGTGTAGCTATGCAATATCAACGGGATTTTCTGTGTTCAGATTCTTAGGTTTTTATAATACATTTTTATCATAGTAAAAAACTTCATAACGCAAACAAATTGTCCTATGTCTAAAAATAATTTGTCATGGATCAAACAGAAACTGCATGCGGCCATTTTAGTACGAAGATTCTTTCATCATTGGTTTTAAGGAAATGAATTCAGTACTTTTTATTAAGAAATCTTCATATTAATCATTAACTATCGACTTGCGATCGACGATATTTGTTTTTCCTTTTCATGAGATCCCTCTATTTTCCCTAAAGAATGTGCTACCGCGCCCTTAACAACTCACTTATTCAACCTCACTCTGAAGAATATGTTTAACTTACAGGGTGAAAAATTTAACAATAATTCTTTGCCGAAACCTAAACCGCCAGAGGTAAGTTTTATTCTCTCATCCAATAAGCCTATTAACCTATTAATACGGTAAAAAAACTTCATCTTTATGTGATCACCGTTTTATGTAAAATATGATAACATTCAATGACCATACAATTACAATAACTCCCGCCGTACAAGAGTTATGACGTATATTTCTATCACTACAAAGATGAGTTGTTGTAGGTTTTTTTTAATTCGGCTGTGTTGATATAAAAATGTTCCCAACCTATTTTTATATTCTGCTGTTTGTACTTAAACTTAGACTTAGGATGATAATTTAAATATTTGCTGACTTGGTTGCCCCCAACAATGATCGAGGAGGCCACACCCTTAAAACCTAATTTTTTTTATTTTTTTTTGCCACAGAGGGAAAACCCCTCCTTGTAAGTGAAATGTTGTGTATTGAGTATTTGGGGTTCATGTAATCCGCACACATCGAAAAAAAACCTATTTATATACCCTTCACCATAAGCAAAATCCCTAGAAAGCTGAAAGTTATATACAGACTCTTTAATCATTTTGGGTTCTATTAGATTTGATGACTCTATGGCCACTTTTAAAGGTCACAAGGCCACTCTGTAACCAAATGGGACTGTAAATTTCAGATATGATTTGCATAGAGCCACTAGAGCCATTATCTAAAAGAAATTTAATAAAGATTAAAATAAACCATGTAGACGTTTTGGGATGATACCGCACAGTTACAGAATCACGGAAACTGGCTTCTGAGAATCACCCTGTTACGGTACATGACATTGAGAAAAGCAGGTTAACTACAAATTACTCAAATCTAACTCTAGTTATACTTTTTATGACTCTAAAATTGTTATGAATTTGTCATGTCAATGTTATAATCAAACAATATATATTTAGCTTTCAGAGCAAGCACTATGGAACCAACCTCATCCACCACACAAGGTAAGAACATCTCTTCATAGTGTCATTTTATAAATCAGTTTATTTTAACCTCTGTTGTCTCATTTAATATCGATCAAAAGAAGATTAAGTTGTAATACAATTTGTGCCCGAATCTGTTACAAATACTTTTGTTCTCAAGTACGTTAGATATATTAACGTACATGTATATATAATTTTCATATATCGGTAATATGTCGTCTTATGACGCTCTATTGAAACTTTTATTGTGACTATGAAAAGTTTCTTAGAATCAAACAAATGCATTGATGTCATTGGGTTTTTTTATTGTATGTTCAAAATGAAGATTTCGGTTATAAGATAACTGCTCCTCATGTTTAACTTACGTGACGTTCTTAAATTTTGAAGTATAACAGAAAAAAAACTTCATTCACAATTCAAAAGAGGCAAAAGGCAAATAATCCTCAACTTTAACAACAAGTTTTCTCTTTAATATGATCACTTACTTTTGTTGAAATTAGGGTAAGTCTAATCATGATAAAATATAAGTGTGTGTAACGGTTTCTTCAGTGTATGTTTATACAAGCACTTGGGATCTGTATTAAAGTTAAAGAATCATTGCACTCCATGATAGCAGCCAATACATGAACCATACCAGCTAACATTTCTCTCAGTCCCTTGAATTGCCAATCTACCATAAGGACTGGTGAGACCCATGTATCAACCTCGTTTGGTTTCTCATTGTGTTCATCAGTATAAGAACTCTAAAAGTATAGGAAAGTTCTCCATCATCTCTTCCATTTGGAATTCAGAACTATTACCACCCTCAGGAGAATAACCTTGACCTCGCAATATTGATTATCAGGAGAACGAAAATAAGTATTTTTCAACACTTGCAACGCCTGCGATTAGAGATTGTTCTGATAGTGGATCGCAGCAAGTTCACACCAGTAATGGCCGATTGGGAGTTTACCTGGTGAACAACCATATCAAGCAACAAGTTGTTAATCCAATTTTGCCTGAAAAGACTTTTTAGAAAAAATGGTCACTCCATTCACTAAAAGTGTTTCCAGAGATTTTTCAATCATGAAAAAACACATTTTTAAGTTCCTGTCGCCAGACATGACGTTCAACATAAGAAGAAGCTTTGGAAATCGTTGAAAACGCCTCGTGCAACGTCATTGACGTCAGTCAAACGACGTCTTCTCATTGATAGAGTTTGATACATTGTCCTCGCTATTTATGATAGATTTTGACACTTGACGAAGTAGTAAAATGATAACAGAAACATGAAAAAAATCTTGTTGTCGACAGCTAGTACAACCATGTTCACTATTCCTAAAAACACTTTTGTTATTTTGTTTAAGTCGATGGAGTTTATGTACATTTGTTGTTCGTATTAATGCAATGAAACTTGTTTACATAGTTTATTATTCTTTTGAGATTTTAAGATTCTATAACAGCGTGTCTTTTGACCAAGAGATCATGATATAAGAGAGTTCTGATTTTTGTGTGTCGGTTTACTATATTCCACACTCTCGCACAATGACATTTCTATAATTATTATCAGAGTGGTCAAAATATGCACCTAAAATGTCAAATCAAAAGAAAACTGATTTGTGAGTTTTGTAAAAAAAAAAACAATAATTTTCACCGAAGTAAATTGTTTCTTTCCTATCGTGTAGGAAAGCAAACTAAGTTTATATTCAACTTATATTGATTTTCAACGATGTACTAAATCCGTGTGATCTGCATTTGTACTTTATCGTCATTAACGAATTTATGCAAACAATCCCAAGACCAAAAACGGCATGGAGTTAGAATTCGGTGTAGTTAAATGCATACCTTAACAAACACTTCTTCGTGATATGTTTTCAGGGAAATATGTCAAGGTATCAGATATATCAAACTATGTATTCATTTACAATTAGGCAGTCAAATATTACTATTTTACCCGAAACGACAAATTTAGTATCATTATATTTCTAAAGTGACTTCGGCCGTTTCAATACATCGATTTGATGGTCAACATACGAACCATAAAATTCTATATATAGTTGTTAAAGTCATAGTCTCATTTTTGCAAGGCAAATTGTAATGCATGTCGGACAAATAGTTCACCACTCACAGAAATCTTTCCCCCGGCGTTTGCAACAATTTTAGCCCTCAATAATTAAGTTCAAACTACCCTACCCTACCCTAATATTATGTCTTTGGCGAGCGTTAGTCCTTACCACGTCATTACGCTAAGGCCGTGACGAAGAACACATAAAATTTCCCAGCTGAATATCCAATTCAAATAGCTAATAGTTTACCCTTTTTCAAATACAGAAATTACAAAAAGGTGGTAAACTCAATGAAGAATGCGTCTGTCATAAGTATCGGCGCTGCAATGACTAGATTTCCGGTGTTTAGCACTCGCGATGGGATTGCACTTGAGTCGGTACTTCATCGGTCTGAAACGGCATACGCCAATTAGCTACTTCATCCAAAACTGTAAAACGGGCATAAAAATGAAAATCAGTGCAAACGCGACAGGAAATATTTGTGTTAGTGATCAGATTTTGTTCGTGAAGAATAATTAGTTCAGTTAAGTTGCCTTACATAAATGAGACTATGACTTTAATGGGTTTCACTTGTACACATATCATGTCAAGCTGGTGCAAGAGTGCCTTTAATATTTCTAGTTTAGATATTCGAAAACGCAAGGTTATCTTTTCAAGGCGCATTTTGAGTGAGTGCGGTTTGTTTTGCACCGCCTGACCATTTATTCAGCCATTAGCATAAATACGCACCAATTGACTTTGTAGAAAGTAGTGATGTCATAGGCAGCATTAATAGAAAATAATACCTTTTATCATTGTTTGCAGACCCAATTGGGACAGGTGAAAACACCTCCAGGTAAACTTTTTATTACAATCTTTCGTTAGATTTCCCCATGTACGTGTCTTTGTTATAGCTATATCTCATACCCCTTGGGAAGTTATTTCCTTTTTTTTTTTGGTTATCTCAAAAACAAAATGGTTGGAAATTAAACAAATTAGAAATATGATGTTTATAAACGGTTGAAGTAGGATTCGAAACCGGCAACTGTCTGTTATTAAGCAACGCCTTTACCGCTTGAGCTAACGAATCCATGCCAATTAACGTATCAATTATCTTGTTATTTCATGCCTGTATTGTTTTGTTTTTCCCCTGTATATGAATATATCAATTGGTTATAGATTATGTCTATTTCTTAATCAAGAATCAACTATTTACTTTTAGAATATCAAGCAGGCTTGTATTATAAATACGCCCAAACGACTTCATTTGTCATAACTGCTCGGCACCGGATCATTATCTTCTTTCCTAAACCGATGCACTCAAGTTCCATGATGGTTAAATCGTTGAAATTAAATGACTGACTCAGTAAGAAAATTGCTGTATCTGACCACATAAACACTTTGTGTGAAGTTAGTGCTGTCATCGATAGGAAAGGCGTTTTGATATGCGTTAAATGCTTTATACTTTTAATTATAAATATGCGCGAAATGTGTAACTATCAATTGATATAATCGAGAAACTCAAACAGGTTATGAAATGATCTTGTTTATAATTATCGATTAGACAATCAGAATAGGTTTATTTTACTTGCTTTTAAGATCACAGATATAATTATACGTTTTTAATTTCAGGATGGTCATCGTCAGAAGAGACATCAACATACGCGTAACCCCATATAAAACCTAAACGCCTAAAACCTCTAGAAACAAGAGACCTAAAAAGTTGAAACCTTGTCTGATTGGGACCCTAATTAATAGATTTGGTGACCTTGTCACCCCTAGTAAAGAGAAAAGACCACAATGACCACACCCTAAAACCCATTATCTTCTCTGAAAGAAAATGTTTGAGAAACTTGAATCAATGTGCACAGACTCCAAAGCTGATTGGGATGTTTATTCAAACATTGTGTGACCCTCTTCACCCCACAGAGGCCACGCCCTAAAAAACATTTGTTATTTTCTTTTCCATATGCAAGAGGCCTAGAAAGCTGAAACCTTGTGAACAGACACCTTAGCTGATTGGGTTTTTTATTTGTATATATGGTGACCCTGTGACAACTAATAGAAGCAGAAAGCATAAAAGGCTCAAACCTTGTATACAGACTACTTAGCTATTTTAATTCTCTAATAAAGGCTACAGTCATTGCATCTTATATCATCCATATCATCTTCTTCTCTTGAAGAAGAAGGCTTGAGAAAACTGGAGCACAGTGTTCAGACTCCTTAGCTGATTTAGACTAGTATTTAAAGATTTGGTGACTCAAAATACGGACCACAGAAGCCACGCCCTAAAAACTGGTTTTCGTCGCTGTATCAAAATGCAAGAGGCCTAGAAAGTTAAAATCTAATGTACAGAGTTAGATTGGATTTGGTGATACTGTCGGGACTCATGGTGACTCAGATTAATAGATTAACGATAGACTGATGAGCTACAGAGCCAATGACTCTATTTTGTTATCATTTGCTTATTTGTAAACATTTTGTCATTACATAAATAGGAAAAAATTTAGATAAGAAAACAATGTGTAATGTATTTATGACAGTGTTGTTAGATGTTTCATTATAAATAATTTTAAATGTTTCTTATCATTTGTGTTTGATTCATGTCCTTGACTATTACTGACATTTGCTATCTGTTTAAAGCTCATGTAAATATGAATAACTTGATATTTCACTAATTTGTCATATAATCTTACTTTCATTTGAGTACATATTTTACAAACAAAGCATATACTACAAGGTAAATACCTTTACAAATAGGGTAAGCATGATAAAGCTGTTTCTTCTGAAACGTTTATATATATGCCTGATCGATCAGTTGATCAGGTGATTAATTCTGAACTCTAACAAGTACAATATATTTATTAGATTGCACTTCTGTATTTAATCTCTGCATCTGAAAATCTGTTCGTAATTTACTAAGTTATCTTTGTTTTTAAGAAGAAGTCTCTAGTCCTTTATTATGTAAAAGTGAAATGACTTAAGTTGTGTGTGATGATACGCAAAACTACATCCCCAAAAACCCACAAGCTATATATCTTGCTTTATCATTGATTTGTGTGAATCAAATGTAAATACGTCAGAACTTCTGTGCCAGTATATGTACCCCGAAATTGGAAAATATGAAAAATGAATCATGATTATAGAACATGAATTATAGTCGGAATTCATACTGATAAAATTATGTATCTAATGTTCATTAAGTATTTTTTACTTCGAAAATTAGGCATAAGGCTTCTTTCTGATTGGACTTCAAAGAGGTCATTTGACCGGTATACTATCTAATGAACCAGTTTGCAGTTTGCAAAGTAAAAGACTTATTTTGGCATTCACTTAAAGTGATGCAATCTGAATGGACAAACCAAGGTCATGCAAACATCAGGACTCCTGTAGTCAAAGTCAAAGATTGTTTATTGCATTCAAGTTAAAAACAGTTTGTAAGTCACATGCTATTATTCAAAACACTATTACTCACTTCCATACCATGCTTAGAAAAAGGATAATTTAAATATAACATCGTCATCTTTTGATGTCATAATAGAAATGAATCCTGTTACACTCGTCTGAGATAGAAAACGTTCTGGTATATATTTAGTTCAAAGTTCAGAATAAAATGGACAGTCAAATGTCAAATGTAAAATGTATTTCACCTTCAATAGCGTCGTTACATAATGGACAGAGTCTTTGTTTTCTTTCAAGGGAGATATATCTTCCAAGGTTATCATTAGTCTAGTAAACCAAATCTATATTTGATATATATAACTTTCTCAGGATAGGTATTTCTCTGGTTCTAGTAGACTTTTGAACTTTCTGTATATATCATAACGTGAACTGCTTTCTATATTGGACTGTCATCCTTGATAAAACATAGTAATAGGGCCTGTAAGTAGGTCACGAGAACATGCGAGACATCTTACTTCCGGGGAATTTGCTAAACTGGTTCCAAATTTTGCGCCTTTGCGCTGTCATTTACTATGGCGTTGTCCATCGTGTACTTGGAAGAATATGTAACAGGATCGGAGAAGTTGGCCATGAAGAGCGAAGCGTGTGTTGATTGAAGGCCTTCTAGGGTCAAACAGTTCTGTTTGATTCTGAGTAGAATGTTGTGTTGACCTAAGTGCAAGCCAGCATGAGAGACAAGTGCTACGAAGTACAGGTAAGTTCGATAAATTCAGTTGTGTCGGGTAAAGATACGCGGTGTCTATACTAAAGATATGCACTTGTAGTCGATGTATGGGAGTTAAGTCTTCATTTAAATTATTTTATTTCGTATTTTTGAAAATATTATAATGTATCAAAATGGTAAAATGAGAATGATGATGAGCATGAAACACTAAAACTGAGAAATTTAGCAAAGTTTACAACACTCCTAACAAATAGGTAGTTATGTTTTGAACAGATTAAAATATTATAAAAATAACTAAATAGGGTACACTATGTAAGGTTCATGGAAAGTCTGCTCGTAACTTTAGATGACCTTTAGAAATATGGGGGTAGTCATCTTAGTGTTCAGTGTCCCAGAGACAAGAATGTTATCTGGAGTTTCTACATTGATCTTATCAATAAAACCTCAAGCTTTAACCACAACATGAGATTTTTAGATTTCTTACATGTTGTGTGAATAATAATGACTGTATGTCTTAGAGCTACAGAGTCATTTTATCTATTTCAAAGAAGTATGTTATTAATAATCAGGACCTGTAGGTTATGTCATCTTCTGATGACTCTTGTGTGTGTGATGATGTTTAGGTGATATTATATGATAATCAGCTATGAATTGATGAATAATGTTAACTTTCAGGGGCATGGCTGCATGAATCTGGTCTTCTAGCAGCCTCACTAGTCAATGATGTGTTGTTGGAGGTCAAGTGCCCCTATGTTGCGCGGGATATGACAGAAAAAACACGAACAAGAAATAAACTTTGTTTGTTTGTGTGCGATTTTATTTTTTTTATTAAACTCTTTTTGAGAAACAGTGGGATTTGTGTTATTTATAGTATTTTGATCATAGTTGAGGGACTTTGGAATTAGAATTAGTGACTCGAGTCATAAACTAAGGAAGTTTGAGTACACAATAGCACCATTGTTTTATTCCGGTATTTTTTTCATACTACATCACATTGTCAAAGAATTCATTATGCATTATGCATTCATCATGAACACCTTATATAAGCCATGTTGCCATCGTAATTGTCAAGTATTACTTCACAATGTTAGCGGCGCAGCCGCAATGGTCATGTCAGTAATTTTCTTGCAATTTTATTGATGTAAATTTTTAAAGAGTACAGTAAATAATAAAATACTTAACTCAGTCCCTTTAAAACATTTTTATGAAACTCCTGATAGGTAGCGGTATCTAACTTGCTTTAGCTCGTTAAATACCAAACCACATGCTTGTTTCATAAAAGTATTATTAAACAGGATGTCGTTTAGTATTATCTATATATCAATTTTAAGGATAGGCACTTGAATGCTGAAATCTGTAGTCAATATTGTAGATCTGGTGACTCTCTGGTCCATTTTAGGACATTTTGTACCATGACAAAAGAGAATATTTTCACTTTTTTATCAGAACACAGCACTTGAATGCTGCAATTACTGTGTACAGACACATTGACATGGTTTAGTTATAATGGATATTAAACACACTGATCAAGCCACTGATTACTTCTTAAAAAGTTTAAATTGAAATGTATTTTAACAAATCCTGTTGAGCTTGAGACAATGCATATATTGTGTAATGATTGGATGAAAAAGGTGGAATTAATTGGTTGTTTTTCCCATGAAAGTTTCATTTTACTACATAAATGAATTAAGCAAACTTCAAACATTTCAGCCATTTACAAATCAAATTTAAAGAGCATAATAGTGTCAAGAGCATCTCTTCATTTCTCACAGATTTTGTGTCAATTGTTTAATATAATTATTTATTTTTGTGATTTTATTTATAAGATTTAACTATCAATTAAATCTAAAAGAGGACACTTCTCAGCCCCATTTGTGTAATGTCTATCATGCTTAAACAATATTTCAGGAAACATATAGGAAATCATTTCAACGGAGAGACCTTAAGTTATATAACAGTTACAACAACAACATTGTTTAGATCGAAGATTGTGATGGAAATATGCGTAATAGAACAATTTCATATATCCCGCAAAACAATTCACGAAAAAGTTTAACATACGCTTTATTGGAATTTTTTTTCGTACCTTCAAGATAAACCCCCTTTTTCTGTTGATGCAAGTTACAAGGAAATCGAAAAAAAGCGCAAGAATTTTTACTACTTGAATGATTACACCCGAAAGCAAAACAGTAAACCATATCGTAGTTCAAAGTAGTCACCACAGACTAGGAATTGTATCATGTAACTGTACAGTTACATGGTTACTTAGCGCAGCCGCGCGTCAAACGTGATTCAGTTTAGGTATTCCCCGGAAGTCAAAGGTGAAGGTCGTTCGGAACGAGACTTGCAGGCCCTATTGCCACGTGACGGAAATCTTTTAAAAAACGTGTACATTAGCAACATTTTGACTTATCCATATAAAACCATATCCATGCATGAGTATATAATATATTCTTTATATGCGACACCCATGTTGTCTTTCCAATACTATGTAAGTGAAACATCATGTTGTATGCAATTTTGGGAAGTCCATGTTCTGTCATCTGGAGAATCTTCAACCAATATTTCAAGCATTTTATCTGCTAATTAATGTAAAGAGGGTATCTTCCACATTCTCCATAGATCATACAATTTGGAGAAGATATTCCAACACACAAGAATTTTTTACATGCTAATAAGTGATTTCTTTCCAAACATTCATATCTTTGTTAACCCCACACTTCAGATCCATATAAAAGAATTGTATCTGTGTATCAAATAACTTAAAACTCCTGTATCAATAAGCATTGCGCAGATATGAAACCACACTGACATGCCATTTTCACAAATATTGTTTGGAAGTGATTAGATAAGACAAATATGTTTAACTTTAAAGTTCAATATTGAATATTGATATTGATTGAAAGACTGGTGACTATGATTGATGTAATAAAATTAATTGTATACTGTCCCTTGAAGTTATACACATAGAACTATAGAGTACAACTTTTAAGCACTTGAGTTGATCAAATACTATACATACTTGAAGATATCTATTTCTGAACGCTCCTCAAGGGAGTAATTGATAAACAGATTGGAATATTGCAGTATTATAAGGAACCTCTACTCTGACATGCCTGTTTGCAAAGTAGTTTATTTGTACTTGCCGCATAGAAACCCTTGACTCAAACTCTGAACCCAACGGACTTTAAATTATCAATACAATGAGTCTTCTTAAACTTTTTACAGTTATGACTGATAATTGCAGTGCGGTTTCACAGCTGGTACTGCCTTGTAAACAGATACTAATCTCGATTGCCACTGTGTACGTGCAGTGTTAAAGAGATTGTAGATACACCTGTAGGCCTACGCTGATGTAAATCATTAGACGCTTTTAACCATGAAGGACATCTGATCTCCGATCTGTCTGATGGTTATCAAGGCTAGGTCAAGACATAACAAAGCCTGTGTATGTAGTTTGTAGTTTGTTTAGTGCTTAGATATTTGTAAGTATCATTCCCTAACAGAGGCTCAATTACGACATTCGTAGAGCTAAGAAACTGGTCTACAAAATTTAAGCGAAAAAAAATCACTGGCATAAGAATATTGTAATTTACTTAATATATATATATATATATATATATAAATTACTTAATATATAATTAATATACTTATTATATATATATATATAATTTAGGTACATAATTACATTCACATTTGCTAACAAGCGCTTTCTGACATGTTAGCTTCTTCAGGTTAGACTTTGAATGTCAGTTGTGTTGTCACATAGTCTAACCTGAAAAAGCCATCATGGCAGAAAGCGCTCGTTAGCAAGCCCAACTTTTATGGTAAAACATAAAACTATAAACATATGATTGATAGTGATAACCAACTTTGATTGATTCTATACATAAATGGACCATTAAAAATTACTAGAAACGATGAGTTAACAGCTTTATTGTTTCTCTTGAAGTTTAAGCAACAAAAGCACCGAGGAGTAGGAAGGAGATCAGCCACGTCTGGATGCAATCAGGACACGCAGCGGACACTGAAATGTATAATCATATATGTGCTTAACCTTCATATAGATAAGATTATTAACAATGTGATATTCAACCTATTTATTATCTTTAGTGGAGCTGCCTCTTTCTGTATGAATTGGGATTTATTTTCGAATAAATCACTTTTTTATATGTTGAAACCGCATAAATATTGAAATTAAAAAGAAAACTTCTTCCTTTCTGAATACCGCTTTAGTGAAAATTACAAAGAAACTCTCACCAAGGTGTCTTCTTAAAGACAATATATGAACACAAGAATATCGGAGGCTTTCAGAGGATATGTTCAATTTTGTCAAGGAGTGTTGGTAATTTTGCTAACAGATGACAGAGAGTGATATTTCATTTACCATCGAACACCATTTTACATTTACAGTTTTGAACACTGCACTACCCTTTGACCTTTATTGATGGCATCTTTTCTTTTGTGGAAATACACGATGTTTCGGGGTTGATAGTGCTTACTCTTTTCATACCTAACACTCCATCTGAGTGAAGGAAGCAACATATTCTCCGAAACGTCATTTAATTTCACATTTTTCGTTTCTTATGTTTGCCACTTTTGAATTCTAATCAGAGACACGATGCCGACTGAGGTTCAGCAACTTACTATGAGAGCAAAAGACATAGTTCTTCACCCTGTCTGCGACCACTTGCTGTTGTAATAACTCCAACTTTGTACAAGCATCGAATGCTTCTTGTAGACAACCCGTGTACTTCTCAGCTGCCCTGATTTATATGAATATTATGTGATTTATATGAATTTTCAATTAAGCATTTGTTCACGAATCCACTGTTTAACGACAATTATGAATATATGTCCTTAAAATACAACGTGATGTATTACACACATGACTTTTGAAGCTGCAATGCGTAGACTTCTTATTAGACAACAGTGTATAATAAGTTACGGTGTCGTGGTGACCTATCATGCAATAACTGAAAGTGACTTCACCGAGATAAACAATAACAGCGGGCCTTCCTCACAAATATTAATTTAAGATATTCCACATCACCTGCACGCAGCTGCTGCATTGTTTCCTCCCGATATGAACTCGTCGTGAAATACTCTCAGACACAGAAAACTATCACAGTCCTGACCACGCACTTGGTAACTAACTAGAATAAAACATTGCTTATAAAGTGACGATTAATCTTACCAATCAAGTTAGTGTATTTATTAAGTTTCCATCGTAATATTTCATTATAACTTATTTCTGTGTACTTTTACTGAAAACTCGTTTTCATAATCATTTCTGATTATAGCTTTGCAGAGAACGTACCTAACAAGCATGTACGTCCTACTTGTTTACGAAGAACGGTTATTTCTTTATTTTTTATTTACTTTCACAATCTTAGGATGACGTCACAGTTGAGGAAACAGTGAAACGTTTGGAGATGCAGTGAAAGCTGAAAAAAGTATATGCCCTCACTTGCACGCATGAGACTTAAATCGGTTTTAGCCAAGTATAGGGTAATAACATTTTCTTCGACAAACTTATCATATTTTCGTAAAGATATCAAAACAGGAGTAAATGATGACAAGAGAACAACATATATCTGATATTAGATACTAATTGAGTTCAAAGTATTTATTTTGTAGTACTAATATTCGAAAGTGTGTTTACTCCTGACGTGTTTTGAAAAATGTATTTTGTCAACTTCGTTCCGAAAGATTTAGACAATATGAAGTGGAAACAACATTCAACTTACATATAAGGATTCCGAAGACAGCAAATACAACAGACATTTTGTCAGATTCATCTACAACACTGGCGTGAAATGTCAATAACAACGAGTGAAATCACAGCTGATCAAAATCATTCAAGCATTTGATATGCCTATGCAATCCGACCCCATAAGATTTCGCCGATATCGTAACACTTAATCTATGGTAAAATGTCGTTTGTCAAATAGCTTATAAATGATAAGATCAAACTTAGGGCCCTGATTTATACATTTATATGATTAAAGTAATTTTTTTCAAAGTTTGCATGAATGTATAAAAATTTTCAACGAAATGGCAACGAATATTAAAGAGCAACGTCCTTTGTATAGTGGTCAAGGTGAAGTTATTCATAGGCTTCTCTTATCTTAATAAGGACCAGATAAAATAACAGGCCATGACATCGCAAACTCGTAATGTAAAATTTTAAAGGTATTAAAGATAGAACAAAGTTTAAGCAGCAAATATTGTCAACACTAGATTTGTATTTAGCTTCACAATGAACCGAGGAAGACAATGTGTAACCAAATTACCCGCTTTGTTTTAAAAAGGCAAATGAAACTGGTACTGAAACCTCGATTGGACATTCGCGCCATCCTCAGGCGTGTTTCGAGTCTTTGAGAGGCATTTTAGAAATTATAATGAGGATGATGAAAAGAAATATGAGTTTAACAACTTTTAAAATCATGGTATGCGACATATTTACACAAATGCTTGAGAACAGCACAAGAATCTGTGTCCAAAATTCCATGCCATGAATATGAATTTAATTTTTTTTTCTCATATTCATTTTCAGCTCTCAATTTCGTAGGGTGGGGGTATGTTTCCTTTTAATTTTAAAATACTAATTTCTGCGCAAGCACTGATAGGGACTTTTTGAACTCAGGTTACTATAGCACCTATTTCCAAATCTCGAATCAAACTGTTTCATTTTATTATCGTTTCTTATCAAGAATCAAAGGCGGATAATTATGAGTACAAATTGTCTTCCAGAAAATTGGTCATGTGTGTAGATGATCTGAACATTAAACCTCTTGGTGACCGAGGATGGGCGACACCGCATCAGCGATGGTTTGTAAGGGAAGCTAAAAATTCTGTTCAGCTAGCCGTTTTTATGTAGGCTATTCATGCAAGCGTGATCGGGAGGTATGTTGTCAAAGTTCTTTCGAAATTCAATGAATTCTTGGTTTCTATGTTCGCTAAAAATTCGCATTTAGAGACAGTTTGGTGTTGTTGGAAAACCGACCGTTTATTTGCATTCCAACCGCGTCCAAAATTCGTGACAACTATTAGTTTCAATTGACATCGAACAACGCCCATAGGAGTGTTCCCTACTGATATACCACGTACTATTTATTGCTTGTTAACGGTGTTAGTGTCTAAACCGAAACGTCGCAATCCTGCAATTAAAAAGTTGAAAATCCACGGAACTTGATCTCTTTTCATCTTACCAACTTCACAATGCCTCTAAAACAATTCATAAATACATGCTTTATGACCTTTCAAACACTATCAACTGAGATTCTATCTTCTATCTGCTATAGATAAGTATTCAAAATAACGTTTGATTAATTGGCGCACGTCATTGTTTGGTTTTCGTCCTGAATGGCAACTCTATGTATTTGCATTATCTCTCTACTGAGTAATTTAGGATTCAAATAACACTTTTCAGCAACCATCAGCTCTTCTGGGTGATGACACCTTTCATCAAGTTTGGCACATGATACTCTAGGACCTCACAGAGTGTCGCATTCAGGTCATTTCTCACAATGATGATTTGAATTAAAATACGTCTGTAGGCGACAATTATTTCCATCAGAGAATGTCTAATGCTCTTTTATATCAACCACTGTTCGGTTGGTTCGGTATACTGAACAATATAAGCAGATATCACGCCTCGTTGCTGATAGGTTCATGTTGATGAATTGATGGTTTTGCAAATTTACCTTTACCAATAATTCTTGTAACGTCAACAAAAATTATGGCATTTATCACCAGTTTGATCAAAATGTTGGCGAAGTAAGAAGGAACCGCCATATGTAAAGCCTTCTTTATCCAATAGAGTAATCTTCGACGGGTAAGGATTTTACACCAACTCAGTGGTTTTTTTAAACTGCAGCAGACTTCCCGAGTAAGATTTATAACCTTTGTTTATAGTAAAGACTATGTGTTATTCTCTGTTGATTAAAATGTATTTTATTCTTTGCTGGTAATTACAAAATGTTCACAAAATATCATGATGAACTGATGTTTTTTTTTACTCAGGGGTGTTTTCTTTATCTGCCTGTCTTGAATGGGACAGTTTTAGCTGATGACGCAGTTTCTGAGTATTGGAAATTTTAAAAAATTACTCATTCTGATTAAGCCGATTTGTTCACTGTGAACCAGGAACACTGATTACAATCCATTAAAATATGAGGAACAGGTATTCGTCCTGTATGAAATAACACATTTAAATCTATCCAAAAATGTGGTAGTCCAAAACAAATTACATGTGAAATATTACTCTGCATACGTATGTCTCGGGATACCATGTCGATGTCACAAACAAAACTGCAATAGAGGAATTCAATATATTTATTAAAAGGTGTCCACAATAAAATTGGCATTTTAATGATAAACCTGCATTATCAATTCACAAATGTACGTCGGTCAACTGACGCCCATCAATACAAATGGCTTATTGGTTTGATGTAGTTTTACCGTCTTAAGTCATTTCCGTTACAGTTACATTTGCAACGATTGCTTTGATGCTGAATCCTGATTGGTTACAACCACATTAAGTTGTGCAATGATCAACGTTGTGTCAAGCACAGCTAACAGCCCAGGGCCTGTTCCACAACGCAGGTGTAGAGTTACAATCAACTGTAACCCATTCTTTAAACATTGTTTCAGTTGACTGTAGCCTTACTGTCAATTCTAAGTGTTTTATGGAACAGGCCCCTGATCATTTAACAGTCGAGAAGACTATTTAGTTACCCGCACATATTGTTTTCATGTCGGAAGTACGTCGACGATGTTTGTCTATATTTGATTAGATAAATAATGTCACTATCTGTAATACAAATATTCTGATCAACTCTATTGGATTATGCAGAATCTAAAATGTATGTGTGTAGTGAGAGTTATATATATAGAAAAATGGAATGGGGTAAATGCTGAAGGAAAAGAATGATTAAGATGAAAACCGACAAAAACGCAAGATGCAATTACGTTCATACAAAGGGGATTACAGTCTACAAAATATGATAATTACGTTCATTCATATGATTAAGTTCATGATATGCTAATCAAATCGTATAAAAATTACATTCATTAATGGAAATCAACATGTCATCAAACTATGTGGATCAAAACAGCACAACAATGTCGTCAGTTTCATTCATTCGAATCGACAACAAAAATAATAATGGTATCAAAACCCATCTATCAAAACTAATGATGGCGTTACCTCCTTCATCTTCACGCTCTGTAAAATAGCCTAGCTATAAGCCTCACGAAGGAGAAAGTCATTTCTATACAAACACAACATGATGAGTTGGCACTCACAAATCCTTAAGTTTCATTTTAAACACGAAAAAGTATCATGTACAAAAATAAATGCTTCCTCCTTTTATTACTACAGACCCGAGAGTGTTAGGAATAGACATATTTTGATAAATCTATATGGGAGGTTGGTCGTGGTTATTTCAAATCATTAGCATTAATACTCCGTACAATACCTAAAAAGATAGGTTTCTGATCTCAACATATACAGACACTAATAAGTATTAGGTATATATTCGTTATGTGACTTGCTGTCCACTTGAAGGCGCATTCAGTTGTACCATTTCTTCTTTAGATCTAATGATGTCCACATGAATTTGCTCTGAATTTCTATTAACTCTGAAAAATAAAATCATAAAATTTGTTCAATCCATTGTCTGTATGGAAGCAAATAGGATAGAAATGAATCGGACCCATTTTGTCTGTTAATATGTAATGTCAAAACACCTTGTCGTATATTGAGGGAAAACATCATGAAAGTTGAATTGAAACTTATCAATTCTTTGCTTGAACTTCCTCAGCAAAACTGCATGTGTAAATGTAAAAAAATGGTCCTACTGAAGCATTTCCCCACCAGAATTTACAACCCTTCACGTGGAAAACACATTTTTCGGAATGTTTAGCCGAGTATTAGATATGTGTAGCGTTTTACTTAATCGTAAAGAAAATAACTTAAAAAGCATTTAATTGATTTTCTGAATTTCAAGAACATACTTTTTCTTGTGTTTGATTTCTAGAATTCAATAAATTCATTCAAGCTTCACCTTTTCATTTTTCTGGCATCGTTGATGGTTTCTGGCAGGTTTCGGTTGAGGGTTTCTGGTAGAATCAACGCGAGGAGACCTGCGACCACCATGGAAGCGCCGAATATAATCAAGGGAAGAGCCCTCCCGAAATCACCAGATATAACCAAAGACTGTGGAGTGGAACAATAAGACTACTTGAAAGAAGCTCTTGGAGGCCAATATATTTGGATACATAAGAAAAGCTAAAAGTTTAGGATAAACTATAAGCCAAGTTAGATTTCAACCTGATTCTTACGGAATATATCCACGACATTCCTAACTGTCATGAATATTCACAATAAAATGTTTACAATTACATATCACGTATCCTTGTTATTATGACCTTTATACTGGTACGTTATGCACTTTACTGTCGAGAGAAACAACAATTGGGACCCTCCTCGAATGCAATGGTCGCCCCGTTTCAGAGGTTACATTCTCAGCGTATAAAGAAAAAGGCAACCTATTTATTCCAGTAGAAAATGTGACACATTCCAACAGCAGCAATAATAAAAGCGCTTACCAAATTTGCAATATAAGGGGATATTGTCCCCCCGACACGCGCGAAAACATTGGCACCAGCTAATGCAGAGTTCCTGACGACAGTGGGGAACAGCTCGGAGGAGTAGAGCCAGATAACGGAGAAACCGGCCACTACGAACGCCCTTCCGGTCAGCGCTAGGGCGATTGTCAGCCACGTCAATGCTGAAACATAATAGCTATATTACTTTTAATTCATGAATTGTAATACTCTATTCAAGTATCTAAAAGAAGATGATATAAAAACTCCGAGAAAAGAATCTGACAATAAGTATTTGGAATGTAGCTCGATGATTTAGAGTATGATCTACAAATCTTTTGTATATGTCTGACACAAGATGGACATTCTCCTCTGTTGCTGGGTGGGGTTACATGACTACGCTTTAGCAGACGACATTCCAGTAAGGGACGTGATGTCGAAAAGGATGGAAAAATATGGTTTTCTCGCTTTTTTATGGGGGCGGGGTGTCAATTTCGAAATTGCTAGAAATAGGAGTATCTACACTGCAACCAACTAATTTGCAGGTAGTTTGTAGGGTTTATGCAGGCCGGGTTTGATTTCCGTTTGTTATGCAACAAGTCAATGTGCATTTTTGCACATTCGCCTACATATAAACAGTTGAGATTAAGGAATTCATTTTGTTTCATCGAACCCAGATACGAATAACAATGTTTAGAGAATCATTAATTGTGCATTTGCAACGTCATTGGTATTGCAGATTGGAAACAAGGGGTTCATGTAACGTGGTACAAAGTTTTCTGAACCAATAGATACGCTTAATAATTGAATATTTCGATTGATTACAGAGTAAATAGCGTAACTTAGTAGACTGACTGATTTTTGGCTTATTCTAAACAATTTGTAAATGAATGATCTACATTTGTGCCAACTTTTATCCAAAGTTCATGTAAGATATAAAATGTATAAGTTGAAACTAAAGTTGTCTTATTTTTCTCAAACACACGTTCGCCCTTGGAAAATCTCTAGATCAACTACTGTCTATAAGTTCTTTTGTGTTTAGATTTTGAAAGCGCTCACACTGCTCCACAAGGATCACGGGTATGATGGTGGCGGTGCAACAGAGTCCCCCGAGGATCATACAGGAACAGTGGAGAGACTTCCTCCCAATACGGTTCAGCAGGACCAGACACCCCACGTTGCCCACGATCTCGGCCACGGAGGAGATGAAGAAGTTAGTGTACACGTTTCCTCCCAAGCTCGCAACGTTCAGGCCAAGCCCGTAGAAACCTAAGCTGCATACCAGCCTGTAAACAAAAACACACAGATTATATTTGTAATCGTGTTAAAAGCAAATCTCATAATTAAAGTCATATCATCTTCAGAACGAAATAACTTTTAAACTCAATAAATAGTTGATATCAGTTTGAACGTACGATAAACCTCTTCACGGTTAAGGTTAAAATTATTATCACCAAGGGTCGTGAAAAACCCTAAAGTCGTCTCCAAATGAAAGAGTAAGTTAAATACCTGTAGTTCCATGATTGTTTTGAAAGACGTGCTTTCAAAATTTAAAGTAACAAAAATAAAAGTGAAAAAATACCACAATCATTAAACATCGTTATGAGTTTGATGATTCCAAAACATTTTGATTCCTATCAAAAATAGTTCATAAATCTACAAGTATTTCCTGAAGAAAAGGGGGGAAGGGTGTGAGTGATATGAATCTCTGTCGGTAGTAGAGCAACTACGGGAATCTGCGTGACGCATCAACACTACGCACCAGTTGAGGAACACCACAAGACAGCGTACAAGTAGAGAAGCACTGGTGAAAATTTTCCAGAACGGATCTTCTTTCTCTGTGGTCAGAACGTCGTGACACCAGATTTCTTCTGGTAACTTTTTCCGGTTCACCTTGGCGGCGTGACGTAATATCCGGTCTGCCTCTTCATACCTCTTCTTGCTGATCAGCCATCTTGGAGACTCAGGCATGAACCTGGCGACAAGTGAAAAAACAGTTTGCAAGAAATTGAGACTAAAACAGGGTTGCTTCTTTTAATTGTCCTAGAAGATATTGCATCCTTCATATATGCGGGATATAGTATATGTGCATAGTATAAATTCTTGCATTCTTTCGAGTTGAGTCCAATAAAACTCAACAACCTCAGTCAGGCAACAATAGACATCAACGACCGTAACAACAACCTGGAACAAGAAAACACCAACGGCCGATAGTTACCTTTAGCACTCCTTTAACATAAACCTATTGCAACTCCTGCTATTTAAAAAATGTTTGTGATATAACTATTGGTTTTTAATTCATAACCTGGATCTTATTCATATTGACGTGTTTGTTTCTGATTATAGTATGTAAGAAGATATGGAACCAACAAACTCTCCAGTAAATACCAAGTTTATCATTTTTTAAATACGTCATCGACGTCAACAGTTTAACAACAACCACAGTACATAGTAAACACGTTTTGGTGGTAGAGTTGGTAGAGTCTCCATTAGTAGAGTTGGATGTCGACATTTACAGAGTTAGACTGATTACTGAAAACAGGAGAAAGAGAATAAGTAGTCGGTGTAAGCCAATGAGCGCAAGTGATTTCCGCACACCTTTCCCTATTTTCTGAACAAGACGCAGAGTCGTCTGTGAGGCCACTGGTTTCATTCCGCTTGATAAAGCTTTTTCAGATGAACGCTGAAGAGATCGAGGTAACCCTCGTGTCTTCAGATGGGTTTCACAAAATAGGAAGAAATCAAAGCAAATAGTGTTGCAGTTCTTTCATCGGTTCCGTTAACTGTTAAGAAGACTTGAATTCTAGCATCTATGCAATGTGCAAATATTTTCTACAAGATGGAGACAGTTGGAGACTAACATTACATTTGATTGGATAAAAATCAGGACAGTATATGTGTTGCAAATTTCCACCCTTGAAAGACTCGCGAAAGATGGCACACTGGTACCGGAGGCAATATGGGAGTCTGATTAAATCAACCGTGATCCGAACGGTTTCGAACGTGTTCCCCAGCGGTATGAAGGCAGCCTCGTAACTCTCATATTCTAAAAGACAGTTCTGATGAAACGAGTTCGAATCCGGTAGAGTCCTTGATTTTCAACTAATAGTCATCGGTCGTTTTTAATCAGGTAAATGTGGTGAGAATTGACATGACTATGGAGAACCACGATGCACTAGCTAAGCATAAGTATTAATGACTGACCACCAGTAGGAGAGGAAGAGGACGCTGGGTACAGACACGATGAGCTGGAAGTGTTGCCAGTCCCGCACCAAGTAGGCCGTTGTGACGGAGATGAAGTTTCCCACCGTCCAAAACAACTCACAGATCATCCCCGTCCACACCCGCTTCTTGGGACCAACCAGCTCAACTCCTGTTGCCATGGAATTAAAATGATTCACAGTTTAACATATAGATCGTAAAAAGGGAAATTTAAAAACATGACATCACCTAGGATATCATCACTTTCGAACACGCTCATTCATTGGTATCCATAGCTGTTATACATTAGTTATAACAGTGCATATTGAGATGTGGTAAAGATATTACCCACGACAAATGCATTGCTCCACACTGCGATGGTCGCCATTCCGTTGACAAAGTACAGGATTCCAAGGACAGCGAAGCTCGGGGCAAAGGTCACGGAGATGGAGGCGACGGAATGGAGGGCAACGCTGACGAGGAACATCCGCTTCCGGCCCAGACTGGGGTCATTGAGGTCAGACATGACTTCATGTAAATCGAATGACGTAACCCATAACAACGAATTCCTATACATTTGATATGCTTACTGGGTTGGAAAACATACAGACAGCATGTTGCCTATTGATTTACATATTTTTAAGTCAGTTTGATTGGCCCTCTTAACACCTAACTCTTGGAAAGAGACGCTTTGATGAGTTATAGTTTGATCTTATTCGACCATCTTTTGTCTGGACAGGTATGTCATATTTAAGATGTATCTAGGATATGAACGGAAATGACGTGTCCATATGTAATATTGCTTTTAAGAATCTTTGCGTTTTGAGGACAAATACTTTGAAGTGTTATTTATTATATAATCCCTTAACATATCCTCATTTCCTTGACAGAGCTCTGTTACTTTATATAAAATATATGGTGCCGTCACGCTTTGCCATCCAGCTTTACGATGGTAACCACAATACTTACAAATCAGAAGGGGATACGAGCACCACACAGCCCACCAGGGAACCCAACATAAACATCATCTGGGCGTGGGACTTAGTCCACGTCTGGTCGCATACCCAGTTAAACTGCAAGAAGGTGGGGGAATTTTGGGTATAACGCCGCTTTGAAGAATATTGCTTCGAAGAAAAAGCATTAACCACTGCGCAATTTCGCCCTCTAAATTGCAAGAAATGGTGGCTGATAACATCTTTTGAGAGCACTGTTTCTTCATGTGTTAAAAATTTCAATTTCATATTAGGTTCTGCCGTTATCAAGAGGGTCAGTGACATTTTTATCATTTTACTGAGTGATGGGCAAGATTCTTGAAATATTTGCGAAGATCTTTTTTTAATTAGTAGATGGTTCAAATGCACTCCAAGTGCACTTTCAGAGAATTAATGTTTGATAATAAAAAAAACATGTCCTTTGTGCTGGGGAAGAAGTTTGCTATTTCACTTTGTCTTCATTTCACGCTATGGCCTGATTTCATAAGCTCTGAAAGCGTGTGTACATAATTGTCACAAGAAAAAACGCAAGGAAGACAAGATTCACTGGATAACAACTATTTTATCAGAAGAAACCAGAAAATCTTGTTTTTTCTTATGTACATAACTTCAAAATGCCCTTGAAAGGCATAAACAAAATGTTTAATTCATCACTGTGAGAGGTCATTAGTCCTGTAAATTTACTGTCGTATGTAACCATTGCATCAATTATATGTTGGTTGGTTAAAGTTACATTAAAGCTACGTGGAACAGGAACCTGGAACTACATCATAAAAAAAATTTCAATTAGTGTATGGTACTTTCTCTTTTCTTTTGTTAATTAATGATTCATATATAACTATCTCAACTCGCAGATATAGTTTCGAAAATGTGAGGCCAAATAAACTGCCAAATTTAAGGAGCTGTATGTTTAATCCAGAATTAGCGCTTGTATGGTGAAATATATAGTGTAACAACACGACTCTGAAATGAAGATTTGATCAACACATCCAACATATGATAACTTTTTAAGATAGAGTGAAAAAGAGGCTGAGATTTAAAAAATTCAGAAAATTAAACTCTCAAGTACAATTTTTGACGTGCTTATGCTTCATCTTATTATAAGGTCTGAGTGTCACACTAGTTTTAACTGTTTAAAATTCAGACAAGTAATTAATCATCTACTAAGGGATATCATAAAAAAAATTCAATGATGTGAAGTGCTGGATAATATACAGATATACAGTTGTAGATATATTAACTGCCTGTTTATATCGTTTACCTTTGTCACAATGCTTGAACCGTAAGTCCCTTGGTCGTAGACCCATCTATCGCATTTTTGGGTTCCATTGGTATAGGAATGTATTGTTGAGTTGTCTGTAGTAGTGGTATGTATAAAGCATGACGAGTAGAGTTGTTTCCCTTTGTTTGAAAAAGGAATAGAGGCGTTGATGGCACGAGAATGATCCTCCCCTTGTACAGCGTATGTGTCGTTATTCCAGCCTGGTAACGCGCACCTGAAAACGTTGGATATAGTTGTAGGCTTAAAACTTACATAGGAATATGAGCAAACGAAGCCCAGTGAAAGCCAAATTTTCAGCAAACTAAACTTTCTGTAGGTTTGTTATTCGTGTAACGTCATCATCACATGTGTGAATAGACACTATATCAGCTATATTACCTGCGTGAACGAAAATGGCAATAGCATTAACTTTGTTAGCCAGAAGTAGGGTTAAACGATAACAGTATCTTACATAGAATCTCAACAATGAAATCAAAGCTTTTCAATGTGTTTTAACTTTTGAATAACTATGGGCTTACAAAGCTAAGACGAACTGGCCCTATAAATAGTTCTTTGTCAAACCACAAAAACAGTTATACTGAAGTTACTGAATTCTGTCATATTTTCTAAATTATCTCTATCTCTACATTCGTCCAAGACCAAGCTAAGGTCGAAGGAAGAGCTGTATAAGGGAATGTTAATTAACTGATATGAGATTAACTCTTTCATTCATATCATCGGATAGAGGAATAACATAGAGGAATAAATGATAGTTGCTAGAGGCCAATACTTAGGTCCAGGCATTAGTCTTTACATTGTTGAACTGCGTTGAATTGTTCACAGCGTTATATTCAAATCTCATCTGAAGCCATGTCTCTTCAACAAAATAGACTACTTATTCTAAAGATGCAGGAGCTACTGCTTGGCAGTACTTAAGGCTGATACTTGACCTATGCAAACATACATAGAAAAAACTTAGACCATCAACATGTACAGAGAGTGTAGCAACGAGTAAATCATGACTGTACTCTCATATTTTCGAAAAAATGTGAGAACGTGTATATTTTGTTTGGTTTCTGGCCCAGTCCAAAAAAACCTTGATGACGATGATGATGATGATGATGATGACGATACCCACCTGTGATTTGGAACCCCGAGAGTGAAGACTGTGATCATAGCATGTATTCCCACTGAGATCGTGGGCAGACAGAGCAGAAAGTAGAGACGCTTCTGATACAGGCCGAACTCGCCCAGGTGTTTCACTATCTCGTCAAACTTCATTTTCTGGAAATGAGTAGATATATGGAAGAAAGAAAGAATTTTAAAAAATCAACATGAAAATAAGAAATGTTTGCAAGCCGGGATGTTTTGACCTGTGCTCGATCAAACAACGATGTTAACCCTTAAACTTGTTACTGTCAAGCAATTAGTATTTAAAAATTTATTTTAATGAAATACCAAGAGTGACGACAACATGCATTCATATTACCCTTTGTCACTCTTTATAAGTTTTATGCAGATTAATTTAACATTATTTTCATATTCAAAATGATAAAGCAAATAAGATATAGAAATGTAGATAAAATGGACGATTCCATAATCATAACGTATATTAACAAATTAAAACTAAAAACAAATTGTCGCCCCTGTCCTTTTCTGTTGTAATAAATGTAATAATGAAACAAACATCGTGAAGAAATTTGCAACACCAAGTTTATCTTGGTTTCTTCCTATGTTCACTATGCGAACACATTAGGGTCTCGCAATTGTATTAAGAGTTTTTTGACACATGCATTTATCAGAACCGAATGGCGCCAACGGCCTCACAGTCACACTGGTATCTCGTTCAGGTAATACGGTATATTTTTCGGCAACCGTTTGTGCTCTTGGTAATGAAATAAAATACTTAATTTTACTCTTGCTTTTTTACAGTAAGTAAAGCTGAGTGAGTGAGAAAGCTAAGTCAATGAATATCAATATCCATCTCCTTTGATCTTACTTTACTCTTACTAAAACATTTTACGGTGTGGAATTTGACCGTATCACAAGGATAATGTGGCTGACATTATGTTACTTTTTCAACAGATTAAGTATTTATAATCTGTTTCTTCTCGGCGTTATTATTCATATCTAATTTATAGAAACGTTGTCCTTCGATTCACTTCCATGAAGATTGAGCGGCACATTAGTATACGGTTACACGTAAACATTCTAGAAGATATCAAGTATCTCTAAAGTGTTTGACCAATAGTTTTGGTCAACGGCCGAGAGGTTATCAAAGGTCAGAAGGTTGAGAAGGATTAAGAGGTCCCACGGTTTTCCAGATAATCTGCAAATTTGAAATTGACTGTTCGATCAGGTAACGCCCATCCATGTGGAATTAGGTCAAAGGACAGAAGGAATACAATTTGAACTCACAAAGTTGGTGATGAAAAGAAAATTCCTCAAAATAATAGACACCCTTTTAAAAATCAGCCGAGGAGAAAGTTGTCATTTTTCAAATACCTGTTCAGTTTGTTGTAACACTTATAATTGACTAGAATACGTTGTTGACCGTAAACTAACGTTGATTTATTTGTCTTGAACGGATAGAATCAGAAACAATCACCATTGAGTTGATTATAAAGCCTTAGAATATTGAAATAATATTAAATTGAAATTTTTTTGAAAAATGATAAAGCCTTAAATTTTTAAATAACAGTAATATGAAAATTAAAATTAAAATTAGTTGAAAATTGAAATATTTAATTAAAATAGTTACAGATAGTTTATCATCTATAATAATGCCAAAAAGAAAATGTCTGTACACTGTACGAATATGCAGTATCAGTTTAAAACATTGTTAATGCCTTTTCTGACTGTTTTAAGGTTTTTACTTGTATGTGTGACAGCAATCCTTTGCGGTACATTTTACGAGTTAGATTTGTGCACAGCATTATTCTCTGTCTTCATTATTTATTAACCTTCTATGGTGAATTATGATTGCGTTTTTTCGCTACACCTTCCAGCAAACCCATCTACATACATAAACAACAAGTCGCATGCTTGCCCTTCAAGTGCCTTTCTTGTTAGTTAACACATTTGTAAGATTTGATTTTGAGAAAAGTGAAAGTAGGTGAACGAACAGTCCTAAGCAATATGGAAGGCAAACATGACAGAACAAATTCGGTTTTTCCAAAAACATTGACTTATAGAGAAACGTATACTAATGTTTTATTCGATTTTATTTTAAGAAATACAATTACACTTTGGTCGATAAAACAAACAGTTTGTGTACTGAGTTGTGATTTAGATAACAGTGGGCTTTATACTAGTTTAATAAGTAGGCTAGGTCCGTTTGCAGGTAAATACAGAGAGAGGAGCCTTCCCACATTCATTATTAAGGTGTATATTTTATATCATCATTTCAAATTTGTAACAATTAACATGACATCTATAAATCGAACATAATTTGGTTTTAAGATTGGTATCAAACAATTTACCGGTTTTTAAAGAAAACTTGTCATTTGAAATTGTTTGTTCAAAAGTAAACAACTGATGCCTTTTTAGAAAACAGGTTTTTCAAGCGGAAAATTTGTATGAACGAAAGTATACAATAGTCATTCTATAATATATCTTGCATATGTCAATATCGATGTAACGAAAAATTTATACGCATATGTTTTAATGCAGTGAATTCAGGTGCTCTACGAAACGACCTTGTGTTTGCAAGGCTATATAGAATGATAACAACTGTTCTGAATATGCACGTTTAAAAAGATGGGTGGAAATTTACCAGGAATTTCTTAATCATACTTAAAAGTGCAAATATCCGACGTATATTATCCCTTAATAGAACTGGTCCTTTGCTATTCCTTTATATCGCAATAACGTTAAGATTTATGTAGTTAAAACATATATGTAACAAGGAAAGTGATATATTACAGAAATTTTAGTGAGAAATATACGTTAATTATATTCTTGTTACATATATGGGTTTTTTTTTACATTTGTAAATACTTTGGAGAAGGTTACCTAAGTTGGATAACTTGTACATAATCCTTTTCCTCACTGAATAAAATATGTTTAAATCAAATTAAGATTTTACTCCTACGTCTTCGTTCAAATTTTGTAACATAATTTCACGGTAAAGTGTCAAAATATTTTTGTCAATTCAATAACCAGATGCTTATGATTATCGTCTTATTCTAAAAAAGGTACACATGATGTAAATAAGACTTTTGATTAGTTGGAACAGACAGTGCCATCCTTTCTCTCATCTTATCTTTACACATCTTCTCTTTTTATGGTAATCTTAACGATAAGAAAGTTCCATAATTCTTCTCACTAGATTAATCTCAGTTCGTCAAAAACTATATGTTTTAAGATATCTTGCCACTAATGTGCTCATATTGGTCTTCAAATACATGCACAATATCACAATGAAATATGCATCCAAGCGATAGAAAATATAACTTACATTTATGTGTGGAATGAACTAATACATCCGTTTGACAAGGTTGTCCTTTCAAAACGTGCGTTTTCCTTGCACGATACACGCTCTGCTTTGCCCTACATACTGAGCTATCTTAGTAGTGTTCAGTTGTCTTATCTTCAATGTGGCAAGGCTTGACTGATGTTGTTAACAAAAATTTGCATAATACCACTTTTAGATAAAATCTAATGTAAACATGCTTAGAAATACTGAGTTACACCAAGGTCGTTCTCACTAGGTCCTACTCCGTCCAAAATTAAAAGCAAAACGGCCTCGGACTGGATGGAAACGAGTAAGGATTGTTAATATTTTATCCAAATATGATGCCAGTTCCTTCATACACAATCCTCAGCACGTTCATCTAGTCTTTACCCCGTCCTCAGGCAGTTTCTAAAACGTTTAGATTGGATAGTATTGCCCGTTCGCCTCGTTTGCATGACGTCTTCAACCAGTTCAATTCCGTTCTTAGACAGTTCATATCCGTTCTAAACTAGACCTATCTCGTTCTTGATACGCACAATTCCGTCCTAGCTGCGACCAACTCGTTTTAAGACAGTGCTTTCCGTCCTGATTCCGTTCTCAGCGCGTCTTAAATGTAAAATCATCCAGTTCTTGCCCGTTTTCTATAAATATCCAGCACGTACTTGCCCGTTCTCATTTGCGTTCTAAATTTCAAGGTGAAAACATCATACCTCCAAAGAAGAAGAAGCATGGTCAGAGGAAGGTTGTTCACGGGAAATCTAATACCAGATCCACTAGCCCTTTAGAAGCCATAGTGGCCGTGGCATTAACCTAGGTCCTCACCCAACATGTTCTTGTTCTTTTTCTCTGTTCTTGAGCAAACAACACTTCACATTGTTTCTCTGCTTCCATCACAAACTGTAGAAAACCCACATTCATCATACTGAGAGCTGTAACTTGGTTCATGTTTCTCTTATAACTTCTCTATCCCGAATGATAAAAGTATTAACACATGTGTATTTATACCCGTCCCAACATACCGACCTGCAAACGTAGTAAGAACTATGTGAGAATTTTGCAAAAGTACTAAGAACGAATAGAACGCCCGACTGCGCAACGTTCTTACTCGTCCTTAGTCAGATCGAAGTACGGCAGTTCCGTCCGCAGTACGGCAATCCCGTTTTCAGTACGTTTGTACTCCGTTCAATTTCAGGACGTTCAACATGTCAAACGTTCTGAAGCACCTTCCCGTTTTTAGTACGTCTGAGCCAGTTCATAAAGTTCGTAAACAGTTGCCACAACGTCCATTTCGTCCTAAGACAGTTCTCAGACAGTTCGAGTCCGTTCTGAAAAAATCCAAGAACGTACTGAGAACGGGCTTGGTGTAAAGGGGGTACTCAGCTTCGAAAACCAAATAAATATGTAACACATTATAATACAGATATCTTGGTTACCTCCACGGCTTTTGACATCCAAACAAACGTTCACTAGAATATACAGTGTAGATAAGCAAAGTTGTTGGTTAAATGTGTTTTATAACAATTTTCTCAAAAATAAGAAAATACAGCTATTCTTTCCCGAAAGTAGACTCAGAAGAAATTGATTTCCGTCCCCAATTAACAGATAACTGCGTTTTTGAGACTTTCTTTTCGTGTTGCTGTTTTTAACATAGTTGTTATGAAACGTATGTTATTAACTGCTAATCCCATCCCCAAGTAATCCCTAAGAAATAATCCATAAGCTGTTGTCAAGCGACATTGTGTTGACAACTGAGTCTGTGGGTATTTAAGAACCAGGTTTGTCTTAAGAAAGGAGGTTCATTCTCAGCGATTGTCCTGGAGAGAGGGTTGAGTCTCAGCCACGGGACTGAGGAGTTGAGTCTCTGCCAGCACTCGGCCATGGGCAATCGACAGCCACGACCAGCCATGTGAGAAAGGACGCGCTGGGCGTCTTGAGGCTGCCCAGGGAAAGCGGGCGAGAAAGGTCGACGGCCAGATCAGTAGAGAGTACTTTGAAGAAATAAAAGCCAAGAAAATCCACGTCTCGTCTTCTTGTTGAATCTTACGAAGTGTGTGCCTGCTGACTGTGCTACATGTTATACTATGTATAAGTGTGAAGTGATAGCTAATGGAAAGATTCATTCTGCTCGACATAGTGCTCAGAGATTCAATATTGGACTTGAAAAGTTATGAGAGAGATTCTTTTCGTTCAAAACATTTGATATTAGTTTCATTCATTTAGCGATTTCCTAAAATTCGACCGAGATTAAAACGCAGCTGAAATGTTCCCTTTGTTTTCAAAAGTGGGAAATACGTGGGGTTGAAGGCTGGTGTTTAACGACTATTTCAATAGAAACGATCTCATGAAGAGTTATGTTACTGCATTTTAAAGGTCTCTACGTCATGAACCATTTTATCTGATAGTCATTTTGGAAGTTAAAGTGATTTAAGAGACCATGTTCTGGTAACCCCGTTTCTGTATTGCATGTAGCGACGTTTATAAAGTCATCTACTACACTGAATGTAGCATCGTTAAAGTCTAAATACTAAAACTTTATCAAAATAAAACCTCAAACTCTTTATTTCTAAAAACCACTCTCGGGGGTACAAGAAATAGAACATTGCTAATGTTATGAATACCTAACCTAACTATTATTTTTTTAAAACTGGTGACACATTTAAGCTTGAACTGTTTAACAAATGGTGTATGATCTTTCCAGGAATAAAAAAAATAGAAGTATATGATCATAACAAAACCCAGTTGAAATTTTGTTTTAGATTTTACAACTAGATGAATGAGACTGCTTGGAAAAATAAAACATGAATGAGAAGTGGTGCAATTCATTGGCCCTAAAAGCTTGAAAGGCCTGGCAACGGCATTACAAGGCATTTTTGATTAAGTTTATAATAAATCATTTGTAAATGTGTGGATATTTAATCCAATATATATATTTTTTTATAATGTTCTAAAATTAGTAAATATTCAGTGTTTTTTTATGATACGTCAGAATCTTGAAGTATAGCATAAACAGGTTCTTTTAAAATGTCATATGGTGCAATTTCCATCTCCTCATAGGATTCCTAATACTATTACATGTACATTTGTTGCAAGTTACATAAAATGGGTTGGAGTATCATGGAAAAATAGTTATTGTGTTATTTAGTTAGTTAGACAGCCCACTATGCAATCTCAATATGTTATGACAATGAATTCTTGTTTCAATAAATGAAATAAAGTTGCATGAAAATGTGAAAAAAAATAGCTAGAGAGTCATATTAGAATAAAGGTCAAAAACATTTTGCACATACAATGAAATGGGTTATTTGTTCACACTTTTATCAATAATATCAACGATAATGACTGTTTAGGTATATTACATGGTGTAATAAGAATGTGTCCAGTGAAAAATGAGATATGAAATTTCTTTAACAGCTTATGAGTAAACAAATCTAATGATGCTAGAAAAATATCAAAGTCAATGATATTACCTATAAGAAATGTTTTCTCTATATCTTTACCATCGCCTGTGCTTAATGTAAGTTAGGTATCTTAATGAGCTAGTTTAAAAGAGGTATTTTCGCTTATCTATTTTTTTATGACGACTTATTTCAGTGTTAGACACCATGTAACTTATTTTGATATCGTCTCTAAATATGCGTTTAGTAGGATACACCTTCACTCTACGATTTTAGTTCATAAAGCAACGTTTTTCTGTTATATCTTTTATCATTTTTAGTTGTTTTAGTTAAAGTTATCAGGTCATTGTAGATTTTATTGTGTTACATGAAATACATGATATTTCTTAATTTCAGTATAGAGTCATTAATTTTGGTTATTATTTCATAACAAAACTAAAGAGCAGATAACTTTTGTACACATTTTCCTGATGATTGGTGGAGATTATTGGAATATTTTCCCCTGGGTTGCCGAGAATTGATGATTAAATGCACATAAGACTATTTGATAAATGGGGTATAAGATTGCATACCATTTTAAAAGGCAATTAGAATCGATATGAGTTAATATTGTTAAAATAAATTTTTATTAACGATATTACGTATGAAAGTACGATACAGAATCAACGAATACTTCATGATGGTTATATGGGCCATGACGAATACACAATACAGGGTTAACAGATACTTTATGATGATTATGAGATTCATGAAGAATACACAATACAGGGTTAACGAATACTTCATGATGATTATGAGATTCATGAAGAATACACAATACAGGGTTAACAGATACTTTATGATGATTATGAGATTCATGAAGAATACACAATTCAGGGTTAACAGATACTTTATGATGATTATGAGATTCATGAAGAATACACAATACAGGGTTAACGAATACTTCATGATGAGTTCATGATCAATGTAAAAAATGTCATGATTGTAAATAAATACGGTAGGCGATATTAAATAATACATTACCAATCATCACATGAAAATAAATAATCCATGGGTAGAATTACTTATCAACATGCCTACAGTGTATATAATAATTTAATGCGTTTTTCTTGAAATATCACGTGTCTTAAAGACAGACCGAAAAGGTTTCAGACAACACAAATTTGAGGAAAAGATCTCATTCCAGTTTTATCAAAAATATTCACTAACCTTGTCCAAAAGCATCGCGGCCTGATTAAGATTTCAGCCTTACCAACTTAACCATTAATTTTCCTAGGCAGATGTGCATACCGCGCTTGTTGAGCTGTCCACTTCAAGGTTTACACTAACAAATCAAATGATACAACCCGTGATGTCACGTCTATACATAACGTACCACCTTGGTGAATTTGATTAAACCATTGATAGATAATCTTGATCAATCAACTATTTTCCCATCTGGCGTTTGTGTGAGGTGAACAATTGAAACTATTTCGTTCATCTTTGAATGTCCTTCACAAACTTATAAAATACTGAAAATTATATTCACAACGGTTATAATCAAGTTGATGAGTGGAATAATTGTTTCCTATCGGAATAAAGCAAGACACGTGGCTTGCTAGTAGAGAGAATAATACTTTTCACAAACTTTTTTAACAATTGTAAAGAGCGACAAATATCAGATCTTTCGAATCAACGTGTAATACATAATCAACTGAAAGCATACAGTTTAGCAGAATAGAACATCAATTTGCTATACATGATTAATGAAATAAAATGATTAATTTATAAAACATAATGTAAGAAACATGATCAGAATACAATATATTCTCAACATACATTCTACAATCTTTATATAAATATTTGATGAGTGCACAATTTCTGATTGATAATAACAACATGATTTACATAGGAAACATTATTTGATAACTTTCTCCAATAAAGAACATATTATTTCTCCACAGAATACGATCAATTGATTTATCAAGCATCAGATATGATCAATTTCACTGTATGATCGACATACAGGATCAAGTTACAAAATATACTCGATCAAAAATGAACGAGACCCTGTTTTATTATGCAAACCCGATTTTCAATAACGATAAACCTTAAAGAAATTAGTTTGGGGTTCATAAATACAACAAAACCAGTTTTTTTTCAAAGTTTAGTATCACTATTCGTTTTTTCCAAATAATAATCACTATCCGTTACCGAGAAATAGGTACACCCATCCGAGGAATGGTAATAAACCGGCGTGGAAAAAAACGGAACGAAATGATTTAATATATATTTATACCATCACACATCCTTTAAGGTATATTTTCCCATAGGCAAGCTATCCCATTGGCGGTTTTTATGATGAGCGAGTTTGCCCACAGGAGCCATATTGGCGATTAACTTTACATATAGTTGGTTAGAGCAAAAAACAGTACTAATGATCCTTGGAACATTCTTTAATAACGAATATTATAAATTTGATGATTTATATTTAGTTTTAAGAAGTATGTCTAATGGGATTCGTATTATCTAACTAAATCAAGACGACTCCCAAAATTTTCCTTACAAAAGAATTGTCTATAACCGTCCCTATTTTACGCAACGAACACAACAGGTAGTATATCAGGTTTAAATTTTTAAATAAATAATTTGAATTATTCCATTGGAATACATTTATTTTTGTTAAATGATGACTTTAAAAAACATGACTGAATAAAATGTTGATTTTTAGAGTTTTGATTTTATGGAAATGTTGACTTTGAAGAGATGTGACTTTTGTGAAATGTTGACATTTAGAAATTATTACTTTGTTGAAATGTTGACTTACATAAAAAAGATATCAGTTTGGGCAAAGATTACTTACAAAAAATGCGATTTTGATGACATGAGGACTTTGAAATTAGGAATTTGGTGAGATGTTAACTTTTAGAAGATATATAGCGTTCGGTGACAGTTTTCATTGGACAGATATGTCTTTGGTCAATTAATGTCTTTGAAAGAAAGTATGGCTTGTTAAATGTTGACTCTGTGAGAAAGCATGCACTACTCAATCAATGACTAGTACATGATCAATGACCAATACTTATTAAGTGACCAATAAAAGATAATTACTTAGCCAGTAGTCAATGAATGATAGGTCATCAACACATGGTATTTTATATAGAAATAAAGTTAACCATTGTTTAAACATCTGATCAATTCATTCTAAAAAGAAGAATTTATGCATAAAGGGATGCAAAAGATGTTTTATAAAGTTCCGAGTAAAACTTGTCTAGGTATAAGAAATTCCAAGTACTTAAACATTGACCATTATCTACGAACAAGAAAAACGTAATATTAAAAGATAATATACACATTCAGCTAATTTTGGGTTGCTTGTTTGTGTAACAATGGACGTGTTATGTTCAGTTTGGACATGTGAACTTTTTTGACAGAGATACAAAACAAAGAACTCGATTGACAGGCCTAGATTGGGTTTCATTGATAAATTCCACTGACCTTGTACAACAGCATTGCGATCTGTTTAGGATATCAGTCTCTCTAACCTAATCTCATTTATCCAGAGGTATGTCTGCACATTATGTATATGTGGTTTAAGAAACATGCAATGAATTCATAATTCGTGAAATAAAGACCCAGATATGCATATCATGCCTGTTGAGTTATCCGTCGTATGTATGGATCAACTAATTTAGGTTGTATGTTTAGGGCAACGAATTATCGGTTTTATGTAAGGAATAACAATTACCCGTATGTATGCATGGGCTATGAAGTATCGGTTGAATGTGTCCTGAAGACGCTGGTTGAGCTGAAATTGCTAGCCATTTAAATGGATCGTTTTATGATGATAACGAATGACGAATTACTCAACGCCCCTTAATGATTCACTTGGCATTTGGTAGGAGCCTGTTGTTACTATAATCACTGGCACTCTGAACATTCGATGAAGGTGTCGATGGATTGGCACCAAGGCTGTCACAGTCGACAAGAAACACCAGATCTGCCATCCATGAGAATAACCATATTGGTTCATGTTCATGCAATACTCAACCTTACTGACAGCCAACCTCCGTCAGAGTCCATCTGTTTCGGTAAATTCTACTTTGATTAGGACCACGTCGCCATGCGGTTTAATTTGTGATCATAATTCCCGATTTATTCATTATATTACCGCCTTGCCCACGAGTTTATCTTAGAAACCTTATCTATAGTAAGCCTATATATACGATGCCCGTGCCTTATCCAAATAATTGTTTTAAAAAGTTACATGTGTTTTGATAAAAATGCATTTGATCCTTGTATGACATCGTTAGATAAAGTAGGCCTTTTTGAAATAATGAGAAAAGTGTATTTTTTTGTCAAATGACAACTGAATCAGCAAATACCACATCAACGTGTCATGTAACTACTTAACATGATAATCACGCACATTTCAGCAACTTATTGATTATATGTTAGCCTACGTAAAATACACGATTTCATGTTGAACACTAGTTTAGAGGTTTGTTATTCCTGGATTGATCTCAGTGAATAATTGTACAAAACATGTTTTCAATCATTTTTTCGACAAAGATAAAAGACGCCAACACATCGAGGGAACCCGGCTCCATGCCTCCATGTGGTGGAAAGCTTACCATGATCAATTAAATCCCTTTTTTTAGATAATTTGATATTTACTTATTTTCCATATTTCAGTCTTAACACATGGAAGGAAACATGGTCGACTCCTTTTCTTAGAGTTGCCACCCACTTAAAAGCAGAATGCAATTCGGCTAGTTTAAAGGTCATTGTCTATATTCATGCACGACAATTGGGTGTCCTGTAATTACAGCAAGATCAAACGTGGTTTGATGCCTTTTGAATTGAACAAATCAGAATCAGTTGGTCCATAACAACAGCATGATTACGTCACTTGCAATGGACCTGTTACAGGATTTTCAATTTTATTCACTAAATGCATAAGTATGTAGGTTAGTAAAACGAGTCGAGGAAAGAAATAGAGCATCTTCAACAAGCATGTGTTAAGCAATAGAGTACAGTTCTAACCTGCTTTAAGTGTATCTTCCTTAATGGGCATTTTAGAAGCTGGATTGATGAAGAAGAACGAATAATTTCTTATGGATAGTCAACTTCTTTATTGCATGAATTGCGACGTTTCGGTGTAGATATTAACACCGTGCTTGATAACGGTGTTAGTATCTACACCGAAACGTCGCAATTCATGCAATAAAGAAGTTGACTATCCATAAGAAATTATTCGTTCTTCTGCTTTAAGTGTAGTTCAGGGTCAAATTGTCCTACATTGCAGACACATGATGGTTGAGGCTTACCCTTATTCCCAATTTACGGTTCTGGTTAGAAAAAATACTTTATTTTTCTATAAACATTAACATTTGGTTAGTTTTCAAAATGCAAGTATCTGTGTTAAGATATAAATGAATCCAGCAAGAGACTCGACCAAAAAGTGCAAGAACGTTTAGGCCCATCTCGTGCACATAGTGTGATTTAATATAGCAATATAACATCTGTATTGTCTCTGTCAGTCGAATGATAGTCTCGTACAGATAAAGTCTAGTTCCAATTATTCTCCAATTATTATCCAAACTACAAAACAAGACACATTAAATTTTTATAGTCAAGCGATTCCATGAAAGACCGGGTAAGTTAATCTTAATGGGACAGACCGGATGCGATTTCCAATATCAGATAACCTTTCTAAATATTGACTCTAACACGGTCAAGTATGTGAAGGGACAACATTCTAATCACCTCCTTGAACCCAGTCCAGCCCGATCTTAGAAAACATACACTTTGCAGGAAGGTGGACTTGGAAGGCTTCAGAAGGGTGGATATTAAGACGGGTACAATTAAGAGAATAAACTCGTCTCAAAATAATGTCATAAAAAGAAACCGTTGTATTAACCATTGTTCAACGAATAATAAAAAGTACATTCCTTCATTTACAAAGGATATTTCAACGTTTTAAAGACTTATTGCGTTTTTGTTATAATCAGTGGAGAGGTCTATTGTGGTATTTTTGTGAAAACGAAATTGAGGGGAATGAGTGACTCTTGTTTGACATATTGGATATAAGACTGAATATTATCAAGGTACGTTATATAAGACAGGTAACTATTGTCAAAGAAACACGCTTATTTTGTAATGCTTTACACTTGACAGATTGGCAATTAAACTGACATACACTTTTTGCAAATAGGCTACTTAAGCACAAGACTATATTTCAAGCAGTTACAATATTCAGATGGATTGTGCGTTCATGATGAACAGAAATGTCCCTTCGAATTTCGTTTGCAAAAAGTACCCTGAAAGCGCTATATCAATATCGCATGAAGTGACATTATACACCATGAGACAAATCATGCTGATTGCTAAAACATGCGGTGCAGTTCAATAACTATCAAATGATAATTGCATTTCTGTGTTTGGAGTAAATTTCTGGTATTGTAGTAATTATGATCTTATGAAAACATGATTAACAGAACCTAGAGGTTCTAACAACTGATAACTTGACATGCTATTTAATTTGCCACTATGGATAACTGTGACCCTTTTATGGGGCATCGGGGCAGGTTGAGGCATTGCAAACAGGGTAGGTTTGGCCTGTTGCCAATGTGCACCGGTACATTTTGACAGCGTCTTAAGGCCCAATCTTGATAAATTTATTTTGAGCACAAACTCTTTGTTTTGCCTGTATAAAATATTTTCTTTAAAATAATACGTATGGAATCTTAATTATTAATATCTTCAACAGTGCATTTGATGGATTACATGCTATCCGGTGCTCCTGATGGTTCAAGAAGAACTGTCAAAACTATTGGATTGATGACCACAGCAATTTTGTGAGTAGCTGGACCACTTTGTTGACCGAGTAAACCTTGGTGTTAACTATAAGGTACTGCCTCTACTCCACAAAAACCAGAGCCATGTCTCTCATTGCAGCCAAAAAAACAGCCTCTTGACAAGAAAGTGTATAGTCCTTTGATGAAATTTTACAATCAGGACGACATATTTTCAATATGGATATTGCCCCAATGTGCCCTGCACACATGGGATCACCAGAAGCACCCAATATGCACACATTGGACCGCCACAAACACCAATGATGTACAAAGGACCACCAAATACAAGCAACCATGATGCACACAACCGACCATCAGAAGATCCACATATAGAACTACAAGTTACAAGCACCCGAGATGCACATATAGAAGCACAAGTTACAAGCACTAAAGATGCACATATAGAAGCACAAGTTACAAGCACCCAAGATGCACATATAGAAGCACAAGTTACAAGCACCCAAGATGCACATATAGAACCACAAGTTACAAGCACCCGAGATGCACATATAGAAGCACAAGTTACAAGCACTAAAGATGCACATATAGAAGCACAAGTTACAAGCACCCAAGATGCACATATAGAAGCACAAGTTACAAGCACCCAAGATGCACATATAGAAGCACAATTTACAAGCACCCGAGATGCACATATAGAAGCACAAGTTACAAGCACTAAAGATGCACATATAGAAGCATAAGTTACAAGCACCAAAGATGCACATATAGAAGCACAAGTTACAAGCACCCAAGATGCACATATAGAACCACAAGTTACAAGCACCCAAGATGCACATATAGAACCACAATTTACAAGCACCCGAGATGCACATATAGAACCACAAGTTACAAGCACTAAAGATGCACATATAGAAGCATAAGTTACAAGCACTAAAGATGCACATATAGAAGCACAAGTTACAAGCACCCAAGATGCACATATAGAACCACAAGTTACAAGCACCCAAGATGCACATATAGAAGCACAGCTTACAAGCACCCAATATTGATACATTATTAAGCTTTGCCTGCTACTTCATCAAGCAATATTCCAAAGTTTATGTCACTGTGATGATATTTATAGGATGTCATGTATCTTTAATAATTTATTCGACAGATATGGATAGGGTTCCAATGTGCTCTGTTCATGACTAACGCAAACAGGTTTGGGCAGTTTTGGACAGATTTTTTTACTCCTTATTTCTATTTCATAAAAAAAGTGTTTTAATATATTTTATTGTCTTTTGTTTTCCAGTCTGATTAAAATCGACCGTGTTCCGAGGAATAAAAGTTTCAAAATATTGAGTCTATCGCGATTCGAACTCTTTCTGTCTAGGCTATCCTCTCCACTAGGTCTGACCGCACCCTACTGTAGCGCACGTTCTTGCGTAAACTAAGCTAACCAATCACAATGACTGCGGCAAAAGCATTCGGTATCAGTAGCTAGGGGCAAGTAACTCCCATTTACCATTCGTTAACCTTGATCGCCGCTATCTTTATTTTAAACGCGATGATGTGATTGGTTCGCTATTGACTAGGTTTTGTCTGCGCTAAACTGGTGTCGGCACGTGCGAGCAGTGAGGCTGCCTTCAGACCTAGTGGAGAGGATAGCCTAGACAGAAAGAGTTCGAATCGCGATAGACTCAATATTTTGAAAGTTTTATTCCTCGGAACACGGTTGATTTTAATCAGACTGTTTTGTTTTCATACTTTAACAATAAAAGTTGCTTTATATCTGCAGTTTCATGTAGTTTTTCTTCATAGATTAAGAACAAACAGGAAAATATTTTTTTCCTTTCTCCCTCATTTCATATTTCCTACAACATAAGAATTCAAGTGATCAATCATCGTGGACTCAGCTTTCTGCTACTGGGCATCAGCAGCATTCCTTTAAATACAGCAACAATACGATAACGTCACTTATCAGAACTTCTTAATGTTGTATCTATCAAAACTTTATAACAGGATTTCGACAGAAACATTTATGTACAGTACTGTGACAAAAACATTTCGTGATCATGCAGTATTAGGTTAAACTTTGTTCATTTAATTCAATAGTAAGACGCAAAATCCCCAATACGAACAAGTTCATTTTTTGTTTCCATTAGTCGGGACAAGGAAGGACAAAGAGCTCATATTTAAAATTAGAATTAGAATCCTGGTAAGTTTGAAAATCGGAGACATCTTACACTGGATTGACAGAGAGTAATTAAGAAATTGAATGTCTCTGATTTTCAAACACATTTGGTTTATCTCTCCAATATATAGCAAATCAATGATGAACCTATGCACAGAATATGAAATGAATGCAGTCAACAGTTGTTCCAATATTCAATGTTGTACACACAAATGGACAAATGTTGCCGTATACAATATTTTGGATACAATATTTTTCGCTGCCTTAACACAATTACTGACCATATACAGGACATATACAAATGTGTAACGGACAACTACAATAACAACAAAACAAAACAAAAAACAACTAAAGTTTTCAAAAATGATTTTAAGTTTTTATTAATGTGACATATATATTTGTACAAAATTGATATTCAAACTATCCAGAAACAGAAAAATTGCATAATTTAAAATTCCTCATAAATTTATAAATTGAACCCAAAGTCTATATAGACTATCAAAATCGAATTTGTCATCTCCTGTTTTCAATTGGAACATTTTCAATCATGAAATCAATTCAAAAATTGAGTCACAACAAATATACATTTAGCTGAGAATACAGACTTTGGTTATGATATGAGTGCAAATTCATAAAATCTAATATGATAAACAATAAAAGTGAATCAATTACTTATAGCACCAAATTAACAAACTCAAACTTTTCATACGAAAAAGGAAATTGGAAATAATCAAAACAGTATCCATCCCAATCAAATTCATTTGGTGACATCTGAATCATCAATGAGAAAAAATAACCTGCTTAATACAAAGCCCTATATGACAATAAATGAAGGTTAGTCTTTTCAAACAATAAAACTTTCATTTACATGTAGAAAAACTTACACAGAAAAAATATAAAATAATTGAAACTCAAATAATCTCAGAGAAAATTACACAACCAATTTAAAACTTTGTGTACCACAAATCAGATAATGATATGAATGTAAAATCTCATCACACCATATCTTAATCAATCTAAAGGAAAACATCTTACAAATATGTTGATAATTCAGATTACTCATGAGAAAATTTGGAGTATATATTTGAGTAAAGAAACATACTTCATCAATAAAACATTCGTTTTTAAGGTTAACAAAATATTTCACCAAATCTATAAACTAAGCTTTCTCATCAAGTACACATTTTACCTAAAACTTGTATTTTAAATGTAATATAAAGTAGAGCAATTTTTAGAATATGCCAAATTCATAATTATTAAAAGGATATTTGTCTCACTTTTTAAACTTACTTTTGTATCACACTTATTTTAACTCACCCATCAGTAAGGTAGAAAATTTTGGTTAATATAACGAGTGATATGATCTTTGTACCATACTAACATAAACATGGTAATTGTTGAATAAGACAAATATCCTCTAATTCTAGTTATAATAAGATCAAATGTTATTTTCACTAATGACTGATATTTTCATGGATATATCACGGTATTTCACAGACAGTCATGTAATGAAAAGAAACACAAATATCATGACCACAAAATCTTTAACATATCGAAACATAATACTGAATAGTTAAAGCTTATTAAACAATAATGACCTTTAGAGTCAGTGAACAAAACAACCTAAAACATAAAGACTGGTAAATCAAAATTAAACATCAGAAAAGGTACACCATAAAGGCTTGAACTTCATCAAAATATCAAGAACATTTTATAACAAAATAAAATACCTAACCTGATTCTAACCATGTTTCATGGAATGTGCATAGTTGTACCAGTATTAGAACCATTTGAGCATGATCACTTGCTTTCAAAATCTCATTGAAATTTGCTCGAACTTATCACTTGTATCTTTTTGCTTTCCGATCTGTGTACTGCTCTGTCAGCTGACCTTTGCACCCCAGCCAATCACTGACGATGTCATTGGAATAGTTGGGTATATAGCCTCTGATTGGTTGAATTTATTGAAGGTGTAAGGTCATATACCAGGTCAATTTACACCACCGCAATACACCACCCCTATAAGTAGTACACTGATCAGAATTGTAGAAAGGTACAAGTAGTAGAATCACCCATTCTCTCCCAACAGAGGTAGCTCCGTCACAAATTCCTATAAAACCTCTGTCTTCATACCAACTTTTCTTGGTCTAGAAATGTAGAACGCTGATTGGATGCAGTCAAAGTTAGTTGTGCATTCCACGACGCCGTTTAAAATCATTCAAATCCCCTAAGTTATTTCCGTAAGCTTTCCAAAAGCTAAATTGTATTCGAATATGCACCTAGCACTTGAGTCATCTTTACAGAACACGTCTCATTTTGCGACTGTATATTTGCACAGGCCTGTATGACAACAAATATGTAATTCATGCATTTGTTGTTTTCATTGGCTGAAATATTGCTAGGTAGTTTAAGTTGCAATAATGCACCAGTAGGGGAAACTGTCAGGAGCCCGAAAAACCTTTGTATTGAGACAGAGGTTTTATAGGAATTTATGATAGAGCTACCTCTGATGGGAGAGAATGAGGTTCACCCTGATTTCAATGACATTTCTTACTACCAAACTTGTTGTTGAGTTAGATTGTTGCAGAACCTATTTAAGTGGCGAGTTAATTTGTAAAGATATAAAATGATAATTGACAGAATACTTGATTGGGCACACAGTAAATCTAATTTTTGATAAAAAAAAATACAACTTAATAAGTATGTGTTAGTACTGCCCAAACCAGATGGCTTATTTTTATAATCCTATCAGCTTGAAAAAATAATTTTATTGTAAACATGATTTTTTTCAGCAGGTCTTGATATAAATAATCAACAGAAAAATAGTTCAAAGACAAAAGTAAAAAGTATTCATATAAGTAAAAACCTGAGAAGAAAATAATGAGTGAGTTATTGTTTAACACTGCTTGGGCAATATTTCAGCCATTAGCGACGTGGAGAAGAAAATATGATAACTTTAGAAGCAAAATGATCCTGATAGAAAAGTATTACTAAATTCATCAAGATTTTAATCAGATACCACCTATACACACAAATATTTACTCAATCTCAATACTGATAATGCCTCTCCAATATTAAAAACTAACTTAATAACAAGTTCTGCACAAGATCAACTTGTAATTGAAAAATAAAATTGGAAAAATGATAAATAAATACCCCGGTTACATTAAAATCTTTCATCCAAGAAGAAATATTATTGGCAATAATTTCAATAGGTGTCTCAATATTGCAAGAATATTATCTGGAATGAAAGCAGTCCACAGCCATATGACTCCAATGAAAAAAGTGAAAATATGTGGTATTACGAAGCAAGCACAACTAATTAATTCATGTGAGTTTGTAAAAGCAATATGGCACATTTTAAAGTGATAAAAGGATTTTCCTATTCAATCTACATTGTAATTCTAACAGACGTTGTCAGTGATACTTGATGGTTGCAAGGAAAAAGTGCACATTATAAGAATAATCAACAAGATTTAAGGAATCACCATTTATCTGTCCAAAGTGGATTAATGTGATAAGCTTTAGTAATGGCCAGTTAACCCTTATTCCAAGCGTTATTCATTATTCTTTTTGTTACCCAAGTCAAATTTAAGAACAGTTACGGTACCCATTGAAAATACATTTGTGGAGGTGAGTTGCAACTTAGCTCAGACATTGTATTTCTGCGGGACATATGCGCGATTATGTCATGGTCTTCATTTGCAAGTCAAATGTAGTCCTAGCAATTTATAAGGTGTTAATGGATCATACATTAAGCAACACAATCTCATATGAACAAAACAGTAAAACAAACAACACATAGAACTTTACTCTTCATTTTAGTCAACACAAAAAAAAAAAACAACGCAAGTTTTGAATTCTGGTATATCTGGTTGGGTTATGACTGACTGACCGCATGAATAGAAAATAGTTCTGTCGGCCAATCAGATGTAAAGTTATATTTTAAAAAAATGTAATTCAAATGACCATTTTGGAAACCAGGCACATTTGGTCCTGCGTGGGTAAGAAACAAAGAATATAACACTGGTCTTGTTTACCCCTTATGATAAATCTAAATATGGCAAGTTTTATTTGATGAAAGTACATATGCAATCTCATTCTCATTTGTCAACATACAATATAAGCTGTTTCTTAAACTGAAACATCACAGATATATGTATATCATGACATAAAATCAAGGAATGTCAATTATCAACAGACAATACTCAGAATATGGGACTTTAAATCAACAAATGGATATATATCTCGCATGATGAATAATACAAAACAAGCATTTCCACACATAGCTGTAAACAGTGCCTTTATCAAAAAATTACTCCCTAATATTATTGCATAGCAAAATAGCAAAAAACTTCCCTAAGATAAGCTCCTGAAATAAGATATCCGAATTAGAATATACATGTACAAAGAATAAACCTTTCTGGATGGTTAGAGATCCAGGGAATTGATCAATACATATAATCCCATTGAAAAGTTTAAATTGATAAAAGGTTACTTATCTTAAGCAAATCATCTACCCCTCAAATTTAAGAATACTTCATATTGATTATTTATGACATAAAATTATATACGATCTATCCACAATGGAACGATCCTTATAAAAATCTAAGAAAATTTTGAGCAATGTCAACATAATTATTAAGCACCCTAAACGCTTATGAAATTGAAAAGATGGGGTGCTTAAAAAATAGTTTTTGATAAAATTAAAAAAATCATGAATCTATCAAATTTTGCAAGCAAAAAATGTTAAAATTGTTTGACATTTAAAGTTTTGGTCTGCAAATATAGGGAATAAAATGTCAGTCGCCTGCCTGCAAGACCATATTTGATAGCAGCTCCTTTCTAATGGTAGCTTTGTCATACGCAGAAAGTTATGAGAAGGGGATGCTTATTGGTAGTTATTATTTTGTCAGTCCAAAATGTTGTTTGGAGCTTATTGCATCAAATACAGTCACTCCAGGTTCCTAGCTAGCTCCAACTCATAGGTTTTCTTGATTTAATTCTCATGATTTTCATTGATTTTTCAAATAAATTCTATCATTCATTTATGCTTAATTGTTCATACACCAGGACCCATATGCTAGCATTCTCAATAATCCAGGGTAAAGGTTCTCATAACTTTCTATAAATACTCAATCAATTGTAAACACAACCTTTTAACTAAATTTAATAATTGTGGGCCAAAAGAAAATACGCTCCAATCGTTGAAAAAATAATAAATTTAGACAATGACCACACTCTGCCCTGCAGTCAGTAACATACTGTTCTGTATGGGCACCCTACTTTAACCAATAGTGTTTGCAAGTGTACACAAACACGTTGAATTTGTGTAGGATAGCTACGGAATACAACATCAGAAGATCAGAAGCCTTTGTGTTTGTTAAAATTCATCACCGTCTCACTCACTCCTACGCCTTTACTGTTTATCAAAGAAGCAGAGGCGTCATATGACCATAGCCATTTGATTGGTACTCTTGTCATCTCAGTGACAATAGCGCCTTCCATAAAAGACCAGCAAAGGGAGGTAATTATCTGTTAGAGAATACATTGGAACCAAGGTATTAGTGGAGAACATTTTTATGAGGTTTACCCTGGATTATAGATGAAGCACAAAGACGGCTACCTCAACAACCTTACGACAGCCACCTACCTGATCTCTCTTACCCTAAGTTGGTTAATATCTATGTTAGAGACAGGAACAATGTGTCTCAGCATTGAGGGTTCTGCTTGCAATAATGAACTCCACTAGGACATGGTAAAAACTTTGAGTTGGACCAATCAAGTGAAGACTAGCTGTATTCATCTGTCATCCCATCTAGACAATTAGTGATTGAGGTCATGTTCAGCTGACCTTTGACGAATTTTGAACCAACCAATAAAATGGATGTAGGAAGTACGCTTTGAACCAATCAGAGAGAAGCGTCTTTTGCATTTTGGTTACTGCCATATTCTGTTGTGTACCTTACATTGGTCTATATTCATCCTTGAAACTTTTTCTGTGATTGTCTGACCTAATTTGTTAAGTTACTTACTTGCAAATATGAATAAATAAACCAATCAAAAATATTCCGCTAACAATATCTGCGCAGAATTGATGCTGCTATCATAGTTTTCAATGCAATTCACTGTGATACATCGGTAACAATCAGATCTTGTACATTGAGGTGCTCAAAAATGGTAAAACTCTACTTTGACCCGCGATTCTAAGTACTGGGCCAGCTCCCTTTTGATTGGCTGTTGTTCATGGAATAGATGTGTAATTCTCTAGATGCAATAACAGACCTCGGTTTGTAAAATATAAGAGCCAGTATAAACTAGATTGAGATGGAGCAATACATGAATTTTCAACTTTTAGACTTGTCTGGAATAACTCTGAGAATGGGACGATGATTCGTAATATGTGTTCATGTTCTTGGTGCTGTTTCACAAAACAATCCTCTTTAATTCTACTCATCCAGAGATCTAATCCACACAAAACCACTCAACTTCAGGCCAACGGTTTTGTTGTACCAAACATTTCAGTAAAAATATTATATTCAACAAACATCAATCATTGGAATTCTCAATCCAAAATATAACAAACAAAACTTTTCGGGAATTTCTACTTAAACAAGACTGTCTAATCATTCCTGTAATTTCCCATATCTGTTTTTACCCAATAACATCTAAACCCTTATATATCATCGTGGCCATAGAATGTTTTGATTTGGTTTGATATCTTGTACCATAAGCTGAACAAGGTGAAACAAGGGTGATATGGTACTGTAACACATACAGTAATAATGTCCAAAGAAGTAGTGTAGATGCATGAAGTGAAAATTCAAATTTAATTAGTTGATTTGAAATTATTGTGAAGCAAACCTTGGTCTCACTCCCTCAATCAAACAACTCCTCATCTTCTCAATCAAATAATTCTTCATCTTCTCAATCAAACAATTCTTCATCTTCTCAATCAAATATTTCTTCATTTTCTCAATCAAACAATTCTTCATCTCCTCAATCAAACAATTCCTCATCTTCAGTGTCAGACAACAAAGGCACCTTGGCTCCATTGGGCGGTGAAGCATATCGTAAACTTCCCAGGCTCGTCAGTGGAAGCATCTGTTTTTGTTTCCGCTTGAGATATCGATGCTGACGACAGGCGGCCACCATGTACACACCTCCCACTGATGCAATCAGAATCAAGATCCCGATATCTGCCGATAATAAAGGGAAGATAAAAAAATATTACAATATAAGTCTTGAAGCTTTTGACACTTTTGATTGTTTGACATCAGACAAATTTATCTTCCTACTCATGACATGTGAGGTTGGTTAAACTTCATGATTTTGATATTTCATAACTACACTGTTATAAGACTTGCCACTTCCTGAACTGTTACTGTAAACTCTGAACATGAAATGCAGCATTTCCTGACAATCATAACATCCCTAAACATTTGTAGTTTACATTGTAATCATGGCTTGTATAAGTTGAGCTTCATGGTCAAGCATATTTCTCACTTGATTGTTGAGAGTTGGACAGTTGTTTTCACATTCTATGATGCAAATAGATATATAAAAGTTTAGGAGACAATTAATAAAAAAACTTTGCTTGTGGCAGTGGTCAGTGATTTGTAAATATGTTGATACTCTATCAATACATATATATATATATAAATATTTTTATATCTTAATATATATATATAATTAAAACTACAGCATTTTTCATACAAAGCTTTAATAACAAAGATGGCTAACCAGAAGCTGGTAGAACACTCCCTTTAAGAGTACTTACAGGTACCAAGTGTTATAGCTGTGTAATCCTGGTGGTTGTTCTTCTCCACTAACAAAGGGAGAGCATTCTGCAGACTCCCGTTGTTTGGGGCAGGTTTCAGATTGAGCAAGTGACACATAAGAGGATAAATGTCTACACTGTTCATCATGTCAATGCTTACACCGCTTTTGAAAGACGGACCCATTGCAAGAAAGAATGGGTGCATATCTTGTAAAGCATTGTCCCATCCATGACTTCCCACTGAAAGCAAAACAGAAGGAGTGAATGATAGGTCCATGCAAAAGTATAAACTTAGCAATATGATAATGGCAATTTGATTTTTCATTTTAACAAAAAATGCTTGAAAGGATTTATATGGGATTTATACAAGGATGTGAATTAGATAAGACTTGTTTAAGGTAGTGATGTAGGTTAAAGATGCGAGAAAATGCTCTTGTGTAAGAACATATGTTGGACTGTATTAGAAGTGGCAGAGACCAGTTTTGAATTTATTTTTAACCAATGTATCATTAATTTTCTTATGTTTTAGTAATATTTTCTTAATGATTATTAATTCTTATTATACTTAAAAGTGAATAGAAAGCATAAAATGTTTAAAACAGAGAAGATTTTAAAGATATTGCAATATGACGCTTTAATGGTATAATTACAAGTTAAGAGCAAAAGGATTTGTGGTCTTTACAAGTCATAATGGATGTTTAACTTCTTAATCATAAATTATACGGAAAGTTTCTTTAAGGCTGCTGTATCAAAAGACTTACTCTGGCATGTCATTGTAAATCTTTCACAATCAATTATTCATCTCCTATAGTTTGTTTACAAAAACATCAAAACTTTACTGTTAAATTAATTTATACATATATACAATTTTATTAAAACAGGGAGCAAATAGTTATATCATAATGAATAATAATCAATGTTCAGTAAGTTAAAGATTTCCAGTATAGCAATTTGCATGCCAAAACCTCAAATACTTGATCTATGAACTATATAATGAACTACCTATGTGTAGACAAAATATACATGTATTCATTGTTTCAAAAACATTTTATTTTTCCATCTATTCCTCATTCCTCATAGCTTAATAGTACATACATGTCTTTGTCTGTAAAACAGAATCCATTTAATTTATAACTTACAAGATGTGGTGACGTATCCATTGAAACTGAGATGGTAATGTTCCTCCGCTACCAGTATGAGACGCATGACACGATCGTTGTGCTTAAAGTGGAACCGCTCTGGAAGCTCTTCCTTCTTGTAAACTTTAAAAGCTTCCTGTTTTGAAGCTTCTGTTAAATTCTTATATAATTCTTCAAGTTTTCCTGGAAAAAGGATGGAAAATATAATGATTCATAACTACTGAAAAATAGTGGCAGTTTTAGAAAGAAAAATGTTTATGCAAACGGCAAAACCATTGAGTCTAAACATCAATAAAGATTGTCATTATTTTTCCTTTATAAAGCTTTTTCTATAAACTGGTACTTGAAAATGAGTAATCCTTATATACACTTTATTAAAACTTTTGAAACCTGGTTCATAATTTTTGTGCCACTAAACTCCTTGAATTCTAGATACCATCTAAGGGTTTCCCTTGTTCGATTTTGAATCATTTCATTGGCTGGTTAAGACTATTGGGCTGAAATAGTAGGGTGCATTTAACTTCACAATACACCAATACATCTAACTGATAAATTACAAAAGTCACAACTTTTCAATAGAAAAAAATCATTGGTATCAAAGGAACAAACAAACACAATAATATCAGTGATAAACATGAGTAACCAAAATTATTCGTCCCTTTAAGAAGCAACATCGTCTCACTTTTGAAGGAACATCAGTAGAATTCAGAAGGAACACAGGTAATTTCCATGTATTTTCTGTTGACTACAGAAGCAAACATATCGCAATATGAGCAGTCTACTCAACAATTTTGAGATGTATATAGCTTTAGATGCCCACATTGAGAGCGTATTTGAATAAGGACCCAACAGTCATAGATTACTGGTATGAGTACTTGTAGACGTCAGGAAGGATAAGTCAACTCCCAGGGAACGATATTGGAGAAGCAAGCAAATATGCAATTGATTTGAGTCACATGATCACTCAAGAAACTGTGAACATCTGAAAATAGTTTAGCTTGGTACCTTCATTAAATTATAATATTGACCAAAAAGGTAAGTCATTAACCATCAATAAGTTCATAGTCCTGTTTTACTAAGGTTGTTAATCCACCCAGAACCTAATTTATCTTATACACTGACAAACTATTCAACAATCAAACCAACTTACGATATCATGAGGGATTGTTTAATTTGCAAAGGATTAAAATTGTGAAATAGTTGACCGACACTGAATAGTGATTAGCTTCATCTGACTGATGTTAACAAACCAAAACTATTTACAAATAACGCTTAACTATTCTAGTTCATAACTGTAATCCAGAATTCCGTCGGTTTCTTATTCAATAACACTTTCAATTTGTATGCAAATAAAAGAGCAACTCCGTGATTTTCATAACACATTATTTACCTTTGATACGAACCTTAATGTCATATGTGGTGATATGAAATCAAAACATCTTAACTTTTCATGTCCAAAAGACATACACATGACATATACTGGTTTTCCATGAAAATCTAAAAACAGCCTTATAAATGAACAGAGGTGTAGTTATCACGTCCAATATACATTGATACTAGTTATATAACCTAACAAACACTATCAACTCCTAACTGCCCTCCTGGCTATTTTAGATAAATCTTCAAAATTACGTTTGACTATTTGACGCGCGCCACTGTCCGGTTTTCGATCATAATGGCGACGTTCTACCTTCATATTGTCACTGTAAAAAAACAATAAGCTTTAAAATGTGTCTTTTTGGTAACAGTCGATACTTCGCAATCAAATGACACCATTGATTAAGTTTGGCATATATGACTCCAATAACTCACGGAGTGGCTCTTTAATATTCCTAAAACTCGCTTAGTAGAACATTAAAACAATATTTGACAAAACCCCAGACTGTTCAATCTTTGCCATTTTGGGATGCGTTTTCTTGTGTGGTAGACTGAGAATTCACAGAAATTACCAGTGTTCCTTCCAAAGTCTACCGATGTAGCTTCAAACAGGGATGAAAGATTACTGTTATTACTGTTTATCACCAATACGTTTGTATTGTTTCGCTTTCCTTCAATTACTTGGGGGGGGCCCTGATATTTATCTGGCAAAGAAATTTAAAACATTATGTGATTAGACGATAAATAGTTGCGTTTGTAAAATTTGAAATATTCATTTTTATTTAACACCTGCAAATTTAGCTTAAAACCGACGATGTTAGCCAGAGATTTTAAACGCTTAAATTTGCAGACGTTGAAGAACAATTTCAAAAACACAACTATTTATCGATATTGTTACATGAAGTAAGTTATTAAAGTGAAGTCTATTTTTTTTTTTTTTAAAATGACAAAGACAGCTGTCAAATTAGAGTACACCAAAAAATTCTTTAAAGAAACTAGAAAATTAAAGTTTGAGTTGAGGAGGATCTTATGAACATGTTGTATCAATTTGTGTTGATATCGCCGTAGCTAATATGCGGGTATTCATTGTCATTCAACATAGGGTAACTTTTCAAATCGACCAGTCAGAATTGAGAATACAACGAAGTCATGTTACAATAAACAATGATGATTCACTTTGAAATGTAAAGGTACTGCAAACTATAAAGGAAATGAAATGAACAAAAAAAATATAAGTAAACGAACCGTCATTCGGTAAAATATTTGCAACAGGGCTGTATTCAATAACTCTGAAAGTTGTATTATCGACATATTTGGTGACATCAATTAGTTTGTCAGGAGGTTGACTTGCAAATCCATGATCAGCTAAGATTATGATATTGATTTTATCCAAAATATCATTTTCTTTCAGTTTCTTGATTAAATATCCGACAACTTTATCCAATCCACCTATCATGTTCTTCACTTGTTCAGAATCCGGACCAAAATGGTGACCAGTAACATCAGGTTCCTCGAAATAAAGCATACCAAGGTTGATTGGATAGGCGCCTGTAAACCAATCTATAACAGTGTCAATTCTTGATTCATTTTTAAGGTCAGGCGAAATGTCCATGTCATATAAAACTGTTCTTGATGGAAGATTTCCCTTTACAGCTGCTGTACAACCTGGCCACATATAAACTCCACTTCTGTGACTTGGATCTTGGAGCTGATTGGTCACCCAAATGGGTTCGCCTCCATTGTCGAACCATTCTGACTTAATTTGATCAACTTGTCGAGGCATAGAAAAATTATTTTTCGTTATTGGATCATACATGGAGTTTCCTACGACTCCATGACTCTCAGGCCATAAACCCGTCGACAGACTGTAAAAATTTGGGAATGTTTCTGTTGGGAATACATTTTTAAGCCCATGTTTTGTATGGACACCTTTCTTTGAGAAAACATCGAAGTTCGGTGTGTTTGTTTTTTGGAGATAATCCCACCGAAACCCGTCAAAAGCAACAACTAGAAGCGGTGGCACTTTTGTTTCCTCGAAATGACTGTCTGTTGTTATGAAGCAGCAAAACAGTAAAGTTAATAAAACTTGTAGCGACATTATGTGAGGAGAATACGTTTGTTGTCATGCGATGTAAACTCACTAAACGGAAGTGGAGCATACAACTGAAAGGGAGGTAACTCAAATGACTCAACTCACAATTGACCACAACGAGTTTTTTTGACAGAAGAGAACTTTTTATAATTCATCGCAGCCCATCTTTTGGCCATTTTCAAACCCAATCGGTTTTTTTGTCCAAAATGATGGTCACAATAGTTGAAATATCTAATAAATATTTATTATTGATTGACCATTTCTAAAAATGTCCAAAATAAAAGGATTTGAGAATTTAACTTGATTAAAATAGATATATATAACGGACGGAGCTATTAAATTTTTTTTTACCCGCTTCCTACCAATAACTTAAATTCTACTATTGCATTTTAATATCTTCTAAATATACAGTGTGTATTAAGAATGTGTCTCAATTACTATGTTATGTTTATATTGATTTTGAATGCGAATCTGAAACTCTTCAGAAGTAAACAAAAGTCTATAAGTAACAGGTGTGCCGGAAATCAATTCACCTTGAGCGTATTGTGTTACATGTGCACGGTGAAAATCATGCCGCCATTGACATATAGATAAAGATATAAACATATAAAGACGAGCAATTTCGACTTACAATTGAATCGAGTTATTTCTTCTAACCCATCTCTTAAAAAAGGGCACTGTAGATTTGGATGAACATTTCTTTGACCCAGGCGCCATAAAATTCAAAGTGACACAGATAATGTCTCATGATTTTTAATTTAGTTAAAATCGCCCCCCTAAACTTATGATATTTTTCTTTTCACTGATGATCGGAAAACGGCCCTAATAATGTTAAAAATTCGAAATTAAGTGTCCAATTAACGTGAATATGACTTAGATAAGCTTCTGAACACTATAAACATGACACACAGAGAATGTCTCATGATTTTTAATTTAAAATCGCCCCCCTAAAATTATGATATTTTTCTTTTCACTGATGATCGGAAAACGGCCCTAATAATGTTAAAAATTCGAAATTAAGTGTCCAATTAACGTGAATATGACTTAGATAAGCTTCTGAACACTATGAACCAATATTTGTGTTTTGTCTGCAGTAATTATAATATATATCATAAGTTTCCGAAATGACGTTTGAATCATTGGCGCGCGCCACTGTCCGGTTTTCGATCACAAACCACAACTATGACACGTTTATTGTTACTATTCTGAACTAATTAGCATTAGGATTCTGATTTTCTGAAACAACCACTACTTCTCGATAAAAAAAAACCCACCAAATATGAAGTTTGACATATATGACTCCAACAACATACTCTATATATATATATGGCCCTTTAATAAAATAGTTATTATAATTTAATATAATGTTTATTAGGGGATATAATTACCAGTCTGGAAGCTTAGATCTTCATGTAACGATGCAGTGATGAAACAAAATGTCTATACAATGTTTAAATCAACAAGCATATTTATTTATAGTTTGCTATCCTACAAATGTGGTATACATTTTTGTTTCTCGCCTTGCTTTTGTATTTTACTCTTATATTTTGATGATAACTCATTAGGGAAGCTTTTGAAAATAGAATCTTTGGATCCGTACATCAACAGCTTTTATCAATTATTTATCGACTGCTGTGGAAGAATTAAATAATAAATAAAAGTTGTTAATATGCAAGGAATCATAATCAGCAATAGTCTGCTGTTCATTGCATGTCTACATGTATACTGTTCAACTTTTGCTAAGGACCATGGAATGTATTCGTTATATAGTTGTTCAGAATATAACTAAAATGTTCATTTGTGACCAGCTCGGACTCATTTGAACATCTAACACATCCGATGAAAGATTTAAGAAATAGAAGACGAGTTGGTGTGCATCTATCTGTGTTTTATTCAACGATAGATGCACAACAACGAGTTTTCTATTTCTTATATGAGATACCCTTAACAATTACTTGCTTTATATATAAAACAGTTGAAAAATTATGGGTTTTTAAAAAAAAAAATCATTTTGAAAACAATGATGCCTCCCGCCGAAGTACATATTCGGACGAGTCCATTATCATGTATAGGTGTGGGCGCTCCAATATAAATAGAATCAAATTTATTGAACAATCAATATGAATTTGAAAATGTCCCGCCGGGATACGTTACGTCTCTATAATCCGTGCTTTTCTTTCTCTGCAAACCCAAACCTCTCTTTTTGGTTTCGAATCGACAGACGCCGAGTCAGCCAAGATGGACAATAACCCCCTCAAGTTTGATCAATGGACTTGGCCAATATGACGTCATTTGTAACGTTACTGAAATGACGTCATTAACCTCGCGCATGGTTGTATCGTAAAATAAAGCACATCGTCGTTCCCATGTTGTTCTCCATTGATTTAATGCCATGGGTATCTTATATTGCCAGAGAAAGTTTGCTAAATAAAGAAGAAGAATGTAGATATAGCTCAAGATAACAAAAGGTCAAAAGCGACTATTATATCAATAGCGTGTCATCAAAACGTGTATGTGAGCCTCCAGAACGCACTATGTATACAGCTCAATTGGCATCGAATTCTCATCCTTCCAATATGGCGCTGAATCTGCTGCTCTTGGTGACGGTTCCATTCTTCTGCGAGTGTATGATCTTCCCCGAGTTTCTGTTTGGTTCATGGTTAACTCACAACGTCAAGCGATGCTATTATTTTGAGAAGGTTTCACACAGGTTCTATCTATTTAATATAATGTTTATTAGGGGATATAATTACCAGTCTGGAAGCTTAGATCTTCATGTAACGATGCAGTGATGAAACAAAATGTCTATACAATGTTTAAATCAACAAGCATATTTATTTATAGTTTGCTATCCTACAAATGTGGTATACATTTTTGTTTCTCGCCTTGCTTTTGTATTTTACTCTTATATTTTGATGATAGCTCATTAGGGAAGCTTTTGAAAATAGAATCTTTGGATCCGTACATCAACAGCTTTTATCAATTATTTATCGACTGCTGTGGAAGAATTAAATAATAAATAAAAGTTGTTAATATGCAAGGAATCATAATCAGCAATAGTCTGCTGTTCATTGCATGTCTACATGTATACTGTTCAACTTTTGCTAAGGACCATGGAATGTATTCGTTATATAGTTGTTCAGAATATAACTAAAATGTTCATTTGTGACCAGCTCGGACTCATTTGAACATCTAACACATCCGATGAAAGATTTAAGAAATAGAAGACGAGTTGGTGTGCATCTATCTGTGTTTTATTCAACGATAGATGCACAACAACGAGTTTTCTATTTCTTATATGAGATACCCTTAACAATTACTTGCTTTATATATAAAACAGTTGAAAAATTATGGGTTTTTAAAAAAAAAAAATCATTTTGAAAACAATGATGCCTCCCGCCGAAGTACATATTCGGACGAGTCCATTATCATGTATAGGTGTGGGCGCTCCAATATAAATAGAATCAAATTTATTGAACAATCAATATGAATTTGAAAATGTCCCGCCGGGATACGTTACGTCTCTATAATCCGTGCTTTTCTTTCTCTGCAAACCCAAACCTCTCTTTTTGGTTTCGAATCGACAGACGCCGAGTCAGCCAAGATGGACAATAACCCCCTCAAGTTTGATCAATGGACTTGGCCAATATGACGTCATTTGTAACGTTACTGAAATGACGTCATTAACCTCGCGCATGGTTGTATCGTAAAATAAAGCACATCGTCGTTCCCATGTTGTTCTCCATTGATTTAATGCCGTGGGTATCTTATATTGCCAGAGAAAGTTTGCTAAATAAAGAAGAAGAATGTAGATATAGCTCAAGATAACAAAAGGTCAAAAGCGACTATTATATCAATAGCGTGTCATCAAAACGTGTATGTGAGCCTCCAGAACGCACTATGTACAGCTCAATTGGCATCGAATTCTCATCCTTCCAATATGGCGCTGAATCTGCTGCTCTTGGTGACGGTTCCATTCTTCTGCGAGTGTATGATCTTCCCCGAGTTTCTGTTTGGTTCATGGTTAACTCACAACGTCAAGCGATGCTATTATTTTGAGAAGGTTTCACACATGTTCTATTGGATCATGATCCGATGAACGAGCAGGCAACTCCAAAAGGATATTGTTATCCCCGATAGCTCCAGCTTAAGGTTTGTCGTAAAAATCCAAGATCTCATCCGAAACTGGTACCACTCATAGTGCTATTCTCAAGAACATACAGATTAGTCTTTTCATCCTAGCTGAATGGACCCATACCATTATTTAACGAACCTCCTTCAGACTTGTCACGCTCAGCAATGTTACCATCTGCCATACGTTTGCCCTGTCTTCTCCAATCTCTCCCCCGTCTATCATTTAAGTCGAGACACAATTTAAAATCATCCAAAAACAATGCAGGTCTCCAGTTATGAGCAGTCCAATCGACATGCTCAGAATCCCACTCTCGATATGCACCACCTCGAGCAGTTACAAAACTAGGAAATTTAGAAGAAAAACTGTTGTAAGCGCGATATCTCATGAACAGCTGCATCTAAAGTCTTCAAATTTGATATCAAACTTCAATGAATGGAGAAATACTCCGACACCAGTCTATAAAGGTCACTACGAGAGATTTTGCCTATAGCGTTTGAAGTGTGCGGAACTTGCGCACTTAAAGTTGCAAAATTTGACATCCGACATGGAAGAGTACTCAGACACCAGTCGATTTGGATGACCATGACTTCATTTTCAAGGTCACTTTAAAACTTGAACAACCTTTTGAAATGTTATTAGTGAGATACCTCATGAAGCAAGTTACACCTAGCAATGAAGAGATAGGAGTTGTGAATGGGTGAGTGATTGTGTTGTCCTTGTCTCCTGCAAAAATCAGAAATCTCGAATTCACCATATTTTAACTTTCATTTGGGCTTCTACAACCCAGCTACAACCCTGGGTTGTAGTCCTATTTGTAACAGCGTCTCTGAAATAAAAAGTTTGTTTTCTTGTGTAACGGCCAGGATATTTTCCCTAGAGGTGCCTGTTTTCTTTGTCCTTTTACTAATTAGAATACTCTAAGGGAGGTAATTGTTGTGGTTAGAAATCAGCCAAACCCCTAGCCAAACTGTTGCTAGGTAACTAGTTCCATACAAGTGGTTCCAAACTGACCAATGGTCAGAGATCATGTGACCCCAGTTCTGTAGAGGGATAATCAAAGCCTCTTATCGCCCTCTTCTTTGTCTGATCACCCAAGGGTTAACATCCACTGTACCATACTCTCCATTGTTCATAGGTAACTACACCAATTAGAACTTTTGCTTTTCCCTCTATGCTGTTATGGAACCCTATAATGTTCTAATGTATATTTATTATGCTTTTACTTGCTTTATTTATAATTAGCAGATAGCATTTTATATCAATTGCTAAATTCATTATCAATAACTTTGGAAATTCCAAATTCGATTTAATTAGCTCCATGCTAATTAAAGTTCCAAATTTCACTTTTCCTTGATTCAATCCTTTTATTCAATAAATGCATGGTGCATTTATATTCACTCATAGATAGTTGATATATCTATTTCGAAATTCAACAAGTGTATAGCCATTCCTTTGTCTCAGTCTCCACACATGGTATTAATTAAAGCCTCTTGCCCTGTAATGAGCATGATCCAAGATGGCCGCTTTAGATGTCAACTGGTAAGCTAAGCTATTAATCTGCATCTTGCTTATCAATGCGCTCATGCATCATTTACATAAGTTATTGGCTAAGCATGATTAAATGTGTATCCAAATTCATTTCTCATATTTGAACTATTATGTGATGTTTTTCCACATTGTTATTGTTAATCATATCATTGTTTTCCCTCACAATTCACATTATTGTTATCAATATCCTTCAAAGGATGTGAGGTTCTTTCACAATGATAATGCTACTATCAATATTGTTTTTATCTATTATGTTGCGCTCTTGATGTAAAGTCACCATTATCCTTATTAATACAGTTTGTGTTATTCATATGGCCCTTTCCCTATACCTTCAACCATTAGTGAAATTTAATTATGTAATATCTTATTACCGTATTCGACTTAATAACCGCCCACTCCCCTATAAGCGCCCACCCACCACGTTAAAATTTGACTGAACAATATGCGTCCTGTTTAGCGCCCACCTCTCAACATTGCTTACCTTGCATGCTGATTCATTGAAGAAGGTTTTTCAGTCTTGCAATAAGAGAATACAGGGGATTTTTAGACCCCCCAGCCACCATCAAAATGATAAAAGTTACAAAACCATATTTCAAAGACATGTGTATCGTAAGAAAACACTTTCAAGACTAAACTTGAGGACAATTTTTATCGTTTTAATTAGCGCCCACTTTAACCAATTTTTTAAGCGCCCCAGGCGCTTATCACGTCGAATACGGTATTGCATTTTAATATATTTCATTTTGCTAAAGTTAGGTATCACTTTGTTGGGTAGTCTCTGGTTATTCTACCTAATGGGTGTATGTACATATTGTTGGAGCCAACCTCAGTGGTCTGGTATATACAACCAACAAATAGTCATACCCCATCTTTATTATTCTCCATTTAAGTATAGGCCAGGTGCCCTATCATGGTTAATAATTTTCCCTTTACCGGTATTGATTTTGATTACATACATATATTGTTTGGTTATATACATATATATGTATTCCCTAGGGCCCTTTGTATAATAGTGTGACTGGTAACTTACATCAGGTGGCTACATTTCCTTATGTGGAAAGATGTGATGATTACTCTGGGGAGATTTATAGTAATAAATGTAAATAAATAAAAATATTCATTGGGTCGTTGCAAGCGCTGATGCTGCTTGCCAAAATGTATGTATTTATCTTTTACATTATCTATCTATCCTTTAAATAGTTTTCATCACATCTATCATACCACTTAAATCAACTTTAAATGATTCATATGTCATATATTCATTTAACCTCTTCTTTGTCTGATCACCCAAGGGTTAACATCCACTGTACCATACTCTCCATTGTTCATAGGTACCCCCTTGGATGTACAGACAAGATTTGCACCAATCATCACTAAGTTTCTTTCATCCAATACATCATTATCACTTTCATTCCTGTGTTGTGTCATCTTTGACTGGAGTACTCGAGCTAGCACGCTTGTCCATCCTTTACCGTGAGACTGAAATTAGTCTAATTAGGTGATTTCAACCAAGTCTTACACTTGTTTGATACCAACAGCTATTTAATAGCGTTTACTTGTTCTTGATGTATTACTGTAACACTGATGTAATATTTGATTGTGTCATGCAACTTATGAATGAAATATTCCAAGAACGAGACAACACCATTTAATGGTTTGTGGTCATGTTGAAACTTAACTTTTAGTATTGTAATGTCACAAGGTTTATGCTTTGGGACATATTGATATCAAATACCTTTTCATATTGATAATGACAACTGAATTGATTATGAAAAGATCACTCACTGTAGAAACTGTGCATAAGTGTGTCTACGATTTTAACTCATTTCTGTAAGAGCCACTCCGTGATTTTCATAACATATTATTTACCTTTGATACGAACCTAAATGTCATATGTGGTGATATAAAATCAAAACATCTTAACTATTCATGCCCAAAAGACATGTATATGACAAATACTGGTTTTCCATGAAAATCTGAAAAACAGCCTTATAAATGCAAAGAGGTGTAGATATCACGTCCAATATACATGAATACTAGTTAAATAACCTATCAAACACTATCAACTCCTAACTGCCCTCCTGGCTGTTTTAGATAGCTCTCCAAAATTACGTTTGACTACTAGTATTTGACGCATGCCTCTGTCCGGTTTTCGATCATAATTGCGACGTTCTACCTTCATATTGTCACTGTAAAAAACACAATAAGCTTCAAAATGTGTATTTTTGGTAACAGTCGATACTTCGCGATCAAATGACACCATTGATTAACTTTGGCATATATGACTCCAACAACTCACGGAGTGGCTCTTTAATTGCAGAAGGGATAGGTCACGTTTGTGACAATTACTTGTTATCATGTGGTTAGGGTAAAAAAGAGCAACAACCTCATGGTCCAGTTTGTTCAATATATTTCCCACACGACTTGTGACATACAACAAAACACCAATGCTAAAAACATTCAATTTATTTCCAATTTTCACAACCATACTTTACAAGCACCACCAGATTTATGTTAAAGATAAGGCACCAGTGTTCCTCCATCTTCTCACCCAAGGTAAACCTATGATATAAGGCTAGCCTGCTGTCATCACTCATTTTCCTTCTAAAGAGCGTATATCACTTACATCCTGCCGACTAGTAATATTTGTGTGAAAAGCCAGTAATCTTCTGTACACTATTGGGATGAGCTGAATCAGAATTTTGCTAAGAAACTAGCAGACCCTGTAGAGTACTCAATCATCAAGTCAATTATCCTTGTCATCAGTTTATCTTAAAACAAAAGTCACCCTGGACCTGGTATGTGGTGTTTGGGTGGGAGCAAAGAGTGGGAGTTGGGGATGACAGTTGAGGTCAAATTTTACCCAGCAAGGTAGTGTAGTGTGATAAGCAGTTTGGAGCATGTAGCTCTTTTCTGTACAACATATTCAATTTTGAGCATTTTTTATTGTTTTAATACCATAGAAATTATGACATAAGTAAAAGGGCATGATAGAAATAGTAAACATAAGATCTTTTTCAGCCAATCAATTATATAAACTTTCAATTAATTAATCATGGTATAATGAGGATCATGTAACAATGTCTTGTAATGCCATACACATATGATTGAATTTTGAAGGCGTGCAAGAAAATGCATTGTTCAATTAATATCATCATCATTGACCACTCAATTATTCAAACTTTCAATTAACATATCATGTGTAATTAGCCTTATTGCAAGATGTTTCAATCTTTCATTTAATTACAATTGTATGGCTATTTGATCCTAGATGAGGACTTTATAGTGGGACTATAACTTTCTGCTATAGTACACCAAAAAAAAGAAGACAAGTAAAAGTATAACGACTTCTACAATGAAGAATGCAAGAAAAGCCTTTTCCTTACTGCTGTTTAATCATTGATCATTGTTGCATTGATTAGATACAATACAATATCTGAATTTGAGCAAACACATTATACAGCTACCTTCCTCTAAACTGATCTCAAGTCAGAAAATTATATTCAGAAAATCTTGCACCCTGCAACAACCTGTCATTTATCCTTTAAAATGAAATTAAAAACACAAAGCCACAACAATGGAAGATATAACAAAGAATAATATCAACGGCATATTCCGATCAAGATAAATGAGAATTCTATTTACATACTTATAATTCTAAGCTTTTCAAATTTTAAGAAATGATATTTATGTGATATGATACTTGACTATGAAAATTATACATATATACAGTTTATCATTGATTATACAAAATGAACAAAAATAAAATAAACGCTTTACAACTTTTACATACACATTGGTGTCAGAAAATAATCAGGTATTTTATTTAAATCTGAAAGTTAACATGATTACAGAATAAAATGAAATATGAAAATAATACATTTGCTGGTTATGATATGTAGATCTAAATTCAATTTAAATGAAACCTAGCCATTGGCTTACATTTCATTTTCAACAACACAAACTTAAGATGTGCTATTATTAGATCTATATTGAAAAGAAAATGGTAGATCTTACGAAACCGATCATATTGCTAAATTGCCTGGTTTTTAATCAACAATTTAGACTTTAATCTGTTTATTGGTCTTTTCATTTAACTCATAAGCATGAAGAAGCTAATTTTCAGAAACAACCACTCGAACCAACTCGATCATATATCATCATTTATGACTTTTGACATATGTTACCCCTTACAACATACTCTGTGTACCTCTATTTTGGATTACTACCTTATCAAATTAAGAAATTTTTTTAAGTAATTACATTACAAAATCTATTATAAAAAAAATTAATTTAATATAAAAATAAAATCATAAAAACTCAAAAAGAACAAAAGCATAGCAGATATAGACATCACCAAAGCATATGATATAACTTTGTTTACAACGGGAGGAACATTTATGAAAATTTTACATTTCAGAAATATGTCAAAATATAAATATTGTTTTATCTTCACTTATCCAGCTTCAGGTATTTTTTCATTGCATTTAAATGAGATAACATGAAAAGCTTCCACAAATATTTTTCTCCGAAATTTTCTAAATTAAGGTTAAAGTTAGCTTTCAATTTTAAGCTGCTAATAAAAATGAAACTTTACCTTGACACAACACAAATGATGACAAAATATTATGTTTGACAACAAAGATATTTAAGAAAATTTCCACCTATAAAATTTCAATATAAAAAAAACATAAGAGAATAAGAAAATTTATGCATGATACTTTAGCCTATGAAACACTGACTTAAATGCAAAGAAATAAAACAAGTTTGATATTTATCAATATTCAATGAATGAACAGAAACAGGAAAACATAGCTTAAAGACATTTAAGGAATTTAAAGGAAAATAAGCCAATTATATACAAACATAGAATATCACAATAAAGTTTTGAATTGCACATGAAAACATTTGTCAAAATAAAAAAATTTCCATAATGGATCTTATCAATAAAGGAAAATTCAGTCCACATTATCAAATCCTATTCATAAAAATACTCCTTTTGAGGAAAAGCTTAAGAATTGACCCTCTGAATATTCCAATTCTAAATTGTTTAAACACCTCTAAAATATCAACCCTGGATCTCTACAGTTAACATTCAGATCTACATTATCTTTAGAGCAAAGTTCAAACTTCAAAATCCTTTTGTATGCAAACAATTTTCATAGACTTTGAAACAAATAGAAAACTATCAAATAATAAAATGTAATCTTACTCTAGGCAAAGCCTTATGCAAAGAAACCACAAGACTGTTAATAAAAAAAAGTTCACAAATGTACCCTGATGTTAGCATGGTGAAGGACAAACTCTTTCATAGATCTTTAATAGATCATTTCAGACAAGTTTTGAGATAATATCAAGGAAGTTAAAAATCAAAGTAAAATCCTTTCAAATATTAAAGGAAATTAAGGAAATGATATAAATAAATTGATATCTTTCAGAAAAAAAACTTTCCCTAAAATTTAAAACGTGTTTAAAACTTACACACAATCTACATTCCAGTACCTTCCTTAGGTTCATAGTGAGGAATTTAATCTCATCACTTAATTTATAAAATCTAATTGGAAGACTAAGTTTTCTAATGAAAAGAAGCAGTAATGTATCATGTTCGATTAGCTACGCCAATCCATTTTTCCACCTCAAATGATCAAGGTGTTCACACAAAAATGGCTGACAGTAGTTGTTGCTTGATACTTGTTTATTTCCTCTCTGACTGTGTATGGATAATTAGGTTGAGTAATGAGATGTTATGACCCTCTAAAGATAACACATTTGACATAAAGTTACTTATTTTTGAAATTTGGAAAAAATAGATGTTGCCAAAAAGGTGCTACTGCCCCTACGAAATAACCTTCATCTTAAGCAATTCCAAAATATCATCAACACCAATATCAATTCAAATATATATCTCAACAACATCTGTTTATAATAGTAACAAACTTTGAAGAGCACCTTGCAATGTTTATTGTAAACTAACTGAATTCTTCATCAGAGTCAGCCAATAGGGGAAGCTTCACGTCTGACGGTGGTGTATATCGTAGACCATCCATGCTGGTCTTCATTGGTAGCATTTTTCCTTGTTGACGCTTCAGATAGCGGTGATGCTGACACGTTGCAACTGAGAACACACCCGCTAACATGGCAACCAGAATCAATGCAACAATGTCTGAAACAAAACAAAATAAAAGTTATTGAAAGTAAACATCTTCTTTGAATGTCATTCTAAAAGGTGACAAAAATAGGAAATAGAAACAAAACTAAAGTTATTGAGAGTAAACACCTTCTTTGAATGTCTTCCTAAGACCTTAGGTAATCGGGGAAAATTTTGTTGGAATAAAAATTTGAGATTCTGAAGTGGAGTCCCCTGCAACCTTCATCACTGGCAACTTCGCCAGTCATGGGAGTGGACACAAGTCATGCCATGTAGAGGAAGTTGTGTCGCAATAGCCTAGTGGTCAAAACTGAAAGTTGGGGAAATGCTGCAACTTTTAAATTAGCGGGTAATTTTGACTAGTCTATAACACCTCTTGAGGAAGATGCCGCTGAAGAAGATTCCATATATACATTCATTGCAAGTCTAGAAAAAGGAAGTGTATGTGTATGAAAGTTGTACTTAAATCAAATAGTCTTCATTGGCTACTACAAGAGAAAGGGTAATACAAGCACTTGCTCCTGTTCAGCATCAGCAACTTTAAGAACTGGGCTTATGGTTGATCTCTGGGCTATGATCAGTTAGACAGAGGGCTTCCATGTTCTTATAAAATAGGGCTTCCACGGGTCCAAAATATTGGACTCGAGTACTCAAGGGGTCAGACTCGACTCGGACTCAGGTACTTGAATTTGTCATATATCAGAAATAAAGATATAAATGTAAGTGTAACTGTGTAATATATTTTGAAACAATGACATTTACCTAAGTTTCAAATTTGCTGATGTATCAGGATGCTGGCCATTTATCACTATGGCAATGTCACCAAATCTAAATATGAATCGTTACCTTATTGTTTCAAGAGTTTTAACCACATAATGCGGCCAGTAAACATTTTCAAAGGTAACCTTATTAGAGTTATCTCCCTTTGTCCAGTCCTCGAGTCCAAGAAAATGGACTCGAGTCTAACTTAACCCGACTAGTACTTGAGTACTCGAGTACCTGTGGAAGCCCTATTATAAAATTGACTGCAATGACAACCTTTATGGGTAAGTTACCTAGAGTTGGAGTATAAGTTGGGAGTCAGACGGGAGTAGAAAGTTTGACACACAAATGTAAGCAGACAAATAATCTCTAAACCTAATATTCTTAACAATATTTCATAAGCCAATTAACATCAGATTTACAATATTTGACATCTTACATGTCCCAAACGTTACTGCAGTGGAGTGTCCCAATCCATTGTCCGATGTCAACACATCTTTCAGCAAGGGGCGAGAACTCTCAAGGCTGCCATTGTTGGGGGCAGGAGTAAGACAAAGAAGGTGACACATGAGGGGGTAGACGTCCACGTTGTTCATCACTTCAATGCTCGCTCCCCGCTTGAAGGACGGACCCATCGCCAGGAAGAACGGATGCATATCCAGCAGGTTGTTGTTCCATCCATGTTCACCGGCTGGAGGATGATATCAACGAATCACGTTTAATTTATTTTAGCAGATGACCATGATGAAATATTTATGCAATTAATTCAAGTCATATCAAGTATATCGGCGTACGGACTGTCAGGAAATGTCTCAATCTCCTTGACTTCCTCAAAATAGCTTTAATAAAAGTTTTATTGATATGATGTAAGTCTTTTATATTTGATTTAGAATATGGATTAAGATATCATGATTCTGCAATTTATCATCCAAAACTGTGTTCCACAGGAGATATTGCTTGTGGAAGATCAAGCGATATCTCTTAGTAGAGATATCGTTTTGACAGTAGATTTTAAACAATGCCCTATTACAGTCAAGTTCATGACATCACAATTGTTTCACATCATCAAGTAATGACATCATGAACATGATGACATCACAATGCTATGACATCACTCCACTGAGAGTCTTAAAATAGTGCAGTGTTCAGAAATACAAATTTTTCACAGAATCGAAATGAAAAATGATTTTGGATGATAAATAGAATCTCACCCTTGTGTCTTCTGATATCAAATATATCAACACTCGTCAAGCCTCGGATATTTGTAACTTTTATCAACTCGTGTTGATATATTAGATATCAGAAGACACTTGGGTGAGATTCTCTATGTGTAGCATCAACAAATTATATATTATCTAAAATCAGATATATCATTAAAAACAGCAATCATTAAAAAAGTGGTATAGACCCATTGATAATATTGATCAATAAATTCCTTGGCCATGCTATTTACCCCATTCAAGACTATAATTGGCAATGTTAAAAATGGAATTTTTATGATTGGTATTATGTCAAAGTGTCAATTAATAAACTGCTTTACAAATTTAAAATTTCAATCTCAAAATCTCAAACTATTTTTCATCTGATTTGGGTCCCACTTATATCCACATAAAGAGAAACATGCGACACTGTCTCTCTGTATTTGAAAACATCTTCAAAAAGTACTAAATCCATATAGAACAACTTTGAAAACTGAGCAAGAATACAGGTTTACCTTTTCATGGTATATTTTCAAATATAAAGCCAGCCTTAGTAAAATAAGTAATCCTACATCTGAATTTCAGTATTCTAAATATTGATATGGAGAAATAACAGATGGAAATTTCAAGTCTATTTCAAAGAATATTTTGATCACTTGTACAAACGAAAGGTCTCATGAAAACTCTTCATGCTGCATGGTGGTAATCTAAGTGGTAGATACAGATGGGCTAGACCTAAATGCAATATAAAATGCAAACAATGTTAGTCACACGTAACCATGATAAGCTGAGCTACATTTTGATGGATTATTCTTTACCTTTAAACTGAGTGCAAAAACAGTATCGTTGAATGGCATTTTATATGTTGTAGATTTTTAGGAAAACCAGGTTTAAAGGATAGTCAATTTCTATATTGCAATGAGTGCGATGTTTACCAATGTATCACTTACTTGATAATGGTGTCAAACGTAACACTCATTGAAATAAAGAAGTTAACTATCCATAAAACCTGATCTTCCTTTAACTAAAATCATTTGATTTGAAAGTTTGTGGCAATTGATCTGCCAGGTTGTGCCTTTTATCTTTAATTTCTTTTAAAATGACCTACCCACAGTTGCTGATCCGTTGTGTTTTAGCTGGTAGTGATCTTCAGGCAGAATAAGTATGGGCATAATGCGATCATTGTGTTTATAATGGAAGGATTCTGGGATGTCTTCCTTCAAGTAAACTGTGAAGTGGCCGTTTTCCATCGCTGCTTTTGTCAGGTTCTTATACAGTTCTTCCTGTTTTCCTACAATAGTTTACACAACTTCTTAAGTATCAAATAAAACTGTGATAGTTAATTTAAAAATATATAATTAATTTAATATAAAGGACTTTGAGGGTCTGAGCTATGAATCTGCATCCTCTCACTAAATACTGTTCACTAACTCATACATTCAATGCATAATAAGTAACAACCAGTCATCTGAAATTGCATTCAAAATGTTCTAACAACTTACATCAAATGATCAAAATGCCAAGACTTTAATTTCCATCTTGGCAGTAGACTTATGTGGAAAGCTCTAGCTTGTTTGAGTGTGCGGAACACATGAAATGTGGACACATGCAAAAATATTGTATGCAGGATCCAACTTCAGTCTCCATGAGACAATATGATATCTTGGTATTTCGCACTTACGTTGCCAAAGAGCTATGAAGTTTTTGCCTCCATCAAAGGCACTAGTGCACGCTTTTATGGTTTAAATTGGCTATTCTAAGGTTTAAGAGGACTTATGCATTCACTTAAACTTTCTGTCGATGAAATGAAATACTAAACATTCTTTGCAATTTACCTGCAATCAACAATGAAAACCTTAAGACAGACGCTGTCAGCTTGGACATATAAAAAACTATGGTTATCTGTGCACAAAACAAATAAATTATTGACATTTGGAAACGACTGAACTAGCTAGTACTGTGAGCAGCTATTGGATTTACTTTAATTCTTAAACTCTGAACTGAGGACAAATCATGAAATCTGTTTAATGAAAGCAATGTTGTAAATTAACCGATTTAATAACACAGTATTAGCATTGTTATTAAATTGACCATAGCGGCTGCCGTTTCCAATTTCTTGTTATGAGCAAAATTTTAATATTTCCGATATCGTAGTTCATGCGGATTTAATGTAACGTAACATTAAATACTTCCGGCCTTTAAAAATCCACTTTACTACCTGAATACGTAAATATTTGTTAAATAACCTACAAGGTAGATTACTTGATTGAGGATAGTGAGTAATATCGAGAGATATGCAGTATATGTACCTTTGTTGTTTTTACGAAATATTGGCGTGCACTAGTGCGTTTAAGATGAACATTTTAGTTGGGTTTGTAATCAAGCTACTGGGTAAGTTACAAAAACAATCAAGTCTAAAACTGTTTTTCCTTTTCAGTCATTTGGCTGCTTAATAATACTACAATGCCCATTAAAACCAAAAAAACATTTACATTGGTAAATGATAAAGAAGTCAAGTCTCACATCAACAGTCATACGGCCGATTATTGAAATCAGCAACAGCTGTTGTGACAATATGTGAACACTATTATAATATGTGCAGAAATTCTTCCATTTAAAAGGAATTTTTGTTTCAGAATTCTTATCACTCATTGAAAACAAACATTATAAAAATATATTGTCAGGTAAATGTATATTATTTAACATTCTTTTAAATACTTTTTTGAAACTTCTGATTAAAATTTTGTTTTATCCTCATTTTAAAGTCCTGATTTGAGAGGCAAAGCTGAAAAATACTCTGGTGTACCAAAATTAATGTCTCCGAATAATGGTTATAATTTCTAAAGTGACTCGAAATATTTCTCATTCTTTTTCCTGATATAAGTATCAAATTCATATTCAAATAATTTTAAAATGTTCCTCTCTCAGAATAAAAGTGATATTAAGACCAAAGGAAAAGATATTTTTTTCTTTCTTAATCCCATTTGAATTCAAATTTTTTAAGTCTAATACAAATTGTTTTCAATTCTACATGGAATTTAAATAGTTGCAGTCCTTATTTTTCCAATAATTCACACAAAAAAGGCACTAAAAATATGTCTACCATATCCTTGCCAAATTTTGTAAACAATTAAGGAGAACAGAATAACTGTCTTTTATGATTTGTCTTAAATGAAATTTCATGATGCAGAAAGAATTAGAGTTTCATTAAATGCAAACCTTCATTTGGTAATATGTTTGCCACAGGATTTGAAGCAAATATTCTGTAAGATAAAGGATCAATGAACTGATCCAAATCAATCACTTTGTCAGGAGGAGATGAAGCAAATCCATGATCGCTTGTTATAATAATGTTTGTTGTATCTAACAAATTATTGTCTTTCATTTTCTTAAGCAAATATCCAACCACTTTATCCAACCCTCCAATCATTCTAGTTATGACCTCCGATTCCGGTCCGAATGGATGAGCAAATTCATCTGGATCCTGAAAGTATAAAAGTCCTAAATTTATCGGGTACTTTGAAGTAAACCACTCTATGACAGTGTCTACTCTTGTTTCATTTTTAACTTTTCCATCAAACATGACATGTCTAGTTGGAGTCATTTGCTTGACAGGTGCACTACTGCCAGGCCACATGAAGGCTCCACTTCGGTGCTTGGAGTTTTGAAGCTGATTCGTAACCCAAATTGGTTCGCCACCATTATCAAACCACTTGGCACTTGTTTGATCTTCCTTGTTTGAAAGTGTAAATGTTTCGTTTAGGTGCGGATCAAACATGGTGTTTGCAACGATTCCGTGACTTTCTTCCCACAGTCCCGTGGCTAGGGTGTTGTGATTCGGGAATGTTTTCGTTATAAAGGCATTTTTCAGTCCGAACTTTGAATGAACACCTTGTTTTATAAACACGTCGAAGTTCGGTGTATTTGTCCTGTTCAGATAATTCCATCGGAATCCATCAAACGAAATCAACAGTAATTTATTAGCTGAGCATGATTTCCCATCGTATTCTGATACGAACCCAATCAAAACTAGAAATAACGAGTTCTTCCACAGAATTTTGATATTCATTTTGACGTCTGGATGCTTTTTTTCAAACTGTCATATGTTTCGGTTGTGTCACAAGGCTCATAACAAAGGGAGGTAACTCTAAACGATCTTCTCAGCCTGCTCACCACACAGAATTTCCTGTCCACTTTGCGGGGAAAACAATTCGTACAGGGATTTGTATTGCTGATAATAATTTATAACAATTGTCCATCATTTCATCAATAGCAACTCTCGTTCAGTTTGATATGCAAAAACCATCTGAACATGCCTATAATTCAAAATATTAATATACTTACAGGATGAAACTAAATATTGTTTTAACTTGGTAATGAAACATCTGTAGCCCCTAACTTTTACAGTTTAGCGTTGGCAGCATTTTCCCAGTTATTGTGATTTATCTCTCCCCCAGGACATCAGTCTTTTTAAAGCCTTGACACCACGACACACATACTAATAAGTATGAAGATAAAGTTGTCTTCATATAGATATATATGTGAATCGTTGTCTTTGATTTGATCAAATATTTTAGGTGAGGTGAGGTTATTGTTAGGTTAAACGCCACTTTTAAGAGTCATTCACTCATATCACGGCTGCTAGTATTAGTGCAGGGATAAAGCCAGCAACGACACTGTGACTATGCATTGCGGTGAAACCTGCGAGCACGGTTGGGACTAGCGAACCAGGGTGGTAGGCTACTGCGATGAAATTCAGTGTAGCATTGAACCTAAACCTTACTGCGTGTAGAACAGTTCTCTACTGCAGACAAAGTTGACCAAGCCCTTGCCAAATTCATCAAAACGGTAGTACAGATGTACCCTTATTGTCAATACAATTCTCTTTCACAAAAATGTGTACCACTTCTGTTATCAATCCTGCCAGACTATAAGATGTAGAAAAAAAGAAACATTTAGTGGTGATGTGATAAATGCTTTTCCTTTTTAAAATTAAAAAACTCTTTAAAACCGTTGAAATTATAAAGTTAACTCTGTCTTTCGTTGTGAAATTGTAGCGTTTAATGTATTACTTTATCGCATAGGCATTGTAGACTGCTTGTTTCTGTCACCCTTAATATATAATATTTGTAGATGTCAATATTTTACTTTATCGAGGTATTCAGATAGGCTGCTAGCCTGCTTACCAATCCATTTATCTTTTTCAAATAAATATTGTTTAAACCAGAAAAACTAAATCTGCAAAACTGCTATTCAGTTCAGACAATACAGTTTGATTCAATTCTCATAAAATCATACATGATTAATCATTTTAATGAAAGACACTGTTATTACAACATACACGCCCCTTTCTAGTTGCAAAATCGAATAACAAATACCCGATAAGTTACTTGTCTATATTTGTAAAAGGAACATAACTCGTAATCAGTTATCCACACCCAATATAACTTGTGATAAACTAACAAAGGCCTGCTATTATCATTAGCTTCTCCTATCGTCTCACGTCTTTGTGCGTCACGAAGTGGAGTAGGAACTTTTCATTTCCGTTTGACACTTGCGTATTTTTGTATGTAGGCATTTATATCGTGACTGATTTCATAATTGGGCGTTGATATTCGTCAGATTGTACATAGAGACTTGTTGAATATTATTTGACTTTTTTCATTAGTCTTTTTTGTGTCGTTTTATGAGGATACCGGAATATTTTCAGGCGGCGAAGTACAGCCAGAGAAACTTCACCAGAAAAGATGACATTTGATCATTACGTTTTGTATGTAAGTTAACAACTTTTCTAACTCATGTACACACTCGATGTTTTAAATTCTTAGTTGGGTATCTAAAATTTGTTTATGGCAATCAGTATTTCATTAAGAATTATCAAGAAACCTACGCTATTGTTAGATTTAAGTTGTGAATTTTTTGTTTTGTTTTTACATTTAACTGCTTTGATGTATATATTATTGTTTAGGGATTAAGACGTTTCATACTGGTTGCTTCAAGTGTCTTTCTAATCTTGTAGTCAGCATGTTTGACCTCTAGGATGCTGATGTTGTTTCAAAGGATGCGGTTGTCAGGGTGGGCTTGGAAGTGGTCTGATTTGACTGATTTTGAAGTTATCCTCTGTACAGAGGTCTGGTGTTGTTTGATTTTAAGTTGAAGAGCGAGAGCCGAGATTCATGTTCCCATGAATGATGACCACACATCACAATAGGCCCATTTTTATGTTACTGTATTCTTTAAATTATTTTCTCATATTACTTGTTATTAATTCAAGCGCCCAAATCGCTGTACATTGTCCGTTTTCGATCAAAGAAAAGATCAAGGCAGTAACAAAAACACACAGACCTTAATAGTAATACATAACTCAACCGACGACGTTAGTTATGGATATTTTGTCAGCAACAGATTTCGTTGGAAAACTTTGGCATAAATAACCCCAAAACTCGTGATTGTTAAGTCGTATAGCCGAAAGTAGTAAAAATGCTCTAGCCCATAATATCATCTTATATGTCATTCCATCTAAACGTTAACGTGTGAACTACAAACTACGACCAATCACAGTTATGGTTAGCTGTCAAGTTGAGCTAGTCCAAGGTAATTTTCATCAGTTTCGGACCAAAGGATTAGTGAATTCCCGGTCCTGAGTTAAAAAGCTCGTGTTTGGCCAGTCATGAGAATGATTAATAAATAAAGCATACTATAATATAAATTATCTTTAATAAATCATACGAAACCAGGAATCATTATTTGTTTATAAAGAAAAATATTTCCAATAAATACATTTCTCATTTCAAATATGAAAGCCATTGGGAATATTGTACCACATGAAATCACTTATAATACCTCATATGAAATTGAAAGTGATTTTCTGAGTAAATCATATCAAATTTGACATTGTAGATAGATCTGACACGAAAGGAATTGGGGACGTCATATAACAAATGAATAAGTTTTTATCAAAATATACAATTATAATATGAATATAAAGTAAATTATTTCGAGTACGCGTCAATCCCTATAACACGAGGAAGTATTTGTATGCTATGGATAGAAACTGGACCACTTCCTTGTCAGATTAACTTTAACACGCAGTCCATGCGTGGCATGACTCGAACAAGGTCTTGATCCAGAAGAAGTTGAATAAACCGAAAATAGAAAGGAAATCAATTTTTATTGTGTTGTTCGTTCGTCTCTTATTGAGAGTAAAGATGTAGTTATAAAAATGTATCCTATTTCTATTTATTAGATTGCTTCAAAGTTGTGTTTTCTGATTGAATACATAGATATAAGAAAATCATATATTCAGTTATTTGATTGCTTCTAAATATGCATGACACAAGCAGTTTTCATCTTTTGTGAAACTTGAGCAATTTGATGAAAACAGTTACTTTATAGGCTCAAATAAAGGTGGTCAAAGAATGGTGGATATTATTCACAATTGAAACTTATACTTGTTTGTCACCGTTCTTGGGTTTTTAAAAGCTTTGTTCATTTTCATCAGCATTGTGACCAGCATATATGAGGTGATTTCTAAACTAGACGCTCCTTAGATTTGTTAGTAAAAAGTTAGTATCTATAGTGTTACACTGTTTTTTTTTCTTCTGATATGCATGTCATTATGTACACGTCTTGTAGAGAATTAACCCCTAGTTGCGACGGCCGAGGACATGTATGTGGCCTTGACAAGTATTTTGCCAAAACCTTAATTTCTCCACTTATATAAGGTTTTATAACAGCAAAAAGGTTTTAAAATGAAGCTACAGGGATTCTGAGAAAATGGTTGACAAGTAGAATTGGTAAAGTTATCTTTCGGTATGTGTTGTAGAAAATTAACCCCTATTGGCCAAGGATCATAATATGTGGCGAGACAGATTTTTGTGTGAAAACCTTGATTTCTCTGTTAATAATAGGTTCTATAGTACAAAAAGGTTATCAAAATGAAACTATGCTTACATGGTTTCTTTAAGTATTGTTGTCAAGTGGAGTTGGTAAAGATATCTTACATGTATTTTAAAGAATTAATCCCAGTGGCCATGGCCGAGGATCATATTTGTCCAGATGAATGTTTAGTGTTCAAACCTTGGTTTTTCTGTTAAAATCCTATCATATGACACAAAAGTGGCATCAAATGTGAAGCTATGTTCTATGGTTCTCAAACAAAAGGGTTATCGACTTGACTTAGTTCAGTTCTTTTCTTGGGTTGCGAATGCGGTCATAGCTGGGGACCATATATGGTCCCATGGCATCGTATGGTGTTTGGGGGAGGGGACTTTATATAATTATGGTCTACGGGCACTCTAAGTGCTAAGGGCATTTTGTAGAAATTTTCATACGATTCGAAAAATCTAGTTAAAACTAGCTGTAAAATTATACGTCTCGGGGTCCGGCAGATAATTACAGGTAGTTTAAATAACTAGATTGTCGAATTAAAGTGTTCTTCAATTAATTACTGTATCGTCGATCAAATTTCTAAAGGGTCAAAAGAATTCAAATATGAACAAATCTCTTTAAAATCGAGCGTCATCAAGTAATGACAAAAGCAGGGTTTTTTTCAATTTTCAATTTCATCATAGTTTATATCTGGTTTCAAATTTCGTCCATCCTGTAGGCTATACAAGTTGAACTTACGCTAAACGGCAGTTGGCCTAGATATGATATAGCCTATATTAAAGAGCCACTCCGTGAGTTGTTGGGATCATATATGCCAAACTTAATCAATGATGTCATTTGATCGCGAAGTATCGACTGTCACCAAAAAGAAACATTTTAAAGCTAATTTGTTTTGTACAGTGACAATAGGAAGGTTGAACGTCGCAATTATGATCGAAAACGGGACAGTGGCGCGCGTCAAATAGTCATTTTAAACGTTATTTTGGAGACTTATCTAAAACAGCCAGGCGGGCAATTAGGAGTTGATGGTGTGTGTTAGGTTAAGGCTGTTTTTAGATTTTCATGGAAAACCAGTATTTGTTATATACATGTCTTTTGGACATGAAATATTAAATGTTTTGATTTTATATCACCACATACGACATTTAGGTTCGTATCAAAGGTAAAAAATATGTTATGAAAATGGGAACCAGTGATTTCGTAGACAAAACGTTTTCGTAGACGGGGTGATTTCGTAGACACGGTGTTTTCGTAGGCAGATTAAACGGTGGATTCGTAGACACATTATAAACACATTATAAACTTTGAATTTATTTTTATTTTCAGTTATATTATACATTATCGATGTTCGAATACCTATATTTTATCATTTTAATCATTTTAATTTTATTGGTGTATAAGCTCCACGTCAATGGCCGTTACGAAGATCGATTTCCTTGTTCTGTTTTTGTTCACTTACATCATAATTCGTAATTTTTGGGTTTATTTCCTTTTAATGTGTTAATGAGTAATTGTTTTTGTTTACTAAAATGGTAGTTATTTTCATATTTGTAGATTGAAGCGTAATAAAATACCACATAAAAAGCATGAAGTTTTTCAACAAATGTATTTTCATTTTTCAATGGACGAGAGGTCTGTTAATTCTTAAGGTCGGACTTCTTTCGTACATACAACGCAGAGAGCCATAGTTGATGCAGAATGACATTGAATGTTAATCTTGCATCTTATATACCTTATTTGTTTGTACAAAAAGTATTAACCTACTCATCTCAGTACAGGATGTATTAGTGTATAGTGAGATGTTTTGATTGTAAATTGCTTTGTCGGCAACTCACCTTTTTCATCTTCCCGTGAGTTGTTAATCTGCCAATCGTCGCTGATTGATGGTAAATCTTATATATTATCATACTTACCTAATTTGTTTATTTATTCACAAAGAACTAAAACAAAACAAACAACAACAATTATGGGCTTCCTTTATTAAAACATCGTATTTCAACAGTCGTATATATGTATCATCTCAACTTGGGATCGCGTCCCATCTTAAGATGGGACGCGTCCCAACTTGGAATTCTAAGTTGGGACGTCCCATCTTGAGATGGGACGGCGAATACTTTAACATGTTCATAATATTCTTATTCTAATGTTGAATTTAGTAATAACATGATAACATGTATCATTTAGATAAGCGCTTTAAGGCCCTCGAAAGATATTTTGATTTTATGTTGATTTTCATGACTTATTGGCTATATCTATCTCTCATCGCATACGAGTCTTTCATCATAGTACAATACGATTTCAAAAGTAATTCTGATACAATATCTTATAAATTTTTCATTATATTCTTTAAAATGTTTAATTGTGACAGCATGTTAAGCAAATAAAAAAAAGAAATATACACTCAAAACCCACTCTTAGTGAATACCAAGAATGCTAATGCCTTCTAATCAGTTCAAATTCTTACACATAAACCGTTCCGTTAAGCATGATTTCAATGTACTCATTGTGTTTGATAATCGAATCTAAGACTTTATGTTTCTAAAACATAATTCACAAACACTAACCTATTGGTGGTGTTCCGTCAATGCTTATAAGATGTCCAGTAAATAAATCCAGTTATGCCTCCTCCTATTTCCGATCGAACATGATCTGATCAGTGTCGTGGTGCAAATGGCAAACATACCTAGTTCAGAGAAGGGTGTGGGGGTGGGTGGAGGGGGGAGAGGGGTCCGAAAGAAGATGTTTTGGTAAACATCCGGTTCGGTTATGACACTAATACCTGTGTGTCACCTTCCAATTAGTGACAAGAATGGGTACCAATTGTACATGAGCATGCTTGTAACACTGAAGTACACGCCGAGCGTTTGTTGTTTTAGTCAATGGTTATCATTCTTATTTATCAAGGCATTGGCCCCTATCATCACTGATAGGAAGAAGACGTGATCAAATGATTATGTTTATTGTTATTGTATTGTTATTCAATGAAAGTTTTTCGGCCAAACTGAATATATTCAAAATACGTTTTTCATAAACAGAACGATTATCATGTAAAGTAAACAAAATGAAATCTTAACATCATTAGAAATACAATGTTTCAACTCATTTCTTTTCAATACTACAAGAAGATTATAAACGGAGTTTGTTGACTTTGAGCTCATTAATAGACTTTGTTTACCTTCACAAGTTTTTTTGACACAAACCAGGGTACAGAGTTGAGTAAAAAAATTTTTTTCTACTTAACCTGAGGTAACATATTTCGATCAGTATGAAAAGGTTGTCTATCTAGGCTTGTTAGAAGCGTCGAATTGAGAGAATTGTTGTGTGTTGTTACTGCTGATAAGTTGATCAACTGATCAACTAAGTCAAATAAGATGAGTAGGTGAGAGAGAAGAATTACATTTCAGTGTAATATTGTTGTTTTACAGCTGAAAGTTTACTTTACTAATCGTTTTGTTATCTAAATATGCTACTTCACATGTCCCCCGAAATGTATTGGTCGTTTGAAACATGCTGAAAACTATTATCTAAATATAAATCTATATATTTATCTGATTTTGTTATGTCGCTTAACAAATGTGATTCAATCAGTAATCAAATGGGACTTTGAATAATTGTTTCAGTAGTGTTGAATCGTTCGTACTCGATAACAGATGAAACCGAGTCAGATAGTAAAGTAAATGAACATCAAATCAAATTTTCTTCGTAGATGTGAACAGAATAGAACAAAATTATCTAAAACATGTTTAACTGACACAATTCATTATAAAATATGAATATTATTAACATCTTTTAGTATCCCCCGACCCATCTCAAGATGGGACGTCCCAACTTGGAATCCCAAGTTGGGACGCGTCTCATCTTAAGATCGGGTGGATCCGCAGTTGGGATGATACATATATACACCTAAATGCATCGATCTGTTAATTTGGTTACAGATTTTGTTAAATCCAGGATACAAATATAATATCCCATCATTAATGATGTTTAATGTTGATTAAAAGTTATAATATTACCATTTTTCCAAGTGTCTACGAATCCACCGATATTTTTGTCTACGAAACCACAGTGTCTACGAAATCACCTACACCCATGAAAATCACGGGGTGGCTCTTTAATAATCACACGTGACCGCTCCATAAACTTATATGTTATTTGCCAATCCATATATATCCGTGATATGCTACTGAACAGGAAAACGTATGAAAGTAATAGAAACAGGTTAATGCTTGAGTTAGCGTTATTTTTAGCTACCAAACAAGGAAGAAACGAGCACTGCTGAATGCTGGGAAACAAGATGGCCGTTGTGTTTAGACGTGAGAGGCCCCCTTCCTAGTTCAGGAAACTGCTGGATACAGTTGTAACATGACCTCGGTTTTTAAGTTGTACGATGGCAGAGGATGAAGTGTTTGTCGATGGCTCGGAACTGATAAGTGTGGAGAGATGTAGGGAGAAAGTGCACCGCTTGTTTGGCGTGACATGCGAGACTGCATTCATCGCGCTTGGCAGCAATGAGCCTTGCAGAATTCGACTGCAATGTTTTGATGTGGATGCACAAGAAAATATCGAAAAGGCGAAAGTATGTATTGAGATATGCAAACTTAAATGCAGATGTAATAAGGTTTTGTAAAAATCAGCTGATGTCACGAATATTTGGAATGAGGACAAATTGCGTAGTTTTAATTTCCGGGTTGACTCGGCCCACACTCCTTTATAAGGGATTGACACAAAAGACCTGTTGCTATTTGTATTATTCGCATAGACACGTGCTTGTAATTCATACTAAATGATCATTCACGATTTTAGTCACATGAGAAAAGTGTGACAACAGGTATTGAGGTAAATGGAGGGTGTGTCGTATGATCATAATTAAGTGTCAAGAGTGTCAGTTTTATTTTTGGATGGATCGAACGTAGATTTTGGAGAGTGACAGTGTAGACGCTAAAATTAAGGTAACAGTGAAAGTTGTGAGGTAGAACATGTTTTTGCAAGTTTACCTTTTCTTTTGTCAACCTGTGTATCACTTGCAGGGATTTGGAAAGGTATCGGCCATGTTGAACATTGGATGAAGAAATGGCCCATCAAAATTAGAGACTTCTGCTGCAAGGGGAAATGGCCAATTCAAAATGAGTCAAATGTCTAAAAATGGCCCATTGTCAAAAGGGTCTTTCCCTGCACTTGATATGTAATGCTTGTTTAAAGTCAAATACGTGATAGTCCTACCTCCTAGGAGATAATGTTTTGACAGTAGAATTTGCACAATACAAACTACTGACATCACAATAATGATACATTATGGATCTACTACCAACTTGTAGAATTCCACTCAAACGACTCAGATATTTAAGAATTTCAAAAATGTAGTTTTAATTTTGCAAGGAATACCTGGAATAGGTTGAAACGTGGTGAGAAAAAGAATCTTTTTATTCATTTAATGATAATTTGTTATGTCAGAGGATTCATTGTACATAATTCAATATAAGATTTTATAGCTCAATCATATGAGTAATCAATGGATAGTAGTAAAGTAATTCATTACATACAAGGAAAAAGTTGCACAAGCCAGCACTGAAGATTATGTGTATGGGAACAAGGCTACCGAACAAAGCTTGACATTGTCTAATGTGGTACCATTTATATGAGAGGGTATCTGACAAGGGAGTGGGAACTGGAAACCAGGAGGTTTATAGCAAAATGCATATACCATAGAACATTTATAGAAAATGGTATCATGCATGACTAAGTTCATAGATATCTAAACACACATTGTTTGCACTTTATTTCTTACAGTGAAGAGATCACTCTTCTTAAACTTAATAAAATAACTCTGTTTAATGATATGTCACAAGCTTGTGTATTCTCAAAGTATTAAGTTTACAGTCTACATAAACAGAAAGGAGTTTTACAGCATGATGATTACTTGGTAATATGTCTGTTATCTGTCTAAGAAAATAAGACCTCATGAAAACAAGCGATCATAATGATTGTAACAACCTGTACACCCCTTCATTCATTAACTTAGATTCTCCGAGTGTCTCTTGCTCGCCAAAATTCGACCGATCAGTACAAAATCACTCAAGCATTATTCGACGGATAGGTACAGTTCAGTTTTGAAAATTCGACGGATTAGGCCGTAATCGCTGAAATGTCACTTTCTTTCCGCAATAACACCTCCCTCCCCTATTAAAAAAGTCGAACTATCAAACTATAGATCATGTTTTTCTTCTCAAGATTTCTATGCATGGGCTGTAATATATTTAATGATATCCACCATGTGATTGCAATCTTGAGTTCCTTGAGTATGCATGAAGTGTCTTTCTTGATGGGGAATTAAGAAGTTATATAAAAAAAAATTGCCTCCATAATGAAGTTTCTTTGACTGTTTTCAGAGATACCTTGAGTCAGTAGGCAGCAGAGAGGGGGTTGTCAATAAGGAACTGATAGTCAGCCAGCAGCACTTTGAAATGGTACAGGGAGTCAATGACGCCATCGAGAAACAATTCCAGGTTTTCCTTGACCTGCAGACGCCATGCACCGTGAAGCTTCGGGGAATCCCCGACAACATTAAGAAAGCAGAGGAATTTGTCTCAGGATTTTTATCAACACAATCAAACCATGAAGGTTGTGAGTTGGAAACTCTGAACAGTTCAACATCAGATTATTTCACAGACGGATCTTTATTGTCCCCTACTGCATCAGACTTTATACAATCAGATGAAGGAATAGTGAAAACAGAGTTTTTCGGCTCCTCGCAGGGTTATTCTGCAAGGAATGAACACCTGAAGGCTCGTGGATCAGCAGAGATGTCAAGAACTTCAGTGTCTTCTCTTCAAGGTGAAAGATGTTCGAGTGAAAGCTATGGTTCAGGGTCGTTAAGTTCGCAGAGTGACACGCCAGATTCGGAAAGTGATCTTGCAAAATTTATGGCAACCCCTGAATATACAGCTAGGCTAGGGAAGGCATTGAAACTAGGGTACACAGAAGACCAGTTGATTCAAGCTCTACAGAAACTGGGTTTTGACGCTGACCAGAACCAGGTGTTGTCAGAAATGATTAAGCTTGGATCATCATCAAAAGTTTCTCAGGACGAGACAAAGGATGTTGGTGATAGGACTGAAAGTTTTGAGGACGAATCTGCATCTGAGCAAAGAAAGGAGATAATTGATGACAGCAGCAACCTTCGTCATATTGTCATTGATGGCAGTAATGTAGCTATGAGGTAAGGTCATATTGTCATAGATGGCAGTAATGCAGAAATGGGGTAAGGACATATTGTCATAAATGGCAGTATTGCAGAAATGGGGTATGGTAAAATTTTCATAGATGGCAGTAATGCAGAAATTGGGTACGGTCATATTGTTGTCATAGTTGGCAGTAATGCAGAAATGGGGTTATGTCATATTTTCATGGAGGGCAGTAGTAGGGTTTATCAGGAGAAAATAAGGTCTCATTGTCATAGACGGCATTAATGTAGCAATGAGGCATGGTCAAACTGTTATTGACCCAAATAATTAGAAATAAATGAGGTATGGTCTTATAGTCAAGAAGGAAAATAATGTAACTTTGCTGTAAGGAAACAGTGTTTCTGTAGTCAAAATTTCGGTCCTAGTCTGGTGAAGAATGTGAGCAAACATAGTCATGAAGTGCGCGTGATGTAATCATTAAAATACCTTGACATGCTTAAGCTTAATTTGTTATTCTCGGAGACATTGGTTACGTTAGATGTCTTTCACGGTACTTTCCTAACAAGTCTGAATCAAAAACCATACTCCTTCGGATAGCATTACCTGAATTTACTGTTCTTGGTGACTGGTTACTTTAACTGTCTACAGCAATTCACGCTATTTACCAATGGATTCCAATTTCATACAAGTTTCAACTTTGAATAGAAGTGAAGAAGCAGACAAATCTTTACCTGCTTCTGAGGGGAAATGGTACCCTATGCCCTAAGTGATGGTAAAAAACTAAAGTTTTATTTGTTGACTAGATTTAATGAACTGGAAAAATATGTAAATTTGTAGAGCTCTGAGACATGATGACCTTCTGTGAAAAAAGCCAGCGCCAATACTGGGTCATATTGTCATACTTCCTATGGTAGTTTGTTTGATATCTCATATTATTGATCATTGCCGTAATGTGGTCATATAGTCATAAATGGCCTTCATGTAGCTATTGGATCAGATCAGGTCAGAAAGTAATGGGGCTGCTTTCAGACCAATGTTGAGAGGAAAACCTTTGCAGAATGCATTGGAAACTGGGTAGTCAATTTAAAAATATTTTTTATTTCTTTGGAACATGGTAAATTTTTAATCAGTCTCAGACTGCCCTTATTAATGGAGGATACTCATTTAATGAATCTGAGATATTCTGGTTTCTTTTCATTTACAATATGATTGAAAACTTTCCTCTCCTGTGACGTGAAGTTTCATATCAAAACAAAGTTCAATAAGTTTATTTCCTCGTTCTTGTATCCTTTGTGAGATATTTCTGATCAAATCTTTCTTTGTTTTTTCTGCAGCCATGGAAAGGAAGTATTTTCTTGTCAAGGAATAAAGATAGCTGTTGACTGGTTCAGGGAGAGAGGTCATGAAAATATCACAGTTTTTGTCCCGCAATGGAGAAAAGAAACTTCACGACCAGATGCACCAATTACAGGCAGGTCAAAGTATTGATAAGATTGTTATCTCTTAACATGTGATGCACACTTGGGTCTGTGAGTCAACATCAAGTACAATTGAAATTTGATTTATTTCAAGAATCGTTTGGAATTTACAAACATGTAACAATTAGTGCAATGAAAACACTCTATTGTCATTGGTACATGTACATTTTTTAAATTGGTATCCCCTTGTAGCAAATAGTGTCCTGCCCTAGTTACGTTTTTCTCCAGATGAGTTGTGTTGGGTTTGTGTAAACTGCACACAAGATCATAAGCAGATCCTCTACCAACTAAGCTAGATCCCAGCACATGGTTACAATGTCCCATTTGTTGAACAGAATGCCATGCCCAAACACTAGTCCTTTGTTAAAACATTTATAGATGATATTATATAAGTGTCCATGACATACAATGTTTAAGACACGAGTGTCCAAATATTAGTACTTCCTGAGAGAGAGCGAGGGATAAATTGATATTTTGGCCCAAGTGTCGTAAACATAGTATGTCAGGGGCACGAATATGATATTCTGGTTATTACCGAAGTAGTGAAATCAAAGAAAATAATCAAAATCATCCTCCAAGCATAAGTGGTTTACCTGACGTCGTCACATTTTGAACTCAATGTCAAAGGCGTACTGTTACGTCAAAGTATTATTTATGAAGTGACGTCACAATGAAAATATTATATTTTGCCTCAGGGCATCATATAAAAAATATGATATGATTGCCCTCGTAGGTAATAATCTATTTATTGCCTTTGATGACAGTCTTATCAAGCCTCTTCATTTTCATTCAGTGCCTTAGGGAAAAGTATTACTTTGTCTTGGTGGCGTGTTGTCATTAAGAACATGCTATGATGGTTTGTTTTATCTATGATGTTAATTTCGATAGCAGATAGCAAACATCACTTTGAATTAGACATTTTTTAATTTCCTCATTTTTAAAACTTTGGTAGTAAAATTAAACATTATATTTGTTAGGGGTGAAAAGGTACACTTTGGCTTTGTTTTCAATATGTATTGCTGTACCAAGAATGCAAACGAGAATCAAATCAAAACAAAAAATATTTTCCTTACAATTGAAGTCTTAGGAATGTAAAACTGAAAGTATCGAAAACAAAATAAAATTTCATAATTTCGATTACATTGATTCTTGGATTACTTGGTACAACATTTTGCATTCAGTTTATGTATTGAGGTCACTGATTTACAGTAATGGATTAATGAAACTTTGATACTAAGGCAGTGGTGTTTCAAGACTAAAGAAACTGTCTTCATAGTTTATGAAAAATGTATTGATAATATTGATAACAGTTTAAACACTGAGATAATTCTATTGTATTATTGTATTTCTAGACCAGGAGATATTGACCCAGCTGGAGAGAGAAGGAGTGTTGGCGTTCACCCCAGCGAGACGGGTCGGCGGCAGGCGGATGGTTTGTTACGACGATCGCTATATTCTTAACCTGGCTGCAGATGAAGACGGTATTGTTGTGTCCAATGACAACTACCGAGACCTCCTCAATGAGAAGCCAGAGTTCAAGAAGGTTGTTGAAGAACGCCTCTTGATGTACACGTTTGTCTCCAATAGGTGCGTCACAAAATGATCTATGTTTGTCATGTAGCTCCTAACCTGTCCAGTTATGGCTTGTATTTCTCATGTAGCTATTCAGATTTGGAGCTGTCCAAATTAAAATCTATTTTAGCTAAAATGGATGGAATTATCATGAAACTGCCCTCTTGTTATTAGAAATGAGCAGCCTGCTGCAAATGATAATTGCCCGCAGAGTCATTTTTCACTTGTGAAGCCATAGGAGGTTGGCAGATTTCGTCATTTTTGTTCATGTACAAGTGTTGTTATAAATGAAAGAATAAATTGGATACCTAAAGAATAAATGCCGTCCATTTTAGCTATGAAAATGTCAGGCAGTGAATTGAAGACCATGGGCTAATATTAACTGAATATCAAAATAGCTGAACTGTTCATTGTTTTTGGTTGGTACAGTTAGTGTGGATTCACTGGCTCTAAGGGTGTAGGTTTGAATCTTACTACAGGACCTGAACCAAAAAAATACAAGAGTTTCTACTGTTGCAATTAGTTTCATCACAAATGTAACAATAGTATAGTGCCAGCTTATGTTCTGGTGAGGTTTAGTAGCTTTATATGGCTTTAGCATTAACAATTTATTTCTGACATGAAATTTACCAAGTCGCAAGTTTTGAAAGTCTAGTTTTAAGAATTATCAACACTCAGCAAGCAAATTTATTTCAGGTTGATAAGTTAATGCTATGATTCTGATAATGTAAAACTATTAGAGTGTTTGAAAAATATCTTTTTAAGATTGGAGGTGTTAGTTAGAATAAATTCTTTAGCTTATATAGTAAATTCTGCAAACATGCAACAACTAGAGTAACTGATACCAGGATAACTCTCCTATGTTAGGTTCATGCCACCCGATGACCCACTCGGCCGCAAAGGACCAAGTCTGGACAATTTTCTGCGCAAGGAGCACACCATACCTGAACCGCTTCCTCCAAAATGTCCCTATGAGAAGAAATGTACATACGGAAACAAGTGTCGGTACTATCATCCAGAGAGAAAGAATCGTCCCCATCAGTCGATCACTGACAAGCTACAAGAACAAGCCAAACAAAAATGGCAGGAGAGGGCAACACGACCCTCAGATCCTGGTAAGTGAGACCTTATTAAGAAATAAGTTTCACTTTTCATTTGAAGCTTCGCCTATTCTCAGAATTTAAAATTGTTTAAGTCAGTATTTTATCATTTGTTTTTTGACAATGGCCTTTTGTTCATTAGTATTGTGGAAAGTGATTGAACAATTCATTCATTCACTACCATTACGGAAAGGGAACTAACAATTCTATTCTTTCACTCATCAGCATCCATTGACAAGAAAAGAGTAAAGGAACCAGTGAAGAACCCGATGAAGAAACCGTTAGCAAGAACATCCTCCGTGTTCCCCCCTGGTCTCCCAGATGAACTGATTGCTCCGGGAGTCGAGTCCACTGAACAGATCTTGAAAGAAGAATACAATGAAAAATTGAATGAAGCCCGTAAGAAGTTGGAGCGGGCTCAGTTAAACCGTCAAACCTATGTTGCAGAGGAAGAACAGTCTGTCAATGCTGCTAGTCGGCAAACTCCCAGCTATGACTACAGTCAAAGCCAGCAAGAAAACCAGCTCAAAGTTCCTCACTCGCAGCCCAAGGAGGGGCTTGTCAGTGGACATCTTCTGCTGGCCAAGAAGTTGTCAGACGAAGCTCAAGATTCAAGTTTCTTCCGTTCAGAAGGAAGTGTGAGTTCTGATGAAATGTGTCGTTCATCGCCTCAGTCATTTTCTTATCCGTCTAGTCCATGTCGTCCTGTATCAGTGTCACATCTTTCTTCCGGGATCGCAGACATCCCTTATTACCCAGGCCAGGAGCCTACCCAAAGACCGATCTCTGCATCCCGGGATCGATCTCCCCGTCATGTGCTAAAGGATGGCGGTGCCTGTCACTCAGTTCCCAGCATGCTTATGAGGCAGGATACCTCAATGTCCTTCGACTATGGACCCCAGTACCGCAGTTTCCCTCTACCTAACTCTGCGTACCAGGCAAAACCAGAACAACTTATGTACTCTGGGCAAGATGAATACTATGAACACTCTGCTGTTAACCGTTACCCAAGTGCACCGGGGGCCTCTCACCTCCGCCATGTGAGCTCCCTGCCTCAGATGCAGCGACAAAACAGCACCTCTGATCCCCAGCTGCACATGGTGGGAGAGAGTGAGCTTGCTGGTAGACCCTCAACACAAGGATACCAGCGACAGGCACTTCAACATCAGTTGAATCCTTATGGACAGATTAATGAAAGCTACGGGCAAGGTCAAGGTTATGGGTACCAGAGCTGGGGAGAGTCCGACCCATCGTCTCATGCCGGTCTCCGGCCGATACAGAAGTCTTTTCCTTTAGGCCCATCTGGACAGTTTCCTCCTGCTGGTCAGGAGAGGGCATTGAGTGCAGAGTTCGGGAGGCCCTCCACCTGGGGGAGTCAGATGTCCCCTATTCCTCCCAACCAACCATACAACCCTACACCAAGGATATCCAACCATCCGTACCAACAACACATGCCACAGCAGATGTCACAACAAATGCCCCAACAGATGTCCCATCAAATGTCCAATCAGATGCCCCAAATGTCTTCTCAACCAATCAGCTATCAAAGATATGCCCCAGATGCCCCAATTGAGCCGTCTGATCCTCGATACACCATGTTCTATCACCTATGTGGTCTCTTTCCAAAGAACAAGGTGCTGGCTGTCATGAATCAACATCCCACTGAAACTGATCCTAAACTTCTCTGTAGTTTTATTATGAGTTACGGTGAACGTATCTAGTCAGAAGATGAACCTTAACAAGCTCTTCTCCAAATCAGAGTTAAAGTCAGGGATGGACAGCCTCTAATGAATTAGACACAAGTAATTTTGGGGTTTGTCAAAGAGTCCGAAACAAAATATTCCATATTTTTTATAATTATCTTAAATATTATTTTATTTTCAATTCCATCCCTGTTTGTAACTTTTGACTTTATGAAGTATGAATTCAAGAACTTGTGTAAGACTGTGATAGGTGTATAAAGTTAAGAGATTGTTTTTGAATTTGGTTGATAACTGATTTATTTAAATATTTACTATCATCAGTTATACAAGTTAAAGGTATAATTAAATTGGATACCTAAAGCTAGTATTGAATATCCAAGCTAGTATCCAAACTTGTAGAACAATTTTTTTTTTATAGTTTTGAGTCCCTTGTAGCTCTCTATGTGTGAGCAAAATATATAACCTTGACTTTTTCAGTTATTTCTTTTTTATAGAAAGAAATCTTTACCATTCTTAATGCTTAATCAATTAATGTGTTTTTCTTTCTTAACCCATCTCATGAATTAACATGAATAAACAAACAGTATATATATCATAATAACAGGGCGATATCTGTGATTTTTATATGCCTATCATTAGTTATATTATGTCAGTTATGAGTAGAAGCAGAGCATTGTAGCTTAATATGCTCACATTATAGAATCTCTGTTATACCTATTGTATACTACAGAATAATACCATTTATATCACTATATTTGATCAAGCAAAACGATTTCGTTTTGAATAAAAAGAATCTGTCAATATTAACTTAAATATCATGGAAAGATTGAGCAAATGTATAGTTATTTTAAAAAAAGGCAGACTAAATTTTGTTATGGGGGCAAATATCAGCTCACGGCTTGCACATTATTCATTTGATTCATATTTCACAAACTGCAAATTAAATCACTAACATGACACAAAATCATAGTTCTGTCGAAAAATTAGATAACTGTCATAAAGTTTCAAATAAATGAATTTAAACTTGAATAATTTTCTAAATATGATTTCATTTTTTATTTTTAAAATTATTTTGTTCATCTTACTTTTGTTGAAGAAAATCAAGAGGATTTTTTCACAAATATTTTCTACCATAAGGTCTCATCAGGTGAATGATGTTGAGTCGGTTATGACCTCATGAGTAACAAATATGACGTCACAATACATTGCATAGATACATAAATTGCATAGATACATTACATATATATAGACATACATATATATGTCATATATATATATACACCAAGCTTCATCAGAAAATCTATTTGTAAGCTAATATGCATTTAATAAGGCATTATAAGCAGAGGATGCAATATTAACACCTAGAAAATATGACAAAACAAGTTTTCAGTTCTATCAACATCACATTAACTTTTGATAAATATTTTTCACAGTAAAATAGAATAATTTTGTTGGTAAGTGTTTATCCATTGGGCCATTGCTAAGTATAAGTAAGATTAGAATGTAGATAATTTGTATACGGTAGGTATTCCATAGTCTGTAAGTTTATTTGATTTATTTGGTGAAGTTGAAATTAAGCTGAAACCACAAATCTATGTTCATAACATTTTGCCAAATCAATGTAAAATTTTGTCACTTTATTAGGAAAAACTTTCTTTTCTATCCTTTAACTATGCATATTCAATTTCTCATGTTTTTCAAATTTGCTTATACTCAGTTTACACTGGCTTCCATTAGTTGGATATTAGGTTTGTAGATGACAAAAATAAGTTGTGACTTGCACTAAACCAGTTTGGTAATATTTTCAGAAATTATTACAAACTAAATCTGAAACCAGGAATCTTGTTCAAATGAAATATTGCTACATCTTTATGTAACCTTTGTTAATCTGCCCAATAATTATACTATAAAGTTGTCACTTTGTTTTATGAGTCAGCATATCAGACATTTTGAGTTTGGATTTATTCAAATTTTATCTGGTGCTCTAAATGTTTTGGGGTCTTTCTTCAGTGTGAAAGACCTATATCAGCTGTTCATTCTGAAAAGTGCTCCTTATGGTAAATAATGATAGGGAATAACGCTGCCTCATCATTATACAGGTCTTTTGTATCTCAGTATCTGTACCTTTCTTAACAAATTATGACATTTATGATAGATAAAAAATTATGGTTAAGTTTCTTTATCTGAGGCGATTGAAGTTGTATTACAATCCATCATTCTTTTCCACAATAGACAAATCTTAACAATGTTTAAAGATGGATCTGAGGCAGAAGTTGGTGAGGAATGTGAGGATTTTAAAGATTTGCTGCCAGATTTGTGCATGTTATTGATTATTAAGTGTACATTTGTAATGACGTGTAGCATGCTAGTATGTCCTCCGGATGATTATAATCAAAGGGAGATAACTCTCCTCTAATGGACTGTATAATGCTTTGTTTATCAGCAGTTGTTTTGATGCAATGCTCAAGAGCTGTAGCGAAATTCGCAAAGAGCCCTTGTGTCGTTGACATTAAACAGTCTGTCACCTGTAAGGTGATGATCGTGAGTACCTCGATTTGAGGCATTTTAATGTTGCCATTGTGCTATTCAGTGTTCCTTAAAATATGATCATGATACAGTTCTAAAATAATTGCTATTTCATGTCCTGATGGCATTGTAAGACAACCTTGACTGAATTATCACTGCCATTGTTAATCAGCCTAAATTTTAAAACTCTTGTATGCATGTCAGTTAAGTTCTTGTTATTCTCATAGCTCTTCGTATTCAACCAATCATACGTATTATATAATTGTGTCGTGTATATACTCATATATAACCACCCTGTGTTATAGTTTGTTATATCTACTCTATTATAGCTGCAGAGGTGTATTTGTGGTTGTTCATTGGCAGAAATAGCATTCTTAGAGCTAGCCAATCATAATTGTTAAACATTTGCGTACATGTATTTGAGTAAAAAGTTGAGTGTTCAGAATGATCATAGATTGGGTCATGATTTATATGTTACTCATGCACCTCTGGGTAGCTTCTTCATGGTTATGGTTTGGCTACCTGCCTATAGTTCAGTTCAATTGTAAGTTAATGGAATAATGAATCTGTAGCTAAACGTTTTTAGCAAATATTTTTGTCTGTAGTGAATGGTAGAAAATGAAAGTTGTCTTTGATAGGTAAATATTATAAGGTAGTATATGAACGGTCAAATAATTTAGGTTTTATCTGATTGGCTTATTAATTAAGGTTTTATCTGATTGGCATATTAATTAAGGTTTTATCCAATTGGTTAATTGATTTAGGTAATATCTGATTGGTGATTAACTAAGGTAATATCTAATTGGTCAAATAATTTAGATTTATCTGATTGGTAATTATTATGAGGTAGTATATGAACGGTCAAATAATTTAGGTTTTATCTGATTTGCTTATTAATTAAGGTTTTATCCGATGGTTTAATTGATTAAGGTAATATCTGATTGGTTAATTGATTAAGTTAATATCTGATTGGTGATTAACTAAGGTAATATCTTATTGGTCAAATAATTTAGATTTATCTGATTGGTATATTGATTCAGGTAATATCTGATTGGTCAAATAATTTAGGTTTTATCTGATTGGTCAAACACTAGAAATTGGAAATTAAATGATAACATCAAAAGTTATATAGGTTTTGATTGTGACAAGGACGGCAATGAAAATGCAGTCAGTTGCTGAATGGTCAGTTCAATAGGCTTAGAATGGATATGTCATCTTACATGAAATGCAAATTACTTTAGTTGTGTATTTTAATCAGATTTTTGTTCTTCACTATACTTCTTTTATTAAAGAAAAACTGTTGACTTGATGTTGTAAACTATTTTTATAATACCTTATCCCGGTGAAGGAAGATAAAAGATTTCCACAGTGGCTGATTCACATTTTTGAAAGGATGGGGAGTCACCTATTGAAATAAAGGGGGAGGGTTCAAGCACGGGGGTCACTCATATATACTTATTCTTTCAAAATATTTCCAAAGGGGTTGTTTTGAACCCCCTCCCCTTGGATCTGCCTCTAACAGGAAGATTGAAATTCAGACAAAATTGATACAAAGTTTTGTTCTGAATTTTCATGTGTTTGTGACGACTGCTGAAATATTTAATATTTGATAAAAGAAAAATGTACAGAATTTAGTTATGCGTTGAATTTAATTTTTTTCCCCTCTTTATATAAACATTTTAAGCCTCTTTTGTTACTAACTTAAGGATATATGAAAAATCAAGATATTCAGTAAACTCTCTCAATGGTACATACCTTGTTGGCATGTTATGAAACAGTTCATTTAGTGGAGTTGTATTTTTACTTTCAAGATTTTTCATTTCTTCTCAAAATTGTTTTTTCATACAAGTTTAAGAATGTTTTTGGCAAAAATGTTGATATGCATTAACAGACAATTGTTTTTGTGTGAAAGTAATTGTGCAAATGATTCTTAACCCTTCATTAAGCTAAATTTGGTTTTGTTACTGAATCAAAAGCATTCAAGTCGGTATGTGAAATATTGCTGATTTGACATGGTTTGTGAAATTTTAAGATACATTGATTATTTTGTGATTATCTCATATTATTTGCAATTGTTTGTGTTGTTTGTATTTGATATTTTTATATGAAGTTCAGGGGAAATTTTCATTAGTGTTTAAAATTTTACTGATTAACAGAATGATGTTTAAAGTGGTTTAATTTAAATCATTCAATTCAGATTAACTTGAAATATCACATGTTCTGATCCAGAGACTTTTTTGTATGTAAAATGGTTATGACAAAACAATTGTGGAAAAGATATTTATTGTCTATCATGAATTAATATGAAAAACTTATGTACTTTATCAACTGATGCTTCATAGGATAAGGATGTTCTGGTTAATGAAATATAAAGTTCATGTTTTGGTCCTTATTTTTCGGAAAATTAGTAATTTTTTTAGTACAGACCTATCCACGATGGCATTGTTTTGCATGATTTAGACATTGTAAATATGTAATAAACAGTTAAAAAAAACCAACTTGTTCTTCAATTTTCTTTTGAGAAATCACATTTATATGATGCACTAGACATGTTTACTAGTGCTATAAGCAAGTATGAATGATTAATTCATTTCAATATTTCTTATTTGCGTTGGGCTTCAAATTAAGAAGGCACAAGATCCAATCAATTTTGGTGTCCTTGACTTTATTTTTAAGGTCACATAGAATTCATCCTGCTTCATCAGTTTATTCGAATCTGGAGAAGTCCTTCCAATACTATGATATTCAGACCCATTTTTCTTTTGTCCAGAAACCATTAATTCTAGGAAACTGAAATTTTGGAATATAATATCTTTTTTAGATTGAGACTAAGAGGATAAAATTTAATTTTCCTATCTCCCATAATAAGGGGGGACAAACTTCATGTATTTTACTGAATGTTAATTGGTAATAAAGCTGAATGTTAACAACTAGCTATGGTCAAGAACGTTCAATTAAGCCAAAGCTGAAACACCAAATATAAACAAGATTCAACACATTCTGCTTCTGAAGCATGAGCAGAATCCTGAGCAGAATCCTGAGCCGACCCTAATGTTAACTTTTGTGTATTGGTGCGCCGCCTAAACCATTCATTGAATTGGAAGTGTGGGGAGCATTTGCGTATTTCCTTCTGACCAGGAACCAGTGACCAGAAGAGAGTTCATAAGATAAAGGGGCTCGTTAGTGATTTAACAATGTTTACGGTCGTTTCAGTCACAAAATCACAACAATTTAGCAGTTGACATTTGAGAGTAACACTAGATTAGATATAAGCAGATGAATAACAATCGGTCCAAAAGAGGCTAATTCTTACTTCTTCAAATAAAAAAGATAACTAGAATGATAAAATCTTGTGTGTATATATATAAAGCATATAATGATTGAGGGAATGTGATATTATAAGTTTTAACAAATTTATCTTGCCGAATGTCTTAATTAATGTATTATTATACCCCCGGTATGAAGTAAGCCGGAACGGGGGTATATAGCGGTCATTCCGTCCGTCCGGTCAATTTACTCAAAAACCGTTAGGTCTAAATCAACCAAACTTTGCTTAATTGTTAACCATAACCATGTCTACAGTTTGGACCACTTTTGACTTTTCTGGAATTCATTTTTTTGTTGTCTCATGGTAACGTCATTATTTTGACTTAGTCATATGGTGTACAATGGGGAAGATTTTCTCAGAAACTATTACCCCTACAGGAGTGAAATTTGGGTTAAGGATACACCTGATATACGCTTGATCGAGTTCGAATGCCATTTCGAAATTATTTTTTTTTAAAGAATTATTGCCCCTTGCTTCTGAAATTGGACTTGGAGCAATTAACAGGTCTGATGCTTCAGTGGGGACGAGTTTTCTCAGAGAGTTTCACCCTTAGGTGAATGAAATTTTGGTTTTGGACATATCTGTTGATGCTCTTGATCGAGTTCGAAAGCCATTTCCGAAATAATTTTTTTCACAAAGTTATGGCCCTTGAATGCGCAATTTGACTTGTAGTGATTATCAGAAGTGATGCGTCAATGGGGACAAGTTTTCTCAGACAGTATCACACTTAGGTGAATGAAATTTTGGTTTTGGATACACCTGTTGATGCTCTTGATTGAGTTCGAAAGCCATTTCTGAAATGTTATTTTTGACAGACTTATGGCCCTTGATTGCGCAATTGGACTTGTAGCGTTTAACAGATTGGTTGCTCCAATGGGGACACATTTACTCTTAAACTACTACAGTAACTTTGAGTAAATCAGGTTATTCAGAATCATAACTCAGATTAGAGGGAGAACAAATCAGACGGGCTGCGGGGGTATGTGAGCCATGCTCACTTTTTTCTTTTTAAAAAGACAAACAGGAAAGAACAATACCTATGACCTGATTACGTGACTTTGATTGACGTGGAAGCACGCTTTACTCGGATCTAGGACAATTCCCACCCGGACAATTCCCACCCAGACAATTCCCACCCGCCAATTGCCACCCGGACAATTACCACCTAGGACAATTACCACCTAGGACAATTCCCACCCAGGACAATTGCCACCTAGGACAATTGCCACCGAAAATAAAAATAATAATGTTTATGAGATTTAACACACTTTATTGTCATGAATTCAACAATATAAATATGATATGTAATATCATGAAATATTTGTTTTAACACTAGCACTGGCAAGGGCTGCGATCATTCTCGTCTGTGTCTGCATTTCAGCGGAGGCACTGTATTCTGTCTGCAGACCAGAGCTCTGAACCTTTCTGAAGATGTTTTGACTCAAATGGTAAAAACACCCCTTCACTGCGACATCAGGGAAAGCAGCAAAAGCAGCATTCCATATGGCTCTCTCATAATCAATCATGATCGAGACAGGATCACATCTTTCACGCAAGTCCTTCACTTTGGAGAACACCTCTCTGTATGTCACCTCCTGTTTGTTAGGCAAGAGGGCATAAACACATCAGAAGAAGATTAATAAAATGTTCAGTTTGCATTACGGAGACATAGCTGACATTTATTTTGTTAATAAAATTCAAAAGTGTCATGTGCTTAGTTTGCATTACAGAGATATAGTGACAATTATTTTGTTCATAAATTTTCAAACCATAGTATGCAAGTGAAAATAAGATGAGAACACGACTCACCTCAGATAAGAATTGGTCAGGTGCATGTGTGTGTTCATGCAATGTTCCAACACACTGGTCATCAAGGACTTTGATAGACACTTTACAATGTCCCTTTCTTCTCAGTTCACAATGATAACTAACTACTCCATTCTTCAGTTCCTTGTGTCTAACATACCGGTGACCCTTAAAATGAACCTTGTTGACTCCCCTCTCTGACTTCACAAACTGAACTTGGTTATCCATAATGGAATGAACAATACACTTGTATGTCATACCAACCCAAATTATATAGTCTGTTATAATTTATTAGAAATACATGTAAAATAGAATACAATAGGTTTGAGCAGTGGAGTAGCTCAACTCAATTCAATAACAATTATTGTATTTTATAATCCATCCATGGATTAAAATTAACTTCTAAACAGAGGTTTGTTTATACTGTGGAAAAGATCAACTCAACTCAATTTCAAATGTTTGCATTGTCACAACACTCATTAAATAGCTCAACTTGTCAGCCAAGCCAAAGCTTGATTAATTTCTTAGAGTAATGTCTCAAAATTTCATTTTTTTAAAGGGTGGCAATTGTCCTGGGTGGCAATTGTCCTAGGTGGGAATTGTCCTAGGTGGCAATTGTCCGGGTGGCAATTGGCGGGTGGGAATTGTCTGGGTGGGAATTGTCCGGGTGGCAATTGTCCTCCACCCGCTTTACTCATGTAGCGGGGTATAATGGATTTATGATCCCTCGGTGACGGTGTATATAGATATTTGTTTACGGTCACGTGGACCAAACAGAGATCGGCATTCTTACATGAGGTAGGATAATATGGTTTGTGATTCATTTTGATCTCATTTACAGACACTGGAATTTTTGGTGATGTTGTATTTTACTTGGAGGACCATGTACGAGGGGATAAAAAAATTATCACAATTTCAATTATCACAGACACATATCAAAGGTACAAACTTAATTTTGTTCTCATGTTTTTAAGACTTCTCTACATAGTCACCATCCAGAGATACACATTTTTCCCATCACTTCTTGACCTTGCGCAGACCATCTGAATAGAAGACCCCTGATTTCATGGAAAACCAAGCCTAAACCTCTCGAATGATGTCTTTGGTGTCCTCAAAACGACGTCCACGAAGTGAATTTTTCATCTCAGGGAACAAGAAGAAGTCACTTGGTGCAAGATCGGGTGAATAGGGGGATGGGGTTAGATTTCAAAGCCACATCGCTGTGCCTTCACAGCAGTTGCTTGACAAGTGTGAGCTGGGGCATTGTCAACTAATAGGCGTACACCTTTGGTAGTCATACAGCGGCGCTTCTGTTTAATGGCATCTCGTAACTTGCTCAGCAGGTTGCAGTAATAAGCTTCAGTAATGGTCTGACCCTTAGCTAGATAATCCGTTAAGATGACTCCACGACAATCCCAAAAAAACAGAGACCATCACCTTTCCTGCAGAATTTTGCGGGGGGGCGTCCACTTCTTGGCTCATCTGCGAGGGACATGTGGCCTGTTTGGAAATTCCTTTTCCATCTCACAACAGTGTCATAGGATGGGCTGTCATTGTCATAAACAGATTTCATCTCATCATGAATTCGACGTGCAGTATAGCCCTTCAAATGTAAAAACTTAATTACACTGCGCGCCTCAATTTTCTCAATAATAGTGGTACTGTGCTATTTGGTCAACAGACATTAACCTGGCTGTCGCGAAAAAGACTTGTTGACCCAGGAACTAGACAAGGATTATGCCACGGTGACCATTTGGTCCGAATTCACCAGTACATTCTGTGTGATAATTGAAACTTTTAGATATCCCCTCGCATTATAATCGTCAAGAGATAAACAGCCCGTGGCTCCATTCTTACTCGAACGTTTTCAAAGACGTATTTATATCGGTCAATAGACTACTATACATAAAGCCGTAAAGTATTGTAAGAGTTCATCATACTTATGATACCGTCAAGCAGTGTCGGCAATATACCGCGCTAAATGTGAAAAGAGCTAATTATCTTGAATAGTTATGAAGCTGTACACTTTTTATCAATCCATAATAACCTACGGTTTTAGTTGAAAAGTGTTCTAAGCCAACCATTGGTAAGGTTTTATCCTGCGGCCCTCGGGCTGATATGGGGTCTGATGTGAAAAACGGTATGTTATAACCTCTAAATATTGGACGTGATATCTACACCTCAGTGCATTTATAAGGTTGCTTTTATATTTTTATGGAAAACCAGTATATGTCATAATATGTCTTTTGGACATGAAAAGTTAAGATTTATTTTGTTTTTATTTCATATCATCACATATGACATTTAGGTTCGTATCAAAGGTAGATAATATATTACGAAAATCACGGAATATCTCTTTAAAGTGAGAAAACTGTACAACTTAATCTATGGCGATGACGTTACTTCATGGTTTCAGCGGATTAATTTCAAGAATAAACATATCTACTTTGACTTTCCTGCCTTTGTGGGATTGCCAGTGTGTTCTGTTTTATTCAGCTTACTGAAAAACCATTGAGCGCACGTTGAGAACATAGATAGCATGATTTTAGTATGCGCAATTTGTTGTCAATCACAAAAACAATGCACGAGCTTGGATTTATCGATCCATTTCAAGCGTGTCTAAGGGTGGTGTCTCGTATCCAATGAAATGTGTATAATCTTCAGCTAAGTAATACCGTCTTTCATTTTGAAGAATTGTTTGAGAAATTCATATCAAAAGTGAAATTAACAATGTCAATTTCTATTTTCCGGAAGTTTTTCATGGATTGTGTACAGAGAATGCATTTGGGGTCCGTCCTTGATAATTTCACGATTCCTACTCATGCATTTGGCATTATATAAATTTTGTTTCAATGTATTCAGCGTTAATGTTTTTAAGTTCTGCACACGGAAAATGAAAATGTTGAAAACCCTCCACGTGATGATTGTTCAAGATACCAAGTTCCATTGAGAAGGGCCGCCTTTTTATATAAACTATCGTTCAATATATTTCTAACTTGTGCCACTTGGCGGGGGATTATATATAGCTCATCGATACTTGGTAGAACAAACATCATGTGAACTAGCGCCGTTTGGTTTTAAAAAATAACTTCTTACACAACACAATTCATCAGTTTACATGCAGAGCAATAGGGCAAGTATCATAGCCAAAAACAAAAGTCTGAAAAAAGGGAGTTTTCCTTTAATGTTTCCAATATAAACGGTGGCCAAATAGTTCCATCCTTAAATGACGACTAGTAGCAGTATATCCTTTTACCCACATGGATAACCGCATGGGGCGTGTGAGACACAAAAGCCAGAACAACATCTCTTTTTCTTGATATCAGAGTTAAAGATAATCCGATTACAAAAGTTTTAATGTATCATTACGCCAGGGAAGGACACTGAGACGAAACTCGTTTTCACGTAGAATACTCGCCATTTCTCTTCACGCGGGTGACCCGGGTTCGATTCCCGGTCGATGCACGTTCTCTTTTGCACATTTCCTTACCTTCCAAATGCTCACTTTTCACTTGCAAATTGTGACCTTTATGTTGCGTCGACTCTGTTGAGCTAGAGGCTCGGCAGGCAAGACACATCTTCTTTTGGTGCCTGGCGATGATTTCTCTGACTGTGCGTCTGTGACGTCACACGTCTGTGACGTGGTTACATTGCTACGACGACGGCCTGTGTACTTCCTAACCCTGTTCATCCCTAGACACAGTCTTAAGGCTTTCAAATGCCGACATTAATATCATTTTGGCATTCATTTTACCTTCAGAGTCTTGTACCTCCCCTTTTAATAGTTATCTTACCTTATAATCTGTTACACGTGTGTATTACCTCAAAATACATCAATGGGCGGCCTCTATTTACAGTGTAGCTTCAGGGAATGGTCTTCTATTAAGGTTAAAATTATAAAAGATGCGTCGGCCGGGAATCGAACCCGGATCGACTGCTTGGAAGGCAACCATGCTGACCTTTACACCACCGACGCTTGTACTGTGGGAGTAGGGATATGAATGCCTCTTATTATCACCAGCCTGCATTTCTCTTCACAAGTAAACTAAGTCGACTAAGATGTTGAATTACTCAAAATTACTTTAAACTAAGAGGGTTCTAGATAGTGTACAAACTGATTTTAAATAAATCTTTAACCGCCATATGTTAAAGAGATACACGTGTAACTTCCTCCTTTAACTCTCAGGTCAGTAAGAAGTCGGTATGATCATGTGGAGCATCGGTGATCTAGTGGTAGAATACTCGCCTGCCACGCGGGTGAACCGGGTTCGATTCCCGGTCGATGCACGTTCTCTTTTGCACATTTCCTTACCTTCCAAATGCTCACTTTTCACTTGCAAATTGTGACCTTTATGTTGCGTCGACTCTGTTGAGCTAGAGGCTCGGCAGGCAAGTCACATCTTCTTTTGGTGCCTGGCGATGATTTCTCTGACTGTGCGTCTGTGACGTCACACGTCTGTGACGTGGTTACATTGCTACGACGACGGCCTGTGTACTTCCTAACCCTGTTCATCCCTAGACACAGTCTTAAGGCTTTCAAATGCCGACATTAATATCATTTTGGCATTCATTTTACCTTCAGAGTCTTGTACCTCCCCTTTTAATAGTTATCTTACCTTATAATCTGTTACACGTGTGTATTACCTCAAAATACATCAATGGGCGGCCTCTATTTACAGTGTAGCTTCAGGGAATGGTCTTCTATTAAGGTTAAAATTATAAAAGATGCGTCGGCCGGGAATCGAACCCGGATCGACTGTTTGGAAGGCAACCATGCTGACCTTTACACCACCGACGCTTGTACTGTGGGAGTAGGGATATGAATGCCTCTTATTATCACCAGCCTGCATTTCTCTTCACAAGTAAACTAAGTCGACTAAGATGTTGAATTACTCAAAATTACTTTAAACTAAGAGGGTTCTAGATAGTGTACAAACTGATTTTAAATAAATCTTTAACCGCCATATGTTAAAGAGATACACGTGTAACTTCCTCCTTTAACTCTCAGGTCAGTAAGAAGTCGGTATGATCATGTGGAGCATCGGTGGTCTAGTGGTAGAATACTCGCCTGCCACGCGGGTGACCCGGGTTCGATTCCCGGTCGATGCACGTTCTCTTTTGCACATTTCCTTACCTTCCAAATGCTCACTTTTCACTTGCAAATTGTGACCTTTATGTTGCGTCGACTCTGTTGAGCTAGAGGCTCGGCAGGCAAGTCACATCTTCTTTTGGTGCCTGGCGATGATTTCTCTGACTGTGCGTCTGTGACGTCACACGTCTGTGACGTGGTTACATTGCTACGACGACGGCCTGTGTACTTCCTAACCCTGTTCATCCCTAGACACAGTCTTATGGCTTTCAAATGCCGACATTAATATCATTTTGGCATTCATTTTACCTTCAGAGTCTTGTACCTCCCCTTTTAATAGTTATCTTACCTTATAATCTGTTACACGTGTGTATTACCTCAAAATACATCAATGGGCGGCCTCTATTTACAGTGTAGCTTCAGGGAATGGTCTTCTATTAAGGTTAAAATTATAAAAGATGCGTCGGCCGGGAATCGAACCCGGATCGACTGCTTGGAAGGCAACCATGCTGACCTTTACACCACCGACGCTTGTACTGTGGGAGTAGGGATATGAATGCCTCTTATTATCACCAGCCTGCATTTCTCTTCACAAGTAAACTAAGTCGACTAAGATGTTGAATTACTCAAAATTACTTTAAACTAAGAGGGTTCTAGATAGTGTACAAACTGATTTTAAATAAATCTTTAACCGCCATATGTTAAAGAGATACACGTGTAACTTCCTCCTTTAACTCTCAGGTCAGTAAGAAGTCGGTATGATCATGTGGAGCATCGGTGATCTAGTGGTAGAATACTCGCCTGCCACGCGGGTGAACCGGGTTCGATTCCCGGTCGATGCACGTTCTCTTTTGCACATTTCCTTACCTTCCAAATGCTCACTTTTCACTTGCAAATTGTGACCTTTATGTTGCGTCGACTCTGTTGAGCTAGAGGCTCGGCAGGCAAGTCACATCTTCTTTTGGTGCCTGGCGATGATTTCTCTGACTGTGCGTCTGTGACGTCACACGTCTGTGACGTGGTTACATTGCTACGACGACGGCCTGTGTACTTCCTAACCCTGTTCATCCCTAGACACAGTCTTAAGGCTTTCAAATGCCGACATTAATATCATTTTGGCATTCATTTTACCTTCAGAGTCTTGTACCTCCCCTTTTAATAGTTATCTTACCTTATAATCTGTTACACGTGTGTATTACCTCAAAATACATCAATGGGCGGCCTCTATTTACAGTGTAGCTTCAGGGAATGGTCTTCTATTAAGGTTAAAATTATAAAAGATGCGTCGGCCGGGAATCGAACCCGGATCGACTGCTTGGAAGGCAACCATGCTGACCTTTACACCACCGACGCTTGTACTGTGGGAGTAGGGATATGAATGCCTCTTATTATCACCAGCCTGCATTTCTCTTCACAAGTAAACTAAGTCGACTAAGATGTTGAATTACTCAATATTACTTTAAACTAAGAGGGTTCTAGATAGTGTACAAACTGATTTTAAATAAATCTTTAACCGCCATATGTTAAAGAGATACACGTGTAACTTCCTCCTTTAACTCTCAGGTCAGTAAGAAGTCGGTATGATCATGTGGAGCATCGGTGATCTAGTGGTAGAATACTCGCCTGCCACGCGGGTGAACCGGGTTCGATTCCCGGTCGATGCACGTTCTCTTTTGCACATTTCCTTACCTTCCAAATGCTCACTTTTCACTTGCAAATTGTGACCTTTATGTTGCGTCGACTCTGTTGAGCTAGAGGCTCGGCAGGCAAGTCACATCTTCTTTTGGTGCCTGGCGATGATTTCTCTGACTGTGCGTCTGTGACGTCACACGTCTGTGACGTGGTTACATTGCTACGACGACGGCCTGTGTACTTCCTAACCCTGTTCATCCCTAGACACAGTCTTAAGGCTTTCAAATGCCGACATTAATATCATTTTGGCATTCATTTTACCTTCAGAGTCTTGTACCTCCCCTTTTAATAGTTATCTTACCTTATAATCTGTTACACGTGTGTATTACCTCAAAATACATCAATGGGCGGCCTCTATTTACAGTGTAGCTTCAGGGAATGGTCTTCTATTAAGGTTAAAATTATAAAAGATGCGTCGGCCGGGAATCGAACCCGGATCGACTGCTTGGAAGGCAACCATGCTGACCTTTACACCACCGACGCTTGTACTGTGGGAGTAGGGATATGAATGCCTCTTATTATCACCAGCCTGCATTTCTCTTCACAAGTAAACTAAGTCGACTAAGATGTTGAATTACTCAATATTACTTTAAACTAAGAGGGTTCTAGATAGTGTACAAACTGATTTTAAATAAATCTTTAACCGCCATATGTTAAAGAGATACACGTGTAACTTCCTCCTTTAACTCTCAGGTCAGTAAGAAGTCGGTATGATCATGTGGAGCATCGGTGGTCTAGTGGTAGAATACTCGCCTGCCACGCGGGTGACCCGGGTTCGATTCCCGGTCGATGCACGTTCTCTTTTGCACATTTCCTTACCTTCCAAATGCTCACTTTTCACTTGCAAATTGTGACCTTTATGTTGCGTCGACTCTGTTGAGCTAGAGGCTCGGCAGGCAAGACACATCTTCTTTTGGTGCCTGGCGATGATTTCTCTGACTGTGCGTCTGTGACGTCACACGTCTGTGACGTGGTTACATTGCTACGACGACGGCCTGTGTACTTCCTAACCCTGTTCATCCCTAGACACAGTCTTAAGGCTTTCAAATGCCGACATTAATATCATTTTGGCATTCATTTTACCTTCAGAGTCTTGTACCTCCCCTTTTAATAGTTATCTTACCTTATAATCTGTTACACGTGTGTATTACCTCAAAATACATCAATGGGCGGCCTCTATTTACAGTGTAGCTTCAGGGAATGGTCTTCTATTAAGCTTAAAATTATAAAAGATGCGTCGGCCGGGAATCGAACCCGGATCGACTGCTTGGAAGGCAACCATGCTGACCTTTACACCACCGACGCTTGTACTGTGGGAGTAGGGATATGAATGCCTCTTATTATCACCAGCCTGCATTTCTCTTCACAAGTAAACTAAGTCGACTAAGATGTTGAATTACTCAAAATTACTTTAAACTAAGAGGGTTCTAGATAGTGTACAAACTGATTTTAAATAAATCTTTAACCGCCATATGTTAAAGAGATACACGTGTAACTTCCTCCTTTAACTCTCAGGTCAGTAAGAAGTCGGTATGATCATGTGGAGCATCGGTGGTCTAGTGGTAGAATACTCGCCTGCCACGCGGGTGACCCGGGTTCGATTCCCGGTCGATGCACGTTCTCTTTTGCACATTTCCTTACCTTCCAAATGCTCACTTTTCACTTGCAAATTGTGACCTTTATGTTGCGTCGACTCTGTTGAGCTAGAGGCTCGGCAGGCAAGTCACATCTTCTTTTGGTGCCTGGCGATGATTTCTCTGACTGTGCGTCTGTGACGTCACACGTCTGTGACGTGGTTACATTGCTACGACGACGGCCTGTGTACTTCCTAACCCTGTTCATCCCTAGACACAGTCTTAAGGCTTTCAAATGCCGACATTAATATCATTTTGGCATTCATTTTACCTTCAGAGTCTTGTACCTCCCCTTTTAATAGTTATCTTACCTTATAATCTGTTACACGTGTGTATTACCTCAAAATACATCAATGGGCGGCCTCTATTTACAGTGTAGCTTCAGGGAATGGTCTTCTATTAAGCTTAAAATTATAAAAGATGCGTCGGCCGGGAATCGAACCCGGATCGACTGCTTGGAAGGCAACCATGCTGACCTTTACACCACCGACGCTTGTACTGTGGGAGTAGGGATATGAATGCCTCTTATTATCACCAGCCTGCATTTCTCTTCACAAGTAAACTAAGTCGACTAAGATGTTGAATTACTCAAAATTACTTTAAACTAAGAGGGTTCTAGATAGTGTACAAACTGATTTTAAATAAATCTTTAACCGCCATATGTTAAAGAGATACACGTGTAACTTCCTCCTTTAACTCTCAGGTCAGTAAGAAGTCGGTATGATCATGTGGAGCATCGGTGGTCTAGTGGTAGAATACTCGCCTGCCACGCGGGTGACCCGGGTTCGATTCCCGGTCGATGCACGTTCTCTTTTGCACATTTCCTTACCTTCCAAATGCTCACTTTTCACTTGCAAATTGTGACCTTTATGTTGCGTCGACTCTGTTGAGCTAGAGGCTCGGCAGGCAAGTCACATCTTCTTTTGGTGCCTGGCGATGATTTCTCTGACTGTGCGTCTGTGACGTCACACGTCTGTGACGTGGTTACATTGCTACGACGACGGCCTGTGTACTTCCTAACCCTGTTCATCCCTAGACACAGTCTTAAGGCTTTCAAATGCCGACATTAATATCATTTTGGCATTCATTTTACCTTCAGAGTCTTGTACCTCCCCTTTTAATAGTTATCTTACCTTATAATCTGTTACACGTGTGTATTACCTCAAAATACATCAATGGGCGGCCTCTATTTACAGTGTAGCTTCAGGGAATGGTCTTCTATTAAGGTTAAAATTATAAAAGATGCGTCGGCCGGGAATCGAACCCGGATCGACTGCTTGGAAGGCAACCATGCTGACCTTTACACCACCGACGCTTGTACTGTGGGAGTAGGGATATGAATGCCTCTTATTATCACCAGCCTGCATTTCTCTTCACAAGTAAACTAAGTCGACTAAGATGTTGAATTACTCAAAATTACTTTAAACTAAGAGGGTTCTAGATAGTGTACAAACTGATTTTAAATAAATCTTTAACCGCCATATGTTAAAGAGATACACGTGTAACTTCCTCCTTTAACTCTCAGGTCAGTAAGAAGTCGGTATGATCATGTGGAGCATCGGTGGTCTAGTGGTAGAATACTCGCCTGCCACGCGGGTGACCCGGGTTCGATTCCCGGTCGATGCACGTTCTCTTTTGCACATTTCCTTACCTTCCAAATGCTCACTTTTCACTTGCAAATTGTGACCTTTATGTTGCGTCGACTCTGTTGAGCTAGAGGCTCGGCAGGCAAGTCACATCTTCTTTTGGTGCCTGGCGATGATTTCTCTGACTGTGCGTCTGTGACGTCACACGTCTGTGACGTGGTTACATTGCTACGACGACGGCCTGTGTACTTCCTAACCCTGTTCATCCCTAGACACAGTCTTAAGGCTTTCAAATGCCGACATTAATATCATTTTGGCATTCATTTTACCTTCAGAGTCTTGTACCTCCCCTTTTAATAGTTATCTTACCTTATAATCTGTTACACGTGTGTATTACCTCAAAATACATCAATGGGCGGCCTCTATTTACAGTGTAGCTTCAGGGAATGGTCTTCTATTAAGCTTAAAATTATAAAAGATGCGTCGGCCGGGAATCGAACCCGGATCGACTGCTTGGAAGGCAACCATGCTGACCTTTACACCACCGACGCTTGTACTGTGGGAGTAGGGATATGAATGCCTCTTATTATCACCAGCCTGCATTTCTCTTCACAAGTAAACTAAGTCGACTAAGATGTTGAATTACTCAAAATTACTTTAAACTAAGAGGGTTCTAGATAGTGTACAAACTGATTTTAAATAAATCTTTAACCGCCATATGTTAAAGAGATACACGTGTAACTTCCTCCTTTAACTCTCAGGTCAGTAAGAAGTCGGTATGATCATGTGGAGCATCGGTGGTCTAGTGGTAGAATACTCGCCTGCCACGCGGGTGACCCGGGTTCGATTCCCGGTCGATGCACGTTCTCTTTTGCACATTTCCTTACCTTCCAAATGCTCACTTTTCACTTGCAAATTGTGACCTTTATGTTGCGTCGACTCTGTTGAGCTAGAGGCTCGGCAGGCAAGTCACATCTTCTTTTGGTGCCTGGCGATGATTTCTCTGACTGTGCGTCTGTGACGTCACACGTCTGTGACGTGGTTACATTGCTACGACGACGGCCTGTGTACTTCCTAACCCTGTTCATCCCTAGACACAGTCTTAAGGCTTTCAAATGCCGACATTAATATCATTTTGGCATTCATTTTACCTTCAGAGTCTTGTACCTCCCCTTTTAATAGTTATCTTACCTTATAATCTGTTACACGTGTGTATTACCTCAAAATACATCAATGGGCGGCCTCTATTTACAGTGTAGCTTCAGGGAATGGTCTTCTATTAAGGTTAAAATTATAAAAGATGCGTCGGCCGGGAATCGAACCCGGATCGACTGCTTGGAAGGCAACCATGCTGACCTTTACACCACCGACGCTTGTACTGTGGGAGTAGGGATATGAATGCCTCTTATTATCACCAGCCTGCATTTCTCTTCACAAGTAAACTAAGTCGACTAAGATGTTGAATTACTCAAAATTACTTTAAACTAAGAGGGTTCTAGATAGTGTACAAACTGATTTTAAATAAATCTTTAACCGCCATATGTTAAAGAGATACACGTGTAACTTCCTCCTTTAACTCTCAGGTCAGTAAGAAGTCGGTATGATCATGTGGAGCATCGGTGGTCTAGTGGTAGAATACTCGCCTGCCACGCGGGTGACCCGGGTTCGATTCCAGGTCGATGCACGTTCTCTTTTGCACATTTCCTTACCTTCCAAATGCTCACTTTTCACTTGCAAATTGTGACCTTTATGTTGCGTCGACTCTGTTGAGCTAGAGGCTCGGCAGGCAAGACACATCTTCTTTTGGTGCCTGGCGATGATTTCTCTGACTGTGCGTCTGTGACGTCACACGTCTGTGACGTGGTTACATTGCTACGACGACGGCCTGTGTACTTCCTAACCCTGTTCATCCCTAGACACAGTCTTAAGGCTTTCAAATGCCGACATTAATATCATTTTGGCATTCATTTTACCTTCAGAGTCTTGTACCTCCCCTTTTAATAGTTATCTTACCTTATAATCTGTTACACGTGTGTATTACCTCAAAATACATCAATGGGCGGCCTCTATTTACAGTGTAGCTTCAGGGAATGGTCTTCTATTAAGCTTAAAATTATAAAAGATGCGTCGGCCGGGAATCGAACCCGGATCGACTGCTTGGAAGGCAACCATGCTGACCTTTACACCACCGACGCTTGTACTGTGGGAGTAGGGATATGAATGCCTCTTATTATCACCAGCCTGCATTTCTCTTCACAAGTAAACTAAGTCGACTAAGATGTTGAATTACTCAAAATTACTTTAAACTAAGAGGGTTCTAGATAGTGTACAAACTGATTTAAAATAAATCTTTAACCGCCATATGTTAAAGAGATACACGTGTAACTTCCTCCTTTAACTCTCAGGTCAGTAAGAAGTCGGTATGATCATGTGGAGCATCGGTGGTCTAGTGGTAGAATACTCGCCTGCCACGCGGGTGACCCGGGTTCGATTCCCGGTCGATGCACGTTCTCTTTTGCACATTTCCTTACCTTCCAAATGCTCACTTTTCACTTGCAAATTGTGACCTTTATGTTGCGTCGACTCTGTTGAGCTAGAGGCTCGGCAGGCAAGTCACATCTTCTTTTGGTGCCTGGCGATGATTTCTCTGACTGTGCGTCTGTGACGTCACACGTCTGTGACGTGGTTACATTGCTACGACGACGGCCTGTGTACTTCCTAACCCTGTTCATCCCTAGACACAGTCTTAAGGCTTTCAAATGCCGACATTAATATCATTTTGGCATTCATTTTACCTTCAGAGTCTTGTACCTCCCCTTTTAATAGTTATCTTACCTTATAATCTGTTACACGTGTGTATTACCTCAAAATACATCAATGGGCGGCCTCTATTTACAGTGTAGCTTCAGGGAATGGTCTTCTATTAAGCTTAAAATTATAAAAGATGCGTCGGCCGGGAATCGAACCCGGATCGACTGCTTGGAAGGCAACCATGCTGACCTTTACACCACCGACGCTTGTACTGTGGGAGTAGGGATATGAATGCCTCTTATTATCACCAGCCTGCATTTCTCTTCACAAGTAAACTAAGTCGACTAAGATGTTGAATTACTCAAAATTACTTTAAACTAAGAGGGTTCTAGATAGTGTACAAACTGATTTTAAATAAATCTTTAACCGCCATATGTTAAAGAGATACACGTGTAACTTCCTCCTTTAACTCTCAGGTCAGTAAGAAGTCGGTATGATCATGTGGAGCATCGGTGGTCTAGTGGTAGAATACTCGCCTGCCACGCGGGTGACCCGGGTTCGATTCCCGGTCGATGCACGTTCTCTTTTGCACATTTCCTTACCTTCCAAATGCTCACTTTTCACTTGCAAATTGTGACCTTTATGTTGCGTCGACTCTGTTGAGCTAGAGGCTCGGCAGGCAAGTCACATCTTCTTTTGGTGCCTGGCGATGATTTCTCTGACTGTGCGTCTGTGACGTCACACGTCTGTGACGTGGTTACATTGCTACGACGACGGCCTGTGTACTTCCTAACCCTGTTCATCCCTAGACACAGTCTTAAGGCTTTCAAATGCCGACATTAATATCATTTTGGCATTCATTTTACCTTCAGAGTCTTGTACCTCCCCTTTTAATAGTTATCTTACCTTATAATCTGTTACACGTGTGTATTACCTCAAAATACATCAATGGGCGGCCTCTATTTACAGTGTAGCTTCAGGGAATGGTCTTCTATTAAGCTTAAAATTATAAAAGATGCGTCGGCCGGGAATCGAACCCGGATCGACTGCTTGGAAGGCAACCATGCTGACCTTTACACCACCGACGCTTGTACTGTGGGAGTAGGGATATGAATGCCTCTTATTATCACCAGCCTGCATTTCTCTTCACAAGTAAACTAAGTCGACTAAGATGTTGAATTACTCAAAATTACTTTAAACTAAGAGGGTTCTAGATAGTGTACAAACTGATTTTAAATAAATCTTTAACCGCCATATGTTAAAGAGATACACGTGTAACTTCCTCCTTTAACTCTCAGGTCAGTAAGAAGTCGGTATGATCATGTGGAGCATCGGTGGTCTAGTGGTAGAATACTCGCCTGCCACGCGGGTGACCCGGGTTCGATTCCCGGTCGATGCACGTTCTCTTTTGCACATTTCCTTACCTTCCAAATGCTCACTTTTCACTTGCAAATTGTCACCTTTATGTTGCGTCGACTCTGTTGAGCTAGAGGCTCGGCAGGCAAGTCACATCTTCTTTTGGTGCCTGGCGATGATTTCTCTGACTGTGCGTCTGTGACGTCACACGTCTGTGACGTGGTTACATTGCTACGACGACGGCCTGTGTATTTCCTAACCCTGTTCATCCCTAGACACAGTCTTAAGGCTTTCAAATGCCGACATTAATATCATTTTGGCATTCATTTTACCTTCAGAGTCTTGTACCTCCCCTTTTAAGAGTTATCTTACCTTATAATCTGTTACACGTGTGTATTACCTCAAAATACATCAATGGGCGGCCTCTATTTACAGTGTAGCTTCAGGGAATGGTCTTCTATTAAGGTTAAAATTATAAAAGATGCGTCGGCCGGGAATCGAACCCGGATCGACTGCTTGGAAGGCAACCATGCTGACCTTTACACCACCGACGCTTGTACTGTGGGAGTAAGGATATGAATGCCTCTTATTATCACCAGCCTGCATTTCTCTTCACAAGTAAACTAAGTCGACTAAGATGTTGAATTACTCAAAATTACTTTAAACTAAGAGGGTTCTAGATAGTGTACAAACTGATTTTAAATAAATCTTTAACCGCCATATGTTAAAGAGATACACGTGTAACTTCCTCCTTTAACTCTCAGGTCAGTAAGAAGTCGGTATGATCATGTGGAGCATCGGTGGTCTAGTGGTAGAATACTCGCCTGCCACGCGGGTGACCCGGGTTCGATTCCCGGTCGATGCACGTTCTCTTTTGCACATTTCCTTACCTTCCAAATGCTCACTTTTCACTTGCAAATTGTGACCTTTATGTTGCGTCGACTCTGTTGAGCTAGAGGCTCGGCAGGCAAGTCACATCTTCTTTTGGTGCCTGGCGATGATTTCTCTGACTGTGCGTCTGTGACGTCACACGTCTGTGACGTGGTTACATTGCTACGACGACGGCCTGTGTACTTCCTAACCCTGTTCATCCCTAGACACAGTCTTAAGGCTTTCAAATGCCGACATTAATATCATTTTGGCATTCATTTTACCTTCAGAGTCTTGTACCTCCCCTTTTAATAGTTATCTTACCTTATAATCTGTTACACGTGTGTATTACCTCAAAATACATCAATGGGCGGCCTCTATTTACAGTGTAGCTTCAGGGAATGGTCTTCTATTAAGCTTAAAATTATAAAAGATGCGTCGGCCGGGAATCGAACCCGGATCGACTGCTTGGAAGGCAACCATGCTGACCTTTACACCACCGACGCTTGTACTGTGGGAGTAGGGATATGAATGCCTCTTATTATCACCAGCCTGCATTTCTCTTCACAAGTAAACTAAGTCGACTAAGATGTTGAATTACTCAAAATTACTTTAAACTAAGAGGGTTCTAGATAGTGTACAAACTGATTTTAAATAAATCTTTAACCGCCATATGTTAAAGAGATACACGTGTAACTTCCTCCTTTAACTCTCAGGTCAGTAAGAAGTCGGTATGATCATGTGGAGCATCGGTGGTCTAGTGGTAGAATACTCGCCTGCCACGCGGGTGACCCGGGTTCGATTCCCGGTCGATGCACGTTCTCTTTTGCACATTTCCTTACCTTCCAAATGCTCACTTTTCACTTGCAAATTGTGACCTTTATGTTGCGTCGACTCTGTTGAGCTAGAGGCTCGGCAGGCAAGTCACATCTTCTTTTGGTGCCTGGCGATGATTTCTCTGACTGTGCGTCTGTGACGTCACACGTCTGTGACGTGGTTACATTGCTACGACGACGGCCTGTGTACTTCCTAACCCTGTTCATCCCTAGACACAGTCTTAAGGCTTTCAAATGCCGACATTAATATCATTTTGGCATTCATTTTACCTTCAGAGTCTTGTACCTCCCCTTTTAATAGTTATCTTACCTTATAATCTGTTACACGTGTGTATTACCTCAAAATACATCAATGGGCGGCCTCTATTTACAGTGTAGCTTCAGGGAATGGTCTTCTATTAAGGTTAAAATTATAAAAGATGCGTCGGCCGGGAATCGAACCCGGATCGACTGCTTGGAAGGCAACCATGCTGACCTTTACACCACCGACGCTTGTACTGTGGGAGTAGGGATATGAATGCCTCTTATTATCACCAGCCTGCATTTCTCTTCACAAGTAAACTAAGTCGACTAAGATGTTGAATTACTCAAAATTACTTTAAACTAAGAGGGTTCTAGATAGTGTACAAACTGATTTTAAATAAATCTTTAACCGCCATATGTTAAAGAGATACACGTGTAACTTCCTCCTTTAACTCTCAGGTCAGTAAGAAGTCGGTATGATCATGTGGAGCATCGGTGGTCTAGTGGTAGAATACTCGCCTGCCACGCGGGTGACCCGGGTTCGATTCCAGGTCGATGCACGTTCTCTTTTGCACATTTCCTTACCTTCCAAATGCTCACTTTTCACTTGCAAATTGTGACCTTTATGTTGCGTCGACTCTGTTGAGCTAGAGGCTCGGCAGGCAAGACACATCTTCTTTTGGTGCCTGGCGATGATTTCTCTGACTGTGCGTCTGTGACGTCACACGTCTGTGACGTGGTTACATTGCTACGACGACGGCCTGTGTACTTCCTAACCCTGTTCATCCCTAGACACAGTCTTAAGGCTTTCAAATGCCGACATTAATATCATTTTGGCATTCATTTTACCTTCAGAGTCTTGTACCTCCCCTTTTAATAGTTATCTTACCTTATAATCTGTTACACGTGTGTATTACCTCAAAATACATCAATGGGCGGCCTCTATTTACAGTGTAGCTTCAGGGAATGGTCTTCTATTAAGCTTAAAATTATAAAAGATGCGTCGGCCGGGAATCGAACCCGGATCGACTGCTTGGAAGGCAACCATGCTGACCTTTACACCACCGACGCTTGTACTGTGGGAGTAGGGATATGAATGCCTCTTATTATCACCAGCCTGCATTTCTCTTCACAAGTAAACTAAGTCGACTAAGATGTTGAATTACTCAAAATTACTTTAAACTAAGAGGGTTCTAGATAGTGTACAAACTGATTTAAAATAAATCTTTAACCGCCATATGTTAAAGAGATACACGTGTAACTTCCTCCTTTAACTCTCAGGTCAGTAAGAAGTCGGTATGATCATGTGGAGCATCGGTGGTCTAGTGGTAGAATACTCGCCTGCCACGCGGGTGACCCGGGTTCGATTCCCGGTCGATGCACGTTCTCTTTTGCACATTTCCTTACCTTCCAAATGCTCACTTTTCACTTGCAAATTGTGACCTTTATGTTGCGTCGACTCTGTTGAGCTAGAGGCTCGGCAGGCAAGTCACATCTTCTTTTGGTGCCTGGCGATGATTTCTCTGACTGTGCGTCTGTGACGTCACACGTCTGTGACGTGGTTACATTGCTACGACGACGGCCTGTGTACTTCCTAACCCTGTTCATCCCTAGACACAGTCTTAAGGCTTTCAAATGCCGACATTAATATCATTTTGGCATTCATTTTACCTTCAGAGTCTTGTACCTCCCCTTTTAATAGTTATCTTACCTTATAATCTGTTACACGTGTGTATTACCTCAAAATACATCAATGGGCGGCCTCTATTTACAGTGTAGCTTCAGGGAATGGTCTTCTATTAAGCTTAAAATTATAAAAGATGCGTCGGCCGGGAATCGAACCCGGATCGACTGCTTGGAAGGCAACCATGCTGACCTTTACACCACCGACGCTTGTACTGTGGGAGTAGGGATATGAATGCCTCTTATTATCACCAGCCTGCATTTCTCTTCACAAGTAAACTAAGTCGACTAAGATGTTGAATTACTCAAAATTACTTTAAACTAAGAGGGTTCTAGATAGTGTACAAACTGATTTTAAATAAATCTTTAACCGCCATATGTTAAAGAGATACACGTGTAACTTCCTCCTTTAACTCTCAGGTCAGTAAGAAGTCGGTATGATCATGTGGAGCATCGGTGGTCTAGTGGTAGAATACTCGCCTGCCACGCGGGTGACCCGGGTTCGATTCCCGGTCGATGCACGTTCTCTTTTGCACATTTCCTTACCTTCCAAATGCTCACTTTTCACTTGCAAATTGTGACCTTTATGTTGCGTCGACTCTGTTGAGCTAGAGGCTCGGCAGGCAAGTCACATCTTCTTTTGGTGCCTGGCGATGATTTCTCTGACTGTGCGTCTGTGACGTCACACGTCTGTGACGTGGTTACATTGCTACGACGACGGCCTGTGTACTTCCTAACCCTGTTCATCCCTAGACACAGTCTTAAGGCTTTCAAATGCCGACATTAATATCATTTTGGCATTCATTTTACCTTCAGAGTCTTGTACCTCCCCTTTTAATAGTTATCTTACCTTATAATCTGTTACACGTGTGTATTACCTCAAAATACATCAATGGGCGGCCTCTATTTACAGTGTAGCTTCAGGGAATGGTCTTCTATTAAGCTTAAAATTATAAAAGATGCGTCGGCCGGGAATCGAACCCGGATCGACTGCTTGGAAGGCAACCATGCTGACCTTTACACCACCGACGCTTGTACTGTGGGAGTAGGGATATGAATGCCTCTTATTATCACCAGCCTGCATTTCTCTTCACAAGTAAACTAAGTCGACTAAGATGTTGAATTACTCAAAATTACTTTAAACTAAGAGGGTTCTAGATAGTGTACAAACTGATTTTAAATAAATCTTTAACCGCCATATGTTAAAGAGATACACGTGTAACTTCCTCCTTTAACTCTCAGGTCAGTAAGAAGTCGGTATGATCATGTGGAGCATCGGTGGTCTAGTGGTAGAATACTCGCCTGCCACGCGGGTGACCCGGGTTCGATTCCCGGTCGATGCACGTTCTCTTTTGCACATTTCCTTACCTTCCAAATGCTCACTTTTCACTTGCAAATTGTGACCTTTATGTTGCGTCGACTCTGTTGAGCTAGAGGCTCGGCAGGCAAGTCACATCTTCTTTTGGTGCCTGGCGATGATTTCTCTGACTGTGCGTCTGTGACGTCACACGTCTGTGACGTGGTTACATTGCTACGACGACGGCCTGTGTATTTCCTAACCCTGTTCATCCCTAGACACAGTCTTAAGGCTTTCAAATGCCGACATTAATATCATTTTGGCATTCATTTTACCTTCAGAGTCTTGTACCTCCCCTTTTAAGAGTTATCTTACCTTATAATCTGTTACACGTGTGTATTACCTCAAAATACATCAATGGGCGGCCTCTATTTACAGTGTAGCTTCAGGGAATGGTCTTCTATTAAGGTTAAAATTATAAAAGATGCGTCGGCCGGGAATCGAACCCGGATCGACTGCTTGGAAGGCAACCATGCTGACCTTTACACCACCGACGCTTGTACTGTGGGAGTAAGGATATGAATGCCTCTTATTATCACCAGCCTGCATTTCTCTTCACAAGTAAACTAAGTCGACTAAGATGTTGAATTACTCAAAATTACTTTAAACTAAGAGGGTTCTAGATAGTGTACAAACTGATTTTAAATAAATCTTTAACCGCCATATGTTAAAGAGATACACGTGTAACTTCCTCCTTTAACTCTCAGGTCAGTAAGAAGTCGGTATGATCATGTGGAGCATCGGTGGTCTAGTGGTAGAATACTCGCCTGCCACGCGGGTGACCCGGGTTCGATTCCCGGTCGATGCACGTTCTCTTTTGCACATTTCCTTACCTTCCAAATGCTCACTTTTCACTTGCAAATTGTGACCTTTATGTTGCGTCGACTCTGTTGAGCTAGAGGCTCGGCAGGCAAGTCACATCTTCTTTTGGTGCCTGGCGATGATTTCTCTGACTGTGCGTCTGTGACGTCACACGTCTGTGACGTGGTTACATTGCTACGACGACGGCCTGTGTACTTCCTAACCCTGTTCATCCCTAGACACAGTCTTAAGGCTTTCAAATGCCGACATTAATATCATTTTGGCATTCATTTTACCTTCAGAGTCTTGTACCTCCCCTTTTAATAGTTATCTTACCTTATAATCTGTTACACGTGTGTATTACCTCAAAATACATCAATGGGCGGCCTCTATTTACAGTGTAGCTTCAGGGAATGGTCTTCTATTAAGCTTAAAATTATAAAAGATGCGTCGGCCGGGAATCGAACCCGGATCGACTGCTTGGAAGGCAACCATGCTGACCTTTACACCACCGACGCTTGTACTGTGGGAGTAGGGATATGAATGCCTCTTATTATCACCAGCCTGCATTTCTCTTCACAAGTAAACTAAGTCGACTAAGATGTTGAATTACTCAAAATTACTTTAAACTAAGAGGGTTCTAGATAGTGTACAAACTGATTTTAAATAAATCTTTAACCGCCATATGTTAAAGAGATACACGTGTAACTTCCTCCTTTAACTCTCAGGTCAGTAAGAAGTCGGTATGATCATGTGGAGCATCGGTGGTCTAGTGGTAGAATACTCGCCTGCCACGCGGGTGACCCGGGTTCGATTCCCGGTCGATGCACGTTCTCTTTTGCACATTTCCTTACCTTCCAAATGCTCACTTTTCACTTGCAAATTGTGACCTTTATGTTGCGTCGACTCTGTTGAGCTAGAGGCTCGGCAGGCAAGTCACATCTTCTTTTGGTGCCTGGCGATGATTTCTCTGACTGTGCGTCTGTGACGTCACACGTCTGTGACGTGGTTACATTGCTACGACGACGGCCTGTGTATTTCCTAACCCTGTTCATCCCTAGACACAGTCTTAAGGCTTTCAAATGCCGACATTAATATCATTTTGGCATTCATTTTACCTTCAGAGTCTTGTACCTCCCCTTTTAAGAGTTATCTTACCTTATAATCTGTTACACGTGTGTATTACCTCAAAATACATCAATGGGCGGCCTCTATTTACAGTGTAGCTTCAGGGAATGGTCTTCTATTAAGGTTAAAATTATAAAAGATGCGTCGGCCGGGAATCGAACCCGGATCGACTGCTTGGAAGGCAACCATGCTGACCTTTACACCACCGACGCTTGTACTGTGGGAGTAAGGATATGAATGCCTCTTATTATCACCAGCCTGCATTTCTCTTCACAAGTAAACTAAGTCGACTAAGATGTTGAATTACTCAAAATTACTTTAAACTAAGAGGGTTCTAGATAGTGTACAAACTGATTTTAAATAAATCTTTAACCGCCATATGTTAAAGAGATACACGTGTAACTTCCTCCTTTAACTCTCAGGTCAGTAAGAAGTCGGTATGATCATGTGGAGCATCGGTGGTCTAGTGGTAGAATACTCGCCTGCCACGCGGGTGACCCGGGTTCGATTCCCGGTCGATGCACGTTCTCTTTTGCACATTTCCTTACCTTCCAAATGCTCACTTTTCACTTGCAAATTGTGACCTTTATGTTGCGTCGACTCTGTTGAGCTAGAGGCTCGGCAGGCAAGTCACATCTTCTTTTGGTGCCTGGCGATGATTTCTCTGACTGTGCGTCTGTGACGTCACACGTCTGTGACGTGGTTACATTGCTACGACGACGGCCTGTGTACTTCCTAACCCTGTTCATCCCTAGACACAGTCTTAAGGCTTTCAAATGCCGACATTAATATCATTTTGGCATTCATTTTACCTTCAGAGTCTTGTACCTCCCCTTTTAATAGTTATCTTACCTTATAATCTGTTACACGTGTGTATTACCTCAAAATACATCAATGGGCGGCCTCTATTTACAGTGTAGCTTCAGGGAATGGTCTTCTATTAAGGTTAAAATTATAAAAGATGCGTCGGCCGGGAATCGAACCCGGATCGACTGCTTGGAAGGCAACCATGCTGACCTTTACACCACCGACGCTTGTACTGTGGGAGTAGGGATATGAATGCCTCTTATTATCACCAGCCTGCATTTCTCTTCACAAGTAAACTAAGTCGACTAAGATGTTGAATTACTCAAAATTACTTTAAACTAAGAGAGTTCTAGATAGTGTACAAACTGATTTTAAATAAATCTTTAACCGCCATATGTTAAAGAGATACACGTGTAACTTCCTCCTTTAACTCTCAGGTCAGTAAGAAGTCGGTATGATCATGTGGAGCATCGGTGGTCTAGTGGTAGAATACTCGCCTGCCACGCGGGTGACCCGGGTTCGATTCCCGGTCGATGCACGTTCTCTTTTGCACATTTCCTTACCTTCCAAATGCTCACTTTTCACTTGCAAATTGTGACCTTTATGTTGCGTCGACTCTGTTGAGCTAGAGGCTCGGCAGGCAAGTCACATCTTCTTTTGGTGCCTGGCGATGATTTCTCTGACTGTGCGTCTGTGACGTCACACGTCTGTGACGTGGTTACATTGCTACGACGACGGCCTGTGTACTTCCTAACCCTGTTCATCCCTAGACACAGTCTTAAGGCTTTCAAATGCCGACATTAATATCATTTTGGCATTCATTTTACCTTCAGAGTCTTGTACCTCCCCTTTTAATAGTTATCTTACCTTATAATCTGTTACACGTGTGTATTACCTCAATGGGCGGCCTCTATTTACAGTGTAGCTTCAGGGAATGGTCTTCTATTAAGCTTAAAATTATAAAAGATGCGTCGGCCGGGAATCGAACCCGGATCGACTGCTTGGAAGGCAACCATGCTGACCTTTACACCACCGACGCTTGTACTGTGGGAGTAGGGATATGAATGCCTCTTATTATCACCAGCCTGCATTTCTCTTCACAAGTAAACTAAGTCGACTAAGATGTTGAATTACTCAAAATTACTTTAAACTAAGAGGGTTCTAGATAGTGTACAAACTGATTTTAAATAAATCTTTAACCGCCATATGTTAAAGAGATACACGTGTAACTTCCTCCTTTAACTCTCAGGTCAGTAAGAAGTCGGTATGATCATGTGGAGCATCGGTGGTCTAGTGGTAGAATACTCGCCTGCCACGCGGGTGACCCGGGTTCGATTCCCGGTCGATGCACGTTCTCTTTTGCACATTTCCTTACCTTCCAAATGCTCACTTTTCACTTGCAAATTGTGACCTTTATGTTGCGTCGACTCTGTTGAGCTAGAGGCTCGGCAGGCAAGTCACATCTTCTTTTGGTGCCTGGCGATGATTTCTCTGACTGTGCGTCTTGACGTCACACGTCTGTGACGTGGTTACATTGCTACGACGACGGCCTGTGTACTTCCTAACCCTGTTCATCCCTAGACACAGTCTTAAGGCTTTCAAATGCCGACATTAATATCATTTTGGCATTCATTTTACCTTCAGAGTCTTGTACCTCCCCTTTTAATAGTTATCTTACCTTATAATCTGTTACACGTGTGTATTACCTCAAAATACATCAATGGGCGGCCTCTATTTACAGTGTAGCTTCAGGGAATGGTCTTCTATTAAGCTTAAAATTATAAAAGATGCGTCGGCCGGGAATCGAACCCGGATCGACTGCTTGGAAGGCAACCATGCTGACCTTTACACCACCGACGCTTGTACTGTGGGAGTAGGGATATGAATGCCTCTTATTATCACCAGCCTGCATTTCTCTTCACAAGTAAACTAAGTCGACTAAGATGTTGAATTACTCAAAATTACTTTAAACTAAGAGGGTTCTAGATAGTGTACAAACTGATTTTAAATAAATCTTTAACCGCCATATGTTAAAGAGATACACGTGTAACTTCCTCCTTTAACTCTCAGGTCAGTAAGAAGTCGGTATGATCATGTGGAGCATCGGTGGTCTAGTGGTAAAATACTCGCCTGCCACGCGGGTGACCCGGGTTCGATTCCCGGTCGATGCACGTTCTCTTTTGCACATTTCCTTACCTTCCAAATGCTCACTTTTCACTTGCAAATTGTGACCTTTATGTTGCGTCGACTCTGTTGAGCTAGAGGCTCGGCAGGCAAGTCACATCTTCTTTTGGTGCCTGGCGATGATTTCTCTGACTGTGCGTCTGTGACGTCACACGTCTGTGACGTGGTTACATTGCTACGACGACGGCCTGTGTACTTCCTAACCCTGTTCATCCCTAGACACAGTCTTAAGGCTTTCAAATGCCGACATTAATATCATTTTGGCATTCATTTTACCTTCAGAGTCTTGTACCTCCCCTTTTAAGAGTTATCTTACCTTATAATCTGTTACACGTGTGTATTACCTCAAAATACATCAATGGGCAGCCTCTATTTACAGTGTAGCTTCAGGGAATGGTCTTCTATTAAGGTTAAAATTATAAAAGATGCGTCGGCCGGGAATCGAACCCGGATCGACTGCTTGGAAGGCAACCATGCTGACCTTTACACCACCGACGCTTGTACTGTGGGAGTAGGGATATGAATGCCTCTTATTATCACCAGCCTGCATTTCTCTTCACAAGTAAACTAAGTCGACTAAGATGTTGAATTACTCAAAATTACTTTAAACTAAGAGGGTTCTAGATAGTGTACAAACTGATTTTAAATAAATCTTTAACCGCCATATGTTAAAGAGATACACGTGTAACTTCCTCCTTTAACTCTCAGGTCAGTAAGAAGTCGGTATGATCATGTGGAGCATCGGTGGTCTAGTGGTAGAATACTCGCCTGCCACGCGGGTGACCCGGGTTCGATTCCCGGTCGATGCACGTTCTCTTTTGCACATTTCCTTACCTTCCAAATGCTCACTTTTCACTTGCAAATTGTCACCTTTATGTTGCGTCGACTCTGTTGAGCTAGAGGCTCGGCAGGCAAGTCACATCTTCTTTTGGTGCCTGGCGATGATTTCTCTGACTGTGCGTCTGTGACGTCACACGTCTGTGACGTGGTTACATTGCTACGACGACGGCCTGTGTACTTCCTAACCCTGTTCATCCCTAGACACAGTCTTAAGGCTTTCAAATGCCGACATTAATATCATTTTGGCATTCATTTTACCTTCAGAGTCTTGTACCTCCCCTTTTAATAGTTATCTTACCTTATAATCTGTTACACGTGTGTATTACCTCAAAATACATCAATGGGCGGCCTCTATTTACAGTGTAGCTTCAGGGAATGGTCTTCTATTAAGCTTAAAATTATAAAAGATGCGTCGGCCGGGAATCGAACCCGGATCGACTGCTTGGAAGGCAACCATGCTGACCTTTACACCACCGACGCTTGTACTGTGGGAGTAGGGATATGAATGCCTCTTATTATCACCAGCCTGCATTTCTCTTCACAAGTAAACTAAGTCGACTAAGATGTTGAATTACTCAAAATTACTTTAAACTAAGAGAGTTCTAGATAGTGTACAAACTGATTTTAAATAAATCTTTAACCGCCATATGTTAAAGAGATACACGTGTAACTTCCTCCTTTAACTCTCAGGTCAGTAAGAAGTCGGTATGATCATGTGGAGCATCGGTGGTCTAGTGGTAGAATACTCGCCTGCCACGCGGGTGACCCGGGTTCGATTCCCGGTCGATGCACGTTCTCTTTTGCACATTTCCTTACCTTCCAAATGCTCACTTTTCACTTGCAAATTGTGACCTTTATGTTGCGTCGACTCTGTTGAGCTAGAGGCTCGGCAGGCAAGTCACATCTTCTTTTGGTGCCTGGCGATGATTTCTCTGACTGTGCGTCTGTGACGTCACACGTCTGTGACGTGGTTACATTGCTACGACGACGGCCTGTGTACTTCCTAACCCTGTTCATCCCTAGACACAGTGTTAAGGCTTTCAAATGACGACATTAATATCATTTTGGCATTCATTTTACCTTCAGAGTCTTGTACCTCCCCTTTTAATAGTTATCTTACCTTATAATCTGTTACACGTGTGTATTACCTCAAAATACATCAATGGGCGGCCTCTATTTACAGTGTAGCTTCAGGGAATGGTCTTCTATTAAGCTTAAAATTATAAAAGATGCGTCGGCCGGGAATCGAACCCGGATCGACTGCTTGGAAGGCAACCATGCTGACCTTTACACCACCGACGCTTGTACTGTGGGAGTAGGGATATGAATGCCTCTTATTATCACCAGCCTGCATTTCTCTTCACAAGTAAACTAAGTCGACTAAGATGTTGAATTACTCAAAATTACTTTAAACTAAGAGGGTTCTAGATAGTGTACAAACTGATTTTAAATAAATCTTTAACCGCCATATGTTAAAGAGATACACGTGTAACTTCCTCCTTTAACTCTCAGGTCAGTAAGAAGTCGGTATGATCATGTGGAGCATCGGTGGTCTAGTGGTAAAATACTCGCCTGCCACGCGGGTGACCCGGGTTCGATTCCCGGTCGATGCACGTTCTCTTTTGCACATTTCCTTACCTTCCAAATGCTCACTTTTCACTTGCAAATTGTGACCTTTATGTTGCGTCGACTCTGTTGAGCTAGAGGCTCGGCAGGCAAGTCACATCTTCTTTTGGTGCCTGGCGATGATTTCTCTGACTGTGCGTCTGTGACGTCACACGTCTGTGACGTGGTTACATTGCTACGACGACGGCCTGTGTACTTCCTAACCCTGTTCATCCCTAGACACAGTCTTAAGGCTTTCAAATGCCGACATTAATATCATTTTGGCATTCATTTTACCTTCAGAGTCTTGTACCTCCCCTTTTAAGAGTTATCTTACCTTATAATCTGTTACACGTGTGTATTACCTCAAAATACATCAATGGGCAGCCTCTATTTACAGTGTAGCTTCAGGGAATGGTCTTCTATTAAGGTTAAAATTATAAAAGATGCGTCGGCCGGGAATCGAACCCGGATCGACTGCTTGGAAGGCAACCATGCTGACCTTTACACCACCGACGCTTGTACTGTGGGAGTAGGGATATGAATGCCTCTTATTATCACCAGCCTGCATTTCTCTTCACAAGTAAACTAAGTCGACTAAGATGTTGAATTACTCAAAATTACTTTAAACTAAGAGGGTTCTAGATAGTGTACAAACTGATTTTAAATAAATCTTTAACCGCCATATGTTAAAGAGATACACGTGTAACTTCCTCCTTTAACTCTCAGGTCAGTAAGAAGTCGGTATGATCATGTGGAGCATCGGTGGTCTAGTGGTAGAATACTCGCCTGCCACGCGGGTGACCCGGGTTCGATTCCCGGTCGATGCACGTTCTCTTTTGCACATTTCCTTACCTTCCAAATGCTCACTTTTCACTTGCAAATTGTCACCTTTATGTTGCGTCGACTCTGTTGAGCTAGAGGCTCGGCAGGCAAGTCACATCTTCTTTTGGTGCCTGGCGATGATTTCTCTGACTGTGCGTCTGTGACGTCACACGTCTGTGACGTGGTTACATTGCTACGACGACGGCCTGTGTACTTCCTAACCCTGTTCATCCCTAGACACAGTCTTAAGGCTTTCAAATGCCGACATTAATATCATTTTGGCATTCATTTTACCTTCAGAGTCTTGTACCTCCCCTTTTAATAGTTATCTTACCTTATAATCTGTTACACGTGTGTATTACCTCAAAATACATCAATGGGCGGCCTCTATTTACAGTGTAGCTTCAGGGAATGGTCTTCTATTAAGCTTAAAATTATAAAAGATGCGTCGGCCGGGAATCGAACCCGGATCGACTGCTTGGAAGGCAACCATGCTGACCTTTACACCACCGACGCTTGTACTGTGGGAGTAGGGATATGAATGCCTCTTATTATCACCAGCCTGCATTTCTCTTCACAAGTAAACTAAGTCGACTAAGATGTTGAATTACTCAAAATTACTTTAAACTAAGAGAGTTCTAGATAGTGTACAAACTGATTTTAAATAAATCTTTAACCGCCATATGTTAAAGAGATACACGTGTAACTTCCTCCTTTAACTCTCAGGTCAGTAAGAAGTCGGTATGATCATGTGGAGCATCGGTGGTCTAGTGGTAGAATACTCGCCTGCCACGCGGGTGACCCGGGTTCGATTCCCGGTCGATGCACGTTCTCTTTTGCACATTTCCTTACCTTCCAAATGCTCACTTTTCACTTGCAAATTGTGACCTTTATGTTGCGTCGACTCTGTTGAGCTAGAGGCTCGGCAGGCAAGTCACATCTTCTTTTGGTGCCTGGCGATGATTTCTCTGACTGTGCGTCTGTGACGTCACACGTCTGTGACGTGGTTACATTGCTACGACGACGGCCTGTGTACTTCCTAACCCTGTTCATCCCTAGACACAGTCTTAAGGCTTTCAAATGACGACATTAATATCATTTTGGCATTCATTTTACCTTCAGAGTCTTGTACCTCCCCTTTTAATAGTTATCTTACCTTATAATCTGTTACACGTGTGTATTACCTCAAAATACATCAATGGGCGGCCTCTATTTACAGTGTAGCTTCAGGGAATGGTCTTCTATTAAGCTTAAAATTATAAAAGATGCGTCGGCCGGGAATCGAACCCGGATCGACTGCTTGGAAGGCAACCATGCTGACCTTTACACCACCGACGCTTGTACTGTGGGAGTAGGGATATGAATGCCTCTTATTATCACCAGCCTGCATTTCTCTTCACAAGTAAACTAAGTCGACTAAGATGTTGAATTACTCAAAATTACTTTAAACTAAGAGGGTTCTAGATAGTGTACAAACTGATTTAAAATAAATCTTTAACCGCCATATGTTAAAGAGATACACGTGTAACTTCCTCCTTTAACTCTCAGGTCAGTAAGAAGTCGGTATGATCATGTGGAGCATCGGTGGTCTAGTGGTAGAATACTCGCCTGCCACGCGGGTGACCCGGGTTCGATTCCCGGTCGATGCACGTTCTCTTTTGCACATTTCCTTACCTTCCAAATGCTCACTTTTCACTTGCAAATTGTGACCTTTATGTTGCGTCGACTCTGTTGAGCTAGAGGCTCGGCAGGCAAGTCACATCTTCTTTTGGTGCCTGGCGATGATTTCTCTGACTGTGCGTCTGTGACGTCACACGTCTGTGACGTGGTTACATTGCTACGACGACGGCCTGTGTACTTCCTAACCCTGTTCATCCCTAGACACAGTCTTAAGGCTTTCAAATGCCGACATTAATATCATTTTGGCATTCATTTTACCTTCAGAGTCTTGTACCTCCCCTTTTAAAGGGGAACTGCAACCCTAGCCTTTCAGACATAATTGACCAGCAGTTACGTAATTACCATAGCCGGGAAAGAGGTCACGTGACACGGACTTGGCGCTGGCCAAGCGAGGTACGGTCATTGTGTCAGGGGAATCCCCTTTATGACATGCGATCGTTGATTGGCTGATTCATTTTTGTTCTTCTGTTTATAAACAACGTCATGTGACACGATGCCTGTTTTCATTTTATATTGATTTATTTTATTTATCTTATTTATATTTTTTTATATCCCCACCCCCCTCATTTTTCTATTGTAAATTCTTACCTATTTTTTACCATTTATAACTTTACCTCCCCTTGCTATGTAACTTAATTCTAAATTTATCCCTCGCTTCCCCCATTTTATTAATAAGTAACATAGCCAGGTCAGCAAAATCACCTTCAGGTGGAAGCAAACGTTAAACGCCTAAACAACAACAACAACACGATGCCTGCAGTCCAAAATGGCTAGCTTCTCTACTATCAAATGTCGCTGTGAGAACACCTGCAATCGGTCGACTATAGGGGGGGGGGGGGGGGGGTGACCGGAAAAAAAGTCACAGGAAATTTGGTCACAGAAAAAAAGTCACAAAATTTGGTAGGAAAAAAAAACACAGGAAATAAAGTCACAACTTTTTATTAGACATTAATAAAAACAATAACATACATTTTTTTCATAACATTATACAATAACATACATGGGGGGTACCCTTCATAAAATATCATGATTTTGGCATTTAAGTGATGAAAATGCAATTATTTCGAAAGATATCAATTCTTTAATTTCAGTAAGCTGCCTTACGCCCACATACAATCATAAACAAATAAAACAGAATTAGAGAGGAAGTGAATTGACAATGTTTATTCCAGCTCGTCAACTGAAAACATGGGAGTAGAGCGAGATTACAGTGACTGTTTAGACCAGACTTTCCAAGTACTATATAACTTCCTTGAAGTGTTATAAACAACGTATATAATCGATCTCTTACATAATATCCTTATTATCATTTCCTGTTCCGAGGACAGCTGTGCTTTATTGCTTTATGCCTGACTGGCTGGCTGATAAATTAGATAACATCATTGTTGATTTCAGCTTTACCGTTCATGCATTCTATAATGTCTGAGAGACTACGTGGAATGAAATATATATATATAACAAAATGTAGATTATGCGGTTTTGATTATGTTCAAGGTTAAACGAACTATATTTTATATTTTTCACTACCTTTTAAATGTCAAAATCATGTGTTCATTTACTGTGAATAATTGGCGAAAAAATCAAAACAAAGTAACTATTTGTCAATCCGGGATTAGGACGAGATAATATTTTTTGTCAACTACTAAAGTGAATCTATCATTAATTATGGCTCAGATTGTTGGTGCCCTTTTCTCTCTAAGACTGGTAAATAAATGTACGTTAACAATTACTGCCAGGTTTGTATACATCATTTTTCAAGTCATTCTTATTCTTATCCATTCGTAATTAGAAATACCATATCGGAACTAACGGGACGCATGATGTACGAGGTGAACCCCCTTGTCGATGACTTTGAAATAATGAAAATATTAAATCAATATTCGATTGTATCATCATGAGATTATACCTTAAAATTTTACTGATGAATAGTCAACTCAAATGCGAGACATACTAAACCGGAATCCAAAAAAAAACAGTTTAAAACACCCTATCATCAAGGTAACCCTTTTAGTTAAACTTTATAACTAGTGACCAGTATATCCTTCATGTATTCCCTTTTTATAATTATCAGTGATATTTCAAAATTATGGCAAACGTGTCTTAAATTTCTGAAAAATGATTGTGTCGTTGTTAATGTCAACTTGGTGTTCAATTATGCTCTTAAAAAGTTGGATAACTATATGTGAATTGTATCAATATTAAAAGTGCATTGATTTTACAGTTGTTTAATCCAGGTTCAATTTACTGCCAAATGAAAGAAAACCAACCCTCAAACCCCTATCTGCCATAGATAAGAAATTTCAAATAGTTAAGAATTGAGTAATAGTGACAAAAATCAAAAAAATATCCACACAAGTCAAAACTTTTTAAAATATCGAAATAAATATTGTGAAGTTTGTAGTGTCCAAGCTTACAAGTAAAATGAAAACAACTGCATAATACCAGAGTACCAGAATTGTTTATCTAATTTTGTAAAAGGTGAGGGAAATCTAAAAAAAAAACTAAAAAAGATTTCACTTTTCAAAGATTTATATATTTTGTTCTCATATCTCATATCTCATATGGCAGTTCAGTTGTAGAACGATTTGTTTAAAACGACATTCTCACACGCGTATCCGGTTGGGTAATTTGCGCGTGTAAGGAAACCGCGCGCGTAGGATGCAGCGCAGTAAAAACTCCGCTGAGTAGAGGGCGCGCTGATTGAGATTTACGACTCTCGCGGGGCCTGGCTAATAAAACACTGGAAGTTAAAAATCAAAGTTGCAGTCCACCTTTAATAGTTATCTTACCTTATAATCTGTTACACGTGTGTATTACCTCAAAATACATCAATGGGCGGCCTCTATTTACAGTGTAGCTTCAGGGAATGGTCTTCTATTAAGCTTAAAATTATAAAAGATGCGTCGGCCGGGAATCGAACCCGGATCGAGTGCTTGGAAGGCAACCATGCTGACCTTTACACCACCGACGCTTGTACTGTGGGAGTAGGGATATGAATGCCTCTTATTATCACCAGCCTGCATTTCTCTTCACAAGTAAACTAAGTCGACTAAGATGTTGAATTACTCAAAATTACTTTAAACTAAGAGGGTTCTAGATAGTGTACAAACTGATTTAAAATAAATCTTTAACCGCCATATGTTAAAGAGATACACGTGTAACTTCCTCCTTTAACTCTCAGGTCAGTAAGAAGTCGGTATGATCATGTGGAGCATCGGTGGTCTAGTGGTAGAATACTCGCCTGCCACGCGGGTGACCCGGGTTCGATTCCCGGTCGATGCACGTTCTCTTTTGCACATTTCCTTACCTTCCAAATGCTCACTTTTCACTTGCAAATTGTGACCTTTATGTTGCGTCGACTCTGTTGAGCTAGAGGCTCGGCAGGCAAGTCACATCTTCTTTTGGTGCCTGGCGATGATTTCTCTGACTGTGCGTCTGTGACGTCACACGTCTGTGACGTGGTTACATTGCTACGACGACGGCCTGTGTACTTCCTAACCCTGTTCATCCCTAGACACAGTCTTAAGGCTTTCAAATGCCGACATTAATATCATTTTGGCATTCATTTTACCTTCAGAGTCTTGTACCTCCCCTTTTAATAGTTATCTTACCTTATAATCTGTTACACGTGTGTATTACCTCAAAATACATCAATGGGCGGCCTCTATTTACAGTGTAGCTTCAGGGAATGGTCTTCTATCCAGCTTAAAATTATAAAAGATGCGTCGGCCGGGAATCGAACCCGGATCGACTGCTTGGAAGGCAACCATGCTGACCTTTACACCACCGACGCTTGTACTGTGGGAGTAGGGATATGAATGCCTCTTATTATCACCAGCCTGCATTTCTCTTCACAAGTAAACTAAGTCGACTAAGATGTTGAATTACTCAAAATTACTTTAAACTAAGAGAGTTCTAGATAGTGTACAAACTGATTTTAAATAAATCTTTAACCGCCATATGTTAAAGAGATACACGTGTAACTTCCTCCTTTAACTCTCAGGTCAGTAAGAAGTCGGTATGATCATGTGGAGCATCGGTGGTCTAGTGGTAGAATACTCGCCTGCCACGCGGGTGACCCGGGTTCGATTCCCGGTCGATGCACGTTCTCTTTTGCACATTTCCTTACCTTCCAAATGCTCACTTTTCACTTGCAAATTGTGACCTTTATGTTGCGTCGACTCTGTTGAGCTAGAGGCTCGGCAGGCAAGTCACATCTTCTTTTGGTGCCTGGCGATGATTTCTCTGACTGTGCGTCTGTGACGTCACACGTCTGTGACGTGGTTACATTGCTACGACGACGGCCTGTGTACTTCCTAACCCTGTTCATCCCTAGACACAGTCTTAAGGCTTTCAAATGCCGACATTAATATCATTTTGGCATTCATTTTACCTTCAGAGTCTTGTACCTCCCCTTTTAAGAGTTATCTTACCTTATAATCTGTTACACGTGTGTATTACCTCAAAATACATCAATGGGCGGCCTCTATTTACAGTGTAGCTTCAGGGAATGGTCTTCTATTAAGCTTAAAATTATAAAAGATGCGTCGGCCGGGAATCGAACCCGGATCGACTGCTTGGAAGGCAACCATGCTGACCTTTACACCACCGACGCTTGTACTGTGGGAGTAGGGATATGAATGCCTCTTATTATCACCAGCCTGTATTTCTCTTCACAAGTAAACTAAGTCGACTAAGATGTTGAATTACTCAAAATTACTTTAAACTAAGAGGGTTCTAGATAGTGTACAAACTGATTTAAAATAAATCTTTAACCGCCATATGTTAAAGAGATACACGTGTAACTTCCTCCTTTAACTCTCAGGTCAGTAAGAAGTCGGTATGATCATGTGGAGCATCGGTGGTCTAGTGGTAGAATACTCGCCTGCCACGCGGGTGACCCGGGTTCGATTCCCGGTCGATGCACGTTCTCTTTTGCACATTTCCTTACCTTCCAAATGCTCACTTTTCACTTGCAAATTGTGACCTTTATGTTGCGTCGACTCTGTTGAGCTAGAGGCTCGGCAGGCAAGTCACATCTTCTTTTGGTGCCTGGCGATGATTTCTCTGACTGTGCGTCTGTGACGTCACACGTCTGTGACGTGGTTACATTGCTACGACGACGGCCTGTGTACTTCCTAACCCTGTTCATCCCTAGACACAGTCTTAAGGCTTTCAAATGCCGACATTAATATCATTTTGGCATTCATTTTACCTTCAGAGTCTTGTACCTCCCCTTTTAATAGTTATCTTACCTTATAATCTGTTACACGTGTGTATTACCTCAAAATACATCAATGGGCGGCCTCTATTTACAGTGTAGCTTCAGGGAATGGTCTTCTATTAAGCTTAAAATTATAAAAGATGCGTCGGCCGGGAATCGAACCCGGATCGACTGCTTGGAAGGCAACCATGCTGACCTTTACACCACCGACGCTTGTACTGTGGGAGTAGGGATATGAATGCCTCTTATTATCACCAGCCTGCATTTCTCTTCACAAGTAAACTAAGTCGACTAAGATGTTGAATTACTCAAAATTACTTTAAACTAAGAGGGTTCTAGATAGTGTACAAACTGATTTAAAATAAATCTTTAACCGCCATATGTTAAAGAGATACACGTGTAACTTCCTCCTTTAACTCTCAGGTCAGTAAGAAGTCGGTATGATCATGTGGAGCATCGGTGGTCTAGTGGTAGAATACTCGCCTGCCACGCGGGTGACCCGGGTTCGATTCCCGGTCGATGCACGTTCTCTTTTGCACATTTCCTTACCTTCCAAATGCTCACTTTTCACTTGCAAATTGTCACCTTTATGTTGCGTCGACTCTGTTGAGCTAGAGGCTCGGCAGGCAAGTCACATCTTCTTTTGGTGCCTGGCGATGATTTCTCTGACTGTGCGTCTGTGACGTCACACGTCTGTGACGTGGTTACATTGCTACGACGACGGCCTGTGTACTTCCTAACCCTGTTCATCCCTAGACACAGTCTTAAGGCTTTCAAATGCCGACATTAATATCATTTTGGCATTCATTTTACCTTCAGAGTCTTGTACCTCCCCTTTTAATAGTTATCTTACCTTATAATCTGTTACACGTGTGTATTACCTCAAAATACATCAATGGGCGGCCTCTATTTACAGTGTAGCTTCAGGGAATGGTCTTCTATTAAGCTTAAAATTATAAAAGATGCGTCGGCCGGGAATCGAACCCGGATCGACTGCTTGGAAGGCAACCATGCTGACCTTTACACCACCGACGCTTGTACTGTGGGAGTAGGGATATGAATGCCTCTTATTATCACCAGCCTGCATTTCTCTTCACAAGTAAACTAAGTCGACTAAGATGTTGAATTACTCAAAATTACTTTAAACTAAGAGGGTTCTAGATAGTGTACAAACTGATTTTAAATAAATCTTTAACCGCCATATTTTAAAGAGATACACGTGTAACTTCCTCCTTTAACTCTCAGGTCAGTAAGAAGTCGGTATGATCATGTGGAGCATCGGTGGTCTAGTGGTAGAATACTCGCCTGCCACGCGGGTGACCCGGGTTCGATTCCCGGTCGATGCACGTTCTCTTTTGCACATTTCCTTACCTTCCAAATGCTCACTTTTCACTTGCAAATTGTGACCTTTATGTTGCGTCGACTCTGTTGAGCTAGAGGCTCGGCAGGCAAGTCACATCTTCTTTTGGTGCCTGGCGATGATTTCTCTGACTGTGCGTCTGTGACGTCACACGTCTGTGACGTGGTTACATTGCTACGACGACGGCCTGTGTACTTCCTAACCCTGTTCATCCCTAGACACAGTCTTAAGGCTTTCAAATGCCGACATTAATATCATTTTGGCATTCATTTTACCTTCAGAGTCTTGTACCTCCCCTTTTAATAGTTATCTTACCTTATAATCTGTTACACGTGTGTATTACCTCAAAATACATCAATGGGCGGCCTCTATTTACAGTGTAGCTTCAGGGAATGGTCTTCTATTAAGCTTAAAATTATAAAAGATGCGTCGGCCGGGAATCGAACCCGGATCGACTGCTTGGAAGGCAACCATGCTGACCTTTACACCACCGACGCTTGTACTGTGGGAGTAGGGATATGAATGCCTCTTATTATCACCAGCCTGCATTTCTCTTCACAAGTAAACTAAGTCGACTAAGATGTTGAATTACTCAAAATTACTTTAAACTAAGAGGGTTCTAGATAGTGTACAAACTGATTTAAAATAAATCTTTAACCGCCATATGTTAAAGAGATACACGTGTAACTTCCTCCTTTAACTCTCAGGTCAGTAAGAAGTCGGTATGATCATGTGGAGCATCGGTGGTCTAGTGGTAGAATACTCGCCTGCCACGCGGGTGACCCGGGTTCGATTCCCGGTCGATGCACGTTCTCTTTTGCACATTTCCTTACCTTCCAAATGCTCACTTTTCACTTGCAAATTGTGACCTTTATGTTGCGTCGACTCTGTTGAGCTAGAGGCTCGGCAGGCAAGTCACATCTTCTTTTGGTGCCTGGCGATGATTTCTCTGACTGTGCGTCTGTGACGTCACACGTCTGTGACGTGGTTACATTGCTACGACGACGGCCTGTGTACTTCCTAACCCTGTTCATCCCTAGACACAGTCTTAAGGCTTTCAAATGCCGACATTAATATCATTTTGGCATTCATTTTACCTTCAGAGTCTTGTACCTCCCCTTTTAATAGTTATCTTACCTTATAATCTGTTACACGTGTGTATTACCTCAAAATACATCAATGGGCGGCCTCTATTTACAGTGTAGCTTCAGGGAATGGTCTTCTATTAAGCTTAAAATTATAAAAGATGCGTCGGCCGGGAATCGAACCCGGATCGACTGCTTGGAAGGCAACCATGCTGACCTTTACACCACCGACGCTTGTACTGTGGGAGTAGGGATATGAATGCCTCTTATTATCACCAGCCTGCATTTCTCTTCACAAGTAAACTAAGTCGACTAAGATGTTGAATTACTCAAAATTACTTTAAACTAAGAGGGTTCTAGATAGTGTACAAACTGATTTTAAATAAATCTTTAACCGCCATATGTTAAAGAGATACACGTGTAACTTCCTCCTTTAACTCTCAGGTCAGTAAGAAGTCGGTATGATCATGTGGAGCATCGGTGGTCTAGTGGTAGAATACTCGCCTGCCACGCGGGTGACCCGGGTTCGATTCCCGGTCGATGCACGTTCTCTTTTGCACATTTCCTTACCTTCCAAATGCTCACTTTTCACTTGCAAATTGTCACCTTTATGTTGCGTCGACTCTGTTGAGCTAGAGGCTCGGCAGGCAAGTCACATCTTCTTTTGGTGCCTGGCGATGATTTCTCTGACTGTGCGTCTGTGACGTCACACGTCTGTGACGTGGTTACATTGCTACGACGACGGCCTGTGTACTTCCTAACCCTGTTCATCCCTAGACACAGTCTTAAGGCTTTCAAATGCCGACATTAATATCATTTTGGCATTCATTTTACCTTCAGAGTCTTGTACCTCCCCTTTTAATAGTTATCTTACCTTATAATCTGTTACACGTGTGTATTACCTCAAAATACATCAATGGGCGGCCTCTATTTACAGTGTAGCTTCAGGGAATGGTCTTCTATTAAGGTTAAAATTATAAAAGATGCGTCGGCCGGGAATCGAACCCGGATCGACTGCTTGGAAGGCAACCATGCTGACCTTTACACCACCGACGCTTGTACTGTGGGAGTAGGGATATGAATGCCTCTTATTATCACCAGCCTGCATTTCTCTTCACAAGTAAACTAAGTCGACTAAGATGTTGAATTACTCAAAATTACTTTAAACTAAGAGGGTTCTAGATAGTGTACAAACTGATTTTAAATAAATCTTTAACCGCCATATGTTAAAGAGATACACGTGTAACTTCCTCCTTTAACTCTCAGGTCAGTAAGAAGTCGGTATGATCATGTGGAGCATCGGTGGTCTAGTGGTAGAATACTCGCCTGCCACGCGGGTGACCCGGGTTCGATTCCCGGTCGATGCACGTTCTCTTTTGCACATTTCCTTACCTTCCAAATGCTCACTTTTCACTTGCAAATTGTGACCTTTATGTTGCGTCGACTCTGTTGCGCTAGAGGCTCGGCAGGCAAGTCACATCTTCTTTTGGTGCCTGGCGATGATTTCTCTGACTGTGCGTCTGTGACGTCACACGTCTGTGACGTGGTTACATTGCTACGACGACGGCCTGTGTACTTCCTAACCCTGTTCATCCCTAGACACAGTCTTAAGGCTTTCAAATGCCGACATTAATATCATTTTGGCATTCATTTTACCTTCAGAGTCTTGTACCTCCCCTTTTAATAGTTATCTTACCTTATAATCTGTTACACGTGTGTATTACCTCAAAATACATCAATGGGCGGCCTCTATTTACAGTGTAGCTTCAGGGAATGGTCTTCTATTAAGGTTAAAATTATAAAAGATGCGTCGGCCGGGAATCGAACCCGGATCGACTGCTTGGAAGGCAACCATGCTGACCTTTACACCACCGACGCTTGTACTGTGGGAGTAGGGATATGAATGCCTCTTATTATCACCAGCCTGCATTTCTCTTCACAAGTAAACTAAGTCGACTAAGATGTTGAATTACTCAAAATTACTTTAAACTAAGAGGGTTCTAGATAGTGTACAAACTGATTTTAAATAAATCTTTAACCGCCATATGTTAAAGAGATACACGTGTAACTTCCTCCTTTAACTCTCAGGTCAGTAAGAAGTCGGTATGATCATGTGGAGCATCGGTGGTCTAGTGGTAGAATACTCGCCTGCCACGCGGGTGACCCGGGTTCGATTCCCGGTCGATGCACGTTCTCTTTTGCACATTTCCTTACCTTCCAAATGCTCACTTTTCACTTGCAAATTGTGACCTTTATGTTGCGTCGACTCTGTTGAGCTAGAGGCTCGGCAGGCAAGTCACATCTTCTTTTGGTGCCTGGCGATGATTTCTCTGACTGTGCGTCTGTGACGTCACACGTCTGTGACGTGGTTACATTGCTACGACGACGGCCTGTGTACTTCCTAACCCTGTTCATCCCTAGACACAGTCTTAAGGCTTTCAAATGCCGACATTAATATCATTTTGGCATTCATTTTACCTTCAGAGTCTTGTACCTCCCCTTTTAATAGTTATCTTACCTTATAATCTGTTACACGTGTGTATTACCTCAAAATACATCAATGGGCGGCCTCTATTTACAGTGTAGCTTCAGGGAATGGTCTTCTATTAAGGTTAAAATTATAAAAGATGCGTCGGCCGGGAATCGAACCCGGATCGACTGCTTGGAAGGCAACCATGCTGACCTTTACACCACCGACGCTTGTACTGTGGGAGTAGGGATATGAATGCCTCTTATTATCACCAGCCTGCATTTCTCTTCACAAGTAAACTAAGTCGACTAAGATGTTGAATTACTCAAAATTACTTTAAACTAAGAGGGTTCTAGATAGTGTACAAACTGATTTTAAATAAATCTTTAACCGCCATATGTTAAAGAGATACACGTGTAACTTCCTCCTTTAACTCTCAGGTCAGTAAGAAGTCGGTATGATCATGTGGAGCATCGGTGGTCTAGTGGTAGAATACTCGCCTGCCACGCGGGTGACCCGGGTTCGATTCCCGGTCGATGCACGTTCTCTTTTGCACATTTCCTTACCTTCCAAATGCTCACTTTTCACTTGCAAATTGTGACCTTTATGTTGCGTCGACTCTGTTGAGCTAGAGGCTCGGCAGGCAAGTCACATCTTCTTTTGGTGCCTGGCGATGATTTCTCTGACTGTGCGTCTGTGACGTCACACGCCTGTGACGTGGTTACATTGCTACGACGACGGCCTGTGTACTTCCTAACCCTGTTCATCCCTAGACACAGTCTTAAGGCTTTCAAATGCCGACATTAATATCATTTTGGCATTCATTTTACCTTCAGAGTCTTGTACCTCCCCTTTTAATAGTTATCTTACCTTATAATCTGTTACACGTGTGTATTACCTCAAAATACATCAATGGGCGGCCTCTATTTACAGTTTAGCTTCAGGGAATGGTCTTCTATTAAGCTTAAAATTATAAAAGATGCGTCGGCCGGGAATCGAACCCGGATCGACTGCTTGGAAGGCAACCATGCTGACCTTTACACCACCGACGCTTGTACTGTGGGAGTAGGGATATGAATGCCTCTTATTATCACCAGCCTGCATTTCTCTTCACAAGTAAACTAAGTCGACTAAGATGTTGAATTACTCAAAATTACTTTAAACTAAGAGGGTTCTAGATAGTGTACAAACTGATTTTAAATAAATCTTTAACCGCCATATGTTAAAGAGATACACGTGTAACTTCCTCCTTTAACTCTCAGGTCAGTAAGAAGTCGGGATGATCATGTGGAGCATCGGTGGTCTAGTGGTAGAATACTCGCCTGCCACGCGGGTGACCCGGGTTCGATTCCCGGTCGATGCACGTTCTCTTTTGCACATTTCCTTACCTTCCAAATGCTCACTTTTCACTTGCAAATTGTGACCTTTATGTTGCGTCGACTCTGTTGAGCTAGAGGCTCGGCAGGCAAGTCACATCTTCTTTTGGTGCCTGGCGATGATTTCTCTGACTGTGCGTCTGTGACGTCACACGTCTGTGACGTGGTTACATTGCTACGACGACGGCCTGTGTACTTCCTAACCCTGTTCATCCCTAGACACAGTCTTAAGGCTTTCAAATGCCGACATTAATATCATTTTGGCATTCATTTTACCTTCAGAGTCTTGTACCTCCCCTTTTAATAGTTATCTTACCTTATAATCTGTTACACGTGTGTATTACCTCAAAATACATCAATGGGCGGCCTCTATTTACAGTGTAGCTTCAGGGAATGGTCTTCTATTAAGGTTAAAATTATAAACGATGCGTCGGCCGGGAATCGAACCCGGATCGACTGCTTGGAAGGCAACCATGCTGACCTTTACACCACCGACGCTTGTACTGTGGGAGTAGGGATATGAATGCCTCTTATTATCACCAGCCTGCATTTCTCTTCACAAGTAAACTAAGTCGACTAAGATGTTGAATTACTCAAAATTACTTTAAACTAAGAGGGTTCTAGATAGTGTACAAACTGATTTTAAATAAATCTTTAACCGCCATATGTTAAAGAGATACACGTGTAACTTCCTCCTTTAACTCTCAGGTCAGTAAGAAGTCGGTATGATCATGTGGAGCATCGGTGGTCTAGTGGTAGAATACTCGCCTGCCACGCGGGTGACCCGGGTTCGATTCCCGGTCGATGCACGTTCTCTTTTGCACATTTCCTTACCTTCCAAATGCTCACTTTTCACTTGCAAATTGTGACCTTTATGTTGCGTCGACTCTGTTGAGCTAGAGGCTCGGCAGGCAAGTCACATCTTCTTTTGGTGCCTGGCGATGATTTCTCTGACTGTGCGTCTGTGACGTCACACGTCTGTGACGTGGTTACATTGCTACGACGACGGCCTGTGTACTTCCTAACCCTGTTCATCCCTAGACACAGTCTTAAGGCTTTCAAATGCCGACATTAATATCATTTTGGCATTCATTTTACCTTCAGAGTCTTGTACCTCCCCTTTTAATAGTTATCTTACCTTATAATCTGTTACACGTGTGTATTACCTCAAAATACATCAATGGGCGGCCTCTATTTACAGTGTAGCTTCAGGGAATGGTCTTCTATTAAGGTTAAAATTATAAAAGATGCGTCGGCCGGGAATCGAACCCGGATCGACTGCTTGGAAGGCAACCATGCTGACCTTTACACCACCGACGCTTGTACTGTGGGAGTAGGGATATGAATGCCTCTTATTATCACCAGCCTGCATTTCTCTTCACAAGTAAACTAAGTCGACTAAGATGTTGAATTACTCAAAATTACTTTAAACTAAGAGGGTTCTAGATAGTGTACAAACTGATTTTAAATAAATCTTTAACCGCCATATGTTAAAGAGATATACGTGTAACTTCCTCCTTTAACTCTCAGGTCAGTAAGAAGTCGGTATGATCATGTGGAGCATCGGTGGTCTAGTGGTAGAATACTCGCCTGCCACGCGGGTGACCCGGGTTCGATTCCCGGTCGATGCACGTTCTCTTTTGCACATTTCCTTACCTTCCAAATGCTCACTTTTCACTTGCAAATTGTGACCTTTATGTTGCGTCGACTCTGTTGCGCTAGAGGCTCGGCAGGCAAGTCACATCTTCTTTTGGTGCCTGGCGATGATTTCTCTGACTGTGCGTCTGTGACGTCACACGTCTGTGACGTGGTTACATTGCTACGACGACGGCCTGTGTACTTCCTAACCCTGTTCATCCCTAGACACAGTCTTAAGGCTTTCAAATGCCGACATTAATATCATTTTGGCATTCATTTTACCTTCAGAGTCTTGTACCTCCCCTTTTAATAGTTATCTTACCTTATAATCTGTTACACGTGTGTATTACCTCAAAATACATCAATGGGCGGCCTCTATTTACAGTGTAGCTTCAGGGAATGGTCTTCTATTAAGCTTAAAATTGTAAAAGATGCGTCGGCCGGGAATCGAACCCGGATCGACTGCTTGGAAGGCAACCATGCTGACCTTTACACCACCGACGCTTGTACTGTGGGAGTAGGGATATGAATGCCTCTTATTATCACCAGCCTGCATTTCTCTTCACAAGTAAACTAAGTCGACTAAGATGTTGAATTACTCAAAATTACTTTAAACTAAGAGGGTTCTAGATAGTGTACAAACTGATTTTAAATAAATCTTTAACCGCCATATGTTAAAGAGATACACGTGTAACTTCCTCCTTTAACTCTCAGGTCAGTAAGAAGTCGGGATGATCATGTGGAGCATCGGTGGTCTAGTGGTAGAATACTCGCCTGCCACGCGGGTGACCCGGGTTCGATTCCCGGTCGATGCACGTTCTCTTTTGCACATTTCCTTACCTTCCAAATGCTCACTTTTCACTTGCAAATTGTGACCTTTATGTTGCGTCGACTCTGTTGAGCTAGAGGCTCGGCAGGCAAGTCACATCTTCTTTTGGTGCCTGGCGATGATTTCTCTGACTGTGCGTCTGTGACGTCACACGTCTGTGACGTGGTTACATTGCTACGACGACGGCCTGTGTACTTCCTAACCCTGTTCATCCCTAGACACAGTCTTAAGGCTTTCAAATGCCGACATTAATATCATTTTGGCATTCATTTTACCTTCAGAGTCTTGTACCTCCCCTTTTAATAGTTATCTTACCTTATAATCTGTTACACGTGTGTATTACCTCAATGGGCGGCCTCTATTTACAGTGTAGCTTCAGGGAATGGTCTTCTATTAAGCTTAAAATTGTAAAAGATGCGTCGGCCGGGAATCGAACCCGGATCGACTGCTTGGAAGGCAACCATGCTGACCTTTACACCACCGACGCTTGTACTGTGGGAGTAGGGATATGAATGCCTCTTATTATCACCAGCCTGCATTTCTCTTCACAAGTAAACTAAGTCGACTAAGATGTTGAATTACTCAAAATTACTTTAAACTAAGAGGGTTCTAGATAGTGTACAAACTGATTTTAAATAAATCTTTAACCGCCATATGTTAAAGAGATACACGTGTAACTTCCTCCTTTAACTCTCAGGTCAGTAAGAAGTCGGTATGATCATGTGGAGCATCGGTGGTCTAGTGGTAGAATACTCGCCTGCCACGCGGGTGACCCGGGTTCGATTCCCGGTCGATGCACGTTCTCTTTTGCACATTTCCTTACCTTCCAAATGCTCACTTTTCACTTGCAAATTGTGACCTTTATGTTGCGTCGACTCTGTTGAGCTAGAGGCTCGGCAGGCAAGTCACATCTTCTTTTGGTGCCTGGCGATGATTTCTCTGACTGTGCGTCTGTGACGTCACACGTCTGTGACGTGGTTACATTGCTACGACGACGGCCTGTGTACTTCCTAACCCTGTTCATCCCTAGACACAGTCTTAAGGCTTTCAAATGCCGACATTAATATCATTTTGGCATTCATTTTACCTTCAGAGTCTTGTACCTCCCCTTTTAATAGTTATCTTACCTTATAATCTGTTACACGTGTGTATTACCTCAAAATACATCAATGGGCGGCCTCTATTTACAGTGTAGCTTCAGGGAATGGTCTTCTATTAAGGTTAAAATTATAAAAGATGCGTCGGCCGGGAATCGAACCCGGATCGACTGCTTGGAAGGCAACCATGCTGACCTTTACACCACCGACGCTTGTACTGTGGGAGTAGGGATATGAATGCCTCTTATTATCACCAGCCTGCATTTCTCTTCACAAGTAAACTAAGTCGACATAGATGTTGAATTACTCAAAATTACTTTAAACTAAGAGGGTTCTAGATAGTGTACAAACTGATTTTAAATAAATCTTTAACCGCCATATGTTAAAGAGATACACGTGTAACTTCCTCCTTTAACTCTCAGGTCAGTAAGAAGTCGGTATGATCATGTGGAGCATCGGTGGTCTAGTGGTAGAATACTCGCCTGCCACGCGGGTGACCCGGGTTCGATTCCCGGTCGATGCACGTTCTCTTTTGCACATTTCCTTACCTTCCAAATGCTCACTTTTCACTTGCAAATTGTGACCTTTATGTTGCGTCGACTCTGTTGCGCTAGAGGCTCGGCAGGCAAGTCACATCTTCTTTTGGTGCCTGGCGATGATTTCTCTGACTGTGCGTCTGTGACGTCACACGTCTGTGACGTGGTTACATTGCTACGACGACGGCCTGTGTACTTCCTAACCCTGTTCATCCCTAGACACAGTCTTAAGGCTTTCAAATGCCGACATTAATATCATTTTGGCATTCATTTTACCTTCAGAGTCTTGTACCTCCCCTTTTAATAGTTATCTTACCTTATAATCTGTTACACGTGTGTATTACCTCAAAATACATCAATGGGCGGCCTCTATTTACAGTGTAGCTTCAGGGAATGGTCTTCTATTAAGGTTAAAATTATAAAAGATGCGTCGGCCGGGAATCGAACCCGGATCGACTGCTTGGAAGGCAACCATGCTGACCTTTACACCACCGACGCTTGTACTGTGGGAGTAGGGATATGAATGCCTCTTATTATCACCAGCCTGCATTTCTCTTCACAAGTAAACTAAGTCGACTAAGATGTTGAATTACTCAAAATTACTTTAAACTAAGAGGGTTCTAGATAGTGTACAAACTGATTTTAAATAAATCTTTAACCGCCATATGTTAAAGAGATACACGTGTAACTTCCTCCTTTAACTCTCAGGTCAGTAAGAAGTCGGTATGATCATGTGGAGCATCGGTGGTCTAGTGGTAGAATACTCGCCTGCCACGCGGGTGACCCGGGTTCGATTCCCGGTCGATGCACGTTCTCTTTTGCACATTTCCTTACCTTCCAAATGCTCACTTTTCACTTGCAAATTGTGACCTTTATGTTGCGTCGACTCTGTTGCGCTAGAGGCTCGGCAGGCAAGTCACATCTTCTTTTGGTGCCTGGCGATGATTTCTCTGACTGTGCGTCTGTGACGTCACACGTCTGTGACGTGGTTACATTGCTACGACGACGGCCTGTGTACTTCCTAACCCTGTTCATCCCTAGACACAGTCTTAAGGCTTTCAAATGCCGACATTAATATCATTTTGGCATTCATTTTACCTTCAGAGTCTTGTACCTCCCCTTTTAATAGTTATCTTACCTTATAATCTGTTACACGTGTGTATTACCTCAAAATACATCAATGGGCGGCCTCTATTTACAGTGTAGCTTCAGGGAATGGTCTTCTATTAAGGTTAAAATTATAAAAGATGCGTCGGCCGGGAATCGAACCCGGATCGACTGCTTGGAAGGCAACCATGCTGACCTTTACACCACCGACGCTTGTACTGTGGGAGTAGGGATATGAATGCCTCTTATTATCACCAGCCTGCATTTCTCTTCACAAGTAAACTAAGTCGACTAAGATGTTGAATTACTCAAAATTACTTTAAACTAAGAGGGTTCTAGATAGTGTACAAACTGATTTTAAATAAATCTTTAACCGCCATATGTTAAAGAGATACACGTGTAACTTCCTCCTTTAACTCTCAGGTCAGTAAGAAGTCGGGATGATCATGTGGAGCATCGGTGGTCTAGTGGTAGAATACTCGCCTGCCACGCGGGTGACCCGGGTTCGATTCCCGGTCGATGCACGTTCTCTTTTGCACATTTCCTTACCTTCCAAATGCTCACTTTTCACTTGCAAATTGTGACCTTTATGTTGCGTCGACTCTGTTGAGCTAGAGGCTCGGCAGGCAAGTCACATCTTCTTTTGGTGCCTGGCGATGATTTCTCTGACTGTGCGTCTGTGACGTCACACGTCTGTGACGTGGTTACATTGCTACGACGACGGCCTGTGTACTTCCTAACCCTGTTCATCCCTAGACACAGTCTTAAGGCTTTCAAATGCCGACATTAATATCAATTTGGCATTCATTTTACCTTCAGAGTCTTGTACCTCCCCTTTTAATAGTTATCTTACCTTATAATCTGTTACACGTGTGTATTACCTCAATGGGCGGCCTCTATTTACAGTGTAGCTTCAGGGAATGGTCTTCTATTAAGCTTAAAATTGTAAAAGATGCGTCGGCCGGGAATCGAACCCGGATCGACTGCTTGGAAGGCAACCATGCTGACCTTTACACCACCGACGCTTGTACTGTGGGAGTAGGGATATGAATGCCTCTTATTATCACCAGCCTGCATTTCTCTTCACAAGTAAACTAAGTCGACTAAGATGTTGAATTACTCAAAATTACTTTAAACTAAGAGGGTTCTAGATAGTGTACAAACTGATTTTAAATAAATCTTTAACCGCCATATGTTAAAGAGATACACGTGTAACTTCCTCCTTTAACTCTCAGGTCAGTAAGAAGTCGGGATGATCATGTGGAGCATCGGTGGTCTAGTGGTAGAATACTCGCCTGCCACGCGGGTGACCCGGGTTCGATTCCCGGTCGATGCACGTTCTCTTTTGCACATTTCCTTACCTTCCAAATGCTCACTTTTCACTTGCAAATTGTGACCTTTATGTTGCGTCGACTCTGTTGAGCTAGAGGCTCGGCAGGCAAGTCACATCTTCTTTTGGTGCCTGGCGATGATTTCTCTGACTGTGCGTCTGTGACGTCACACGTCTGTGACGTGGTTACATTGCTACGACGACGGCCTGTGTACTTCCTAACCCTGTTCATCCCTAGACACAGTCTTAAGGCTTTCAAATGCCGACATTAATATCATTTTGGCATTCATTTTACCTTCAGAGTCTTGTACCTCCCCTTTTAATAGTTATCTTACCTTATAATCTGTTACACGTGTGTATTACCTCAATGGGCGGCCTCTATTTACAGTGTAGCTTCAGGGAATGGTCTTCTATTAAGCTTAAAATTGTAAAAGATGCGTCGGCCGGGAATCGAACCCGGATCGACTGCTTGGAAGGCAACCATGCTGACCTTTACACCACCGACGCTTGTACTGTGGGAGTAGGGATATGAATGCCTCTTATTATCACCAGCCTGCATTTCTCTTCACAAGTAAACTAAGTCGACTAAGATGTTGAATTACTCAAAATTACTTTAAACTAAGAGGGTTCTAGATAGTGTACAAACTGATTTTAAATAAATCTTTAACCGCCATATGTTAAAGAGATACACGTGTAACTTCCTCCTTTAACTCTCAGGTCAGTAAGAAGTCGGTATGATCATGTGGAGCATCGGTGGTCTAGTGGTAGAATACTCGCCTGCCACGCGGGTGACCCGGGTTCGATTCCCGGTCGATGCACGTTCTCTTTTGCACATTTCCTTACCTTCCAAATGCTCACTTTTCACTTGCAAATTGTGACCTTTATGTTGCGTCGACTCTGTTGCGCTAGAGGCTCGGCAGGCAAGTCACATCTTCTTTTGGTGCCTGGCGATGATTTCTCTGACTGTGCGTCTGTGACGTCACACGTCTGTGACGTGGTTACATTGCTACGACGACGGCCTGTGTACTTCCTAACCCTGTTCATCCCTAGACACAGTCTTAAGGCTTTCAAATGCCGACATTAATATCATTTTGGCATTCATTTTACCTTCAGAGTCTTGTACCTCCCCTTTTAATAGTTATCTTACCTTATAATCTGTTACACGTGTGTATTACCTCAAAATACATCAATGGGCGGCCTCTATTTACAGTGTAGCTTCAGGGAATGGTCTTCTATTAAGGTTAAAATTATAAAAGATGCGTCGGCCGGGAATCGAACCCGGATCGACTGCTTGGAAGGCAACCATGCTGACCTTTACACCACCGACGCTTGTACTGTGGGAGTAGGGATATGAATGCCTCTTATTATCACCAGCCTGCATTTCTCTTCACAAGTAAACTAAGTCGACTAAGATGTTGAATTACTCAAAATTACTTTAAACTAAGAGGGTTCTAGATAGTGTACAAACTGATTTTAAATAAATCTTTAACCGCCATATGTTAAAGAGATACACGTGTAACTTCCTCCTTTAACTCTCAGGTCAGTAAGAAGTCGGTATGATCATGTGGAGCATCGGTGGTCTAGTGGTAGAATACTCGCCTGCCACGCGGGTGACCCGGGTTCGATTCCCGGTCGATGCACGTTCTCTTTTGCACATTTCCTTACCTTCCAAATGCTCACTTTTCACTTGCAAATTGTGACCTTTATGTTGCGTCGACTCTGTTGAGCTAGAGGCTCGGCAGGCAAGTCACATCTTCTTTTGGTGCCTGGCGATGATTTCTCTGACTGTGCGTCTGTGACGTCACACGTCTGTGACGTGGTTACATTGCTACGACGACGGCCTGTGTACTTCCTAACCCTGTTCATCCCTAGACACAGTCTTAAGGCTTTCAAATGCCGACATTAATATCATTTTGGCATTCATTTTACCTTCAGAGTCTTGTACCTCCCCTTTTAATAGTTATCTTACCTTATAATCTGTTACACGTGTGTATTACCTCAATGGGCGGCCTCTATTTACAGTGTAGCTTCAGGGAATGGTCTTCTATTAAGCTTAAAATTGTAAAAGATGCGTCGGCCGGGAATCGAACCCGGATCGACTGCTTGGAAGGCAACCATGCTGACCTTTACACCACCGACGCTTGTACTGTGGGAGTAGGGATATGAATGCCTCTTATTATCACCAGCCTGCATTTCTCTTCACAAGTAAACTAAGTCGACTAAGATGTTGAATTACTCAAAATTACTTTAAACTAAGAGGGTTCTAGATAGTGTACAAACTGATTTTAAATAAATCTTTAACCGCCATATGTTAAAGAGATACACGTGTAACTTCCTCCTTTAACTCTCAGGTCAGTAAGAAGTCGGTATGATCATGTGGAGCATCGGTGGTCTAGTGGTAGAATACTCGCCTGCCACGCGGGTGACCCGGGTTCGATTCCCGGTCGATGCACGTTCTCTTTTGCACATTTCCTTACCTTCCAAATGCTCACTTTTCACTTGCAAATTGTGACCTTTATGTTGCGTCGACTCTGTTGAGCTAGAGGCTCGGCAGGCAAGTCACATCTTCTTTTGGTGCCTGGCGATGATTTCTCTGACTGTGCGTCTGTGACGTCACACGTCTGTGACGTGGTTACATTGCTACGACGACGGCCTGTGTACTTCCTAACCCTGTTCATCCCTAGACACAGTCTTAAGGCTTTCAAATGCCGACATTAATATCATTTTGGCATTCATTTTACCTTCAGAGTCTTGTACCTCCCCTTTTAATAGTTATCTTACCTTATAATCTGTTACACGTGTGTATTACCTCAAAATACATCAATGGGCGGCCTCTATTTACAGTGTAGCTTCAGGGAATGGTCTTCTATTAAGCTTAAAATTATAAAAGATGCGTCGGCCGGGAATCGAACCCGGATCGACTGCTTGGAAGGCAACCATGCTGACCTTTACACCACCGACGCTTGTACTGTGGGAGTAGGGATATGAATGCCTCTTATTATCACCAGCCTGCATTTCTCTTCACAAGTAAACTAAGTCGACTAAGATGTTGAATTACTCAAAATTACTTTAAACTAAGAGGGTTCTAGATAGTGTACAAACTGATTTTAAATAAATCTTTAACCGCCATATGTTAAAGAGATACACGTGTAACTTCCTCCTTTAACTCTCAGGTCAGTAAGAAGTCGGGATGATCATGTGGAGCATCGGTGGTCTAGTGGTAGAATACTCGCCTGCCACGCGGGTGACCCGGGTTCGATTCCCGGTCGATGCACGTTCTCTTTTGCACATTTCCTTACCTTCCAAATGCTCACTTTTCACTTGCAAATTGTGACCTTTATGTTGCGTCGACTCTGTTGAGCTAGAGGCTCGGCAGGCAAGTCACATCTTCTTTTGGTGCCTGGCGATGATTTCTCTGACTGTGCGTCTGTGACGTCACACGTCTGTGACGTGGTTACATTGCTACGACGACGGCCTGTGTACTTCCTAACCCTGTTCATCCCTAGACACAGTCTTAAGGCTTTCAAATGCCGACATTAATATCATTTTGGCATTCATTTTACCTTCAGAGTCTTGTACCTCCCCTTTTAATAGTTATCTTACCTTATAATCTGTTACACGTGTGTATTACCTCAATGGGCGGCCTCTATTTACAGTGTAGCTTCAGGGAATGGTCTTCTATTAAGCTTAAAATTGTAAAAGATGCGTCGGCCGGGAATCGAACCCGGATCGACTGCTTGGAAGGCAACCATGCTGACCTTTACACCACCGACGCTTGTACTGTGGGAGTAGGGATATGAATGCCTCTTATTATCACCAGCCTGCATTTCTCTTCACAAGTAAACTAAGTCGACTAAGATGTTGAATTACTCAAAATTACTTTAAACTAAGAGGGTTCTAGATAGTGTACAAACTGATTTTAAATAAATCTTTAACCGCCATATGTTAAAGAGATACACGTGTAACTTCCTCCTTTAACTCTCAGGTCAGTAAGAAGTCGGGATGATCATGTGGAGCATCGGTGGTCTAGTGGTAGAATACTCGCCTGCCACGCGGGTGACCCGGGTTCGATTCCCGGTCGATGCACGTTCTCTTTTGCACATTTCCTTACCTTCCAAATGCTCACTTTTCACTTGCAAATTGTGACCTTTATGTTGCGTCGACTCTGTTGAGCTAGAGGCTCGGCAGGCAAGTCACATCTTCTTTTGGTGCCTGGCGATGATTTCTCTGACTGTGCGTCTGTGACGTCACACGTCTGTGACGTGGTTACATTGCTACGACGACGGCCTGTGTACTTCCTAACCCTGTTCATCCCTAGACACAGTCTTAAGGCTTTCAAATGCCGACATTAATATCATTTTGGCATTCATTTTACCTTCAGAGTCTTGTACCTCCCCTTTTAATAGTTATCTTACCTTATAATCTGTTACACGTGTGTATTACCTCAATGGGCGGCCTCTATTTACAGTGTAGCTTCAGGGAATGGTCTTCTATTAAGCTTAAAATTGTAAAAGATGCGTCGGCCGGGAATCGAACCCGGATCGACTGCTTGGAAGGCAACCATGCTGACCTTTACACCACCGACGCTTGTACTGTGGGAGTAGGGATATGAATGCCTCTTATTATCACCAGCCTGCATTTCTCTTCACAAGTAAACTAAGTCGACTAAGATGTTGAATTACTCAAAATTACTTTAAACTAAGAGGGTTCTAGATAGTGTACAAACTGATTTTAAATAAATCTTTAACCGCCATATGTTAAAGAGATACACGTGTAACTTCCTCCTTTAACTCTCAGGTCAGTAAGAAGTCGGTATGATCATGTGGAGCATCGGTGGTCTAGTGGTAGAATACTCGCCTGCCACGCGGGTGACCCGGGTTCGATTCCCGGTCGATGCACGTTCTCTTTTGCACATTTCCTTACCTTCCAAATGCTCACTTTTCACTTGCAAATTGTGACCTTTATGTTGCGTCGACTCTGTTGCGCTAGAGGCTCGGCAGGCAAGTCACATCTTCTTTTGGTGCCTGGCGATGATTTCTCTGACTGTGCGTCTGTGACGTCACACGTCTGTGACGTGGTTACATTGCTACGACGACGGCCTGTGTACTTCCTAACCCTGTTCATCCCTAGACACAGTCTTAAGGCTTTCAAATGCCGACATTAATATCATTTTGGCATTCATTTTACCTTCAGAGTCTTGTACCTCCCCTTTTAATAGTTATCTTACCTTATAATCTGTTACACGTGTGTATTACCTCAAAATACATCAATGGGCGGCCTCTATTTACAGTGTAGCTTCAGGGAATGGTCTTCTATTAAGGTTAAAATTATAAAAGATGCGTCGGCCGGGAATCGAACCCGGATCGACTGCTTGGAAGGCAACCATGCTGACCTTTACACCACCGACGCTTGTACTGTGGGAGTAGGGATATGAATGCCTCTTATTATCACCAGCCTGCATTTCTCTTCACAAGTAAACTAAGTCGACTAAGATGTTGAATTACTCAAAATTACTTTAAACTAAGAGGGTTCTAGATAGTGTACAAACTGATTTTAAATAAATCTTTAACCGCCATATGTTAAAGAGATACACGTGTAACTTCCTCCTTTAACTCTCAGGTCAGTAAGAAGTCGGTATGATCATGTGGAGCATCGGTGGTCTAGTGGTAGAATACTCGCCTGCCACGCGGGTGACCCGGGTTCGATTCCCGGTCGATGCACGTTCTCTTTTGCACATTTCCTTACCTTCCAAATGCTCACTTTTCACTTGCAAATTGTGACCTTTATGTTGCGTCGACTCTGTTGAGCTAGAGGCTCGGCAGGCAAGTCACATCTTCTTTTGGTGCCTGGCGATGATTTCTCTGACTGTGCGTCTGTGACGTCACACGTCTGTGACGTGGTTACATTGCTACGACGACGGCCTGTGTACTTCCTAACCCTGTTCATCCCTAGACACAGTCTTAAGGCTTTCAAATGCCGACATTAATATCATTTTGGCATTCATTTTACCTTCAGAGTCTTGTACCTCCCCTTTTAATAGTTATCTTACCTTATAATCTGTTACACGTGTGTATTACCTCAATGGGCGGCCTCTATTTACAGTGTAGCTTCAGGGAATGGTCTTCTATTAAGCTTAAAATTGTAAAAGATGCGTCGGCCGGGAATCGAACCCGGATCGACTGCTTGGAAGGCAACCATGCTGACCTTTACACCACCGACGCTTGTACTGTGGGAGTAGGGATATGAATGCCTCTTATTATCACCAGCCTGCATTTCTCTTCACAAGTAAACTAAGTCGACTAAGATTTTGAATTACTCAAAATTACTTTAAACTAAGAGGGTTCTAGATAGTGTACAAACTGATTTTAAATAAATCTTTAACCGCCATATGTTAAAGAGATACACGTGTAACTTCCTCCTTTAACTCTCAGGTCAGTAAGAAGTCGGTATGATCATGTGGAGCATCGGTGGTCTAGTGGTAGAATACTCGCCTGCCACGCGGGTGACCCGGGTTCGATTCCCGGTCGATGCACGTTCTCTTTTGCACATTTCCTTACCTTCCAAATGCTCACTTTTCACTTGCAAATTGTGACCTTTATGTTGCGTCGACTCTGTTGAGCTAGAGGCTCGGCAGGCAAGTCACATCTTCTTTTGGTGCCTGGCGATGATTTCTCTGACTGTGCGTCTGTGACGTCACACGTCTGTGACGTGGTTACATTGCTACGACGACGGCCTGTGTACTTCCTAACCCTGTTCATCCCTAGACACAGTCTTAAGGCTTTCAAATGCCGACATTAATATCATTTTGGCATTCATTTTACCTTCAGAGTCTTGTACCTCCCCTTTTAATAGTTATCTTACCTTATAATCTGTTACACGTGTGTATTACCTCAAAATACATCAATGGGCGGCCTCTATTTACAGTGTAGCTTCAGGGAATGGTCTTCTATTAAGGTTAAAATTATAAAAGATGCGTCGGCCGGGAATCGAACCCGGATCGACTGCTTGGAAGGCAACCATGCTGACCTTTACACCACCGACGCTTGTACTGTGGGAGTAGGGATATGAATGCCTCTTATTATCACCAGCCTGCATTTCTCTTCACAAGTAAACTAAGTCGACATAGATGTTGAATTACTCAAAATTACTTTAAACTAAGAGGGTTCTAGATAGTGTACAAACTGATTTTAAATAAATCTTTAACCGCCATATGTTAAAGAGATACACGTGTAACTTCCTCCTTTAACTCTCAGGTCAGTAAGAAGTCGGTATGATCATGTGGAGCATCGGTGGTCTAGTGGTAGAATACTCGCCTGCCACGCGGGTGACCCGGGTTCGATTCCCGGTCGATGCACGTTCTCTTTTGCACATTTCCTTACCTTCCAAATGCTCACTTTTCACTTGCAAATTGTGACCTTTATGTTGCGTCGACTCTGTTGCGCTAGAGGCTCGGCAGGCAAGTCACATCTTCTTTTGGTGCCTGGCGATGATTTCTCTGACTGTGCGTCTGTGATGTCACACGTCTGTGACGTGGTTACATTGCTACGACGACGGCCTGTGTACTTCCTAACCCTGTTCATCCCTAGACACAGTCTTAAGGCTTTCAAATGCCGACATTAATATCATTTTGGCATTCATTTTACCTTCAGAGTCTTGTACCTCCCCTTTTAATAGTTATCTTACCTTATAATCTGTTACACGTGTGTATTACCTCAAAATACATCAATGGGCGGCCTCTATTTACAGTGTAGCTTCAGGGAATGGTCTTCTATTAAGGTTAAAATTATAAAAGATGCGTCGGCCGGGAATCGAACCCGGATCGACTGCTTGGAAGGCAACCATGCTGACCTTTACACCACCGACGCTTGTACTGTGGGAGTAGGGATATGAATGCCTCTTATTATCACCAGCCTGCATTTCTCTTCACAAGTAAACTAAGTCGACTAAGATGTTGAATTACTCAAAATTACTTTAAACTAAGAGGGTTCTAGATAGTGTACAAACTGATTTTAAATAAATCTTTAACCGCCATATGTTAAAGAGATACACGTGTAACTTCCTCCTTTAACTCTCAGGTCAGTAAGAAGTCGGTATGATCATGTGGAGCATCGGTGGTCTAGTGGTAGAATACTCGCCTGCCACGCGGGTGACCCGGGTTCGATTCCCGGTCGATGCACGTTCTCTTTTGCACATTTCCTTACCTTCCAAATGCTCACTTTTCACTTGCAAATTGTGACCTTTATGTTGCGTCGACTCTGTTGCGCTAGAGGCTCGGCAGGCAAGTCACATCTTCTTTTGGTGCCTGGCGATGATTTCTCTGACTGTGCGTCTGTGACGTCACACGTCTGTGACGTGGTTACATTGCTACGACGACGGCCTGTGTACTTCCTAACCCTGTTCATCCCTAGACACAGTCTTAAGGCTTTCAAATGCCGACATTAATATCATTTTGGCATTCATTTTACCTTCAGAGTCTTGTACCTCCCCTTTTAATAGTTATCTTACCTTATAATCTGTTACACGTGTGTATTACCTCAAAATACATCAATGGGCGGCCTCTATTTACAGTGTAGCTTCAGGGAATGGTCTTCTATTAAGGTTAAAATTATAAAAGATGCGTCGGCCGGGAATCGAACCCGGATCGACTGCTTGGAAGGCAACCATGCTGACCTTTACACCACCGACGCTTGTACTGTGGGAGTAGGGATATGAATGCCTCTTATTATCACCAGCCTGCATTTCTCTTCACAAGTAAACTAAGTCGACTAAGATGTTGAATTACTCAAAATTACTTTAAACTAAGAGGGTTCTAGATAGTGTACAAACTGATTTTAAATAAATCTTTAACCGCCATATGTTAAAGAGATACACGTGTAACTTCCTCCTTTAACTCTCAGGTCAGTAAGAAGTCGGGATGATCATGTGGAGCATCGGTGGTCTAGTGGTAGAATACTCGCCTGCCACGCGGGTGACCCGGGTTCGATTCCCGGTCGATGCACGTTCTCTTTTGCACATTTCCTTACCTTCCAAATGCTCACTTTTCACTTGCAAATTGTGACCTTTATGTTGCGTCGACTCTGTTGAGCTAGAGGCTCGGCAGGCAAGTCACATCTTCTTTTGGTGCCTGGCGATGATTTCTCTGACTGTGCGTCTGTGACGTCACACGTCTGTGACGTGGTTACATTGCTACGACGACGGCCTGTGTACTTCCTAACCCTGTTCATCCCTAGACACAGTCTTAAGGCTTTCAAATGCCGACATTAATATCATTTTGGCATTCATTTTACCTTCAGAGTCTTGTACCTCCCCTTTTAATAGTTATCTTACCTTATAATCTGTTACACGTGTGTATTACCTCAATGGGCGGCCTCTATTTACAGTGTAGCTTCAGGGAATGGTCTTCTATTAAGCTTAAAATTGTAAAAGATGCGTCGGCCGGGAATCGAACCCGGATCGACTGCTTGGAAGGCAACCATGCTGACCTTTACACCACCGACGCTTGTACTGTGGGAGTAGGGATATGAATGCCTCTTATTATCACCAGCCTGCATTTCTCTTCACAAGTAAACTAAGTCGACTAAGATGTTGAATTACTCAAAATTACTTTAAACTAAGAGGGTTCTAGATAGTGTACAAACTGATTTTAAATAAATCTTTAACCGCCATATGTTAAAGAGATACACGTGTAACTTCCTCCTTTAACTCTCAGGTCAGTAAGAAGTCGGGATGATCATGTGGAGCATCGGTGGTCTAGTGGTAGAATACTCGCCTGCCACGCGGGTGACCCGGGTTCGATTCCCGGTCGATGCACGTTCTCTTTTGCACATTTCCTTACCTTCCAAATGCTCACTTTTCACTTGCAAATTGTGACCTTTATGTTGCGTCGACTCTGTTGAGCTAGAGGCTCGGCAGGCAAGTCACATCTTCTTTTGGTGCCTGGCGATGATTTCTCTGACTGTGCGTCTGTGACGTCACACGTCTGTGACGTGGTTACATTGCTACGACGACGGCCTGTGTACTTCCTAACCCTGTTCATCCCTAGACACAGTCTTAAGGCTTTCAAATGCCGACATTAATATCATTTTGGCATTCATTTTACCTTCAGAGTCTTGTACCTCCCCTTTTAATAGTTATCTTACCTTATAATCTGTTACACGTGTGTATTACCTCAATGGGCGGCCTCTATTTACAGTGTAGCTTCAGGGAATGGTCTTCTATTAAGCTTAAAATTGTAAAAGATGCGTCGGCCGGGAATCGAACCCGGATCGACTGCTTGGAAGGCAACCATGCTGACCTTTACACCACCGACGCTTGTACTGTGGGAGTAGGGATATGAATGCCTCTTATTATCACCAGCCTGCATTTCTCTTCACAAGTAAACTAAGTCGACTAAGATGTTGAATTACTCAAAATTACTTTAAACTAAGAGGGTTCTAGATAGTGTACAAACTGATTTTAAATAAATCTTTAACCGCCATATGTTAAAGAGATACACGTGTAACTTCCTCCTTTAACTCTCAGGTCAGTAAGAAGTCGGTATGATCATGTGGAGCATCGGTGGTCTAGTGGTAGAATACTCGCCTGCCACGCGGGTGACCCGGGTTCGATTCCCGGTCGATGCACGTTCTCTTTTGCACATTTCCTTACCTTCCAAATGCTCACTTTTCACTTGCAAATTGTGACCTTTATGTTGCGTCGACTCTGTTGCGCTAGAGGCTCGGCAGGCAAGTCACATCTTCTTTTGGTGCCTGGCGATGATTTCTCTGACTGTGCGTCTGTGACGTCACACGTCTGTGACGTGGTTACATTGCTACGACGACGGCCTGTGTACTTCCTAACCCTGTTCATCCCTAGACACAGTCTTAAGGCTTTCAAATGCCGACATTAATATCATTTTGGCATTCATTTTACCTTCAGAGTCTTGTACCTCCCCTTTTAATAGTTATCTTACCTTATAATCTGTTACACGTGTGTATTACCTCAAAATACATCAATGGGCGGCCTCTATTTACAGTGTAGCTTCAGGGAATGGTCTTCTATTAAGGTTAAAATTATAAAAGATGCGTCGGCCGGGAATCGAACCCGGATCGACTGCTTGGAAGGCAACCATGCTGACCTTTACACCACCGACGCTTGTACTGTGGGAGTAGGGATATGAATGCCTCTTATTATCACCAGCCTGCATTTCTCTTCACAAGTAAACTAAGTCGACTAAGATGTTGAATTACTCAAAATTACTTTAAACTAAGAGGGTTCTAGATAGTGTACAAACTGATTTTAAATAAATCTTTAACCGCCATATGTTAAAGAGATACACGTGTAACTTCCTCCTTTAACTCTCAGGTCAGTAAGAAGTCGGTATGATCATGTGGAGCATCGGTGGTCTAGTGGTAGAATACTCGCCTGCCACGCGGGTGACCCGGGTTCGATTCCCGGTCGATGCACGTTCTCTTTTGCACATTTCCTTACCTTCCAAATGCTCACTTTTCACTTGCAAATTGTGACCTTTATGTTGCGTCGACTCTGTTGAGCTAGAGGCTCGGCAGGCAAGTCACATCTTCTTTTGGTGCCTGGCGATGATTTCTCTGACTGTGCGTCTGTGACGTCACACGTCTGTGACGTGGTTACATTGCTACGACGACGGCCTGTGTACTTCCTAACCCTGTTCATCCCTAGACACAGTCTTAAGGCTTTCAAATGCCGACATTAATATCATTTTGGCATTCATTTTACCTTCAGAGTCTTGTACCTCCCCTTTTAATAGTTATCTTACCTTATAATCTGTTACACGTGTGTATTACCTCAAAATACATCAATGGGCGGCCTCTATTTACAGTGTAGCTTCAGGGAATGGTCTTCTATTAAGCTTAAAATTATAAAAGATGCGTCGGCCGGGAATCGAACCCGGATCGACTGCTTGGAAGGCAACCATGCTGACCTTTACACCACCGACGCTTGTACTGTGGGAGTAGGGATATGAATGCCTCTTATTATCACCAGCCTGCATTTCTCTTCACAAGTAAACTAAGTCGACTAAGATGTTGAATTACTCAAAATTACTTTAAACTAAGAGGGTTCTAGATAGTGTACAAACTGATTTTAAATAAATCTTTAACCGCCATATGTTAAAGAGATACACGTGTAACTTCCTCCTTTAACTCTCAGGTCAGTAAGAAGTCGGTATGATCATGTGGAGCATCGGTGGTCTAGTGGTAGAATACTCGCCTGCCACGCGGGTGACCCGGGTTCGATTCCCGGTCGATGCACGTTCTCTTTTGCACATTTCCTTACCTTCCAAATGCTCACTTTTCACTTGCAAATTGTGACCTTTATGTTGCGTCGACTCTGTTGAGCTAGAGGCTCGGCAGGCAAGTCACATCTTCTTTTGGTGCCTGGCGATGATTTCTCTGACTGTGCGTCTGTGACGTCACACGTCTGTGACGTGGTTACATTGCTACGACGACGGCCTGTGTACTTCCTAACCCTGTTCATCCCTAGACACAGTCTTAAGGCTTTCAAATGCCGACATTAATATCATTTTGGCATTCATTTTACCTTCAGAGTCTTGTACCTCCCCTTTTAATAGTTATCTTACCTTATAATCTGTTACACGTGTGTATTACCTCAAAATACATCAATGGGCGGCCTCTATTTACAGTGTAGCTTCAGGGAATGGTCTTCTATTAAGCTTAAAATTATAAAAGATGCGTCGGCCGGGAATCGAACCCGGATCGACTGCTTGGAAGGCAACCATGCTGACCTTTACACCACCGACGCTTGTACTGTGGGAGTAGGGATATGAATGCCTCTTATTATCACCAGCCTGCATTTCTCTTCACAAGTAAACTAAGTCGACTAAGATGTTGAATTACTCAAAATTACTTTAAACTAAGAGGGTTCTAGATAGTGTACAAACTGATTTTAAATAAATCTTTAACCGCCATATGTTAAAGAGATACACGTGTAACTTCCTCCTTTAACTCTCAGGTCAGTAAGAAGTCGGTATGATCATGTGGAGCATCGGTGGTCTAGTGGTAGAATACTCGCCTGCCACGCGGGTGACCCGGGTTCGATTCCCGGTCGATGCACGTTCTCTTTTGCACATTTCCTTACCTTCCAAATGCTCACTTTTCACTTGCAAATTGTGACCTTTATGTTGCGTCGACTCTGTTGAGCTAGAGGCTCGGCAGGCAAGTCACATCTTCTTTTGGTGCCTGGCGATGATTTCTCTGACTGTGCGTCTGTGACGTCACACGTCTGTGACGTGGTTACATTGCTACGACGACGGCCTGTGTACTTCCTAACCCTGTTCATCCCTAGACACAGTCTTAAGGCTTTCAAATGCCGACATTAATATCATTTTGGCATTCATTTTACCTTCAGAGTCTTGTACCTCCCCTTTTAATAGTTATCTTACCTTATAATCTGTTACACGTGTGTATTACCTCAAAATACATCAATGGGCGGCCTCTATTTACAGTGTAGCTTCAGGGAATGGTCTTCTATTAAGCTTAAAATTATAAAAGATGCGTCGGCCGGGAATCGAACCCGGATCGACTGCTTGGAAGGCAACCATGCTGACCTTTACACCACCGACGCTTGTACTGTGGGAGTAGGGATATGAATGCCTCTTATTATCACCAGCCTGCATTTCTCTTCACAAGTAAACTAAGTCGACTAAGATGTTGAATTACTCAAAATTACTTTAAACTAAGAGGGTTCTAGATAGTGTACAAACTGATTTTAAATAAATCTTTAACCGCCATATGTTAAAGAGATACACGTGTAACTTCCTCCTTTAACTCTCAGGTCAGTAAGAAGTCGGTATGATCATGTGGAGCATCGGTGGTCTAGTGGTAGAATACTCGCCTGCCACGCGGGTGACCCGGGTTCGATTCCCGGTCGATGCACGTTCTCTTTTGCACATTTCCTTACCTTCCAAATGCTCACTTTTCACTTGCAAATTGTGACCTTTATGTTGCGTCGACTCTGTTGAGCTAGAGGCTCGGCAGGCAAGTCACATCTTCTTTTGGTGCCTGGCGATGATTTCTCTGACTGTGCGTCTGTGACGTCACACGTCTGTGACGTGGTTACATTGCTACGACGACGGCCTGTGTACTTCCTAACCCTGTTCATCCCTAGACACAGTCTTAAGGCTTTCAAATGCCGACATTAATATCATTTTGGCATTCATTTTACCTTCAGAGTCTTGTACCTCCCCTTTTAATAGTTATCTTACCTTATAATCTGTTACACGTGTGTATTACCTCAAAATACATCAATGGGCGGCCTCTATTTACAGTGTAGCTTCAGGGAATGGTCTTCTATTAAGCTTAAAATTATAAAAGATGCGTCGGCCGGGAATCGAACCCGGATCGACTGCTTGGAAGGCAACCATGCTGACCTTTACACCACCGACGCTTGTACTGTGGGAGTAGGGATATGAATGCCTCTTATTATCACCAGCCTGCATTTCTCTTCACAAGTAAACTAAGTCGACTAAGATGTTGAATTACTCAAAATTACTTTAAACTAAGAGGGTTCTAGATAGTGTACAAACTGATTTTAAATAAATCTTTAACCGCCATATGTTAAAGAGATACACGTGTAACTTCCTCCTTTAACTCTCAGGTCAGTAAGAAGTCGGTATGATCATGTGGAGCATCGGTGGTCTAGTGGTAGAATACTCACCTGCCACGCGGGTGACCCGGGTTCGATTCCCGGTCGATGCACGTTCTCTTTTGCACATTTCCTTACCTTCCAAATGCTCACTTTTCACTTGCAAATTGTGACCTTTATGTTGCGTCGACTCTGTTGCGCTAGAGGCTCGGCAGGCAAGTCACATCTTCTTTTGGTGCCTGGCGATGATTTCTCTGACTGTGCGTCTGTGACGTCACACGTCTGTGACGTGGTTACATTGCTACGACGACGGCCTGTGTACTTCCTAACCCTGTTCATCCCTAGACACAGTCTTAAGGCTTTCAAATGCCGACATTAATATCATTTTGGCATTCATTTTACCTTCAGAGTCTTGTACCTCCCCTTTTAATAGTTATCTTACCTTATAATCTGTTACACGTGTGTATTACCTCAAAATACATCAATGGGCGGCCTCTATTTACAGTGTAGCTTCAGGGAATGGTCTTCTATTAAGGTTAAAATTATAAAAGATGCGTCGGCCGGGAATCGAACCCGGATCGACTGCTTGGAAGGCAACCATGCTGACCTTTACACCACCGACGCTTGTACTGTGGGAGTAGGGATATGAATGCCTCTTATTATCACCAGCCTGCATTTCTCTTCACAAGTAAACTAAGTCGACTAAGATGTTGAATTACTCAAAATTACTTTAAACTAAGAGGGTTCTAGATAGTGTACAAACTGATTTTAAATAAATCTTTAACCGCCATATGTTAAAGAGATACACGTGTAACTTCCTCCTTTAACTCTCAGGTCAGTAAGAAGTCGGGATGATCATGTGGAGCATCGGTGGTCTAGTGGTAGAATACTCGCCTGCCACGCGGGTGACCCGGGTTCGATTCCCGGTCGATGCACGTTCTCTTTTGCACATTTCCTTACCTTCCAAATGCTCACTTTTCACTTGCAAATTGTGACCTTTATGTTGCGTCGACTCTGTTGAGCTAGAGGCTCGGCAGGCAAGTCACATCTTCTTTTGGTGCCTGGCGATGATTTCTCTGACTGTGCGTCTGTGACGTCACACGTCTGTGACGTGGTTACATTGCTACGACGACGGCCTGTGTACTTCCTAACCCTGTTCATCCCTAGACACAGTCTTAAGGCTTTCAAATGCCGACATTAATATCATTTTGGCATTCATTTTACCTTCAGAGTCTTGTACCTCCCCTTTTAATAGTTATCTTACCTTATAATCTGTTACACGTGTGTATTACCTCAATGGGCGGCCTCTATTTACAGTGTAGCTTCAGGGAATGGTCTTCTATTAAGCTTAAAATTGTAAAAGATGCGTCGGCCGGGAATCGAACCCGGATCGACTGCTTGGAAGGCAACCATGCTGACCTTTACACCACCGACGCTTGTACTGTGGGAGTAGGGATATGAATGCCTCTTATTATCACCAGCCTGCATTTCTCTTCACAAGTAAACTAAGTCGACTAAGATGTTGAATTACTCAAAATTACTTTAAACTAAGAGGGTTCTAGATAGTGTACAAACTGATTTTAAATAAATCTTTAACCGCCATATGTTAAAGAGATACACGTGTAACTTCCTCCTTTAACTCTCAGGTCAGTAAGAAGTCGGGATGATCATGTGGAGCATCGGTGGTCTAGTGGTAGAATACTCGCCTGCCACGCGGGTGACCCGGGTTCGATTCCCGGTCGATGCACGTTCTCTTTTGCACATTTCCTTACCTTCCAAATGCTCACTTTTCACTTGCAAATTGTGACCTTTATGTTGCGTCGACTCTGTTGAGCTAGAGGCTCGGCAGGCAAGTCACATCTTCTTTTGGTGCCTGGCGATGATTTCTCTGACTGTGCGTCTGTGACGTCACACGTCTGTGACGTGGTTACATTGCTACGACGACGGCCTGTGTACTTCCTAACCCTGTTCATCCCTAGACACAGTCTTAAGGCTTTCAAATGCCGACATTAATATCATTTTGGCATTCATTTTACCTTCAGAGTCTTGTACCTCCCCTTTTAATAGTTATCTTACCTTATAATCTGTTACACGTGTGTATTACCTCAATGGGCGGCCTCTATTTACAGTGTAGCTTCAGGGAATGGTCTTCTATTAAGCTTAAAATTGTAAAAGATGCGTCGGCCGGGAATCGAACCCGGATCGACTGCTTGGAAGGCAACCATGCTGACCTTTACACCACCGACGCTTGTACTGTGGGAGTAGGGATATGAATGCCTCTTATTATCACCAGCCTGCATTTCTCTTCACAAGTAAACTAAGTCGACTAAGATGTTGAATTACTCAAAATTACTTTAAACTAAGAGGGTTCTAGATAGTGTACAAACTGATTTTAAATAAATCTTTAACCGCCATATGTTAAAGAGATACACGTGTAACTTCCTCCTTTAATTCTCAGGTCAGTAAGAAGTCGGGATGATCATGTGGAGCATCGGTGGTCTAGTGGTAGAATACTCGCCTGCCACGCGGGTGACCCGGGTTCGATTCCCGGTCGATGCACGTTCTCTTTTGCACATTTCCTTACCTTCCAAATGCTCACTTTTCACTTGCAAATTGTGACCTTTATGTTGCGTCGACTCTGTTGAGCTAGAGGCTCGGCAGGCAAGTCACATCTTCTTTTGGTGCCTGGCGATGATTTCTCTGACTGTGCGTCTGTGACGTCACACGTCTGTGACGTGGTTACATTGCTACGACGACGGCCTGTGTACTTCCTAACCCTGTTCATCCCTAGACACAGTCTTAAGGCTTTCAAATGCCGACATTAATATCATTTTGGCATTCATTTTACCTTCAGAGTCTTGTACCTCCCCTTTTAATAGTTATCTTACCTTATAATCTGTTACACGTGTGTATTACCTCAATGGGCGGCCTCTATTTACAGTGTAGCTTCAGGGAATGGTCTTCTATTAAGCTTAAAATTGTAAAAGATGCGTCGGCCGGGAATCGAACCCGGATCGACTGCTTGGAAGGCAACCATGCTGACCTTTACACCACCGACGCTTGTACTGTGGGAGTAGGGATATGAATGCCTCTTATTATCACCAGCCTGCATTTCTCTTCACAAGTAAACTAAGTCGACTAAGATGTTGAATTACTCAAAATTACTTTAAACTAAGAGGGTTCTAGATAGTGTACAAACTGATTTTAAATAAATCTTTAACCGCCATATGTTAAAGAGATACACGTGTAACTTCCTCCTTTAACTCTCAGGTCAGTAAGAAGTCGGTATGATCATGTGGAGCATCGGTGGTCTAGTGGTAGAATACTCGCCTGCCACGCGGGTGACCCGGGTTCGATTCCCGGTCGATGCACGTTCTCTTTTGCACATTTCCTTACCTTCCAAATGCTCACTTTTCACTTGCAAATTGTGACCTTTATGTTGCGTCGACTCTGTTGCGCTAGAGGCTCGGCAGGCAAGTCACATCTTCTTTTGGTGCCTGGCGATGATTTCTCTGACTGTGCGTCTGTGACGTCACACGTCTGTGACGTGGTTACATTGCTACGACGACGGCCTGTGTACTTCCTAACCCTGTTCATCCCTAGACACAGTCTTAAGGCTTTCAAATGCCGACATTAATATCATTTTGGCATTCATTTTACCTTCAGAGTCTTGTACCTCCCCTTTTAATAGTTATCTTACCTTATAATCTGTTACACGTGTGTATTACCTCAAAATACATCAATGGGCGGCCTCTATTTACAGTGTAGCTTCAGGGAATGGTCTTCTATTAAGGTTAAAATTATAAAAGATGCGTCGGCCGGGAATCGAACCCGGATCGACTGCTTGGAAGGCAACCATGCTGACCTTTACACCACCGACGCTTGTACTGTGGGAGTAGGGATATGAATGCCTCTTATTATCACCAGCCTGCATTTCTCTTCACAAGTAAACTAAGTCGACTAAGATGTTGAATTACTCAAAATTACTTTAAACTAAGAGGGTTCTAGATAGTGTACAAACTGATTTTAAATAAATCTTTAACCGCCATATGTTAAAGAGATACACGTGTAACTTCCTCCTTTAACTCTCAGGTCAGTAAGAAGTCGGTATGATCATGTGGAGCATCGGTGGTCTAGTGGTAGAATACTCGCCTGCCACGCGGGTGACCCGGGTTCGATTCCCGGTCGATGCACGTTCTCTTTTGCACATTTCCTTACCTTCCAAATGCTCACTTTTCACTTGCAAATTGTGACCTTTATGTTGCGTCGACTCTGTTGAGCTAGAGGCTCGGCAGGCAAGTCACATCTTCTTTTGGTGCCTGGCGATGATTTCTCTGACTGTGCGTCTGTGACGTCACACGTCTGTGACGTGGTTACATTGCTACGACGACGGCCTGTGTACTTCCTAACCCTGTTCATCCCTAGACACAGTCTTAAGGCTTTCAAATGCCGACATTAATATCATTTTGGCATTCATTTTACCTTCAGAGTCTTGTACCTCCCCTTTTAATAGTTATCTTACCTTATAATCTGTTACACGTGTGTATTACCTCAAAATACATCAATGGGCGGCCTCTATTTACAGTGTAGCTTCAGGGAATGGTCTTCTATTAAGCTTAAAATTATAAAAGATGCGTCGGCCGGGAATCGAACCCGGATCGACTGCTTGGAAGGCAACCATGCTGACCTTTACACCACCGACGCTTGTACTGTGGGAGTAGGGATATGAATGCCTCTTATTATCACCAGCCTGCATTTCTCTTCACAAGTAAACTAAGTCGACTAAGATGTTGAATTACTCAAAATTACTTTAAACTAAGAGGGTTCTAGATAGTGTACAAACTGATTTTAAATAAATCTTTAACCGCCATATGTTAAAGAGATACACGTGTAACTTCCTCCTTTAACTCTCAGGTCAGTAAGAAGTCGGTATGATCATGTGGAGCATCGGTGGTCTAGTGGTAGAATACTCGCCTGCCACGCGGGTGACCCGGGTTCGATTCCCGGTCGATGCACGTTCTCTTTTGCACATTTCCTTACCTTCCAAATGCTCACTTTTCACTTGCAAATTGTGACCTTTATGTTGCGTCGACTCTGTTGAGCTAGAGGCTCGGCAGGCAAGTCACATCTTCTTTTGGTGCCTGGCGATGATTTCTCTGACTGTGCGTCTGTGACGTCACACGTCTGTGACGTGGTTACATTGCTACGACGACGGCCTGTGTACTTCCTAACCCTGTTCATCCCTAGACACAGTCTTAAGGCTTTCAAATGCCGACATTAATATCATTTTGGCATTCATTTTACCTTCAGAGTCTTGTACCTCCCCTTTTAATAGTTATCTTACCTTATAATCTGTTACACGTGTGTATTACCTCAAAATACATCAATGGGCGGCCTCTATTTACAGTGTAGCTTCAGGGAATGGTCTTCTATTAAGGTTAAAATTATAAAAGATGCGTCGGCCGGGAATCGAACCCGGATCGACTGCTTGGAAGGCAACCATGCTGACCTTTACACCACCGACGCTTGTACTGTGGGAGTAGGGATATGAATGCCTCTTATTATCACCAGCCTGCATTTCTCTTCACAAGTAAACTAAGTCGACTAAGATGTTGAATTACTCAAAATTACTTTAAACTAAGAGGGTTCTAGATAGTGTACAAACTGATTTTAAATAAATCTTTAACCGCCATATGTTAAAGAGATACACGTGTAACTTCCTCCTTTAACTCTCAGGTCAGTAAGAAGTCGGTATGATCATGTGGAGCATCGGTGGTCTAGTGGTAGAATACTCACCTGCCACGCGGGTGACCCGGGTTCGATTCCCGGTCGATGCACGTTCTCTTTTGCACATTTCCTTACCTTCCAAATGCTCACTTTTCACTTGCAAATTGTGACCTTTATGTTGCGTCGACTCTGTTGCGCTAGAGGCTCGGCAGGCAAGTCACATCTTCTTTTGGTGCCTGGCGATGATTTCTCTGACTGTGCGTCTGTGACGTCACACGTCTGTGACGTGGTTACATTGCTACGACGACGGCCTGTGTACTTCCTAACCCTGTTCATCCCTAGACACAGTCTTAAGGCTTTCAAATGCCGACATTAATATCATTTTGGCATTCATTTTACCTTCAGAGTCTTGTACCTCCCCTTTTAATAGTTATCTTACCTTATAATCTGTTACACGTGTGTATTACCTCAAAATACATCAATGGGCGGCCTCTATTTACAGTGTAGCTTCAGGGAATGGTCTTCTATTAAGGTTAAAATTATAAAAGATGCGTCGGCCGGGAATCGAACCCGGATCGACTGCTTGGAAGGCAACCATGCTGACCTTTACACCACCGACGCTTGTACTGTGGGAGTAGGGATATGAATGCCTCTTATTATCACCAGCCTGCATTTCTCTTCACAAGTAAACTAAGTCGACTAAGATGTTGAATTACTCAAAATTACTTTAAACTAAGAAAGTTCTAGATAGTGTACAAACTGATTTTAAATAAATCTTTAACCGCCATATGTTAAAGAGATATACGTGTAACTTCCTCCTTTAACTCTCAGGTCAGTAAGAAGTCGGTATGATCATGTGGAGCATCGGTGGTCTAGTGGTAGAATACTCGCCTGCCACGCGGGTGACCCGGGTTCGATTCCCGGTCGATGCACGTTCTCTTTTGCACATTTCCTTACCTTCCAAATGCTCACTTTTCACTTGCAAATTGTGACCTTTATGTTGCGTCGACTCTGTTGCGCTAGAGGCTCGGCAGGCAAGTCACATCTTCTTTTGGTGCCTGGCGATGATTTCTCTGACTGTGCGTCTGTGACGTCACACGTCTGTGACGTGGTTACATTGCTACGACGACGGCCTGTGTACTTCCTAACCCTGTTCATCCCTAGACACAGTCTTAAGGCTTTCAAATGCCGACATTAATATCATTTTGGCATTCATTTTACCTTCAGAGTCTTGTACCTCCCCTTTTAATAGTTATCTTACCTTATAATCTGTTACACGTGTGTATTACCTCAAAATACATCAATGGGCGGCCTCTATTTACAGTGTAGCTTCAGGGAATGGTCTTCTATTAAGGTTAAAATTATAAAAGATGCGTCGGCCGGGAATCGAACCCGGATCGACTGCTTGGAAGGCAACCATGCTGACCTTTACACCACCGACGCTTGTACTGTGGGAGTAGGGATATGAATGCCTCTTATTATCACCAGCCTGCATTTCTCTTCACAAGTAAACTAAGTCGACTAAGATGTTGAATTACTCAAAATTACTTTAAACTAAGAGGGTTCTAGATAGTGTACAAACTGATTTTAAATAAATCTTTAACCGCCATATGTTAAAGAGATACACGTGTAACTTCCTCCTTTAACTCTCAGGTCAGTAAGAAGTCGGGATGATCATGTGGAGCATCGGTGGTCTAGTGGTAGAATACTCGCCTGCCACGCGGGTGACCCGGGTTCGATTCCCGGTCGATGCACGTTCTCTTTTGCACATTTCCTTACCTTCCAAATGCTCACTTTTCACTTGCAAATTGTGACCTTTATGTTGCGTCGACTCTGTTGAGCTAGAGGCTCGGCAGGCAAGTCACATCTTCTTTTGGTGCCTGGCGATGATTTCTCTGACTGTGCGTCTGTGACGTCACACGTCTGTGACGTGGTTACATTGCTACGACGACGGCCTGTGTACTTCCTAACCCTGTTCATCCCTAGACACAGTCTTAAGGCTTTCAAATGCCGACATTAATATCATTTTGGCATTCATTTTACCTTCAGAGTCTTGTACCTCCCCTTTTAATAGTTATCTTACCTTATAATCTGTTACACGTGTGTATTACCTCAAAATACATCAATGGGCGGCCTCTATTTACAGTGTAGCTTCAGGGAATGGTCTTCTATTAAGGTTAAAATTATAAAAGATGCGTCGGCCGGGAATCGAACCCGGATCGACTGCTTGGAAGGCAACCATGCTGACCTTTACACCACCGACGCTTGTACTGTGGGAGTAGGGATATGAATGCCTCTTATTATCACCAGCCTGCATTTCTCTTCACAAGTAAACTAAGTCGACTAAGATGTTGAATTACTCAAAATTACTTTAAACTAAGAGGGTTCTAGATAGTGTACAAACTGATTTTAAATAAATCTTTAACCGCCATATGTTAAAGAGATACACGTGTAACTTCCTCCTTTAACTCTCAGGTCAGTAAGAAGTCGGTATGATCATGTGGAGCATCGGTGGTCTAGTGGTAGAATACTCGCCTGCCACGCGGGTGACCCGGGTTCGATTCCCGGTCGATGCACGTTCTCTTTTGCACATTTCCTTACCTTCCAAATGCTCACTTTTCACTTGCAAATTGTGACCTTTATGTTGCGTCGACTCTGTTGCGCTAGAGGCTCGGCAGGCAAGTCACATCTTCTTTTGGTGCCTGGCGATGATTTCTCTGACTGTGCGTCTGTGACGTCACACGTCTGTGACGTGGTTACATTGCTACGACGACGGCCTGTGTACTTCCTAACCCTGTTCATCCCTAGACACAGTCTTAAGGCTTTCAAATGCCGACATTAATATCATTTTGGCATTCATTTTACCTTCAGAGTCTTGTACCTCCCCTTTTAATAGTTATCTTACCTTATAATCTGTTACACGTGTGTATTACCTCAAAATACATCAATGGGCGGCCTCTATTTACAGTGTAGCTTCAGGGAATGGTCTTCTATTAAGGTTAAAATTATAAAAGATGCGTCGGCCGGGAATCGAACCCGGATCGACTGCTTGGAAGGCAACCATGCTGACCTTTACACCACCGACGCTTGTACTGTGGGAGTAGGGATATGAATGCCTCTTATTATCACCAGCCTGCATTTCTCTTCACAAGTAAACTAAGTCGACTAAGATGTTGAATTACTCAAAATTACTTTAAACTAAGAGGGTTCTAGATAGTGTACAAACTGATTTTAAATAAATCTTTAACCGCCATATGTTAAAGAGATACACGTGTAACTTCCTCCTTTAACTCTCAGGTCAGTAAGAAGTCGGGATGATCATGTGGAGCATCGGTGGTCTAGTGGTAGAATACTCGCCTGCCACGCGGGTGACCCGGGAGTCCCGGTCGATGCACGTTCTCTTTTGCACATTTCCTTACCTTCCAAATGCTCACTTTTCACTTGCAAATTGTGACCTTTATGTTGCGTCGACTCTGTTGAGCTAGAGGCTCGGCAGGCAAGTCACATCTTCTTTTGGTGCCTGGCGATGATTTCTCTGACTGTGCGTCTGTGACGTCACACGTCTGTGACGTGGTTACATTGCTACGACGACGGCCTGTGTACTTCCTAACCCTGTTCATCCCTAGACACAGTCTTAAGGCTTTCAAATGCCGACATTAATATCATTTTGGCATTCATTTTACCTTCAGAGTCTTGTACCTCCCCTTTTAATAGTTATCTTACCTTATAATCTGTTACACGTGTGTATTACCTCAATGGGCGGCCTCTATTTACAGTGTAGCTTCAGGGAATGGTCTTCTATTAAGGTTAAAATTGTAAAAGATGCGTCGGCCGGGAATCGAACCCGGATCGACTGCTTGGAAGGCAACCATGCTGACCTTTACACCACCGACGCTTGTACTGTGGGAGTAGGGATATGAATGCCTCTTATTATCACCAGCCTGCATTTCTCTTCACAAGTAAACTAAGTCGACTAAGATGTTGAATTACTCAAAATTACTTTAAACTAAGAGGGTTCTAGATAGTGTACAAACTGATTTTAAATAAATCTTTAACCGCCATATGTTAAAGAGATACACGTGTAACTTCCTCCTTTAACTCTCAGGTCAGTAAGAAGTCGGTATGATCATGTGGAGCATCGGTGGTCTAGTGGTAGAATACTCGCCTGCCACGCGGGTGACCCGGGTTCGATTCCCGGTCGATGCACGTTCTCTTTTGCACATTTCCTTACCTTCCAAATGCTCACTTTTCACTTGCAAATTGTGACCTTTATGTTGCGTCGACTCTGTTGAGCTAGAGGCTCGGCAGGCAAGTCACATCTTCTTTTGGTGCCTGGCGATGATTTCTCTGACTGTGCGTCTGTGACGTCACACGTCTGTGACGTGGTTACATTGCTACGACGACGGCCTGTGTACTTCCTAACCCTGTTCATCCCTAGACACAGCACGGCTGTTTGCTGTGAGAAACTTAGCTGAGGTATCAGTTACAAGCTGGCTGCACTGAGAAGGCGCTCTGTGATAACACAGTCGGAGTGACTGTATACATAGCAGTGCTATAGCGAGAGAGCACACACATGCTAAATATAGCTTGCATTCATACGCCTATTTATCTACATACTAGATCATTGTATCATCCTATTGAGAAAAGAGCTAGCACATATTTGTGTCATTAAGAAGAAAAAGTATTGATAATAAATATTGTTATTATTAAATTCTTTTGTGACATTCCACAAATACTTGCGGACAGCAAATTACTCAGTTTTGCTCATTTACAACTGATTATATCATATTACAAAATTTTTGTAGATTATTTTTGTTAACATGAGAGTATTGATCAAACTTTAATCTTTAAGATTCAATGATAACACTCAGTGGTTCAAACTCCGTTATAATAAGAGAAAGTAATACTTTGACCTACCATATTGCAATTGCACTGTCTATAAGTCTTGAAAAGTAATCCATAACACAGCTATTTCCATGGGAAACACCAATATAACACATATTGTAACCAATTCACATAGAAATATTCCATGACTACTTGATGTAATACTGAACTGAGACAAAAAGATGAATTTATCCCAGTTTGTTCACAAATTTAAAGGTACAAGTCACAAAATTATTTGGTTTCTGTTACCAACAAAAATGTTGTTTCATGAAAGTTAAGAACTAACAAGTGTCAAATCAGTAATAACTAAGGCATAACCATGTAATCATTACTTTCTTTTTTTCGTGGGAATGGAAGATTGAACAATTGGAGAGACCTGTAAATGATGTTACTTCATAATTGTAAGATATTTTGATTGCTCTGTTTTCATACCCCAGACGCGTGTCTTCAGATGGTTCAGTGTGGCATGGATCTGCTCCCCACCCTGCTCACCATGCAGACCCATGCCAAACTTCCATCTGTCCATCCAGTCATACGCGTGGTCTTCCAGCATGTGCATCTTAGGTGTTATTGATTGACTGGGGAAGACACGCCTGAAGAAGTTGATATACTGTTCAATTTTCCCTTTAATTTGCAAAATGTCATCTTGAGAGATGACATCATCATGTGCCACCAGGTTGTGAATACATGAAAATCTGCTATTAAGTTCCTGAAAGTATCCTCTGATTTGATATGCCCTTGTTATTAATGATTGATCTCTTGTTAGTTCTAAATTTGTAACACTCCTGCAAATATCTTCATATACAGTGGATCGAATATATTTATAATTCAGAATGCGTCTGTAGCAATGGTCACATAATTTTGAAGGGTGATTCCAAATATTGTCATTCTTAATGTCTCTTCCATACACCTTCAAAATATCTTCCACATAATTTTGACATGACTTTGTAAATTTCTGAGACACCAAATTTGCTCTTGATCCGCATACTCTGCACAAATATTGCAGATTTTATTGATGAGCAGAGTTCAAATTATTCATATTCACACTGTTTCACAATATCTATAATGAAAACATATCTCAATATAAAGTATCGCGAATAAACACATCAAATGTGACTGAAAAGAACACTTCATACGTGTACCTTTAAACAGACTGTATGATAAAAACGCAACTTGAACCATTGATATTTCCAGGCGGAAATGATAATATAAACATGTGTGGGTCGCTTAATCAGGAATCTATCAACAAGTAAAAATTTTAACAATGGTAAACGTCGGTTTGAAATATCAACAATTTGGGGGAAATGTGCTCTTTCACCCCCATGTCAGAAAGGGGCTCAGTGGAAAGCAATTAAATGATAAGCCGGGTTTTGTTATTGTTAGTGTCTGCTCTAGGGTCATATGTGTCAAACAGCCTAAGTGGTGTAGTGACAAATTACAAGATGTAGCAGACAAGAAGCATCGTTTACACCTAATAGCTTCTGTTGCTAACCTGGCCGCCATCTTTAAACAGATTCTGTGAACCTAGTAACGGGCTATGCGCATGCGCGGCATGCTGAGTCAGCCCAGCTGTGTCTTATCTAGCCCTACTCGCCTGCCTAAGCTAAATAGCCATGGTTAGAACAGAGTGAAACAGCCGTGACAGTCTTAAGGCTTTCAAATGCCGACATTAATATCATTTTGGCATTCATTTTACCTTCAGAGTCTTGTACCTCCCCTTTTAATAGTTATCTTACCTTATAATCTGTTACACGTGTGTATTACCTCAAAATACATCAATGGGCAGCCTCTATTTACAGTGTAGCTTCAGGGAATGGTCTTCTATTAAGGTTAAAATTATAAAAGATGCGTCGGCCGGGAATCGAACCCGGATCGACTGCTTGGAAGGCAACCATGCTGACCTTTACACCACCGACGCTTGTACTGTGGGAGTAGGGATATGAATGCCTCTTATTATCACCAGCCTGCATTTCTCTTCACAAGTAAACTAAGTCGACTAAGATGTTGAATTACTCAAAATTACTTTAAACTAAGAGGGTTCTAGATAGTGTACAAACTGATTTTAAATAAATCTTTAACCGCCATATGTTAAAGAGATACACGTGTAACTTCCTCCTTTAACTCTCAGGTCAGTAAGAAGTCGGTATGATCATGTGGAGCATCGGTGGTCTAGTGGTAGAATACTCGCCTGCCACGCGGGTGACCCGGGTTCGATTCCCGGTCGATGCACGTTCTCTTTTGCACATTTCCTTACCTTCCAAATGCTCACTTTTCACTTGCAAATTGTGACCTTTATGTTGCGTCGACTCTGTTGAGCTAGAGGCTCGGCAGGCAAGTCACATCTTCTTTTGGTGCCTGGCGATGATTTCTCTGACTGTGCGTCTGTGACGTCACACGTCTGTGACGTGGTTACATTGCTACGACGACGGCCTGTGTACTTCCTAACCCTGTTCATCCCTAGACACAGTCTTAAGGCTTTCAAATGCCGACATTAATATCATTTTGGCATTCATTTTACCTTCAGAGTCTTGTACCTCCCCTTTTAATAGTTATCTTACCTTATAATCTGTTACACGTGTGTATTACCTCAAAATACATCAATGGGCAGCCTCTATTTACAGTGTAGCTTCAGGGAATGGTCTTCTATTAAGGTTAAAATTATAAAAGATGCGTCGGCCGGGAATCGAACCCGGATCGACTGCTTGGAAGGCAACCATGCTGACCTTTACACCACCGACGCTTGTACTGTGGGAGTAGGGATATGAATGCCTCTTATTATCACCAGCCTGCATTTCTCTTCACAAGTAAACTAAGTCGACTAAGATGTTGAATTACTCAAAATTACTTTAAACTAAGAGGGTTCTAGATAGTGTACAAACTGATTTTAAATAAATCTTTAACCGCCATATGTTAAAGAGATACACGTGTAACTTCCTCCTTTAACTCTCAGGTCAGTAAGAAGTCGGTATGATCATGTGGAGCATCGGTGGTCTAGTGGTAGAATACTCGCCTGCCACGCGGGTGACCCGGGTTCGATTCCCGGTCGATGCACGTTCTCTTTTGCACATTTCCTTACCTTCCAAATGCTCACTTTTCACTTGCAAATTGTCACCTTTATGTTGCGTCGACTCTGTTGAGCTAGAGGCTCGGCAGGCAAGTCACATCTTCTTTTGGTGCCTGGCGATGATTTCTCTGACTGTGTGTCTGTGACGTCACACGTCTGTGACGTGGTTACATTGCTACGACGACGGCCTGTGTACTTCCTAACCCTGTTCATCCCTAGACACAGTCTTAAGGCTTTCAAATGCCGACATTAATATCATTTTGGCATTCATTTTACCTTCAGAGTCTTGTACCTCCCCTTTTAATAGTTATCTTACCTTATAATCTGTTACACGTGTGTATTACCTCAAAATACATCAATGGGCGGCCTCTATTTACAGTGTAGCTTCAGGGAATGGTCTTCTATTAAGCTTAAAATTATAAAAGATGCGTCGACCGGGAATCGAACCCGGATCGACTGCTTGGAAGGCAACCATGCTGACCTTTACACCACCGACGCTTGTACTGTGGGAGTAGGGATATGAATGCCTCTTATTATCACCAGCCTGCATTTCTCTTCACAAGTAAACTAAGTCGACTAAGATGTTGAATTACTCAAAATTACTTTAAACTAAGAGGGTTCTAGATAGTGTACAAACTGATTTTAAATAAATCCTTAACCGCCATATGTTAAAGAGATACACGTGTAACTTCCTCCTTTAACTCTCAGGTCAGTAAGAAGTCGGTATGATCATGTGGAGCATCGGTGGTCTAGTGGTAGAATACTCGCCTGCCACGCGGGTGACCCGGGTTCGATTCCCGGTCGATGCACGTTCTCTTTTGCACATTTCCTTACCTTCCAAATGCTCACTTTTCACTTGCAAATTGTGACCTTTATGTTGCGTCGACTCTGTTGAGCTAGAGGCTCGGCAGGCAAGTCACATCTTCTTTTGGTGCCTGGCGATGATTTCTCTGACTGTGCGTCTGTGACGTCACACGTCTGTGACGTGGTTACATTGCTACGACGACGGCCTGTGTACTTCCTAACCCTGTTCATCCCTAGACACAGTCTTAAGGCTTTCAAATGCCGACATTAATATCATTTTGGCATTCATTTTACCTTCAGAGTCTTGTACCTCCCCTTTTAATAGTTATCTTACCTTATAATCTGTTACACGTGTGTATTACCTCAAAATACATCAATGGGCAGCCTCTATTTACAGTGTAGCTTCAGGGAATGGTCTTCTATTAAGGTTAAAATTATAAAAGATGCGTCGGCCGGGAATCGAACCCGGATCGACTGCTTGGAAGGCAACCATGCTGACCTTTACACCACCGACGCTTGTACTGTGGGAGTAGGGATATGAATGCCTCTTATTATCACCAGCCTGCATTTCTCTTCACAAGTAAACTAAGTCGACTAAGATGTTGAATTACTCAAAATTACTTTAAACTAAGAGGGTTCTAGATAGTGTACAAACTGATTTTAAATAAATCTTTAACCGCCATATGTTAAAGAGATACACGTGTAACTTCCTCCTTTAACTCTCAGGTCAGTAAGAAGTCGGTATGATCATGTGGAGCATCGGTGGTCTAGTGGTAGAATACTCGCCTGCCACGCGGGTGACCCGGGTTCGATTCCCGGTCGATGCACGTTCTCTTTTGCACATTTCCTTACCTTCCAAATGCTCACTTTTCACTTGCAAATTGTGACCTTTATGTTGCGTCGACTCTGTTGAGCTAGAGGCTCGGCAGGCAAGTCACATCTTCTTTTGGTGCCTGGCGATGATTTCTCTGACTGTGCGTCTGTGACGTCACACGTCTGTGACGTGGTTACATTGCTACGACGACGGCCTGTGTACTTCCTAACCCTGTTCATCCCTAGACACAGTCTTAAGGCTTTCAAATGCCGACATTAATATCATTTTGGCATTCATTTTACCTTCAGAGTCTTGTACCTCCCCTTTTAATAGTTATCTTACCTTATAATCTGTTACACGTGTGTATTACCTCAAAATACATCAATGGGCAGCCTCTATTTACAGTGTAGCTTCAGGGAATGGTCTTCTATTAAGGTTAAAATTATAAAAGATGCGTCGGCCGGGAATCGAACCCGGATCGACTGCTTGGAAGGCAACCATGCTGACCTTTACACCACCGACGCTTGTACTGTGGGAGTAGGGATATGAATGCCTCTTATTATCACCAGCCTGCATTTCTCTTCACAAGTAAACTAAGTCGACTAAGATGTTGAATTACTCAAAATTACTTTAAACTAAGAGGGTTCTAGATAGTGTACAAACTGATTTTAAATAAATCTTTAACCGCCATATGTTAAAGAGATACACGTGTAACTTCCTCCTTTAACTCTCAGGTCAGTAAGAAGTCGGTATGATCATGTGGAGCATCGGTGGTCTAGTGGTAGAATACTCGCCTGCCACGCGGGTGACCCGGGTTCGATTCCCGGTCGATGCACGTTCTCTTTTGCACATTTCCTTACCTTCCAAATGCTCACTTTTCACTTGCAAATTGTGACCTTTATGTTGCGTCGACTCTGTTGAGCTAGAGGCTCGGCAGGCAAGTCACATCTTCTTTTGGTGCCTGGCGATGATTTCTCTGACTGTGCGTCTGTGACGTCACACGTCTGTGACGTGGTTACATTGCTACGACGACGGCCTGTGTACTTCCTTACCCTGTTCATCCCTAGACACAGTCTTAAGGCTTTCAAATGCCGACATTAATATCATTTTGGCATTCATTTTACCTTCAGAGTCTTGTACCTCCCTTTTTAATAGTTATCTTACCTTATAATCTGTTACACGTGTGTATTACCTCAAAATACATCAATGGGCGGCCTCTATTTACAGTGTAGCTTCAGGGAATGGTCTTCTATTAAGGTTAAAATTATAAAAGATGCGTCGGCCGGGAATCGAACCCGGATCGACTGCTTGGAAGGCAACCATGCTGACCTTTACACCACCGACGCTTGTACTGTGGGAGTAAGGATATGAATGCCTCTTATTATCACCAGCCTGCATTTCTCTTCACAAGTAAACTAAGTCGACTAAGATGTTGAATTACTCAAAATTACTTTAAACTAAGAGGGTTCTAGATAGTGTACAAACTGATTTTAAATAAATCTTTAACCGCCATATGTTAAAGAGATACACGTGTAACTTCCTCCTTTAACTCTCAGGTCAGTAAGAAGTCGGTATGATCATGTGGAGCATCGGTGGTCTAGTGGTAGAATACTCGCCTGCCACGCGGGTGACCCGGGTTCGATTCCCGGTCGATGCACGTTCTCTTTTGCACATTTCCTTACCTTCCAAATGCTCACTTTTCACTTGCAAATTGTGACCTTTATGTTGCGTCGACTCTGTTGAGCTAGAGGCTCGGCAGGCAAGTCACATCTTCTTTTGGTGCCTGGCGATGATTTCTCTGACTGTGCGTCTGTGACGTCACACGTCTGTGACGTGGTTACATTGCTACGACGACGGCCTGTGTACTTCCTTACCCTGTTCATCCCTAGACACAGTCTTAAGGCTTTCAAATGCCGACATTAATATCATTTTGGCATTCATTTTACCTTCAGAGTCTTGTACCTCCCTTTTTAATAGTTATCTTACCTTATAATCTGTTACACGTGTGTATTACCTCAAAATACATCAATGGGCGGCCTCTATTTACAGTGTAGCTTCAGGGAATGGTCTTCTATTAAGGTTAAAATTATAAAAGATGCGTCGGCCGGGAATCGAACCCGGATCGACTGCTTGGAAGGCAACCATGCTGACCTTTACACCACCGACGCTTGTACTGTGGGAGTAAGGATATGAATGCCTCTTATTATCACCAGCCTGCATTTCTCTTCACAAGTAAACTAAGTCGACTAAGATGTTGAATTACTCAAAATTACTTTAAACTAAGAGGGTTCTAGATAGTGTACAAACTGATTTTAAATAAATCTTTAACCGCCATATGTTAAAGAGATACACGTGTAACTTCCTCCTTTAACTCTCAGGTCAGTAAGAAGTCGGTATGATCATGTGGAGCATCGGTGGTCTAGTGGTAGAATACTCGCCTGCCACGCGGGTGACCCGGGTTCGATTCCCGGTCGATGCACGTTCTCTTTTGCACATTTCCTTACCTTCCAAATGCTCACTTTTCACTTGCAAATTGTGACCTTTATGTTGCGTCGACTCTGTTGAGCTAGAGGCTCGGCAGGCAAGTCACATCTTCTTTTGGTGCCTGGCGATGATTTCTCTGACTGTGCGTCTGTGACGTCACACGTCTGTGACGTGGTTACATTGCTACGACGACGGCCTGTGTACTTCCTAACCCTGTTCATCCCTAGACACAGTCTTAAGGCTTTCAAATGCCGACATTAATATCATTTTGGCATTCATTTTACCTTCAGAGTCTTGTACCTCCCCTTTTAATAGTTATCTTACCTTATAATCTGTTACACGTGTGTATTACCTCAAAATACATCAATGGGCGGCCTCTATTTACAGTGTAGCTTCAGGGAATGGTCTTCTATTAAGGTTAAAATTATAAAAGATGCGTCGGCCGGGAATCGAACCCGGATCGACTGCTTGGAAGGCAACCATGCTGACCTTTACACCACCGACGCTTGTACTGTGGGAGTAAGGATATGAATGCCTCTTATTATCACCAGCCTGCATTTCTCTTCACAAGTAAACTAAGTCGACTAAGATGTTGAATTACTCAAAATTACTTTAAACTAAGAGGGTTCTAGATAGTGTACAAACTGATTTTAAATAAATCTTTAACCGCCATATGTTAAAGAGATACACGTGTAACTTCCTCCTTTAACTCTCAGGTCAGTAAGAAGTCGGTATGATCATGTGGAGCATCGGTGGTCTAGTGGTAGAATACTCGCCTGCCACGCGGGTGACCCGGGTTCGATTCCCGGTCGATGCACGTTCTCTTTTGCACATTTCCTTACCTTCCAAATGCTCACTTTTCACTTGCAAATTGTGACCTTTATGTTGCGTCGACTCTGTTGAGCTAGAGGCTCGGCAGGCAAGTCACATCTTCTTTTGGTGCCTGGCGATGATTTCTCTGAGTGTGCGTCTGTGACGTCACACGTCTGTGACGTGGTTACATTGCTACGACGACGGCCTGTGTACTTCCTAACCCTGTTCATCCCTAGACACAGTCTTAAGGCTTTCAAATGCCGACATTAATATCATTTTGGCATTCCTTTTACCTTCAGAGTCTTGTACCTCCCTTTTTAATAGTTATCTTACCTTATAATCTGTTACACGTGTGTATTACCTCAAAATACATCAATGGGCGGCCTCTATTTACAGTGTAGCTTCAGGGAATGGTCTTCTATTAAGGTTAAAATTATAAAAGATGCGTCGGCCGGGAATCGAACCCGGATCGACTGCTTGGAAGGCAACCATGCTGACCTTTACACCACCGACGCTTGTACTGTGGGAGTAAGGATATGAATGCCTCTTATTATCACCAGCCTGCATTTCTCTTCACAAGTAAACTAAGTCGACTAAGATGTTGAATTACTCAAAATTACTTTAAACTAAGAGGGTTCTAGATAGTGTACAAACTGATTTTAAATAAATCTTTAACCGCCATATGTTAAAGAGATACACGTGTAACTTCCTCCTTTAACTCTCAGGTCAGTAAGAAGTCGGTATGATCATGTGGAGCATCGGTGGTCTAGTGGTAGAATACTCGCCTGCCACGCGGGTGACCCGGGTTCGATTCCCGGTCGATGCACGTTCTCTTTTGCACATTTCCTTACCTTCCAAATGCTCACTTTTCACTTGCAAATTGTGACCTTCATGTTGCGTCGACTCTGTTGAGCTAGAGGCTCGGCAGGCAAGTCACATCTTCTTTTGGTGCCTGGCGATGATTTCTCTGACTGTGCGTCTGTGACGTCACACGTCTGTGACGTGGTTACATTGCTACGACGACGGCCTGTGTACTTCCTAACCCTGTTCATCCCTAGACACAGTCTTAAGGCTTTCAAATGCCGACATTAATATCATTTTGGCATTCATTTTACCTTCAGAGTCTTGTACCTCCCCTTTTAATAGTTATCTTACCTTATAATCTGTTACACGTGTGTATTACCTCAAAATACATCAATGGGCGGCCTCTATTTACAGTGTAGCTTCAGGGAATGGTCTTCTATTAAGCTTAAAATTATAAAAGATGCGTCGGCCGGGAATCGAACCCGGATCGACTGCTTGGAAGGCAACCATGCTGACCTTTACACCACCGACGCTTGTACTGTGGGAGTAGGGATATGAATGCCTCTTATTATCACCAGCCTGCATTTCTCTTCACAAGTAAACTAAGTCGACTAAGATGTTGAATTACTCAAAATTACTTTAAACTAAGAGGGTTCTAGATAGTGTACAAACTGATTTTAAATAAATCTTTAACCGCCATATGTTAAAGAGATACACGTGTAACTTCCTCCTTTAACTCTCAGGTCAGTAAGAAGTCGGTATGATCATGTGGAGCATCGGTGGTCTAGTGGTAGAATACTCGCCTGCCACGCGGGTGACCCGGGTTCGATTCCCGGTCGATGCACGTTCTCTTTTGCACATTTCCTTACCTTCCAAATGCTCACTTTTCACTTGCAAATTGTGACCTTTATGTTGCGTCGACTCTGTTGAGCTAGAGGCTCGGCAGGCAAGTCACATCTTCTTTTGGTGCCTGGCGATGATTTCTCTGACTGTGCGTCTGTGACGTCACACGTCTGTGACGTGGTTACATTGCTACGACGACGGCCTGTGTACTTCCTAACCCTGTTCATCCCTAGACACAGTCTTAAGGCTTTCAAATGCCGACATTAATATCATTTTGGCATTCATTTTACCTTCAGAGTCTTGTACCTCCCCTTTTAATAGTTATCTTACCTTATAATCTGTTACACGTGTGTATTACCTCAAAATACATCAATGGGCGGCCTCTATTTACAGTGTAGCTTCAGGGAATGGTCTTCTATTAAGGTTAAAATTATAAAAGATGCGTCGGCCGGGAATCGAACCCGGATCGACTGCTTGGAAGGCAACCATGCTGACCTTTACACCACCGACGCTTGTACTGTGGGAGTAAGGATATGAATGCCTCTTATTATCACCAGCCTGCATTTCTCTTCACAAGTAAACTAAGTCGACTAAGATGTTGAATTACTCAAAATTACTTTAAACTAAGAGGGTTCTAGATAGTGTACAAACTGATTTTAAATAAATCTTTAACCGCCATATGTTAAAGAGATACACGTGTAACTTCCTCCTTTAACTCTCAGGTCAGTAAGAAGTCGGTATGATCATGTGGAGCATCGGTGGTCTAGTGGTAGAATACTCGCCTGCCACGCGGGTGACCCGGGTTCGATTCCCGGTCGATGCACGTTCTCTTTTGCACATTTCCTTACCTTCCAAATGCTCACTTTTCACTTGCAAATTGTGACCTTTATGTTGCGTCGACTCTGTTGAGCTAGAGGCTCGGCAGGCAAGTCACATCTTCTTTTGGTGCCTGGCGATGATTTCTCTGAGTGTGCGTCTGTGACGTCACACGTCTGTGACGTGGTTACATTGCTACGACGACGGCCTGTGTACTTCCTAACCCTGTTCATCCCTAGACACAGTCTTAAGGCTTTCAAATGCCGACATTAATATCATTTTGGCATTCCTTTTACCTTCAGAGTCTTGTACCTCCCTTTTTAATAGTTATCTTACCTTATAATCTGTTACACGTGTGTATTACCTCAAAATACATCAATGGGCGGCCTCTATTTACAGTGTAGCTTCAGGGAATGGTCTTCTATTAAGGTTAAAATTATAAAAGATGCGTCGGCCGGGAATCGAACCCGGATCGACTGCTTGGAAGGCAACCATGCTGACCTTTACACCACCGACGCTTGTACTGTGGGATTAAGGATATGAATGCCTCTTATTATCACCAGCCTGCATTTCTCTTCACAAGTAAACTAAGTCGACTAAGATGTTGAATTACTCAAAATTACTTTAAACTAAGAGGGTTCTAGATAGTGTACAAACTGATTTTAAATAAATCTTTAACCGCCATATGTTAAAGAGATACACGTGTAACTTCCTCCTTTAACTCTCAGGTCAGTAAGAAGTCGGTATGATCATGTGGAGCATCGGTGGTCTAGTGGTAGAATACTCGCCTGCCACGCGGGTGACCCGGGTTCGATTCCCGGTCGATGCACGTTCTCTTTTGCACATTTCCTTACCTTCCAAATGCTCACTTTTCACTTGCAAATTGTGACCTTCATGTTGCGTCGACTCTGTTGAGCTAGAGGCTCGGCAGGCAAGTCACATCTTCTTTTGGTGCCTGGCGATGATTTCTCTGACTGTGCGTCTGTGACGTCACACGTCTGTGACGTGGTTACATTGCTACGACGACGGCCTGTGTACTTCCTAACCCTGTTCATCCCTAGACACAGTCTTAAGGCTTTCAAATGCCGACATTAATATCATTTTGGCATTCATTTTACCTTCAGAGTCTTGTACCTCCCCTTTTAATAGTTATCTTACCTTATAATCTGTTACACGTGTGTATTACCTCAAAATACATCAATGGGCGGCCTCTATTTACAGTGTAGCTTCAGGGAATGGTCTTCTATTAAGGTTAAAATTATAAAAGATGCGTCGGCCGGGAATCGAACCCGGATCGACTGCTTGGAAGGCAACCATGCTGACCTTTACACCACCGACGCTTGTACTGTGGGAGTAGGGATATGAATGCCTCTTATTATCACCAGCCTGCATTTCTCTTCACAAGTAAACTAAGTCGACTAAGATGTTGAATTACTCAAAATTACTTTAAACTAAGAGGGTTCTAGATAGTGTACAAACTGATTTTAAATAAATCTTTAACCGCCATATGTTAAAGAGATACACGTGTAACTTCCTCCTTTAACTCTCAGGTCAGTAAGAAGTCGGTATGATCATGTGGAGCATCGGTGGTCTAGTGGTAGAATACTCGCCTGCCACGCGGGTGACCCGGGTTCGATTCCCGGTCGATGCACGTTCTCTTTTGCACATTTCCTTACCTTCCAAATGCTCACTTTTCACTTGCAAATTGTGACCTTTATGTTGCGTCGACTCTGTTGAGCTAGAGGCTCGGCAGGCAAGTCACATCTTCTTTTGGTGCCTGGCGATGATTTCTCTGACTGTGCGTCTGTGACGTCACACGTCTGTGACGTGGTTACATTGCTACGACGACGGCCTGTGTACTTCCTAACCCTGTTCATCCCTAGACACAGTCTTAAGGCTTTCAAATGCCGACATTAATATCATTTTGGCATTCATTTTACCTTCAGAGTCTTGTACCTCCCCTTTTAATAGTTATCTTACCTTATAATCTGTTACACGTGTGTATTACCTCAAAATACATCAATGGGCGGCCTCTATTTACAGTGTAGCTTCAGGGAATGGTCTTCTATTAAGCTTAAAATTATAAAAGATGCGTCGGCCGGGAATCGAACCCGGATCGACTGCTTGGAAGGCAACCATGCTGACCTTTACACCACCGACGCTTGTACTGTGGGAGTAGGGATATGAATGCCTCTTATTATCACCAGCCTGCATTTCTCTTCACAAGTAAACTAAGTCGACTAAGATGTTGAATTACTCAAAATTACTTTAAACTAAGAGGGTTCTAGATAGTGTACAAACTGATTTTAAATAAATCTTTAACCGCCATATGTTAAAGAGATACACGTGTAACTTCCTCCTTTAACTCTCAGGTCAGTAAGAAGTCGGTATGATCATGTGGAGCATCGGTGGTCTAGTGGTAGAATACTCGCCTGCCACGCGGGTGACCCGGGTTCGATTCCCGGTCGATGCACGTTCTCTTTTGCACATTTCCTTACCTTCCAAATGCTCACTTTTCACTTGCAAATTGTCACCTTTATGTTGCGTCGACTCTGTTGAGCTAGAGGCTCGGCAGGCAAGTCACATCTTCTTTTGGTGCCTGGCGATGATTTCTCTGACTGTGCGTCTGTGACGTCACACGTCTGTGACGTGGTTACATTGCTACGACGACGGCCTGTGTACTTCCTAACCCTGTTCATCCCTAGACACAGTCTTAAGGCTTTCAAATGCCGACATTAATATCATTTTGGCATTCATTTTACCTTCAGAGTCTTGTACCTCCCCTTTTAATAGTTATCTTACCTTATAATCTGTTACACGTGTGTATTACCTCAAAATACATCAATGGGCGGCCTCTATTTACAGTGTAGCTTCAGGGAATGGTCTTCTATTAAGCTTAAAATTATAAAAGATGCGTCGGCCGGGAATCGAACCCGGATCGACTGCTTGGAAGGCAACCATGCTGACCTTTACACCACCGACGCTTGTACTGTGGGAGTAGGGATATGAATGCCTCTTATTATCACCAGCCTGCATTTCTCTTCACAAGTAAACTAAGTCGACTAAGATGTTGAATTACTCAAAATTACTTTAAACTAAGAGGGTTCTAGATAGTGTACAAACTGATTTTAAATAAATCTTTAACCGCCATATGTTAAAGAGATACACGTGTAACTTCCTCCTTTAACTCTCAGGTCAGTAAGAAGTCGGTATGATCATGTGGAGCATCGGTGGTCTAGTGGTAGAATACTCGCCTGCCACGCGGGTGACCCGGGTTCGATTCCCGGTCGATGCACGTTCTCTTTTGCACATTTCCTTACCTTCCAAATGCTCACTTTTCACTTGCAAATTGTCACCTTTATGTTGCGTCGACTCTGTTGAGCTAGAGGCTCGGCAGGCAAGTCACATCTTCTTTTGGTGCCTGGCGATGATTTCTCTGACTGTGCGTCTTTGACGTCACACGTCTGTGACGTGGTTACATTGCTACGACGACGGCCTGTGTACTTCCTAACCCTGTTCATCCCTAGACACAGTCTTAAGGCTTTCAAATGCCGACATTAATATCATTTTGGCATTCATTTTACCTTCAGAGTCTTGTACCTCCCCTTTTAATAGTTATCTTACCTTATAATTTGTTACACGTGTGTATTACCTCAAAATACATCAATGGGCGGCCTCTATTTACAGTGTAGCTTCAGGGAATGGTCTTCTATTAAGGTTAAAATTATAAATGATGCGTCGGCCGGGAATCGAACCCGGATCGACTGCTTGGAAGGCAACCATGCTGACCTTTACACCACCGACGCTTGTACTGTGGGAGTAGGGATATGAATGCCTCTTATTATCACCAGCCTGCATTTCTCTTCACAAGTAAACTAAGTCGACTAAGATGTTGAATTACTCAAAATTACTTTAAACTAAGAGGGTTCTAGATAGTGTACAAACTGATTTTAAATAAATCTTTAACCGCCATATGTTAAAGAGATACACGTGTAACTTCCTCCTTTAACTCTCAGGTCAGTAAGAAGTCGGTATGATCATGTGGAGCATCGGTGGTCTAGTGGTAGAATACTCCCCTGCCACGCGGGTGACCCGGGTTCGATTCCCGGTCGATGCACGTTCTCTTTTGCACATTTCCTTACCTTCCAAATGCTCACTTTTCACTTGCAAATTGTGACCTTTATGTTGCGTCGACTCTGTTGAGCTAGAGGCTCGGCAGGCAAGTCACATCTTCTTTTGGTGCCTGGCGATGATTTCTCTGACTGTGCGTCTGTGACGTCACACGTCTGTGACGTGGTTACATTGCTACGACGACGGCCTGTGTACTTCCTAACCCTGTTCATCCCTAGACACAGTCTTATGGCTTTCAAATGCCGACATTAATATCATTTTGGCATTCATTTTACCTTCAGAGTCTTGTACCTCCCCTTTTAATAGTTATCTTACCTTATAATCTGTTACACGTGTGTATTACCTCAAAATACATCAATGGGCGGCCTCTATTTACAGTGTAGCTTCAGGGAATGGTCTTCTATTAAGCTTAAAATTATAAAAGATGCGTCGGCCGGGAATCGAACCCGGATCGACTGCTTGGAAGGCAACCATGCTGACCTTTACACCACCGACGCTTGTACTGTGGGAGTAGGGATATGAATGCCTCTTATTATCACCAGCCTGCATTTCTCTTCACAAGTAAACTAAGTCGACTAAGATGTTGAATTACTCAAAATTACTTTAAACTAAGAGGGTTCTAGATAGTGTACAAACTGATTTTAAATAAATCTTTAACCGCCATATGTTAAAGAGATACACGTGTAACTTCCTCCTTTAACTCTCAGGTCAGTAAGAAGTCGGTATGATCATGTGGAGCATCGGTGGTCTAGTGGTAGAATACTCGCCTGCCACGCGGGTGACCCGGGTTCGATTCCCGGTCGATGCACGTTCTCTTTTGCACATTTCCTTACCTTCCAAATGCTCACTTTTCACTTGCAAATTGTCACCTTTATGTTGCGTCGACTCTGTTGAGCTAGAGGCTCGGCAGGCAAGTCACATCTTCTTTTGGTGCCTGGCGATGATTTCTCTGACTGTGCGTCTGTGACGTCACACGTCTGTGACGTGGTTACATTGCTACGACGACGGCCTGTGTACTTCCTAACCCTGTTCATCCCTAGACACAGTCTTAAGGCTTTCAAATGCCGACATTAATATCATTTTGGCATTCATTTTACCTTCAGAGTCTTGTACCTCCCCTTTTAATAGTTATCTTACCTTATAATTTGTTACACGTGTGTATTACCTCAAAATACATCAATGGGCGGCCTCTATTTACAGTGTAGCTTCAGGGAATGGTCTTCTATTAAGGTTAAAATTATAAATGATGCGTCGGCCGGGAATCGAACCCGGATCGACTGCTTGGAAGGCAACCATGCTGACCTTTACACCACCGACGCTTGTACTGTGGGAGTAGGGATATGAATGCCTCTTATTATCACCAGCCTGCATTTCTCTTCACAAGTAAACTAAGTCGACTAAGATGTTGAATTACTCAAAATTACTTTAAACTAAGAGGGTTCTAGATAGTGTACAAACTGATTTTAAATAAATCTTTAACCGCCATATGTTAAAGAGATACACGTGTAACTTCCTCCTTTAACTCTCAGGTCAGTAAGAAGTCGGTATGATCATGTGGAGCATCGGTGGTCTAGTGGTAGAATACTCCCCTGCCACGCGGGTGACCCGGGTTCGATTCCCGGTCGATGCACGTTCTCTTTTGCACATTTCCTTACCTTCCAAATGCTCACTTTTCACTTGCAAATTGTGACCTTTATGTTGCGTCGACTCTGTTGAGCTAGAGGCTCGGCAGGCAAGTCACATCTTCTTTTGGTGCCTGGCGATGATTTCTCTGACTGTGCGTCTGTGACGTCACACGTCTGTGACGTGGTTACATTGCTACGACGACGGCCTGTGTACTTCCTAACCCTGTTCATCCCTAGACACAGTCTTATGGCTTTCAAATGCCGACATTAATATCATTTTGGCATTCATTTTACCTTCAGAGTCTTGTACCTCCCCTTTTAATAGTTATCTTACCTTATAATCTGTTACACGTGTGTATTACCTCAAAATACATCAATGGGCGGCCTCTATTTACAGTGTAGCTTCAGGGAATGGTCTTCTATTAAGCTTAAAATTATAAAAGATGCGTCGGCCGGGAATCGAACCCGGATCGACTGCTTGGAAGGCAACCATGCTGACCTTTACACCACCGACGCTTGTACTGTGGGAGTAGGGATATGAATGCCTCTTATTATCACCAGCCTGCATTTCTCTTCACAAGTAAACTAAGTCGACTAAGATGTTGAATTACTCAAAATTACTTTAAACTAAGAGGGTTCTAGATAGTGTACAAACTGATTTTAAATAAATCTTTAACCGCCATATGTTAAAGAGATACACGTGTAACTTCCTCCTTTAACTCTCAGGTCAGTAAGAAGTCGGTATGATCATGTGGAGCATCGGTGGTCTAGTGGTAGAATACTCGCCTGCCACGCGGGTGACCCGGGTTCGATTCCCGGTCGATGCACGTTCTCTTTTGCACATTTCCTTACCTTCCAAATGCTCACTTTTCACTTGCAAATTGTCACCTTTATGTTGCGTCGACTCTGTTGAGCTAGAGGCTCGGCAGGCAAGTCACATCTTCTTTTGGTGCCTGGCGATGATTTCTCTGACTGTGCGTCTGTGACGTCACACGTCTGTGACGTGGTTACATTGCTACGACGACGGCCTGTGTACTTCCTAACCCTGTTCATCCCTAGACACAGTCTTAAGGCTTTCAAATGCCGACATTAATATCATTTTGGCATTCATTTTACCTTCAGAGTCTTGTACCTCCCCTTTTAATAGTTATCTTACCTTATAATCTGTTACACGTGTGTATTACCTCAAAATACATCAATGGGCGGCCTCTATTTACAGTGTAGCTTCAGGGAATGGTCTTCTATTAAGCTTAAAATTATAAAAGATGCGTCGGCCGGGAATCGAACCCGGATCGACTGCTTGGAAGGCAACCATGCTGACCTTTACACCACCGACGCTTGTACTGTGGGAGTAGGGATATGAATGCCTCTTATTATCACCAGCCTGCATTTCTCTTCACAAGTAAACTAAGTCGACTAAGATGTTGAATTACTCAAAATTACTTTAAACTAAGAGGGTTCTAGATAGTGTACAAACTGATTTTAAATAAATCTTTAACCGCCATATGTTAAAGAGATACACGTGTAACTTCCTCCTTTAACTCTCAGGTCAGTAAGAAGTCGGTATGATCATGTGGAGCATCGGTGGTCTAGTGGTAGAATACTCCCCTGCCACGCGGGTGACCCGGGTTCGATTCCCGGTCGATGCACGTTCTCTTTTGCACATTTCCTTACCTTCCAAATGCTCACTTTTCACTTGCAAATTGTGACCTTTATGTTGCGTCGACTCTGTTGAGCTAGAGGCTCGGCAGGCAAGTCACATCTTCTTTTGGTGCCTGGCGATGATTTCTCTGACTGTGCGTCTGTGACGTCACACGTCTGTGACGTGGTTACATTGCTACGACGACGGCCTGTGTACTTCCTAACCCTGTTCATCCCTAGACACAGTCTTAAGGCTTTCAAATGCCGACATTAATATCATTTTGGCATTCATTTTACCTTCAGAGTCTTGTACCTCCCCTTTTAATAGTTATCTTACCTTATAATCTGTTACACGTGTGTATTACCTCAAAATACATCAATGGGCGGCCTCTATTTACAGTGTAGCTTCAGGGAATGGTCTTCTATTAAGCTTAAAATTATAAAAGATGCGTCGGCCGGGAATCGAACCCGGATCGACTGCTTGGAAGGCAACCATGCTGACCTTTACACCACCGACGCTTGTACTGTGGGAGTAGGGATATGAATGCCTCTTATTATCACCAGCCTGCATTTCTCTTCACAAGTAAACTAAGTCGACTAAGATGTTGAATTACTCAAAATTACTTTAAACTAAGAGGGTTCTAGATAGTGTACAAACTGATTTTAAATAAATCTTTAACCGCCATATGTTAAAGAGATACACGTGTAACTTCCTCCTTTAACTCTCAGGTCAGTAAGAAGTCGGGATGATCATGTGGAGCATCGGTGGTCTAGTGGTAGAATACTCGCCTGCCACGCGGGTGACCCGGGTTCGATTCCCGGTCGATGCACGTTCTCTTTTGCACATTTCCTTACCTTCCAAATGCTCACTTTTCACTTGCAAATTGTGACCTTTATGTTGCGTCGACTCTGTTGAGCTAGAGGCTCGGCAGGCAAGTCACATCTTCTTTTGGTGCCTGGCGATGATTTCTCTGACTGTGCGTCTGTGACGTCACACGTCTGTGACGTGGTTACATTGCTACGACGACGGCCTGTGTACTTCCTAACCCTGTTCATCCCTAGACACAGTCTTAAGGCTTTCAAATGCCGACATTAATATCATTTTGGCATTCATTTTACCTTCAGAGTCTTGTACCTCCCCTTTTAATAGTTATCTTACCTTATAATCTGTTACACGTGTGTATTACCTCAAAATACATCAATGGGCGGCCTCTATTTACAGTGTAGCTTCAGGGAATGGTCTTCTATTAAGCTTAAAATTATAAAAGATGCGTCGGCCGGGAATCGAACCCGGATCGACTGCTTGGAAGGCAACCATGCTGACCTTTACACCACCGACGCTTGTACTGTGGGAGTAGGGATATGAATGCCTCTTATTATCACCAGCCTGCATTTCTCTTCACAAGTAAACTAAGTCGACTAAGATGTTGAATTACTCAAAATTACTTTAAACTAAGAGGGTTCTAGATAGTGTACAAACTGATTTTAAATAAATCTTTAACCGCCATATGTTAAAGAGATACACGTGTAACTTCCTCCTTTAACTCTCAGGTCAGTAAGAAGTCGGGATGATCATGTGGAGCATCGGTGGTCTAGTGGTAGAATACTCGCCTGCCACGCGGGTGACCCGGGTTCGATTCCCGGTCGATGCACGTTCTCTTTTGCACATTTCCTTACCTTCCAAATGCTCACTTTTCACTTGCAAATTGTGACCTTTATGTTGCGTCGACTCTGTTGAGCTAGAGGCTCGGCAGGCAAGTCACATCTTCTTTTGGTGCCTGGCGATGATTTCTCTGACTGTGCGTCTGTGACGTCACACGTCTGTGACGTGGTTACATTGCTACGACGACGGCCTGTGTACTTCCTAACCCTGTTCATCCCTAGACACAGTCTTAAGGCTTTCAAATGCCGACATTAATATCATTTTGGCATTCATTTTACCTTCAGAGTCTTGTACCTCCCCTTTTAATAGTTATCTTACCCTATAATTTGTTACACGTGTGTATTACCTCAAAATACATCAATGGGCGGCCTCTATTTACAGTGTAGCTTCAGGGAATGGTCTTCTATTAAGCTTAAAATTATAAAAGATGCGTCGGCCGGGAATCGAACCCGGATCGACTGCTTGGAAGGCAACCATGCTGACCTTTACACCACCGACGCTTGTACTGTGGGAGTAGGGATATGAATGCCTCTTATTATCACCAGCCTGCATTTCTCTTCACAAGTAAACTAAGTCGACTAAGATGTTGAATTACTCAAAATTACTTTAAACTAAGAGGGTTCTAGATAGTGTACAAACTGATTTTAAATAAATCTTTAACCGCCATATGTTAAGAGATACACGTGTAACTTCCTCCTTTAACTCTCAGGTCAGTAAGAAGTCGGGATGATCATGTGGAGCATCGGTGGTCTAGTGGTAGAATACTCGTCTGCCACGCGGGTGACCCGGGTTCGATCCCCGGTCGATGCACGTTCTCTTTTGCACATTTCCTTACCTTCCAAATGCTCACTTTTCACTTGCAAATTGTCACCTTTATGTTGCGTCGACTCTGTTGAGCTAGAGACTCGGCAGGCAAGTCACATATTCTTTTGGTGCCTGGCGATGATTTCTCTGAGTGTGCGTCTGTGACGTCACACGTCTGTGACGTGGTTACATTGCTACGACGACGGCCTGTGAACTTCCTAACCCTGTTCATCCCTAGACACAGTCTTAAGGCTTTCAAATGCCGACATTAATATCATTTTGGCATTCATTTTACCATCAGAGTCTTGTACCTCCCCTTTTAATAGTTATCTAACCTTATAATCTGTTACACGTGTGTATTACCTCAAAATACATCAATGGGCGGCCTCTATTTACAGTGTAGATTCAGGGAATGGTCTTCTATTAAGCTTAAAATTATAAAAGATGCGTCGGCCGGGAATCGAACCCGGATCGACTGCTTGGAAGGCAACCATGCTGACCTTTACACCACCGACGCTTGTACTGTGGGAGTAGGGATATGAATGCCTCTTATTATCACCAGCCTGCATTTCTCTTCACAAGTAAACTAAGTCGACTAAGATGTTGAATTACTCAAAATTACTTTAAACTAAGAGGGTTCTAGATAGTGTACAAACTGATTTTAAATAAATCTTTAACCGCCATATGTTAAAGAGATACACGTGTAACTTCCTCCTTTAACTCTCAGGTCAGTAAGAAGTCGGTATGATCATGTGGAGCATCGGTGGTCTAGTGGTAGAATACTCGCCTGCCACGCGGGTGACCCGGGTTCGATTCCCGGTCGATGCATGTTCTCTTTTGCACATTTCCTTACCTTCCAAATGCTCACTTTTCACTTGCAAATTGTCACCTTTATGTTGCGTCGACTCTGTTGAGCTAGAGGCTCGGCAGGCAAGTCACATCTTCTTTTGGTGCCTGGCGATGATTTCTCTGACTGTGCGTCTGTGACGTCACACGTCTGTGACGTGGTTACATTGCTACGACGACGACCTGTGTACTTCCTAACCCTGTTCATCCCTAGACACAGTCTTAAGGCTTTCAAATGCCGACATTAATATCATTTTGGCATTCATTTTACCTTCAGAGTCTTGTACCTCCCCTTTTAATAGTTATCTTACCTTATAATCTGTTACACGTGTGTATTACCTCAAAATACATCAATGGGCGGCCTCTATTTACAGTGTAGCTTCAGGGAATGGTCTTCTATTAAGCTTAAAATTATAAAAGATGCGTCGGCCGGGAAACAAAACCCGGATCGACTGCTTGGAAGGCAACCATGCTGACCTTTACACCACCGACGCTTGTACTGTGGGAGTAGGGATATGAATGCCTCTTATTATCACCAGCCTGCATTTCTCTTCACAAGTAAACTAAGTCGACTAAGATGTTGAATTACTCAAAATTACTTTAAACTAAGAGGGTTCTAGATAGTGTACAAACTGATTTTAAATAAATCTTTAACCGCCATATGTTAAAGAGATACACGTGTAACTTCCTCCTTTAACTCTCAGGTCAGTAAGAAGTCGGTATGATCATGTGGAGCATCGGTGGTCTAGTGGTAGAATACTCGCCTGCCACGCGGGTGACCCGGGTTCGATTCCCGGTCGATGCACGTTCTCTTTTGCACATTTCCTTACCTTCCAAATGCTCACTTTCACTTGCAAATTGTGACCTTCATGTTGCGTCGACTCTGTTGAGCTAGAGGCTCGGCAGGCAAGTCACATCTTCTTTTGGTGCCTGGCGATGATTTCTCTGACTGTGCGTCTGTGACGTCACACGTCTGTGACGTGGTTACATTGCTACGACGACGGCCTGTGTACTTCCTAACCCTGTTCATCCCTAGACACAGTCTTAAGGCTTTCAAATGCCGACATTAATATCATTTTGGCATTCATTTTACCTTCAGAGTCTTGTACCTCCCCTTTTAATAGTTATCTTACCTTATAATCTGTTACACGTGTGTATTACCTCAAAATACATCAATGGGCGGCCTCTATTTACAGTGTAGCTTCAGGGAATGGTCTTCTATTAAGCTTAAAATTATAAAAGATGCGTCGGCCGGGAATCGAACCCGGATCGACTGCTTGGAAGGCAACCATGCTGACCTTTACACCACCGACGCTTGTACTGTGGGAGTAGGGATATGAATGCCTCTTATTATCACCAGCCTGCATTTCTCTTCACAAGTAAACTAAGTCGACTAAGATGTTGAATTACTCAAAATTACTTTAAACTAAGAGGGTTCTAGATAGTGTACAAACTGATTTTAAATAAATCTTTAACCGCCATATGTTAAAGAGATACACGTGTAACTTCCTCCTTTAACTCTCAGGTCAGTAAGAAGTCGGTATGATCATGTGGAGCATCGGTGGTCTAGTGGTAGAATACTCGCCTGCCACGCGGGTGACCCGGGTTCGATTCCCGGTCGATGCACGTTCTCTTTTGCACATTTCCTTACCTTCCAAATGCTCACTTTCACTTGCAAATTGTGACCTTCATGTTGCGTCGACTCTGTTGAGCTAGAGGCTCGGCAGGCAAGTCACATCTTCTTTTGGTGCCTGGCGATGATTTCTCTGACTGTGCGTCTGTGACGTCACACGTCTGTGACGTGGTTACATTGCTACGACGACGGCCTGTGTACTTCCTAACCCTGTTCATCCCTAGACACAGTCTTAAGGCTTTCAAATGCCGACATTAATATCATTTTGGCATTCATTTTACCTTCAGAGTCTTGTACCTCCCCTTTTAATAGTTATCTTACCTTATAATCTGTTACACGTGTGTATTACCTCAAAATACATCAATGGGCGGCCTCTATTTACAGTGTAGCTTCAGGGAATGGTCTTCTATTAAGCTTAAAATTATAAAAGATGCGTCGGCCGGGAATCGAACCCGGATCGACTGCTTGGAAGGCAACCATGCTGACCTTTACACCACCGACGCTTGTACTGTGGGAGTAGGGATATGAATGCCTCTTATTATCACCAGCCTGCATTTCTCTTCACAAGTAAACTAAGTCGACTAAGATGTTGAATTACTCAAAATTACTTTAAACTAAGAGGGTTCTAGATAGTGTACAAACTGATTTTAAATAAATCTTTAACCGCCATATGTTAAAGAGATACACGTGTAACTTCCTCCTTTAACTCTCAGGTCAGTAAGAAGTCGGTATGATCATGTGGAGCATCGGTGGTCTAGTGGTAGAATACTCGCCTGCCACGCGGGTGACCCGGGTTCGATTCCCGGTCGATGCACGTTCTCTTTTGCACATTTCCTTACCTTCCAAATGCTCACTTTTCACTTGCAAATTGTCACCTTTATGTTGCGTCGACTCTGTTGAGCTAGAGGCTCGGCAGGCAAGTCACATCTTCTTTTGGTGCCTGGCGATGATTTCTCTGACTGTGCGTCTGTGACGTCACACGTCTGTGACGTTTTTACATTGCTACGACGACGACCTGTGTACTTCCTAACCCTGTTCATCCCTAGACACAGTCTTAAGGCTTTCAAATGCCGACATTAATATCATTTTGGCATTCATTTTACCTTCAGAGTCTTGTACCTCCCCTTTTAATAGTTATCTTACCTTATCATCTGTTACACGTGTGTATTACCTCAAAATACATCAATGGGCGGCCTCTATTTACAGTGTAGCTTCAGGGAATGGTCTTCTATTAAGCTTAAAATTATAAAAGATGCGTCGGCCGGGAAACAAAACCCGGATCGACTGCTTGGAAGGCAACCATGCTGACCTTTACACCACCGACGCTTGTACTGTGGGAGTAGGGATATGAATGCCTCTTATTATCACCAGCCTGCATTTCTCTTCACAAGTAAACTAAGTCGACTAAGATGTTGAATTACTCAAAATTACTTTAAACTAAGAGGGTTCTAGATAGTGTACAAACTGATTTTAAATAAATCTTTAACCGCCATATGTTAAAGAGATACACGTGTAACTTCCTCCTTTAACTCTCAGGTCAGTAAGAAGTCGGTATGATCATGTGGAGCATCGGTGGTCTAGTGGTAGAATACTCGCCTGCCACGCGGGTGACCCGGGTTCGATTCCCGGTCGATGCACGTTCTCTTTTGCACATTTCCTTACCTTCCAAATGCTCACTTTCACTTGCAAATTGTGACCTTTATGTTGCGTCGACTCTGTTGAGCTAGAGGCTCGGCAGGCAAGTCACATCTTCTTTTGGTGCCTGGCGATGATTTCTCTGACTGTGCGTCTGTGACGTCACACGTCTGTGACGTGGTTACATTGCTACGACGACGGCCTGTGTACTTCCTAACCCTGTTCATCCCTAGACACAGTCTTAAGGCTTTCAAATGCCGACATTAATATCATTTTGGCATTCATTTTACCTTCAGAGTCTTGTACCTCCCCTTTTAATAGTTATCTTACCTTATAATCTGTTACACGTGTGTATTACCTCAAAATACATCAATGGGCGGCCTCTATTTACAGTGTAGCTTCAGGGAATGGTCTTCTATTAAGCTTAAAATTATAAAAGATGCGTCGGCCGGGAATCGAACCCGGATCGACTGCTTGGAAGGCAACCATGCTGACCTTTACACCACCGACGCTTGTACTGTGGGAGTAGGGATATGAATGCTCTTATTATCACCAGCCTACATTTCTCTTCACAAGTAAACTAAGTCGACTAAGATGTTGAATTACTCAAAATTACTTTAAACTAAGAGGGTTCTAGATAGTGTACAAACTGATTTTAAATAAATCTTTAACCGCCATATGTTAAAGAGATACACGTGTAACTTCCTCCTTTAACTCTCAGGTCAGTAAGAAGTCGGTATGATCATGTGGAGCATCGGTGGTCTAGTGGTAGAATACTCGCCTGCCACGCGGGTGACCCGGGTTAGATTCCCGGTCGATGCACGTTCTCTTTTGCACATTTCCTTACCTTCCAAATGCTCACTTTTCACTTGCAAATTGTCACCTTTATGTTGCGTCGACTCTGTTGAGCTAGAGGCTCGGCAGGCAAGTCACATCTTCTTTTGGTGCCTGGCGATGATTTCTCTGACTGTGCGTCTGTGACGTCACACGTCTGTGACGTGGTTACATTGCTACGACGACGGCCTGTGTACTTCCTAACCCTGTTCATCCCTAGCCACAGTCTTAAGGCTTTCAAATGCCGACATTAATATCATTTTGGCATTCATTTTACCTTCAGAGTCTTGTACCTCCCCTTTTAATAGTTATCTTACCTTATAATCTGTTACACGTGTGTATTACCTCAAAATACATCAATGGGCGGCTTCTATTTACAGTGTAGCTTCAGGGAATGGTCTTCTATTAAGCTTAAACTTATAAAAGATGCGTCGGCCGGGAATCGAACCCGGATCGACTGCTTGGAAGGCAACCATGCTGACCTTTACACCACCGACGCTTGTACTGTGGGAGTAGGGATATGAATGCCTCTTATTATCACCAGCCTGCATTTCTCTTCACAAGTAAACTAAGTCGACTAAGATGTTGAATTACTCAAAATTACTTTAAACTAAGAGGGTTCTAGATAGTGTACAAACTGATTTTAAATAAATCTTTAACCGCCATATGTTAAGAGATACACGTGTAACTTCCTCCTTTAACTCTCAGGTCAGTAAGAAGTCGGGATGATCATGTGGAGCATCGGTGGTCTAGTGGTAGAATACTCGCCTGCCACGCGGGTGACCCGGGTTCGATTCCCGGTCGATGCACGTTCTCTTTTGCACATTTCCTTACCTTCCAAATGCTCACTTTTCACTTGCAAATTGTCACCTTTATGTTGCGTCGACTCTGTTGAGCTAGAGGCTCGGCAGGCAAGTCACATCTTCTTTTGGTGCCTGGCGATGATTTCTCTGACTGTGCGTCTGTGACGTCACACGTCTGTGACGTGGTTACATTGCTACGACGACGGCCTGTGTACTTCCTAACCCTGTTCATCCCTAGCCACAGTCTTAAGGCTTTCAAATGCCGACATTAATATCATTTTGGCATTCATTTTACCTTCAGAGTCTTGTACCTCCCCTTTTAATAGTTATCTTACCTTATAATCTGTTACACGTGTGTATTACCTCAAAATACATCAATGGGCGGCTTCTATTTACAGTGTAGCTTCAGGGAATGGTCTTCTATTAAGCTTAAACTTATAAAAGATGCGTCGGCCGGGAATCGAACCCGGATCGACTGCTTGGAAGGCAACCATGCTGACCTTTACACCACCGACGCTTGTACTGTGGGAGTAGGGATATGAATGCCTCTTATTATCACCAGCCTGCATTTCTCTTCACAAGTAAACTAAGTCGACTAAGATGTTGAATTACTCAAAATTACTTTAAACTAAGAGGGTTCTAGATAGTGTACAAACTGATTTTAAATAAATCTTTAACCGCCATATGTTAAGAGATACACGTGTAACTTCCTCCTTTAACTCTCAGGTCAGTAAGAAGTCGGGATGATCATGTGGAGCATCGGTGGTCTAGTGGTAGAATACTCGCCTGCCACGCGGGTGACCCGGGTTCGATTCCCGGTCGATGCACGTTCTCTTTTGCACATTTCCTTACCTTCCAAATGCTCACTTTTCACTTGCAAATTGTCACCTTTATGTTGCGTCGACTCTGTTGAGCTAGAGGCTCGGCAGGCAAGTCACATCTTCTTTTGGTGCCTGGCGATGATTTCTCTGACTGTGCGTCTGTGACGTCACACGTCTTTGACGTGGTTACATTGCTACGACGACGGCCTGTGTACTTCCTAACCCTGTTCAACCCTAGACACAGTCTTAAGGCTTTCAAATGCCGACATTAATATCATTTTGGCATTCATTTTACCTTCAGAGTCTTGTACCTCCCCTTTTAATAGTTATCTTACCTTATAATCTGTTACACGTGTGTATTACCTCAAAATACATCAATGGGCGGCCTCTATTTACAGTGTAGCTTCAGGGAATGGTCTTCTATTAAGCTTAAAATTATAAAAGATGCGTCGGCCGGGAATCGAACCCGGATCGACTGCTTGGAAGGCAACCATGCTGACCTTTACACCACCGACGCTTGTACTGTGGGAGTAGGGATATGAATGCCTCTTATTATCACCAGCCTGCATTTCTCTTCACAAGTAAACTAAGTCGACTAAGATGTTGAATTACTCAAAATTACTTTAAACTAAGAGGGTTCTAGATAGTGTACAAACTGATTTTAAATAAATCTTTAAAAGCCTTTATGTTGCGTCAACTCTGTTGAGCTAGAGGCTTGGCAGGCAAGTCACATCTTCTTTTGGTGCCTGGCGATGATTTCTCTGACTGTGCGTCTGTGACGTCACACGTCTGTGACGTGGTTACATTGCTACGACGACGGCCTGTGTACTTCCTAACCCTGTTCATCCCTAGACACAGTCTTAAGGCTTTCAAATGCCGACATTAATATCATTTTGGCATTCATTTTACCTTCAGAGTCTTGTACCTCCCCTTTTAATAGTTATCTTACCTTATAATCTGTTACACGTGTGTATTACCTCAAAATACATCAATGGGCGGCCTCTATTTACAGTGTAGCTTCAGGGAATGGTCTTCTATTAAGCTTAAAATTATAAAAGATGCGTCGGCCGGGAATCGAACCCGGATCGACTGCTTGGAAGGCAACCATGCTGACCTTTACACCACCGACGCTTGTACTGTGGGAGTAGGGATATGAATGCCTCTTATTATCACCAGCCTGCATTTCTCTTCACAAGTAAACTAAGTCGACTAAGATGTTGAATTACTCAAAATTACTTTAAACTAAGAGGGTTCTAGATAGTGTACAAACTGATTTTAAATAAATCTTTAACCGCCATATGTTAAAGAGATACACGTGTAACTTCCTCCTTTAACTCTCAGGTCAGTAAGAAGTCGGTATGATCATGTGGAGCATCGGTGGTCTAGTGGTAGAATACTCGCCTGCCACGCGGGTGACCCGGGTTCGATTCCCGGTCGATGCACGTTCTCTTTTGCACATTTCCTTACCTTCCAAATGCTCACTTTTCACTTGCAAATTGTCACCTTTATGTTGCGTCGACTCTGTTGAGCTAGAGGCTCGGCAGGCAAGTCACATCTTCTTTTGGTGCCTGGCGATGATTTCTCTGACTGTGCGTCTGTGACGTCACACGTCTGTGACGTGGTTACATTGCTACGACGACGGCCTGTGTACTTCCTAACCCTGTTCATCCCTAGACACAGTCTTAAGGCTTTCAAATGCCGACATTAATATCATTTTGGCATTCATTTTACCTTCAGAGTCTTGTACCTCCCCTTTTAATAGTTATCTTACCTTATAATCTGTTACACGTGTGTATTACCTCAAAATACATCAATGGGCGGCCTCTATTTACAGTGTAGCTTCAGGGAATGGTCTTCTATTAAGCTTAAAATTATAAAAGATGCGTCGGCCGGGAATCGAACCCGGATCGACTGCTTGGAAGGCAACCATGCTGACCTTTACACCACCGACGCTTGTACTGTGGGAGTAGGGATATGAATGCCTCTTATTATCACCAGCCTGCATTTCTCTTCACAAGTAAACTAAGTCGACTAAGATGTTGAATTACTCAAAATTACTTTAAACTAAGAGGGTTCTAGATAGTGTACAAACTGATTTTAAATAAATCTTTAACCGCCATATGTTAAAGAGATACACGTGTAACTTCCTCCTTTAACTCTCAGGTCAGTAAGAAGTCGGTATGATCATGTGGAGCATCGGTGGTCTAGTGGTAGAATACTCGCCTGCCACGCGGGTGACCCGGGTTAGATTCCCGGTCGATGCACGTTCTCTTTTGCACATTTCCTTACCTTCCAAATGCTCACTTTTCACTTGCAAATTGTCACCTTTATGTTGCGTCGACTCTGTTGAGCTAGAGGCTCGGCAGGCAAGTCACATCTTCTTTTGGTGCCTGGCGATGATTTCTCTGACTGTGCGTCTGTGACGTCACACGTCTGTGACGTGGTTACATTGCTACGACGACGGCCTGTGTACTTCCTAACCCTGTTCATCCCTAGCCACAGTCTTAAGGCTTTCAAATGCCGACATTAATATCATTTTGGCATTCATTTTACCTTCAGAGTCTTGTACCTCCCCTTTTAATAGTTATCTTACCTTATAATCTGTTACACGTGTGTATTACCTCAAAATACATCAATGGGCGGCTTCTATTTACAGTGTAGCTTCAGGGAATGGTCTTCTATTAAGCTTAAACTTATAAAAGATGCGTCGGCCGGGAATCGAACCCGGATCGACTGCTTGGAAGGCAACCATGCTGACCTTTACACCACCGACGCTTGTACTGTGGGAGTAGGGATATGAATGCCTCTTATTATCACCAGCCTGCATTTCTCTTCACAAGTAAACTAAGTCGACTAAGATGTTGAATTACTCAAAATTACTTTAAACTAAGAGGGTTCTAGATAGTGTACAAACTGATTTTAAATAAATCTTTAACCGCCATATGTTAAGAGATACACGTGTAACTTCCTCCTTTAACTCTCAGGTCAGTAAGAAGTCGGGATGATCATGTGGAGCATCGGTGGTCTAGTGGTAGAATACTCGCCTGCCACGCGGGTGACCCGGGTTCGATTCCCGGTCGATGCACGTTCTCTTTTGCACATTTCCTTACCTTCCAAATGCTCACTTTTCACTTGCAAATTGTCACCTTTATGTTGCGTCGACTCTGTTGAGCTAGAGGCTCGGCAGGCAAGTCACATCTTCTTTTGGTGCCTGGCGATGATTTCTCTGACTGTGCGTCTGTGACGTCACACGTCTTTGACGTGGTTACATTGCTACGACGACGGCCTGTGTACTTCCTAACCCTGTTCAACCCTAGACACAGTCTTAAGGCTTTCAAATGCCGACATTAATATCATTTTGGCATTCATTTTACCTTCAGAGTCTTGTACCTCCCCTTTTAATAGTTATCTTACCTTATAATCTGTTACACGTGTGTATTACCTCAAAATACATCAATGGGCGGCCTCTATTTACAGTGTAGCTTCAGGGAATGGTCTTCTATTAAGCTTAAAATTATAAAAGATGCGTCGGCCGGGAATCGAACCCGGATCGACTGCTTGGAAGGCAACCATGCTGACCTTTACACCACCGACGCTTGTACTGTGGGAGTAGGGATATGAATGCCTCTTATTATCACCAGCCTGCATTTCTCTTCACAAGTAAACTAAGTCGACTAAGATGTTGAATTACTCAAAATTACTTTAAACTAAGAGGGTTCTAGATAGTGTACAAACTGATTTTAAATAAATCTTTAACCGCCATATGTTAAGAGATACACGTGTAACTTCCTCCTTTAACTCTCAGGTCAGTAAGAAGTCGGGATGATCATGTGGAGCATCGGTGGTCTAGTGGTAGAATACTCGCCTGCCACGCGGGTGACCCGGGTTCGATTCCCGGTCGATGCACGTTCTCTTTTGCACATTTCCTTACCTTCCAAATGCTCACTTTTCACTTGCAAATTGTCACCTTTATGTTGCGTCGACTCTGTTGAGCTAGAGGCTCGGCAGGCAAGTCACATCTTCTTTTGGTGCCTGGCGATGATTTCTCTGACTGTGCGTCTGTGACGTCACACGTCTTTGACGTGGTTACATTGCTACGACGACGGCCTGTGTACTTCCTAACCCTGTTCAACCCTAGACACAGTCTTAAGGCTTTCAAATGCCGACATTAATATCATTTTGGCATTCATTTTACCTTCAGAGTCTTGTACCTCCCCTTTTAATAGTTATCTTACCTTATAATCTGTTACACGTGTGTATTACCTCAAAATACATCAATGGGCGGCTTCTATTTACAGTGTAGCTTCAGGGAATGGTCTTCTATTAAGCTTAAACTTATAAAAGATGCGTCGGCCGGGAATCGAACCCGGATCGACTGCTTGGAAGGCAACCATGCTGACCTTTACACCACCGACGCTTGTACTGTGGGAGTAGGGATATGAATGCCTCTTATTATCACCAGCCTGCATTTCTCTTCACAAGTAAACTAAGTCGACTAAGATGTTGAATTACTCAAAATTACTTTAAACTAAGAGGGTTCTAGATAGTGTACAAACTGATTTTAAATAAATCTTTAACCGCCATATGTTAAGAGATACACGTGTAACTTCCTCCTTTAACTCTCAGGTCAGTAAGAAGTCGGGATGATCATGTGGAGCATCGGTGGTCTAGTGGTAGAATACTCGCCTGCCACGCGGGTGACCCGGGTTCGATTCCCGGTCGATGCACGTTCTCTTTTGCACATTTCCTTACCTTCCAAATGCTCACTTTTCACTTGCAAATTGTCACCTTTATGTTGCGTCGACTCTGTTGAGCTAGAGGCTCGGCAGGCAAGTCACATCTTCTTTTGGTGCCTGGCGATGATTTCTCTGACTGTGCGTCTGTGACGTCACACGTCTTTGACGTGGTTACATTGCTACGACGACGGCCTGTGTACTTCCTAACCCTGTTCAACCCTAGACACAGTCTTAAGGCTTTCAAATGCCGACATTAATATCATTTTGGCATTCATTTTACCTTCAGAGTCTTGTACCTCCCCTTTTAATAGTTATCTTACCTTATAATCTGTTACACGTGTGTATTACCTCAAAATACATCAATGGGCGGCCTCTATTTACAGTGTAGCTTCAGGGAATGGTCTTCTATTAAGCTTAAAATTATAAAAGATGCGTCGGCCGGGAATCGAACCCGGATCGACTGCTTGGAAGGCAACCATGCTGACCTTTACACCACCGACGCTTGTACTGTGGGAGTAGGGATATGAATGCCTCTTATTATCACCAGCCTGCATTTCTCTTCACAAGTAAACTAAGTCGACTAAGATGTTGAATTACTCAAAATTACTTTAAACTAAGAGGGTTCTAGATAGTGTACAAACTGATTTTAAATAAATCTTTAACCGCCATATGTTAAGAGATACACGTGTAACTTCCTCCTTTAACTCTCAGGTCAGTAAGAAGTCGGGATGATCATGTGGAGCATCGGTGGTCTAGTGGTAGAATACTCGCCTGCCACGCGGGTGACCCGGGTTCGATTCCCGGTCGATGCACGTTCTCTTTTGCACATTTCCTTACCTTCCAAATGCTCACTTTTCACTTGCAAATTGTCACCTTTATGTTGCGTCGACTCTGTTGAGCTAGAGGCTCGGCAGGCAAGTCACATCTTCTTTTGGTGCCTGGCGATGATTTCTCTGACTGTGCGTCTGTGACGTCACACGTCTTTGACGTGGTTACATTGCTACGACGACGGCCTGTGTACTTCCTAACCCTGTTCAACCCTAGACACAGTCTTAAGGCTTTCAAATGCCGACATTAATATCATTTTGGCATTCATTTTACCTTCAGAGTCTTGTACCTCCCCTTTTAATAGTTATCTTACCTTATAATCTGTTACACGTGTGTATTACCTCAAAATACATCAATGGGCGGCCTCTATTTACAGTGTAGCTTCAGGGAATGGTCTTCTATTAAGCTTAAACTTATAAAAGATGCGTCGGCCGGGAATCGAACCCGGATCGACTGCTTGGAAGGCAACCATGCTGACCTTTACACCACCGACGCTTGTACTGTGGGAGTAGGGATATGAATGCCTCTTATTATCACCAGCCTGCATTTCTCTTCACAAGTAAACTAAGTCGACTAAGATGTTGAATTACTCAAAATTACTTTAAACTAAGAAGGTTCTAGATAGTGTACAAACTGATTTTAAATAAATCTTTAACCGCCATATGTTAAGAGATACACGTGTAACTTCCTCCTTTAACTCTCAGGTCAGTAAGAAGTCGGGATGATCATGTGGAGCATCGGTGGTCTAGTGGTAGAATACTCGCCTGCCACGCGGGTGACCCGGGTTCGATTCCCGGTCGATGCACGTTCTCTTTTGCACATTTCCTTACCTTCCAAATGCTCACTTTTCACTTGCAAATTGTCACCTTTATGTTGCGTCGACTCTGTTGAGCTAGAGGCTCGGCAGGCAAGTCACATCTTCTTTTGGTGCCTGGCGATGATTTCTCTGAGTGTGCGTCTGTGACGTCACACGTCTGTGACGTGGTTACATTGCTACGACGACGGCCTGTGTACTTCCTAACCCTGTTCATCCCTAGACACAGTCTTAAGGCTTTCAAATGCCGACATTAATATCATTTTGGCATTCATTTTACCTTCAGAGTCTTGTACCTCCCCTTTTAATAGTTATCTTACCTTATAATCTGTTACACGTGTGTATTACCTCAAAATACATCAATGGGCGGCCTCTATTTACAGTGTAGCTTCAGGGAATGGTCTTCTATTAAGCTTAAACTTATAAAAGATGTGTCGGCCGGGAATCGAACCCGGATCGACTGCTTGGAAGGCAACCATGCTGACCTTTACACCACCGACGCTTGTACTGTGGGAGTAGGGATATGAATGCCTCTTATTATCACCAGCCTGCATTTCTCTTCACAAGTAAACTAAGTCGACTAAGATGTTGAATTACTCAAAATTACTTTAAACTAAGAGGATTCTAGATAGTGTACAAACTGATTTTAAATAAATCTTTAACCGCCATATGTTAAGAGATACACGTGTAACTTCCTCCTTTAACTCTCAGGTCAGTAAGAAGTCGGGATGATCATGTGGAGCATCGGTGGTCTAGTGGTAGAATACTCGCCTGCCACGCGGGTGACCCGGGTTCGATTCCCGGTCGATGCACGTTCTCTTTTGCACATTTCCTTACCTTCCAAATGCTCACTTTTCACTTGCAAATTGTCACCTTTATGTTGCGTCGACTCTGTTGAGCTAGAGGCTCGGCAGGCAAGTCACATCTTCTTTTGGTGCCTGGCGATGATTTCTCTGACTGTGCGTCTGTGACGTCACACGTCTGTGACGTGGTTACATTGCTACGACGACGGCCTGTGTACTTCCTAACCCTGTTCATCCCTAGACACAGTCTTAAGGCTTTCAAATGCCGACATTAAAATCATTTTGGCATTCATTTTACTTTCAGAGTCTTGTACCTCACCTTTAAATAGTTATCTTACCTTATAATCTGTTACACGTGTGTATTACTTCAGAATATATACATCAATGGGCGGCCTCTATTTACAGTGTAGCTTCAGGGAATGGTCTTCTATTAAGCTTAAAATTATAAAAGATGCGTCGGCCGGGAATCGAACCCGGATCGACTGCTTGGAAGGCAACCATGCTGACCTTTACACCACCGACGCTTGTACTGTGGGAGTAGGGATATGAATGCCTCTTATTATCACCAGCCTGCATTTCTCTTCACAAGTAAACTAAGTCGACTAAGATGTTGAATTACTCAAAATTACTTTAAACTAAGAAGGTTCTAGATAGTGTACAAACTGATTTTAAATAAATCTTTAACCGCCATATGTTAAGAGATACACGTGTAACTTCCTCCTTTAACTCTCAGGTCAGTAAGAAGTCGGGATGATCATGTGGAGCATCGGTGGTCTAGTGGTAGAATACTCGCCTGCCACGCGGGTGACCCGGGTTCGATTCCCGGTCGATGCACGTTCTCTTTTGCACATTTCCTTACCTTCCAAATGCTCACTTTTCACTTGCAAATTGTCACCTTTATGTTGCGTCGACTCTGGTGAGCTAGAGGCTCGGCAGGCAAGTCACATCTTCTTTTGGTGCCTGGCGATGATTTCTCTGACTGTGCGTCTGTGACGTCACACGTCTGTGACGTGGTTACATTGCTACGACGACGGCCTGTGTACTTCCTAACCCTGTTCATCCCTAGACACAGTCTTAAGGCTTTCAAATGCCGACATTATTATCATTTTGGCATTCATTTTACCTTCAGAGTCTTGTACCTCCCCTTTTAATAGTTATCTTACCTTATAATCTGTTACACGTGTGTATTACTTCAGAATATATACATCAATGGGCGGCCTCTATTTACAGTGTAGCTTCAGGGAATGGTCTTCTATTAAGCTTAAACTTATAAAAGATGCGTCGGCCGGGAATCGAACCCGGATCGACTGCTTGGAAGGCAACCATGCTGACCTTTACACCACCGACGCTTGTACTGTGGGAGTAGGGATATGAATGCCTCTTATTATCACCAGCCTGCATTTCTCTTCACAAGTAAACTAAGTCGACTAAGATGTTGAATTACTCAAAATTACTTTAAACTAAGAAGGTTCTAGATAGTGTACAAACTGATTTTAAATAAATCTTTAACCGCCATATGTTAAGAGATACACGTGTAACTTCCTCCTTTAACTCTCAGGTCAGTAAGAAGTCGGGATGATCATGTGGAGCATCGGTGGTCTAGTGGTAGAATACTCGCCTGCCACGCGGGTGACCCGGGTTCGATTCCCGGTCGATGCACGTTCTCTTTTGCACATTTCCTTACCTTCCAAATGCTCACTTTTCACTTGCAAATTGTCACCTTTATGTTGCGTCGACTCTGTTGAGCTAGAGGCTCGGCAGGCAAGTCACATCTTCTTTTGGTGCCTGGCGATGATTTCTCTGAGTGTGCGTCTGTGACGTCACACGTCTGTGACGTGGTTACATTGCTACGACGACGGCCTGTGTACTTCCTAACCCTGTTCATCCCTAGACACAGTCTTAACGCTTTCAAATGCCGACATTAATATCATTTTGGCATTCATTTTACCTTCAGAGTCTTGTACCTCCCCTTTTAATAGTTATCTTACCTTATAATCTGTTACACGTGTGTATTACCTCAAAATACATCAATGGGCGGCCTCTATTTACAGTGTAGCTTCAGGGAATGGTCTTCTATTAAGCTTAAACTTATAAAAGATGCGTCGGCCGGGAATCGAACCCGGATCGACTGCTTGGAAGGCAACCATGCTGACCTTTACACCACCGACGCTTGTACTGTGGGAGTAGGGATATGAATGCCTCTTATTATCACCAGCCTGCATTTCTCTTCACAAGTAAACTAAGTCGACTAAGATGTTGAATTACTCAAAATTACTTTAAACTAAGAAGGTTCTAGATAGTGTACAAACTGATTTTAAATAAATCTTTAACCGCCATATGTTAAGAGATACACGTGTAACTTCCTCCTTTAACTCTCAGGTCAGTAAGAAGTCGGGATGATCATGTGGAGCATCGGTGGTCTAGTGGTAGAATACTCGCCTGCCACGCGGGTGACCCGGGTTCGATTCCCGGTCGATGCACGTTCTCTTTTGCACATTTCCTTACCTTCCAAATGCTCACTTTTCACTTGCAAATTGTCACCTTTATGTTGCGTCGACTCTGGTGAGCTAGAGGCTCGGCAGGCAAGTCACATCTTCTTTTGGTGCCTGGCGATGATTTCTCTGAGTGTGCGTCTGTGACGTCACACGTCTGTGACGTGGTTACATTGCTACGACGACGGCCTGTGTACTTCCTAACCCTGTTCATCCCTAGACACAGTCTTAACGCTTTCAAATGCCGACATTAATATCATTTTGGCATTCATTTTACCTTCAGAGTCTTGTACCTCCCCTTTTAATAGTTATCTTACCTTATAATCTGTTACACGTGTGTATTACCTCAAAATACATCAATGGGCGGCCTCTATTTACAGTGTAGCTTCAGGGAATGGTCTTCTATTAAGCTTAAAATTATAAAAGATGCGTCGGCCGGGAATCGAACCCGGATCGACTGCTTGGAAGGCAACCATGCTGACCTTTACACCACCGACGCTTGTACTGTGGGAGTAGGGATATGAATGCCTCTTATTATCACCAGCCTGCATTTCTCTTCACAAGTAAACTAAGTCGACTAAGATGTTGAATTACTCAAAATTACTTTAAACTAAGAAGGTTCTAGATAGTGTACAAACTGATTTTAAATAAATCTTTAACCGCCATATGTTAAGAGATACACGTGTAACTTCCTCCTTTAACTCTCAGGTCAGTAAGAAGTCGGGATGATCATGTGGAGCATCGGTGGTCTAGTGGTAGAATACTCGCCTGCCACGCGGGTGACCCGGGTTCGATTCCCGGTCGATGCACGTTCTCTTTTGCACATTTCCTTACCTTCCAAATGCTCACTTTTCACTTGCAAATTGTCACCTTTATGTTGCGTCGACTCTGTTGAGCTAGAGGCTCGGCAGGCAAGTCACATCTTCTTTTGGTGCCTGGCGATGATTTCTCTGAGTGTGCGTCTGTGACGTCACACGTCTGTGACGTGGTTACATTGCTACGACGACGGCCTGTGTACTTCCTAACCCTGTTCATCCCTAGACACAGTCTTAAGGCTTTCAAATGCCGACATTAATATCATTTTGGCATTCATTTTACCTTCAGAGTCTTGTACCTCCCCTTTTAATAGTTATCTTACCTTATAATCTGTTACACGTGTGTATTACCTCAAAATACATCAATGGGCGGCCTCTATTTACAGTGTAGCTTCAGGGAATGGTCTTCTATTAAGCTTAAAATTATAAAAGATGCGTCGGCCGGGAATCGAACCCGGATCGACTGCTTGGAAGGCAACCATGCTGACCTTTACACCACCGACGCTTGTACTGTGGGAGTAGGGATATGAATGCCTCTTATTATCACCAGCCTGCATTTCTCTTCACAAGTAAACTAAGTCGACTAAGATGTTGAATTACTCAAAATTACTTTAAACTAAGAAGGTTCTAGATAGTGTACAAACTGATTTTAAATAAATCTTTAACCGCCATATGTTAAGAGATACACGTGTAACTTCCTCCTTTAACTCTCAGGTCAGTAAGAAGTCGGGATGATCATGTGGAGCATCGGTGGTCTAGTGGTAGAATACTCGCCTGCCACGCGGGTGACCCGGGTTCGATTCCCGGTCGATGCACGTTCTCTTTTGCACATTTCCTTACCTTCCAAATGCTCACTTTTCACTTGCAAATTGTCACCTTTATGTTGCGTCGACTCTGGTGAGCTAGAGGCTCGGCAGGCAAGTCACATCTTCTTTTGGTGCCTGGCGATGATTTCTCTGACTGTGCGTCTGTGACGTCACACGTCTGTGACGTGGTTACATTGCTACGACGACGGCCTGTGTACTTCCTAACCCTGTTCATCCCTAGACACAGTCTTAAGGCTTTCAAATGCCGACATTATTATCATTTTGGCATTCATTTTACCTTCAGAGTCTTGTACCTCCCCTTTTAATAGTTATCTTACCTTATAATCTGTTACACGTGTGTATTACTTCAGAATATATACATCAATGGGCGGCCTCTATTTACAGTGTAGCTTCAGGGAATGGTCTTCTATTAAGCTTAAACTTATAAAAGATGCGTCGGCCGGGAATCGAACCCGGATCGACTGCTTGGAAGGCAACCATGCTGACCTTTACACCACCGACGCTTGTACTGTGGGAGTAGGGATATGAATGCCTCTTATTATCACCAGCCTGCATTTCTCTTCACAAGTAAACTAAGTCGACTAAGATGTTGAATTACTCAAAATTACTTTAAACTAAGAAGGTTCTAGATAGTGTACAAACTGATTTTAAATAAATCTTTAACCGCCATATGTTAAGAGATACACGTGTAACTTCCTCCTTTAACTCTCAGGTCAGTAAGAAGTCGGGATGATCATGTGGAGCATCGGTGGTCTAGTGGTAGAATACTCGCCTGCCACGCGGGTGACCCGGGTTCGATTCCCGGTCGATGCACGTTCTCTTTTGCACATTTCCTTACCTTCCAAATGCTCACTTTTCACTTGCAAATTGTCACCTTTATGTTGCGTCGACTCTGTTGAGCTAGAGGCTCGGCAGGCAAGTCACATCTTCTTTTGGTGCCTGGCGATGATTTCTCTGACTGTGCGTCTGTGACGTCACACGTCTGTGACGTGGTTACATTGCTACGACGACGGCCTGTGTACTTCCTAACCCTGTTCATCCCTAGACACAGTCTTAACGCTTTCAAATGCCGACATTAATATCATTTTGGCATTCATTTTACCTTCAGAGTCTTGTACCTCCCCTTTTAATAGTTATCTTACCTTATAATCTGTTACACGTGTGTATTACCTCAAAATACATCAATGGGCGGCCTCTATTTACAGTGTAGCTTCAGGGAATGGTCTTCTATTAAGCTTAAAATTATAAAAGATGCGTCGGCCGGGAATCGAACCCGGATCGACTGCTTGGAAGGCAACCATGCTGACCTTTACACCACCGACGCTTGTACTGTGGGAGTAGGGATATGAATGCCTCTTATTATCACCAGCCTGCATTTCTCTTCACAAGTAAACTAAGTCGACTAAGATGTTGAATTACTCAAAATTACTTTAAACTAAGAAGGTTCTAGATAGTGTACAAACTGATTTTAAATAAATCTTTAACCGCCATATGTTAAGAGATACACGTGTAACTTCCTCCTTTAACTCTCAGGTCAGTAAGAAGTCGGGATGATCATGTGGAGCATCGGTGGTCTAGTGGTAGAATACTCGCCTGCCACGCGGGTGACCCGGGTTCGATTCCCGGTCGATGCACGTTCTCTTTTGCACATTTCCTTACCTTCCAAATGCTCACTTTTCACTTGCAAATTGTCACCTTTATGTTGCGTCGACTCTGTTGAGCTAGAGGCTCGGCAGGCAAGTCACATCTTCTTTTGGTGCCTGGCGATGATTTCTCTGAGTGTGCGTCTGTGACGTCACACGTCTGTGACGTGGTTACATTGCTACGACGACGGCCTGTGTACTTCCTAACCCTGTTCATCCCTAGACACAGTCTTAAGGCTTTCAAATGCCGACATTAATATCATTTTGGCATTCATTTTACCTTCAGAGTCTTGTACCTCCCCTTTTAATAGTTATCTTACCTTATAATCTGTTACACGTGTGTATTACCTCAAAATACATCAATGGGCGGCCTCTATTTACAGTGTAGCTTCAGGGAATGGTCTTCTATTAAGCTTAAAATTATAAAAGATGCGTCGGCCGGGAATCGAACCCGGATCGACTGCTTGGAAGGCAACCATGCTGACCTTTACACCACCGACGCTTGTACTGTGGGAGTAGGGATATGAATGCCTCTTATTATCACCAGCCTGCATTTCTCTTCACAAGTAAACTAAGTCGACTAAGATGTTGAATTACTCAAAATTACTTTAAACTAAGAAGGTTCTAGATAGTGTACAAACTGATTTTAAATAAATCTTTAACCGCCATATGTTAAGAGATACACGTGTAACTTCCTCCTTTAACTCTCAGGTCAGTAAGAAGTCGGGATGATCATGTGGAGCATCGGTGGTCTAGTGGTAGAATACTCGCCTGCCACGCGGGTGACCCGGGTTCGATTCCCGGTCGATGCACGTTCTCTTTTGCACATTTCCTTACCTTCCAAATGCTCACTTTTCACTTGCAAATTGTCACCTTTATGTTGCGTCGACTCTGGTGAGCTAGAGGCTCGGCAGGCAAGTCACATCTTCTTTTGGTGCCTGGCGATGATTTCTCTGACTGTGCGTCTGTGACGTCACACGTCTGTGACGTGGTTACATTGCTACGACGACGGCCTGTGTACTTCCTAACCCTGTTCATCCCTAGACACAGTCTTAAGGCTTTCAAATGCCGACATTATTATCATTTTGGCATTCATTTTACCTTCAGAGTCTTGTACCTCCCCTTTTAATAGTTATCTTACCTTATAATCTGTTACACGTGTGTATTACTTCAGAATATATACATCAATGGGCGGCCTCTATTTACAGTGTAGCTTCAGGGAATGGTCTTCTATTAAGCTTAAACTTATAAAAGATGCGTCGGCCGGGAATCGAACCCGGATCGACTGCTTGGAAGGCAACCATGCTGACCTTTACACCACCGACGCTTGTACTGTGGGAGTAGGGATATGAATGCCTCTTATTATCACCAGCCTGCATTTCTCTTCACAAGTAAACTAAGTCGACTAAGATGTTGAATTACTCAAAATTACTTTAAACTAAGAAGGTTCTAGATAGTGTACAAACTGATTTTAAATAAATCTTTAACCGCCATATGTTAAGAGATACACGTGTAACTTCCTCCTTTAACTCTCAGGTCAGTAAGAAGTCGGGATGATCATGTGGAGCATCGGTGGTCTAGTGGTAGAATACTCGCCTGCCACGCGGGTGACCCGGGTTCGATTCCCGGTCGATGCACGTTCTCTTTTGCACATTTCCTTACCTTCCAAATGCTCACTTTTCACTTGCAAATTGTCACCTTTATGTTGCGTCGACTCTGTTGAGCTAGAGGCTCGGCAGGCAAGTCACATCTTCTTTTGGTGCCTGGCGATGATTTCTCTGACTGTGCGTCTGTGACGTCACACGTCTGTGACGTGGTTACATTGCTACGACGACGGCCTGTGTACTTCCTAACCCTATTCATCCCTAGACACAGTCTTAAGGCTTTCAAATGCCGACATTAAAATCATTTTGGCATTCATTTTACCATCAGAGTCTTGTACCTCCCCTTTTAATAGTTATCTTACCTTATAATCTGTTACACGTGTGTATTACTTCAGAATATATACATCAATGGGCGGCCTCTATTTACAGTGTAGCTTCAGGGAATGGTCTTCTATTAAGCTTAAAATTATAAAAGATGCGTCGGCCGGGAATCGAACCCGGATCGACTGCTTGGAAGGCAACCATGCTGACCTTTACACCACCGACGCTTGTACTGTGGGAGTAGGGATATGAATGCCTCTTATTATCACCAGCCTGCATTTCTCTTCACAAGTAAACTAAGTCGACTAAGATGTTGAATTACTCAAAATTACTTTAAACTAAGAAGGTTCTAGATAGTGTACAAACTGATTTTAAATAAATCTTTAACCGCCATATGTTAAGAGATACACGTGTAACTTCCTCCTTTAACTCTCAGGTCAGTAAGAAGTCGCGATGATCATGTGGAGCATCGGTGGTCTAGTGGTAGAATACTCGCCTGCCACGCGGGTGACCCGGGTTCGATTCCCGGTCGATGCACGTTCTCTTTTGCACATTTCCTTACCTTCCAAATGCTCACTTTTCACTTGCAAATTGTCACCTTTATGTTGCGTTGACTCTGTTGAGCTAGAGGCTCGGCAGGCAAGTCACATCTTCTTTTGGTGCCTGGCGATGATTTCTCTGAGTGTGCGTCTGTGACGTCACACGTCTGTGACGTGGTTACATTGCTACGACGACGGCCTGTGTACTTCCTAACCCTGTTCATCCCTAGACACAGTCTTAAGGCTTTCAAATGCCGACATTAATATCATTTTGGCATTCATTTTACCTTCAGAGTCTTGTACCTCCCCTTTTAATAGTTATCTTACCTTATAATCTGTTACACGTGTGTATTACCTCAAAATACATCAATGGGCGGCCTCTATTTACAGTGTAGCTTCAGGGAATGGTCTTCTATTAAGCTTAAAATTATAAAAGATGCGTCGGCCGGGAATCGAACCCGGATCGACTGCTTGGAAGGCAACCATGCTGACCTTTACACCACCGACGCCTGTACTGTGGGAGTAGGGATATGAATGCCTCTTATTATCACCAGCCTGCATTTCTCTTCACAAGTAAACTAAGTCGACTAAGATGTTGAATTACTCAAAATTACTTTAAACTAAGAAGGTTCTAGATAGTGTACAAACTGATTTTAAATAAATCTTTAACCGCCATATGTTAAGAGATACACGTGTAACTTCCTCCTTTAACTCTCAGGTCAGTAAGAAGTCGCGATGATCATGTGGAGCATCGGTGGTCTAGTGGTAGAATACTCGCCTGCCACGCGGGTGACCCGGGTTCGATTCCCGGTCGATGCACGTTCTCTTTTGCACATTTCCTTACCTTCCAAATGCTCACTTTTCACTTGCAAATTGTCACCTTTATGTTGCGTCGACTCTGTTGAGCTAGAGGCTCGGCAGGCAAGTCACATCTTCTTTTGGTGCCTGGCGATGATTTCTCTGACTGTGCGTCTGTGACGTCACACGTCTGTGACGTGGTTACATTGCTACGACGACGGCCTGTGTACTTCCTAACCCTGTTCATCCCTAGACACAGTCTTAAGGCTTTCAAATGCCGACATTAAAATCATTTTGGCATTCATTTTACCTTCAGAGTCTTGTACCTCCCCTTTTAATAGTTATCTTACCTTATAATCTGTTACACGTGTGTATTACTTCAGAATATATACATCAATGGGCGGCCTCTATTTACAGTGTAGCTTCAGGGAATGGTCTTCTATTAAGCTTAAACTTATAAAAGATGCGTCGGCCGGGAATCGAACCCGGATCGACTGCTTGGAAGGCAACCATGCTGACCTTTACACCACCGACGCTTGTACTGTGGGAGTAGGGATATGAATGCCTCTTATTATCACCAGCCTGCATTTCTCTTCACAAGTAAACTAAGTCGACTAAGATGTTGAATTACTCAAAATTACTTTAAACTAAGAAGGTTCTAGATAGTGTACAAACTGATTTTAAATAAATCTTTAACCGCCATATGTTAAGAGATACACGTGTAACTTCCTCCTTTAACTCTCAGGTCAGTAAGAAGTCGCGATGATCATGTGGAGCATCGGTGGTCTAGTGGTAGAATACTCGCCTGCCACGCGGGTGACCCGGGTTCGATTCCCGGTCGATGCACGTTCTCTTTTGCACATTTCCTTACCTTCCAAATGCTCACTTTTCACTTGCAAATTGTCACCTTTATGTTGCGTTGACTCTGTTGAGCTAGAGGCTCGGCAGGCAAGTCACATCTTCTTTTGGTGCCTGGCGATGATTTCTCTGAGTGTGCGTCTGTGACGTCACACGTCTGTGACGTGGTTACATTGCTACGACGACGGCCTGTGTACTTCCTAACCCTGTTCATCCCTAGACACAGTCTTAAGGCTTTCAAATGCCGACATTAATATCATTTTGGCATTCATTTTACCTTCAGAGTCTTGTACCTCCCCTTTTAATAGTTATCTTACCTTATAATCTGTTACACGTGTGTATTACCTCAAAATACATCAATGGGCGGCCTCTATTTACAGTGTAGCTTCAGGGAATGGTCTTCTATTAAGCTTAAACTTATAAAAGATGCGTCGGCCGGGAATCGAACCCGGATCGACTGCTTGGAAGGCAACCATGCTGACCTTTACACCACCGACGCTTGTACTGTGGGAGTAGGGATATGAATGCCTCTTATTATCACCAGCCTGCATTTCTCTTCACAAGTAAACTAAGTCGACTAAGATGTTGAATTACTCAAAATTACTTTAAACTAAGAAGGTTCTAGATAGTGTACAAACTGATTTTAAATAAATCTTTAACCGCCATATGTTAAAGAGATACACGTGTAACTTCCTCCTTTAACTCTCAGGTCAGTAAGAAGTCGGGATGATCATGTGGAGCATCGGTGGTCTAGTGGTAGAATACTCGCCTGCCACGCGGGTGACCGGGGTTCGATTCCCGGTCGATGCACGTTCTCTTTTGCACATTTCCTTACCTTCCAAATGCTCACTTTTCACTTGCAAATTGTCACCTTTATGTTGCGTTGACTCTGTTGAGCTAGAGGCTCGGCAGGCAAGTCACATCTTCTTTTGGTGCCTGGCGATGATTTCTCTGAGTGTGCGTCTGTGACGTCACACGTCTGTGACGTGGTTACATTGCTACGACGACGGCCTGTGTACTTCCTAACCCTGTTCATCCCTAGACACAGTCTTAAGGCTTTCAAATGCCGACATTAATATCATTTTGGCATTCATTTTACCTTCAGAGTCTTGTACCTCCCCTTTTAATAGTTATGTGATGGCCAGCCATCAATAATTGTTAAATACTTTTTAGACTACGACAACCACTGTAATGTTAAATTTTGTTAATGAACGAATCTTTCATAATTCACATAATAATTGTAAATATTGCAAAGTAATTATGCAGTATTGATTTCTGTTTGTTTGTTAAGCTATGGAATGTCTATGTTAAGATTTATCATAATGAAAGAATTAGCGCACGTGGACTGTAATGTAAACAATTTTGGTCGGCATTCGTTGTAAGATCGTTTAGCATTAATAAATCACTGATCAATGTCATCTAATTCATAGTTATTATCTTCCCTACCTCAAATTCACCTTGGCCATAAATGTATAACTTTAAATACGTATCCATCCATGTACTTGGCAGATTCGTCCCAATATCGGACACTCGTAGAGCGCCGCCATTTTACTTAAATGTCGGTTACAGTCACTTGCGCTGCGGATAATGTGTGTTTGGTTATAGAAATAATGAAAGACTTTTATTGTTATATTTCAACTATTGTTTCCATTGTTATGTCAGTTTTCATGTTTATAATAATTGGTAAGGACAGGAATAACTTCTAACGTCATTTTCATTGGGAACTATAGTGCTACTCAATGTTTACATATTGTACTCGTACGCCGAAATCTGATGACAGCGCCTCAAGACTTAAAATGTATATATAAGAATAATCGTATTTTCATCATGTATTCTAGACCAAAGATTGCATTTCATATCAATGTGGGTTTATATCTGTATCAATTTGCCCGAGTGATATTTTTATCTCTTTATGTATTTGTGATGCTGGCATTGGAGACCAGCTATGCGGGCTACTTTAACCAACTTTGCGGGCTGATGGAACCAGCACTGCTGTCACACAAACCCGCAATCATCATATTTGCAATTAAAACTGAGTAGGAGTAACCACTTAGGTCGTTTTATGTTGTTTATCATAATTGACAAAATATGCACTTTGAATGGTTCCTGAAATATTGTTTTTATGCGTTGTTTTCCATGATTATTGTTGTGTAAAAGTAGATCCCTTCTCTTTTGCTTGACGTTGAGACCCGCATGCGGCCTCTTGCTGATTGGTGGAGGTTGGTCACGTGACACTTTCTGACGCCTATATAAGCAAGCGGCCGTCATAACGTTGCAGTTCACTTTTGGCTTGCCACTGGTAAGGGTGATAAGGGGGATAACTCTTTCGACCATAACTTTGAAATTGTCATTTACATTATTTGAAATACAAAATAGTAGAAACATCGTTAAATCGATATTGAACTTAAAAGATTTAAGAAACCTATTAAACTTAAAGTGAAAGTTAATTATTTATAGTTAATTAACTACTTTGCCCAAATTGAGACATATTAACTGGTGAAACTTAAAAAGCCCAATTTAGTTAGCGAAGGGATTTACTTAACAGATATTTGTACCAATAAAAGAATTATTTGTGTATAAGAATAAAAATGCATTGCATCTAAAACTCAAGACGAAGTTGATTTTGTTCTGCTTTCTTATTAACTACTAAGTGGGCTAGGGCTGCTACAAACTGGTGTTGCTTCGGTCCATTCCCTCCGGCCGGGCGGTAGGATGGGCATGGATCCCTGAGACAGGAGACGACGGGCTTCCTTCTCGGTTCTGTCCTTTTCCTTTGACCTTGGCCGATGAACTTTGTGGTCCTTGCTGTTATCACCGTCTTTTGACCTTGAGTTGTACTCTTCCAAGCGGATTTTCTTGGCGACGGGAGGCGGGTCAAGTTGGTAGGGTGATGGCCAGTGTCGAATCTCCCGAACTAGCCGTCCTTCTAGACCAAGAATTGATGCGTGACACTTTCTGACGCCTATATAAGCAAGCGGCCGTCATTACGTTGCAGTTTACTTTTGGCATGCCACTGGTAAGGGTGATAAGGGGGATAACTCTTTCGACCATAACTTTGAAATTGTCATTTACATTATTTGAAATACAAAATAGTAGAAACATCGTTAAATCGATATTGAACTTAAAAGATTTAAGAAACCTATTAAACTTAAAGTGAAAGTTAATTATTTATAGTTAATCAACTACTTTGCCCAAATTGAGACATATTAACTGGTGAAACTTAAAAAGCCCAATTTAGTTAGCGAAGGGATTTACTTAACAGATATTTGTACCAATAAAAGAATTATTTGTGTTTAAGAATAAAAATGCATTGCATCTAAAACTCAAGACGAAGTTGATTTTGTTCTACTTTCTTATTAACTACTAAGTGGGCTAGGGCTGAGCTACAAACATCTTACCTTATAATCTGTTACACGTGTGTATTACCTCAAAATACATCAATGGGCGGCCTCTATTTACAGTGTAGCTTCAGGGAATGGTCTTCTATTAAGCTTAAAATTATAAAAGATGCGTCGGCCGGGAACCGAACCCGGATCGACTGCTTGGAAGGCAACCATGCTGACCTTTACACCACCGACGCTTGTACTGTGGGAGTAGGGATATGAATGCCTCTTATTATCACCAGCCTGCATTTCTCTTCACAAGTAAACTAAGTCGACTAAGATGTTGAATTACTCAAAATTACTTTAAACTAAGAAGGTTCTAGATAGTGTACAAACTGATTTTAAATAAATCTTTAACCGCCATATGTTAAGAGATACACGTGTAACTTCCTCCTTTAACTCTCAGGTCAGTAAGAAGTCGGGATAATCATGTGGAGCATCGGTGGTCTAGTGGTAGAATACTCGCCTGCCACGCGGGTGACCCGGGTTCGATTCCCGGTCGATGCACGTTCTCTTTTGCACATTTCCTTACCTTCCAAATGCTCACTTTTCACTTGCAAATTGTCACCTTTATGTTGCGTCGACCTTGTTGAGCTAGAGGCTCGGCAGGCAAGTCACATCTTCTTTTGGTGCCTGGCGATGATTTCTCTGAGTGTGCGTCTGTGACGTGGTTACATTGCTACGACGACGGCCTGTGTACTTCCTAACCCTGTTCATCCCTAGACACAGTCTTAAGGCTTTCAAATGCCGACATTAATATCATTTTGGCATTCATTTTACCTTCAGAGTCTTGTACCTCCCCTTTTAATAGTTATCTTACCTTATAATCTGTTACACGTGTGTATTACCTCAAAATACATCAATGGGCGGCCTCTATTTACAGTGTAGCTTCAGGGAATGGTCTTCTATTAAGCTTAAACTTATAAAAGATGCGTCGGCCGGGAACCGAACCCGGATCGACTGCTTGGAAGGCAACCATGCTGACCTTTACACCACCGACGCTTGTACTGTGGGAGTAGGGATATGAATGCCTCTTATTATCACCAGCCTGCATTTCTCTTCACAAGTAAACTAAGTCGACTAAGATGTTGAATTACTCAAAATTACTTTAAACTAAGAAGGTTCTAGATAGTGTACAAACTGATTTTAAATAAATCTTTAACCGCCATATGTTAAGAGATACACGTGTAACTTCCTCCTTTAACTCTCAGGTCAGTAAGAAGTCGGGATAATCATGTGGAGCATCGGTGGTCTAGTGGTAGAATACTCGCCTGCCACGCGGGTGACCCGGGTTCGATTCCCGGTCGATGCACGTTCTCTTTTGCACATTTCCTTACCTTCCAAATGCTCACTTTTCACTTGCAAATTGTCACCTTTATGTTGCGTCGACCTTGTTGAGCTAGAGGCTCGGCAGGCAAGTCACATCTTCTTTTGGTGCCTGGCGATGATTTCTCTGAGTGTGCGTCTGTGACGTGGTTACATTGCTACGACGACGGCCTGTGTACTTCCTAACCCTATTCATCCCTAGACACAGTCTTAAGGCTTTCAAATGCCGACATTAATATCATTTTGGCATTCATTTTACCTTCAGAGTCTTGTACCTCCCCTTTTAATAGTTATCTTACCTTATAATCTGTTACACGTGTGTATTACCTCAAAATACATCAATGGGCGGCCTCTATTTACAGTGTAGCTTCAGGGAATGGTCTTCTATTAAGCTTAAACTTATAAAAGATGCGTCGGCCGGGAATCGAACCCGGATCGACTGCTTGGAAGGCAACCATGCTGACCTTTACACCACCGACGCTTGTACTGTGGGAGTAGGGATATGAATGCCTCTTATTATCACCAGCCTGCATTTCTCTTCACAAGTAAACTAAGTCGACTAAGATGTTGAATTACTCAAAATTACTTTAAACTAAGAAGGTTCTAGATAGTGTACAAACTGATTTTAAATAAATCTTTAACCGCCATATGTTAAGAGATACACGTGTAACTTCCTCCTTTAACTCTCAGGTCAGTAAGAAGTCGGGATGATCATGTGGAGCATCGGTGGTCTAGTGGTAGAATACTCGCCTGCCACGCGGGTGACCCGGGTTCGATTCCCGGTCGATGCACGTTCTCTTTTGCACATTTCCTTACCTTCCAAATGCTCACTTTTCACTTGCAAATTGTCACCTTTATGTTGCGTCGACTCTGTTGAGCTTGAGGCTCGGCAGGCAAGTCACATCTTCTTTTGGTGCCTGGCGATGATTTCTCTGACTGTGCGTCTGTGACGTCACACGTCTGTGACGTGGTTACATTGCTACGACGACGGCCTGTGTACTTCCTAACCCTGTTCATCCCTAGACACAGTCTTAAGGCTTTCAAATGCCGACATTAATATCATTTTGGCATTCATTTTACCTTCAGAGTCTTGTACCTCCCCTTTTAATAGTTATCTTACCTTATAATCTGTTACACGTGTGTATTACCTCAAAATACATCAATGGGCGGCCTCTATTTACAGTGTAGCTTTAGGGAATGGTCTTCTATTAAGCTTAAAATTATAAAAGATGCGTCGGCCGGGAATCGAACCCGGATCGACTGCTTGGAAGGCAACCATGCTGACCTTTACACCACAGACGCTTGTACTGTGGGAGTAGGGATATGAATGCCTCTTATTATCACCAGCCTGCATTTCTCTTCACAAGTAAACTAAGTCGACTAAGATGTTGAATTACTCAAAATTACTTTAAACTAAGAGGGTTCTAGATAGTGTACAAACTGATTTTAAATAAATCTTTAACCGCCATATGTTAAAGAGATACACGTGTAACTTCCTCCTTTAACTCTCAGGTCAGTAAGAAGTCGGTATGTTCATGTGGAGCATCGGTGGACTAGTGGTAGAATACTCGCCTGGAGGCCACCAAGTGGATCGTTGAGTGAGGACGTGTTTTTCTGCTCTCCTAACTTGCGATTTTCGACTTTGACTCTGACTGTGAATTGTAATTTCATGAACTGGATTTTACTTATCTGAAGGATGTGATACGTTTGTGATCAAGTATTCTGCTAAATCTGCACTTTAGTGCAGCTTAGTGTGCGATTTTCACCTGTGTTGTGACATGTTGAACGAGAATACCAAGATGGCGGACAAGAGAAGGTACAAGAAAGAGTGCACAGTTGAGGTAAATGTTGAAGATCGTAAGATTGTTACGGGAACGCTCCTGATAAATGCTTTACTCCGAGTTGTGTCAGATGTATATGCGGTTGTTCCCAAGAGTGGTGATTGTTACGATGTGACTCTACCGAGTGTGGAGGAAGCTGGGCACTAGTGGAAAACGAAGAGATTGAGATCGAGAAGTGCAGAATAAGATCTAGACTTCTGGTATCGGAAACTGTTGTAGTTTCATTTATGCACTTGCCACCCTACATAGAAGACATGGAGATTGAGAGGTTTTTGTTATCCAAGGGCGTTACACTTGAAAGTCCCATCAAACATCGGATGTTTAAGGGCACAGATGTATCAGATGGTACCAGTTATGTGCGTGTTAAATTCCCTGAGAACCTCAAGTCGTTACCATATTCTGTTGGGTTTGTAACGTGTGAAGGACGCAAGTACTTCAGGGTTATTCACAATAACCAAGTGAAGGTTTGCTTTAAGTGCGGGGAGACTGACCATGAAGTAAAGAACTGCCCTAATACCAAGTGCTTCAAGTGTCAGGAGTTAGGACACATGGCAAAAGATTGTAAAGGGATGAAATGTGACGAATGTGGGGAATTCGAGGAAAATTGTGACTGTGATTATCACGAATCTAAGGAAGAAGATTTTCAAAATGCATGGAACGAATACAAGGCCGACTTTCCTCCTCTGAATGCTTCAAAACCTGTGCACGATGAACAAGAAATGCGTGATGAACACTTAAGTGATGACACTGATACACCCTCAGACGACGAACACGAGGAAAGTGAAGATAGAAAGTGTGACGAACCCGAGCTGCACGAGGAGAAGGAATCAGTTGCGTCTTTCATCGGGCCTATGACACAAGAGGAGACGTTCAAAAGAGAAGAAAATAACACTGCTCATGGGTGGTCAACTGTTCACAGCAAGGGGTCCAGGAGACGGCAGACTAAGCTGTCAGAAACAGTGCTACTGAAAAACAAGCTAAAGAATAAGCTCAGAGAGACAAGAAAATCTGAACTGAAGAAGAAGAAAGAAGAAAGAGCTAATGTGAAGAGAGACATTGCTGATAACCTTTTATTTAAGTGATGGATACAAGTGTTAACTTTCTTCTTCTCATGTTAATCTTATCCTGGAACGTCAATGGACTAAGAGACATATCAAAGATGGATTGTGTTTTTGAAAAGGCAAAGGACTCTCGTGCCGACATTATTTTCCTTCAGGAAACATTTTGGAACGATGATTTTATCAACCAGTATTCACACAAATGGCCCGGTAAGATATTTTTCAACAATTGTTCTGAAGAAAAAAGAAAAGGTATTGCTATCTTATTTTCACCATCTTTTCAATATGAAACTCATTTTGAAAAATGTGATAGTAATGGACGATTGTTGAAAGTATCATTTACTATTGAAAATGAATTTTTCTCATGTATTAATGTTTATGCTCCAAATATCACTCTGGATAGAATCGATTTTTATAATGAATTTATAACTTACCTTACTGGGGATCATATTATTGCTCCTGGAGATTATAATGAATTACTTGACGTTTTCCTCGATAAGAATGTAAATATTAAAACTTTTAATTCAAGAAGTAGTCACAAACTTTGTAAAATTGTGGATGATTATAACTTATGTGATATTTGGAGATACAGAAATCCAGACAGGAGGGAATTTACAAGAAAGCAAATCGTAAATGGAGTGATTAAACAAAGTCGAATTGACCTATCTTTAATTTCAAAATCTCTAATTCCGTTTGCTACACATGCATATATTCAATATTCTTCCATAAGTGATCACTCCATCAATTTTGTGAAATTTGATTTTTCTAAAGTAGAACGTGGACCTGGCATGTGGGTCATAAACAATCAAATCCTGTCGGATCCTGTATATTCAAATATCATCAAAGATTTAATCAATGACAGTATATCATGCCCATTGTATTTATCTGAACCACTGGTGTGGTGGGACAACTTAAAATATAAACTTAAAAAATCTAGTATTTATTTCTCGTGCAAAAAGAGAAAAGCAGAAAAAGCACAGCACTTTGATTTACAGCGTAGGTTAAGATTAGAATATGATAAACTTTCCAAAAATCCATCACGAGATATATCCCTCATTGAAAATTTGGAAGCTGAATTAGAAATTTTTGAAAAAAGCAGATGTGATGGTGCAGTCTTAAGATCTAAAGCTCAATGGGCTCTAGAATCAGATAAGCATACTTCCTTCTTTTTGAATTTAGAAAAGGCGAAACAAGAATCAAATTGTATTAAAGAACTTATCACAGATAAAGGAATTACAAATAAAACTGAAGATATTTTAGATCACGCCTTCAAATTTTATTCCGATTTGTATAAAGCAGAAGATTTAGATATCAATAAGCAAAATGAATTATTACTTTTATTACAAGATGTCCTCTCAGAGGAAGATAAGACAGTGAAGACGAGCTTACAACAGCTCTGCACGCAATGAAGCGTCGTAAAAGTCCAGGTAATGACGGACTCACTGTCGAATTTTATGTACATTTTTGGGACATTTTAAAACCTATTTTTATTCATATTATTGATAATGTTTTTGTTGAGCAGCAATTATCACGTTCAATGAAAAAGGGTGTAATCAGCTTATTTTATAAAAAGAGAGGAGACAGAAAGGACATAAAAAACTTTAGACCTATTTCCCTTTTAAATGTTGACTGCAAATTAATTTCAAAAGTCCTCGCTTCACGTTTGAAGCATGTTATGGAAACAATCATCTCCTCTGATCAAACTTGTGGCATTCCTGGACGTGATATTGCTGACAATATTCATTCTTTAAGAGATGTCATTGAATTGTCTGATGATTTGGATGAAGCTTATATAATATCAATTGATCAAGAAAAGGCCTTTGATCGAGTTTCTCAACCCTTTATTATAAAAATCCTTGAGAAATTGAATTTTGGTGATTATTTTATCTCATGGATTAAAATATTATATTCAGGTCTTCTTAGCAGTGTTAAAATTAATGGACATCTCACGCCGTATTTCCCTGTAACTAGGTCAGTCCGTCAAGGCGACCCACTCAGCAGCCTACTTTTGGTCATTGTAAGCCAATCACTTAATCAGCTTATCAAAGCTAACCCAGCCATTACTCCAATCACCATTGATGTTAATCACAAATCATTATTATATCAACATGCTGATGATGCCACGGTGACTGTCAGCAATAAACAATCAGTTACTGCCACCTTTGATTCATTAGATTATTATTGCTCAGCCACCGGAGCTAAAGTTAACTTAACAAAGTCTGAAGTGTTGGTCTTGGGAAGATCTAATCAAAACTCTGTTTCTAATTTTGACTTTCCGATAGCAATCAAACATGATTGTTTAAAAATTCTTGGGATTTATCTGGGTCCTGATAAAGTTGCTTGTGAAAGCAAAAATTGGAAATGTAAATTAAGTAAAATTAAATCTTTGCTTGGTTTATGGTCGCAAAGACAACTGACACTTCAAGGCAAATCAATTGTTGTAAATACTTTCATGTTGTCAAAATTGTGGTATAGTGTATATGTTTTACCTGTTCCCGAATGGTTTATAAAGGATTTAGAGGCATGTATTTCCAATTTTATCTGGTCAGGTAAAACAGTACTTATAAAACGCACAACAACAATAGGACACTTCCTAGAAGGCGGTTTATCTCTTCCTAGTTTTAAATTCAAAATACATTCTTTTCGCTTAAAAGTTGTAAATAAATTGTTTGATTCTAATTATGCAGCATTATGGAAACATTCTGCGGTGTTATTTTTCCAAAAATATTTAAATATGGGACTCAGAGAGAATATTTTCTCCATTGTTTATAATGAGGTCAACCTCAAAGAGATAAACCCTTTCTATGCAGAAGTTCTACGTGCATGGGAGGAAATCACGTGCTCTCAGCGCGAACTCGTGACGAATCCCGAGCTCATCATGCATCAACCTTTGTTCCATAATCCACACGTGCAGCATCAAGGGAAAGTGCTTTATTTCAAATTGTTCAGTGAGAGTGGTATCAACACATTGCCTGATATTTGTTATGAAGTTGTACCCGGATTTTTAAAGGCTTCTGCCATTACAGAAATTATTTACATTCATGAATTTGATGTTTCTCCTTCCTACATTATGAGCGCATATTTCATTATTTTAAAATCGCTCCCATGTGACTGGTTTCAATATATTTGCTCACATTCAATAATTACTAAAGCTTTAAAAGAAGTTTCCTTCAGCATAAATAATGATATTATACCTTCCCATAAATTTAATGTAAAATTCTGCTATTCAATTTTCGTCTCCAAAAACTTTATTCAACCAACTGCAACTGCTTTTTGGGATAATTATGCTCTAGACATTATTTGGTCTAAAGTTTGGAAATCTGTTTTCCTTAATGACAAATCAGCTGAACAGAGAAATCTTGATTTTAGAATTTGCCATAACATTGTTTATACCAATCAGAAAATGTACAAATATGGTAAATCCGACACTGATTTGTGTCCAGTTTGTACAGCTGAAGCAGAAGATATGTTTCACATGTTGGTGTTTTGTGATGAATTGTATGACACCATCAATATTTTTAGGGATATTTTCACGAATATATTTCGTGATAAAGGATACTCTTTAAACAGTTTAGTATCTTGGCTTATGTTTGGATTTCAATCCACCGAAGCTCCTGAAAGCTATGATTGTATAAATATTCTTTTATCAACCTACAGGTGGTGTGTTTATAATAGAAGAGCTATTTCCTCATTACAAAATAAATCACTTAATTTGCTAAATTTTTTCAAAAACAGCGTAAAACATCATTTCAAATTGCTTTGGTTTCATTATCGCAAAAACAATCAATCTATGTTATTCATTTATAAATATGTAATTCCTTTAAATATAATCTCAATTGGCAACAATGAGGAAATTGTTCTTAAATATCCACTTTGTTAAAAATATGTAAATAGCATTTCGCTTTGATATTGTGTATGTCCAAGGACACATATTTTAAAACTGTATATATCTCACACATGTCTTAACCTGTATATACTTCTGTGAATAAATCATTATGAAAGAAAAAAAAAAAGAATACTCGCCTGCCACGCGGGTGACCCGGGTTCGATTCCCGGTCGATGCACGTTCTCTTTTGCACATTTCCTTACCTTCCAAATGCTCACTTTTCACTTGCAAATTGTCACCTTTATGTTGCGTCGACTCTGTTGAGCTAGAGGCTCGGCAGGCAAGTCACATCTTCTTTTGGTGCCTGGCGATGATTTCTCTGACTGTGCGTCTGTGACGTCACACGTCTGTGACGTGGTTACATTGCTACGACGACGGCCTGTGTACTTCCTAACCCTGTTCATCCCTAGACACAGTCTTAAGGCTTTCAAATGCCGACATTAATATCATTTTGGCATTCATTTTACCTTCAGAGTCTTGTACCTCCCCTTTTAATAGTTATCTTACCTTATAATCTGTTACACGTGTGTATTACCTCAAAATACATCAATGGGCGGCCTCTATTTACAGTGTAGCTTCAGGGAATGGTCTTCTATTAAGCTTAAACTTATAAAAGATGCGTCGGCCGGGAATCGAACCCGGAATCGAACCCGGATCGACTGCTTGGAAGGCAACCATGCTGACCTTTACACCACCGACGCTTGTACTGTGGGAGTAGGGATATGAATGCCTCTTATTATCACCAGCCTGCATTTCTCTTCACAAGTAAACTAAGTCGACTAAGATGTTGAATTACTCAAAATTACTTTTTAAAAACTAAGAAGGTTCTAGATAGTGTACAAACTGATTTTAAATAAATCTTTAACCGCCATATGTTAAGAGATACACGTGTAACTTCCTCCTTTAACTCTCAGGTCAGTAAGAAGTCGGGATGATCATGTGGAGCATCGGTGGTCTAGTGGTAGAATACTCGCCTGCCACGCGGGTGACCCGGGTTCGATTCCCGGTCGATGCACGTTCTCTTTTGCACATTTCCTTACCTTCCAAATGCTCACTTTTCACTTGCAAATTGTCACCTTTATGTTGCGTCGACCTTGTTGAGCTTGAGGCTCGGCAGGCAAGTCACATCTTCTTTTGGTGCCTGGCGATGATTTCTCTGACTGTGCGTCTGTGACGTCACACGTCTGTGACGTGGTTACATTGCTACGACGACGGCCTGTGTACTTCCTAACCCTGTTCATCCCTGGACACAGTCTTAAGGCTTTCAAATGCCGACATTAATATCATTTTGGCATTCATTTTACCTTCAGAGTCTTGTACCTCCCCTTTTAATAGTTATCTTACCTTATAATCTGTTACACGTGTGTATTACCTCAAAATACATCAATGGGCGGCCTCTATTTACAGTGTAGCTTCAGGGAATGGTCTTCTATTAAGCTTAAACTTATAAAAGATGCGTCGGCCGGGAATCGAACCCGGATCGACTGCTTGGAAGGCAACCATGCTGACCTTTACACCACCGACGCTTGTACTGTGGGAGTAGGGATATGAATGCCTCTTATTATCACCAGCCTGCATTTCTCTTCACAAGTAAACTAAGTCGACTAAGATGTTGAATTACTCAAAATTACTTTAAACTAAGAAGGTTCTAGATAGTGTACAAACTGATTTTAAATAAATCTTTAACCGCCATATGTTAAGAGATACACGTGTAACTTCCTCCTTTAACTCTCAGGTCAGTAAGAAGTCGGGATGATCATGTGGAGCATCGGTGGTCTAGTGGTAGAATACTCGCCTGCCACGCGGGTGACCCGGGTTCGATTCCCGGTCGATGCACGTTCTCTTTTGCACATTTCCTTACCTTCCAAATGCTCACTTTTCACTTGCAAATTGTCACCTTTATGTTGCGTCGACCTTGTTGAGCTTGAGGCTCGGCAGGCAAGTCACATCTTCTTTTGGTGCCTGGCGATGATTTCTCTGACTGTGCGTCTGTGACGTCACACGTCTGTGACGTGGTTACATTGCTACGACGACGGCCTGTGTACTTCCTAACCCTGTTCATCCCTGGACACAGTCTTAAGGCTTTCAAATGCCGACATTAATATCATTTTGGCATTCATTTTACCTTCAGAGTCTTGTACCTCCCCTTTTAATAGTTATCTTACCTTATAATCTGTTACACGTGTGTATTACCTCAAAATACATCAATGGGCGGCCTCTATTTACAGTGTAGCTTCAGGGAATGGTCTTCTATTAAGCTTAAACTTATAAAAGATGCGTCGGCCGGGAATCGAACCCGGATCGACTGCTTGGAAGGCAACCATGCTGACCTTTACACCACCGACGGTTGTACTGTGGGAGTAGGGATATGAATGCCTCTTATTATCACCAGCCTGCATTTCTCTTCACAAGTAAACTAAGTCGACTAAGATGTTGAATTACTCAAAATTACTTTAAACTAAGAAGGTTCTAGATAGTGTACAAACTGATTTTAAATAAATCTTTAACCGCCATATGTTAAGAGATACACGTGTAACTTCCTCCTTTAACTCTCAGGTCAGTAAGAAGTCGGGATGATCATGTGGAGCATCGGTGGTCTAGTGGTAGAATACTCGCCTGCCACGCGGGTGACCCGGGTTCGATTCCCGGTCGATGCACGTTCTCTTTTGCACATTTCCTTACCTTCCAAATGCTCACTTTTCACTTGCAAATTGTCACCTTTATGTTGCGTCGACCTTGTTGAGCTTGAGGCTCGGCAGGCAAGTCACATCTTCTTTTGGTGCCTGGCGATGATTTCTCTGACTGTGCGTCTGTGACGTCACACGTCTGTGACGTGGTTACATTGCTACGACGACGGCCTGTGTACTTCCTAACCCTGTTCATCCCTAGACACAGTCTTAAGGCATTCAAATGCCGACATTAATATCATTTTGGCATTCATTTTACCTTCAGAGTCTTGTACCTCCCCTTTTAATAGTTATCTTACCTTATAATCTGTTACACGTGTGTATTACCTCAAAATACATCAATGGGCGGCCTCTATTTACAGTGTAGCTTCAGGGAATGGTCTTCTATTAAGCTTAAACTTATAAAAGATGCGTCGGCCGGGAATCGAACCCGGATCGACTGCTTGGAAGGCAACCATGCTGACCTTTACACCACCGACGCTTGTACTGTGGGAGTAGGGATATGAATGCCTCTTATTATCACCAGCCTGCATTTCTCTTCACAAGTAAACTAAGTCGACTAAGATGTTGAATTACTCAAAATTACTTTAAACTAAGAAGGTTCTAGATAGTGTACAAACTGATTTTAAATAAATCTTTAACCGCCATATGTTAAGAGATACACGTGTAACTTCCTCCTTTAACTCTCAGGTCAGTAAGAAGTCGGGATGATCATGTGGAGCATCGGTGGTCTAGTGGTAGAATACTCGCCTGCCACGCGGGTGACCCGGGTTCGATTCCCGGTCGATGCACGTTCTCTTTTGCACATTTCCTTACCTTCCAAATGCTCACTTTTCACTTGCAAATTGTCACCTTTATGTTGCGTCGACCTTGTTGAGCTTGAGGCTCGGCAGGCAAGTCACATCTTCTTTTGGTGCCTGGCGATGATTTCTCTGACTGTGCGTCTGTGACGTGGTTACATTGCTACGACGACGGCCTGTGTACTTCCTAACCCTGTTCATCCCTGGACACAGTCTTAAGGCTTTCAAATGCCGACATTAATATCATTTTGGCATTCATTTTACCTTCAGAGTCTTGTACCTCCCCTTTTAATAGTTATCTTACCTTATAATCTGTTACACGTGTGTATTACCTCAAAATACATCAATGGGCGGCCTCTATTTACAGTGTAGCTTCAGGGAATGGTCTTCTATTAAGCTTAAACTTATAAAAGATGCGTCGGCCGGGAATCGAACCCGGATCGACTGCTTGGAAGGCAACCATGCTGACCTTTACACCACCGACGCTTGTACTGTGGGAGTAGGGATATGAATGCCTCTTATTATCACCAGCCTGCATTTCTCTTCACAAGTAAACTAAGTCGACTAAGATGTTGAATTACTCAAAATTACTTTAAACTAAGAAGGTTCTAGATAGTGTACAAACTGATTTTAAATAAATCTTTAACCGCCATATGTTAAGAGATACACGTGTAACTTCCTCCTTTAACTCTCAGGTCAGTAAGAAGTCGGGATGATCATGTGGAGCATCGGTGGTCTAGTGGTAGAATACTCGCCTGCCACGCGGGTGACCCGGGTTCGATTCCCGGTCGATGCACGTTCTCTTTTGCACATTTCCTTACCTTCCAAATGCTCACTTTTCACTTGCAAATTGTCACCTTTATGTTGCGTCGACTCTGTTGAGCTAGAGGCTCGGCAGGCAAGTCACATCTTCTTTTGGTGCCTGGCGATGATTTCTCTGACTGTGCGTCTGTGACGTCACACGTCTGTGACGTGGTTACATTGCTACGACGACGGCCTGTGTACTTCCTAACCCTGTTCATCCCTGGACACAGTCTTAAGGCTTTCAAATGCCGACATTAATATCATTTTGGCATTCATTTTACCTTCAGAGTCTTGTACCTCCCCTTTTAATAGTTATCTTACCTTATAATCTGTTACACGTGTGTATTACCTCAAAATACATCAATGGGCGGCCTCTATTTACAGTGTAGCTTCAGGGAATGGTCTTCTATTAAGCTTAAACTTATAAAAGATGCGTCGGCCGGGAATCGAACCCGGATCGACTGCTTGGAAGGCAACCATGCTGACCTTTACACCACCGACGGTTGTACTGTGGGAGTAGGGATATGAATGCCTCTTATTATCACCAGCCTGCATTTCTCTTCACAAGTAAACTAAGTCGACTAAGATGTTGAATTACTCAAAATTACTTTAAACTAAGAAGGTTCTAGATAGTGTACAAACTGATTTTAAATAAATCTTTAACCGCCATATGTTAAGAGATACACGTGTAACTTCCTCCTTTAACTCTCAGGTCAGTAAGAAGTCGGGATGATCATGTGGAGCATCGGTGGTCTAGTGGTAGAATACTCGCCTGCCACGCGGGTGACCCGGGTTCGATTCCCGGTCGATGCACGTTCTCTTTTGCACATTTCCTTACCTTCCAAATGCTCACTTTTCACTTGCAAATTGTCACCTTTATGTTGCGTCGACCTTGTTGAGCTTGAGGCTCGGCAGGCAAGTCACATCTTCTTTTGGTGCCTGGCGATGATTTCTCTGACTGTGCGTCTGTGACGTCACACGTCTGTGACGTGGTTACATTGCTACGACGACGGCCTGTGTACTTCCTAACCCTGTTCATCCCTAGACACAGTCTTAAGGCATTCAAATGCCGACATTAATATCATTTTGGCATTCATTTTACCTTCAGAGTCTTGTACCTCCCCTTTTAATAGTTATCTTACCTTATAATCTGTTACACGTGTGTATTACCTCAAAATACATCAATGGGCGGCCTCTATTTACAGTGTAGCTTCAGGGAATGGTCTTCTATTAAGCTTAAACTTATAAAAGATGCGTCGGCCGGGAATCGAACCCGGATCGACTGCTTGGAAGGCAACCATGCTGACCTTTACACCACCGACGCTTGTACTGTGGGAGTAGGGATATGAATGCCTCTTATTATCACCAGCCCGCATTTCTCTTCACAAGTAAACTAAGTCGACTAAGATGTTGAATTACTCAAAATTACTTTAAACTAAGAAGGTTCTAGATAGTGTACAAACTGATTTTAAATAAATCTTTAACCGCCATATGTTAAGAGATACACGTGTAACTTCCTCCTTTAACTCTCAGGTCAGTAAGAAGTCGGGATGATCATGTGGAGCATCGGTGGTCTAGTGGTAGAATACTCGCCTGCCACGCGGGTGACCCGGGTTCGATTCCCGGTCGATGCACGTTCTCTTTTGCACATTTCCTTACCTTCCAAATGCTCACTTTTCACTTGCAAATTGTCACCTTTATGTTGCGTCGACCTTGTTGAGCTTGAGGCTCGGCAGGCAAGTCACATCTTCTTTTGGTGCCTGGCGATGATTTCTCTGACTGTGCGTCTGTGACGTCACACGTCTGTGACGTGGTTACATTGCTACGACGACGGCCTGTGTACTTCCTAACCCTGTTCATCCCTGGACACAGTCTTAAGGCTTTCAAATGCCGACATTAATATCATTTTGGCATTCATTTTACCTTCAGAGTCTTGTACCTCCCCTTTTAATAGTTATCTTACCTTATAATCTGTTACACGTGTGTATTACCTCAAAATACATCAATGGGCGGCCTCTATTTACAGTGTAGCTTCAGGGAATGGTCTTCTATTAAGCTTAAACTTATAAAAGATGCGTCGGCCGGGAATCGAACCCGGATCGACTGCTTGGAAGGCAACCATGCTGACCTTTACACCACCGACGCTTGTACTGTGGGAGTAGGGATATGAATGCCTCTTATTATCACCAGCCTGCATTTCTCTTCACAAGTAAACTAAGTCGACTAAGATGTTGAATTACTCAAAATTACTTTAAACTAAGAAGGTTCTAGATAGTGTACAAACTGATTTTAAATAAATCTTTAACCGCCATATGTTAAGAGATACACGTGTAACTTCCTCCTTTAACTCTCAGGTCAGTAAGAAGTCGGGATGATCATGTGGAGCATCGGTGGTCTAGTGGTAGAATACTCGCCTGCCACGCGGGTGACCCGGGTTCGATTCCCGGTCGATGCACGTTCTCTTTTGCACATTTCCTTACCTTCCAAATGCTCACTTTTCACTTGCAAATTGTCACCTTTATGTTGCGTCGACTCTGTTGAGCTAGAGGCTCGGCAGGCAAGTCACATCTTCTTTTGGTGCCTGGCGATGATTTCTCTGACTGTGCGTCTGTGACGTCACACGTCTGTGACGTGGTTACATTGCTACGACGACGGCCTGTGTACTTCCTAACCCTGTTCATCCCTGGACACAGTCTTAAGGCTTTCAAATGCCGACATTAATATCATTTTGGCATTCATTTTACCTTCAGAGTCTTGTACCTCCCCTTATAATAGTTATCTTACCTTATAATCTGTTACACGTGTGTATTACCTCAAAATACATCAATGGGCGGCCTCTATTTACAGTGTAGCTTCAGGGAATGGTCTTCTATTAAGCTTAAACTTATAAAAGATGCGTCGGCCGGGAATCGAACCCGGATCGACTGCTTGGAAGGCAACCATGCTGACCTTTACACCACCGACGGTTGTACTGTGGGAGTAGGGATATGAATGCCTCTTATTATCACCAGCCTGCATTTCTCTTCACAAGTAAACTAAGTCGACTAAGATGTTGAATTACTCAAAATTACTTTAAACTAAGAAGGTTCTAGATAGTGTACAAACTGATTTTAAATAAATCTTTAACCGCCATATGTTAAGAGATACACGTGTAACTTCCTCCTTTAACTCTCAGGTCAGTAAGAAGTCGGGATGATCATGTGGAGCATCGGTGGTCTAGTGGTAGAATACTCGCCTGCCACGCGGGTGACCCGGGTTCGATTCCCGGTCGATGCACGTTCTCTTTTGCACATTTCCTTACCTTCCAAATGCTCACTTTTCACTTGCAAATTGTCACCTTTATGTTGCGTCGACCTTGTTGAGCTTGAGGCTCGGCAGGCAAGTCACATCTTCTTTTGGTGCCTGGCGATGATTTCTCTGACTGTGCGTCTGTGACGTCACACGTCTGTGACGTGGTTACATTGCTACGACGACGGCCTGTGTACTTCCTAACCCTGTTCATCCCTAGACACAGTCTTAAGGCATTCAAATGCCGACATTAATATCATTTTGGCATTCATTTTACCTTCAGAGTCTTGTACCTCCCCTTTTAATAGTTATCTTACCTTATAATCTGTTACACGTGTGTATTACCTCAAAATACATCAATGGGCGGCCTCTATTTACAGTGTAGCTTCAGGGAATGGTCTTCTATTAAGCTTAAACTTATAAAAGATGCGTCGGCCGGGAATCGAACCCGGATCGACTGCTTGGAAGGCAACCATGCTGACCTTTACACCACCGACGCTTGTACTGTGGGAGTAGGGATATGAATGCCTCTTATTATCACCAGCCTGCATTTCTCTTCACAAGTAAACTAAGTCGACTAAGATGTTGAATTACTCAAAATTACTTTAAACTAAGAAAGTTCTAGATAGTGTACAAACTGATTTTAAATAAATCTTTAACCGCCATATGTTAAGAGATACACGTGTAACTTCCTCCTTTAACTCTCAGGTCAGTAAGAAGTCGGGATGATCATGTGGAGCATCGGTGGTCTAGTGGTAGAATACTCGCCTGCCACGCGGGTGACCCGGGTTCGATTCCCGGTCGATGCACGTTCTCTTTTGCACATTTCCTTACCTTCCAAATGCTCACTTTTCACTTGCAAATTGTCACCTTTATGTTGCGTCGACCTTGTTGAGCTTGAGGCTCGGCAGGCAAGTCACATCTTCTTTTGGTGCCTGGCGATGATTTCTCTGACTGTGCGTCTGTGACGTCACACGTCTGTGACGTGGTTACATTGCTACGACGACGGCCTGTGTACTTCCTAACCCTGTTCATCCCTGGACACAGTCTTAAGGCTTTCAAATGCCGACATTAATATCATTTTGGCATTCATTTTACCTTCAGAGTCTTGTACCTCCCCTTTTAATAGTTATCTTACCTTATAATCTGTTACACGTGTGTATTACCTCAAAATACATCAATGGGCGGCCTCTATTTACAGTGTAGCTTCAGGGAATGGTCTTCTATTAAGCTTAAACTTATAAAAGATGCGTCGGCCGGGAATCGAACCCGGATCGACTGCTTGGAAGGCAACCATGCTGACCTTTACACCACCGACGCTTGTACTGTGGGAGTAGGGATATGAATGCCTCTTATTATCACCAGCCCGCATTTCTCTTCACAAGTAAACTAAGTCGACTAAGATGTTGAATTACTCAAAATTACTTTAAACTAAGAAGGTTCTAGATAGTGTACAAACTGATTTTAAATAAATCTTTAACCGCCATATGTTAAGAGATACACGTGTAACTTCCTCCTTTAACTCTCAGGTCAGTAAGAAGTCGGGATGATCATGTGGAGCATCGGTGGTCTAGTGGTAGAATACTCGCCTGCCACGCGGGTGACCCGGGTTCGATTCCCGGTCGATGCACGTTCTCTTTTGCACATTTCCTTACCTTCCAAATGCTCACTTTTCACTTGCAAATTGTCACCTTTATGTTGCGTCGACCTTGTTGAGCTTGAGGCTCGGCAGGCAAGTCACATCTTCTTTTGGTGCCTGGCGATGATTTCTCTGACTGTGCGTCTGTGACGTCACACGTCTGTGACGTGGTTACATTGCTACGACGACGGCCTGTGTACTTCCTAACCCTGTTCATCCCTGGACACAGTCTTAAGGCATTCAAATGCCGACATTAATATCATTTTGGCATTCATTTTACCTTCAGAGTCTTGTACCTCCCCTTTTAATAGTTATCTTACCTTATAATCTGTTACACGTGTGTATTACCTCAAAATACATCAATGGGCGGCCTCTATTTACAGTGTAGCTTCAGGGAATGGTCTTCTATTAAGCTTAAACTTATAAAAGATGCGTAGGCCGGGAATCGAACCCGGATCGACTGCTTGGAAGGCAACCATGCTGACCTTTACACCACCGACGCTTGTACTGTGGGAGTAGGGATATGAATGCCTCTTATTATCACCAGCCTGCATTTCTCTTCACAAGTAAACTAAGTCGACTAAGATGTTGAATTACTCAAAATTACTTTAAACTAAGAAAGTTCTAGATAGTGTACAAACTGATTTTAAATAAATCTTTAACCGCCATATGTTAAGAGATACACGTGTAACTTCCTCCTTTAACTCTCAGGTCAGTAAGAAGTCGGGATGATCATGTGGAGCATCGGTGGTCTAGTGGTAGAATACTCGCCTGCCACGCGGGTGACCCGGGTTCGATTCCCGGTCGATGCACGTTCTCTTTTGCACATTTCCTTACCTTCCAAATGCTCACTTTTCACTTGCAAATTGTCACCTTTATGTTGCGTCGACCTTGTTGAGCTTGAGGCTCGGCAGGCAAGTCACATCTTCTTTTGGTGCCTGGCGATGATTTCTCTGACTGTGCGTCTGTGACGTCACACGTCTGTGACGTGGTTACATTGCTACGACGACGGCCTGTGTACTTCCTAACCCTGTTCATCCCTGGACACAGTCTTAAGGCATTCAAATGCCGACATTAATATCATTTTGGCATTCATTTTACCTTCAGAGTCTTGTACCTCCCCTTTTAATAGTTATCTTACCTTATAATCTGTTACACGTGTGTATTACCTCAAAATACATCAATGGGCGGCCTCTATTTACAGTGTAGCTTCAGGGAATGGTCTTCTATTAAGCTTAAACTTATAAAAGATGCGTCGGCCGGGAATCGAACCCGGATCGACTGCTTGGAAGGCAACCATGCTGACCTTTACACCACCGACGCTTGTACTGTGGGAGTAGGGATATGAATGCCTCTTATTATCACCAGCCTGCATTTCTCTTCACAAGTAAACTAAGTCGACTAAGATGTTGAATTACTCAAAATTACTTTAAACTAAGAAAGTTCTAGATAGTGTACAAACTGATTTTAAATAAATCTTTAACCGCCATATGTTAAGAGATACACGTGTAACTTCCTCCTTTAACTCTCAGGTCAGTAAGAAGTCGGGATGATCATGTGGAGCATCGGTGGTCTAGTGGTAGAATACTCGCCTGCCACGCGGGTGACCCGGGTTCGATTCCCGGTCGATGCACGTTCTCTTTTGCACATTTCCTTACCTTCCAAATGCTCACTTTTCACTTGCAAATTGTCACCTTTATGTTGCGTCGACCTTGTTGAGCTTGAGGCTCGGCAGGCAAGTCACATCTTCTTTTGGTGCCTGGCGATGATTTCTCTGACTGTGCGTCTGTGACGTCACACGTCTGTGACGTGGTTACATTGCTACGACGACGGCCTGTGTACTTCCTAACCCTGTTCATCCCTGGACACAGTCTTAAGGCATTCAAATGCCGACATTAATATCATTTTGGCATTCATTTTACCTTCAGAGTCTTGTACCTCCCCTTTTAATAGTTATCTTACCTTATAATCTGTTACACGTGTGTATTACCTCAAAATACATCAATGGGCGGCCTCTATTTACAGTGTAGCTTCAGGGAATGGTCTTCTATTAAGCTTAAACTTATAAAAGATGCGTCGGCCGGGAATCGAACCCGGATCGACTGCTTGGAAGGCAACCATGCTGACCTTTACACCACCGACGCTTGTACTGTGGGAGTAGGGATATGAATGCCTCTTATTATCACCAGCCTGCATTTCTCTTCACAAGTAAACTAAGTCGACTAAGATGTTGAATTACTCAAAATTACTTTAAACTAAGAAAGTTCTAGATAGTGTACAAACTGATTTTAAATAAATCTTTAACCGCCATATGTTAAGAGATACACGTGTAACTTCCTCCTTTAACTCTCAGGTCAGTAAGAAGTCGGGATGATCATGTGGAGCATCGGTGGTCTAGTGGTAGAATACTCGCCTGCCACGCGGGTGACCCGGGTTCGATTCCCGGTCGATGCACGTTCTCTTTTGCACATTTCCTTACCTTCCAAATGCTCACTTTTCACTTGCAAATTGTCACCTTTATGTTGCGTCGACCTTGTTGAGCTTGAGGCTCGGCAGGCAAGTCACATCTTCTTTTGGTGCCTGGCGATGATTTCTCTGACTGTGCGTCTGTGACGTCACACGTCTGTGACGTGGTTACATTGCTACGACGACGGCCTGTGTACTTCCTAACCCTGTTCATCCCTGGACACAGTCTTAAGGCTTTCAAATGCCGACATTAATATCATTTTGGCATTCATTTTACCTTCAGATTCTTGTACCTCCCCTTTTAATAGTTATCTTACCTTATAATCTGTTACACGTGTGTATTACCTCAAAATACATCAATGGGCGGCCTCTATTTACAGTGTAGCTTCAGGGAATGGTCTTCTATTAAGCTTAAACTTATAAAAGATGCGTCGGCCGGGAATCGAACCCGGATCGACTGCTTGGAAGGCAACCATGCTGACCTTTACACCACCGACGCTTGTACTGTGGGAGTAGGGATATGAATGCCTCTTATTATCACCAGCCTGCATTTCTCTTCACAAGTAAACTAAGTCGACTAAGATGTTGAATTACTCAAAATTACTTTAAACTAAGAAGGTTCTAGATAGTGTACAAACTGATTTTAAATAAATCTTTAACCGCCATATGTTAAGAGATACACGTGTAACTTCCTCCTTTAACTCTCAGGTCAGTAAGAAGTCGGGATGATCATGTGGAGCATCGGTGGTCTAGTGGTAGAATACTCGCCTGCCACGCGGGTGACCCGGGTTCGATTCCCGGTCGATGCACGTTCTCTTTTGCACATTTCCTTACCTTCCAAATGCTCACTTTTCACTTGCAAATTGTCACCTTTATGTTGCGTCGACTCTGTTGAGCTAGAGGCTCGGCAGGCAAGTCACATCTTCTTTTGGTGCCTGGCGATGATTTCTCTGACTGTGCGTCTGTGACGTCACACGTCTGTGACGTGGTTACATTGCTACGACGACGGCCTGTGTACTTCCTAACCCTGTTCATCCCTGGACACAGTCTTAAGGCTTTCAAATGCCGACATTAATATCATTTTGGCATTCATTTTACCTTCAGAGTCTTGTACCTCCCCTTATAATAGTTATCTTACCTTATAATCTGTTACACGTGTGTATTACCTCAAAATACATCAATGGGCGGCCTCTATTTACAGTGTAGCTTCAGGGAATGGTCTTCTATTAAGCTTAAACTTATAAAAGATGCGTCGGCCGGGAATCGAACCCGGATCGACTGCTTGGAAGGCAACCATGCTGACCTTTACACCACCGACGCTTGTACTGTGGGAGTAGGGATATGAATGCCTCTTATTATCACCAGCCTGCATTTCTCTTCACAAGTAAACTAAGTCGACTAAGATGTTGAATTACTCAAAATTACTTTAAACTAAGAAGGTTCTAGATAGTGTACAAACTGATTTTAAATAAATCTTTAACCGCCATATGTTAAGAGATACACGTGTAACTTCCTCCTTTAACTCTCAGGTCAGTAAGAAGTCGGGATGATCATGTGGAGCATCGGTGGTCTAGTGGTAGAATACTCGCCTGCCACGCGGGTGACCCGGGTTCGATTCCCGGTCGATGCACGTTCTCTTTTGCACATTTCCTTACCTTCCAAATGCTCACTTTTCACTTGCAAATTGTCACCTTTATGTTGCGTCGACTCTGTTGAGCTAGAGGCTCGGCAGGCAAGTCACATCTTCTTTTGGTGCCTGGCGATGATTTCTCTGACTGTGCGTCTGTGACGTCACACGTCTGTGACGTGGTTACATTGCTACGACGACGGCCTGTGTACTTCCTAACCCTGTTCATCCCTGGACACAGTCTTAAGGCTTTCAAATGCCGACATTAATATCATTTTGGCATTCATTTTACCTTCAGAGTCTTGTACCTCCCCTTATAATAGTTATCTTACCTTATAAACTGTTACACGTGTGTATTACCTCAAAATACATCAATGGGCGGCCTCTATTTACAGTGTAGCTTCAGGGAATGGTCTTCTATTAAGCTTAAACTTATAAAAGATGCGTCGGCCGGGAATCGAACCCGGATCGACTGCTTGGAAGGCAACCATGCTGACCTTTACACCACCGACGCTTGTACTGTGGGAGTAGGGATATGAATGCCTCTTATTATCACCAGCCTGCATTTCTCTTCACAAGTAAACTAAGTCGACTAAGATGTTGAATTACTCAAAATTACTTTAAACTAAGAAGGTTCTAGATAGTGTACAAACTGATTTTAAATAAATCTTTAACCGCCATATGTTAAGAGATACACGTGTAACTTCCTCCTTTAACTCTCAGGTCAGTAAGAAGTCGGGATGATCATGTGGAGCATCGGTGGTCTAGTGGTAGAATACTCGCCTGCCACGCGGGTGACCCGGGTTCGATTCCCGGTCGATGCACGTTCTCTTTTGCACATTTCCTTACCTTCCAAATGCTCACTTTTCACTTGCAAATTGTCACCTTTATGTTGCGTCGACCTTGTTGAGCTTGAGGCTCGGCAGGCAAGTCACATCTTCTTTTGGTGCCTGGCGATGATTTCTCTGACTGTGCGTCTGTGACGTCACACGTCTGTGACGTGGTTACATTGCTACGACGACGGCCTGTGTACTTCCTAACCCTGTTCATCCCTAGACACAGTCTTAAGGCATTCAAATGCCGACATTAATATCATTTTGGCATTCATTTTACCTTCAGAGTCTTGTACCTCCCCTTTTAATAGTTATCTTACCTTATAATCTGTTACACGTGTGTATTACCTCAAAATACATCAATGGGCGGCCTCTATTTACAGTGTAGCTTCAGGGAATGGTCTTCTATTAAGCTTAAACTTATAAAAGATGCGTCGGCCGGGAATCGAACCCGGATCGACTGCTTGGAAGGCAACCATGCTGACCTTTACACCACCGACGCTTGTACTGTGGGAGTAGGGATATGAATGCCTCTTATTATCACCAGCCTGCATTTCTCTTCACAAGTAAACTAAGTCGACTAAGATGTTGAATTACTCAAAATTACTTTAAACTAAGAAAGTTCTAGATAGTGTACAAACTGATTTTAAATAAATCTTTAACCGCCATATGTTAAGAGATACACGTGTAACTTCCTCCTTTAACTCTCAGGTCAGTAAGAAGTCGGGATGATCATGTGGAGCATCGGTGGTCTAGTGGTAGAATACTCGCCTGCCACGCGGGTGACCCGGGTTCGATTCCCGGTCGATGCACGTTCTCTTTTGCACATTTCCTTACCTTCCAAATGCTCACTTTTCACTTGCAAATTGTCACCTTTATGTTGCGTCGACCTTGTTGAGCTTGAGGCTCGGCAGGCAAGTCACATCTTCTTTTGGTGCCTGGCGATGATTTCTCTGACTGTGCGTCTGTGACGTCACACGTCTGTGACGTGGTTACATTGCAACGACGACGGCCTGTGTACTTCCTAACCCTGTTCATCCCTGGACACAGTCTTAAGGCTTTCAAATGCCGACATTAATATCATTTTGGCATTCATTTTACCTTCAGAGTCTTGTACCTCCCCTTTTAATAGTTATCTTACCTTATAATCTGTTACACGTGTGTATTACCTCAAAATACATCAATGGGCGGCCTCTATTTACAGTGTAGCTTCAGGGAATGGTCTTCTATTAAGCTTAAACTTATAAAAGATGCGTCGGCCGGGAATCGAACCCGGATCGACTGCTTGGAAGGCAACCATGCTGACCTTTACACCACCGACGCTTGTACTGTGGGAGTAGGGATATGAATGCCTCTTATTATCACCAGCCTGCATTTCTCTTCACAAGTAAACTAAGTCGACTAAGATGTTGAATTACTCAAAATTACTTTAAACTAAGAAGGTTCTAGATAGTGTACAAACTGATTTTAAATAAATCTTTAACCGCCATATGTTAAGAGATACACGTGTAACTTCCTCCTTTAACTCTCAGGTCAGTAAGAAGTCGGGATGATCATGTGGAGCATCGGTGGTCTAGTGGTAGAATACTCGCCTGCCACGCGGGTGACCCGGGTTCGATTCCCGGTCGATGCACGTTCTCTTTTGCACATTTCCTTACCTTCCAAATGCTCACTTTTCACTTGCAAATTGTCACCTTTATGTTGCGTCGACTCTGTTGAGCTAGAGGCTCGGCAGGCAAGTCACATCTTCTTTTGGTGCCTGGCGATGATTTCTCTGACTGTGCGTCTGTGACGTCACACGTCTGTGACGTGGTTACATTGCAACGACGACGGCCTGTGTACTTCCTAACCCTGTTCATCCCTGGACACAGTCTTAAGGCTTTCAAATGCCGACATTAATATCATTTTGGCATTCATTTTACCTTCAGAGTCTTGTACCTCCCCTTTTAATAGTTATCTTACCTTATAATCTGTTACACGTGTGTATTACCTCAAAATACATCAATGGGCGGCCTCTATTTACAGTGTAGCTTCAGGGAATGGTCTTCTATTAAGCTTAAACTTATAAAAGATGCGTCGGCCGGGAATCGAACCCGGATCGACTGCTTGGAAGGCAACCATGCTGACCTTTACACCACCGACGCTTGTACTGTGGGAGTAGGGATATGAATGCCTCTTATTATCACCAGCCTGCATTTCTCTTCACAAGTAAACTAAGTCGACTAAGATGTTGAATTACTCAAAATTACTTTAAACTAAGAAGGTTCTAGATAGTGTACAAACTGATTTTAAATAAATCTTTAACCGCCATATGTTAAGAGATACACGTGTAACTTCCTCCTTTAACTCTCAGGTCAGTAAGAAGTCGGGATGATCATGTGGAGCATCGGTGGTCTAGTGGTAGAATACTCGCCTGCCACGCGGGTGACCCGGGTTCGATTCCCGGTCGATGCACGTTCTCTTTTGCACATTTCCTTACCTTCCAAATGCTCACTTTTCACTTGCAAATTGTCACCTTTATGTTGCGTCGACTCTGTTGAGCTAGAGGCTCGGCAGGCAAGTCACATCTTCTTTTGGTGCCTGGCGATGATTTCTCTGACTGTGCGTCTGTGACGTCACACGTCTGTGACGTGGTTACATTGCTACGACGACGGCCTGTGTACTTCCTAACCCTGTTCATCCCTGGACACAGTCTTAAGGCTTTCAAATGCCGACATTAATATCATTTTGGCATTCATTTTACCTTCAGAGTCTTGTACCTCCCCTTATAATAGTTATCTTACCTTATAATCTGTTACACGTGTGTATTACCTCAAAATACATCAATGGGCGGCCTCTATTTACAGTGTAGCTTCAGGGAATGGTCTTCTATTAAGCTTAAACTTATAAAAGATGCGTCGGCCGGGAATCGAACCCGGATCGACTGCTTGGAAGGCAACCATGCTGACCTTTACACCACCGACGCTTGTACTGTGGGAGTAGGGATATGAATGCCTCTTATTATCACCAGCCTGCATTTCTCTTCACAAGTAAACTAAGTCGACTAAGATGTTGAATTACTCAAAATTACTTTAAACTAAGAAGGTTCTAGATAGTGTACAAACTGATTTTAAATAAATCTTTAACCGCCATATGTTAAGAGATACACGTGTAACTTCCTCCTTTAACTCTCAGGTCAGTAAGATGTCAGGATGATCATGTGGAGCATCGGTGGTCTAGTGGTAGAATACTCGCCTGCCACGCGGGTGACCCGGGTTCGATTCCCGGTCGATGCACGTTCTCTTTTGCACATTTCCTTACCTTCCAAATGCTCACTTTTCACTTGCAAATTGTCACCTTTATGTTGCGTCGACTCTGTTGAGCTAGAGGCTCGGCAGGCAAGTCACATCTTCTTTTGGTAAGGGTAAGCTATTAGCTATTTGAATTTGATATTCAGCTGGGAAATTTTATGTGTTCTTCGTCACGGCCTTAGCGAAATGACGTGGTAAGGACTAACGCTCGCCAAACACGTTTTATTAGAGTAGGGTAGGGTAGTTTGAACTTAATTATTGCGGGCTAGAATGCCTGCAGAGTTCTGAAAATTGTTGCAAACGTCAGGGGAAATATTTTTGTGAGTGGTGAACTATTTGTCCGGCATGCATTACAATTTGCCTTGCAAAAATGAGACAATGACTTTAAAAGGTTAAAATCTTTAACTGCCATATGTTAAGAGATACACGTTTAACTTCGTCTTTGAAATCTCAGGTCACTACAAGTGGGGATGGTCATGTGGAGCATCGTTTTCTAGTGGTATCATAGCATTAGATAGCATATCAAATAATATCATACCTCACCATTATACAGTATATAAGTACCGTGTCAGGAAGACTTGAGGGATTTGATCTCTAACCCTGATGAGTACGGTTTCTGACAGGCGGTTTCTTTCAGTGTAAGGAATAATTCGGGATCTTTTATGCAATTACGAAGTTTTGTTAGCCATATCCATATCTCCTGAGCATGGTTGGACGCCTTTTCCGCTGTCGGTCGTTAAAGTAATTTGAATGGCGGTTCCGTTGCCTGAGAGCTGTAACAGTGTGTCCATGACAATTGAAGCGCCTGTAAATATCCCATTGAGAGATGCCTGCCTTTGTTTACGTTGTGTATATGGCAGTCTTTTTGTCTGATTGAACAGCCAAATTAGTATTTGTTTATCTACAAGGAGAAAGAAGAAGAACTCCTATGGCACTTAGGCTTCGATAAAGAGGGCTTAGTGTTAGTATTCCCTGGTTTCTAACAGTGAAATGGTTTCTCCACACATGATGTACAACAGACATTATTAGGTGTTCATACTGTTTGAAGGTGTCATTTATATGAAATTAACTCTGTACGAATCATCAATTATATGTGAATATCAATTAACGTATTCAATGATGCGGTTTCAGTACATATTATTAGTAAATGCCATTTATATATTCTATAGCAACTTAAACATCGTTCACACATGCATGAAAGACCCGACCTCTCCAGTTATTAATTTTGTTTAAATTTTTTATTTACGTATATACTGCAACACTTCTTTATTCATTCCATCCTAAGGGCTGTAGAATAAAAGCTGTTTACAACAGTGTTTTCTCCGGATTTCTTACTCTGAATAGCCAAAAAACAACGTACATTTTAAAACTTTTATTTTTCATATTGTCAAATGATTTTTGGTCTATATATACGAACAGAAAAGATGCCCATTTCATGTATGATATATTATTAAAGATACATTGATGTACAATAAACAAATGATAGTATTAAAGTGTTTGCTTCTTCGTACGGCATACTTATAAATCGTGTTATACGGAAACTGTTCAGTGTTTGCCTTTAGAAACAGTGTGCTTTAGATTGATAATCAAAATTACGTTTTTTACGTTTTTTTTACAAAATGTTGACTCGATCCGGCGGATACGAACTCTTTCCATCGGGGTAACGTATCCCGATAGAAACAATGTCATAAAACTTTACGCCTATGAACACCGTCGATTTTAATCAGACTAGCCAACAGCGGCACATCACGGCACATCTTTTTTTAAATATTGACATCCTGTCTTATTTTATCAATTTCATTCAGTGTTAGGCCTATGTTTTTTCCAAAAGCTCACAGAATGTGATTTTAATCACACAGCATGTAGTGCACTAAACAGAGGTCAACGCATAACAAGGACAGTCTCCTATGATTGATTCTGGTGTTGTGTATGAGTTTTGTTACTTACATTACGTGTAATACGGTAATTCAGTCTGCTGAACAAGACTGCTCTGCTGAGGGCACGAAATGTAGGTCGGAGCACTGAACGACCGAAGGAAGCCGACAACGTTTTCTAGTGTATTGCCGGATTGCTGCGACTAATAGGTTGGTAGATTCGTTACGTAAGTTATGAAACCCCATGATCCCTTTGGATCAAGGACGGACCAACCATTGAAATAACCGATGATGGATGACTGAATCTGAGGTGCCGAAGTTCCTGGTCCGGTAAATAGCTCAATTTTGTATCACCTCGTCCTAGCATTACATATTCAAGTATGATTTCTCTCCCCGATCGATTTTACGTTTATCCAATTATTTGCCTGTCTAATGTTATTTGACTCTAAGGATATGAACTTTTCCAGGGTGTAAACGAAGCACACGTTGACATTCCGCTATAAACAAACACTCGGATCTTCATTGCCGTAACTGCTCTTGTTAAAGCCCTGTTGTTATTTCAAAACAAAATTAAATTGTTCATCGAAAATACAGAATAAGTAGTTGTTTTGCTTGTATGTCATTCTCGAGTGTATATTTATGTACTATAAATTGAAGTTATTTACCTTGTACCTTGGGGTTTGTTTGTAAATTTTGGACGGACACTTTTTGATATAGAACTATTGATTGTTAAAGTAAAAATAACACTGGTTATATCAATGTCAGACTTATATTCTAAGGAATAACGTATTTATAAGAAGTACTTAATCTCAATTTCTTTTTCGGTATTTTTAGAGAAGATAAAACTTATTTCTTTCTTATCTTACTCTTCATTTTGCTGTCATGCTTTGCAGAAGTTGCTCAAAATAGAAAGTATCTAAAGATTATTAAGATTTCAAGTACGTGTAAAAAGATGAACATGAATCCGCACCTAAGAGTGACAGAAAAATCTTTGGATTTGATCCTTGTAGATCTGACATGAATTTGTATTTCTTTAGAGTGTTTCAGAAAAAAAGTGAAATCTTTTCTTGAGAATGCTACCCCTCCGCAAAGTGGCCCGGGTAGCAACAGGTTTCACTTCCGGCCTACCGAGTCGGACTCTCTCTTCAAAGACTTCCGCCTCGTCACCGAAACTGCAACATGCTCGTCCTTTAGAAGAAATTCCTGGACCTAAGGGAAAATATAACATTCCAGGAATCGGACCATTGTTTCATTTCAAACCATTCAGTAAGTCCCTGAAAGTTGCAACTATTGCTTGATAAGTTTATACAACAATCATTCGGTTTGGTGTTGATAAAGGTGTAAGTTACTAGCTCTTACGCTTTGAATTGTACCCACTTGTATTCATTTGTACACACATAAACAATCAGAAGAGAAGATAATTTTATTCCATTATTCCATTTTATTTTTGGTTCCAACCTAGAGTACAGTTACAGAAGTCAAGTGAATATAATACAATACGAGAGCTCTTATCTTGATTTAGATATTTTAAGTAGGTAGGTGGCTAATTGGAGCAAGAGGTCGATGTTACTTGTTGATAACGGGAAAATAAAGTGTTGAGAACACTGATGATTATGATAATGATTTGATGAATAATGGTCAAATATTTGGGCATGATGCGGACGTGTGAACAAAACATCATCATCATCATCATGAAAAGACTTCAATAGAGCCATTTTCAGACTTAAAGTTCTGCTCAGTAGCGCTCCTTGAACAACTCAAGAATGAAAAGTTATACACTGTAAACATGATATTCATACCAACTTCGCAATACGGACATATTAAATTGCAGGGTTAAAGATCCATTTTCATCTTTGCATAAATTTGTAAGTAATTCTAACGTATTCATTGCAAATTTAGAAAACTTTTAATTCAAACAAAACGACAATCGGACCAAATTTCATTAAAATAATAACAATTAAACGAAAGGGCATTCCCGAATCGACTTGGTACTATAAATAGAAGGGGCGTATTATTTGCAAGATCGCGCAAAGGATTGTGAGGCGTAAACAGAGGATGTAAACAAAGATGACCGAATCAAGACGTTCGCGGAGACCGAGTCGAAAACTCTTAGAAAGTTTGGAGGTAAGGAAACGTTTTCATGTATTGGAACAGCATTTAGTTCGATAGAATATACGTTTATCTGCTAAAATAAATAATAAATAAATATCCATCATCGTGATCGGAAGCCATAACAATGAGATCGCGATAAACAGGAAGTATGGTAAATCCTACACATAAAACTGTGACGTCACGGATTGTGGGCTCGTTTATGGCTACGGCAAGTTTTGGAGGGTGGTATACTTTGAAATCAAAATTAAATACTTTCTCGTTGATTATAAATTCTTTATATGGTCTCAAAAAATTGTTGAAAGATTTCTACACAGAACTGTATAGTCGGATGTGCGATATATAAAAACGGAGTTATTATGAATGCAAAGTTGAAAATGGATCTTTAAGATTCCGAACTATTGACAACCCATACACACCCATTAACAAAACAAAACTTCCTAACTGCTGCTGCACAATTTCTGTAACCTAAGTCATCATAATGTTTCGTAAGAGAAAATGTCTTTCATATAAATCATGATGACTATCACAAAGAGGATATTTACTTTTTCTTGACACATACCATGTTTATCTCAGAGTTTTATTTTAGATTTATACTATCAAAAGTGGCTGAGCCACGAGTGATCATCTATAACTTTTCTGCCCTTCGAAATAAGATAAAACAGATGTTTGTCAATTAAAGTCAAATTTTCTATTTAATTCATGATTAAATCATGTATTTTCTTCGAAAATCGAAGCGCATTTACCTTTAGTCAGTCGCTGAAAGGTAAGATTATTGTTCGATGAAGTCAGGTCAATGCTGTTTATCAGTCATGACTGATAAAACATTCCATTGTTATGGTCATTAGTATAAGGGTATCGCTGTTTTTCAGGGCATTTTCATGCAAGGAGGGCAGTTGAAAAGACCGTAAGCCTCTGCAAATGATAATGCCCTGAAAAACAAGGTTACCGTTATCCTAGCTAAATTTGATGGAATTTGTTATTTTCTGCCGAATTTATTCTTTCACTTTCACTTGGATGCGACGTGATATTGGTCCGTCGATAGGATTAAGCGGGTCATTTCATATGCAGTGGACTACTAATTTTTAACAACAAGAAGGCGGTTTCCTGATAACACTTAACATTTTATCTTAAATGACTGACAAAACAGTTTATTTTCTCTGAAAGATCTCGGTATTTCGCCGGCAGTCATATAATGATAACCAGTAACTTAGCTGTTGATTGGTAAACAAAAGATTGCGTGCACATTCGTCCAAGTTGCTCGTGCAGTAACTAACTTTTAAAATGAACTTACAAAATTTAGTAAAGATAACGTTTATATATAGCTTCACTTTCAATAGTTTCACCATATTTCCGTACCGTACATCCAAATATGCTGAATTTTGTTATACAGATGTCAAAAACTGTCTAAATATCCAAATAAAATTAACTGAAAGGATAGCCATCAATATGGCGTTAATGTGTAATTTCATTTATTTTATTTTATAATATTATTATTAAGTATAATGCTTCAATTTTGCAGCTGACATAGGTTTTCATGAGCCCGGAAAACTTTTCGACAACCTCATAAAAACACACGGGCCCCTGGTACGGGTTCTGCTCAGTGGTTGGAAATTGCTTGTTCAGGACCCTGCTGACATTGAAGTCATTTACAAAAACGAAGGAAAATACCCGAACAGAATGCATTCTTACGTAAATGAACTCTTCGCTTTGGAAAAGAATCTCCCGATGTCACTTGGTACTCGGTAAGATTATATTTGGTAATTCTTTATTCATCCTTGTCTGAGCATCTTCCTCACTGGCCCGCACGACTTTGTAGGAGGAAAATATTCTATTTATTTTAGTGCTACCGGTTTTGACTCAACAGACTTTGAAAACAATGAAATCATCTTGTTACATAGAATATCAATTTGTTGTTTGGCAATCATGAAAGATACATTATTCCCCTCCGTTGATGCTACGACAGATGCTCAAATATCGAGTTCACGTACTTCGTCAAAGTCATTTTTGTATCCAAATAATTTGCGACATCTATTCAAGTGTCATTGGGAAAAGAAGTTTTTATCATATAGATATATGTATGTTTTCACTAGGAGCGGAGAGGATTGGCATAACGCTCGAAGCCCGCTCAACGCCCTGATGATGCGCACAAAATCTGCGCAGTATTATCTACCAGTCCAAAACGAGGTTGCTGATGACCTAGTTGAACACCTCAAGAAACCACTTTCGCCGATTGAACTGAACGATTTATTTTATAGATATGCTTGTGAAAGTAAGTGATTCTAAGCATTTGTCATGAGATCAATGGCACTATAATCAACAATGAAAAAGTGAAGACGGTTGAAGTAGTCTTAGGAATATAAAAACATTATGGTCAGCTGTGCACAAGATGAAAAAAATGTGGACAGTTGAAAACGACTAAACTAGTAATGTGTGCAGCTTTTGAATTTAATTATACTCTGAACTGAGAATAAAGGATGAAATATTGTTATTAAAGCATTCTAGTTACTAAACCGATTTTTTAAAAATTGTACAGTATAAGAATTGCTATTGGATTTAGATATCAGCTTCCCGTTTCGCTCTTCAGGCTGTAAGCAAAATTTTAATATTACCAATATCTTAGTTCATGCGGATTTAATACGACGTTGCATTAAATACTTCTTTTAGCATTAACATTTTGATATGAGTATTATTTGTTTAATAACCTACGAGGTAGATTACCTGAGTGGCAATTGTTAGTAATACAGTGAGATGTGCATCATATGTGCATCGATATTAATAGGAATATTGTTCTGCACCAGTGCCTTTAAGTTGAAAAGCATTAATTGCATCAAAGGACAGTCGGAAATACCACTTCAATCTCGTTTTCACGCTTGCGCTTTACCTGAAATTTAAGCATTGTTTTAACATACTGGACAAAATACAGTATGTGATGATCTGACTTCAAAACATTTCTAAACGGCTTAAATACTTATTAAAAGATGTCCAAAAGATTCGAAACCAAAAGTCCATTTAAAATGATTAACAAACATTGTCGATTTAAGACTGCCAATTCCGCATCATTGTCATAACACTAAGTCAAATAGCATTAAAATGATAATCTTCAGCGACAGTCATAAGTTGTCGTTGAAATAAAACCATTGATGGCCTCTATCACGCATGGCCAAAAACAAAACAAATCACGAAGCTTCACTTTAAATCATTTTCCCCCCGCAGGTATAAGTGTCATGTGTTTCAACAAGCGCCTTGGTTATCTGGATACGGACGCAGACAACCAGGCTGATAAATTAAAAACTCTCGACGACATCAACGTCATTCTGGACGAAACAGTGAACTCCTTCAGAGTCCCTAATTTCGTTCTCAAGTATTTCCCACACAAGACAAAAAAGCGTTATTTTGAGAGTGCTGAACGCGTCATGAGGTGAGTGATATAGTATATTATGTATACACGTAGGAAGTAGTAATGCGACGGATAAGCGACATTTTTCAGATCATTTTCTGCCGATTCAATTTTGTGGTGATTCAAAGGTGTACAGCTTGTCCTTTTTTAACACACGAACAGGACATCCATAAGATTTAAGCTACCCACGTGTATTAAATGAGGGGGAAATGTTCATAATAGTTTCAGAGTATTTCGCTATTGCTCATTCACAAGCCGATTGGACTTGTTGTATGGCCCGGAGTCAGCGGAATTTGACGTCATGGAGATATATTGGCCGGACGCGGGACTATTCGTTTTAAATGTTCCTTATTTCCGTCAGCCACGTGTGAAGAATCAAATACACTTCAAATGTCGTAAGATACATCAAGGTTTAAGTTTCGGGCGGTGTTGAGTCTCTGTAGCCTGGGAAGGCAATCATCCTGACTTGAAGCTTGATCGTGTCTTGTCGAGGAAAATCCCAGGTGTTTACCGCAAAAACTTTTGAAATTCTTGAAATTCATTTTGACAGCCATGCCTTATCAACTTGCCCTTCATTCAAGCATGACAACGTTCATCGTTCCGTTAGTGTGAGTGTATTTTAAGAGCAACACTATCATCCAATTCCCTTTATCTGATCTGAATCCTTTGAAATGTGGTCCTTTGAAATGTGGTGGAACGTAAACACTGGAACTTCGTCTTCAGCATCGTGCTGATATACCACCTGTATTGTGAATAGAAACAGCTGACTTAGGAGATTCACTCGAAGTGTTAAGAAGTGTTCACGCGGGTAAACGTTGTTGACGCGTTATTGGTGATTTGGTATCTTAAAACCTTAAACATTTGAAAGGAAGTGTCTTATATTGACCTTAGTCGATCTCCAGAACTGCAAAGTTTTCTAGGGGATATATTTTGATCGGAATCCATAACCATTATTTCAAGGTTACAATGAGACCTGTCACTTTGATATTCTGAGAAGCATTCTATTCCTCTTACGGTTTATTTGATATACATAGCCATCGAAAAACATAGGTCGATTTGAGCGACTTTTACGTCGATTTCAAGGTTATGCTGGAAAACGCGATACCTCAAGAACCATTCATTTGGTTTTTATGGGTTACAGAAAGCTTGTTTATGGAATACGCCGGGCCAACATTGACTGACATTCACATTATCTTCAAGGTCAAGGCGAAATGCTGAAACTTTCTTGATTGAAACCTGCGCGGGCACGGTCTCCAAAATCGACAACTCATCGAAAATCAAAATCTGAAATCAATTTAGAACGACCGAGACCTTTACAAAAGCATCTCGTCGTAAGAGATGTGAATGCAACAAATTTCTATTCAAACCCTAATTTAAATTTAAATCTTAACAATTTCCTTGTTAACAAGGTGTATTGAAAGAAATAGTTCTCTTAATTCTTCACATCAAATTTGTAGGTGCCCCTATTTGAAGAATAAATCAAGATAGACCTGTTAACTGTTCTAAAAGTCAACTTTCAGTCAATTAAGTTGCAGTCACTAAAATAACTATTTATCATAAATAAACAAGTAACTGAATATGCAAACGTCTCAAAGCCAGTGATATTTTCTTTTAACTGCGCATTAAATATGAAAAACAAGTATGGGCAAAGATAAAATGTCATAATCACATTACCATGAAAAAGACTTAAGTCAAGTTTTACTCAACAGAAGAACCACTGAGTATTATCAAAATGCAGTGAAAACAATCGAACAGAAACAAAGGGAGGGAACTCTCAATGTGGACAAACACGACTTCATGCTGTCACTGATGTCTTCTGGGAAGGTTGAACCGGAAATGATGGCTTCCATTGCCTTCAGCCTGTTTGTGGCAGGAACTGACTCGGTAGGGCACTCTGACCTTGTTTAAGATCTTCAAAAATATTGTTTATGTTCTAATTTTTAAGATTTAATGAATGGTCTGGTATGAGTTTTCAGCGTTCTTTAACCTGTAAATGCCTAAATTTGAACATTTTGTTTCGTTTTATCACGATACCTTTCTCATTAACATAAAGAGTCCCATTAGATTTCCTGTACAGAAAATTATCTATTCCAATGCTTTAATAATGACAATCCCGCGGGTTGTCAGTAAACGTACAAGAGTTTCTTGTTACAATGGTAAACGTGTGATCCAAAAATAAAGATCTTAAAATAACAGTAGTTGGATCTTGTAATCGTATGTCTCTTGAAACGTTTAAATTTTACTCCTAGACTGCAAGATCAACCCAGGTGATGCTGTACCACTTAGCCAAAAATCCGGACAAGCAGGAGAAATTGTACCAGGAAGTCCTGAGCACCATGGGCAGTTCCGGTCCTTTGACGGCGGAAGCTCTCATCTCGATGACGTATTTGCCTCTCTGTCTGCGAGAGTCCTTCAGGTCCTCATTCAATCATCATTCAATCATCATTTAACTCATCGCTTGAGAAGAATAGCAAATCTTTATATAAGTTTTAAAATCTAAGTTTGATTTAGGCTTTTAGTTTACTTTTAAGCTCATCAGAACTGAAAGTTCAGATGGGCTAATAACATTGGCCGTTGTCTGTCGTCGTTTTTTGACGCATCCCTCGAATATGAGCGTGGCAGGCACTTTCCCTCAAATCTTTAAACCTGTTCTTCTCCAAAACAACTAGGCACAGGCGGCTGAAATTCGAAGACTAACATTTTCTGTACAAATGTACAAGAGGAGGCTGTACCTTTCATAACCTTTAACAATCTCAATCCATCTCTTTTATCACGTGTTCTATCAGTGTTTTTATTCAAAGGTATCCACTTTTTAATATTAAAAATATTATATGGTGTCTCATAGGCCTCAATGTCGGGTTCTATACATATGCAGTGAGTTTATAAACGTATGTAATATGTTTAACTTACTAAATATGTACTACTTGTAAAAGCACGTAACACTTGAATAAACTACCTTATTTTCTAACATGAAGAGTCACATGTGTGTTAAGACTTCTTATCTAATGCACAGACACGTGACAATTATGGTGATTTATTTCACCTGGAGAACCAACGGGTGTTCATCTGAGCCTTGAACATCAGCAATACATTACATAGACTGATGGGTTACAGAGCCCTGACTCAATTTTTTTCTTATTATTAATTTTCCAATCGTCATTCATCTTTTTAATAGGGACAGTGTGATCATCTTTTTATTTTCGAAATAAGAATCTATGCTTTGTGCTTTTTGGCTATCAATATAAAACCCTTAAGGGTATCTGGTGATCAGACTTTATTAATTCATCTCTAATATCACAGATGCACAAACCGCATGTTCCCCACAAAAGGGTTGTCCAAAGTATATCCATACTGAACGGATACTTTCATATGACAGGCAGATAGGAAATGCATTCCAATCAAATTGATCAAGCAATCTGGACGTTTCTAAATCACAACCAATATGTAAGCGTCCTGGACTGAGTCTTGAAGTGTCGTTTTTATGTGATATCCACCTACTATAAATATTTCAACACACGCCTTAACAGTGACTGTTGTGATATAAATAATCAACGAACTCTTTACTTTATCCCAGCTAATCAGTTAATAACCCTTGTAAATTCTAAAACTAGAATTTTAGAAGTGCATCAACTACTGACGACATAGAATATATTTGGTGTAACCAACATATAACTAATTATAATTGTCAGTGACTGTTATTTCATTAAAAAGAAAACCTGTATCAAGATAATGTTTAGCGGAAATCAGTGTCTGGTTCATTTCTACAGAATCAGTTACCCCACTATAACGGGGGTACAGCGCATCATGCCGGTGGACACCGTGTTGGGGGGATACAAGGTTCCTGCTGGGGTAAGTTATTGAGGCCACGTGCAACATAAACTAACTGTTTTACGAACAGAAAGACTCTTGATTTTGTGTTAGTTACTACCATACTACATGACCGGGAAAGGTCGATATGAGTTGAATAATAAATGTTCGCGTTTGGTTGTATTTTGACGTTTTCAAATTTACATATTCAGGCTCCGACCGCGTTTAAGGGCACAACTTTTGATCAGATACTAATAGATAAGATAACCAACTTAAGTGTGTGGCTACTGGGTATTATTACCTTGATAGAGTCGAAAATGGGAAGCGTTCAATAAACGTTTCCGGAGTTATTGACCTTGTTTCATTTTCTTCCACTTAGAGCGAGGGTATTTCCATAGGGGGCAGCTTCTCTCATAAACTGTTTAAAGTAGGATTCATGGTATCAATTCCTTGATGGAATTCGATAAATAGAAGCGTACATTATTTGTTCGGGCTTATTGCACTGTTCCATTTCTTTCACTTTGTTCGGAGTTATTTTTTGCTCCTTTTCTTTTCACTATGTCAATGGGCAAAGTATGAAAGGGACAACTTTTTCAGAAACTAATGAAGATAGTAATACCATATGAAGTGTGTGGCTGCAGGGTATCGATACCTTGAAGGAGTTCGCAAATGTGAGCGCAATATGGTATATTATTTTCGAAGTTATTGCCCTTGTTCTGTTTAGTTTAACCGATTGAAGACATTGTAAAACGATGTGAGTTTAGGTGAGAAACACTTTGGCGGGGGATGTTGATGACCTCTTGTTAAATGTTCGGTTTATTGACTCTCGTGTATCTTCTACGTAGTATGGTGGAAAAAGAAGCTCAAACTATAAATTAGGGTGCCTTAATGATTCTTTATCATTGCAAAAATGTTACCATGATACCCAAAGGTTACACGACCCAATGTTAAATGAAGTCCCGATATATCGAGACAGGATTGTCGACAATGTTGCTGGTGTCATAGATATACATTGTTTTGCAATTAAAGAGAAATAAACTATTTTGGTACAATACATTGTTGATTATTAATATCCACTATTTATCTTCTGTGTTCGATTTCAGACAACTGTATGGTTGATGAACCAAAGACTCGTGAAGGACACAAAGTATTTCCCTGATCCAGAATCTTTCCAACCAGAACGATGGATGAGAGATGAGAACAGAAAAAGGCCAACAGAAATCCCGGCGGCGGTGTACCGGCCTTTTGGTTTTGGGAACCGAATGTGTATCGGAAAGCGGTTTGCTGAGCAGGAGATATATCTGGCTGTGTCTAAGGTATGATCTACACAGTTTATTACTATAAATCTACTATTCCAGTTGCTGACGCTGTTGAGATTGGTATTGCTGAAGACAACATTTTACATCATAATGGTGCAATTAACTCATCAGGCCTAGAAGGCAAGATGGACTGACGGCAGGGTTCGGCGTTGTTTTTAATGATTAAGGTTTTCCTATGGAGCTTATTTCAAGAATGATTCCTTTGCAAAAAGAAGATTTATGTTTTGTATATTTGGTATTGGTCGCCCTTCATAATTAGCATGGCAGGGTGTCCATCCGAAAATATTCTTTCTTCTCTCTCCGGGACATTAGCTATAAATGCTTGCACATATTATCATCTTAAAGACGTTTAATGGCAAATTTTATATCGCTAGCACCATAAAAACATATATGTAATAGTTTTCATCTTTCCTTCTGTTTAAACTTATCTCTATTTTGTTTTGGTGACTCTATATTTCGTTGTTTGTCTTCAGTGACTGTTATTTTTCAGATTCTTCAGAAGTACAAAGTATCCCTAGCCAAAGACGAGGAACTGCATGTTTCGTACACACCGTTTTGTGGGCCAAAGTCGCCGCTCGAGTTTATCTTCAAAGAAAGAAGCCGCTAGAGCAAAAAACACCTCATACGTTTCATTCTACAATTGCTATAACTGCCATTGTTCATCCGCCATATATCATAAAAAAGCACCAACCAGTTCCATTGTCTAAGATAGGGACAAGAAGAACGGAAATATCTTTCCATCATTAATTGTCTATCTGAAGTACCACCCATACATGGTCATGGTGTCTATTAAGAAGGTGCCAATAGAACAAACGCAGAGTACGTTAGTGTTTTTTACTCATTATAATATGTTCATCGCGCGCTGTTTTGGCGTATTTTCAAGTTATATAATGACTTTTACTCGCATGTTAAGGATCCAAGTTGGTTGTGATCAAAATATGTTGTACAACAACATATTATTTCATGTTTATGGTTTATGAATACCATCCTACCATCAATTTACATTATTTGTATAAACACATATTGTTATGGCTTAGTCGATAATAATGATATATCGACCAACTTTGTTATACAATGTCATCAAATGACAGCAAGTCAGGAGAACACCTCAAGTTTGGAAGGTAGTTTGTTTTTTCGAAATTTCCCGTGCCTTGCGACACTGCTTTTGTGAAATGACATGGTGGGCCTAGCCGTGAGATAATGGATGTGAGTAATGCTGTTTAAATGCAATAGTGAAGACCTGGAAAACACAAGATTTAAGCATGTAATGACCTGTTTTCAGTGCCATTGAGACATTGAATTGAGACATATTCATGATTATGAAAAGTGTTTACAAGATATTTAGTTCATTAGAAATGATAGTTTATGATATTTATCGTATTCCGGTTCTGTTATATTTTCCAATGATTAAATGTCCAGAGCACAACACGAACAAATGTGGACAAAAAAGATATTTTGTATTATGAGCTTGCAATTTACATTTTCATACACAGCAAACGATCATACCATCTTTATGAAAGATAACCAAATAAAAATAAAGTTGTTTTAAAAACATTATCAATTTATATGTTTTGATTATTCAAGTTTTACTATGGTATATCATTAGGCATCAGTACGAAACAACAAGCCAGTCTGATAGGGATTCATTTGCTGTGAGCGATTCTTGTTTAACTGAGGCTGACACGTTGACATAAGTGCTATAGAACGATTGTGTATTCTGTCAAAGAATTTCAAAGGAAATTTCATTGTGCCCCTTACCTTTGTACGGAATACGATATTTACACATCATGTCCTCAATGTGATTGTAAATCAAGAAATAAAGCAAGATCTCCGACTGAGAATATTATAAGTCAAAAGTGGCTGAAGCATTCATAAATCTGTTACATCTCCCCAAGGGTGAATTAATATTAATGTTCTCATGGATTTTTTTGCAAGGAGTTATAAGCTTTTGGCATAGGCCTAACTAATTGTTTTACTAATCACTATAAAATGAAGCTCGTGTTGAAACATGAACATTGGGCTGTAGAAAGTTTGTAATCTACTGTAATAGAAATTTTGAATCTTGTACGATATCTGTACACGTTATTATAAGAAATTGAAACATTTCAAAGAATAAGTTTCTTTAATAACGTACTTTGATAAAATGTGATTCAATTTAAAATCATTAAATATTCATCAATCATTACTGTAATTTACTAGTCGACTAAAATTACAAATATGCCTTCTTTTTACGTATACCGGTTAAAAGATATACCTCCCACAGTCTGACGGTGTAGATCGTCCTTGTTACGTTTAAAGTGAAGCTAGCAGAGTTAGCATAACGCCCTTTGGAACGAGAATCCTGGGTTTTGATAATGCAGATCAACCACCCAGCAAATGAAAACACGAATGATTTCAACGGGATTCAAATATAGACGATCCTTTAGAAAGGTCTGATGAGATTGGTTTGCTGATGAGTACGGTTTGCGTGTAGAGCTCGAACATGCAACAAAATATAAGGAGGGGGATAAGTTTAATCAGACTACGATGATATAATAAAACATATCTTAGGCATAATTAAACTGTGATGATTTTCTTTTGAAACGTAACTCTAACTCAGAGAAAGGTTATACAGTTTATTTGTACTTATGATGTTAGACAACTGCTTTGGAATATTGAAAATTGGTGATGTGAAGAAATGCATGTTCAATGACAATTTAAAGTTACACAGAGTATGTTTCATGATTTTTGTTGTGCCTTTAGTAAGAGCCAAAATGTCGTATGACCTCAGTTTAGTTCAAATTGCCTCCATTAACTTGCATCTTTATCTCTAAAATGCAAAAATTATGATATTTTCTTCATTTCACTGTGAATCCGAAAACGGTCCTTTAAATGTTAAGAATTCGAAATTATGTGTCCAATTAACGTGTATTTTGTGTAAATGACCTACTTAACACTATCAACCAATGTTTGTCTTTGTGTCTGCTGTAAATAAGTTTCCGAAATCATGTTTGACTCAATGTCCACTGTCCGGTTTTCGATCACAGATCATGACACTAACCCGAAACGTCGTCTACAGTCTTTACAGAGTTAAGAAGTTGTCTAGAAATTGCAAATCTCTGCTTTCCAGATATTCCAAGAGAAGTGATTTTATGATGTATTTTGGTAACATTAAAACGATCATTAAAGGCACTAGTGCACGCTTTTGCGGTTTGAATTGGCTATTTTAAGGTTTACGAGGACTTATGCATTCACTTAAACTTTCTATCGATGCAATGAAATACTAAACATTCTTTACAATTTACCTGCAATCAACAATGAAAACGTTAAGACAGCCGCTGTCGGCTTGGACATATAAAAATCTATGGTTAGCTGTGCACAAAACGGATAAATTATTGACACTTGGAAACGGCTGAACTAGTCCTGTGTGCAGCTATTGAATTTACCTATACTCTGAACTGAGAACAAATAATGAAATATGTTTTATGAAAGCAATCTTGTAAATTAACCGATTTAATAACACAGTATTAGCATTGTTATTAGATTGACCATCGCGGCTGCCGTTTCCGCTTTTCTGGTTATGAGCAAAATCTTAATATTTTCGATATCGTAGTTCATGCGGATTTAATGTAACGTAACATTAAATACTTCCGGCCTTTAAAAATCCACTTTACTACCTGAATACGTAAATATTTGTTAAATAACTTACGAGGTAGAGTACTTGAGTGAGGATAGTGAGCATAATATCGAGAGATATGCAGTATCTGTGCATTCGTGGTGTTTACGAAATATTGGCGTGCACTAGTGCGTTTAAGGTTCTATAAAGACTGTTAGTATTCACTACTAACTAAATGACATATACATATAAACAAGGTACGGCAGAGACAGATCTGCAAGAAGACCGGATATGGGAACTGGGATCTGAATCCGAAGTTTACATTGCGTAATCGAGCGAGGAAACCAGTATAATCATTTCCGTTCCCTTTCAGACACGTCTCTTTCATACCCTGTGTTATAATATAGCTATATCTATACATACTTATATGATAGTGTACATAGAAAACGGTAAGTCAATCATTAAAATATCGGGAAACTATAAAAGGGAGACAACACCTGATAGACTACCGAAAGCAGTCAACATAACTGGGTTCCCACTGACCTTCTATAAATAGGTCGTTTCAATCTCGGATGTGTTGAGACTGCTAATTTCCCGACATATCAATATTACGTTTTTACGTTCTCTGCGAACATAAAGTGGTGACTTAATCGACTGAACGCAGCATTGATTGCGCAATATGCATGTCACATCGTTCCTAATTCGCACGTCGTAAAAAGGTAGGTTGATTATTAGTATCTACATGTGTGCGATTTCTCGATTTGACATGGCCTAGTTTGGTAGTTTTACATCAGACCTTTATCATTTTTTTTCTTTCTAAACGATTGCTAGTATCCTTTAACTGCCCGTCCAAATAATATCATAGCCGTTATCCACTTGTTTGAGTTTTGAAAGATACAATACCGTAGATCTTCAAATAACTGTATTATATTTATACAGTCCGCCGAACCTCATATATGTTTATAGATCGATAAAGTTTGGTAACATTCGAAATCTCCAATGTATGTGGCCGAACGTCACTTTATGAGAGTTTATATACCCTTGGACTGTCCTATCGGGGTTTCTTGTGGAAAACTAAATCAAAAGGGATATGTATGTAGTTGTAAAATATAAATCAACCAAAATGTTACCCTCGACAGTCGACAACATGTTTTAACTGAGTAGTGTTATAATCATGTACTAATAACTTATGTGCTTAAAAAGGAATGTTGATTGAACTCCGTTTCCACAAAAATACCCCGATATAGGACTGTCCCTTTTAATTGAACTTAATCTTTGGAAAATATCGCCTGTATTCGAGCCTTATATTTTCATGACTATGGAAATGAGATGGGTAATCAAAGACGATAACCTGTCCTGAAGGCAACACCTCACACAGCTAGCATAGGTCATTTATGTTGAATTGTGTTGAGACAGTCTATAATGGAGTCACATGCCATACTTTATGAATGCATGAACTTTATAAAGTACTGACTGTTGCTGTAAAGTATAATTTGCATACAAATCGGTCCAGTTGAGTGGAAATATCAAAGCCGTGATATTGATGGGATAGCTGACAAATTTTTCAAACATAATATTAACTAATTAACTGATAATAGCTAATATTAATTTTGGCATACATAATAAGGGTTTTATTCGGATTATCTTTAAAATTATGGATTGTATATTTTTGGATGAAAGTGTGATATTTTTTAATTAATAGCATCAATAAGTATTGGTGTTTTGACAAATATTATGAAATCTTAATTGAAAACAACGAAAATCTCTCATTTCGAAAATCAAAAACAGGCAGACACTCACTTTAAAAATTACAAGACTTGATGCCAGGGTGTCGTTAGAACCAGAATTTCAAAAATCTACAATTATCATTATTTTTAAATTTAAGTTCGCAAATGTGCGATAACACAGCTTTCGAAATACCAAGATAATTGTTGTTTGACCATTTGTCTTTACTCCTGCACCTCCCAGTAAGTATGCGACCTCTCCTCTACGCGATACGAGCAGCAAGAAGTTTCACTTCCGGGTTACCGATTCGGACTTCTTCTTCCGCCTCGGCCATCAACCTTCAAGATGCTCGTCCGTTTGAGGAAATTCCTGGACCAAAGGGAAAATACAACCTGCCAGGAATAGGAATGATGTTTCACTTTAAACCATTCGGTGAGATCAATATAGACGCTATGTAACTTGTAATGTTAATGTAGAGTTGCTTCACCGGCATCCTCAGACTTCAATACCAAAAAGGGTAAAGCAGCTTTTCAGTTAATTCCAGCCTAAATGCCAACGTTTTAAAGTTCGCATTCGATATAGGCATTGTTCGAGTCTTCTTGACAGTTTTTCACTTTATAAATTTATATCCATAATCTTCCCCACACTTGATTTTTCTTGGGTTTTTGTGTGTGAGTAAGTAGGTATCATACTACTTATTAAAACAAAACCTGGCCTGTTATCAGAAATGTCTTGATTGCAGTTTCTACTGGCCTATCAGCTTTGTTATATTTAAGATTTGAATGAGGGTTTTTGTCTGTTCAGTTATTACCCTGGAACTATATAATTCGTCAATAACTTAAAAAGTAACTTCAGTATAGATTATTTTCTCAGTCGAAAGTTTTTGTTCGAAACACTTAATAGTTATCATATGCCTGCGCTCTGAAGGTTTTTAACATTATCCTGTTATCCTAAAATATGTTAGGTGCTTTGGATTCAAAGGCCACATGTTTGTCACGGACTAAAGTCAACACTGTTTCTTAATGCAGTAAGAATGACCTGTTGTGCATCATATACAAAGTTGACATGCGTACATAAAGCCTAAAGCAAATACATTGTCACCTATTTGCGGAGGCAAAAAGGAAAGGTTAGATTTCAGCTCTCTTCGTTTATCGACACATCTGATGAATTGTAGTGATATTTTCAACTTTCAGGAAGTACTTTTACAAGTAACTTATCTGCAGTAACTAGGGACATGAACATCTCTAACGTCTGTGTTTACAACTTCTCCTTGTTTATATAAGTTTTTTCTGTAACATCAACTCACAAAATGAGTTTAAGTCACTAAGTCTACCAAAGAAAAACTTTATTTATTTAATTCTCATCTTGGCCCAGAGTTTCTGTTTGTGTAAAACAGTTCCCAAAACAAATGTCTAAAAAAACGACATCTCTGAATGCATATAGGAAAGTTTGGTTCAGAAGACCTTGCACAGTTGTACGACGAGCTACATGAGAAATATGGCCCACTGGTTCGGATCCGGATGATGGATTGGACCGTTCTGATAGAGGACCCTAAAGACATGGAGACCGTCATCAGACACGAGGGCAGGTACCCGAACCGCATGACCTTTCTCCTGATGGAGCTCTTCAGTAAAGACAGGAACGTGCCAGATGCAATAGGCAACCTGTAAGTGCGAATATTTTGACGTCGTTGGCCACACATTGGAAATAAAAATGTTAAATCATTATGAACATGTAAAAGACAGTATGGGCAACTGTCAAGGTAAATTATTTTAACATGTACATTGTAAAAAAAATGGCAAAATATAAGTTACAGTAGAGGTTATGATAAGTTACATAAATTAATAATATATCCTGCATTTAAGCAACGACACCGGCAATATTTAAGTGGCAATCGAGTCTTCATCTTAACGAAAACATTGACAACTTTTTAGTAACAATATTTGCAACGTTATCATTCACATATAAGGTAAAACGTATTCTGATAGTACCATATAACTTCATGGAAGCAAACCGTTTTACCTGTAAATGAAAATATATTCGAAAATGATCTCACAGGAAAAGTTTTGATTGAAAAATTGCAATCTGCTTTTAATAACATGACATTTATGGCAGTTATACTCAACAAAAAAGTTACGAAACACCTTTAAATTTGATATCTAGTTATTCAAAGGATTATGATAAAAAAAACATTACAAACTTCTATTTTGATAGTTGAGGTTGTCCTTTATATTTGTTGTTGAGTATATAATTGTGAATTAAAAGTTGAACGACCGCAAAAGAAATCGTAATTCTTTCTCTCACGTTTCCCTGGTCTCCTAAAGAGACAACCTCAAATAATGTTCTTTGTGAAAAATTTGATTTGTAAAGGTCGATACCGTATTATTATTTACATTATCTTAATTATTAAGATTTTTTTTGTCTGATTAATCTTATCTACTTCCATAACCGTCAGGCATTTATGTGAGGCATATATCTGGATTATTATTTTTACAAAATGCGTAAGTACATATGGTTTTTAAATTTGTTAATTCTACAGCCAGGGTGAACAATGGCACAAAGCCCGCATCCCTCTAAATCCTTTGATGATGCGCACAAACTCTGCGCAGCACTACCTTCAGATCCAAAACGAGGTTGCTGATGATCTGGTGACCCTTCTGAAGAGACCAATGAGCGCTGTGGAACTCCGGGATCTATTTTACAGATATGCAACAGAGAGTAAGGGATCCCGAGGAATCGTTTATTTCCCCCTGCTTCTATTGTCCTGAAAATGTATACGATGACGATGTAACAAATTGTATTATTGCTATCTTTCTTCGTTTATACCCAAATATGGAATTGTCTGAGAGCGACCGGTGTGGTTTTGGGCACTGTTATTTAGAGATGCATTCACAATCACTCTGCAATCCTTCTTTCATTGGTATCCGTCTGCTTATAGATGAACAATAGCGAGGCAGTCTAGTTCACCGCCAAGTTTGTTTAAAGAGCCACTCCGTGAGTTGTTGGAGTCATATATGCCAGACTTAATTAATGGTGTCATTTGATTGCGAAGTATTGACTGGTACCAAAAAGACACATTTTAAATCTTATTGTTTTTTTACAGTGAGAATATGAAGGTAGAACGTCGCAATTATGATCGAAAACCGGACAGTGGCGCGCGTCAAATAGTCTAACGTAATTTTGGAGACTTATCTAAAACAGCCAGGAGGGTAGTTAGGAGTTGGTAGTGTTTGTTAGGTTATATAAATAGTTTCTATGTATATTGGACGTGATATCTACAACTCTGTGCATTTATATGGCTGTTTTTAGATTTTCATGGAAACCAGTATTTGTCATATATATGTCTTTTGGACATGAACAGTTAAGATGTTTTGATTTTATATCACCTCATATGGCATTTAGGTTCGCATCAAAGATAAATAATATGTTATGATAATCACGGAGTGGCTCTTTGAGGTTAATTTTAACAAGGCAGATATGTTGTTAAAAGGGAGCCATCTACTTCATATTTATATTCGACACCGAACTACTCGTTTCGCATCAATAAGATATAAATAGCTTCACTTGGATTTGCCAGTCAGCTGCTGTAGAAGTCACTTCAAAACGAAAACCGTGTTAGTTGCATATCGAAAATATCATATTTTGAATATTTACCGTATTGAAAGTAATAGCCGTTGGAAGGGTTTACAATTTAGCAACCTCCTAAAGCTGATGCTAAAAGTTTCACAGAGTATGTTTCATAAATTGAGTAAATGGCTTAAATGAGAGCAAAAATATACCTATATGTCATGACCTAAGTTCAAACCGCCTTTCTAAAGTTACAACTTTATCGCTAAAATGCAAAAATTATTATATTTTCTTGTTTTCAATAACTTTGGTTATCGATAAACGGTCTTATAGTTTTTAAGAAGTCGAAATTCTGCGTCCAATTTACATGTATTTTAGATATATATGACAAACCTTACTATATTTGTCGATGTGTCTGCTGTATATGTTTCCAGAATTACGTTTGAGTCATTGACGCTTGCCATTGTCTCGTTTTTCGATCACAAATCTCGACTTTCACAAGTTTATTGCCACTATACTGAACTGACATGCGTCAAGATACTAATTTTCGGAAACAACCACTACTCTTGATCAAATAAGTCCATTTATAAAGTTTGACATTTGACTCCAAAAACATACCCTATGCCTCTTTAAAGGAGGAGAGCCGGTGCTTCATTACGCCCTACCCTCTTCGTGCTATATTGAGTGAAAATGTGTAAACATGGAAGCATACTAACGAGGCGTGTGTCAGAAAAGATACTTTCATATTCATAAGTAAACATTCACGAGCAGGTGAAATAGTACTGTCCTTAAGTGCTGTCTAGGTTCCCTTTAGTCTGGTCTTAATGGATATATATGATAAGACCAATGGGTTTACATTTAAAAATTCTTTTTATCATACATACTTTGGGCGGAGGGGTTATAAAAGACCAAAATTTGAATCTAATTGGATAGGTATCAGCGCAGTGAGTTTCAACAAGCGCCTCGGTTTCGTTGAAACGGAAGGAGAAATTCAACCGGAGCAGAAGCAGATCCTAAGAGACCTGGAAGTGGTCTTGGAGTCGACCGCAGCTTCCTTCAGAGTCCACCCAGCTCAACTCAAATACACCAATCCAGAATTCAAGAAGCGCTTTTATGAATCGGCTTACCGTGTTATGAAGTACGTTTTGTTATAAAAGGTTTTTCATCCTAGGTTCCCTTCAAGTAACAAAAGGCAACTATGACAGTTGTTGCTGGTGAACCATATGCCATTTTTCTCTTGAAATTAAGATATCCTTAAAAACCTTAGATTCTGTGTCAGTACAATAACACATTGATAGCAATAAACCAGGATTTTAAAAGCAAATACATTCTATCCAAAGTATGACGTTGATTTTTAAGTAATTGGTTCACAATGGATGTTCGTTTCATTACAATTCTGAGTCCATTAAAACAATTACAGTATTCCTAATGAAATGACTTAGGAGGATACCTTTTCTTCTCGTCCTTTAATTTATGATTTTTATTGAAAGAAAGTTCCAATTTCTTCAGGAGTACAGACGAATACTACCGAGACGCAGTCGACGTAATCAAACAGCAGGAGAAGGACGGGACACTTGTAGTTGACAAACGCAACTTCATGATGTCCCTGATGACGTCGGGAAAAGTGTCCCCGGAGAATATGTCCGGCATTGCTTTCAGTCTCTTTGTGGCGGGCACTGACTCGGTAGGTGGCTTTCATTTATACTCCTTCAAAAACAAGTATTGCAACTTTCAATGATCGTCGCAATACAAATTACTAATATTCCATAAACAAGGATCTAATTCAGATGAAAGTGTGAACAATTTCTGAACAAAATCTTTAGTATTTATTAATTACTAAATCGATCATTTTAAAATTGTCACCGGCATAAAGTTTGTAAACGAGCCAAATGTCATTATCGGAAAGAGTTTGCTGTAACGGCAAGTTTTAGTAAGAGGAGATGGAAGTCGACTTTTACTGACTTCGAGTGATTACTGACGCCACATAAATAAACCAGTAGAGAAAGTCACTATTTGGCGGAAACCCAATAGGCACAAATCGTTACCCCAAAACGTCTTCTCTTTTACTGTACAAGATGCTGAGCTGTCTATGGTTGGTTCCATTTGATTTTGGTATTTCCTTTTGCCAGACGAGGTTTAATATAAGTGTAAATTCCTAATATATTGGTCTCTACATCTGTATAGGGGCTACACCTATGGAGACTCGAAAAAGTAAAACGGAGGTAAACATAAACTAACGCTAATATTTAATTCTCTTTTCATAAGGGTTTAGGTTGATGTTTACCTACGCTTTACGTACTAAATCGAGTTCCCATATCTTTATTTCATAAGCAGATTATGAATAAATATTTTTGTTAACCGTGCAATACAGTAGTCGCATCAAAACATCTTAAAACTGCCCGGACGCAGCAGATGGTTAATAATGACTGCTTCACACCTTGTTGCAGACAGCCCGGACTCTGCAGATGGTTCTATACAACCTGGCCAGGAACCCAGACAAGCAGGAGAAGTTGTACGAGGAGATCCAGAGGACCATGGGCAGGTCGGGTCCACTCACAGTAGAGGCTCTAACTCAGATGACTTATCTACCAGCGTGTCTCAGAGAGTCGTACAGGTGCGTGGAAATAAGGAACAGTGAGACGCGAGTATTTCGGTCGGAATAAACCGCCAAAGCAATTCTAGTTTTTTAAAAGAGTTGGTTTTTTTCACATATAAAATGATACTTTAGCGAGTTTGCAATGATCACTACCGAAATCAGTTTAATCTCTTTCCAAAAAGAATTAACCGTATTTGTTTTAATGTGTTTACACGGAGAGAGCAAATTGATTTGATTATATGTCACATTTTGTACAAAATATGAAGTTTGAGTGATCAATCAATCTAAACAAAGCCAGTTTTGAAGCCATGCATCACTGGTAGCAGCACTGATGTAATTCCACTACTCTTGCCTTTGACTGAAACAGTGTAGAGTAAGTTTAACTTTATTCATTCTCTTGCCCAGGACAATCTATCCTCTGGTGAACGGGACCCAGCGCTTTCTGTCCGAGGATATCGTGCTGCGGGGTTACAGAATCCCAGCTGGGGTAAATGATATCTCACCTATGTGGTTAAACACACTCGGTGTAATATTAACTATATCTGTGATTTTGACCTTTTTATGTTAACCATTGGTTCTGCACAATTCCGACATTTCTTTTAACGGAATAAACCAATGTAGTTTGAAAGGAGAATCCCTTCGGGGTATTTTCTATGGAAACAAAATAAAATGGGACTTTCCTGTCTATTCATATATATTATTAATAAATGATTATAACACAAGACAGTTGAACCATAAACATTTGGTAAATTTAGATTTGACAACTTGATAAATAAGAGCGCAACCAGTCAATAATATAAAGATGAGAAATGAAGCCTATGTCGCTACGAGGGTGAAAGCCTTGCTACGGCATTACAAAGCATTGTTGGTTAGTCGTTTCATAAGTCATTTGTAAATGTAAGGATATTATATCCATTCATCCACTCCCGAAAAAACAACATGGCGGAACTATTGCCAACAGAACTGACTCTTTAACAGGACAAACACACATTTGCAATCACGCCTTTTGCTTCCAATCTGAAGTGATTAATTTCCAAACAATTTCCACATGTTATACACTATCTAAAAGAAGTAGTTAATATTCACTTCAAGTGCATTGTCCTAGTGAATACAACTGGTTATCAAGGGAAGCCATCAATTTAGTTCTTAAAGAAATCGACAAAGATTTTCTCGAGATGAAATACTACGTGCCCCCGGTATGCTACAGATCGGCACAACACAGACAGTTATGACGCGAAGTCTGAACGTTTCACAGTCAGTCATTAGTAGATTATAGACTAAATACCATGACAAACAATCTGTTAACCAAGGGTGACCTAGGGCTCAGGATAGATTTATCCCTACTATAGCCCAAGAAATTGTCTCAAAACAGCTAATCAAATAAGATATAGACTTCAAGCAGATGCTTGTAGTAAATCAAGTTACCAGACCATCAGAAATGACAGCAATGGACAGCGCATACATCATCAACAAACCACGATCCTCAAAGAACTTGACACTGCATTGCAAAAAGAGTAGAATAATCTCAATCAAAGTAACTTGCGACGCTTCAAAAGGAGCACGCCACGTCGGATCCTTGACTGTTTGGACAACAGGGCGGTATTAACCCATTATTGGTTTGTTGATTGAATTGTTTTCACCGTGTGGTAAATTTGCAGATCGACCTTTAGTGTAGTATGACCTATATACCACGGTATGTCCTCGTGTCTGTGGAATTATCAATTGTATGGAATAAAATACATCATGCTCCTAATTCTTCTTCATTATTTGTTCCGTTCTCGTTTTCACACGTTGCCTTTCATCAGCCATCAAAGTCCAATATACTCTACTTATTTTGGGTATTATAAGTCATTTTGAATTAATTCTCTTCAGATTGGGAATCAAAGGCAAGGTGTTGTTAAATGCTGTGACTTCTCTCATATTTCAGACATCAGTGTTGATGATGAATCAAAGGACGAGTATGAATCCAGAATACTTCCCTAACCCAAAGTCCTTCATCCCGGAACGATGGCTCAGAGACGAAAGTGGCAAAAGGGCTACAGATATACCATCAGCTGCAGTTCGTCCTTTCGGTTTTGGCAAGCGAATGTGTCTGGGCAAAAGATTCGCTGAACAGGAGATATATTTGGCAGTTTCCAAGGTTCACTAAAAGTTTCTTTAAAAACCTAAAACTACGATGTCCTGTCACACAAAGCAATAATGTGTAATGTGTAAATGCAAGGACACATGTTCTATACAATCAACATGGAACATATGTTCTTGCATGCGCCCCTTCGGTGTAACTGTTTATTCGAAACTCCTAAAATCTCACTCCTGTATGCATACCTTACATTCGTTAACGAGTACACATTCAATACAATAGTGGACAATTGTAAGCAAGCTATACCGACACTGTTCATAAGAAATTTCAATGAGATTCAGGTATTCAAAAAATTGTTTAAGTTTTTAAGAATTTGTTTTATTGATGTACAACTTCTATATTTTCGTACATCCAAAAAGATCATTGTCTGCCTTATCATATACTGCCAACTTCTATAATGCCCCTTAAACAATTAATTATGGATTACAAATGCTCGAAATACAAACTCTTTGAAAGCAATCTCCGTTTACCTACGATATTATTGCTGCTTCAGTTGAAACTATTCCTTTTCCAGATCCTACAGAATTTCCGAGTGTCTCTACCTGCCAATGAGAAGTTGGTAACGGACAACAGCCCTTTCACCGGACCGAAGGTGCCGCTTAACTTTATCTTCCCTATACGGACTTAGCTGCAGAGACAATCTACAAGATAGAACATTTCATCGATGATGTGTCAAAACTGTTGAAAATTGGATACATTATAACCTTGACCCGATGGTATAGTATGAATATGATGATGTTTTTCTCAGAGCATAATCATGATCATCATCAAAAGTATTTTTGTCCGGCTACCAATATAGATAATGACCACCTTTGAACCTTTTTAAGTGGCTGATATCTGTTCTATGTCATATGTGTAGAAATGTGATCATTGTATTTTATGACCGTAGAGGTACTAAAGTGTAAGGTCAATGAATCAATTCACATGTATATGTAGATTTGTAAAAGCAAATTTTTGGTTTGTTAAATAAATGTTGTAATCATTTAAACTGTTTGATAGAGTTAAGACATTTCATTTCAACAGTTTGATAGACATTATATATGAAAGAGATAAAACATACCATTTATACTGACTTAAATTCAAATCATCCATTGAAACATTTAAATTCATTCGATAATGACAACTAGATAATGACAACTAGTGAAGACGTTACATATGTACACAAGCCAAAATCATGACTCCCATTTATATGTATATCAGTTTAAAAGCCAAAAAAACTTTCAACCCTAAGCTATCTTTCTGTCCCTTTCATACAATTTTACAAAATCTTGTTTGTCTTTTTGGTAAAATGTTTGCTTTCCAAGCATAATAAAAACTTTACAACTTTCTATTGTCACAATACTGAACCAGTTTGCTGCAGGTGATAGTCTTCTGCAACATTCAATACATTTAGAATAAGTAACACCACTAATAACAGTTCCACAATCAGCCTAATGTGCAACAAATAAATGAAATAAAAACAAAAATGAATAATAAATGGTTTTTATTCTCCATCAAGACATTTTAACAAGACTCAAATGCTTGATTTTGTGCTGAGTGTTACTAATTACAAAGATCAATGCATAAATTAGGTTCTTCATTGATTTCAATCTTTGATGATATACAAAACCGTCAAATAAAAACAAACAGTGCTCTTATAAACATTTCTAATTATATTTACAGGTTTTGATCTCCAATACATTAAAAAAAATTTACTGAACTTACTTGTATTATAATCTAGTTTTTTAAACATTTGTGAATATTTTTTGGAGTCAAAAAGCTTCATTCAGTTTTATGAAAAAAGCCTTAACAAAAGTAAAAACATTGAGTCACACTTCTACATGCACATGTTGCATAAATACATAGAGAATCTCACCCAAGTGTCTTCTGAAAGTTCTAAAAGTTACAAATATCCGAGGCTTGCCGAGGATATTTTTACTTTATCAACAAGTGTTGATATATTTGATATCAGAAGACACGAGGGTGAGATTCAATTTATCATCCAAAATCATTTTTCATTTCATTTCCGTGAAAATGTATATTTTAAAACACTGCACTTCTCCAAGACTCTCAGTGCGGTGATGTCATAGCACTGTGACATCGTCATATTTATGACGTAATAGCATTGTGAGGTCATCGCTTGATGATGTAAAACATTTGTGATGTCACAAACTTGACTGTAACAGGGCATTGTTCAAAATCTACTGTCCATACGATATCTCCTAGTACGATATCTCCTTGTACGATATCTCCTTGGAGATATCGCTTGATCCTACACAATTTTTGGACACACAGTTTTGGATGATAAAACATATTTTACAATGATCATAAAGTGAAGTATTGTCGTTCATAAGATATTACAATTTAAGGACATTACAGGAATGCGAATGTGTGCAGAAATAATAATAGAAAAAGAAAATTATAAAATTTATAAACAAGATTTATAATTGTAAGATAAATATTGATAAAAAAATTGATACAATATCTTCACTTAAACAATTGCTTATGACAATGGGTATTGGCAATGATCGATGAAGAAAAAAATATATAAAAAAATTTCTTGAAACTAATAAGAAAGAAAAATTTGTTTATTAGCGATACAGAAAAAAGAACTAAAAAACAGTAGTGACTTATGGAAACAAAAATGTAACCTCAACATTTCATTTTTTTATAACGAACTCAGATAGAGAGAAAACCAATATTTCCAACAGTCCAACTCCAGGTTGATATGTCCGTTTTTCCGTTTTTCTGTCTATAGTTCGGTAAGAAATCGATTCACTCAACCTTTGGAAATCAAGATCATCATTTTGTCACTGGAACTTTAACACTAATATCCAGTCTGATTAAAATCGACCATGTTCCGAAGAATAAAAGCTTCAAAATATTGACTCTACCGAGATTCGAACTCTATGGGTGCGTTCGATTAGACAACACTGGACAACACGAGTGTAAATTTTGCGCATGCGCTCTGGTACTGCTAGAGTCCAGTAAATAAAACGTAAAGTGTTGTTTACATAGTGACGCAAGATGGCGTTCCGGCGTTGCAATCAAATTAAAAGTATCTCCGTCGACCACCAATTCTATCATAAAACTGGGAAAAATAAAAAAATCAATTCCTTTGGTGCGCAGATATTCATTATTGATAATATTTTATTCATTTTCAGTCCTTTAGCAAACGATTGACAACAAAATTTAATGTTATGCTGCTCTTTTTAAAATGATGACAACTACACCCTGACAAATCATTCATGTGCTGTAAATAAACTTATAAATAAAACTGCACTAACTCGTGCAATGTAGCTGATGCAATGTGATATAACTAGATTTACCTTCAAGTAATCAACAATGAACATTATTTGTTCCAATGTAATTTTAAAAAGGGCAAAATATCACATTTCTACATTGTCAACTCACTTTTCCAAATGTTTGGACGCCATGTTTACACCCGCTCACTCCTCGTCTGACTAAGAGTAAATTCGTGTCACCCGTGTTTGACACTAGTGTTCTGCACGAGACGTTTTTTTAATCAAGTGTGGAACACGAGTCACAGGTGTTGTCTAATCGAACGCACCCTATACGGCTATAGCGCACGTAGCGCACGTGCTGACACCAGTTTAGCGCATACAAAACCTAGTCATTAGCGAACCAATCGCATCATCGCGTTTAAAATAAGGATAGCAGCAGTCAATGTTAACGAATGGTGAATGAGAGTTACTTGCCCCTAGCTACCGAATGCTTTAGTTGTGTTTACGTAAGAACGTGCGCTACAGTAGGCTGCGGTCAGACCTAGTGGAGAAGATAGCCGTATAGAGTTCGAATCTCGGTAGAGTCAATATTTTGAAGCTTTTATTCTTCGGAACATGGTCGATTTTAATCAGACTGCACTAATATCAAGGCTAATTATTGCTATAAATTGGCTGGTTGCTTCCATTTCTAGTATATAAATATCTAGTTTAAAATGAATATTGTGTTTGCACAGAATTTCAAGGATACATGATTTTATCCCAAATTTCCATGTCTGAATCATAGTATGGATTAAGTGGAACTGTTTGATCTACTGCCCCCTGATGAAGTGTTGTAAACAGGACATGATATCTCAACCATCATATATATAAAACAAATAAGTTTGGGCATTTATAATTTTGTTAACACGATAAGTGTCTCTATTTATTTCAAACACAGTTTAATTGAAACTCAAATTAAATTCATACAAATATTATGAAAAAGAATTTTTTCCTGATAGGTATCAAATGATTACGGTTACACTATATGATCCCAATGTTAGATCTCAACTTTGTGGCACTCAGATGGTACTGGGTGATATACTGAAACAAAAGGAGACAAATCTCTTTATAAGGACAGGCAGTGTTCTGACATGCTCAGAAGAGAAAATGTTTCTCATCATTCACAATAGAAAGGCAGTTTATATTAGCATGCGAAAGCAAGTGTCAAGTTTCCCGTTAACAAACAACTATAAATGCATCAGAAATTATCTTGAAAGCACCGTCCGAAGAATTCAATCCTAGGACCTCTACATTTGAGTCGTACAGGAAGCTGTGCTGGATGAATATACAACTTGTTTCCTCAAAAGATATCACAATTTTAATCATAAACAATCTTAGGATGGTACAAACATAGTCAGTGACTAAATAGCTCTTCAGGTTGTGAATGATTTAGTATCCAAAGCAAGATGATGATCAGATGTAATAATGTCAATGTATTACTAAGGATGGGTATCGTTCCTCATTTCCGTATTGCAATAAATCGCGATACGGAAAAGCATATTGCAATACGTAGTGCAATTTATTACCCATATGGTTAATCATAAGTGATGACATATTTTCAATATGAGCACATGTACACATATCAATTTTGCCTAGCAACGATTGTTCCAGCGCGAGTTACCGTATTATGTCGTCTGTGACGTCATCAAACCATTGTTCGTGACGTCACTGAAGCGGTCCGCCGCAAAGAAAACAGGCCACTTTCCGTGTGTTTTAAATGAAATAGAATCGGTAATAAAGAAATTATAACCCTCGGAATTGTGTCATATGACTTTTACGAAACTCGTGCGAACTTGTGTATAACCCTCGCTCTCGCTCGGGTAATACAAAAATTCGCACTCATTTCGTAAAAGTCATATGACACACTTTTTTTTTTCGGATGTTCGTGCTATTTTCACTTTGCGAGTTCACACCTTTTTATGTAACGTTCAGTATAATCATGTTTTTTTGGTTACGTATTTCTGCACTTTTACACGGAAACTGTTAATTCTTAAACCTCCGATATATTGTATATTTTCAGAAGAGTGTACCGGTACGTATCGTGTTGTCTCTGTATTGCAATATAGCGATATATCGGTAATACCGCGCACCCTTATGTATTACACAGTGGCAATAAATAATGCCTTTTGAAAAAATTAATCGACATTGAAAATAGGGCCGATGGATGTAAGACAACATCCCAAGTAATATGCTTATTTGGCCTTCAAGGGCTGAAGAGTTAAAATTTGAATTGATTTGTTGCTGAAAACAGTAAACAGATTCACTTAAAGAGTATTATTAATCAGCAAGTGTAACAGAGGCCAATCCATAAAGAAGTCTACATTGAAAGAGCTGTCAAACTCTGAAGACAACAAGCACTATACAGAATCAAACCATCATATTGCTACATTGAACTTGCTCTAAATTGGTTACATAAATAAGATTGGGAGAAAATACATACTGATGAACTAGCGAATCTAAACACAATTGGAAGGTGGGTAGTGCTTGCAAATCAATTAGCTTTCATTTTGCACTAGTTGCTGAAATGACCTTTTCTTCTTGCATATCTCAATAATTTTTCTCAAATTGGTCCATTCGGGAGACAAGACAGAGCAGGGTCAGCAAACTAAGGAAATCATAAGATTGTCTGGGAAATAAGCCACACAGATGATATTAAATTTTGATCTTCGAGACATATGCATGTAAAGGGTTAATGACGAAAGAACAAATAAGTGAGTGAGTGAGTTATTGTTTAATGCCGGTTGGGTAATATTTCAGCCATTAGCGGCGAAAATTAGATATAAAAATCGTTCATCTTATTAATCTACCCAGCTTGATTTCTCTCTGAAGATCTCATGCATGCAGCACCTCTGCCTTAGATATTCCTCTGCACAGTGTCAAGTGCACATTGTGGTCACGTATAAAGCTATCTGATTTGTCAGGTTCTCTTCTACCATGACAAACAACTCTGTTGTGATTTCTAACTTAAATGATCATCAGGTTTATTGTTCAATTGTATGATACTGAAAAACTTCAATAGAATATGAGTTCCAAATCAAGAAGTTGTATCAAATTTGACTTAATAAATTATTGAACATAAAGATATACATATAATGCACTTCAGGCAAGAAATGTCCTGACACTGCCGCGGATACGCTTACGGCAAACTGGACATTCTGCCACATGTCGAGAACACTCCTCACAACATACAAGATGGCCACATGGTAGAAAGGTCACTGCAACCTCTCTTTCCATACAAATTTTGCAGATGATTCGGTCTTCCATTTCTGCGCCAGAACCTGTTTAATAAACAAAATCAATTCCAATCATAGATCAGACGTTCTTCCCTTTAAAGTCATAGTCTCATTTTTGCAAGGCAAATTGTAATAAATGCCGGACAAATAGTTCACCACTCACAGAAATCTTTCCCCTGACGTTTGCAACGATTTTCAGAACTCTGCAGGCATTCTAGCCCTCAATAATGAAGTTCAAACTACCCTACCCTACCCGAATATTATGTTTTTTGCGAGCGTTAGTCCTTACCACGTCATTTCGCTAAGGCCGTGACGAAGAACACATAAAATTTCCCAGCTGAATATCCAATGAAAACAGCTTATAGCTTACGCTTTTTCAAATACTGAAATAACAAAAAGGTGGTTAACTCAATGAAGAATGCGTCTGTAATAAGTATCGGCGCTGCAATGACTAAATTTCCGGTGTTTCGTACTCGCGATGGGATTGCACTTGATTCGGTACCTCATCGGTCTGAAACGGCATACGCCAATAAGCTGCTTCATCCAAAACTGTAAAACGGGCATAAAAATTAAAATCTTTGCAAATGCGACAGGAAATATTTGTGTTAGTGATCAGATTTTGTTCGTGAAGAATAATTAGTTCAGTTTAGTTGCCTTACAAAAATGAGACTATGACTTTAAAGTTACGATTGATAGGAACACCGACTAAAGTTAAACATAATCAATAGACACGGTTGCATCATTCCAAATATATTTAACAGCTATACATAATGTAATTACAGTCAACTAGCATTGACTTGTATGAGACGTCGTCCTGTTCACCTTTCAAAAGGAAAAGAAAGAACTTTGATTAAACAAATCATGTGCATCGTCTTCAAAGGGCCTTTTCAGAGAAAAATAGCAATTCCCATCTGAGTTTTCATTGGACTATAAAGATCTTTCACAGCAGCTAAGAAGCAGCCAATGTTGGAGGAGGTTAAAAACACAAAAAGGCAGGGCCTCCTTTCACAAAGCCCTAAGGTGATCGTAAGTCCTTAAGGCAACCTTAGTGCAATGTTAAAGTATGGGAGTTAAGGTTAACCTTAGTTAAGGTTGCTTTGTGAAAGTAGGCCCAGGGCTTTACATGATGATTGTTTCACGCCTTATAGTTCTTGAATTCTGGTCCAGAAATTAACAGCTTTCACTGACAGACGGACAGACAGAGAGACGGACAACGGTAAACTTTACATCCCCCGAAAACTTTGTTTGGAAAGGGATAATTAGAAGTGATAGTTACTATTTTGGAGCATTTTTATCCCTACTTGCTCACTCACTATGATATAGGACTTTATATTTTATCAATTTGTCATAAAAATGTTCATCTCCATGATTAATCTTTGAAGCTTTAAAGGGAATTTTATCTCAGGTTTTCTGCTCAGTCAGAACATAAACAGATTTAAAATACAGCAGATTCACTTTATCACAATATTATTGCAATATGAGAGCTATTCTTTGCAATTACACATGTACAGTAGAACTCGGATATAACGAACTCCAAGGGACCAGCGAATCTAGTTCGCTATATCCGGTGTTCGCTACTCACGTTTGGCAGCCATCTTGGATTATCAAAATGAAAACGTACATGTCTAAACACAAAAATAACAAAGATAAATTATACTGCACTTCATATCTTTATTCTGGAGGATCAAGGAGCACGATAAAGTTAATGAGGAGCTTTGATTCACCACGGACAATGTTGATCTTACCGCTAATTGAGTAAAGCTGACACTGATTGAGTTCGCTATAAGTGATGTTAATTGACCCTCGGGGCATGAAAATTAGTTCCCTATATCAGATAATTCGCTATATCCGGGTTCGCTATACACGTATAATTTTAATGATATTATATAAAGCTTATGACGGGACTTAAAAAATGGTTCACTATATCCGAGTGTTCGCTATATCCGAGTTCCTTATATCCGTGTTCTACTGTATATCGTGACCTCAATGCCAAGACAATATATCCCGATTCAAGTTTTTTAGGTGACACAATATATGAAGGAAGTATTGCCAGGGAAACAGGGAGACGATTATCATCACGATACCAAAGTTGCAATGCAATACGTATCCCGAATCTATACAGTTTATAAGGAAGAAAACTTAGGAGATAAAAAAACAATGTTATTTCTTTGCTACCAACTTGTCAAAAACGATACATGATTGGAAATCACAAAATCACAGAGACTGAAATGTTTGATAAAATATCAGCGATATTATATATTATCTGATAGCCTTATCACTGTCTTTTCTAAAATATAATAAAAACTTTGTCAGCTTATTATCTATATAGTTATTTGTTTGAACAAATTATGTTTATGGTATCAGGATATATTGTCTCTTATAGTGATACATTGATGTATCATGGACCCTCACGATATGAATATCCTCATATATTGCTAAAGTGTTTTGTATCAATGCACTCGAAACGAGTAGTAGATGATTCAAACATCGATACTTCTCAATGAATAGTTACACCACTAATTGCAATATATTGAAATTCAAAATGTTGTACCATATCCAGCCTACAACAGCATACCCTGGATCCTGATAAGTTTTCTAGGACTGCAAAGACCACTTTGGCAACTTTGACAAAAGTAATATATCCTGGATCAAAATTGGAAGAGGTCTTGAAATTTAATTGTAGTGTTGGATTCTTTGTTGAAATAGACCGGAGTACTGTAATGTTCCTCAGTATACACTTATTTGGTTTTCTTGGTTTATAAGTAGGATAATGCCTGAGCTAAGGTCGAATGAACCTACCAGATGTCCCCGGTGCTGGCGAAGGTGCATTCTGCCTCTCTTGGTCATCCAACACGGCTGACATTAAGGACTCAGCAGTTATATCCGCTCCTTGTCCTGAAATACAATGATAGTATCGAGTTGTATAGAAATGTTGCCATTCAACTCATAAATTCCTTAATTTAATAACTTAATAGTCATACTCCTCAACACTGTTTTTAATTAATAAAAATTTAATTTATTGTGAAATTAATATGAATTTAATCTTAAAATCTATAGTCTAAAATTTGACCTAGCTTACACTTTTAAACTTCATCAAAAGTTATTGAAAGCAGAGCACAAGAATAGGTTTTCTAAATTTGGGCTATATCACACCTCTAATTCTTTTAAGATCCAAATAGACCCGTTGAACCACATCCTCACTATATCCCATAGTGGTCACTGCTTGAATCATGGGAGATAACTCATGCACTGCATCTACAGCGAGAAAACTTTAATCAGGGCAAGGGTTTATACAGGGACAAATCAATTAGGTATGTTTGCAGCTGAGTCAGAAAAGTATATTTCCATTGATATGCAGAGTTCTTTATCTTCTATGCTTCAAAGATCTTTTACAATCTCCCAGTTTTTAATCCCTTACTTTCCTATCATAACATTATTATGTATGTCTTAAAACAACTTACTCTGCTATTAGGATTAAAATTCTTATACCAAACATCTTTGGATAAAGTTCAAAACTATTTTTCTTGGTTCCAAGGAACATTAAAAAAAAGAATCTTTTGATCAATGATAATCTTCATTAACATCACAGAGGTGAATATCATTGCAAGCAAATATATATCAACACCGCATAGCCACTAAGATTTGCAATGAAACCTGACTTTTTAAAAAAATAATTACAAAACTCTTACTCTGATGTTAAATGCAAATTTGAGTTTTAAATCTTTAAAAAGAGAGTTATGTCAGCTCTTGATTGTCCATCTTGTATTGGCATTACAAAAAATGACAACCTTTTTCTAATTTCACCAGATATAGTTAAAATATATATAGATAGAAAAGAAATATATATATATAAATAATGAATAATAAGAATAATCAGAAATGGCTGGTTATGCTGTAGCAAGGTTTTCCACACCAGGATGGATGGCTTCTTTTATCAATGGTTTTCTTTTTGAGCGAAAGTGTGCCATAGATACCTTGTCAAATTGTGAAATCTTAAGCAGCAACAATATTCAATTCAGTATAATTTTTCAAGTATCCTCATTTTGTATGGCAGAAATGCTAATTTTGTGTGTTAGTAACCTCGTATTAATGACATATATAAATATGAATGTCAACTCAAATGTTTTTTTTCACAAAAAAACCCTGATAGGACTGAAAAGAACAAACCTTTGATATTTACTAGTTCACCTGTCTAGCTTATCTCAAATTAAGTGAGCAGGATTTAAAACCCATGCTTTAAAAATGAATATGTTTATCATTATGCTATCCTGATTTTAACATTCAACAAAATACTTACTCTGTGGAGGATTCTCCCTTTGAGGAGAGGCTGGAACTGACTGAAACAGATTGAAGATATAGAACCGGTTATCTCATATGACATACTTCAAATAAGGTCATTCATTAATATCTCCTTTCTGTTTTGCTGACTTCTTCATGGTTTTGTAGATACATCTTGGAAAATTATGAAGAATGAAAAGAAATGAAATAATTTCACTATAATCGCATCATAGCTGCCTGTTGCGTTGAGTCTTTCTTTGGACATTGACACTGACTTTCTGAAAATACTCTGTGATTTTATGTTAAAGAAAGATAGATAAACTCTTAAAGTGTCTATTTGATACACTTTATTTTGGTATTATATATTACCAGATCCTAACATAAACTTTGTTGACAACAAAGAAATGAAAAGAACTTACTGCTGCAGCCATGGCAGACCTGAAATTTGCCTCGATATCATTGACAAACTCATCTCCCTTCTGCTCCCTGATGTACGGACAGCGAGGAAACCAGCGCGCATGTTCAATCCACGGATCGTCTGACCTTTCCCAGTTTCTAAGTGCTCCACCACAAGCAAAACATCTCATACTGTCGCCATGCCCTGTGTAAACATTTGAGTTGCTCTGTATATTCTATTTGTTAGTAATTCGAAAATAATAATTGTTTTATAATCAAAAACAATCATTAGGGAAGAATAAGACATATTTCATAAATATCAACATGGATTACACATCCATTCACTTGCACCCATGAGCCTTTGTATTGTAATCCATGAAGAGATTGATTTCATTCTGACAAACTTGACAAAATGTTTAAAACATTAATTCAGCTAATCGAGATCAGTTTATCAATTAGCTGATATGAACCTACTGACAGTACAATAAATTATTTCAATTGCATATCTATCTTGCAAAAACAAATGAAAACATCCCACTTACATGTACACAGATCTCTCTCAGGCTAAGATGATCATATCTTAATTTTACAGCTAAGGTCAACATAGCACTAAAGGGGCCTGATTCTGGTAAATCAAACTTTCTCTACTGGAGCAGTTTGATCTCTAATTCCCTATTTACATATGAAGGGGCTCCCTATTAACATTAGTCTTCTCATTTCAAACCTATAACATATGTATCAGTATAATCTAGACATTATTGACATTTTTTTATAAAAACTGCATGATTATCTAAATATGTGAAACTAAATTGCCATTTAAGAAAAAAATAATTTAAACATATAAAGAAAATTCATGTTTATGCAATTGATTGTAAAAGAAAGGTTCTTATTTTCGAGGGAATTATAAAGTAATTGATAAAATAATCTCTGTGAATAAAATCACCAAAGTTAAATCATTATAAAAAAATCAAATGCAATTTGAGGTCATATAAGGGGTGGTTTCTTATTTCTACAGTAAATTGAAGGTAACGTTCAAACACGAGAAACCTTCAATGCATTTTCCATTTCCACATGTCTCATCGGTTACTTTCCAACTATTTAAAGGGAAAGTAAGAGCAGAATGGGCAGTAATACATGAAGAGGGACTAAATTTCAATATAGACATATGCAGTACTATTTCAAAATGAAAATAGCAGTGAATTCTTCAAATCAGTTCAAATGTAAGAAAATATTACTAAATATTTAGAAAATAAACCTTTTTAGATGCTTTTGAATTTTGAGTATTCATTTATTATGTGTTTTGCATATCTACATATTCTTGGTCAGCATTGGAGATTGAAATAATTTTGCCAGAGTATTAGAGTTACCTTGATACTAGAGTCACTTGCCATTGGAATAACTCATTTTGAACACCAAATGTACACTTACCTGTAAAGAAGAATCCTGCCTCAACCAACTCCCTTCTATCCTGTACAACTGAGGAGGGCAGAGCAGTCATAGTCTCCATTCTTTTCCTCGCATCTTTCATATGAGCAAATTTCAAACTTTCCAGGGACTGTGAACTCCCAAAAGATGTTGGCCTTGACATAGAGGATCTCTGCAGAGGAATATTGCCCACATCCAACCCTTTAATAAAGTCACAATATGGAAAATGTTTCCTATGCTCCTTGTCTGGATTATCATTCGGGAGCCAGCTCTTTAAAATGCCATTACAAAAAACACATTTCACACGATCGGAAGGTCCTACATAATAGAAGCCTGAACGTGCAAGTTGTTGCGGATCAACAGGAGAGGCTAAGGGATAGGGAGCGAAAGTTTCAAGTCGTACTGCCTCACTTTTTAACCGATCATGTTCTGTTAGTGAATTCATCCTTTTCTAACATTCTAACATTCATTCTACACCATCCAAAGACCACCTTCACAGCCCTTCTTGCAGAACTTCATCTTGCTTTTGTTTGAATTCCTCAAAAGATCTGTAGAGAAAATGGTATCATAATTAAGAATCAATTACAAGGAATATTTTTCAACAAACCAATACTTTGTAGGCACCTGGTTCTATTTATCAAACATCTCAAAGTCTATAGGATTTCCTTAAAAAAATTTCTCGACAAAGTACCACGTTTTTGCTTGAAACTAATGCTTTTTACATTCACCGTAACAATTCATATCAATAGTATGAACATATATAACCCTGCAAAGTATATCATTGTGTTTCGGCTTCATACTGGTGTAAGAATCATGCTCAGTCCAAATGCTTCTACTCATTTGTAGAAATGCTTCAATTCAGAAACGGTAATAAATTATACTGGTTTCAATTCATTCTGGGAATCTCTCCACATGCTTGTGAAAACTTAATGAAAATATACTTTTCTTATTGTGTATCTGATGGAAATTGACCTGAAATGTTTTTATTCAACTGTCTGTAGTTTACAATAAACATTCCCTGAGCTGTAATTGGAAATGTAACTACAAAATGGAAATAAAGAAATATAAAAAATCATACTGGTTAGTTCAATGAGACACCATTTGTCCTCTGTTAAAATCAACATGTCCTCAATCTTATGTCTCAGTATTATTATATTTTGATAAAACTTAATGGTGCACGCTAAATTGCCCCTAAATTAGAATGTTAGCAGTCAATCTCCTCAGTATCAACATCAAGCATAAGTCCCTAAAAAATTCATATTACTAAATGGGTATCAAAATTTATCCTTGGCTGTTATAACATTTAGATTTTGTGTTGCAGATTTCTTTACATTACTCATTGAATTTTTCATTAAGGTTTTTTATGTGACAGCATAAAGGTTTTACATAATATGAGCCAAAAATAACCCCTTGAGAGTCCCTGACAACTGCTGCACAATGTAATCTGTAAACATAGTTACAATATCAGATGAAGTTTAATTGACAGTAGAGTTGTTGAAATTGACATGAAAAGTCATAAAAATACAACTCTTTCATTGAAATGAAAAAATATTCCCTAATGATCATTGCAAATTGCCTGAATCATAATTAAGACGACACACCCATCAAAAGAGCAGACGTGACGAGATAACTTTTGTCTTCTGCGTGAAACTAGTAATGCATGCTCACCCATATTGTAGGTGTAGTTTAAATTGCAGCGTTCTGATAAGTCTTTGCCATGTTTTTTCACAAACACGAACTAAAAACACTGTGATTGTGAAATGAAATGAATACGCCAACACAACAGCAGGGGAATCCCCCAAACATACCAACACACGTCATAAAATGGCAAAATGCACTCTGCTTCGTAACCATTGTCTGCATGTAGCACACTTTACATTGATTTTTCAATAGACCATGAACATTTTTTCTCAATATTTTTAAAACTACACTTCGTGAACGTGTCAGTATACAATATTTTCAATACCTATAAGAAATTACTTCCGGTTCGACGCAAACTCCCTACAGCCTCCGACGAATGCATGCGATGTGTGGAGTGGCAAGGTAACTCGCAACTGCAGATCGAAGGCAACTTTTACTTTCTTGTTTTTTTCATGGAATAATTCTTGGACGAGACACACTAAGCTAGGGACATTAAAATTCTTATGACTGCTTTCTAAGCAGGTTACCATCGAAAAAATATTTATACTTACAGATTATTTCAAAATTTCGTATTGCTTTAAGACTACTTATAATTATGTTCAGTGCGCATAAAATCAACATGAACTATTTTTTGAAGTATGATAGATCTTGTGAATAGCAAATTAATGATATTTCATAGGTCGCTTTAGAATAAAACTTATATAAAAATGTGAATATGTACATGTATTCTGATCTATGATGGTTCAATATTTGATAAACAATAAACAATAAAATATTTGGAAATCAATGAAACCTATATTGACGAATTTTGAAAATGCTGACATATGTCGACACTTCCATGACATACTTTGTATCATCGTTTTTGGCCGTTTTTTTGTAGCCTTGTCTCAATTAAACGTTAGTGCTGATAGTGCAGCAGTTAGTAAAAACCCGGACTTTTATAAGAGAAGGTACGTACTGTGCTGCACATAAATATGCATATGAACATTACTAACTAGACCTGTGAATTGTGGCCTCAGTGGCGAGACAATATATCCCGATTCCAGTTTTATTAGGCGAGACAATATATCATTGAAGTAGTGCAAAGGAACCTGCGAGACGATTATCATCACGATACAGTAGTTGCGATTCAATACGTATCCCGATGCTCTATTGTTCATGAAAGAAGAATATATAGGACATAGAAAAGTAATGTTTTTTCATAGATACCAAACTGTCATAAACATTACATGAAGGGAAATTGCAAAATTAGAGAGGTTGAGAAATTGCAGATAAAATATCATAAATATCATAAATGTTAATATGTTTGTGTGATCACTCTAATCTCTGAAATAGAGTTATTTGTTTGTAACATATTATGTTAACAGTATCAGGATATATTGTCTCTTATGGCGATACATCGATGTATCGTGGACCCTCACGATATCAATATCCTGATATATTGTCTAAATGTGTTTTGTATCGATGCACTAGTATCGCGTAGTAGACGATGCAAACATCGATACTATCGATGAATCGTTACACCACTATTACTAACCTTAGTGTGGATCAAAGTTCAAGGTAACCCTAAACCAAGAGGGGTAGAATCTACCGTAGATGGTATTAAGTTACGAGTCATGTGCAACGAGACGGTGAATCACCCGTGCGGCAAAACGAAAGCGAAACTAGGGTACCGATTGAGACAAAGTTATTTCTATATATTGCGTTGGTGTGTAATTGAATGTTTATCGAATCAAAATGATGTAAAACTGGTCTGCATGGACAAGGACATATCATTTTGACGTGGTTTGAATCGAATATATCAATTGCTAATGCTATTGTTTGATAATAAGCTTTGAGGAAGCGATAGGATAAAGGTAGGTCTTACGACATATTCTCGATTTGATTCACCTTACGTGTTTACATTTGTGGCACAATGATTCGTCCTTTGGTTGTTGGTTTTTTAACATGAATGTGTGGAAATTTTACAATATAAACTTTTTAATTCATGATTCATTATTATTATTATCATTATTATATACTTATTAATGGTACAAGAAAGATGAATGTTGAACCAAAGCTGATTACCAAGAAAGAAAAGGCGATAATCGATACACCATTTAGATTGACGCTATTGTGTATTGTATATTTCACTGCTATGAGGTGTATTAACAAAAATATTCACTTTTTAAAATGGGTAAAATCAGTCATGTTTATGTATAGAATAAGATGTACTTTTGGTTTCAATTTCCATTGACATGTATTCAAGGTATGATCAAGGGAGACAACCGAATGGGCTAACGACTTGCAAACGTTTTTTCCCCGTACCAGGATTTCAATGTTAATAACACCGTCAAAATGCTTATGTTTAAAATTTGTTATATCTTCTTTAATGCCAATTCTTATAAACTAAGTTAATTTTTGCTTAAATGCAACAAATATGACCACCGCTTTTATTTATTCTTGTATTATATAAGTAACAAGGGGGTATGCGTACTAAAACCTGAGAACGAACGACTATTATTCCCTTTATTCCTTCGTCTATCATTTTTCCTGGAGTGATCTTAAAATATGGAAATTTTCCCTATTCTTGGTAGATTTGCCACGACCTGTAAGAAATGTTTTGATATAAAAATTAAACGTTTATTCTTTTATACAAGAAAAATGTAACATAAAATTGAGCAAAAAATGAAAGATCCTTCAACACTCATTATCAACTTTCGGACAATACCTGTCGGTAAATACTGAGTATTAACGTGTTGCAACAACATACATTTAGAATCTTTTAATGTTTAAACGTAGTAAATCAAGTTCAGATCAAATTAATGAACATTTATGCAAAATAAATGCTAAACGCTATAAACTGTATTTTTTTCATAGGCATTTCCATTTTTGTATGAGGGGTCAGGTGAGTGCAGCCAACCGTTTATGTTGTTGTTTTAACCGTTATGCGTTTTGCAGTTATGCATTTTGGGACGATACCAATGATGTTGTCTGGATTTTGACAGCGGCCATTCGTTTTTTCCCCAAGTTTAACTAATGTAAGTTATCTTTTAAATAACCGTCTTTTCTGTAACAGCTTTATCTGTTATTGGAAATACTATTGTTGTTACTGAAACGAATCATTGATACTTTGTTGCTTAACCTACGTTGATAGAATTTACAATTACCTTGTAATAAAACCCATGAGAGTTCTTAATTATTTATGGATGAAATTTTCCTTTCTGCATCAGATCATACTGTTTTTAGACAAGGGTTGTTACTGGTGTGTAACTGCGAAGACAATTGAATAAAAATCAGTTGATTAATATAATTCCTGGTTGTTCTTTGTTTATCTGAATAAGTAAGCAACTGATAGATTGGCTATCAAATATAAATATTTTGCATTACAATTAATATTTTCCAAATAATTTGTATGTGTCAAGTTTGGTAGAACTTAAAGACATAAGTTGTTACTGCAAAGACAATAATTAATTAATGCTACTTAATATTTGTGTTTCATTCCTGATACATTTAAGTTTTCAATAAGATTATGAGATAAGAAAACATTGTCGTCTACGCAATAGTCTGATTTTTAACATTGTGTAATAAATGAATTGTAAAAGGCTGTTGTTTTAAAGACGGTACTGGTGACAATGGCTAAAAGTATGACATATAGGCAAATACAGACCAGTTTGCATGAGCATGAAGTAAACGATAATAAGATTCTTCTTAATATGCTAAATGTGACATGACTCTGAAAAAAAAAGAGGAATTGTTTTTTCTAACGATGCCTTTTAAGAAGATAGCAAAAGCTATGACTGAACTATTGCTGCAAGAAAAAGTATTCTGTACGGAATTTTTTATTCTAATCTCATTCAATTGCTTAAATTGGCCTAATATATATATATATATATATATATATATATATATATATATATATATATATATATATATATATATATATATATATATATGTCAATTACACAAATGTCAGTAATTAATGAAGCAGTGGATCCCACAACTGAAACAGTTGGTTCTAGCACTAAGTCTAGTACTGAAGCAGTGGTCAATTCAGTGAAAAAAACAATGATGTGGTTCATATTATTATATTAAAAATTTATATAGTCTCTCATAACCTAAATGGGTGGTTTCTGTACTTTAAAATGAAAATGTTTTAGTTTTTATTAAACTCTCGTTGGCGTTTATTTCAGTTTTTTCGAACCTGTTTATTTCAAATGGCCCAGGCGGGACAAATACGACTTATATTCGGAGAACTATCCAAACGAAAGGTAAGCACTTTTTTATCATTGATCAACTTGTCAACATCTATTTCACCCTCATTTATATTATTGTTTCGAACTTGTCCATTTTCGTTTAATATTTTGATTATAATTTACACCTTTCCTTCTTGGTTTTCGTTTACCTTACCATGCCGTGCTCCGACGGCAATTATCATTGTAAAGTAATCGTTTTCAAATCGCAAATGATTAATATAATATCTTTCAGTAAAATCATAACCATGATAATTATTTTCTCCTTAGGTTCATCAACATAACGTATAATTTATTATCTTTTAACCAGAATATTCTGCATAATGTAGAGTATTTCACAATAAGGATTCGCCCGTACTTAATTCTTTATTTCACATCATGGGTTCCTTTTCGACATCCCTTTTTAACAAATCTGCCAGTTGTTTCTTTTTGACGAAGTTTGGTTTCGTTAATACACATCTTTCATGTCTTGTTTCTAAGGCTGATGTCATCGTCAACAGCGTCGGTAACGATGCTAATCTTTCTACCGGATCAGTTTCTTACGCCTTGTTGGAAGCAGGTGGAAATGTGATTCAGGAAGAGTTATCCCGCATTTGTCAAGGTCGCTTAGAGAATGGAACGCTCGCCCAAACGTCTGGAGGCAATCTCAAGTGCAAGAGATTGTTCCATATTGTGATCACTCAATGGACGAGCATCAACGATGAAGCAGAAGCGGTGAGGTTTTCATACCGTTAATATTTCTGTAGAAGAATGACTTTCACTGATAGAGTGAATCTTAATTGCAAGATAATTGATGTCGGACCATATTAATGTCAGGGATTATATATAAAAGAGGGCAAACATATCAGGGTTCTTATTTTTCATCCGCTGCCTTTTTTAAATATATCAATTTGTGAAGGTGAAATGACGCCATTAACAATTTTACCCCGCAAAGAATAAAACTCGATCGAAACGTCGCGGACTCGAAAAAGAAGTTCAATATGTTTTATTTTTACTTTATCACCTTGACGAGATTTGGAAATGCGTTCGTACCACGATTCGTACTGGAAACGCAATCGCTTTCAAAACCAAACGAATACACACAGGGGTTGTGAAATCGAAATGGTATAATCATATATATCAATACGTATCATATGATTATCAATACTGTAATTGATTTTGTAAAACTTTAAAGCATTTCAGAACGGTTCTGGTTTTGACATGACTGCATCCTGCACTTTCAGCTATTACTTTCAATTACTACACATTGCCTTCAAGAGGCGGCCAAACTCAACTACAAATCTATTGCAATTCCTGCGTTAGGAACTGGATACAACCGGTTTCCGGGAGAACGATCTGCCGAGATTATATTTTCAGCTGTGGAGACCTACTTGAAAAACAACCCAAATTCATCCCTGAAAACCATCAAAATTGTAGTTCACCCAAAGGAACCTTTATTGAGACAGGTACTTCCTTTCCATCAATATTGTTTGAACAAGATAGAAAACATTGCTGAATTGCTGTAGAAGAGCATTTGGATCAAAATGGTTTGGTTAACATGTTGTTGAATTGGAGAATATCTCTGAAGTTATGTATACACAGATTTACATTTATAGTCCTTACAAGGTCTCAAAAATGTTATGTTCCGGCAATTTAAAGCTACTATAGCATGTTTTATTTGCTCAGCTTTCCATCATAAAATTTTAGGTTATGCGAATTATATATTCTTCAGAGGGCATGCATCTCATTACTCAATCTGTAGAAGAATAAGGTGCCATATGTACCAGGTTAAAACTCCAGGCGGCCAGTTTAGTGTGTAAACCATTTAATCATTTCAGTTAGGGATTTGACTTCTGTGAGAGGCGTTTAGATGTTTTTGAGACGAATAAAGAACAAGTTCTATGGATTTATAACTTTTTTTATTGCAGTATCCATAGAACTTGTTCTGAAATAAAAAGTTGTAAATCTATAGAACTTGTTCTCTATTCAAAGGGATTCGAGTAGCGTATCGAAACTTGATCTACTACATCTTCGGGTAATAAACGCGTTTTTATTCATTTTGTGTGTACTTGTGTGGTTTTTGAAACAATCATTTTCCTCAGATTTTACAACAGATCATTTTCCTCAGATTTTACAACAGCTTTAGGAACACTGTGAACTACCTTTTTTTTTACCAGTTTCGGCATATATTCAATCTCAACAAAGGATAATTAATGGTTACTTAAATAAGCATTGGTTTAAGGATATGACATAACGATACTATTGTTTGTTTCACGTAAAGTATTTCGAGGCTAGAAGAGATGGACGATCAGTTGCCCACGCGAACTTCATCAGTAAGGAGGTTGTACTCATGAAGACCTTCACACAGCTGGCCGGGAGCCCGGAGCGTAAGTAAGAACATGCATATCATAAAGATCTTTCAGAGGCTTTTCGCGAGGCATCACGCGTTAAAGAACAAGTGAAGTGGAATACTTCAGCATCCTTAAGGGAAAAAGACAAGTCCTATTTGATTCTTTGATGTATAAATCTAGCTTTATTGGTTTTTAATTTATTTCAGCTTGTACAGTGAAAGTGGTTGTTGGAAATTTGGCAAAACTGGAGGTAATAATGAATCTGGAACACCGACATCATATCTTTTCATCCTAACCATACGTCCAGCAATTAACTGAGTACCTTTTACCCCATTAATTAACTTGATCTAAATATTTATAAATAAACATAACATTGTTATATTTGGGATCATACTTTTTGCAATAGTACAAGTTCTTGTACTTCTCTGATCAAGTCCTTAATAGGAAGCAAAACCACGCCCTGAGAGCACACAACCGCCGCAAGCACTAACTGTGTCAACAGTTTACCAACACACAACCAGCTATGTCCAGTACTCATTCACTATTGCAGATGTTTTATCCCTAATGTAACAATGTTCAATTTTTTTCACTTTAAAAAATTTAGATGGACTTGATATCCAAAAAATGTACTTAGTGGCCTTAACCCTATTTAATCTCCAACTCTAATGCTTGTATCCACCAGGCGGACGTGCTAGTGAACACGACCCAGGTGGACCTGATTCTGTCTATAGGAGCGGTGTCCTTCTCGCTGCTGGAAGCGGGAGGGATGGAGATACAACAGGAGTGTACAGAGAAGAGACCGGAAGGACTAGGCATAGGCGAGATGGTCGATACTTCCGGTGGGAAACTTCCTTGCAAGAAGCTCTTCCATATCGTCTTGCCGCAGTGGAACAATGGCCTCAACGACTCGGAGAAGGTAGACAATGGTGGCATCTTTATTCAGATTGAGATAAAGGCTTTTGATTATATGCTGTTAGTTTTTGAATGAAGATGTGACAGAAGCGTATATGGCTCATATCGTACTGAACTGAAGGTTCTTTTGTATGATGTTAAAACTAATCAGTGCGCCTCTTACGAAATCAAGTTGGTGTTTCCCTTGTGGAGTCGCTTTCATTTCCGATTTCATGAGCATAGTATGGTTACCCCAGTCAAAACATTCAGCAGTGTTAAAATAGACTAAAAATCCTGACGTTCTCAAAAAGTAAAAAATTTAGATATACAGACTTCCAACCATAGTCCATTGTAAACAATTGTTTTTTGTTTTTTCAACATAACCATTATTATCTCAACATGTTCGCCTTGTGTGCGACCTCTCTTCTCGAATCATTTTTCTCTTTCCAATACCAATCTCGCGGTATTCTCCAGGTGTTCCAGCGTGTCTTCACAACATGCCTGGAGGAAGCCTCCAAACAAAGACTCACCAGTATAGGGTTCCCGGTGCTAGGGACAGGCTATGTGGAGTTCCCGCCTGAACGTGCTGCACAACTCATGCTCACTGCTCTGGCCCGCTACCTGACTGAACACCCGGACTCCACCCTGCAAACTGTCTACATCGTCGTCCACCCCAAGGACGTGGAGCTCAGGAAGGTGGGAGGATTTGGGTTGGAATCTTTGATACTGCAAAATGATATTAACCATCCCTCCCGTATCGAAATTGTCAATGAGGACTTAATGAAACAAATCGTGCTACGTTGATAAAGGTTCTTTTGGTTTCGATGCCCAGTCCTCTACATCTCAATAGTTGGTAGAAGTCGTATTGCCCAATTAGAGTTACATGGTGATAAATATATGTATGTGATTTTCAAACTCAGATTCTGGAGTCACAAGTCCAACGTGGAATGGAGATAATCAACTCAGTAACACAAGTTGTCAAAGTCGGTATGTTGAATGTTTGGTGTATTCATTGGTTCTGCATCCATCATGTTTTTATATTGATCTGAAGTGATTTTACTATAATTAAGAGATATTCGCTATTTACATTTTCGATTTTCAAATTCAAAGAATCGGTGATATCTCTTTTTAATATCATCCCTAATGTTTGTAAATCAATATAGCCCACGTTCATGATAATCAAAATGAAAACAAAATACTTTGTATTTATTGTAATTCTGTTGACAAGACGGATCCCAGGTCCAGCTCGGGCCTACAAACCATGTGGTTGCCGGGAAAATCATAAAGGAAGAGGTTTGCACACATCCATTTTCCTCCTTTATTATCGATAACCTAAAGCCTCTTTAAGAAAAAGGAAAAGGTGCATATACGAGTATCAATAACGTGTAACTCTGTGTCACAGATTGGTTCACTGCGTCTGCGAGTAAAGCAAAACTGCACGAACTGTCTTCTTTTACATTCTCCCTTGTCTTGATTTTAACTGCCATCACAAAAGCAATTTGACGGTACAGGTGTTCTAAAGTTGACCGCAACTCCCCCCTCCAGATATAGCTAGCGACAGTCTCCATCTTTTTCTTTTTTATCCTTACTGCTTATAATCTAAAACCTTTGCAAAATTGTTATGGCCCCCGCAACCACTAAAACTGTACACCTTATCCTGTGATATATTTTGGTCGTGTAATACTCTCTCTTCCATCAGACGTATTAGCGATAAAAGGGAATTAAAACCTAAACCTTAAGGTTATACAACTGCATTGCAATATTTATATAACATTAGTTAGAGTTCCATTTATCAGACTAATAAGATATAAACTAAACTTTCCTCTAATTTAATTCTGTATTCCTTTTTTTAAAATACCTTGGTCCGCTACTTAAACCCGTTGTATTTTCATGAAGTTGTACATGTATGCTTACAGCATTATTGATAAACGCTGATTATTTCTTTTATTTTAATATTTTCTAAAAAGAATTGATAGTTTAAATTTGGTGACTCACACACTGTAAACGTGTATTTTATAAGATTTACACGAAAACTAAGAGATATTCACCTAAGAAATATACCGATCATGTGAAATCTCTTTTTCAAAGGATTTGTTCACCGAGTCGCTGTACGTGGAAGGGGAACGCGAAGCATTGACGGGAACTGCAGTTAAAATCTTCAAGTTCACAGCTGACACAGTGAAGAGGATGTCCCCAGAAGATTACCACTACAGACTGGTCGAGTCCCAGGTTTACAAGCGCATGTTACATGACCCAGAGAACAAGTAAATAGAAAACTCTCATCAAGGATTTCATTCCAAATACTTTTAGCTGAAAGGCCCGATAAGCCTTCTGGCATGGCATGGCGTCCGGCGCCTGTTCTTCCACCCGTATGTCCGTCCGTAATATTTTTTTTACTGAGATTGTATCTTCTTGAAACTTTGTGTACAGACTCCTTGACTAACGAGGTATTTAATGTATTGATTTGGTGACCCTGTGATCTGTCATCTTCTTCTCCAAAAGCAGACGGCCTAGTAAGATAAACATTTTCAGCAGACTTCTTAACTGACGGGGCATCTAATTCATAGATTTGGTTCCCATGTGACACCTAAAAGGCCACGGGATTCAATCTTTAAAAACGTATTAATTTCCATCTTATTCAGTGGCAAGAGGTCTAGAAACCTGAAACCATTTCTACAGACTAGGTAGCTGCTATATTTGGCGAATCTGTATCTCTGAGTAAGGGCTACGGAGGCCACATCCTTAAACATTATTTGGCTCCATATTTTACTAAAGAAAATGCCCAGAAAGCCTCCTTAGATGATTGGGATTATGATGAATGGATTTAGCGATTCTGTGTTAGCTCATATGGTGACCCTGTGACCATTTAGGTAATGAATTATAGCTACCTGATGAGCTACAGAGCCAATGACTCTATATCTTTATAATAATGGTGTTTACTAATCAGTCATTCATTCTATTTCATTTAAATTTGATTTGACCTTACCTCAGTCTCAGTACAACATTGATAGACTCAGCATTCATCAATGGTAACAAGACGTTTGAAGAAATCCTCTTCGTCTTGTTCAAGAAGCTCCAATGCCTGCCGTGACATGTCCCTTCGATTCTGTTTTTGCAATGGAGTCAGTAAGTGAGGAACCCAGCGTGCTGACACTTTGGATATATGAAACTGGTTATGGAGTATGTTCCATGCACTGCCATAACTCAGACCTGTTTCGTGCATTATCATTTGTAGAGTTACGCGGCGATCTTCTTGAACCAGCGTCTCAACCTTCTTGATGACACCCATGTCATCAGCAAGTGAGGGGCGTCCACTTCACGGCTCATCTGCGAGGGACATGTGGCCTGTTTGGAAATTCCTTTTTCCATCAGTGTCATAGGATAGGCTGTCATTGTCTTAAACAGATTTCACCTCATCATGAATTTGGCGTGCATTATAGCCCTTCAAATGTAAAAATTTAATTACACTGCGCGCCTCAATTTCTCCATAACAGGGGGTACTGTGCTATTTGGCCAACGGACGTAAAACTGGCTGTCGCGAAGAAGACTATTGCTGACCCAGGAACTAGACAAGGATCACTTATACTAGAGTGACCATTTGGTCCGTATTCACCAGTACATTCTTTGTGATAATTGAAACCTTTTGATATCCCCTGGTACATTCGAAATTGCTTTGGTAAGATCCGACCAATTCTTGGTAGATGTAAGGCACGTGTCCTTGTAACCTTCATTTTCCATAAAGTTCGACAATTATATACATAAATTCAAATCAAATCGTACCGACGATTTTCGACCAACGTCGCAGATTGTGTTGAGCGAAGACACGAAGTATGAGATTGGGGCAAGATCTTGATTATTAATTTGTCATGCATATTTGAACAAGAATGAACCCCGCACAGAGCCGCCATGCAATTTTGTCACACGCGTATGGAACGAAAGTTACCTATTATTTACACTCCCTGTAAAACACTGCTCTCAGTTCGATCTTATGTCTATCAGCTTGTCGACCTTTAATCATTATTTGTGCATATGTAAATCACTTTAACGACCAATTAGCATGTGAATGAAAATGTTTATCGCTGTATTGATTGTATCATCATTTTTGTCGTATTTATCAAGATATTTTATCAAAGACACAAGTGAATTATTGATGAATTTTCCAAGGCAGCAATAAATTGGCATGCTGAGGTATGTTCATTGATATCACATGCCACAATAATTAGATTCAAAATGTCAACTATTCCAGATTTGAAGTAACAGGCGTCGACTATGTCGTGAATCCTGCCCTGTTCAGGAAATTCAGGTTAATATTTATTTTGGTTTGGTTTACGCGTTTTTAAGTCATTATTGTTCGTAAATGATGTTGATGAGAAGAACGGATATAAGTTACTCCTATAAAGATGTGAATCTGGAGAAGTAAGTGAAAGAAAATGAGGATGTTAATTGAAGATTCTTAGATATGTATATATTTCGTGTATTATATTTAGTGTTAGTTGAATAGTGATTATTTAAATGATTTGGCTTTCAGTCCTTTGAAATAAATTGATAGATATTTAAACTTTATGTTTGATTGATTAATAATCATAATCGTAATTTTATAACCAGAGCTGCACAGGAAGCGCTGAAGAGGAAGCAGCCTGGTTACGAGATTCCGGTTCTAGCATTCCACGGAACCAAGGACACCAACATACAGAGCATCTGCCAGGAGGGTTTCCGTCAGCCGGGTAGGTTCGTCTCATCAAATAGGCACCAAACGTTATATGAAACAACCCTGGGCATAGTTCGTATTCCTTGAACTTGACCCCTTGTCAACAAATAAAAAATACATGATTTATCCTCTGAACATGAACAGACAGAGACACCAGACTCCGTCGTAAATCCCGCAAGTCCGCTGATTCAAAGATCTATTGATAGTAAGACTCCCTGTATTATGTAAGAAAACCTCAAGTGGTCGAGTGGTGTGATTGTCAGTACAAAATAAGTGCTTGCTTTGCGGACTGACTCTGAGGGCGGGAGCTGGAATCCTGCACGGGGCACGGCCAGGAAAAATGCAAGATTTTGGACAATTTTAAACTTTTATCTGAACATAAGCTACCCATAACCCTGACCAATAAATTGGGTTGCCTACGTGAATCTTGATCACTTAAATATATTTTGTTATTAGGATCTATGTTCAGTTTACAACGTTGGCAATCTAAACTCAATGACAACCCTTAGAACCACGATTGGTATTTCAGATCACCCGGAGTTCGAGGAGAACACGGATGTTGGTTGGTATGGTAACGGAATCTACTTCAGCGAGTACCCCAGCTACTCCTCCCACTACGTGGAGGGAGAGAGCTTGCTTCTACTGTGTAAACTCTTGCAGGGCAGGGTAGGTGTGTCTATAGGACAATAGATATGACCAATATACTTCCATACCAAGGCTTCTCATCCTGATATTGACACCTCTTGTGTGAATGATTAGTTAATACAATTGTTTTTATGTGTTTACATTCCAAGTCATTAAATGAGATGACATTTGTTATGGGCGATAATTCGCATATTTTGTCTTTTTCTATTGCTCTCTGAACCCATTTTTTACATACTGAATTAGAACGGATAATCCATACTTGTATCAGACGCTTCGTTTATACACCTGGAGTGTTATTTCCAGTTTTATAGCCAAAGTATTATCCATTCTAGATCTTCCAGTGCAGTGGTCAGAAGCTAGGAGAAGGGAAGGAGCCTGGGTACGACTCCCACATGGACCCACACGGTCTTGAGATCGTCATCTACGACCAGGACTGCATTCTGCCTTGCTACATCGTACACTACAAGCAGCTCCCCTGTGTACAGCTTCAATTTGAATAGAAAAAATAGACTGTAACTTTGTAACCTGGCTACATGTACATGCATACAAAATCAGTTTGAATAGATCAGCAAACAGCAAGTCATTCCCTATGTTTGCAAATGTTGTGACATCTTCTACGATACCCTGTATCTGTAAAATATCACTATTTTGTCTTATGATGACTTTCTCCGTGAAATGCCTTTGATTTGACCTTTTATGAAGTCATCATACAGATTGGTTGTGGTGACGGTGATGAACATGCTGTTGTATGTAGCCAAATAATGTCTAGAATAAATATCTATCATATCATGTGCATTTCCGTGTTTCATATTTTCTTTTTGGCTATGTAAATGCAGTATTGGTTGAATATTAAAGTCTGATAATTATACAGGAACAATATATAATTAATTTTTTTCCACTATTGTGTCACTTAAATATTTGGTCTCTTTTCATTGGCTGGACCAATCACCAGTTTTGCAATGTTATACCAAGTTTCAAGTATAAACAATTTATTCAGAAATACAATGTTTGAACTTTCGTTTCCTTATCGTTTTGCAAGCGCTGATGGCATATTTTAGTAGAGTTTTTCAGTTGATAATTTTATAGGCATAATTGAATACTTTTCGAATTCGAATGTAACCCCCGTCAGTGAAGTGATACATGTCAAATGTTGACCCTATCCTGAAAGCCAAACGACTAGGGCTATGACTCCTCGAATCCTCTCGAACGTTCGAAGTCAATCTGATGTATATCCGAAGCACTGGGCATAGTGTCCCCGGCCATGCTTCTTGAAGCTAAATTATTCCTTTTTTGACGTGACCAATTCAACATACAGGCGAAGCCAGTTATCTTCTGTGGGTGGACAATGTCTTGGCGGAAGCTTTCTAGAGAAAGGATTCCAGTTCAGTGCGAGTGGCGCCTACACGTACTTAGTCATTTTACCTAGAGGAAAAGGGTATAACTAAGTATATGGAACTGCAGGTTGTGAGTTCTTCTTCCAGTTGTTGTGGAAACAAACGATGTCCACTTTTATTAATACAAAGCAGTCTGGCTTCTTCATTATCATTATCAAAATATGATATGCGGCCACATCCCTGACATGTTCTACATGGCCTCTAGCCACCGTTCTGTTCGTCTTTTGGTCATATACTGGTAAACAAGCTTATCCAACACATATCAACTCCGCTTTTGGTTTCATAATATTTAATAATTAACTTTAAAATCTAAAAACATAATGGAGGTATAGCCTTAAAAACCGCTGTGTGAACTGTTTACATCTGCGTACTGACGCACAGCAATATTTCTTGGATATTATTCTTAAGATTTTACTGGTGATTTGTAAAAAATGGATAGGTTATAAAGTAAAATAGTTATTGCAGCGTTGCATTGACTCCGCACGAACTAAGATATCAGCAATATTCAAGTTTGCATGCAATCTGAAAACCAAAAACGGTGGTTGCTGTGGGTTATGCGACTGGGATTCTTATACCTTATACTGTACAGCTGAAAGGTACCCGAAGGTTTTACGTTGCATGACAAAAAAAGTCATGATTGAATGTAACATGACATCATTTAATTTCTGTTTCTATAATCTTGAATATTTGATCTTCATCCAAACAATATTCCGAAATAAATCAACAAAGTACGAAAATTTGCATCAATGACTTGACAGCTTTATATGTTTGAGAAAAAATGTTTTAAATATGGACAAACAATGGGTTTTTCCCCAGTGCACTTGAAGTAACGAAGTCCAAATTACATAATGTTAGTTGCATTTAGATACAGTCTGATTCTGTAACACAGTTATACATATGGTGACCAAACTTTCGAGATACAGATGTACATAAGAACTTGGCCAAGTTCAAGATTTACCTTGATAACAAATGTTTCATTAATTAACTTCATCCACCGGATGAAGGGGCAAGAAGTAGCCCAGAAACGTTGTGGAAAAAAATAAATAAAGAAGTTGTCATCCATAACATCGTCTTGTAACAAATGTTTCATCTTTTTTTTCAGTTAAGATATTGGTATATTTTCATAAGCTGCACATATTTCTAGTTCAGTCGTTTTCATCAATATCATGAAAATCGTGACTTTGACCATTTCAATGTTGGTAAATGTTGAAAGATAAGTGTATTCAAGCATAAATGAAAAGTTAAGTTGAAGCATATGCACTAAGATAGCTACTGTTAGCTCGAAAATCAATAAAGTAGTGCTTTTAAGTGGTAGATAACCATTCAAAGATAATTACAAATCTTTTCAATATTAGTTTTGAAGTGTTATCCTCATATTTTATCTTCATAAGATGCCATAGGTACTTTTTCTATTACGCATAAGATGCATGGAAATATAATGAGTGAAAATGTATGGAAAATACCGTGAGCTGATGCTCCAATAGTTCAGCCTTCCACCAACAACACAAGATTTTTGTACCAAACGTATTTCAATAGCGATATTCTGTTGTAACAGTTTCTTGCCACTGTATTATCGATTTTATTACTTTTGGATACTTCATGACTCCATTCTCAAAGTTCATTTTCATTGTCCAATATTTGCAAAAACGTCAAAAAAATGTGTGATAAAATATCGATGACAAATACTCCCGTTTTAAGCAAAAAAGTACATGAAGCCTTTTCAGAATAATGTTACTAGCCATTCGTGAATGAAATTACCTTTAATTAGTTTGCAGATATAATTTATTCAATTTTCTTTAAATCATAATGATTTAATCTCAGCCAGGGAAACATCTCTCTACCGAAACTATCGTCGTTTTACATTTACATTTCTTTCTACTACCCAAATCAGAGTCGATGGTTCTTTGTATCCACCCAAACAACTTATATACTCATATATCGTTTAGCAATGTTAGTCATCTGGACAGCATTGTAAATACGTGTTTAAATCACACCCCATGATCAAACGTTTACATCCACTTATGTTTCAATAAAAAAAAGCCAAATCGTGTTACTCCTTAAAATTGCATTTAAGCCCAACTCACACTACGCACGATTACACTACGATAACATTACGATTCGATCGTACTGGTATCGTATTGTGGTTTTTACGATCTGTTATGTGAACACGGTTGCTGTTCGTGAGGTACACGATGTGGGTACAATCATTGCACGGAAGATCACGATTCTAACACGGTTGGAACACAATCAACACAAACTTGACACAACGCTTTTACGATGCAGTCACGAATGGTGTAAGACTAATACACGGTTTTAAAGAGCCACTCCTTGATTTTCATGACATATTATTTACCTTTAGAACAAACCTAAATGTAATGTGGTGATATAAAATCAAAACATCTTAAAGAGCCACTCCGTCATTTTCATAGCATATTATTTACCTTTGATGCGAATCTAAATGTCATATGTGGTGATATTAAATCAAAACGTCTTAATGTTTCATGTCCAAAAGACATATATATGACAAATACTGTTTTCCATGAAAATCTAAAAACAGCCTTATAAATGCACAGAGGTGTAGATATCACGTCCAAAAAAACATAGATACTAGTTATATAACTTAACAAACACTATCAACTCCTAACTGCCCTCCTGGCTGTTTTAGATAAGTCTCTAAAACTACGTTTGACTATTTGACGCGAGCCTGTCCGGTTTTCGATCATAATTGCGACGTTCTACTTTCATATTGTCACAGTAAAAAACCAATAAGATTTAAAATGTGTCTTCTTGGAAACAGTCGATACTTCGCGATCAAATGACACCATTGATTAAGTTTGGCATATGTTACTCCAACAACTCACGGAGTGGCTCTTTAACTTTCCATGTCCAAAAGACATATATATGACAAATATTGGTTTTCCATGAAAATCTGAAAAAAGCTTCATAAATGCTCAGAGGTGTAGATATCATGTCCAATATACTTGGATACTAGTTATATAACCTTACAAACACTATCAACTCCCAACTGCCCTCCTGGCTGTTTTAGATAAGTATCCAAAATTACGTTTAAGTATTTGACGCGCGCTACTGTCCGGTGTTTGATCATAATTTCGAGGTTCTACCTTCATATTGTCACTGTAAAACAACAATAAGTTTTAAAATGTGTCTTTTTGGTAACAGTCGATACTTCGCGATCAAATGACACCATTGATTACGTTTGGCTTATACATGTAGGACTCCAACAACTCAAAGAGTGGCTCTTTAAATGATTTGTGCAAACGCAAAAGAGGTTAACTATTGCTTTTTATGATCAATGTAGAATTGTTATTCATCCTGTGATGCATTGCAGCAATGAAATACAATGCCATTGCGATAAAATCAGGAGGGCATATATTACCAATTGTAACATTATCTTCGGACAATCTTCCTGAGTTTTTCTCTCATCTTCTGGCTTTATGCAACACGATAAGAGTACGATTGTAAGAGGGACAATTTATCGATCGTGTTGTGGTTGTGTGGTGGTTGTGCTGTTATCGTGTCCTAAGACTGAAGCACGATCAACACAATCACAACACATACACTACATAATCACCATACAATCACTACACGATCGACACGCACACAACAAGATTTTCTTAAATCAAGAACATGTTTGCGATTTGAAGGAATCGTGTCGGACAAATAGAACGATCACTGTACGCACTGTACGACCACCACCCAATAACAGCACAATAACCACACAACACGATGACTATACGACACTTTCGTACAGCGGTCGTAGTCGATCGTACGTAGTGTGAGTTTGGCTATAGTGTAGTAGTTTGTGAAAACATTATGCACACAAGTGACACAACACCGACATGATACATCATCAATTCACAATGGTCGGTTTCTAGTTGGTATTATGGTTACCGTTACGCTAGATCTGTTACTTACAGTACGTGGAAATACCGCTTAAACCGAAAGCAAAAGTACAAATAGATATCATCCTCCTTCTCCGTTAAAACACAGGGCTAGAAAATACCCGAAGGTAAGTCCAAATTCAGTTATTATGGTGAGCTTTTTAACTATGTATGTTAAACTTCATAATTCTTTTTTGATGGCTCAAAGCCGGGTAACGCAGAGTGGTACACGTTAAAATATGTTATTTCAATTCACAAAAAATTTCATGACACCCATGAAGTTTCGTTCTTCACCCATTTTATACGGAATCAATAACACGTTTGATAAATATGGAATGATATCGAGGTGTGTTTAGTTTCTTAGATATTTCAATGACATTTATTCACCATAATGTACACAATACCCACGTGTATTGTCTTTGTAAATATTCCGTATTCAAATTCATAGCATTGTTTGAACATAGTTTTCTCTTCGGCAAATCTTGTTCATAGAGCAGTTAACATCACGAGAGAGCATTGTGTCAGTTCATTTACTGTGTGAACTGCAAGGATTTTGTGAAATGTAACCAAACAGGTTATAACCGAACACAGAGCCAATAATAGTGTGGTTGGTTGTGACACTGTGTAGTGAAATCTTTTCAGATGTTAGCTTAGATTTAAATAGGTTAGCTTTACAAGTCACATAATAATATCACCTCTTGATATATTCCCTTCTCGAGTGATTTTGCTTGTATGTGTTCATTGCATTTCCGTGTTGCTCAGTCTAAGGGTAGTATTTCGAGTTGACTGTGTTAACATATTTTAATCATTTATACAAATATCGGTTACATTCTGACTCCCTAACACGAGAAAAATATTTACTGAGCACAATGTTTTACCTACTGCAGTGTGGTGTTTGCGTGGTTTTTACGATTTCATGTTCCTAAGATCAGTCTGTAAAAAAACCATGAAAATGATCTTTTCTGTACAGTTTGTGAATATTTTGTGAACAGTATTTCTTGCGAAATGCACTATTCCGGTTGTGAAAAATATGGAATAATGTGAATCATCTTTCTTCGCTTCCAAATATAATTTAATTTTTATGACCCTATCAATCAAGGGTATTTTGGCAATTTTTTAAATCAGTTAGAAAGACAGTAAATGCAATTGACAATATTGAGCCATGTGACTGAGTGAAACATTTCTCATCTCATAACATGTGAGCAGGACTTACAGTAGGTGCCTTCAGGTGACACTTTCATTGTGTAATACTGTATGCGATATGTACTTGAAAGATATAATGAACTAATCAGAGGTGAACTCTAATATTGACAAACTCAAAATTGATAAATCTCCTTGGCCTGATGGCATTGCAGCTGAATTCATCAAATTTTCAAAACCATAAACTGTTAAGCATCTGACATTGATTTTTGATCAAATATTAGATAAAGGTTACTTCTAAGCTGTTTGGAGTGCAAATATAATTTGCCCACTTTTTAAATCAGGATTGAGGCATGATCCTCGTAAGCATAGGGGTATTTCTCAACAGATTCACTTTGTAAATTGTTTACTTGTATTTTAACATCTAGATTGCAGAAGTGGTGTGAGAGAAATGATATTATTAGTGAGTAGAGCTGGGGATATATCTAATGTCCATATATTTTCACTACATGCAGTATTACAAAAGTATGCTCAAAAGAGAAGGGGCAGTTTATATTGTGTTTTTATGGATTTTGAAAAAGCTGATACTATTGGTCATAAAGTTCTCTTTGATTGTATTACGAATGTCGGTATAACTGGTAAGTTTCTCAATATCCTTTGTGCATTAATGTTAACGGATGATGTTTCAGGGGTTGCTGATGCAGAACTTTAGTTGCAGAAAAGGTTTAATACACTATTATTAGTTATTTTGTAGGCACACTTGAATGAAGGTAAACGTAGATAAAACAAAGATTATGAAGTTTCACAATTTAGGATATTTCCGGCAAAGTGTGACAATGAACACACACATTTTATTTGAAAACTGATAGTTTTCTATTAGACACATCAAAATTTTAAAATAATTATTATAAATGTCTCTAGTGTTCTAATCGTAAAATCATTTCATGTTTACGTTATCTATAAACTTTCCAAATCTACAGTAACTATTGATCGACGTGAAACTTGATAGATATACCGTCTGTCGCATGAAAGACGTGCTTGAAATACACCAAAATTATTATTGATAACACTCTGTCATCATTTCGTAGGAAATAACGTATCGCTCCAAAGGCGACGGGTCACTAAATCAATATTTGTTGTTGATATTAGAAGATCACTCTGCAAGCCGCTCTTTTTATTGGCCTATTAAACTCTTCTGAAATTGGCCAAAATTTTAGCACTCAAAATGTTGGCCGTGATATCCAACGTGAAGAGTTGGAAATGTTTTCGTTTCGACTGTGACGTTTTTTTCCGCACAAGTAAGGTTATGCATATCAGTTAAAAAGTAAAACAATAATATGTTTGGCAATCACTCATTGTAAACACCACAGCCGCATCTTAAATGTTGTCAGGGTCCATGATGAAAGAAAGATTTTGATAATTAACACATCCCTATAAAACAGCCTTCTGCATATACATAATACATCATTTTCATAACGTATTCATTACTATGTGAAGGAGGACTTATTGCATATGAGGAGAAATCGGCTGTTATCTACAAGTATTGTTTGTTTGTTTGCCTTCTTCTCTACAATCATATCATCGATGACCAGTAGTGCATTTGCTATTGAAGAAATGAAAGAAAACATCGTTATTGTATGACGTCATTTTCCTTTGACCGTACACAACACTGTCAAATCGCTGACTCATTTTGCAAAAGCATTACGCAGTCTTTTATCAATAGCTATAAATAGAGTAATTGCTTTTGTAGGTCATTATGCTATCAATAATCTAGTTCAACAGGATCAGCAAATCGATTTATTATGATCGTCATAGGCTGAGGACTCTGTCCACATGATTTTAGCATTCTATGCCTAAAATGAGTAATACAAGTTGATGAAAATAGGTTTTTTGGGCATGGTCCTTATAAGGAAACCAAATCTATGAATCAGAATCCCGATAAGCTGAGGAGTCTTTAAACAAGGTTTCAGCTTTCTAGGCCTTTCTCTTCTTTAGAAGATGATGTATATATTTGTTTAGGTATTTTATTATGGGTCACAAGGTCGCTAAATTTATCAATTAGAAGTGGTCACAGGGTAACCAAATCTATAAATTATAAAACTCCATCAGCTTTGGAGTCTATAAAAGAAGATGAATAAAGGCTTTCAGTCGGTAGCCTAGGGGTCACAGTTAAATACAAGCGAAATTATGAATTAGGATCCCCATCAACTAAGGATTCGGTACAAACGTTCAGTTATCTAGGCCATTTTCTGCAGAGAAAGAGTAAGAGTAGGTTTAGGGCGTTGTCACAGGGTCATAATCTAAGGATATTATAATCCCAATTATCTTAGGAGTTTGTAAATAAGTTTCAGCCTTCTAGGCCTCTTAAATCTGAAAACGATGAAAGTTGCTTTTTATGCCGTGGTCCCTGTTGCCTTAATTAGGGGTCACAGGGTCACTAAATCTATAAAGTAGACTATCCATCAGCTAGAAGTCTGCACACAAGGTTTCAGCTTTCAAGACAATTTGCATCTATGGGAGAAGATGAAAATAAATTTATAAGGTGTGGCCCCTGTGGCCCTTATCAGGGGTCGCAGGGCCGCCAAATATGTAAGTTAAAACCACAAAGGCAAGCAGTCATTATACAAAATTTACTGAAAGTAATGTTTGTATTGTATTCAAATGTCGTTTGATAATGGGTTTCTTGTTCTTTTAGATAAGATTTCTCTTGCTAAGGCCACAGTACCTATTACAACGTGTTCGATATCAGCAGTTTGAATGATAATTTAATTCTATCAACCCTAACGATATCTTAAGAGCCTTTATTAAAGACCTTTACTCGAAGAGTTGTACCTGATTCCATTTGCACTCATGTACATGTAAAATCGTTCAAGTACATGTAAAAATCAACAAAAATTTATACACAGCAAGGTCACTCACACCAAAATTATTGAAATAATGCTCAACTTATGTTATTAAAAGTAATGAATTGTTTGTAGCTATCCTTACTTGCTACTTGAACCTCGTTGTCCGTGGAAAGCATTCATAAAATGCTCCGTTCAGCATCAACTGGACAACTAGACACCTTTTAAGGCTTAACGGTTAACTAAAATGTATCAATGACAGAGACATAAACACTCGGCATATAGCCAGACCGACTAACCTGACGTAAGTAAGATAGTACTAATATTTGATTTACATGTACAGATACAGTTTGAACAAACAAGAAAGTTTAGAACCAACACATAAACATATATTACAACATACGTGTATCTTATAAAGCAATATGATGTAAGACGACATTAAAACAATTTATACTGACTTATGGCATGACATGTCGTCTGGTTCTCGTCCGTCCCTACGTTTGTAAACTTGTCACTTTTCTATAACCATTGGCTCAAAAATCTGAAAATTTGTGTACAGACTCCATGACTAATAAGGTCTTTAATTTATAGATATGGTGATCCTGTGACGTTTGATAAAATCCTTTCTTATCTCCTTCTTCGGAAGCAAAAGTCCTAGAAAGTTGAAACCATGTGTGCAGATTTAACTTAAGGGAACATAATTCCTAGATTTAGTAATGTGTGATCCCTAATAAGGCCTACAGGGACCATGCCCTTTAACCTATTTTCATCTTTATCCCTAGAAGCAAGAGGCCTAGAAAGCTGAACCCTTGTGTACTGACTCCTTAAACGGTTTGGATTAAAATTAATAGATTTAGTGACCCTGGGGTAACTATTAGGGTCTCCAGATGCATAAGGAATTTTGGATGACGTGTACGAGCTATTACTTTCTAATTTGAGTCAACATAGTTTTTATGATTGCTGTATGTATTGAATTGAGAATAACATTTGCACATCTATCTGTTTCAGATGTCTATTCCGAAGGCTGGAGGTGAGTACTTTGATGTACATATATTGATGATATATACATTCTTCAATTGAACACATCGTCTCTCAATTTGGTGAAAATAAAATGTCACAATCTTCAAGTGACTAAAGCGCACATTTGTGCACCCGAGTTTGCTATTTTAGATATTTACATATCTTTCCACCTGGTACTGTGCATGCCTCAATTGACCACTATCAGTGAAGTTAAGCAACATCGGTTGTGGCTCGCCGGATGAGTGGGTTCACCGCGATATTGCCGGATGTTCTGAGAGTGTGAATGATGATTCCCTACTCCATATAGAGACTCGAGTTGGGCAAAAGTCGCAGTTCAAAATGTGTCTGTTCAACCAACATGAAATTGGTACCTGGTAAAGCAGTGTTTTAGCTAGAAACCTTCTCGCGACAAATATGTCAGTTTGGGTAGGACCAGGATAATAACGTTGTTAGCGCATCGAACGTGCAGTAGTCGATGGAAATAATACATTCCCACATATTTAGATCTTAAAGCGACTGTTCAAAGTCACAAACGGATGAAAATGCTCAGATCGGGTAATTTAATTCTTAAAAACGGCTGTACTAGGAATAAGTTAAGCTTTTGAATATACGTATGATCTGTAACTTCATCTTTTTCTTATACACAGTATAAGGATTGCTGTTGTATTAACCATTGCCGTTGATGTTTTTGGTTTTCAGAATGTATGCTCAATTTTAATATTAGCGATAGATAGCGATAGCGTAGATAATATAACGTTGTATCAAATACATCTGGTCTTTCAGATTAAACGTAGTAGCCTGAATACGTGCATACTTTCCAAATAACTTTTATGACAGATTACCTGAGTGTCGCTCGTCAGTAGTATTGATACGTATGCATTATTTTTATTAACGAAATATTGGGATGCCCTATAGTAACTTTAAGCTACATTATATGTTATAACTTCTTAATGTATAATGTGTAATGTGTATTTTGTCCAATCAAGTTATGTTCTGTGGATACAGGTAAAAAAATACAAAGTAACAAGATAAAGCTTGTGAGTGGAGAACTGGCAAAAGAAAAGGTAAGGTTTAATCATAATAACTCCTGTGGGATTACACTAATTACTAACGTAATTTAAACTTCAAAATTTACGTTTCGATATATATCAATGTCGTTGTTTCAAATTTTGACACCCACATACACGCAGCAGGGAAGTTATCGTAATATGTTTTAGCTTAAGTGGTGCTTTTTTCCAGAAATGAACCATTTGACTGTATTAACAATGACGACAGAATCAATATTATACGGGAAATGTCCTCAGGTGGACGTATTGGTGAGTCCAGTTGGAACCGATGTGAACCTTCTCTCCGGCGCCGTGTCCTCCTCGCTACTTCAAGCAGGGGGACCTACTATACAGCAGGAACTGACGAAAGCGTGTCCCCAGGGTCTGCAGGCTGGGGGGATTGCTGATACCACGGGAGGCAAGCTTACATGCAAGAAAATATACCACGTAGTGCTAAAGCAGTGGATGAATGTTAACGATTCTGCAGAAAAAGTACGTTACCTTTCTTTATTTCTGGAAAACGTTTTCAAAGGTTGTAATGAAGATTTATCAGTTTGACTGTATGAACACTACCAGACATATTCATGGATCATTTTGTCATAACAATATAGGTACGTTTTGAAAAGATATTTGTTTGCTGTTCTTTATAGATATATGCTTCCGATGCTCAAATGCTTGAAACTGTATATCTTGATATAAGAAAACAAATGTTTCAGATGTCAAGACAAAGACACCGTGAATTACAGGAAATCATTGCGATATGCATAGGTTAAGTTTGCTATCTTATGAATGACATGGCCTTGATTACAGCATGCGATATGTGAAGGATAAACATTCAATGAAAACCCCATTCAAAGAAGTTTCTGTTTCTTGTTGTTCACTAGCTTCTGAGAGACTTGATAAGCCAGTGTCTTAAACGAGCTTCTACCAATAAGTATGCTTCCATTGCCTTCTGCGTGCTTGGGGCCGGTAAATTCTACAGGTTTCCTGCGGAGAGACTGGCGGATATCATGCAGACAACTATTGAAAATTATCTGCAAAGTTACCCAAATTCTACTCTGAAGACAGCTGCAATTGTAATCCACCCAAAAGACGAAATTCTTTTGACTGTAAGTTGTTCATTGATCTCAATTTGAAGTTTTCTTTGAATTCGTTACGTGTTTCCACTGATAATTAAAACATTCCAGAATTTGAGTTGTTTTGGGCTCGGTTTGCTTTGGGTGGAAGGAGGGTGTGATATTCGGGCTATGGAAAGGCAAATGAGCAATCGATATGCAAATTGAAGTGTCATTACGGTTGCAAACTGATAACTTTCTATCTTATTCCATTGCAGGTCTTTAAAGGAAAGCGGGATGGAATATCTGTTGTTCTTGAGAACTGCCTGATTGCTGACGTTGCGTTGGAAAAGAAAGCTCTGTCGAAACCGGGTCAGAGTTCATGTTAATTTAACGAACAAAATTGCAAAGATGTTATAACCTTAGCTAGGCAGCCGTAAATAAATAATTTTTTGCGTTTTCTAATCGATATGACACTGACATAATACCCATCTTACTTCATGCTTCAAAACATATTCCAATATTTGAACTTGGAAAAGAAAAATCTCTATTCTGTATTTGTGAATATTTTACCTTTTTAGGTCTGGCATTTCAACTGATTATAGGCTGCCTCTCCCAAGTCGAGGTACGAAATTCTGATTTTAACATGGGGGTAATCTTTCATTTTTTCTTTCGGTATGTTACTTATGATTCTTTAAAATTATTTTCATGTCGGTGCAATGAATGTAAAACATAGATACTGATAACTTTAATACTCAGGAGTTATTTTTCATATCTTTGTTTGATTATTGAGCTTCATATAATTCCTACTTGTATTTAGTAAATGTAGGAATAACAAGAATGAATACATTCACAATAAAAGCCGAGTAAGCCATTAAGGAAATGCAGTTGTGGGGAGACGAGTCTAGAGCTTTATACAGTGATTTAATCATCAACAAGCTCTGCTCTACTCATATTGCAAGCTTTGCACACAGGCAGAAGTTGTTGTGAACACGACCCAGAGCGACTTGTAACTCAAAATTGGCGCTGTGTCTCGTACTCTTGTGGAGGCAGGGGCGGATGGAATCGAGGCCGAATGTCGCAAGCAGTTTCCTTTAGGACTTCCGGTTGGGAAAATGGTACAGAGTGGAGCTGGTGGAAGCCTTTTCTGCAAAAAGATATTTCATGTCGTTCTCCCTATGTGGAAAGATGGCGATAATAGTATTGAAAAGGTACTTACAAGTACAACTGCATTCCGAAAGTCTATTATACAAGATCGTTTCTTACAAGTTTATTTTAGTAAATGTGTGGAAAGATGGCGATAATAGTATTGAAAAGGTACTAACGAGTACAGCTCCATTCCGAAAGATTGTTTAATACTAGTTTATTTGAGTAAACTTTTCATTTATTAAGGTATCATGTTGTCTTCAGTTGCGATACTTACAACACTTGCCTTACTAAAAATGACAAAGGAACATTCTTTGTCCGTTGAACAATAATCGTTGGCGACGGCCAGCGGCAAAAGTAATCGAAGTTTTGCTAGATGAAATGTTACAGTTACAGTACCGATTCAATGAGAAAAACACACAATAGTAACATTAAATGGGCATGAAAGACAATGCATGGCTTATTTTAACGCTAATCATCTCTATACGTAGGTAGGTGGACAAACTTTCGTGATGCAGCTTTATTTATACAGATGCATGAAGGAACATCAGTTGTTGGTTTGAGAGGACGGCAGTGACAGCTGTTGGCAAAGATATCATATTATTACAAGAGCATTAACTGCCTAAATAGTTATCAAAAATAATCGGAGGTAGCTTTTTTGTAGAGTTCCTTCGTAGAAAGACTTTTTTAAGAGTCGCAATAGTGTAATTACGATCACATAAGCACGCCCATGTACGATTAGACGACACCTCTAACAGACTAACACATACATGCATGCAAACGACCTCATATCACTCATAGCTATTTGGGATTTTATTTTTAAAATATATTCTCCAAAGTCCTAGGATGTTTTAATTCTGCGCAGTAATAATTCTGGCTCATATTCTCTCAGGTATTTCAGTCAGTTGTGCTGACATGTCTCCAGGAGGCCTCCAAGCTGAGACTACACTCCGTAGCCTTTCCATTTCTGGGAACAGGTTATAACGGATACCCACCAGCAAAGGCAATCATGTACCTTCTGACTGCGATTACTAAGTTTATTCGAGACAACCCAGCCAGAAATGTGAAGACTGTGTCAGTAGTTGTCCATCACAAGGATGTCAAATTGAGAGAGGTAATACTTTATGTAAAATTAAATGCTGAATTTATGAATTATCGGTTGTCAAATTTGATTTGCTGGCGGTGTTGCCCGACTCTCAGGTTGTGGGGATTCAATTCGGAAAAGAACAAGAAATTGCATTAATGCAGATCGTTTAGTCCCAGATTTAATTATTTTAAATTGTTTTCACTAACTGAAATCTTAAATGAGTGTTATACGCATACATATAGGGTCATTATATACCACACCGTCATATGGCCCCGGGAAGTGAAACATTGACCTCAGTCATTTGAACAATCAATGAAGGCATTCGAAGTGGTTAGTCACGTGAAATTGAGGCCACGCGGTATATCAGCAGAATCAGCGATTTCTTGGTAAATAGCACTGTGTTGTGACTGTAAGATACTTGGTGACACAGAGTTTGTTTCATATTTTTGTATATGGGGTAAATAAGAGCAATCATATTATGTAACCTCTTTCTAAAACTCCATCATCTCTTAAATGCCAAAATTATGATATTTTGTTATTTCATTTGTATTCGAAAAACGGCCATTTAAATGTAACGAAGTCAAAATTTTGCGAACCGTTTACTTCTATTCTACTTAAAAGACCTACTAAGTACCACCAACCTATATTTGTCGTTGTCGGTCAAATAACAAAATTTATGGAGTTTGACATATTTGATTCTAGTAAGCGTATTTGTTCCCATTACTCAGACTAAACATATAAAATCTGTGATTTGTACTGTAACCATTCAGAGTATTATATAATATTTTAGAAAACGTGAATAAAAAAGGGGCATTTTTCAATTTGTTGGTCATTATGTATCAATATATAGAAAATATGTTATACTCTATGACAATGGACTATTATTTCCCTTCCTAAAACACCAACAGGTCGCTACTTGTATCTCTACCAGTTACTAAAGCCATTCCAGTTAACACGTTACTTGCAATAAGATACAACCGAATTTAGTTTTTTAAATGCAGTAGTTTGATTCTTCGTTTGCACAAATGTATTCTCCTTTTATTTCAGCTATTTTTGTTCTATATGTATTTTCAGTCAGGGGTCTTCATTTTGAGCTACGTTATATATTTATTTTTTTCAGATCGTTGAAAATCAGCTTGAGAATATAGATGACATTACAAACCGTGTGATGAGATTGGAAAAAGCAGGTGAACACTTGTCAAGAGGAGCATGTGTTTAAAAACACTAAATGTGTCAGATTTTGTACTAGACGGATGAAAAGTAACAGCAGAAATATGCGTATGCGTAAAACCGCTAATAACTAAATGATACTTCGTAAAACCTTCAAGTTGTTTCCATACAAGACGCTGTAAATCTTGATGTACTTAGCAAGGAAGTGTAACGTTTTGACTTTTACAATCTTGCGATCCGGCTTGTCAAAATTTCTCTTTGCTGCTGCTCTTTTCAAGTAAGATGGTTCTCTTTTTTAACTTAAATCTTGATCTTTTGAGAAGCAGTGTACTTTCCGTCACCATTGCGATGCCTACGTTGTTTGTGCGAACTAAGTACGAATTGACTTGGTTATGTCAGTTGTATTTCTACCTTGGTCGTGCCTCTTTTCAGTGTATGGAGTTTTTTTAGACAACTCTAAGTACATTCAAGAAGGCAGTACGACCATTGTATTGTGTATAGAGCAAAAGGTTTATACTATCAATCTTCAATCCCATACAACCTTACAGTTTGTTTCATATATATATCATATATACACAGATGGAACTTCACTGACAGGAGGGGACAACACCCATGTCGTGTCGGGAATGGTTGTTTCTGAAGAGGTAAATTACATGAGGAAATTGAAAGAGAACAAACCGACTATTTCTTGTCATCAAAATCCATATATAAAATACAAGAGTGTAGTTTAAAATGAAATTTTCCAATTGTTTTACTTTGGTATATGAAGTTTTATTCTGTTAATGTCTTTGACATAAGCCGCCATTTCAACATTTATTCGCAAACTATGTTCTGTAAGCATCAGTTACATAGTAACAGGTCACATCATAAAACGTTATTCATTTCTGAATGAGAGGGGTAATGAAAGTTTGTCAATTGTGTGTAAAAGTCATGTATAATTCTATATACGATTGTAACATATATTTTGGTTTAAAAGAATTTCCAAAAAAGGAAATTTAATCTGGGTTGGTTATTGACAGTTTTATGCTATGTAAAGTAAATTTTCCCAAGATTATTTTTAAGTTGTTCCGTAAAAAATGAGAGACGGAAATTTAGCCTTTGTTAATCATAAAAGTTAATAAGTTATTGTAACAAAGTTAATGAAGCTGAATCTTCAGTCAGTCTACAAACCAAATCATAACAATATCTGATTCATTGACCTTAGGATCTCTTTGAGCAAACTGCCTTCGTTCGAGGGGAAAGGGAAGCCCTGGCTAGTAATGAAATTAAGGTGATCTCTCTGCTTCCCAACGACACAGGCCTCACGATGACCCCTGAGGACTACCACTACAGGACCGTCGAGTCACAGTTCTTCAGATTCCTCATGAAGGATTTGAAATTCAACAGGTTGGCTTATAAAATTGTATTTAGAAAGTCTAATTAAAACTGGACTAAAGGTATTTTTCTTCAATAATATTTTCGTTGAATGTTAACATGTTAGATTTTCATTTCAAAAGATAGTAAAAATTAATCAATTTTTCAATCAATACAGAGTCATCAAAATTTTTCAACTGAATAAGAGTATGCAAATCTTTTTTATCTTGTACCTTTCGCAATAAATGTTAAAGAAAATCCATAGGTATATATGCTTGCGTAAACAAAACAGTCATTTGATAAAGACGCACGCATAAAATTATTCTTCATGTTATTTTTATATTGAAAATCACATCTTGGAACTAATTTATGTTTAAAAATTTGGAAATATGTTGTTCAAGTGTCTTTTTCGTGTCGAACTTAAGAGTATTTCTGTTTTGAAATTTGCGTTTCAGACATATCTTTCAAATAACAAAAATTGAGTACGTTGTCAACCCGGAGCTCAGAAAGAGATTTCGGTAAGGCTGATTTGCATTTTGTCCTCGGATATCATTGCCCCCTTTGGATAAAAACATTTTCTTTTTTAATAATAATTCAAGGGAAAATTTATTGCAAAAGTGGGAGACGATCATGATGTTCTCAAGGGTAGTGAAGTCAACCACAATGAATGTATGAAATTTAGTTTTATCATGGTAGTTGGTTGTAATTGTTGCTAAACTGGTTACATGTAATATTTCTTTTTTTCTAAAACATACATGTATGTATTAGGAGCAAATAGGAAACAATTACAAAATTGACTTGCGACCAACTACCATTATGAATAAAAATTTCAAAATCAACTTTTTTTAATTGTAAGTGATACTATTAAAAGTGGGTCATATTTACAATCAGTATTCGAGACGCGAGTCCGTGTTTAACTGAACGCTTCTCTCTAGACGAGCTCAGAACAAAATGGCAAAGCAAAAGGCCGGATACGAAGTTCCTGCCCTGGTGTTCCATGGCAGTTCTCGTGACAATATCCTCAGCATTTGCTATGAAGGATTTCGTAGACCAGGTAGATTATCCTGTTATACTTTACCTACTTACTGATAATTAGTAGCTCTGGTATTTATTTTATGTACATTTTTGGGGAAGACATGAATAAGGACACTATAAATTTACAAAAACATTTTGTAATTGCAATGGATACTATATAACAACAAGGTCAATTGGCTGATTGAGGTGCTAAGGTTGTAATAAAAAGATGGAGTATATCTTCTTTAATTTGAACTTTTATATTGATATCAAGTTATTAAAAAATGATGCTTTTATAGACGAGTCATATTTAACTCACACTGTCAATCTTGTCTTATAAAAGAACACGAAAGACTGATCTTGATAGAACAAAAAGATTCCTTCCTGGAGAAATTTTCAGTTGAGCTACATGCTTTTAGTAATGTAAATGATTAAAACGCTGTTTTCCAGATCATCCTTCCTTCGTGGAGACGACTGATGTGGGGTGGTATGGTAACGGTATCTACTTCAGCCCCTACCCTCGCTTTGCCATGAACTACATGCAGAAGACCAAGATGTTACTGGTCTGTAAAGTGCTGCAGGGAAAGGTACCGTGAAGAAGTTTAAAAGATAATTATATAGATCAAATCCCTATTCGGGAAATTTTTTTATGTCAAGAAATTGATGTACCATTTAGCAAAACGTTCAGACAATATCTATCATTAAAACTAAGTTGTGTAATCATTAGTTCCATCTTTCCCCGGCATTGTCTCCAATAGACATAATAATGTGAAAATAACATCCAATAGTTTAGGGCTCGATTGTTATTTTGGTAAAATTAATATTGTCAAAAGTGTATTATACAACAATTCTAATTTGTGCTTGAGTTTACCGCACTTTTGGTGTCAGTCACGAATGACTTTGCAGTCAGAGAGTGATGGATATTCAGAGGCAAAAATACTTAAGTTTTGGCCTGTAGGCAGTTACACTGCACCCTCGATTTTGAATTGTTTGCTGCCGAAAAGCGATCCTATCGTCACTATCATTGTTTTTTCTATACGGAACATTTATTACCCTTGTGCAGGAGAAGATTATATTCAAGTGACATACATGAACATGGTGAAAATACACGACGTTTAAGAGTATATTCTTCCTGTTTCATCAAAGATGGATAGAATGCTTATTTAGAAAATACAACTTTTCATGGATTGGATTCAACTGGATGTATGTTCAGAAATTAACACATTTGTGTTTTTTTTGTTAAGTAGTTGTCCCTTGTAATAAAATTTCGAACCCGAACCTCCTTTAATTGGTATGTTATATTAAACGCTTCCAATATGTTTGCAGGTGTACAAATGCGAGAAGCTTCTTCTAGGGGCAGAGAAGAAGGACGATTACGACTCGCACGTGGACCCGTTCGGGAAAGAACTCATCATCTATTACGAAGATTGCATTCTCCCCTGCTACATCGTTCACTTTGACGTGTGCAAACGTTTCAAGTTCAAGGACGACAAGTTTGATCCAAATGAGAAGGACGACACTGTAATCGAGTACCTGAAGGAGCTGGATATGCACAAGGGGGAAGAAGTTCCTCCTCAGTGATCACACAGCAGTGCTGTTGCTGTAGTCTGGCAAGGTGTTCCTCCCAAGTGAATACGCTGTAATGGTGTTGCTGTAGTCTGTGAAGATATTCCTCGCTTATGAACGCTCTGTATTGCTGTTGCTGTAGTCTGACACGATATCCCTCCTATGTGAATACGCTGTAATGGTGTTGCTGTAGTCTGTGGAGATATTCCTCGCTTATGAACTCTCTGTATTGCTGTTGTCGTAGTCTGTAAAGCTCTTCCTCCGATGTGAACACACTTTATTACTCGTGCTATAGTCTGGCAAAATATTCTTCGTAAACGAGCACGTTGTATTGTTGTTACTTAAGTCTGATATATTCCTCATAAGTATACAAACTTATTATTATAGTCTTGCACGATTTTTCTCGTAAACGAACTCGTTTTATTGCTGTAACTAAAATATCTTATATTCCTCCCGAGTGATCACGTTGTCTTTTTGTTGCTGTAGACACTTATTACTTGTTATCATTGCAGTCTGACACATCTTAAGTGATGACACTGTGTCGATCTTACGGTAATGTTACAATATACTCCTCTATATATTACTATATACAGTGGCGGACATAAGTCATGGGAGTAATTTTGCATTATTCCTGTGACGCTATCGCAACACGGTTGGGAGCTGCACTCAGCATTGCTGCAAATTTAATGCACCGCCAACGCGATGATTTTGCGTCTCTACTGCGATACACCTGGGCTGTATTGCGGTAAAGTGGGAGGGGCTTATATGGGCCGATCTACCCGTTATTTGACCCGCTACAAGCTAATTGGGTAACTTTAAAGTGGGCTGGTCTAACGAAGCTGTTAAATGTTCATGTACTGTAAACCTGTAAAATATAATCTGTCGACGTTTGTTAGTACTTCAAATGACTACCGGAACAATTAGGAACGTGTATTTCCCAAGTTTTCATCATTATTTCTTATTATACCGCCTTACTGACCGTGATAAAGTAAATACAAATTACCAACAGTGTGGTCATCGCGTTTCATAGAACCAGGGATACGATCCCTGATAGAACTACACTTGTTATACATACTTACGTAGAAGTGTTCATGTATTGATCAGTGTTTGGGCTTGTGCCACGACTACATGTACGGTAGGGATATTATGTGGACGTATGACATACAAAATTGTACATACTGTTTGGAGGGGCTCTCCGAAAAATTGCACAATACGGCTGCTTATCGGAACACGAAGGTTACATCAACTTACAAGAAGAATACATGTACTGTATGCAAAGATTCTAACGATCAGTCCCGTTAACACATTAGCACCGAGAGCCGCGTATATGCGTCAGTATAATGAGATGTAAATAAGTAAATAAGATGCTATCCTCAGGAAATCGTTGCTCTTTGTTCAAAAATATACTTAGTTTGATAAATGAAAACATTCTGCATATGTTGGTCTTGGAAGGGGAAAATAATTACTTTAAAAAGAAGGTTTTTAAATCAGATGAAACGATTGGAGTCTTTGTTAAGTTACAAATTTGGAAAATTGGAAATTTATGTACATGTATTCATAAATCATTTGAGAGGAATTTGAGGCTAGTGTAAGTGACACTTTGATTTTACCTTTACTTCTTGAATGCATCACTTTGGGAATGTCATGTCATGAACTATCAATATGATAATTGCATGTAATTAATATTTGAACTCCAGTGTTGTCCTAATTTGAATACTATCATTATTATAACAGTTTGTTCGTATATTACTTTATTGAACTGGCTGAGCGCATCCTATATCAAGCACGGTCAGTAGCGGTCCTGTAACAATAATAGTTTTAGCATATACATTGGGTTTTTTAATTCTAAAATATGCTTCATAGATCCACGATCCTGTCTGCCATTGAATCGATATTTAGAGTTGACAGCGTCCCAACAGAATATATCACTTGGTCAATATATAGAGGATACTAAACGACATTCCATTTAATACTATTTTCATTAAACGAGTTAATGATTGATTAATAACCGAGAAAAGGCAAGTTTGATACCAACTCATTAACGAGCATTCATGAGCAAATCATTAATCAAGCATGATTGCCGAAAGCGTATTGAATAAAACATTTCCGCGAATTGGCCGCCATTGCGACGGCAGTGCTAACATTGTGACGTCACAACCACACAATATTATGATACGTAATACGTAATATCATTTCCATATATTCTTATTTACTATTTAGAAAGTTGAAATTCCCCCCCCCCCCCTCTCTCTCTCTCTCTCTCTCTCTCTCTCTCTCTCTCTCTCTCTCTCTCTCTCTCTCTCTCTCATTAATAAATAAATAAATAAATAAATAAATAAATAAATAAATGAATGAATGAATGAATGAATGAATGAATGAATGAATGAATGAATGAATGAATGAATGAATAAATAAATAAATAAATAAATAAATAAATAAATAAATAAATAAATAAATAAATAAATAAATAAATAAATAAATAAATAAATAAATAAATAAAAATTCAATGGTGAAATATCACATGTTATATTTCTGTAAAGTATCAAAGTATCAATATTCAGCACCTGCATCTATCTTCATGAAACAATAAAACAATCAAGACTTTATGACACAAGGCTAGACAGTTTCCGTTGAACAGCGGTGCTTTGAGCTAATTGATCTCGCTATGGTACAGTGACCAGCGTCTGTGGTCAGCGGCCACGGCGTTGATCCGTGAAGCTGTCTCGGCGTTAATGAGTCAATAAGTATACTTTGTCTAAAAACCGACATAGCGTTCGTTTAATTAACATCGTGATTAAAACTTTGAATAACTCGTGTTGTGTATTTCTGTAAAAAGATAATGTTACGCGCGACAAAATTTACCAATATAAGAATACCATACAGAGAGCTATATCCTGTATCAAGGTATCATCTCAAACATAACAAATTTATATATATACAAAACAATAAAACTTGAGTCATCCCTGTATGGGATGAAAGAGACTAAACACAAAGACATGTAGAAAAAGAGATACAACATTGTATGATTAAGAATATATGTACATAGAGATATATTTTAAAAATCAATTTTAGTAACTTTACTTGATACGAATGAAAATTAATATAAATGATATGTTAGATTATCAGTAAAATTGGAATAATCGTCACATTCAACGTACGTAAAACTTTTTCAATAAACTCGACCTCTCGGGGTCATGTACAGGGTTTTCATTAATAATTTTCACAGAATATTTTAAATTGTGCCATCACATTGTTCAATCTCAACTCTAATCGGGGCAACTCCTTATTTATGACATTTTTAAGATAGGCATTCAACTAGCCCGGTGAAAACCAATGAAGCATGACCTTGCCTGCGACATTATAGAAAACATAAGACAACATTTAAAACCGAAGCTTATCTTTTAACCCCGATACCAAAGTCCCACAGACGTGCCCTCGCTTTGTTCAGGACAGGTACAGCCCCCATACGCATCGAAACCGGCCGTTATGAAGGAATCGACGAATCAGATAGAAGATGTTTTCATTGCCCTAACCGGATTGAGTCAGAATATCATGTTTTACTCGAATGTCCTCTATACAACGACATAAGAGAAAACCTGTTATCAGCAGCAAATTGTTTAATTCCACGTTTTACCTTTTTATCGAATAATGAGAAGCTATCACTCCATTTAAGCTCTGAGAATCTTATACATAATTGTGCCAAAAACTGCTTTAAAATACTTTTAAGACGCCAGCAAATATTATCCAAATAGTTTTAATACACTTGTTTAGTGATATTTATACCCCTTTATACTGCAATGCAACATGTGTTTATTCATGTCTTTTACTCTCAATTGTCCTTTTAACTATACTGTATATCTCCTTTATTGTCATATAATATATTTTAATCGTCTCTCATAACTCCTTTGGAGTGGCATATGTTCATTTATAATTTATTTGTATAGTTTTTATGTATTATTTCTTTTAATGTACATATGGTGAGACGTAAATAAAAAAATCTGTCTGTCTGTCTGTCTGTCTGTATCTTGTGACGTAATATATATAGTTGTCTTGTGAGGTAGAACTTTATACCAAGGTAATTTTGGGTTTACTGCCTAAACAGCAGTTGTAAAAAATATTCTAGCAACGCCTTATTACAGTATATTTCTGTTTTCAAAACGACTGTAAATTGAACATGATTATTGGTAAACCGATACCTGTACAATATGGTGTAGTAATAAGTGTTATAGTATGTTGACGTTCTCTGAATATCGATAATTTCGTTCCTTATAACTTTAATCGGAATTGATACAAGGAAGCAATTGTATATTTGATGTAATTTACAGCTTGTTGTCTGAGGTACTTGACTCAATAACTATGAGTTACTATTCGGGACATTAGGTCGATTCGATTTTGGAAATAAAAAAAAGGTATTTCTCTCGTTCAAAGGTTTATCTTTGGCGACATTTGGCGACATTTGTTATTTTGAGATTATTACATATTTATATCTAAACCTACTGCTACTTAATACGCCTTTTATCACTGGTCGCACTCTTGTATATTTTGCATTGTTGACTTAAGGATAAAATAGAATTATTTAGCGGGTATTTACTACACTGACGAAAAACAACCCATGACACTGCGAAATTTATTGGAGTGAAGATCTTCAAGAAAATCACTAATTTTAGTTTTGTGTGATTTTAATGTTTATAGTTTAATAACACATTTTGCGCTTAGCGGAAGGATGTTGAGCCCGTGATGTCTAACAAATTAATGTCACGACCTTTAGTTCTCTTATATCGTGATCACTGCTATTTATGAAAATATGTTATGTAAAGTTAAGCTCAGTCCAAATCTTATAATTTTAAAAACAATTACCTAATCAATTGCACCAGAGTGTAAATAAATAGATCGTACCAAATAAATCTACAGAAATTGTTTTGGCACTGAACTGAAAGAGAGAAAGACAATGCAAGCTGTTATTCAACAACGTTGTCTGGGAATGCATCTTAATGAAACAAATATAAATATATCATTTCTTGTTATTTCTTGTCTTGTTATTGTATTCTATGTATTTTTATGTTAAGGTGAGACTTTAATAAACAATCTGTCTGTCTGTTAATTTTATTTTAAAGAGAATGTTCAGTGAATATTGACAGCAGGTTCACATCGTGTCAGACAACAATATGGTGGATGTCCGCTTATTTCTTTTTATTTAATCAAGTAATCTTTCTCTCATTATCAAAGGTACGCCAGTACTTACATAACCTCGATTATGGTGTGCCAAGCCTTTTTATGACTACTCGCCTACTAACCTATCCCGCGTCCATCTCTTGCTAATTAAAGTGTGTATTCAACAGCTTGTGCGGCACTCATTGTTTATTGAGGATCTAAGTGAAGAGAAAAAAACTGAAATCCGAGAACTCTCATGCGCTATCCTTACGCACAGAAAGTCAATTGTTTGTAAACAATCCCTTTCTGTACAAAACGACTTCACATCGTTAAGATATAAGGCATGGTTAAAAAAAGAATAGAATCACAGATATATTAAAAGTTGATAATATGAAATTACCAGCATCGGTTACCTGCATTGCCCACTCTGAACAGTTAACATTGTTAATATAGTGAATTAAATGTTTGTTTGGGTAATTATCTTATCTTTGTGTATACATTTGAATGACGATGTGTCAAAAAGACGGTTAATTGCGCTTAGTCTAAGGTTATGCATTCTAAAGGAGCTGTGGTTGTTAAAACTAATATGTCATATTTCTGAGGTGGTATGAAATAAGACGTTGTTGACAGTCATGTTTACTTAAGACTTCTTTTGCAATAATGCGGTAATCAGACATCTTTGTCATGCAAAATATTGATAGTGTAAGCGGTAAAATTGTTAGGTGGAGTCATCCTTAAGCAATACGGTGTCAACGAATTTGATTTTTAGAGTTTGTAATTTGTAATTTTTCAGATCTTAACCTCTATCATGTTAAGGATAATAACGTAGTATCATTTTCTTCTTGTTGTCTCAAAGGTTCTGAGGGTGTTTTTAATGAGTTTGTCCAGGGACCTTATATACAGGGATATGAAACTCTTAGCTGATTGTACTATATTACTGCTACGCGGGGGTTACACAACTCGTCTCGCTCATTAGCAGGTCACGGTCCACCGCACATGGAAACTGGGTTCTGTTTTGGCGCAAACGTCAATGCGCGGTGTCGTGTAACCAGTTGCGCAATGAAAACAGCAATGCATTGTGGGTAATGTGTGGTACAACGGTTACGCTGAAACTGTGCGCTAATGAGTATGCGCTGTCCCGGACCCAGTCGTGTGTGCGTTGAACCGTAAAGCGAGACGACCTAGATTGCTAATTAACCTTAGTTTCATATCCCTGTATATAAGGTCCCTGGTTTGTCAGAAGGTTGAAAAGTGATATATTACCAAATACATGCAAACAATTATTTGAGTTGTTTTTCATAACATGATAAATACGAGACATTTTCAGTTAATTGTAAATATTACGAGTTTGAAATAAGACTGACACATTGTGATAATAACAATTTTTTTAGTAAAAAATAATCTGACGGAGATGTTACGTCCCTACCATATTTTTACTAGTATTAGGTATCGAGCGACCAATGTGCACAATGCTTTTCCATCTCAAAAAATAATTGAGAATGGCTACCTACTTTAACGTTAGAACCATTATTATCAATGAAATGGCAATCTATACATATAACGCGCATGCAATAGGAAAACGTGTCACGTTACTAATTTGATACTATCATAATTTACATTTAAATAAGTCACGATTTCCAGATACAGTAACGCTATGCTATTTTCAAAACCAAAACTTGAATTGAAATGAAGGAGTTCACCAAAACGCCTATCGCCTCGTGTTTCGATACATCTATATATGTTATATATGAGATAAGTAAAATATTCAACACATAATTGGTTCATTCCTTTTGATATTCATATTCAAAATCATTTGATCCGGCATGAACATGAAGAAATACGTGTGTACAATGAGACATTATATATCACCTCAGATAAGAGAATTTTCAACTGTACACCTGTCATTTTGATTAAACGGCCAGTTCGACCGGGTATTTTCTGTTCCACAAATATTCGGGAGGGAATTCCCTTTTGCACGCGACACGTAACTTTTTTATATATTCGATTTGTTTTCTATTTTCTGTGTTTACAACTTTTTCATGTTTGGTAATTAGTTGTAATCCGTCCTTCAAACTGAAAAAAATAGCGAAAACAATCGAAGCCACTGACCAGCACTACCAAGGGGCTTAACTCTATTGCGATCATGGCGGCCATTAGATTGTTGTCCGCTGCATGATTGATCTGCGTTGTAGTAACCTTGTAGTTACTTGGATGTTTTGATTGTTGGGGATTAATAATGTAAATAATGTTTGCATAACTAATTATGACATCTCAAATGGCTAAGCTCAATCAATATGACACTGAGGAGAAAAGTGGCTTCGCTCCGGCTTCCCAATATAAACAAAGATTCGTCCAGACTATCGCACTCCAAATTACTCACAGTGCTGCAGTTTTCCGTACATTAAAAACTTTATGTGAAGTAACTTAGATATCTTTCTTAAAAAAGAAGAGTTTTACTATGAGTGAAGTTGTGCGAAGTCGAGGGCGACCGCGAAAGTGATTGTCGCCATGTTGTGAAAACATGCAGCGTTGCATTATGGGAAGGGACTTTTCTCATTCTATTTATAGATCTACTTAACTGCTGACGCACTGTATCTAAAAATAGCTTCGTTAGCAGCATAAGCTTATCGCTGAAAACGTAATCGAACTGGCCGTTTAAGGAAAATTTGTTGATCAGAATATAAAGTTAAAAGTAAAATTAGAGTTAAAATTGTTTTTACAATATTTGTGCAGGTTAATACAGCGTGTCTGTGAAATATCAGAGGTATCGCATCATCCAAACTTTTACGTATGGATTCATAAGCTCTTTTACAATCATGATAGACTAGTATAAATATATGACCATTTACACATCAACTATTAGTTTGTGATGTAGATTCTTTGCAAGCTATTCGGCAGGTATTTGGCAAATTACAGTTATATGTCATTGGAGAGTCTGGTTTACGTTAACGATATGCTTCTCACACGACAATTAACATTACATAACTAAGTAATGCAATCCCCTACTCCCGCTGCCTTACTAGAGCTAGCCGCTCCCCCGCCATTCCGCTCAGTTCTTGCTCTCGTCATTCCTGAATTCGCTTGTTAATTTGTTTTTTAAAGTACAAAGGATATCAATAGATGAGTGTTAAATTGTGTTAGAAGAGGCACAGTATAATATGTGTGCGGAGATTCACTGACTTTAGGGTAGACTTGTTTTGTAAAAAGAACACCGCATGAGCGTTTTGATCAATTGACAATAGGATCATAGTGTTTATAGAGGGGGATATTGTCCTTGATTTTGGAAGGATTGTAAATTATTTTTATTTGTAAGAAAAACATGATGTTTGTTTAAGTATTGTTTGATATTAATATATCTTAGCAAAGCTGATGTTTTAAGTTGCCTTTTTTGGTAGCCAATCCAAAAAGAGATTTATTTCATATATTTCAATAACATATTGTTTTAGTAATACTAACATAAATATTCTATTTGGTGACATCTCTCTATGTCCTTGTTTCTTTTTCTTCATTTAGCAACATTTCTACCAACAAAACACTGAAATACGACTTGCGAAACATAACTACTTTTATCCTTAAGGACCACCATATTTTGTTGATAAGACCTTCTTTATTGTGAGTTTTTATTCAGAAAATATTGCCTTCCTGATGCATATCACTTCTAAATGTCTATAAAACTTTCCAATATTCGTTCATTTTTGAGTGTACAAGATACATACGTGTCCCTTTAAAAAAGTCCGTTGTTGTTATGTATCTCGGTAAAATAGAGAAATAAAATTTAGATGTGTATTTACAGAACTAAATGGTGAATATAAAAAACAGTTAGAGGGAATAAAAAAGTAAAATTTTAAAAGTTATAAATACATTTAATGATACATAATTAAACTTGGAAAGAATAAGTAAACTAAAATTAAGTAGATATATAAGGAATCAACACAGCCGAGTTTGCAGATGTCGAAGACAAAGGGGGTGGGGGCGGAGGGGGGGGGGGGGGGGGTGTATGTGAGTCACCCAACAGACCCCACGGGTTGAGAGGTAAGGGAAGATGATACGATAACCCTTGAAAGCTTTCCTTTCCGAATACATTTACGACACCTTCATGCAATTGCCTCATCGGGGCTAATTAATCACGTGACCTTAGCTCCGCCTACTCGGTAAATGCACTGAACCGTGCGCGTGGCTTTTTGCGATAGACTCGCAAAATCCCCGCAACCGACACGCGATATTGGCGTGACTTGACCGCGATACGACCGGATTTCGTTCGCGATAATTTTGCGATAATTCTGCATCCAGACTGCAAGACAAGGGAAGAGACTTATGACCGCCACTGTACGAGCACGTCGCAATGCGTTGACTGTATATTTTTGTTAATTTAAGGAGAGATTGGACAAACAGATAATGTTTTAGAAAATTCAGGTTTTTTTAAAAATAGGGGTTTAATTGTGCAATTTGCCAAAATTCTTAAAGAAACTTTGGGAGACACCACACGATTTCAATACTAATCGGCATATCTACAAATTCTGCGTTTGGCTAATTCCGCTTTTTTAATCGATTTTGCATTCTTGAATGAATGAAGCGCATGCTTTCAGTGAAAAAAGGCGGTCAAGCTTCTCGAATCAATTTCCAGTACTAAAGTGCGATCACACTAAGATGTGACAAATTTTACCTGATACGTGATCACGTTTTCCTCGAAAAATCAAGTCGCGTAATGAGATGGTTGAGCCTCAAAGGATAATACATTTTGCATAAACTAATGTTTATTTGGAAAAATTAAAAAATGAAATTTTGTAAAAAGGTGCAAAGATTCTTTGATGGGCCAACCGTTTAGTTACTAATAACAGCACAAGAAACTAAGACTACAAAGTAGAACAGCTACCATTGTATCACATAAGGGTAATTTGAATTAATAATTCTTTACACATATGCTTGTACATTGAAATTGGGGAGATATCTGAATACCATTTCTTCTTTTAGACTTCAGGGGCTTTGTCCCAAATGAGCACAATGTATACTCGTGTAACTGGAAACCATCGAGACACCTTGTTATAACGCATTTTCACACTGTAAAATCTGTGTGTTTCATTTCCAATAAAACATAACGCCCAGAGGAGATATCTCTCCTCCCGAATGAACAACTTATTGTAAGGGGTACAAGCATTTCCGCAATGTTGGTTTGTTTTACAGAATTCTTTCTCATTTGTCTTTATCAACGCAGACGATGAAGTCATATCATCTTGGGTTTTTATACGTTATATACAATTGTATTCAATTACCTTAAAATATATTTCTAATAAATATGTTATTTCTATCTTCATATATACATATTTCACTACTGTTTGGTAAGTATTTTCCACCTGATATTTTTTACTTCTAAATTTTCTATGTGATTGTAATGTTTTTCAGATTTTTGTATTATCAATTGTTAATTTGAAATCCATATATATATATATATACACAATATTTGAAAAAGAGTTCACAAGTATACAGTATTATATATTCAAAGACAAAAAATGACACATAGCCATCATTACTCCAACATGTTTCATTGATATCTTCAGGGAGTCTTACAAAAACAGTTATGACGTTATGATGTCACAATATAATTGACATAACAATGGTATGACGTCACAATATAGCAAGTGGTAGGATGGACACAATATGTTATTATTCTTAAGCATTAAGTTGAGGTTTTAACATTTTAATGAAAAAGTCTTCTTTCAACTGACGCATTATTCTATCATTTGTATCCATTTTGTAGAATGGGAATATTTTTAATTTAATGTCTTTGTCTTTTGCACATGTATCCAAGTGGGCACTAAGTGGTATACAACGTGTCTCAGGACATTTTATTTGTTGTTTATGGACGCGGACTCTGTCTCTGAGGCACTCAGTTTGTCCAATATATTCACCGGAACACCCTTGACATATAATGACATATATGACATGTTTTGCTGCACAATCAATATTGGAGCGCACATAAAATCTCTCGTTTCTGTTTATGAATTTTATACTGGAATTTTCAAAAATATATGGACATGTTCCACAATTACCTCTGTTACATTTAGAAACTCTGTACTCTGGAGAGGTAGTGTTTGAGTCAAATCTTGCCTTAGTTAAGCACTGCTTTAAATTTTTACTTTGGCGTTTACTTTTGATAAAATTAACATTATCAATTATTTTGGACATTTTTTCATCACACATGAGAATAGGTGTGTTTTGTCTAATACTCTGGAACATATCTGGATTGAGTGGATTATGTGTTGAGACACATGCAATATCAATTGTTTCAGATTTCTCTTTCTTCCTTACTGTTAAGAGTTCTCTTCTTTTGATGGATTTTGCTTTATTGATTCCATCCTCAACCAGAAACGGCGGGTATCCTCTTTTATGAAGCAACACTTTTAGTTCTCTGAGTCTGATATCCCTTGTATCTTCATTGGAACAGATCATGCAAATACGTCTTGACAGGTTGTATGGGATACTTCTCTTTGTATGTGATGGGTGACATGATGAAAAATCCAAGTATTGCTTAGTGTCGGTAGGCTTATAATACAAGTCTGTCTCTAAAAGACCGTCTGATATTCTAACAATAGTATCCAAGAAGGGAATTTCATTGTCACTTGTTTCCATAGTAAACACAATGTGTTCGTTCATTTTATTCAATGTCTTGTAGAACGTATCTAGTTGGTTATTTGAGAATGGCCATAAAATGAAACAGTCATCTAAATATCGACGCCAATGTTCAATGAAGTAGTTACAGATTTCACTACCTAAGTTTTCCTGTAACTTGACAATTAATTTGTTCTCAATATATCCTAGCACCAAGGTTGCGTATGTTGGTGCCATTTTTGTACCCATAGCCGTACCTTTAATTTGCCTGTAATGTGTACCGTCAAAGAAGAACACATTGTTTGTTAATATGAATTTCACACTTTCAAGAATAAAAGATTTAGTGAATCTTTCAGACAAAAGCTCTGGGTGCTTGTCAAGCCAGTATTCTATTGCTTCAAGTCCCAGTTCATGAGGAATATTGGAATATAAACTTTTAACATCAAATGTGACTAATTTGGTATTATCAGGGATAGTTTCAGGCAGAAAGTTTATGAAATCCATTGTATCTCTGGTATAACTTCTTACTTTAGTAAGATATGGTTTCAAAAGAATATCTATGAAATTGCTCAAACGATGTGTCCCACAACTAGGACCGGCAATTATTGGTCGTAATTTAAGATCTGTGGGATGTTCACATGTGATATACTTTTCCGAAGAGTTAGCACATTTCTCTGTAATATCTTTGCATTTATGAATTTTAGGCAAACCATAAAAGTTGCTTTCTTTACATGGAAAATTTGTAAGATAGTCAAATTCCTTATTTGTCATTATATCTCCAAAATGTTTGAGAAATTTATTCAATCGTTTTAATGTATAGATATCCTTTGTCTCCTCATAACTTTCCTTATAATTTAACATTTCTAGGGACATTCTAACATAATTTTCAACATCCATTATTACAACTGCGCCGCCTTTATCTGCTTCTTTGATAATAATACTTTTATCGTTACACAGATTTTTTAAAGCATCTCTCTCTAAAATAGAAATATTGGTTTTATTCTTATTTCTAAAACATGTGCTAGGAATATGTGATATGGTTTCTACGTATCTGTCTAAATTAACATTCCTACCTTTTCGGGGAATCCAATTACTTTTGTTTTTAACAATGGAAGTATCCTCAATATTATCTTGATCATAGAAATATTCAGTATTGCGCAAATGGCGACTAAATTCACTTATGTCTTTTCTTAATTCTTCAGTGTTTGGCCTATCTGGTGAAGGGGTAAATTTTAAACCTTTGCTTAAAATGTTTATCTCAATGGATGTTAAATCCCGTTTTGAGAGGTTCACAATTTTTACATCCTCTTCTTCATGTGATGGTTCCTTATCCCCTTCTGGGTTGAACTTCTTCCCGGCTCTAAAAAACAGTTCTGGTTTTTTGACAATCCGTTTTGGATATGTTTTGAGTCTTGACATGTATCTCGTGCTTGTCCCATTCTTCGCCAAGTCTTGTTACCTTGAATCTGTTCAGTTTTCATTCTGTTATTTGGCTGTTTTTTCTCATTCCTTTTATTAACACGGATCCATTTTCCGTTATCTTCGTTTCTGTGGGTAATTCTCCCATTCTTTGTTCTACTGCCGATGTAGGTGGTTCTTTGAGAATTAGTCATAGAATGGTCTACTTTATCCTGTTTTCTAGGCGCATTTTTCGTTCTTTTCTTTAGCCATGGATTTCCATTAACAACATTTGCGCTGAAGTCCGCTGCATATTTTTGTAGCCAGGTTAAAGATTTTGACCACCGGTGATGGGAATTTTCCTCTTCTTTTGAACACATTGATCCCCACTTATTAAGAAGAGATTCCAAGTCACAATTCTATATTGTGACGTCATACCATTGTTATGTCAATTATATTGTGACATCATAACGTCATAACTGTTTTTGTAAGACTCCCTGAAGATATCAATGAAACATGTTGGAGTAATGATGGCTATGTGTCATTTTTTGTCTTTGAATATATATATATATATATATATATTGATGTAAAATTCAAAACTTCTGACTGTATCCATTTTTTTATTCAAATATATTTTTTGACAAAGAAGTTTCTAGTAAAATTATAAAGTTGTAACCTGAATACTTATCAAGAATAAAATTTATGTTATTTGTTTTTCTTCATTGAAATATCCCAATAAATCACAAACAGCATGATGGCACCCAGACAACGCTATATGTGTGAATATGAAAAAGGAAATGAATTTAACTGATTAACGTTACTAATTATTTTCTTCAACTTACAACAATTTGTTACATAAGTATGTGTGTTCATCCTGTCCCAGGGTTACACGTATACGCTACCACTTCATTCCCATACCCTGGGTTACAATCCTAATAAACCCTGCGGTTATAAGATAAAGTTTAGCCAATCCAATAGTTTTATCTTGATGAATAGCGATAAAATTGAGCCAACCACAGATCAGATGCGATCGCTGCGACAATGGTAATCATGTCCGTTTTAGCAATCCGGTTGAGTTTATTACAGAACATTGTGCACATTTACAATGAAATAATATTCACATTCCATCAAAGTAGCTACGATAATTTTTTATTATTCTGATTTGAGAGATACAAAGAAACACAGGCTTTCAAGTTATATCGTTGGTTGTCTTTGTTTAAATAGCTTATAAGTGATTGGGTCATTAAGTCAAAGCGCGGGTGTTTTAGTGGGTTGTTAACTTAGGGAATGAGAGTGGAGCGTAAGCATATAGGACAGGAGGATGTGTTTTCGGTATCAACCGAACGATTGGAGTAGGTTTTAATAAAACTTCCATTTTTAATTTTGAGTAGAACGAAATAAAGCACATGGGAAAATAAAAAGTATATAGTTCATTCTTAAAATGATATCTTAAGTTATTTTTATTTACTTTGAATTTGGTATCTTTCTTACAATGTTATGCAAATTGAATAAAGGAAATTGATACTTTTAGTGGCATTCTACACAAAGGAAATGGAGTTATTTTCATCAATGTTTTAGTCATCTACATATAGCGCACAAAAAAATTAAGAGGCTTGTTTGATGACATAGGATAGTCAATATCAATGGAGTCGCTAGTTAATCGATCTATTCATGGTCTGGAAGAAAAATGTTTAAAGTTGAGGGGTAGCATATCGGACAGACTACTTTTGATTTGAAATTCGAATGTGACAAAGCACATTGACTATAGCTTGGAAAGGGGGGATAACTGGAATGGAAATGCATATGTCCATACTACTTACATGTGCTTTGCAACCCCATCAACTAATTATGTAATTCTGTCTAATTCAAAGAAGTTTACAGCTTATTGTTCTGGTTATCTAGGAAAATGGCTGCTAAATACTTCTTTATTGTATTTTCATTCAACCAATCATTAAGATGATATTTTTAAGCAACAGTAAGTACTTCTAGAATCGATACAGTCGATTACGTTTGCACATACTACACAACAACACAAAAGTTTTCCCTTCATGTTCATTGAAAGAATTTTTATTCTATTTTATTCATCCCATTCATTTAATTGTTCCGGGAAAATCTCTTGTTATAGACCTCTCCACGGAGCAGTGCGTCATGCCGCTCTCAGTTATCCCCCTTTGTGGTGGCGCTAGCATCGTCCGCCATTAAGCGGCTGCAAATACACATTGACGTTGAACGTGATTACATTTGACGTTGTAATCGAAAATATGGCCAAGAACAAGAGAAAACCTTATGAACGTGTATCGGGGAGAATTTGTGCCATCAAAGAGCGAAAGAAATCTCCGTATATGGAAGGAAACGCCATGTTCAGAGCAATTAATTGTCACGGAAGGAATGACCCTGTTTGTTTCCCTATCACCTCCTTGATGAAGATGGACGTCGTGTTTGGGTGCAACGTGTTACCCGGAAAGATTTTCGTCGGCTAGCAGTGTGGTATGTATTTTTCAAGATAATGATTTGCAAAATAGATTCAATAACATTATGCACATGGAAAAATATTATAATAATCATTTTATGTAAATTAGCGAAAACATTTTTATGAACGTTTGTCATTTTTCATTACCTGAATCGAATAAGCTTATATTGTGTTTGCAGAATTTTCACAAAATATGTTGTTCACAGTGTATAAAGTTTGTGAGATATGTAGTCATCCATATTATTAAATGAAATAACATTTCCTCAAGGTTTTTAGTTGAATTACTTAATTTTTTATTCTTTCCAGATATGCTAACTTCACTTTTGGATAGCCATCCAACCAAGCAAAATCTTGATCAAGTCTTGCATTTGGGATATGAAAGGAAGTTAAGTGTACTTTTCATCTAATGTCTAGTTTGACTATGATGGATTACAATGGAAATGTATTGGCACATGTTGTACAGTTTTATTTTGTGTTCAATGATATGATACAAATAAATATTACAATGTCAATTTATTAACAAAATTGTGTTAAAAATATTTATGACATTGTTTTTTTGCTACTCAATGATTGAAAAGTTGAACTAGTTTCTTATCGTCGCGTCACATAAGTTCGATCGTAACATAACTTCGATCGGCAATTTTGAATGCTTACCCTCGCGATAAAAAACGAGATTTGACGTCACAGGCAGCTTCGATGTTTTGTTGACAGTGCTGTCAATCGCCTGAAGCACAAAATGCTTCGCATCAAATTATCAAACGTAAGTAACAGCTAATACTTGTCAAACAACTTGTTTTAAGTGTGTGCTTACTAATGCTACTTTTTCACTGTTACAAAAATGTTAATATGATTTTAATACGTCACAGAAAAGTGACAGGAATTCTGTCATCTGCTATGTTTGGGTCCCTTGTACAGAGGTCACATGACCAGATAAGTGACGTCACGCTCAAAAAAAAAATCTATGGAAGCTTCGAAGGGCCACTTCTTATCAAAATCATACTTAGTTCTGAAAATGTGAATTATTTCGTTGTGGTCAACTAGAATTTGTCTTTCTTATTTTTGACTGATGGAAAGACCCCCAAGGAGAGGACAATACAGGAAATATTCCTTTGATGTCCTAGATAAAGCATATGATGCTGTGACGCAAGGAATATCTATAAGGAAAGCTTCTGCTAAATTCTCTATTCCTTTTGCAACTTTGCATGACAGATTCAGTGATAAGGTTGATGTCGAATGTCCATCCCGCCGTTTTTCATCTTCAAAGGAAAAAGAATGAGGGACGAACTTTTGGAAGGATCCACCCCTGGGACAGCTGGCACTGTGAATGATTCGGGATGGTCCAATTCTGAGATATTTCAACATTATATTCAAGAACATTTCCTCAAGTACTCAGTTGCCGCGTCTGCCGACAGTCCCCTTCTGATAATGTATGATGGTTAATTCTGTTCACCAATTGGATAAGATAGTCAAAGTGTGTGCAGCACTGTGTAATATGAGACCAGAACTTGTGAAGGGCAAAGTCGACTGACTTGTATTTGCAAAAGAGGTATAATTTATAACGGTACCGGTATACACAAATATTCTACGATGATATCTTCCTCAAACAATATTTCTACGTATTTGTTCTAGTTGTGAACATGTCTATTTCATTAAACTGACTATTTACTTCACCTTGGTTTTTGTCATTAATGATTGATGTTAATTAGTTACAAAAAAAAGAAAAAAGAAAAAAGTGAGCGTGGCTCACCAGTACGTGAATTGAATTGGCTGGAAACTTCGCATAACTTAGATATCCCATAACTTAGATATCCCTAAACTAAAATTACTAACAGAAGTCAGAAAAATGTTCTGATGGATCAGTTTAAATTTTTATTCAAAACATAATTTCAAACACCAAAATTTACAACAATTGAGAAAGACCCATTGTGTACATTATAGTTATATGCATATGTTGCACGAAAGCTTTCATTTCCCTGAAATCAAACGAGTGTGACTTAATGAGGTGGTCTTACGTCTTCATATGCAAGCTGGAGCCAGTTTCCTGTGTTGGTAGTTACCCAGTTGGACTTCAGGTGGTAACTCTGAAACAAAAATTGAATTATCATCAGTCCAACTCATCAATTATAGTCTCAATAAAAACAACTCCCTGATGTGGGGTATATTTAACCAACAGTGACATCTAGTAGCAATTAAGTGCAAATATGAGTGATTTGAACGAATTTATTTAAAAATGTCTCTTAGGGTTAACAAGCAATATCTTCATTGTAGAAAGGTAAAAATTAATAATTGCATTATCTGTTATTGTACTGAAAGGTTACTTCATTCTCAAACAAAAAGCTGACAGTGCTATGACACCACAATATTCATGACGTAATAATGAAATGACGATATAATGTTCGACGAAAACACATATGTTTGTCAATTATTTAAAGAATGATTTTGGATGAACAATGTAATGTCCACCAGGTGAATTTGCTACTTTAGTCTTTAGTACTTGCTGATATATTTTATATTGTAAGAGTACTAAGACACTATTCAATCAAAATACCAGGGGTACTCCTCAAATTATCAATACTCTCAATAAACTGGTAAATATAATGTTTTGTAATACCTTTTACCAATTGCAAAATTATATGTATTACATCTGTACCTACAGAAAAGTAGGTCAAGATATGAAGTTATATTATTTCAAAGAAAAGATGACCTGGTATCTGAGACATTTTCCCGTAATATGGTACACATATTGGAATCGAAATTAATATTAGATATTAGGAAATATTGAAAGGGAAGGTCAATTTGCCTAAATATGGACAATTCTTAATATATCAGCTGAGACCAAAGCTATCAATATTCCTTATCAAGATAAAATACGAGGTCAAGATCACACAACATTGAATGACGTGAAAAAAGACCCTCACTTTTCGTGCACATTGATACCGCTAACTTATCAACAATTAGGCATATGACTATCGTTATCTGGTCATTTGAATCAACCCTTGTAGTTTCTAATGTCTTACCTGGAATGTTCGTCATCGAAATGACATCAGAGATCTTCAAAATGATATTTCAATCGACAAGTAAGTTGACGTTGTCTTAATCCCGTGTAGGCGTTGACTAGGCACCGTCTATACGTGTTGTCAATGTCATGCGCGATTCCCGCAGCGCGTCAGATAACACAGACCAGTTAACGTTGCAGCCGCTTAATGGCTGCCTCAAAATGGCTGCGCCTATGAATTTCGACGTGGAGAGGTCTATAGATTGCATGTATCTTTTAAAGTCAAAATCAACTCACATTCTACTTAGAATTATTTTAAATGTTTGAACTATTTGATCGATCTGTAATTTTCGTTCAATTCAAGTTCACATTTTTCCCTATTTTTTCAAGTTCACATGTAGTTGGACAGTGGCTCTATGGCAAAATTGATATTTTAAGAATAGTAGCGTTTAAAATAAATTTCATAAGCATCATTATGTCTGTTAACTTCTTTTGTACATCAGCCTAGTATTACGTACACCACTCCATTCCACAAACGAATTTTTTAAAGAGACGCTTTATACCGTTTATAATAGAAATAGAGGGGAATCCACGTAATGCAACAACAGACAGTAAATATCCATTGTACATAAAATGACCCTACATCCCCTTTTTCTTTACATTCCCCCTGCCTGCTCCTCACTGAAACCAGATCAACCACCATGAAGGTGAGTGAATGTCTCGATGTTCGTACGGTCCTCCTTTCCCCTTCTCACATCGCATGTATTATGAATTATTATACAATTCAATCAAATATGATTCATTTGGAATGAAAAACTATTGCACGTTCTATTCATTTGTTTTATTCATTGGTAATATGCATGTTTGTCAATTGTGTTCACTTTGATATGTGAAATGAATCATTAATGCCCTATTTCTACGTCTTGAATTATCTAAGGCCTGTGTGTTTCTTCCATGATTGATAATATCCTTTCAAGACAACATTTTTGAGTGTGTAATGAACAGAAGATTGTTTGCGTAAGCGGTAAGGTGTTTTGTCAACGTGACATAGCCATTAAAGAGTAGAATATTTTCGGGGATTTTATTGTGTTAAGCTAAAAGCGACAGTCATCTTTAACATATATGTTTATCATTCATTATAACACAATCTGAATAAAATTACTGGGGATAAGATATGATTTGCTTTAGATTTGATAAATTGACAAAAATAGCACACATTTACTCAGATAAAAAACCATTGGTAAATGAAGCCATTCATCGGCGCTAGACAGGTACGGGTGTTGAAAGCCTTGCTAAGGTTTGACAAAGCAATGCTAATCATTATAATTATCATTCATCTGATAATAATTCGATATTTTACCAGAGTATATATTTCGTAGTAAGTATATATTTCAACCTTATTAAGTAATGGGTTTGTGATTTGTCACTTAGATAACCTACAACTTTAAGGAGGCTGAACAAGCAAACTATTGGTCAGTTCACAATATTCAAAGACAAGCAATGCATAAAGGCTCATTACACATTTATTAAATGCATCTAATAAACACCATAGCCTCTGACTCCGTAGTTTCTGTAGCCAGCGCCATAACCTCTGGGACCATAGTTGCCATAGTAACCATTTCCGTATCCGGGACCATAAGCAAGACCGTTTCCATATCCTGCGCCGTAGCCAGCACCGTAGCCTCCGTAGAGGTTTCCAGATCCGTAACCATTGGCAACAGCTCTAGCTCCACTTACACTTCCGTAGTAAGGAACGCTAGCGAGGGCGCATGCGCACAGGGCGGCAAGGAATACGAGGGTGGCCTGGAAGACACAAATGATATTTTTTTTTATCGTAATTGTTTAAATGTCCAAAAATGTTAACAAAATTAAAGGGATGTCAAATCCCTAAATGTTTGAAAAAACATTTTATGTAAGCCCACTTGAAACACACAAGTTGATACCATTTGTTTGGAGATTGAGTGAAACTTATTATCAATGGTTGTTTATTCGTTTCAGTATCCTTTATCAACTGATAGATTTCATCAATTTGAATATGTTATCATCTGTGACCCGCAAGAAAAGCAAGAATCTTCCTCATGAAATCATTTCTGTTGCATTTATTGTGATAATGTATGAGATCACTTGATGTTAGGTTATCTGATAGACTTCGACAGTTTTGGGATAGGTAACTGACTATATAAACCGTAGCATAATATGCATTTTACCATTTACTGGCAGTTATATTCTAAAACCATATTTATCATCGCTGTTTGCTCCATCTATGTCAGAACCAATAATTTTAATGAAATAATGACATTGTTTTGTTTTAAATTATAGTAGTATGACTCTGGTACATGAGAATGTCTACATGTGAGCTACAGGACCAATTTCATCATATAAAATACAGAATACATCAATCCGTAAACAGAACTTGAAATGTCGACCAGAATTTATAATAGTCGATTTTCGAACGTCTTCAAGCAGGATATATTGTCAATTGATAGTACTTTTTAGGCTCCTCAAACAAAACCTGAAAAGTTGGCTTTTTTATGAAGTTTTATGGTTAAAGATGATGTTTTTAAAAGGGATTAGTAATATGTTGATTAGGTCATTATTCTTACTGTAGAATCTGAATAGAATCTTTTCTTTCGTGAAGTTTAACTTTACATCCATTTTGTCATTTAACCGGTTTTCAGTGACCATTTTGCCAAATAGGGGTAATTTTGCTAGTCATAGAATAGGTAGGTAATAGTTTCTAATGAACCAGAACAATAGCTGTATAAGTTAGCATCAGTACTAGTGCATTGCATCTTAAAAAGTCTACTGATTGTTTCTAAGAAATGATGAAGAAGTAAATATTGAAAATAATAAGATTTGTTTCTATTGAACAGCGAAAAAGGATATGGTTATAAAGATGCCAAGAGTTTGTATCAATTTCATTATCAAGCGTTACAGTCCATTTTTCGCTGTGCTGCTTTTAAATCAGTTTTATATTTACAGAATTTAAAAAAATATGAATATCAGAGATATCAAAACAACGATATTACCCTGCTGATAATTTCTGCTCTGTTTCGTAACATGCATTCCTTTTTAACCTTCCCATGTGGGTAGCATAGAACTTTTCTATGGGTCGTAGAATTGAGGAACGAATACCCGACTCCTCTTATAACTTACCTTAGTTTGATCATAATTTCAGTTAACTAATTTAGGTGTTCCTATCTCATTAGGGTAATCTCAGACGGTTATGATAACCTTGCTACATGTCCACAGTCTCCCTTCAAAAGCACTGACATGACCATACATGAATGTCAGCATGATACTTTGCAATATTAACAAACGGGAAACTATATTTGAGTCGTTAGAGGATTTTCACTAAATTGCATTAAATGTTAAGGTACAAACATTAATTATGGATATTCCACTTCATAATTCCAATACCTTTAAACGTTCTAGATCCCCATGTATGAAAATGAAAGGATATAAACGGCCACCTTGCAATGTGTGAAAATAGAGGTTGGATATCAAACTTTGATATAGGTTACTCTTTGATTAGTAAGAGGTTGCTTTGTAAGAGGGCCCACACCCCTTAATGTTTACCATGTACGGATTAAGAGTGAACCAGGGCAGAGTTCACTTGACCAGCAAGCATAGCCCATCTAGAGAAGGTATAATATTGTAACCAATTTGTTAACCAATTTGTTTTTAGAATGACAATTTCTTACCTTCATGGTGGTAGGTCTGGTTTCAGGGAGCAGCAGAGCAAAAGGAATGTCTGTGATGAAACTTGTGATTTAGGACCCTTATATACACGGGAAATTCGTTTTATGATGCTGTTGCATCAGATGTGAGCATTCTCGTTTCCTAATAGAAATCCCTTAAAGAATTTTATTGTTGAATTCATAAATGGTAATGTGTCTTCAGCTTTATTATCTACAGGTGTAACAGCAAATGTAACTATCTACACATTACTGAAAGTTCTTTCGTCTGGTTTGTTTGGAAAAAACTGTAGATCCTTACGTAAACTTTTATTCGCTTTTTGCAGAGTTCCCATTTAATTTCAGATGAAACTGTGTTGTGATACATGTACAGTAAATTGATTGAATCACACGTAAATTTCTCTTAAAGAATTTGAGTTTACAGTGGACCCAGGTACCTGAATGGTTTGTAAATATTGTGATTTATCAACATCCAATGGTCTTATTCACTGCTTTTTCTAAAATCAATTTGAAGTGCCGAGAGATAATCATAAAAAGCTTGGTACAAACACAACACTGTGACAAACTGTGTCACAAAGTGACCAGCCCCAGAGCACGTGTTTTATTCAAATGAACTTTGAAGATAATAACTTATCTGCTGAGTCATCAATTACTTCTTTTGAAGTGGTGGGATGACGAAATGGACATTATTTGGTTTTCTATTTTAACAGAAATCAAGGATATCGTATCCCATCAGGATATATCACTTTACTAAGGATTGGCAACACAAGCAACACCTAACTCACCTTCAAGCTTAGTTCTTATTTATTTTATAACACTTTATGCATCAAAATTATCTATCGTAAACATTATCATACCATTTGGTTATGTTAAGTATCACTTGTTTTATAAAGGTGTTCATGTACACCGAAACGATGAATATCTAACAGTGTGTAATTAATTGTTCGAAGATCTATAAAAAAAAAAATTTAAAAACTTACTATACTTTGTTTGAATTTCACCTTCAATGCAAGGTCTTTTTTTTAACACTTATGATTTGAATATTAATCATGCTAATTATTGTTAAATCAAATTACACAGTTTTTGAAAGAGAATTTTCGATTTCTTTTTTGTTACTTAATATACTTTTAATTTTTATTTACTTTGTATATTTCTAGTGAAATCTGAAAAAAATGTGAATGGTTTATATTTGCTTTAAACTTCGTAGTGTGAGTGTGAATTAAGATTCCTTTCCCAAAGTTTTTATGAAATTAACGAATAATTATTCCACTTGCATATGACTTCCATAAAAATAAAATATCTGATTATTGAAATGTAATTACTCTATACAAAGAAAATATATTATGTATTATGTTTTTGATTATTTGCAGGTACATTCTGTGGAGTGTTTCATCATTTTATGAGTAACCAGCTTTCACGTGATCGTCAGTCCATTAGCACGTGGACACTTTCGTGAGAGCACGCTTGCTACGCTTGAGTTGGCATATTATGCTCGGTCCGGAATGATATCGTTATTAAACAATCTCAATGAGGTCATAGAACAGCGAGACTGGACAACTTATGGGCACACTGTAACCTTGTTTGATGTTTTGACCGGTTTTATACAATACATTGTTTGAGTAGATTATTATAATAGCTAACATAAGAAAATGATAAGTAATTACTAAAATAATACGTTTATTAATCCATTTTTATAAATGAATTTGGAAAAAGCTTGGATTGTCTTCCCTCTCACTAGTTAGTCATTAATTATACGTTATTTAGATGTAAAAAAGTGCATCTTATTCTAATAACTAGTATTTTATTAAAAACGGATTCGAGAGAGTTATGCCGACCTATCTCCATACTTTTAAAACGTTTAACTAGGTTCACATTCAAAGGTCATTATGTATAAGCACTAATAAGGTAAAATATTACATGGGATATTGGCCTAACAGAAATTAACACATCAACTTTTTCTAAAAATGCATGCATTTAGATCTAAAAAGTCAAATTGACAAGCACATCTTAATTAGTGCAAAGCGGCAATAAAAACTAATGAGCAAAATTTATTTCAAAATTTCCTCAAAGAGATGTTCAAGGAAATACAGTCCTAATACATTATGATAAATCTATAGCCATGGCCTGAAGAATTCTCCCTTCTTGTAATTAGGTTTTGAATTTCCCCCAACTTGTTGGATATTTTATTCAATAAAGCAAACATGCTTGTTTTTTCCCGCACACCTGTTGGTTATACCTTAACTTAAGTTTTACATTTAAAAATTGAAAATCCTAAGTGAAGTTACCATATGAGATGTTTCTAAAATGTATGCATTAAAATCAAATAGACAAACCCATATTTACTATGTAATGCTTCATCAAAATCCAATGAACAAAAAAAATTTAAATCTTTTTTTTTTCAGAAAGGGATGTTTAATGAAAAACAGTCTTCCCTCGATTCTTGCTTGCATACTGAAAATACAGATTAAACATAAACTGATTTAAGTTATTGTGATTTTTATAATATATTAATACATCGATATAAAGGAACTGAACATGTCTATGTTAATACAATACATTTTTGACGTTTTAGATTTTGTTATTATCAAACACTAAGTTAACTCGCCTCTGTCAGCAAAAAATAAATAATTTATTTCACTGCCCATTTAACTGGTAAGTAGAAAATGAAGACACAATAGGAATTCTTCATCTGATGCAATACTAGGTCCGGGTGTATAAGAGGATACTGAGATAGCCTGTTTACTCACATATATTCCCTCTGCCCTGCTGCTCACTGCTAACCAGATCATACACAATGAAGGTGAGAATGAATATATTTGTCTCCTGTCTGATATTGATGCTTGTTTCTTCATACGTAAATATACATTGAGAAGTGTATCTTATAGTCTTATATTCAGGCAAGGAATGTTATATACTAATGTTTAATTTCAGTGCCTAAATTAAAAAGTACTGTATAATTGAAGAATCAATTCCTCATTTTCAGCGAAATCTTTGATCATGTAATGATGTTTTAGCTTTTAATGATAATACAATTCAGAAGTTATTGGGAGTATTGCTGAATGATTAGACAATTGCATAGGACATTTGAAAGTGTGATATGATATGTAATTTTGTCCAATTATTCTTTGTACAACATTTTTTCTTACAGGTCACACTCGTACTCCTTGCCGCCCTGTGCGCATGTGCCATCGCTAGCACTCCTTATTACGGAAATGTTAAAAGAGCTAGAGCTGTTGCCAATGGTTACGGATCCGGTGCTGCCGCTGCTGCTGGTTCTGGAAACCTCTACGTAGGCTATGGTGCAGGATATGGAGGTGGATATGGAGCAGGATACGGCGCAGGATACGGAAACGGTCTTGCATATGGTCCCGGATACGGAAATGGTTACTACGGCCCTAGAGGTTATGGTGCTGGCTACAGAAACTACGGAGTTAGAGGCTATGGCGTTTATTAAAAACAGATAATAAATGTTTAATAAACATGAACGTATTTTTTTTTCTCTGTTAAAACATGCTTTAAACAGTTATTTGCTCACCTCCAAGGAATCTTCAAACAGTTGATGGCATTAACAATACCATTACCGAAATTTTGTATCAGTAATGTGGTCTCGGAGATATTAGTTCTCACGAAATCGGTCATATGCTGAGTTTAAAGAAAGTGTTCGAAAGAACTGTCGTTTGGAACATTTTGTCTAAATTGAAAAAATACTGATGAAAATAGTGTTAATTATTCAGCATACTTAGTTACGATTGTATGCATGATATGCAGACAAGCGTTTGAAAAATGTTTATAGAGCTGTGTGACCATAACTTTCAGCTGCTACCTAGATGTCTGAATGAGGGAAAACACCACAGATAGTGGCAGACTTCTGGCCATAACACTACGCTAGATAGTATTTCCACTCACAAGATATTAGATCTATATACATGTAATGCCAAAGTTAACTATCTATCTTAAATCGCACGAAATCGCAAATGTTGTTTCTTAAAATTGATGATGCAATGTTTTGCTGATTTTGCAAGATGAAAGACAAAAATCCATGATCAGCATCAAATCTGGCTGATTTCCATTTCCGTCCGTCCGTCAAATGAATCTATTTCAGACAATTATTAATCTGATCCATTTCAAATTTTGCACATGTTTTTCTATCACTTACTACAAAGAATTTCGTGTTCTTTTTTATATCACAAATTTCTGTTTTATGTACAAAAGTACTATTCATTCAATAATTTAAAAATGTGTCCACGTGTCATTTATCTTTCTATCAGAGGTGCTGTGCTATATTACGGAATTTCTAAATTAATGAATATTATGAATATTTCTATAGTTTTGTACTATACAACTTCGCTGGCAAGGCATATCTTGCAAAAGACCTTGCTAGCATGGCCTAAGTTAGCCCGTGATTTGGGCTTTTTCGAGTTGTGCTATACAGGCAAAATTTATCCAACATATTTCATTTCATTACTCTTGTGTTTTCATGAAATGACATTGGTATAAGTTTCAAAAAGGAACACATTGAACACATTGTGAATTTTTTTCATATCAATCAATGAACATTAGTGTCACTAATGTGCATGCATTCTATGTGATAAGAAGTAGTTTGATACTCACTTAGATAAAGAATGAAAGGTTGTCTGTCAGTCAAGATGATATGTGGTAAAATGAAACTCATTCAAGGTGATATTAAGAAATATTGTTATATATTGATATATTGGAATTATGTGAATTGAGTAATTCCGTCTTTCTGGCTAGTCTACTTAGTCTATATGACAGCATTGACGTCAAGCGATGTCCACCTGTGTTAATTGCGAGAAGTTGATATAACAATCCAAAAGTCTCCGGTAGATAAAATGTCGTTCAATATACTCTTATAGGAGTGTCATTCTCTGTCAACCCCTATTACATTTTATACCAGCAAAAGACACAGCCCAACTCTTTCAACACCCATCTGCTCATGTATGTAAATCTGTCATTCTGATTTGCATCAAACTGAATGGCAAGGGATCCGTCATTATTTAAACAAATTGATCTGTCATTTCTCATTTCAGTCAATCCTGATTCTCTTTAGGGAGGTCCTATGGACATGTTTACCATTGATACGTGTTGAATTATACTCCAAAAATGTTGGAAAATGAAAGATGGTTCAGTAATAACTGCAAATTTGAAACTACAGATTCTTATAAATACCTTAGAGTTTATTTCACAAGTCATCTATCATGGTCATTGTATGCAAAGTATGCAGCTGTGCAGGCAAAACACGTTCTGATAGGAATTCTAAGACACTTACACAACCTAGGTGATCTCAATATGAACCCATTATTTAGAGATAAATCCAACTCTTTTATAGGGGCCAGACATTTGGGGATCAAATACATTTGCTAACTTAGAAACGGTACACCTGTAAGCTTGTCAATACATTTTTTAGATGAATTATACAGTAACGTAAAGAAATAGCATCATTCCGATGCAGTCCAATGTCTCAAATCGTTTAGTAAATAAGGTTTTAACTTATATTTTTAGAATATAATGAGTATTATTTTTTTGAAGTTAATGAACCATGACAACCATGCTTCAAACTTTCTCCCGAAATGAGATTCCACGGCACATAAACTCATCTAACAAGTTTACAACACTGTCCAGTTAACCTTCTGACATCATTCTGACCAGCTTATGGCACGCTTGCATCCTCACTGTGGTTGGCAGTTCTTCAGTACATGCATATGGACAACACATGTCAGACTTTAAAAGGGCATTCTCGTGTGTGATTACTGTGTGATTATCAATTATCAATGTGATTCAATTCTTAAAAAGCAATTCTTCATTCTGTTTAGCAAAGCCTTATTAGAAATGCTAAGAGTTCTCTCCTTGTGATCAGCGCATTAAAACTACTTTCGTCTCTTGCCGTTATAGATCTTAAAAGCTAAAATGTTATGTTCAAATGTTTAGCTAATATGGATTACAGACCGTTAATATGACATCTACAACTTCTTGCAAAACTCATCATTCTCCCCGTTTTATTCATTTTTTGAGTTTGATGAAATAAAGTTTCTTTTTTTCTTTAGCAAAACAATGAATAAAGGGGTTATTCTGCTATATAGCCATACCTAATCGCGTAAAGGGGTAAAACTGCACAGACAGCGGAAATCTGGCTATAAAGTAACCTTTATAGTTTTCAGTAATTACAAAATCCCCTTGCAGTGAAGCAGAGAACTGTTCAAACATTATTATAATGTTATGCAAACCCATATCTAATTTGATAATTGTGCGTATTCAATATTAAAAAAAACCTACCGGTATCATCTTAGAATTGTAACTTTTGAAACAAAATAAAATCATATAAAAACTAAACTGTACAAAGCCAATTATGCCCCAGTCACACTTACACTACTTACGAACGTAGTGATGCAGAACGTACTTTAATGCAGTTAACTGTACTTAAGCCTAGTTATCAGTAGTTATACTTAGTTATCCGTGGTCAAAACGTAGACATAGACGCGAGACAAACGTAGTTTGTGATTTAACTTTTGGACATGTTCAAAGTTTAGCATTTCCGAACTACGTTTCCAGAAACGTAGTTCAATGTAGTTGGACGTAGTTAATTGAAAATGTGAACTTAGTTCATCGTAGTTGAACCTAGTTAAGAACGTTATTTAACGTAGTACAACTTTTCCACGATTTACTACATTTTACTAGGTATCCGAGTACGTTTTCGTACGTTTAAGTACATTCTAGAACGTTGTACTACGTCTGACTACGTTAAACTACAATAAACTACACTAGTTTCATCTGAGTTGAAGAACGTTTTAGTACACAAAACTAGGTATTAGTACGGTTAACTACGATATCAAATACGTGTAACTACGTTTTGGTACGTTTCGTATTTAGACTTTGACGTTTAATTACGTTTCCCTACATCTAACTACACTTAAGTAAGTATAACTACGTTGAACTACGATAAACTACGCCTAACTAGGTAGATTTATTTATTTGTACCTTGTGTCACAAGTGAGTGAAACACCTGGTATGCATTTTAACACTGTTCATTTCACAACTGAGAGAGGATGAGTGAAAATGATACAGCATTTAGCTGCTATCAACAGAGAAATGATATGTTTTGCTCAATATATCAACAAAATCGAAATGGACGACGAAACGAAGAGAAAACAAAGAAGATGGTGGGCCCGTGACTGGCTCCTACGTAGACCATTACACGGTCAATATCATACACTTTTTCTGCCTCTCGTTTTACCCATAGTTGATAAAATTAACTAACACTCTGTTGGCTTGACAATTAAGAGAAAGAATGAAATACATAAACGTGTGTCTTTATATACCCTACCACTGAAGTGCCGTGATTTACCCTACTTTAACGTACTTTGACGTACCTAAACGTGTTTCAACGTAGTTCAACCTACTTAGTTGTACTAACAAACGTTCTTAAATGTAGATCAACGTGGTTAAACGTAGCTGAACGTAGCTAGTAAGTTGTTCAATGAACGTAGTTATCCGTTGTTAAACCTAGTAAAACGTACTTATATGTACTTAATCGTACTTACACGTAGTGAATGAACTTATAATGAAACGTTGTTATACGTAGTTACTAAAAATGCATTCATTTTCGGCACGTTAGCGGTTTTGTGGCTACGTTCAATGAACTACGTTTAACTAGGTAAATGAACGTAAGTGTGACTCCCCCATTACTCAGAAACAAGTAATGTCATTTTGTTTAATGTATGTTTATTCAGTGCCTCTAATAAACGCCATAGCCTCTGACTCCGTAGTTTCTGTAGCCAACACCATAACCTCTGGGCCCATAGTTGCCGTAATAACCATTTCCGTATCCGGGACCATAAGCAAGACCGTTTCCATACCCTGCTCCGTATCCAGCACCGTAGCCAGCGCCATAGCCTCTGTAGAGGTTTCCGGAGCCAGCAGCAGCAGCAGCGCCAGATCCGTAACCATTGGCAACAGCTCTACCTCCGATTGCGCTTCCGTAGTAAGGAACGCTAGCGAGAGCGCATGCGCACAGGGCGGCAAGGAATACGAGTGTGACCTAGGAGGAAAATAATTCTTTAATCAGGTTAAAAATAAAAGGAAAAATCTTAATATCACATCCGCCTTTAACATATCTTTTGCATTTGACTACCTACTAATCAGTACTATCAAATAACTTTTGGCTAACTATCTTTTTGTTCCAGTTGAATTGCATTATCATAAAATATTAAAAACATTACCAGACAGAGTCAACTAACTGTTAAATTCAACTCTTTCATAAAATATTACTTTCAAAAAAATACATATAATACATAATACACTATAATATATCACTAACTCAATGGGTATTTCACAAAGAATGAAAACATCAACCGAAGAGGAGAGACTCAAATATATGCATTACCTTCATGGTTGTCGAACTGGTTAGCAGTGAGCAGGAGGGCAGAGGGAATGTCTGTGAGGAAACAGTCTCTTTCAGTATCCTTTTATACACTCTGTTCTGGTATTGCGTCAGGCGGAGCATTCCTGTTGTGTCTTCAATATCTACTTATTGGTTTAAGAGTCAATAAAATAAAGTATTAATCTTTTGCTGACAAAGGTGAAGAGATATGTGTGTCATTCTATTTTTAACAGTAAAGTAAATCTTTGTTCCCGTATGGACATTCTTTCGAGTCAGAGGTAAACACTGCATCCAGTTTGGTCGTCGTGATCATATCCAACTTATTTCTTTGAGAGTCAGTGATATGTTCCAGACACTCTCTATAACATGTTTATAGCCTGAAAATTAGAACGGACAACGGAACAATAATAGTTTTGATACAATAAGACAATTCTTCATATTCTTCATAATTTACGTGTTTAAGATCTCACAATTGAGTTTGCTGAAAACGATATTGTCAATATTTTAATAAAGGGGGCGGGGGGTATTGCTTATTTCACAATTCTTTAAATCATTTAACAACGATGCTTCTTATAAGTGGACAGCTTTTAACTTTCTCATAAAAATCACATTTATGCTAAAGTTTCATTTAACATTAGTCATTACAAGATACCAATGGTGCAAACAGTTACAATCTAAAAGTGACATTAATTGTTAAATACAACTGATTAGATTAGTTAAGACCTGATGATTCCATCACATGTGCAATAAAGAGATTAGTTTGGATAAGCTACTTTTTTCCCAGAAAAGCTATTCCAATACCAACACTGTAATTCATGCTGTCCATTTCCTTCAGGCTCTTTTCTAATATTTAATTAGATACGTTTTTAAGATGTTTATTAAGAGAATGAATGTTGGTCTAGAGAAAAGCTTTAAAGGTCGAAATATATTATGAAACATATTGATAAAAAGGACACCCTGTTTTGTTAGTCAAGTTTTTGAGTATATTACTCTTGCACTTGTTTCGTTGAAAGTCAGTAATACTGTTGTAGTTGCAGAAAAAAGTTTTCAAAGTTTGAAATGTGATTCTTTTTTGTAAAATAAAATATGTTAACGAAGCAGTAGTACGGTTTTGAGAGAGATAAAGTGACCCGACGAAAATGAAAATAAATCTTTCGATATTGAGAGAATCTTATTAATTGAAAAAAGCAGTTTGAAAACGACCGTATCATGATCGGTTAAGCTACAGGAATCCGTTTTCATACCTCAAATTTCTAAAAGGTGTTCACAAAAATGGACACAAATTTTATAATAGATTATTTTCTCTGTGACTACGGATAATCGAATTGAGTGATAAGATGTGTTGACCCTTTGAAGATAAACCAATGCCTATTGGTAAATCTTTCAAAAAACGTGCTACTGGCCCTTAAAGAACCACTCCGTGAGTTGTTGGAGTCATATATGCCAAACTTAATCAATGGTGTCATTTGATCGCAAAGTATCGACTGTTACCGAAAAATACACATTTTAAAGCTAACTGGGTTTTTTACAGTGACAATATGAAGGTAGAACATCGCAATTATGATGGAAAACCGGACAGTGGCCCGCGTCAAATAGTCAAACGTAATTTTGGAGACTTATCTAAATCAGCCACGAGGGCAGTTAGGAGTTGATAGTGTTTGTTAGGTTATATAACTAGTATCTATGTATATTGGACATGATATCTAAACCTCTATGCATTTATGAGGCTGTTTTTAGATTTTCATGGAAAATTAGTATTTGTCATATATATGTCTTTTGGACATGAAAAGTTAAGATGTTTTGATTTTTTTTACCACATATGACATTTGGGTTCGTATCAAAGGTAAATAATATTTTATGATAATCATGGAGTGGCTCTTTAAAGAAAAAATATATATTCAAACTAAGATAGATTTGAGGGTTTGTACTATGTAGAGTGCAGGTGCCCTTTAGATCTTATTCTGCAAGAAATCAGTGTTCACATGCCTCAGGGACAACAATCACGTGAGATGTCTATAAAGATACACATGATGAAATAACCTGAATTCGTTGGAATAATAAATGATCTAAGGCGTTAGGGAAATGTTATAGATAAGGTAATATTTTAATGTGATAGCCAACGTTTTTTGGGCTTTTTGCTTTGAAAGTTTTGGACAAAAAACAACAAATCCCTAGTTTCAAAAGAGTAGTTGGTGTGTTTATAGTTCATAAAAAGTTTAGCAATTTATGAAAAACGTAAAATTAATATGAAATAGTTTTTCTTTAGCAGATATTTTGCAGTAATGTACATTGCAAAAGTAATCTGGTAGATAGGCGATACGTCAATGTAATGTCTAAGATCATTGAAGCTATGGCACTAAACAGTATTATGTTACAGAAATATCCATCGGAATTAGTGACAATATGCAACTATAATTTATATTGTCATGTTCGCTAGTGATACGGGTCTCTCTTAGGAAGGCTGCCATTATTTGGATGGTTTCGAAATTCCTTAAGGTAGACAGTTCGGATCAAAAACAGAAAACCATAGAAACCTAAATCTTTTACTCTTTCCTGATTAACATACAACTCATCAGACGACAGCTAACTGTTTTCCTCAAAATTCGTAGGAGAAACGGACTTTTTGCCCGAAAACGCCTTTACTGTTAGCTGTTGTTTTGATCTTCGGACAAGAGCTTAGCCCCACCTCTATATTAGTTGACCCTTATCTGCATATTTAAATATGTGTGTCGGACACGAAGGGACTTACCTCCCCTGAATATGAGAGGGACCAGTCATTTTAAAGTGTTAAACTATTTTAACATTAAACAGTTGTAATGCGAAGCATTCGTAAAATAACCACTTTTAACAAAATATTTAAGCAATTTGTCATGCATACGATAAAAAGCTGTTCTTTAGTTTCAATTAGGGTTCGTATGCAAATAACTCAAGCACAAGTGGCAATTTCTAATATCTTTCTTCCAAATGAAAAAAATATCTTAGTCAACCATGCCCAACTACGATAGTGGTATCAGCATATCGATAACGTTGCTAAAACAACACAACTCTCCATTTTCGATTTCTTTCTGCAAAAATCTGGGCAAAGAAAAGATCTGTTTGTGTAAATTATGAGTATTTTGTTTATAACAGACAAGCAAATTAATTAAGTTATCATGGCATCATGGCAAGTTCTATCTTTCTTGTGCTACTCTTAAGATTGCAAAGACATAGCAGAAGGAAACCACAGAACAACTTTTTAGCGCACAGTACCACAGACTATTTAACATTCGATACCAATTTGGGCATCATACATAAACTTACATAAATGAAATGAGATATTTTACGACGACTCTCGGACTTTTACTGATCAACTGACTCGCTGTGCATTGTTAAAAATTGTTGGTCCCTATCCCATAATATTTCTTCAAAGAAAAAACAAAACTTTATTAATGCTGTCGCTAGTTTGTGTTGCTCTTAATAGGACACATCATGATCGTGTGATACAACATTTTCTAAAATATATCCCCCTAAAGTTACCCTGACCCTCAATCCGATGTGTCACGTAAAATTGTGTGATCGCTGTGTTCAGAACCAACAGATGCGGGATGGGTGGATTTCAACACTTTTGATATTCAATTAGATGATTTACAGTATTCACCCTAAATGCATACGACGAATATTCGACCAGCGCACAAGGAAACACATATGCACGTGTGGGAGAGTATTGCATATCATTAGATGACGCCATCAAGATCAAGTTTTCTCTGACAGTAGGATATGCGCATTAGAACTCCGAACTACCTAGTTAAGGTGTTGGGGGTATACTCAACAACAGAAATGACTTAACAACAGACACGACTGGTTTAGGCCAGAGACATAAATTTAACACCTCTATCATTAAGAATAATCTACCTTATTTTAAAAACCAAGTTGACATTGAAAGCAAACCATTTGTTTAAGCCCATGTTGCACTCGAAATTGACATCATAAAGCAAACTACAGAGCACGTGAAATTCGTGTTACTTCTCTCCCACAATATGCACGTGCAGCTTTATTTTTGACATGCGCGTGTCGTGCGTCTGTCGTCGTGGCAAGGAAAATCGAAAGGATCACACGTAGATATTCTAAGCTCTATGCGACTCATGTTGGGACTTTGAAAAGAGTAAGTGCTTGTTTCTGAGGCAAGGATTTTAATATCCAATAACAAACATACAACATGTAACGTTTTAAGAATCTCTCAAATGCATAACCCACTTTGTTTACAATATCATTTTACGACTGATCAAAGAAGGGCCATTTCGCGAGTTACCTAGACTTGCATTTTGATCCTTGGATAATTAACATAAAATTCTGTTTCTATCTCATCCTTTTCCCTTTCAAGCGGTACGCAATATCAAAAATCCCTGTAGGTGTGTAAAAGCTGAGATTGAACTGGTGTCATTTGGAAACTGAATCATTCAGCATACCACAGAACGGATTTCAGTCTTTGTTTTCGTTTATAAGTATCGGGTAGCAACGTCTAGTCAGCTCTGTCTATGATAAAAGACGAGACTGACTACGGGTGCCGAAAGTCTACGGAGATGCTCCACATAAATGCATCTAAAGGTAACTCCTGACGATGGTGTATTGTATATGCCATGCTGCTATGTAGTGACCCGAAAGGTAGCTCAAGTTTGACAAACATTCCTGATGGAATATAATGCATCTTTGTGATTAGTTGTCATTTCAATTGAAATTTTTTCTAAGAATTTTAATGTCTTCAAAACTTTACTCAAAAAGTTGTTCCGTCCCTGGTTGAACTGAAAATGGTGTTGGTTACACCACGGTTCATAACAGAGGATCCTTGGTCTAAATATATTAAATATACTAAGAAATAAAATTCATGTGAAGAAGTTTGCATTGAAAGAAACGATCAGTTGGATAGAACTTACATTATACATATATATCATCTACACACAATTTCGTATAACGTGTACTCCATTTAATAGGTTTCTTTTCTATGTCGTCATAATAGGGAGCCCAAATTGTTCTTGTGGCCTTTATCGCTCGAATCCTTTTAATTACATAACCTGATGTCTAAATATATGAAAAAGATGAATTTGGAGAAGTGTAAATCGTGTCTTTTTTACACGTTGAAAGAGTTTCAAAGTTGAAATGTAGTCTAGCCTTTTACCTATCCTACTTTGATATTTTATTTTTTCGACACAAATGTATCAACCTATGTGTTGACTATGTCTGAAGTATGTATAGTGCATATTTGAATTAATATTTTAACAAGTTCTCTAATGGCGTTGATTGCCGATTGCACAGTTGAAATGTAAAGGCACGTGAAAATACATCTTAAGGTCTTACTTAACAATGTATAGCGTTCACTGAAGCTGGTTGACGTAAGCTTTTATTTATCGACCATGTTTCTTATGTTGTTTGATAGTAATTAACACATTGCTGATCTCGCAAATAAAACGTTAAAATACTTTTTCTAAAATATCTAAATTTATATTGGCACCCCGATTATTGATTTAAGTGTGAAAACATTAATCAATCTCTCTAGTGTTAACATACATGTATATTTTCATGAAAAGATATATACTATTGTTTCGATATAAAAATACTATATTAATCAATTAAATTCGATTAATGAAATCGATTTAATCAACCTTCTCAATAAGAATCTTTCCTTTTCAAAATTACTTATTTTTATTGAAACATAACTCTTCACATATGTGATAATGTGAGGTGAGGTGAATTGGTGTTTAACGCCGCTTTCAAAAGTATTTCATTTACATCACGACTTCAAGTATCATTGCAGGGAGAAAGCCCTCAACAACATTGTTATGAAACCTGCTAACATCGGCTGGAACTAGCGAACCATTGGTGGTACTATGCTGAATTTAAGTGTGGCATTGCACCAAAACCTAACCGCGTGTAGAACAGTTCTCTACTGCAGACAAAGTTGCCGAGTCTCATTCACATATAAAAGAAAGATAATTTACAAGGGGTATACTTGAGTTTTATATTCTTTATTAAATTATCTAATAAACACCTTAGCCTCTGACTCCGTAGTTTCTGTAGCCAGCGCCATAACCTCTAGGACCATAGTTGCCATAGTAACCATTTCCGTACCCAGGACCATAAGCAAGACCGTTTCCGTATCCAGCTCCGTATCCAGCTCCGTAGCCAGCTCCGTAACCTCCGTAGAGGTTTCCAGAACCAGCAGCAGCGACGGCGCCAGATCCGTAACCATTGGCAACAGCTCTAGCTCCATTCACATTTCCGTAGTAAGGAACGCTAGCGAGGGCACATGCGCACAGGGCGGCAAGGAAAACAAGGGTGGTCTAGAAAAATAATCACAATTTAATATTTTGACAAGGTTAGGATATCTGTAATTTAACTAACAGTAAATGACAAGCCTCATCTTCTTGAAAAATACGTTTACTATTGTGTGTCATGAGGGAATGAAGCTTTTTGTCATGTTTATAAAAAAAAGTTATTTTTATGTTCGTTTGAATTACAGTTAAACTAATTTAATTAGACTTATTGGTAAATTATATTAAAAAGAAGATAATAACATGAACGAATATCTACCTGTTGAAAACAGTGTTACAGATAATACTAGTTTGAAGTGAATTAACATCTTACACTGTATGTCAACGACTTTGGAGAGGTATTTGGCTTGGGAAACGGTATATTGAGCATAATCATACTAAGTTAACTACGAATTGCAGTCTCAAAACCACAATCTTTGTGATCACTCAAACAGGACACTTGCTTCATGACAAACTAGGTTACCATAATGAGATCAAGATTCTGTTTTAAAGAATCGCAAATTAATATGATAACGAAAATTAAAACCGTTAAGAATTTCAAAGACAATTAAACAATGAGATGTCATGCTCATTAATCTTGGTTCCGTTGTGTCAACTACTTATAAATTTACTCATATGAAGTAAAGGACCGAGTCAAAGCAACTGTGTCATAAAATGCTGCAGCAAAAACTACTCAGATGGATAGATTCTTAAACAAAGCCTATCCATAGTGGTAATGTTAGAGTGTGGGTTCGATTCCACCTAGTAGATGGGTAATAATCTACAAATGTTAAATAACGTTTGATGTTAGGTCTTACATTTTGAAAAAAAAAGACCTTCTAACTTGCAACTTCAAAAGGATCAAGATATGTGAAAAATTCTCTCTAGCAAACAAGATACTTCACAAGCAATATGCAAATCCCTGATAGGTTGCTAATTGAAACTAGCAAAGGACCCTTTACCATCTACTTATAGTAATCCAGGACTTAATGTGGCAAGCACGATGGGCTTATCAACATATGGTAAAATAACTTTGTGAAGACCGATAACTTAGTAAAAGTAAACTCAACAAATTCTTACCTTCGAATTCATGATGTTTGATCTGGTTGGCAGCGAGCAGATGGGCAGAGAAAATGTCTGAGGAAATAGGGAGACAATGTCTGTGAGGAAATAGGCGATTCACGACCCTTATATAGGCACGAAGTGTCCGTTTAATGATGGTGTTGCATCAGGAGAGAGCATTCCCGTTTTCTCTTCCAATTCTCTTAAGATTTTATTACCGATTTCATGAATGAATAAGTGTCTTCACAAACATTTAGGTGTCGTAACATTCTTATCAATCTTTTGTTTGCAGTTAGTTTTTAATCTTTAAAACATAGTCTGAAATATAATTGTCAATTTGACAAATTGACTTTGAATTGAGATATCGATGATAGGAGGAAAAGGTTCATTATCACCACTCACAAGAAATGTTTAAACAAATGTATTTATACAGATATTAGAAAAGTGATATATAAGTGTGATAAGAAAAGTATCAACAGTTCATTTGCAGTTAATTTCACTAAAGGTTCTTCAACTAAATCAAATCAATCAGTTCACAAACACGCCGTACATGTAAGGACAATAAAGAGTGAAGAACATCTAGAATTGAAAAATGATTACTGAATGCGTTGTGTTTCCAAACATTTTCAATTTACTGGTTTCTTCTTTTCAGTGATGTACATTGTTGAATAAACATGGAATTTAATAGAAAATATGTTTTGCCCCTTTTATCATTTCAACTTGCTAACTTTAGCTCAATTGTTTCCTACATGACCAAATCAAGTAAAGTCAACCATCGACATATTTGATACAAATAGTGTTTTACAAGTTTCTGATTAAATTTTGCTAGAAATTTGGAAAAACTGGCAAACAAGCTTTTCTCTGTGATTTATCCTGACATATTTTATTGTTCTATGTCACGAAGTGACCAGCCCCTGAACACGTGGTTTATTCAAATTAAGCTTGAAGATATTCAAATAAAGGTTGTACATATAGTATGGAAATTATGTACTCAGTCGTCGAAATAAATTCTTATAATATCAGGTTAATCTACAGCTTTTAGTATGTAGTTTGTCCCTTTTTTCATATCTCATATCTAAAAAATCCCTTGTGCTTGCATTTTCAGCATTCAGTTTGATTAATATTTTCTGATCTAATGTTAAGAGATTTGGCGTTAACAATTATGACTATAGTCTAAACGATATTCCTAGAAGATAATTTTTTCCTCCATTTCCAATAGCAACAGTTTTTATTGTGATATATTTAAATCATAATATGACAGCACTGAACTTTGCTATTACAATATTGATATGGTATAACTGCAACCAATCCTCTTCTGATTTTATTATGCTTTCAAAAATAAAATTTTAATGACGATAAAACATCGTGCATGAAGTCGATTTAGTGTTGGAAACTTGTACTTCTTTTCTTAATATCTTTTCAAACGTAAGTCCCCGAGATCATTTAAAAATTGGCTAATGAAAACTAACGACAAAATAAATAAAGAATAAACTTTGTGTGATATCCTTGGTTATTCTGGTTCACTGCTGTCTTCGGGTACGTTCTTGTATAACCTACTTCTTCACGCCGTGGTTGCGATAGCCAGTCCTGCGGCACGTGAACACTTTAATGAGAGCACGCTGGATGTGCTCTGTTTGAAAGATCATGCGTGGTCGTGATAAACTCGTTATAAAACAAACATTATGAGGTCACAAAGCAGCGAGGAACAGGGAACATTTGGTTGCAATGTTTAAAAACACGATAAATTATTAAATCACTGAAATAACAGATTAAATGCATTTGACCGTCACTTTTGTATTTTGTAACGTTTGCACGAACACTATCAACAACTTTTGAGACAATAATGATACTTCTCCCTCTATTTTGTGAAATATATAACAAGCTAAAATACTGACCAAAATACTAGTACAATGTTTTTATGGCTAATTCTGATTTATCTGAAAATCTTGTCATTCCGTGCTAGGTACAGGTAACATATAAATGAAGAGTTCTTAAGCCTTGATGAGAAAATTTCATAACAGTTTGAGTAAGATTATTTATTATCAAAGAGGTCATATTTTATGCGATGCCTAAGACAAAAATCACTTTGCATTGAGACGCCATGCCAAAAACAGTTCTTTGGTGTCACTTTTCGATTATAACGTTGCATCCCAAATGCGACGAGGCAGGTAATCCACCTATCCTTTGAGGTTGATTTTGATTATTTTTATCATATGGTCTTTGACTTCGCGACTTCGGCAATGAACAGAATATATTATTCGTGCCCATGAGATACTATGTTCACGACACTCGTGACTAAATATTAGTGTATCCATTGCTCTCGCTCTGGAAAAAGTTATTGTTTAAGTAGATTTAAAAGCGTGCCTCATTAAAACAACATTTGTTTCTCAATAAAGGATTCTACAGTGTTCTAACTAAGCCTTGACCCCACTTGTTGTTGAAGGGTGACATGAGTATTGCACTTTTGTACAAAACCATCGTATATTTTGGGCAAAGGACACTTCAAAAGTGTCAGTAAAAATAGTTTATACCACGATTGATAACTTTTACGAGCAAATAGTTTTATAAAGTCTCACGGATCTTACCAGAGTAAGTTTTTTATCTTCGTGTTTATTGTTAATTAGTGCGCTTTACTGATAGTAGAGATATTAAACTAGACTAACTAAGAAAGTGAGAAAGGAATATGTTTGATGACGACGAATATCAATGATGCAAAGTAAAAAAAGGGCATTATTTTTTCATAAAGTATGTAAATTTTTAACTTCAGGGGTTCATATTCTGTTAAAATGTTATTTCAGAATAGCAATCCGTTTTGTTTGTACATTCATAACATTGACAGTGAGAAATCACTTTTACTTTTTGATGAACAAAATTATTCTTGAATTCATTCAAAACAAACATTACTTGGCAGTATTTTATCTTGACTCTCCATGAAATATGGTACGTTTCTCATGCTCGTAAGTATGAAAACTACAGTTTTATTTCTTTCCTAAACTAAAAACCCCAAGAAAAGTTACTGTTTCATTTGTTTCGAAAACTATGTGTGTATTTAATTTTTTTTAAATCAGAAAAAAATATTAATCTACAAAAAATTGACATCTTTTTAATCATTTATCATCTCTAGGCAAATTGTGAAACTTCCACGGGACTAAAGAAAAAAATAAACCTTTGTGAAAAATACATTTTATTTGTTAATGAAGATATTGATATGTGCGGTTGAATATATTTGAATCCTTAATACTGATTTTGGTTGGCACAGATGTAAAAAAAATAATCTCTTGATACTCATACTATATTGACGTTAATAAACACCACCGAGTATTCTTGCGTTTGTCAGCAAAATTTCTATTCTTTATTCCATTGACTATTAAACCAGTTAGTACATATTGAGGACATAACGGGAATGCTCCGCCTGATGCAATACCAGAACAGATGGCGAGATCGCCCGTTTAATCACAGAATTCCCTCTGCCCTGCTGCTGCTGGGAACCATTTCGACCACCATGAAGGTAAGAATCTGATGGTGTCTTCTATTAAATCAGTTACAATTCTATTGGTTGATTTCTTTGCGAAGATATTGAATGTAAGAATGAAGTTGTCTCCTGTTTCTAACTGATTCTTTCGTTCATTATAAGCTTATGAGTAGTTACGGAGATTACGAAGGTTGATAAACGTAAAATCTTATGTCAATACTTACAAATACTGCTAATCTGGTAAGAATGAAATCCTTGTTCAACGAAGCATACTCTAATACAATATGTTGTTAAATAGAGGATTTTATTGATGATGAAATATGGACATGATGAAATTATCAAAGTGACACAGAGTATGTTTCATAATTGTTGTATTTGGCTTAGATAAGGCCAAAATGCAATATGTCTTCAATTTGATACATAGAATCTTTATTCAACTTGCATCGTTATCACCAAAGTGCGAAAACTAGGATTATTTCTCGTTTTAATGATAATAGAAAAATCGCTATATAGATGTTAATAATTCAAAAATTTCATGTAATTTGCATTAATGTGTGATTATTTTCTCCATACTGAACTGATCAGCAATATGATGGTCATGTTCAGAGACAATCACTACTTTTTGATCAAATAACACCATTCATAAAGCTTGGCATAAATATTTGTCTCTCACATACTCTTTGTTCAAAGGTATGTGAAAGCTAAACAATATTGTTTCTTTTATTGTTTATCCTGTACGAAACATTTTTTTCTACCAGGCCACACTCGTATTCCTTGCCGCCCTCTGCGCATGTGCCCTCGCTAGCGTTCCTTACTACGGAAGCGTAAATGGAGCTAAAGCTGTTGCCAATGGTTACGGATCTGGCGCTGCCGCCGCAGCTGGTTCTGGAAACCTCTACGCAGGGTACGGCGCTGGCTACGGAGCTGGATATGGAGCAGGATACGGAAACGGTCTTGCTTATGGTCCCGGATATGGAAATGGCTACTATGGCAACTATGGCCCCAGAGGTTATGGTGCTGGTTACAGAAACTACGGAGTCAGAGGCTATGGTGTTTATTAGACCTTTTAAATAAATGGGTGGTAAATGTGAATACAACGTTTGTTTTATTTACAACAAGATTAAGACAATGTTCTACTCTGCTCCTAGGAGTCTTCCACCCAAGGTGATAACGAAACCATTACAAAAACTTGATTGTGTTGGTAATTTGAATTCAAAGATATTACTCTCGATACAAGTTGTAATGCTGAGTTTTTGAAAACTATTTAAACAATACTTCCTATCTTTTGGCTAAAGTAATGATGTCTTCATTACGTTATGTGTGGTGAGACAAGACTGCATGCTTAGCCCTCTGTTATTTATCCTGTTCATAAACGCGTTGGTAGTAGAATTAGAAAACAGCCATACAAGTGGCATTTTTTTAAATGAAGCCATTGACATAATCAGCTTTTCGTAGATGACGTTGTCCTTGTATCTGATTCTGTCATAGATCTACAAAGAAACTTAATGTATTGCATTCTGCGACAAAGCGGGCATGGAAGTAAATTTAGATAAGTCAGAAGTCATTGTCTTTCGTAAAGGTGGTAATCTTAAAAAAGTCGAAAAGTTCTATAGAGGTATGTAGAAGACAGGTACTACTCAAAATAAATATCTTGGCATAACATTCACTTCTAGATTAAAATGGTCACGTGCTTATGAAATGATTGCACTGCAAGCAAGAAAAGACTGTTTTCCTTTATTTATATGATTCAGGAAATATTCTGATATGTCACTTAAAATAGCATCTAAAATATTTGACATTAAAATATTACCCATTCTTTTGTTTGGTAGTGAAACCTGGGGTTATACTTATCGAGAATCTATTGATAGAGTTCAAAGGGTTTATTTTAAAAGAAATCTTGTTACAAATAAGTTCTGCTCGTCCAGCGCAGTTCAAAGAGATGTTGGAAGATATAACGTGAGTGCAATTTATTTTTGTAAATGAGTTCGATATTGGTGTAGATTGATCCGCATGAACACAAGTCGACAGCCAAACGCCTTCTATGATATGATGAACATAGGACGACAACGGCAGTACAAAATGGGTGTCACAAATTAGATTACTACTATTCAGAACTGATTTTGCTTATATCTGTATCGCCCAAGACTGTGGTGATATCAATAATTTTTAAAGATTATTCATACAGTGATGCATTGACCTAGAAATACAGAATTGGTATCAGCATATCAATAGTTCAACATATCTTGATCACTATTATTCTTATAAATCACTTCTTGCTCCAGAATTGTATCTATTATCAGGCTTTATAGACAAAGACTTAAACGTTGTCCTCACGAATTGAAGTTTCATACACTCTCTCATAATGTATAGATTCAAATACAGCGCTATAACCAAAATAAGGAAACGGATGAATTCTGTTTTGTTCAAAATTGTCCATACTATACAATTAGCAGAAAGATTTATTCCAGAGTATTTTCGCCAGTATTCTACGCTGGAACAACTTCAACAATTATGACGTCAGTATGCATAGACGTGTTAAAAGGACTGGCATTGTATTTGAAAAGAAATATATATGATAAATGAATTTCTTATATACGTTTGACATATTTCCTTGTATTCAAGTTCCTGTCTTAGCATCTGTATACGGTTCACTGTAAAATCATATATGTGGTAGATAACAGATATAGTAAAAGTAGTATTTTGCAATTTTGTGTCATCAAAAAATTTTTAGTATATAGAAATGACTAACAATTTACATAAAAGAAATCTATTTTCATACTGAACCTCACAAAATTCCATGTGTTCAAGAAACTTACATCGCTCTACAATGCACATGTGTTTGTAAAACTGAATATGCTTTGTAAATTATTTTCTTGTATTCCGCACAGCCAATATGTAATTCAATAATGTTGTACTCTGGGCCACGAGGCCTCCAATACTGAAATAAAGACTTTGTTTACGCTAAAGTAATGACATGATATATACTAAACTTATGTTGAATAATACAGTATACTTTGTTACAATTTGAGTCATTATGTGCAGACACCGATTTAGATTTTAACCATAGGCATTTGTTACAAAGCAGTATCTACTCAGAGCTACACTCATCATATTTGAATAATGAAATTAGTAGGCACAGCAATGTACTTTGGCCATATAACCATGCTGGATGGTATTTCCAAAACAGATATTTCATCTTAAATTACCTTGGAAATGCCAAAGTATGATAATAATTTTGAAATCACTTGATGTGAAAGTTGAGGATGCAATTCTCTGTGACTTGCATGATTAAGGACTCGAACATATGGCAGTTTTATTTTTAAAAACTTGACACATTTTGAAGTAAATGACAAATTGTACCTCTCCAAATTTTGACGGGTTTCATGCTTTATCTGATTATAGAGTTGCGGTTAGACGGACTAAGATTGTTAGTCTTGTTTGTCTTGAGTTTGCAATCACACTAAGCACCAAATCATACCTATTGCCAACTACCTACTGTCATCACTAACCGTACCATTAGCTATCAACTTTTACACTGTAACATTTGAAATTATTCGGCAAATGTGTTTCCAAATATCAAAACGATACATTTGTTCACTTTCCAAATGACGTGGACTGTGATGAACATATTTTTTAGTAAATTGAAACCGACTTAAATTAAGATGTAATGATGCAAAACATAATATCTAGAGATATCTTATGACACTTTTGCGTTGATCATGTGGATATAGCCTTTGTCACATTTCAGCGCATTAGTTGTGTTTTATTTATGATAAAGATAAAATGCTTTGTCATTGTTTGAGCAACTCCTGGTTGCTACAACGCCAATGAAAAGTTTACTTGAATACTAAAGTGGCAATGAGATGAATTCAAAGAAATTTATTTTCGGCAATGTAGTGCTTTTATGTGTTGCCATTCGAATTGAGCAATAAAGAAATCATGTAAACCAGTCTACAATTTTGAAATATTTGAATAGTGTGAATAGTTTAAAAATAAGAATCTGAGGCGTTTGTAATTGCCCCTTCTGGTTTTAGATTTTTGAAACACAAACAAAAGTGTTTACGATTTAAAACTTTAGACGGTTTTCATTATTTCATTTGTGACTAAATGTTTGTGATTTTCAGATGAGCTTATGTTCCAATGTAGCCGATATCTGAGTCCGTTGTTCTTTGTTACAGTGTTATCTTCAGGCCTCTGGAACAGCATCCTCTGCAATTGTTTATGTCAACAAGTTTTTCCTTTTAAAATACAGTGAATCTGACTTTATCAGAAAATCATATATTAGAGCATCATCCTAGTTTGTTCATACAGCCAAAGTCATTAAAACATATAAAAGACAAAGTTAATATATTTAATTCCAAAACTATACAAAACCTGGAATAAATATATAAAGTGATGTATTGGTGTTCATGTCCCCTTTTCATGTCCCCATGTTTACCTCACCATTGCTTCTTCAGACACTTGAAACCAGTTTTCTTTGTACATGCCTGTTTTCATAATGAACATTTCTAGGTTTGTTAACATTTTTCTATCTTTCCTTTTTTTCTTTATTTTCCCTTTTTTGGGATTATGAACTTTGTTCACTGACTTTTACAGCGTTTTTCATAATGAAGTAGAAAAATGACAAAGCGTAATACATAAAAAAAAACTAATGTCACCGAGTTTTCAATGTATAGGATTGACTACTTTAAAAAGGCCCCTAGTAGTGAAGCATAAAACTGTCTAAACATTGATAATCAAATTATGGAAAGTTATATGAAAATTGGATAAGTGCTTATTATCTCGACTTGGACAGCAATGTCTGCTACTCATTGGCTATAAGTGGTCACGTGCCGTAGGTATATTTTTTATATGTTAAACTGGGTCACGCGCAACCTTAGTAACAGAGACGACGTACTGCCAAGAGTTATCTCCCTTGTCCCACTGTTAGGTAAACAAAGGCTACGCTACGCTGGTTTGTTGAAACCTACCGTTACTAGCTCAGTGTATTTCAGACTAATTGAAGTCATTTCGCATTTCAGGACTGGAACAATTAACTTATTGTAAAAATGAAATGTTCTTGCGAAAACCCTTGACAAGAATTGTCATTGGCCTACTGTAGCGAGGTTGTCCATTAGTGAGCTGAAGATTGGAATGGTGAACTAAAAAACCAACCTCTACACATATTAGTCGAGGTCAGCATTATGTTGTGATGCCTGCATGTTCTATGCGTCCGACACTTTGAAAATCAATCGGATCAGTTAGGAATTTACGGCGATTTTAGCGCCGCTTCAAATCGAACGTTTCCAAGGTGGAACGTATACATGATCAGGTCACGTGACCAAACGATCAAAACTTAAAAAGCCCCGCAATACTCGTTATATTTATTCAAGTTCGTTAGTCCGTATTTTCCGTCTACTACCGCTGCACGATCGATTTAATCAAACTTCTGAATAAGAATCTTTCCTTTTCAAAATTACTTATTTTTATTGAAACATAACTCTTCACATATGTGATAAGGTGAGGTGAGGTGAATTGGTGTTAACGCCGCTTTCAAGAGTATTTCATTTATATCACGACTGCTAGTATCATTGCAGGGAGAAAGCCCGCAACAACATTGTGGTGAAACCTGCTAGCATCGGCTGGAACTAGCGAACCATTGGTGGGACTATGCTGAATTTAAGTATAGCATTGCACCAAAACCTAACCGCGTGTAGAACAGTTCTCTACTGCAGACAAAGTTGCCGAGTCCCATTCACATATAAAAGAAAGATAATTTACAAGGGGTATTCTTGAGTTTTATATTTTTTATTAAATTATCTAATAAACACCATAGCCTCTGACTCCGTAGTTTCTGTAGCCAGCGCCATAACCTCTGGGACCATAGTTGCCATAGTAACCATTTCCGTACCCAGGACCATAAGCAAGACCATTTCCATATCCAGCTCCATATCCAGCTCCGTAGCCAGCGCCATAGCCTCTGTAGAGGTTTCCAGAACCAGCAGCAGCGGCAGCACCGGATCCGTAACCATTGGCAACGACTCTAGCTCCATTCACATTTCCGTAGTAAGGAACGCTAGCGAGTGCACATGCGCACAGGGCGGCAAGGAATACGAGTGTGGCCTAGGAAAGTAATCACTATGTAATATCATAACAATGTGCAGATGTCTTTATATTAACTAAAAGCAAATGGAAAGCCTCATCTACTTGAAAAATACGTTTTCTATTGTGTTACATGTGGGAATGAAACTTTTGTCAAGTTTATCTAAAGGCAAAGAACAATAAACAATAATCGGAAAATGCATACATCATATCGTACTTTCACGCGTCTTTGGAATTTGATAACCCATTAGCGAAACTAATTTTAACTGAATTCTGAATTGTACGATAATTAAAAGCGATGACATCACAACGTCATGTGATCTAACATTTTACAGTGAATTCTTAAGTACACAGAACTTTTAGATATTCGCTTTTAATTTTACATGGACACAGAGTATGTTGTTGGAGTCAATTATGCAAAACTTTATAGATAGTGTCATGATATGAAGAAGTTGTAGTTGTTCCAGAAAAGCAGCATCCAAGTACTTATCAGAAAATAAATATTTAAGTCGTGGTCTGTGGTCGAAAACCGGATAGTGGCGCGCAGAATGTCTCAATGCAAACGTTTTTTTAAAAACTAATCAATAGCAGACACAAAGAAAAACCTTGGTCTGAAGTGTCGATTGGGTCATTTAACTTTTATGTATTTAATATCATTTTCTTTTAAATTACATCATTATAAATTGGATATTTTGAAATTAACACAGCAATAAGAGACTTAAGACTAATACATTCATTCTTACCTTCATGGTGGTTGGTCTGGTTTCAGTGAGCAGCAGGCAGATGTACTGTGAGGAAACAGGCGGTGTAGGGTACTTTTATACTCTCTGTTCTGGTATTGCGTCAGGTGAAGCATTCCCATTGAGTCTTCATTATCTACTTACTGGTTTGATGGTCAATGATGTAAAATGATAATTGCACTGGAAAGTTCTTTTCAAAAGTTCTTAACAACATTGTTGTGGCAAATTATTGTTCTCATCATTTCCTTATATACCTCTTTGTAATCTATGGGTCTGCATCTCATGCAGGACACAATTACCTAAATTTTTAATTGATCAGTATTTTTGAGAGGCATTTAGAAGTTGGTGAGATGAATAGAGAACAAGTTATTTGGATTTACATCGATAGCTATAAAGAAGTTGTAAATCCATATAATTGGTTCTCTATTGATCAATATTTAATTTTTTTAAATTTTATTCCTGGAAAACTCATACAATATTTTAAAAACAATTCATAAGTATTTCAATATGAGAAAGTTAAGGAGCACGAAAGGAATTAATTTATCTCATCCTAAATTCCTAAATGTTTTTGATGCAGCATTGCATTAGTTAGTATGAGTTTGTTGATTTGACTTTAGGATTATTCCATATTAAACATTTTTTTAAACTGAATTTTAGGTGTTTTCAGAGAAAGGAATGTGCAATATTGACTTTCATTAAGGCTTAGATACAGAAATCGAATCCATGTCCATCCATAATCTACGATAATCTACAATAATATACTAGTGAGAGGTGGATAACATCTCATGTTTTCTTCATTTATTGTGGTTATTGTGGGGGGAGGGGTAACACATGTTATTCTCATTACAATAATCGTCAGAGACCGATAATTCGTAATAGGTGTAACATGGGTGATATAATTCATCCTATCCCGCTACTCAATGAAAGTCTCATCGGTATCAAATATTTAAAAGAAAACTAGTATCACCATTCTCTCCAAACAGAATGGAAAGGTTGAAAGTATTCACTTTATAATTCAAAATATGCCATTTGTGTTCAATGTGACTATCAAACGCAACAGTTTATCAATGACTCATTCTTTTCTTGGTTTAGATCTAATCTAATTAGGTACTCAACCGGGGACACATTTTCAGGTCAAGTTGCCTATTCCTCCATGCTTTGTGACCCCCCTATGTTTGACGAGATCGTTATCACGACAGAACATAATGTGCTATCAAACCACTTCAAGGGTGCTCGCACTGTTGTGTCCACGTGCTGAGGAGCTGCAATCACGTGGAAGCTGGTTATGCAAAGCATGATGAAATGACGAATTCCACAGAACGTACCTGTGGACTGAAATAGAATATTCAAAGACTTCGCACAAAGTTATTTCCTTTTTATAGAGTCATTAATTTTTTATTGGTAAGATATGTTTTTAATTGTTATCGAAGTCTTCTACACATGAAATATATTTGTCAAGGGGTAAGAAAATTTCAATTTATTTCGTGATGTTACGGTTTTTTTCAAAATCCAGAAAGATTAAGCCAATACATTTCTTATTTGATATCTTCAAATTGTTATCGAAAACGTAGCATTTCTTACACGACAGTGAAATTCAGTGTTAGAAGAGTAAGTTAAAGTTATTTGAGTTTTTATCTATCAGGTTGACCTAATATAGCCAGAATTACGCAAAACGTAATCCTCCAAAGACTTTAAAATGCCTTAAAAAGAAACCAAATAATTTTAGTTTAGCTGAAATGTTATTATTGTATTTTTTAAAAATATTTGTGTGATCCGTGATCTGCTAACATTCAAATCAATAAAATCTGGATTTTCTGGTCTCGTTTTTTCTTCTGAAATGCCTCTCAAAGACGCAATCTTTTTAGGTTTTAGTGTATCCCATAATTTCTCATGATTTTCATGATTGATGTTTTGATAACGGTTCTTTTCATACTTAACAACAAATTAATAGAATATATGAAGGCGAGAAATACGTAACCTTTCCCTTTGTAAAAGGAATAAAACATTTGCTGTCTCATGAATTGCAACACACTGACATAAAAATAGAAAACCATTCTACTGCTCACAAAGTCACACTGCGTTAGTGAAATATGCAATGTAAGCAAAGGTACAGTGCTCATACTGAAAACTGTATGTGAACGGAATATACTATTTGTATGACTCAGCACATCTTTCTCCGCTATATCTGAAAGGTTCATTTGAATAAATCACGTGCCAAGGGGCTGGTCACTTCGTGTCATTGTGCTATAAAATATCTTTCATGATCAACTAAAACGATATCATTATTTTACATAGCATTTCCACTTTTAATTTATGAAAAACAATTATGTAAACCACTATAAAAAAAATAATCAAATTTTTTATTTGAACTACTTAGAAAATTCCTTTTTAAATGTCGAGGTGTTCTTGAGTCATTTTGATAGTCCATGCATTCTTTGTTATGGACAAGTGATCAATGCAAAAGAACTGAATATATAATTCATATCGTATTGTGCATCATTGTTTTCAGGTCACAATCACCACATTATTATCAAATCTTTCTTGAATATTTATATTTCGTAATCGTAATGTACATTTTCTTCTTCAATGCGAATACGAACAACAGACAAACACAACAGAAGTTAACAGTTTACTTTAACAATCGAAGGAACTTGATATGTTTGAATTAACACCAGAAAGAAAAAATAATGCCGAAGAAACATAATTATTCATAAATTCAGTGATAAAACTCTTAAGGAGATTTCTAAGAGGAAACGGGAATGCTCACACCTGATGCAACACCATCATAAAGTGAAGACTTCGTGTGTATATAAGGGCATTGAATTGCCTCATTCTGTACAGACATTCCCACTGCTCTGCTGCTCACTGCAAACCAGATCGACCACCATGAAGGTAAGAATCTGATGATTTCTTCTAATAAATCAGTTGCAATTCCTCTGGCCTCTAAAGATCTACTCTACATACGAGTCAGGTGATGTCAGCCATTGTTTAGTGACAAGTGCACAGTAAAGTATACAGTAACATACTAAACTAATGGTCAATCTTAGCTAAGTTGTGAAAGGAGGGTCTACATTTCCGGCCAGGTAGTCATACCTTATATAACCTTTCTATGGTAGTGAAGTAATGGTCAAGGTATGGTTGTATAACGAAAGGAGTTAAGAATTTGTTGCTAACTGGTTCGATTCACAGCGAGTCTCTTAAACAAAGTTGAATGATCTAAAAATGTCAGTTAAACTGAAGTTTTACAGCGTTACGGATAGATTAACTAATACTAACTCGACATAATTTCCAAAACCCAATAAATGATGAAAACATATTGAAGCTAAATATGAGGTCATTGAACATGTGATTCAATCTGCCTTGGGTTCCCGTGAGTAAAATATAACTCAGTTCATTCATTGATTTCAACCAGCGATGTAATTTTGTTATTTTGAACTGCTTGATCATGAACTTCAGGAAACAACTGAACAAAGTCCGTTTGTCATTTCTTCAACTTAATTTTGATGCATCAGATCACGAATAATTTGCTGAAGCCATCCGTTTGTACAGGCATTCCAAATGATAAAGCGTGTGACGTCATAGTAATTTTCAGAGAGAGTTCCGGCACTTGACCTCTGTAATTTGCATCGGTATCCGCATATGACCCCAGCGGATATCGAAAATATCCGTTGACTTTATTATGCCGAGAACACTACCCATTGTATGATAAAGTCGGATATGAATAGTTTATGATTAAAAAACTCATAATTGTTTTCAGCGATATCATAGGTGAAGTGAAGAGCGGAAGCGACTGTTATGATTGCAGTATTAAAATGTTTTGAAATGTTAAATGCTTGTAATTTGCCTAATTGGACATAATTAACACTGTAACCTCTATTCATTTGTTATTAGATCAATTCAGGATAAATTATCACAACTTCGGAAAAATTACCTACGTTCCTTTTGGAAAATACTAAAAAATCGTAACGCAGAAGGGGTTCAAATCACCCACCAAACAATCATTCTATTTTTAAAACTTTTTCAAAACTCAAAATAATGGTCCATCTTCAGATTACAATTTCAATGATAACGTTCCTAATGTCGACACTGGAAATAGAGCTATTCCCAATTCCGTAATTACCAATGATGAGATTTTATTAAAATATTTAGAAACAATTTAGCTCCTTGTATTGACAATGTTGTTAATGGATACATTTCTTCGACTATTGATGTTTTCATAAATATCAATGTTAGACTGTTTTAAACTGTTCATCAACATATCTATAAAAGTAAAGGCGATCCTAAAAATCCTGGAAATTACAGACCTGGAATTACTTAAATCCCACAAAAAGAAATGATACTGCGCGTTTATCTATTTCAAAAAGTACTTTATGCCGTATAGGGATCAGGTCTTTGGCAACACCTACAAAATAACATATCCTGGAAGTGTATAAAGGTTTTTTTACCATGTACCAAAATAGAAATCATGTGTTTGTAACTCCTGAAATTACTCTAACTTCTTCTTATGCAAACAAGATGTCCGCCAAGGAGACAATTTGTCTCCAATTTTGTTTTCGATATTTCTTAACGATCTTGAAGATGCACTAGTTGCAGATTCATGTTGCGGTTGACAACTTAGACCTGAATATTTTCACATCGCTTAGAATTATTTATCACACTTTTCGCATTGTTATATGCCGTTGATACGGTTCTTATATCCGCAGACCCCAATGATCTGCAAAGTATGTGAGATTCTATTAGTAATTAATACCTCCAAATCCAAAATTCTCGTTTTCGGTGGATCAATAAAAGAAGACAAAAGAAGCTTTAATATTGAGGACAACACCCTTGAAAATGTTGATTGTTAAACTTATCTAGGTGTAACATTACAAAATAGTAAATTTACTAAAACCAAATGGTTACTGGTTGAAAAGGCAAAAAGTGCTCATTTATTTTAAGCCAAGGTAGAAAATTAAACCTTTCCATTAATTGTCACTTTAAAATGTCTGATTATATTGTTACCTCAATTCTTTTCATATGGATGTGAAATCTGGGGTTTTGAAAACACTTCATGATTTGAAAATAGCCATCTTCAGTTACTCAAATATTTAACATCGCTGCGTAAATGTATACCCAACTATATTGTCTATGGTGAAATTGGTAGATTCCCATTTCATCTTCCGCAAATATGTACATAAATGGATAAATTACCTTCAGAAGATTTTCGACGAATTTGGATTGAGTTTTGTTTGGAAATTTAAATAATTCAAAAATGTCTTCGTCTTCTGACTTAAAACAGTTGTTAAAAGTAAATTAAAAGATACATGGATTTAAACAATTGAAACCTCTTCAAAAGCAACTAAACTTTTATTTAAAAATCCATCTCTAATATATAAATTCCTTACATTACATAAATCTTTTTAAATTCCGAATTTCTAACCATTTTCTCCCTATCGAGATAGGCAGATGGCGACAAATCCCGGTAAATGATAGGAAATATACACTTTGTAATTAACATGACATCGGTGATGAATTTCATTTCTCATTTTTATGTCCGAGATAAGAATTTGAAAGACAAAAATACATTCACAAATTTAATTATGTCAGACCAAATGTATTCAAAATGAACATTCTTTTTAATACAAATAAGCTAGGAACTTTAAGAAAACGGTCAATGTTTTGTAAAATTATTATGCCTTTATTCAAGAGATAGTGTCAATAAGTTCAAAATAAACCTCTTTTCAATCAACTCAATGTATATTATATTATTTGTATTGTATTGTATTGTATGCTATATATATATGTATATATGTTCTTATACATCTTATGCTGCTGTCTTCAGTCTGAGTGTAATAACGTTCAGTTCAATTCATCTATTTGAATTCATCTTTGTTGATAATCTGGTTATCAGCTCCAATGGATGTTTTGTTAAGAACGTACACGTAGCTATGGCCAATCCGAAGTGTTTCCGCAAAGGTTTCACCAGCTTTTTTAACATTACACCTTCCTTTTACAATGAAATGTTTTCTTTTAACGACAATACATTATCTCCAATAGTATGCTGGAAAATATTATGTATTGGAAATAACAAGGAGTTAAAGAATTTGAAGTAATTCTAAAATGATTTGTTTAAATCGCAGAAAGAAATCTCAATGATCTCAGTCATTTTCCATGAAACAACATGCTTATTGGTGTAAACAATTCTTAGTCTCAGATACAACTGCTTGATGGTTTAGAAATATACCGTACAGTCCAAAAGAAAAAAACATACATCATATAAACCTATTGTTAGTTCATTAAATCATCAAACAAAATCGAACGATTCCTATGTTTTAAATAGTGAAACATTGCTTTGATTTGCTGCAATTTCCGCTTTGTTGTTGCCAAATTGTGAACATTCCAGAAAATAATAATATTTGAAACTGTCACTTGTTTTTCAGGCCATCCTCGTATTCCTTGCTGCCCTGTGTGCATATGCCCTCGCTAGCGTCCCTTACTACGGAAGTGTAAGTGGAGCTAGAGCTGTTGCCAATGGCTACGGATCTGGAAACCTCTACGGAGGTTACGGTGCTGGCTACGGTGCAGGATATGGAGCTGGATATGGAAATGGTCTTGCTTATGATCCCGGATACGGAAAAGGTTACTATGGAAACTACGGACCAAGAGGTTATGGTGCTGGCTACAGAAACTACGGAGTCAGAGGCTACGGTGGTTATTAAGTTTTATGTAATAAAGTTGTAACTAAATCGTGTACATTTTGTTCCCTTATCTCATTTTCAAATACAAAAAAGGTTCAAAAATTGTCTCAATGATGTAAAACTAAATCGTTCCTAGATAAATAAACAAAAATAAATAAATATAAAAAACTTGATAAAGAAAAATAATCACATTTTATGCATTTGGAAATCCCTTGAAACATGTATGTGTTTGTAGCAGCTGGATCAATGGATCAATAATCATAATTCAATTTTGATAATTTTAAGGTTTTGATATTCCAAACAAACTGTGAAATGTATACACGATCATTTATACTTAAAAATCATATGGTGATGCACGAAATGCATTGTTAGTTCTAGTTTTCTATATACTAATTCAAGAAAATTTTTTTTAAAAAGACGGCAATTCTATGCCACCGATGTCTAGCATATTAAGTTTGAAACACACACAAAAATAAATTTTAAAAAGTCGGACATTGATAAAAAAAATATTGACCTGTTTTGTTGAAAACATTAAAAACAATAATTCTGTTTTTAATTTGATATACTTATTGCTACATGGTGAGCTTTCCTGAAAGCTGCCTCTCGAAATATTCTTTGTAAAGTTACCTATCAAAGTTTTTCCCGTGGACATGGGACATTACGGTTTGTGCAAAATTGTCTTTATTACATGATTCTTTCAAAATCAACTTCATACACTCTACTGTGGGTAATATTTGTATGCCTAATGTTTCACAATTCGACAATGAAAGCACGCATACATTCAGAAAGATAATCTGATAAATCAAACCAAATCTCAGTTATAGGAGTGCGAAAATTATAGCTAATTAGTCTTATCATTAAAGAGCCACTCGGTGAGTTGATGGAGTCAAACTTATGCCAAACTTAATCAATGGAGTCATTTGAACGCGAAGTATCAACTATTACCAAAAATAATCATTACAAAGCTAATTGATTATGTACAGTGACAATACGAAGGTAAAAAGTCGCAATCATGATCGAAAACCGGACAGTGGCGCGCGTCAAACAGTCAAACGTAATTTTGGAGACTTATTTAAAGGGTTATATCCCAAAACCCCTACAGCCCATTACCCCTACAGCCCAGTTCCCCTACAGCTTGTTAAAACAACACAGACAGTTACCTATCTGGATTAATGGACTCACCCTAACAGGTGATTAAGTGTACAGTAGAAATCAGTCTGATTAAAATCGACTGTGTTCTGGGGAGTAAAAATTTCAAAATACTGACTATCAAGATTCGAACTATATGGGGAGAGGATAGCCTAGACAGATAGAGTTCGAATCTCGATCAAGTGGTAGTGTGGAAAGCTTTCTCAGGGAGACATGTTTGTGACATTTTGATTGACAACGTAGAATGTTATGGAATGAAAATATGAAAATAGGGAATTAATTTAGATTTGAAATTATTGTATTTAAACAAATCTTGGTCTAATGCAGGGGGAGGTCTTGTCGAGGGTTGGGAACTCGAGGTAAATATTGTTAAAACTAAGATAATAGTTTTCAGAAAAGGTGGTAAAGTTAAATCGACCGAACACTGGCTTTATAATGGTATGGTTATTGATGTTGTCGATACTTTTACATAATTAGGAATAGTTTTTAACTATAATAACTTATTCTCGAAGGCTACATCGCAGTTGTCCGACCAGGGTAGGAAGGCGCTCTTTTCCATATATTATAATACTAGGTTATTGTCATTGAATCCCGAATCTCTTTTATTCATTTTTGATTGTTATGTCGGCAGTATATTATTTTATGCATGCATATTAAAATTATTATTACACATGTCCATCAGTAATAAAGTTTATACCGCTTTTTAGTTGTAATAATGTAACGATATTGTGTAACTTGGATAAATAATTATATAAAGCTACTTTATTGAGAAATAATTTGATAAATAATTTATTATAAATTGTAATGGTACATCCTCCTTCATACTCTTATTTTATTGATACAGACAATATTATGAATGACTACACCAACTTCTAAATGCCTTTGAAGAAATTCTTATTTTATTGTCACCATTTTCAACATCCACATCCTGTACCGATATCGTTTTCATTATGTACCAATTATCTGTACAGATAAAGGTAATAAAGAATCAGTCTGGGTGAGTCCATTGTGTTGCAAGAGGTAACAAGCTAAAGATTAGCAGTGCAGTGGACCATAAACTTGTTTTGATAAGCTGTAGGGGTAATGGGCTGTAGGGGTTATGGGGGACTACCATTTAAAGCCGCCAGGTGGTCAGTTTGGAGTTGATAGTGTTTGTTAGTTCATTTAACTAGTATCCATGTAAACTGAACGTTTTATCTCCGCCACTGTGTATTTATAAGGCTGTTTTTAGATTTTCATGGAAAAACACTATTTGACATAAATTTGTCTTTTCGAGAGAAAAAGTTAAGACGTTTTGAATTTATATCATAACATATGACATTTAGGTTCGTATCAAAGCCAAATAATATGCTATGAAAATCACGGACTGGCCCTTTAATGACTTGTACATCTGTGTACGTACCATCAATACATTGCCAAATCTTTCTTATTCTCGCCCATCAGATTTGGTCATATTTGTAACTAGTGTTATAAAGCTAACAAACGGGGCAGAAATTATCAAAATTAACGTCTGAAAATTATTTTTCCATTCTTTTAACTTTTGAAATCATTAGTGCAATACAAGTTATTTTGGAGAGAAAAAATGGAATTGGTGTACTACACTTTTCCTGAATAATTGTTTTTTTGGAAAAAATCTTAAATATTTTTCATGAATGTGTTGATTTTCACTTTTTCGAAGACGTCCAGAAATGCCTGACGCGATCGTTAACCAGATTGCCGTAACAGCTTGTTTAATGATTTGTATAATGTTATCATTTGGCCTAACGACCACACGAGTTCTCTTTAATTCTGATCTAAGTAATATATATTTTCAATAGAATCGAAGAAAAACAACTTTTTAGTAACTTTGAAAGCCATCAAAGACAAATATACTGTCATTAAAGGTGAGACACATCAATGATGTTTGGCTTGAAATGCATGCTATCAGTGCTCACTTCAATAAAAATGATTTATGGCGAATATTTTCTTATTTTAACCCTATCTAAGTTTCGGGGATAGATACATATTGACCATATTTTTTCATATTTCATATTTTTAAAACGGTTTGTAAATTTTCCTCAAATTGATGGAGAGTAAATGGTGCCATTTTACACCTTGAACTCTTTTTAGTCAAAGTATGTGTCTGATGCAAGCTATATAGCATGTATATGAATCTATTTAAAATAAGGGAGAATGATACATGTTACCATCTTATTTGATAAATATATCCAATAAAATGACAGATGAATTTCGATTTTTCATCAGGAATTCTATACGCACCTTTTTCAGGATTATAACTACTTATTTAATGGCCCTTGTTATCAATTGCACAGTTGCGATGTCTGCGGCCGCACCTCACGTGTAAGTGCAGATTCTCGCGTAAATAGCAATAAAGATTTCCTTTCTCTCGTATTGCTGATGGTGACGTAAGTTATGACGTGCTTTTAAATGTGTTTAATTGCAAATTCTTGCATATTTTACCGGCTAAAATACAAATAATATTTGAATGATAAATTCAAAAGCCTATGTATGAAAACTTGCATCTTGATCTTGTAATAAAAACATAAACGCTAAATACATGTATTTCTATGTCCGTGCGTACTCATAGCACATGTGGTTGACAAAACGTTATACAAAAACTACTTAGATTTACTATAAATGAGATTCATGTTAAAAATATAAAACTTCCTGATTGTGTAAATGCTTTACCGTGCTAAGCTTGTATATATCGGTTTTAGTATTCGATATCTAAAAACAAGGGGTGCGTTGACAGTGTATGTAACCAAAGGTGTTTGAAGTGATGATCGTCGGTTATATAGCTTATTAGTTCATCCTTCGCATACAAACACTTAATACAAAGTCTTATACATATGCAGATATAGTCAACAGTTCGAGCTTTTGTTGGCTTCTTTGTTTAAAAAAATCAATCCTACATATGTATGTTAGAATCATCAAAACGTGTTGATGTATAAAAGACAATCTTCGCTTCATATGTAGATTTTGTTATCCCAAACCATGTACATATATAGAACGTCATACTAGTGCATTTTGATGTTTTGCATTGAACGAGAAGATGTCATGAGAGCAGAGAAACAACGAGTTCGAAGAACGAGTTGTTTCTATGCTCCAATGACATTTTCGAGTTTAATACAAAACCTCAAAATGCACTAGTATGACGTTCTATATTTATTAAATACCCGATCTTAATTAATAGAAATATATTTTATGATGTATACAAATAAAAGGTTGCGTAGCGATACACGTTTTCACGCCATACATACTTCCGCGTTGAGGTTACATTGATATATGTATTAGTACGCCGATGACCGAATAACGCAATTGACCTGAATGCCACATTCCTCCGCATGACGTCAAGTATAAAAAGTCCGACTTTCACATCTTACAATAACAACAAATAGATAAAAAAAGAAAGATATTTTGATCAAATTCAGAATTGATTTGATGTGATAAAGCATAAATCAAAAATTGATCAAGCTATTTTGTTTATAAACAATCGTGTAGAAATCAACAACTTTTAAAGTTCAAGGTCATTTTCAAAATTTTCAAATACGATGTCGTCATATTGGTTCGCGCCTCAGTTACTTGGAGTCACTGTCGAAGATAACACGTCTACGCTTTCGCTGCTGATTTTCATGGTTCATGGTATTTGTATATAATTGTAATCAAATCATTAAGAAATGACAATCTTGTTTTATAAGAGCTTTTGTGCAACTCTCGCAAACTGGGAATCCCAATTACTTAAATGTATATCTAAAAATAGCTGCTTTGGGTAATCCGGGAAGTCCCAAAGTTCAGAAAAAGTAGAACCGGCAGGGGTGCTATACGGAATCTCGAGTGCAATACGGAATTTGAAGACGTATTCCGTATTGCACCCTTGTATTGCTATCCTAAGTTTACATGGGTATATAATAAAGATCAATTCGTTGCAAGGGATAACCTTCGTACAAACTTTCATTGGACGTGGGTGGGTGTGGGTGGGCGTGGTTTGCAAAGTTTTAATTCTATGAGTACAGTCGAGGGCCGTAGGGGACTTTATTTAGGATTTTATGTTTGTTTAAACTTAAAAAATATATTATACAAGTTTGTGCTACAGTCATGTATTTCTATGTTTTTATTACTTAAAATTAAAAGAAAAGGAAATTGAAAGTGAAAATAGTGGGGAATTTTTGTCCCTTTTATTCAAAACTAAGACACGCCTTATTTCTGCTTAAACAGTTATGAAAGAAATTGGGTGGGTTGAAGGCATATGCGTCATAAACTGAATATATCAGGTCGACGGCTTTGTTAATCTCGACATAGTTAAATGTCGTTTAAAAAGCAAGTTTGAAAGTTCCCATAGATCTTGCCGCCTAATTTCAGTGGACGTTATCATCATTTCTTTAAGCGGATTGGGTTCATTGTGAGAGACCAGTTGGAAATTCGCGCTTATATTGGTCCCTGCTTTTAAAAGCACCAAATAGGCACACCCTGTTACGTGTGAGTAACATGAGAATAACTTAATTTCTGGAGGGAGGGATAAATCAAAGATGACATGTGAAGATGCTATGCATGTACATATGTAGGTAGTGTGTATCTGTGCGTACATGCTCACTGTGTCACTATGTCACTTTGTTAGTGTGTATATATGAATATATAAATGCATGAACATGTATGTAGGTGGTGTGTATGTATGTGGGCATGCTCACTGTAGGTGGTGTGTATGTGCTCACTATTTAACTATGATAGTACGTACATGTATGCAAGTGTGTATATAGATGAATGTGCATGTTTGTATTTTTTAAAAATATATGTAAGTTTGTATGTATGTATAGTTGATGCATGTACATAAGTGTTGACGGTAAAACAAACGTAAATACGCGTCAAGGAAGACACCTTTTAACTTTTATTTACAAACAAGACACGATTTAACTCTGTTTGGACTATTTCGAAACAGGTTGGTTGAGATAGAAGAGATATGCGTCATGATTTTATTTCAACACAAATAACTTGACGATCATAAAAGAAACAGCGCCTTATATTTTAGAATACTGCTTATACCAGGAAGCTTACTTGAAATCGATACTTATTGAAGTAAGTATACGCTATCTGAATTGGTTTATGGCGTCTGTCCGTCCCTGAGACGCCGATTTATAGGTGTACATTATTACATAACTCTTTCAAAATCCACTTCAAACATGCTACTGTGGGTAATGTTTGTATGCCTTATGTGTCACATTCGACAAAGAAAGCACACATACATTCGGAAAGAAAATCTGAGAAATCAAACCACAAATCAGTTCTAGGAGTGTGAAAAATCGTATTGTCATCACACATACATGTAGACATCAGTTCGCTGTAAGGGTAACATTTCATACAAAATATTATGGGAGATAATGTGTAACTTTAACGTACCCATCAAGCCATTTGATGCAGGCAGATGTCTATCGAGTAAGTATGTTTTCCTTGGCAGCTACGGGGTTAAATCTCTGCCTATAAACTCGTTTCCGAGAAGTGAAATCGAAAATAGAATTTATTAACATAAACGAACATCTAGATATCTTCCTTATATTACTTTGTTCTAAAGCAAGGTCGTAACATTTGCTGGATTTGAAACAAACGTAAGTACATTATCGCGTCAAGGTAGACACATTTTATAATTAACTTTTATTTACAAACAAGACACGATTTAACTCTGTTTGGACTGTTTCGAAACAGGTTGGTTGAGGTAGAAGAGATGTGCGTCATGATTTTGTTCCAATACAAATAACTTGATTTTCATAAAAGAAACAGTGACATATGTTTTAGAAAACTGGTTATACCATGCATGACCCTAACTTGAAATCGGTACTTATTGAAGTAAGTATACGCTATCTGAATTGGTTTATGGCGTCTGTCCGTCCCTGAGACGCCGATTTATAGGTGTGCATTATTACATAATTCTTTCAAAATCCACTTCAAACATGCTACTGTGGGTAATGTTTGTATGCCTTATGTGTCACATTCGACAAAGAAAGCACGCATACATTCGGAAAGAAAATCTGAGAAATCAAACCACAAATCAGTTCTAGGAGTGTGAAAAGTCGTATTGTCATCACACATACATGTAGACATCAGTTCGCTGTAAGGGTAACATTTCGTACAAACTATTATGGGAGATAATGTGTAACTTTAACGTACCCATCAAGCCATTTGATGCAGGCAGATGTCTATCGAGTAAGTATGTTTTCCTTGGCAGCTACGGGGTTAAATCTCTGCCTATAAACTCGTTTCCGAGAAGTGAAATCGAAAATAGAATTTATAAACATAAACGAACATCTTGATATTTTCCTTTTCCTTATATTACTTTGTTCTAAAGCAAGGTCGTAACATTTGCTGGATTTGAAACAAACCTAAGTACATTATCGCGTCAAGGTAGACACATTTTATAATTAACTTTTATTTACAAACAAGACACGATTTAACTCTGTTTGGACTGTTTCGAAACAGGTTGGTTGAGGTAGAAGAGATGTGCGTCATGATTTTGTTCCAATACAAATAACTTGATTTTCATAAAAGAAACAGTGACATATGTTTTAGAAAACTGCTTATAGCATGCATGACCCTAACTTGAAATCGGTACTTATTGAAGTAAGTATACGCTATCTGAATTGGTTTATGGCGTCTGTCCGTCCCTGAGACGCCGATTTATAGGTGTGCATTATTACATAACTCTTTCAAAATCCACTTCAAACATGCTACTGTGGGTAATGTTTGTATGCCTTATGTGTCACATTCGACAAAGAAAGCACGCATACATTCGGAAAGAAAATCTTAGAAATCAAACCACAAATCAGTTCTAGGAGTGTGAAAAGTCGTATTGTCATCACACATACATGTAGACATCAGTTCGCTGTAAGGGTAACATTTCGTACAAACTATTATGGGAGATAATGTGTAACTTTAACGTACCCATCAAGCCATTTGATGCAGGCAGATGTCTATCGAGTAAGTATGTTTTCCTTGGCAGCTACGGGGTTAAATCTCTGCCTATAAACTCGTTTCCGAGAAGTGAAATCGAAAATAGAATTAATCAACACAAACGAACATCTAGATATCTTCCTTATATTACTTTGTTCTAAAGCAAGGTCGTAACATTTGCTGGATTTGAACCAAACGTAAGTACATTATCGCGTCAAGGTAGACACATATTCTAATTAACTTTTATTTACAAACAAGACACGATTTAACTCTGTTTGGACTGTTTCGAAACAGGTTGGTTGAGGTAGAAGAGATGTGCGTCATGATTTTGTTCCAATACAAATAACTTGATTTTCATAAAAGAAACAGCGACTTATGTTTTAGAAAACTGCTTATACCATGCATGACCCTAACTTGAAATCGGTACTTATTGAAGTAAGTATACGCTATCTGAATTGGTTTATGGCGTCTGTCCGTCCCTGAGACGCCGATTTATAGGTGGTTAGATACATACTGACCATATTTTATGGCGTCTGTCCGTCCCTGAGACGCCGATTTATAGGGGAAAGATACATATTGACCATATTTTTTCATATTTCATATTTTTAAAACGGTTTGTAAATTTTCCTCAAATTGATGGAGAGTAAATGGTGCCATTTTACACCTTGAACTCTTTTTAGTCAAAGTATGTGTCTGATGCAAGCTATATAGCATGTATATGAATCTATTTAAAATAAGGGAGAATGATACATGTTACCATCTTATTTGATAAATATATCCAATAAAATGACAGATGAATTTCGATTTTTCATCAGGAATTCTATACGCACCTTTTTCAGGATTATAGCTACTTATTTAATGGCCCTTGTTATCAATTGCACAGTTGCGATGTCTGCGGCCGCACCTCACGTGTAAGTGCAGATTCTCGCGTAAATAGCAATAAAGATTTCCTTTCTCTCGTATTGCTGATGGTGACGTAAGTTATGACGTGCTTTTAAATGTGTTTAATTGCAAATTCTTGCATATTTTACCGGCTAAAATACAAATAATATTTGAATGATAAGTTCAAAAGCCTATGTATGAAAACTTGCATCTTGATCTTGTAATAAAAACATAAACGCTAAATACATGTATTTCTATGTCCGTGCGTACTCATAGCACATGTGGTTGACAAAACGTTATACAAAAACTACTTAGATTTACTATAAATGAGATTCATGTTAAAAATATAAAACTTCCTGATTGTGTAAATGCTTTACCGTGCTAAGCTTGTATATATCGGTTTTAGTATTCGATATCTAAAAACAAGGGGTGCGTTGACAGTGTATGTAACCAAAGGTGTTTGAAGTGATGATCGTCGGTTATATAGCTTATTAGTTCATCCTTCGCATACAAACACTTAATACAAAGTCTTATACATAGACAGATATAGTCAACAGTTCGAGCTTTTGTTGGCTTCTTTGTTTAAAAAAATCAATCCTACATATGTATGTTAGAATCATCAAAACGTGTTGATGTATAAAAGACAATCTTCGCTTCATATGTAGATTTTGTTATCCCAAACCATGTACATATATAGAACGTCATACTAGTGCATTTTGATGTTTTGCATTGAACGAGAAGATGTCATGAGAGCAGAGAAACAACGAGTTCGAAGAACGAGTTGTTTCTATGCTCCAATGACATTTTCGAGTTTAATACAAAACCTCAAAATGCACTAGTATGACGTTCTATATTTATTAAATACCCGATCTTAATTAATAGAAATATATTTTATGATTTATACAAATAAAAGGTTGCGTAGCGATACACGTTTTCACGCCATACATACTTCCGTGTTGAGGTTACATTGACATATGTATTAGTACGCCGATGACCGAATAACGCAATTGACCTGAATGCCACATTCCTCCGCATGACGTCAAGTATAAAAAGTCCGACTTTCACATCTTACAATAACAACAAATAGATAAAAAAAGAAAGATATTTTGATCAAATTCAGAATTGATTTGATGTGATAAAGCATAAATCAAAAATTGATCAAGCTATTTTGTTTATAAACAATCGTGTAGAAATCAACAACTTTTAAAGTTCAAGGTCATTTTCAAAATTTTCAAATACGATGTCGTCATATTGGTTAGCGCCTCAGTTACTTGGAGTCACTGTCGAAGATAATACGTCTACGCTTTCGCTGCTGATTTTCATGGTTCATGGTATTTGTATATAATTGTAATCAAATCATTAAGAAATGACAATCTTTACTTATAAGAGCTTTTGTGCAACTCTCGCAAACTGGGAATCCCAATTACTTAAATGTATATCTAAAAATAGCTGCTTTGGGAAATCCGGGAAGTCCCAAAGTTCAGAAAAAGTAGAACCGGCAGGGGTGCTATACGGAATCTCGAGTGCAATACGGAATTTGAAGACGTATTCCGTATTGCACCCTTGTATTGCTATCCTAAGTTTACATGGGTATATAATAAAGATCAATTCGTTGCAAGGGATAACCTTCGTACAAACTTTCATTGGACGGGGGTGGGTGTGGGTGGGCGTGGTTTGCAAAGTTTTAATTCTATGAGTACAGTCGAGGGCCGTAGGGGACTTTATTTAGGATTTTATGTTTGTTTAAACTTAAAAAATATATTATACAAGTTTGTGCTACAGTCATGTATTTCTATGTTTTTATTACTTAAAATTAAAAGAAAAGGAAATTGAAAGTGAAAATAGTGGGGAATTTTTGTCCCTTTTATTCAAAACTAAGACACGCCTTATTTCTGCTTAAACAGTTATGAAAGAAATTGGGTGGGTTGAAGGCATATGCGTCATAAACTGAATATATCAGGTCGACGGCTTTGTTAATCTCGACATAGTTAAATGTCGTTTAAAAAGCAAGTTTGAAAGTTCCCATAGATCTTGCCGCCTAATTTCAGTGGACGTTATCATCATTTCTTTAAGCGGATTGGGTTCATTGTGAGAGACCAGTTGGAAATTCGCGCTTATATTGGTCCCTGCTTTTAAAAGTACCAGATAGGCACACCCTGTTACATGTGAGTAACATGAGAATAACTTAATTTCTGGAGGGAGGGATAAATCAAAGATGACATGTGAAGATGCTATGCATGTACATATGTAGGTAGTGTGTATCTGTGCGTACATGCTCACTGTGTCACTATGTCACTTTGTTAGTGTGTATATATGAATATATAAATGCATGAACATGTATGTAGGTGGTGTGTATGTATGTGGGCATGCTCACTGTAGGTGGTGTGTATGTGCTCACTATTTAACTATGATAGTACGTACATGTATGCAAGTGTGTATATAGATGAATGTGCATGTTTGTATTTTTTAAAAATATATGTAAGTTTGTATGTATGTATAGTTGATGCATGTACATAAGTGTTGACGGTAAAACAAACGTAAATACGCGTCAAGGAAGACACCTTTTAACTTTTATTTACAAACAAGACACGATTTAACTCTGTTTGGACTATTTCGAAACAGGTTGGTTGAGATAGAAGAGATATGCGTCATGATTTTATTTCAACACAAATAACTTGACGATCATAAAAGAAACAGCGCCTTATATTTTAGAATACTGCTTATACCAGGAAGCTTACTTGAAATCGATACTTATTGAAGTAAGTATACGCTATCTGAATTGGTTTATGGCGTCTGTCCGTCCCTGAGACGCCGATTTATAGGTGTACATTATTACATAACTCTTTCAAAATCCACTTCAAACATGCTACTGTGGGTAATGTTTGTATGCCTTATGTGTCACATTCGACAAAGAAAGCACACATACATTCGGAAAGAAAATCTGAGAAATCAAACCACAAATCAGTTCTAGGAGTGTGAAAAATCGTATTGTCATCACACATACATGTAGACATCAGTTCGCTGTAAGGGTAACATTTCATACAAAATATTATGGGAGATAATGTGTAACTTTAACGTACCCATCAAGCCATTTGATGCAGGCAGATGTCTATCGAGTAAGTATGTTTTCCTTGGCAGCTACGGGGTTAAATCTCTGCCTATAAACTCGTTTCCGAGAAGTGAAATCGAAAATAGAATTTATTAACATAAACGAACATCTAGATATCTTCCTTATATTACTTTGTTCTAAAGCAAGGTCGTAACATTTGCTGGATTTGAAACAAACGTAAGTACATTATCGCGTCAAGGTAGACACATTTTATAATTAACTTTTATTTACAAACAAGACACGATTTAACTCTGTTTGGACTGTTTCGAAACAGGTTGGTTGAGGTAGAAGAGATGTGCGTCATGATTTTGTTCCAATACAAATAACTTGATTTTCATAAAAGAAACAGTGACATATGTTTTAGAAAACTGGTTATACCATGCATGACCCTAACTTGAAATCGGTACTTATTGAAGTAAGTATACGCTATCTGAATTGGTTTATGGCGTCTGTCCGTCCCTGAGACGCCGATTTATAGGTGTGCATTATTACATAATTCTTTCAAAATCCACTTCAAACATGCTACTGTGGGTAATGTTTGTATGCCTTATGTGTCACATTCGACAAAGAAAGCACGCATACATTCGGAAAGAAAATCTGAGAAATCAAACCACAAATCAGTTCTAGGAGTGTGAAAAGTCGTATTGTCATCACACATACATGTAGACATCAGTTCGCTGTAAGGGTAACATTTCGTACAAACTATTATGGGAGATAATGTGTAACTTTAACGTACCCATCAAGCCATTTGATGCAGGCAGATGTCTATCGAGTAAGTATGTTTTCCTTGGCAGCTACGGGGTTAAATCTCTGCCTATAAACTCGTTTCCGAGAAGTGAAATCGAAAATAGAATTTATTAACATAAACGAACATCTTGATATTTTCCTTTTCCTTATATTACTTTGTTCTAAAGCAAGGTCGTAACATTTGCTGGATTTGAAACAAACCTAAGTACATTATCGCGTCAAGGTAGACACATTTTATAATTAACTTTTATTTACAAACAAGACACGATTTAACTCTGTTTGGACTGTTTCGAAACAGGTTGGTTGAGGTAGAAGAGATGTGCGTCATGATTTTGTTCCAATACAAATAACTTGATTTTCATAAAAGAAACAGTGACATATGTTTTAGAAAACTGCTTATAGCATGCATGACCCTAACTTGAAATCGGTACTTATTGAAGTAAGTATACGCTATCTGAATTGGTTTATGGCGTCTGTCCGTCCCTGAGACGCCGATTTATAGGTGTGCATTATTACATAACTCTTTCAAAATCCACTTCAAACATGCTACTGTGGGTAATGTTTGTATGCCTTATGTGTCACATTCGACAAAGAAAGCACGCATACATTCGGAAAGAAAATCTTAGAAATCAAACCACAAATCAGTTCTAGGAGTGTGAAAAGTCGTATTGTCATCACACATACATGTAGACATCAGTTCGCTGTAAGGGTAACATTTCGTACAAACTATTATGGGAGATAATGTGTAACTTTAACGTACCCATCAAGCCATTTGATGCAGGCAGATGTCTATCGAGTAAGTATGTTTTCCTTGGCAGCTACGGGGTTAAATCTCTGCCTATAAACTCGTTTCCGAGAAGTGAAATCGAAAATAGAATTAATCAACATAAACGAACATCTAGATATCTTCCTTATATTACTTTGTTCTAAAGCAAGGTCGTAACATTTGCTGGATTTGAACCAAACGTAAGTACATTATCGCGTCAAGGTAGACACATATTATAATTAACTTTTATTTACAAACAAGACACGATTTAACTCTGTTTGGACTGTTTCGAAACAGGTTGGTTGAGGTAGAAGAGATGTGCGTCATGATTTTGTTCCAATACAAATAACTTGATTTTCATAAAAGAAACAGCGACTTATGTTTTAGAAAACTGCTTATACCATGCATGACCCTAACTTGAAATCGGTACTTATTGAAGTAAGAATACGCTATCTGAATTGGTTTATGGCGTCTGTCCGTCCCTGAGACGCCGATTTATAGGTGGTTAGATACATACTGACCATATTTTATGGCGTCTGTCCGTCCCTGAGACGCCGATTTATAGGGGAAAGATACATATTGACCATATTTTTTCATATTTCATATTTTTAAAACGGTTTGTAAATTTTCCTCAAATTGATGGAGAGTAAATGGTGCCATTTTACACCTTGAACTCTTTTTAGTCAAAGTATGTGTCTGATGCAAGCTATATAGCATGTATATGAATCTATTTAAAATAAGGGAGAATGATACATGTTACCATCTTATTTGATAAATATATCCAATAAAATGACAGATGAATTTCGATTTTTCATCAGGAATTCTATACGCACCTTTTTCAGGATTATAACTACTTATTTAATGGCCCTTGTTATCAATTGCACAGTTGCGATGTCTGCGGCCGCACCTCACGTGTAAGTGCAGATTCTCGCGTAAATAGCAATAAAGATTTCCTTTCTCTCGTATTGCTGATGGTGACGTAAGTTATGACGTGCTTTTAAATGTGTTTAATTGCAAATTCTTGCATATTTTACCGGCTAAAATACAAATAATATTTGAATGATAAGTTCAAAAGCCTATGTATGAAAACTTGCATCTTGATCTTGTAATAAAAACATAAACGCTAAATACATGTATTTCTATGTCCGTGCGTACTCATAGCACATGTGGTTGACAAAACGTTATACAAAAACTACTTAGATTTACTATAAATAAGATTCATGTTAAAAATATAAAACTTCCTGATTGTGTAAATGATTTACCGTGCTAAGCTTGTATATATCGGTTTTAGTATTCGATATCTAAAAACAAGGGGTGCGTTGACAGTGTATGTAACCAAAGGTGTTTGAAGTGATGATCGTCGGTTATATAGCTTATTAGTTCATCCTTCGCATACAAACACTTAATACAAAGTCTTATACATAGACAGATATAGTCAACAGTTCGAGCTTTTGTTGGCTTCTTTGTTTAAAAAAATCAATCCTACATATGTATGTTAGAATCATCAAAACGTGTTGATGTATAAAAGACAATCTTCGCTTCATATGTAGATTTTGTTATCCCAAACCATGTACATATATAGAACGTCATACTAGTGCATTTTGATGTTTTGCATTGAACGAGAAGATGTCATGAGAGCAGAGAAACAACGAGTTCGAAGAACGAGTTGTTTCTATGCTCCAATGACATTTTCGAGTTTAATACAAAACCTCAAAATGCACTAGTATGACGTTCTATATTTATTAAATACCCGATCTTAATTAATAGAAATATATTTTATGATTTATACAAATAAAAGGTTGCGTAGCGATACACGTTTTCACGCCATACATACTTCCGTGTTGAGGTTACATTGACATATGTATTAGCACGCCGATGACCGAATAACGCAATTGACCTGAATGCCACATTCCTCCGCATGACGTCAAGTATAAAAAGTCCGACTTTCACATCTTACAATAACAACAAATAGATAAAAAAAGAAAGATATTTTGATCAAATTCAGAATTGATTTGATGTGATAAAGCATAAATCAAAAATTGATCAAGCTATTTTGTTTATAAACAATCGTGTAGAAATCAACAACTTTTAAAGTTCAAGGTCATTTTCAAAATTTTCAAATACGATGTCGTCATATTGGTTAGCGCCTCAGTTACTTGGAGTCACTGTCGAAGATAATACGTCTACGCTTTCGCTGCTGATTTTCATGGTTCATGGTATTTGTATATAATTGTAATCAAATCATTAAGAAATGACAATCTTTACTTATAAGAGCTTTTGTGCAACTCTCGCAAACTGGGAATCCCAATTACTTAAATGTATATCTAAAAATAGCTGCTTTGGGAAATCCGGGAAGTCCCAAAGTTCAGAAAAAGTAGAACCGACAGGGGTGCTATACGGAATCTCGAGTGCAATATGGAATTTGAAGACTTATTCCGTATTGCACCCTTGTATTGCTATCCTAAGTTTACATGGGTATATAATAAAGATCAATTCGTTGCAAGGGATAACCTTCGTACAAACTTTCATTGGACGTGGGTGGGTGTGGGTGGGCGTGGTTTGCAAAGTTTTAATTCTATGAGTACAGTCGAGGGCCGTAGGGGACTTTATTTAGGATTTTATGTTTGTTTAAACTTAAAAAATATATTATACAAGTTTGTGCTACAGAAGTCATGTATTTCTATGTTTTTATTACTTAAAATTAAAAGAAAAGGAAATTGAAAGTGAAAATAGTGGGGAATTTTTGTCCCTTTTATTCAAAACTAAGACACGCCTTATTTCTGCTTAAACAGTTATGAAAGAAGTTGGGTGGGTTAAAGGCATATGCGTCATAAACTGAATATATCAGGTCGACGGCTTTGTTAATCTCGACATAGTTAAATGTCGTTTAAAAAGCAAGTTTGAAAGTTCCCATAGATCTTGCCGCCTTATTTCAGTGGACGTTATCATCATTTCTTTAAGCGGATTGGGTTCATTGTGAGAGACCAGTTGGAAATTCGGGCTTATATTGGTCCCTGCTTTTAAAAGCACCAGATTGGCACACCCTGTTACAGGTGAGTAACATGAGAATAACTTAATTTCTGGAGGGAGGGATAAATCAAAGATGACATGTGAAGATGCTATGCATGTACATATGTAGGTAGTGTGTATGTGTGCGTGCATGCTCACTGTGTCACTATGTGACTTTGTTACTGTGTATATATGAATATATAAATGCATGAACATGTATGTAGGTGATGTGTATGTATGTGGGCATGCTCACGGTAGGTGGTGTGTATGTGTTCACTATTTAACTATGATAGTACGTACATGTATGCAAGTGTGTATATATATGCATGTGCATGTTTGTATTTTTAAGAAATATATGTAAGTTTGTATGTATGTATAGTTGATGCATGTACATAAGTGTTGACGGTAAAACAAACGTAAATACGCGTCAAGGAAGACACATTTTAACTTTTATTTACAAACAAGACACGATTTAACTCTGTTTGGACTGTTTCGAAACAGGTTGGTTGAGATAGAAGAGATGTGCATCATGATTTTATTTCAACACAAATAACTTGACGATCATAAAAGAAACAGCGCCTTATGTTTTAGAATACTGCTTATACCATGGAGCTTACTTGAAATCGATACTTATTGAAGTAAGTATACGCTATCTGAATTGGTTTATGGCGTCTGTCCGTCCCTGAGACGCCGATTTATAGGTGTACATTTTCTTACATTTTCAATTCTTTCAAAATCCACTTCAAACATAATACTGTGGGTAATGTCTGTATGCCTTATGTGTCACATTCGACAAAGAAAGCACACATACATTCGGAAAGAAAATCTGAGAAATCAAACCACAAATCAGTTCTAGGAGTGTGAAAAATCGTAGTGTCATCACACATACATGTAGACATCAGTTCGCTGAAAGGGTAACATTTCATACAAAATATTATGGGAGATAATGTGTAACTTTAACGTACCCATCAAGCCATTTGATGCAGGCAGATGTCTATCGAGTAAGTATGTTTTCCTTGGCAGCTACGGGGTTAAATCTCTGCCTATAAACTCTTTTCCGAGAAGTGAAATCGAAAATAGAATTAATCAACATAAACGAACATCTAGATATCTTCCTTATATTACTTTGTTCTAAAGCAAGGTCGTAACATTTGCTGGATTTGAACCAAACGTAAGTACATTATCGCGTCAAGGTAGACACATTTTATAATTAACTTTTATTTATAAACAAGACACGATTTAACTCTGTTTGGACTGTTTCGAAACAGGTTGGTTGAGGTAGAAGAGATGTGCGTCATGATTTTGTTCCAATACAAATAACTTGATTTTCATAAAGGAAACAGCGACTTATGTTTTAGAAAACTGCTTATACCATGCATGACCCTAACTTGAAATCGGTACTTATTGAAGTAAGTAGTATACGCTATCTGAATTGGTTTGTGGCGTCTGTTTGTCCCTGAGATACCGATTTATAGGTGGATAGATACATATTGACCATATTTTATGGCGTCTGTCCGTCCCTGAAACGCCGATTTATAGGGGATAGATACATATTGACCATATTTTTTCATATTTCATATTTTTAAAACGGTTTGTAAATTTTCCTCAAATTGATGGAGAGTAAATGGTGCCATTTTACACCTTGAACTCTTTTTAGTCAAAGTATGTGTCTGATGCAAGCTATATAGCATGTATATGAATCTATTTAAAATAAGGGAGAATGATACATGTTACCATCTAATTTGATAAATATATCCAATAAAATGACAGATGAATTTCGATTTTTCATCAGGAATTCTATCCGCACCTTTTTCAGTATTATAACTACTTATTTAATGGCCCTTGTTATCAATTGCACAGTTGCGATGTCTGCGGCCGCACCTCACGTGTAAGTGCAGATTCTCGCGTAAATAGCAATAAAGATTTCCTTTCTCTCGTATTGCTGATGGTGACGTAAGTTATGACGTGCTTTTAAATGTGTTTAATTGCAAATTCTTGCATATTTTACCGGCTAAAATACAAATAATATTTGAATGATACATTCAAAAGCCTATGTATGAAAACTTGCATCTTGATCTTGTAATAAAAACATAAACGCTAAATACATGTATTTCTATGTCCGTGCGTACTCATAGCACATGTGGTTGACAAAACGTTATACAAAAACTACTTAGATTTACTATAAATAAGATTCATGTTAAAAATATAAAACTTCCTGATTGTGTAAATGATTTACCGTGCTAAGCTTGTATTTATCGGTTTTAGTATTCGATATCTAAAAACAAGGGGTGCGTTGACAGTGTATGTAACCAAAGGTGTTCGAACTGATGATCGTCGGTTATATAGCTTATTAGTTCATCCTTCGCATACAAACACTTAATACAAAGTCTTATACATAGACAGATATAGTCAACAGTTCGAGCTTTTGTTGGCTTCTTTGTTTAAAAAAATCAATCCTACATATGTATGTTAGAATCATCAAAACGTGTTGATGTATAAAAGACAATCTTCGCTTCATATGTAGATTTTGTTATCCCAAACCATGTACATATATAGAACGTCATACTAGTACATTTTGATGTTTTGCATTGAACGAGAAGATGTCATGAGAGCAGAGAAACAACGAGTTCGAAGAACGAGTTGTTTCTATGCTCCAATGACATTTTCGAGTTTAATACAAAACCTCAAAATGCACTAGTATGACGTTCTATATTTATTAAATACCCGATCTTAATTAATAGAAATATATTTTATGATTTATACAAATAAAAGGTTGCGTAGCGATACACGTTTTCACGCCATACATACTTCCGCGTTGAGGTTACATTGACATATGTATTAGTGCGCCGATGACCGAATAACACAATTGACCTGAATGCCACATTCCTCCGCATGACGTCAAGTATAAAAAGTCCGACTTTCACATCTTACAATAACAACAAATAGATAAAAAAAAGAAAGATATTTTGATCAAATTCAGAATTGATTTGATGTGATAAAGCATAAATCAAAAATTGATCAAGCTATTTTGTTTATAAACAATCGTGTAGAAATCAGCAACTTTTAAAGTTCAAGGTCATTTTCAAAATTTTCAAATACGATGTCGTCATATTGGTTCACGCCTCAGTTACTTGGAGTCACTGTCAAAGATAACACGTCTACGCTTTCGCTGCTGATTTTCATGGTTCATGGTATTTGTATATAATTGTAATCAAATCATTAAGAAATGACAATCTTGTTTTATAAGAGCTTTTGTGCAACTCTCGCAAACTGGGAATCCCAATTACTTAAATGTATATCTATAAATAGCTGCTTTGGGAAATCCGGGAAGTCCATAAGTTCAGAAAAAGTAGAACCGGCAGGGGTGCTATACGGAATCTCGAGTGCAATACGGAATTTGAAGACGTATTCCGTATTGCACCCTTGTATTGCTATCCTAAGTTTACATGGGTATATAATAAAGATCAATTCGTTGCAAGGGATAACCTTCGTACAAACTTTCATTGGACGTGGGTGGGTGTGGGTGGGCGTGGTTTGCAAAGTTTTAATTCTATGAGTACAGTCGAGGGCCGTAGGGGACTTTATTTAGGATTTTATGTTTGTTTAAACTTAAAAAATATATTATACAAGTTTGTGCACCAGTCATGTATTTCTATGTTTTTATTACTTAAAATTAAAAGAAAATGAAAATGGAAAGTGAAAATAGTGGGGAATTTTTGTCCCTTTTATTCAAAACTAAGACACGCCTTATTTCTGCTTAAACAGTTATGAAAGAAGTTGGGTGGGTTGAAGGCATATGCGTCATAAACTGAATATATCAGGTCGACGGCTTTGTTAATCTCGACATAGTTAAATGTCGTTTAAAAAGCAAGTTTGAAAGTTCCCATAGATCTTGCCGCCTTATTTCAGTGGACGTTATCATCATTTCTTTAAGCGGATTGGGTTCATTGTGAGAGACCAGTTGGAAATTCGGGCTTATATTGGTCCCTGCTTTTAAAAGCACCAGATAGGCACACCCTGTTACATGTGAGTAACATGAGAATAACTTAATTTCTGGGGGGAGGGATAAATCAAAGATGACATGTGCAGATGCTATGCATGTACATATGTAGGTAGTGTATATCTGTGCGTGCATGCTCACTGTGTCACTATGTCACTTTGTTAGTGTATGTATGTATATATATGCATGTACATGTGTGTAGGTAGTGTGTATGTGTCAGTGCATAATCACTATGTAACTATGTTAGTATGTACATGTATATATATATATATATATATATATATATATATATATATATATATATATATATATATATATATATATATATATGTATGTATGTATTTCAGAATATAAGAATATTTCAGTGTGTATGTCAGTATGTGTTTCAGTATGTACATATAATTATGTATGTATGTATGAATAATATAAACTATTTTCCGAGAGGTGAAATCGAAAATAGAATTAAACCACACATACATGTAAGATGTAAGAACTTCTAGATATCTTCATTATATTACTTTGTTCTGAAACAAGGTCGTAACATGTGCTGGATGTGACTAAACGTAAGTACATTAACCCGTCAAGGAAGATTCGACGCGCTGGTTTATATATGAACTGTAAACATATTTTTGTAAATGTATGTTAGCTTTATTTTACACTTAAAGCTACCATCAAGGGAGTCGTAAATGTTTCAGTCATAGGTGAATGATTTAAGAAAGTTTCAAAAAAGAAAACTGATGAACTTTCTCATTGAACGACACTATGAGGATTGAAACACAGAAAAATCATATGAGTCTTTGATGTCCATGTGAAATAATGAGCCTTTAATATATGAATATAAAGCTAAAATAAAGAATATATATGTATCATGTAACATATCATAATTAGCTAGTTTAACAATCTACGTCCCTCTGTAGACACAGTCGGTTTATTTCCATGTTTCAATACAGTTTGAGCACGAAGGTAGACATGAACGTATCGTTTGAATTAGCTATCGCTAACATCAACGGTCGAACCTGTGGCCTTTCGAAATCCACCTCAAAATAAAGTTCTCAATATTTATTAGAAAGGCTAACAATTCCATACTTAACTTCTAGATATATTAACATTCAGAAAAAGTAACTATAATACCATAATAAGATTGAACAATCTCATTAAAATAAAATCTAACATTGCTGCACTACGTAATGTAGTGGAACATTTGGATTTCAATTCAATGAGAATGAAGATTGCGATACTCCCTGTTACTATTCTACAACGAAAACGATAACTTCAGAACAGTGAAGTGTGTATTTAGTGAGTGTAAAGCAAGGGTTATTTGTCTATTTTCTTCCGGGGTGATGCGTTTACACTTGGTACAAAGAAATTGTATGTTTATTATGGTCATTTCTCTTTTTTCAGCACGAGACATGAGCTGCAGAATACACCTGAGAGTTGGGGATTTGGCCCAGCAAAGGGTAAGAATTCATATATAAAAATAATGATAGTCGTCTTTCATTCAAAAGTTTTAGAAGATATAATAAAAAATAGGAGTCACATAAGTGACAGAAACAGTATATGAAATTATATGGATTAATGAATTGTACAGCAGTTATTATTTGCCTATATTGATTGACTTTTGACACACATTTGACCACACACTATATAGTTTAATTTGCCATGTACATTCCGGTAAGGATTACTACACAAAGCTATTTCAGCAGTGATGCAAAAATATTGTTATTTACTAGTCTTTTGTCTGTTATTTTTCTGTATCATTGTTGCTGATTACAAATTCATTTCAATTGAAAGTGGTGTTATTATCAAAATACGATTAGATACTTTGCAAAAAGTCAACAAGCTCTTATATTTATACCACTTATGGGCCAATGTAACAGTTTATAAACCAGTGAACAAACATATTATGAAATCTTTTTCTTAAAAATACCCGTCCACATTGAAGATGTATATTCTTAAATCCGTCTAGAAACACACCTACAATGCAATCTACCTATGTATCGCTCGTCCACTAAACCACCCATCATATATCCCTCTAAATGCCCGTCCAATATTTACGTCAACCTAATACCCCCTTTATTTTCTACGAAGACTATCATAATCTGGTTAATATTTTTCATATGATGCCCGAGGGCCTAATATCACTTTTGCATTGTGACGTCACGTCATAACAGTGCTTTGAGTTGACGTCATAGTTTGACTGTAATGTCGCGTTTGAAATGGAACGCTTGTAGGTTTTTTTTGATAATTTTCTTCGATTTCGCGACTTTGGTAATAAACAGAATATCATATTCGTTCCCATGACATACAAGGTTCACGACACTCGTGCCTTATTTTTTTGACATAGTCACTTAGTATGTCATGGTCCTCTTTATATGCTATATATGCCCGCTATATATGTATCCTTTAAAATACCCGTCCACAATACAACCCATCAATATATATTTGTCTAAATGCCCGTCCTTCTTAGAGACCATCTATAAAACTCTCTAAATACCTACCAACAATACCAACAATACCAACAATATCAACAATCGATATATCCATCCAAATACCCGTTTACTGTACAACCCATCAAAAAATATCTCAAAATAAACGTACAAAATGCCGTCCATCAATATGCCCCTCCAAAATATCCCTCTTTATACCCGTCCACAATACGATCCGTCCATAGTTCTTCCATTTTACCCGTCAACAATACCAATCATCTATATCCCCGTCAATACTGGTCCACAAATCATCCACCCATCCAAACCACCACCCGTCCGTATATCCGCACAGCAAAAATCTCTCATGGCATAGGCATTCAAATCAAGTTGCTATACAATCAAAGAAAGTGTTCATGTATATAAGAATCTAAAGGCCTAAAGGAAGATTTCATAACATTCATAGTATAAAATAGTTGATGTAAAGATACTACCAATTCTGTTGTATGGAGCAGAGATATGGGGTTTACAACACTTTGATGTCATAGAAAAGATTCATTTATATGTCTGTAAAAAGTATATAGATGTGAAAGTAAACACATCTTGTCGGATGGTATATGGAGAACGTCGAAGATTTCCTATCTATGTACATTCAACTTAGACTTATTGAGATGCCTTCATACAGATTACCAAAAAAGGTTTATGACATGATGATAGTTTATTATAACAATGGTAGCAGAAATTGGTTGAAAGGTAAAAGAGAATTATCAATTGTCAAGTTCAAATAGTAATATTCTTCAGAATGTTTCTATGTATATAATCTATGCCTCTTTATACAGATTTAATATAATGAATACTTAGATTAGAATAAATTGTATTCATGTTTATACAAAATGCGGGTATTACATGGAATGATGTATATAATGATTTAACGTTCCATTCACTTTATAAATATGAAAAAAAAATGTATTGTATTTTACAAATGTACTACAGTCCTGTAGCCTATAAGTATTGAATAAAGATTGACTTGACATAAGACAGACTTGGTCTGACCTTAAGAAGAATGCATATCCCTATCAATAGTCATTCCAATCCACATTGTCCATAATTTCTCAATTACATACATAATTGTTCATACATCCTTTCTCTCATACGCCTTATCAAACATTAATCAGTCGCAACATTTCACTTACCCATTCATTCTCCCGTCGATATCTTAAGCTACCCTTTGAAGCTTCAACTTCTACAAACAATTCCCGATTCAGCTGCAAAAGTTGTAAATGAACTATAATCAAATCCAGTCATCAAACATATCAACTCATTATTTTATCGAAAATCGTTTTGCTTTCTTGGTGAACAAATTGATGTTGGTCTTCATTCACCGTTTTTCCTTCTGCCGTCCTACCATTCAGCAATCCCTATCTTTTAACTTTGAAAAACCCGACGCTCCAACATTTGTCTCTAAACCTTGTTATGATCCACAGTTCACCCCTTCACAATTAACCTTCCACAATTCTATCATCTAACCATCCACCATTTAGATTTTCAACAATCCAACAATCTACTCTGGGGCACCACCAACCATTCTACCATCAAACAGTACTAGTCCATCAATGAAACTTGTATACATTCAACAAACCACCATTCAACATATCTCCTTTCAACAATTATTTCAAGATATTTACTCCACAGGCCGACGTCTTGGTCAACACAGTTGGCACCACAGCTAAGCTGATAGCCGGTTCAGTATCCTACGCTATTCTAGAGGCTGGCGGCAACTCCCTCCAAGAAGAACTCACCAAGTACAGCCCTTATGGACTGAAGGTCGGTGGAAAATGGTTTATGATGTATAGCTGAAAACGTCATCACTAAAGTAATCCTTTCTATCCCAAAACGTTTTTCAAAAAAGCGTAGCAATAATCCATTCGACGTAAACATTTTGTCTAAAATATTTCATTTGGTGTCGATTTGATAAAAATATCCAGGTTGACCTCTAAATTACATGTATATCTTTCAAACTGTACGTTAACCATAGTAATGTTGACGTTTGATTGACTGAAGGTGGGAGAAATAGCTCAGACCAATGGAGGGAATTTAAACTGCAAGAAGGTTTTCCACGTTGTGTTGGAACAATGGATCAATGTGAACGACAAAGCTGAGAAGGTACATCAGCCTGGATTTAAAACTTTAATACTCAGATGCCTTTCTTTAATTATGTTTGAATGACGCTGTAGTTTAACTTGTTAATAACCAAACTCGTTAAGATCATTTTTAAGATATCTTTAAAATTCATTTTTATGGTATTTTAGGATTTTGGCGTCTCATTCGTAATCGCTACGCCCGTTTTCTGCTTACAAACACCCACCATGCAATCATATTGCAAACATGGTATTTCTTTCAAATACTCTCAACGAATGCATACTTTCAGATCCTCAGGAAGGTTGTTACAGAGTGTCTACAATGGGCTGAGAAGCAGGAATTCACCTCTATTGCCTTCCCTGCTCTTGGTTGTGGCTTTCATCGGTTCCCTGCTGACAGATCGGCGGACATCATGTTTAAAGCAGTTGAGGCGTTTTGTAACGCTAACCCCCAATCCAAGCTGAAAAAAGTCAAAATTGCTCTCCACACAAGAGACGAAATAACCAAAAGGGTACTGTTTGTTCTTTTTATCTATGGGATATGCACCATGACCTTTGTTTCTGAATGAGATATAATTCATATAAAAAGTTTTTTTGTGTTAAATGAAAACAAAAGGAATGCAAAATAAAGGTTAAACATTTCTTTAAAATGTCAGGTTTGTTTTTAAAGGACTTCATTGGACGGTCTGAGGGATTGGCGGTGGATCATAAGAACCACATTAGTAGAATCATGGCGTTGACAAGAACTGGTATACTTGTACTTTTGCAAATGTCAAAATCATACACTTTAACTTAAAAACCATGTTCTTAAAACTCGAGCATAATCATGTGATAAAAATGTCACAACTTAAATTTTAACTTGCCTTTTAGTGAACTTTGATATAGCTATTCAGGTCTGGATATGTCATAACATTTACTAGAAAATTAATTTTGCTAAAGGTTCATGATACGCGCTTGAGAAAGGAATTTACGTTGTCATAGCCTTCTGAGAGCTGTTTTGAAAGGGACAATAAAAACGCAATATGTAGAATCATGTCAATTTTCAGTGCCAATCTAGATATGCAAAAACATACGAGGAAAATGAAGTTTGGTTATGGTTTGCATATTATCGAATAAATGAATAAATTATCAAAGCTTAATTATGAATGTTCGTTAAATTGCATGTTAAAGTAAAATTGGAATATTATTTTTAAAATACATTTAGAATCTTAATGTTTTGCAGAGGTATGAAATTATGTGTGGAGCATGTGTTCTTTTTCATCTGTTATTGAATTCATTCAACAATTGTTTCTTAAGGTGTAAATATGCAAGTTGTCATCGGATGCCTGTCAAAACTACCGGTAAGGAACGAAACTCTTTACAGTGCACTAACAACACATATTTACAATATAAGTAATGGGTAATAGTATCATGATAAGATATTTATCATTGAATGATGGACATACGATAAAGACATACATGTAGAATTAACGTTTTAAATAGTCTTTTATTCTGCAGGTCGACATGACATTTTATCCATAGCGATCTTTTGTAAGAATTGAAAATAACCTAAATGTTATCAATTTCAAAGTTCATGTTTCAAACTATTTTGAGGGAAATGAGTTTCCACATGGCGACAACAAGGATAAGAACAAGGGCGTTTTTATGTGGCTACACAAAGTTACTAACGTTAAATTATCATTCTGTGGGAATATGCTTTATCGATAGGGATTGAAAATTCTGTTACTCTTCAGGCTGACGTGTTGGTCAACACAACTCAGACGGACCTGAATCTGTCAGTTGGAGGTGTGTCCCGCACTCTGTCAGAGAAGTCGGGGCCAGTGATGCAGCAGGAATGTCGATGGTTGTGTCCTACAGGACTGGCTACAGGTCAGATGGTTCAGACTCAGGGAGGAAACCTTCCCTGTAAGAAGGTATTTCATCTGATCCTTCCACCGTGGGACCAGGGCAAGGGAACAGCGTCAGAGGTTCGTCCTTTCTTTGTTTATAAACTCACGATCAATAGAAAACGCCCAATATTTTCAAAAGACAATTTTCCGACAATTTCATACATCAAAGTACGATTCTTGTATTTATATGTCTGTTGAAATACTCTAGGGGTCGTGAAATCGCTTTTTCAAAATATTTTAGGACTAGAATATTGGCCATTTAAAATGGCACAGAGTATGTTTAATGATTTATCATGTGGTTTATTAAAACCAAATCCCCACATGGCCTCATTTTGGCACAAATCACCTCCCTAAACTTACCCTTCAATCTCTAAAATGCTCAAATTTTGATATTTTCTTGTTTCTGATTATATTTGGAAAACGGTCATATTCATGTTCAAAGAGTCAAAATTCTTCGTCCCACTTACATTTATCTTTGTCAAATAACCTGAAATAAATACTTCCTAATCATGTTTGTCTTTGTGTCCGCTGTAGTTTCCAAGATTACCTTTAAGTCCTTGGGCCGCGCCATTGTCGGTTTTCGAACCCAAACGACTTAAACCTTATTATTATAATTTGTGTATTCATTTGTGTTAAAAAGAAAAGTAACAAATTAGGTCTGACAAAGGATAAATATGTGTAGCCAATCACTCATCTGACAAAGTTTTTCCCGCCTCGCCAATTTCAGTTGACGTCGCTATTTTGATGAGTCAGGTTCTCTTTGCGGAAGGGTAAATGTGCTCGAAACTAGTGATGCCTTAGCCACTGCTACCCTACATGTATGTGTCAACATATGAGGTGTCCTAGTGTCGTCGTTGCTGTTGATGTTTATCAACAAAAAAACATTGCCCAAGATAAATTGACAGAATTTGGCACTCACGTGATTGCCACTCCTTGTCGTATCTGCTCTATTGCATATAATTTGCATGTATTTCTCATTATTTTCTCGTTGCAACAAATATCATGAAAGTTGTTGGCAGACGGAGTTGGTAACTAATTATTGGATCATTCCGACAGCCTTTATTCTCTCACTTGGAGTCACACATGGTGTTACTTTCGTGTTTTATACTAAAAACGTTCATCGTGCTACAAACGTGGCATTATAGCTGTTTTAAACATGTATTTCGTGGTACAACGGAAATGGCGTTTGTCCGATTTTAAGCTGACGTTAGGTATTGGCGTATATTTTCTTCTGATCACTAAAATAGTTCAAGTTTACATGTAAGTCGTATATATATATAATTATACCTTATTGGAGAAGAAGTGCACAAGTGCAACGATGACTCTTCGGTCAATATCTATTTTTCGCTTTAGATAACCTCCATTTAATATCGTTGATAGCGATTAGTGGGTCATTAAACAAATATGCTTAAGTAGGGGCCGCAAAGGTGAGACTTATCAACCGTTTTTCATTTACAATTGAAAAAAGGAAAATATAATGCAACTTTAGAAAGGCGATTTGAACCTGAATAACTCATATTGTATTTTGAATATCATTTAGGCCACGTACATGTATAAGATGTATTAAACATAATCTGTATCGCTTTAACATCAACTGAATAATAGCATTTTTCATTATTTTTTAAGACATTCCAAACCCTTGTAATGGCTTGTCTGGTGGAGGCCGTCAAACAAGGTTTTGGATCTATCGGATTCCCGGTGCTGGGAGGAGGGTTTCTCAACTATCCACCTGGAAAGTCCGCTGATCTTATTCTGACAACGGTTCAGAAGTTCCTGAATGAGAATGAAGCGCAGCCCATACAGACTATATCAATTGTAGTAGCCCACAAGGATCATGATATCAAACAGGTATTTCCTGCTTTAAGTGAGTCAAATTAGAATATATTGATTATTGTGAAACAAAGACTGCGATTTCTCATTGACAGTAAGGCTAACAACACAGTGGGTGTTGTTTGGCAGACCCTATTGAAATGCCACTTGGATATATCTCTAAGGGCAGTTCTTCTAAAGTGAAAGTCTTAAACTTGGTTTCATTAACAGCTACATTTTGTACCATACGTTGGTGTGCTTTTAACAATTTTTAATTTCTTTGGATTTTTATTTTGGTCAGTGCAGTCCTTGGGTAAATGAAGTATATTTTCCAGAATTTAACATTTAAATCCACACGATCCGGCCTTAGCTGATCAAAAATTAATATTTGAAAAAAGGTGAAGATGTACCTTTACGGTTTGCAATGCGAGTCGATACAGGCAGTGCCATTTTTGGTTGCTTATAAAAAAGTATCTTATTGAAATCTACACATAAATCTGAATCTCGGAAGTTTGTTCACATGACTGTGCATTCTAGTGCAAAATTCATGTTACTTGGATTTCGTTTGGACGTCAGGTTGGGTCAGATTTTCATAATTTCGAATTCTGTTCTAATTTATCAAATAAAATTGTCCATACTGTTTGAGTGCAACAAATTGCATCATACGTATAATGAATAAATATCAGATAAGTTCCATGACTAATGTAAGATATTACATAGATCCCTTATTAGAAATTTAACAAGGAAAAATGAAAAGAGTTGTTTTCGAAATATTCGATAAGCTGCTAAAACTGTTTAATTAAGCTTTGCATGAAATTATCGCTTTTTCCGTAAAACACAACATTGTAATTGAAAGGTTCTTATATTTAAATGCTACGAAACAACAAAGAGATAGACCTAAAGGATTGGGCATAAACGTGAACCAACTTTCTGAATGCAGCTTCTCTTTATTAGTCTGAAGCCAAACATTTTTGTCATCAAGTTTCTGTATTGTGATACATTACCTTCGTAATGGAATAGGAGGCGATTTCAAAACCACTGTTAACAAAACTTTTTTAATATTTCCTTTTGAATGGGCTTTGTACCCTCTGTCATGAAGGGTTTTATTGTACATGACATTGGCAATGTATCATTATTCTTTCATCTTTTAGGCAGAGGTTAGTTGATTGCTCCAAACAATATATAAGTAGCAATACCATGAATTCTTCCAGACTTAATAATTTCAAAAGTAAAATGTCATCTTTTCCCATTGATCATTGCATATTAAGAATAAATGTTAGAAACCTTAGGAGATATCTATACCTACTAAGATACAATGCTTTGCCATTAATATGTAACACTAGATGGAAAGAAACTTAGAAATAATTATCTACCTGTATGGAATAAACTAACGAACAATTGTAAATAGATCAAGCTGTTAATGTCTAATGATATTGTTCTCTTAATGAATTGTGCTAAATTTATATAATTGTCTCTTAAGTGTCGATATGTAACAAACTGAAACTTGAGATGTCTGTATATTGTCATATCAAATGTATAAATATTATTTACTTTTGTACATAGGCCTACAAAACCGAAATAAACTTTCTTTCTTTCTATTGTAAGCGTGATGCATGAATTATCTAGTGCAAGAACATTTTTTGGATTTGAATTATATCATTGACTATAATCACGTATAGACATACGAGTAGTTCTCTTTGAGTATGGCTTCAAACATTTGACGACATCTTTGGCCATTTTGAGTGGCGCTTCTATGCAAGTTAATCTATATATTGATTTAAAACTTTTAAATCATTCTGTTTTCACTTACTCAGAAGGTTGAGATGCAGGTTGATCTGAGGAGAGCACCTGCAATAACACCTGCAGCTTGTGGAAGCAGCCAAGCGCCGGGTGAGTTCAATATGGTACGTTATGTATCGTCGTGCGAGGTGAATAGGACATCGATGATAGAAATCATAGGTCATAACTAGTACAGGCCAGGATACATGTGTTAGGTCAGAGGTATCTATAATGACATCAGTTGGTGATCGTAATGGTTGTATACTTTGGGAGGATCAAAAGTTAACAATTCATGGAAGGAACCCCACACTGGAGGAGAAAGTAGTCTCAATGAGCGACTTGCACATGGTGATACATGGTAGTCATAAGCATAAAAATCTCTCATTCAGAATGAGCAACGGACAATACGATAATTAAATTTTAAATTGAATTCTAAGAATAAAAGTAAACAGGCAAGTGTAGTAAGCGAAAACTTCTATAAAAAAACTAAAAAAAACAACCTAAAGAATAGGGTGGTAATTCCCAAATAATATACAAGACGAAGTTAATTAGCTTTGACTTGACCAATCTAGTGTTTGATACACATACAGTCAATATGATAAGAAGCCTTTTGCCCTACACACAATACAACCACGATTTTCAAACGAATGTATACGAATTGACAACTTTGAGCATTCGTGAGGATTCGTTTATGTTTTGCAAATTTTCTGATTCAGTTGTATTGCTCCACGATAGGGTTATCCTACAGGTTAAGTACAATAAGGCGTATTCCTGGTATTCGGCCATAATCATATTGTTGAAGGGGTACAGAGTTTGTTGTAGGAGTCAAATCTGTTAAACTTCATAAATGGTGTTATTTTATCCAGAAGTAGTGGTTTTTTCAGAAAATCAGAATCATAATGCTTATCAGTTCAGTATAGTAACAATAAACGGGTTAATGTCGTGATTTGTGATCGAAAAAAGGACAGTGGCGCGCGTCAATGATTCAAACGTAATTTCGGAAACTTATTTACAGCAGACACAAAGATGAACATTGATTGATAGTGTACATGTAGGTCATTTAACTAATATACAAGTTAATTGGACACATAATTTCGATGTTTCACCATTTAAAGGGACGTTTTCTGATTATCAGTGAACACATGAACATCTCATAATTGTGGAATTTAAGAGATAACGATGCAAGTTTAGGAGTCAATTTTACCTAAACTCATGTCATAAGATATTTTGGCTCTCACTAACGCCAAATAAAAAATCATGAAACATACTCTGTGTGGATACCCAAAATGCTAGTACAGACTGAATCATATTCGTGTCTTATCAGTGACAATTGTGGGTTTCATAACCACGAAGGGTTAATATATCCCTTGCCTTGACCTTTTCATATTACATTCAGATTATATATTGTTTTATATAGATGTTTTAGTTCTTAAAAAAGATATATTGTAGCAAAGATTGCATTTTCTTATAAAAACTTTCTTCTTTGAACGAAAGTCTGACGTGGTAGAGGTTATCTGGTTGTTTTACACTTAAACCAGGTATACACACGTCAGTCCATAAATCGTTAAGTGTTTTATTCCACAATTGCTTCTTGTGAGTCGCCTTTTACGTTTCTCTAAGACAATGTTGGTCCAACTCCTCTCTCACTTCACATCTCATAGACTATAGTCAATATCTGACCTGCTCATAGAACTTGTCTTTTATCTAACACGTACGGCGCTGTATCGCAACAATTTACCTTAGAAAATGTTATATCAATGGGTAGAGGACAAACTCAACTTTGTGTACATTAAGCATAGTTTAAATTTGTACCCTTCATTAGGCGGGGAAAGGGGTATAGGTAAAACATTTTAACACATAAAATGCGACATATCGCTAATGGATTAATGAATGAAAAGTGCAATAGTTTTCTTGCCAACTGCACAATCATTAATGGGATTGAATAAAATATCCTTTAGTAAAGGGGGGGGGGGGGGGTTGAAGGCACGAAACTTGTCACACATAGAAGAGTCATGATGAAGGGACTTTCATGTATAGAGTTTAAGTGTATAGATAACATGTTTTTAAAGTGGGTGTTCCTTCCAAATGGTAAACGTCGACATATGGTGATATATTAGAACGAGAGAAAATCAGTTCCCCTCACATACATTGATCTTTGTTTTAGCTGCAGCCCCGGGTTCCCAATATGTCTCAGGGGAAAGAGAGGCAATTATGGGATGCAAAACCAATTACTTTCCCCTTGTTCCGGGGAACTTGAGGCCGTTCAGTGCTGAGGAACAACATTTTAAGGTTACAGAGGCACACTTCTTCAAGTCTCTTATAAAGGACGGCACAAACAGGTGCGTGTTATATTTATCATATTCACAGAATCCTTTTAAAAGCAGCATATGTTTTGTCTCTTGGCCTTTTTCTCTAATAGACACTGTTGAATTATTTCATTTCAGGTCCAATGATAGCGGGTCTAAATGTCCTCTAAACGCCCTTTAAAAATAATAACGAACTTCAGTAATTGTAGTGTCTGTTTTACAACTGTTCTTACCACTAGAAGATCAGTACCTTCTGTGGAATGAGGTAAAATGTGGACGTTTCAAAACTTTATTTTCAGACTTGGATTTACCGCTGCAGTGGGGAAGCTATGGAAGGAACTGACGGCATCTCACCTTAAAACCTTGAAAAAAATTATTATCACAAACTTATTTTCCCCTTCTACTCATTATTAAACTGTGTAGTTATAAGGATGGGCCGCCTTAACAATGTTGCCTCACACACTGCTTTTGCGTTTCGAAGAACAATGGTTTAAATTCTTCGACATTGAGATGACTGCTGCAAGTGGAATGTAAATAACAGGACCTTGTTTTGGCTGTTTATATCAAAGACGACATTGGCCTCAAAGTAATTGCTGTCCCTTTTGAGTGATGTTCACTTTAAGATAATGCTATCATGCCTATATACTCTTAAAAGTTCATCCTACTTTTTCAGACATATCTTTCAAATCACAATGGTTGAATACGTCCTGAACCCAGTACTAGCGAGGAAATTCAGGTCTGTTAGCTCGTTTTAATTATTCTGACGTTTTAAAGTAGAACAATTAAAACTATACTTGAAAAGTGATTCTTCAATCAACGTTTTTAAAGAAACTGTCAAAGGTTTACCATGATAACAGTCAATAATACTTCGATGTCAATGTTTTTGACATGACCAATAATCCTGCATCCGGTTACGATCGCAGACTCAGCTGATTGGCCCAGGGCCTATTTTCTGGTCATTTTAACCCCCCCCCCCCCCCCCCCCCCCCCCATTTTGACATAACAAGGTTTTGCAAATGGCTTCACTTCTTATTATTTTGTGTTTTTTACCGATTGTGCGTTCTTACTTATAAAGTCGTGGGAATCATGGGAAGCTGACCCATGGCGGACTTTCGAAATGTCTTTTAACTTTAACTTTTTAACGATCAGTTTAGAACGCTGACCTAATTATGTAATCTTAATTAATTGGGTTAAAATATTTTGATTTTATATTTGAGAAGTTGATTTTGAAAGATTCGTTTGAATGAATGTGTGTGATTTCTATGGATGACAAAATGATGTATTAGCCCCGCCTTATGCTTTAAACACTATATCAACCTAGACAGAAAGTTGTAACTTCTACGTGTCAGTCTATGTCAACTATTCTTCACTAACAGAGAAGCCCAACAGAGGATGGCGTCGAAGGGGAGTAATTTTGGAAAGCCAGTTTATGCGTACCATGGTACGCCAGGAGAAAATGTGAAAAGTATTTGTGAGGAGGGATTTCGTCAGCCTGGTAAGTCTATGGAACTAACGTTAGTCAGTTAGAATTTTTAAGAGTATTCATCACTTTTCTTATCTCTACATTGTTTTTTGATCGAGACTGTGGGTTAACGCTATGTCTGTTCCCTATCACACCACCATTCTGACAAGGAGATGTATTATATGTACAGACCAAATCTCCCCGATAGAAGTATACTTTAAGAGCCAGTCCGTGATTTTCTTAACATATTATTTATATATTTATTTTTCTGTTTGTGCCGTAATTTGGCCAGGACGCATTTTTTTTAATCTTTAGCTTTGCCTTTAACTTGTGATCAATGACTAGCCTTTGACTGTTGTTTAGTCTATCCCTTGCCTTGTCACCAGACCAATCTCAATTTGATTCAAGACTCTCAGACTTAAATTAAGAGTGTTCTACCCTTACTTTTTATATGCGCTTGAAAATGAATTATGCACCAGAGCGCTATTTCTATTCATGCAATTCCTTATGCTTGCAGACCATAAGGCCTTTAAAGAAGAAACTGATGTTGGCTGGTATGGCAATGGAATCTACTTGAGCGGGTTTCCTCGCTTTGCAATGAACTACATGAAACAATCCCAAAAACTGCTTCTGTGTCAGGTGTTACAGGGAAAGGTACTACAATATGCATTACCATATCTAAATATTGATTTTCCAAACAAATTAAACCATATTATATTACTTCTTCGAAATAGTAAATAAAGATTTATCACAATCATCCCATTTCTTTCCGCCCGGTACATAATTATTTCTGATATGCTGTGGAAACTTAATTGCTTTTCTTTATTTAGCCCGGGATATTTTTTCGGAAGCTTTTGTCTATAGATATACATTGTTGATTTGACATCAGTCTATGTGTAGGAATGAGTGTGAGACTTGCTTCTTAATGTACTCAAAGTGAAGCTTGGATTGTAGGATAACAGGTGGCCTGCCGAAAAGAGTAACTTTCTGTAGTCACACCTTCCAGTCGCATGATACTAAGTAGCTATAAGAAAACTTTAGTGCAAGTTAGCTTCGTCAGTCCTTGACTTTTCGTGATTAAAAAACTGTATACCCTTGCTTGCAATGTAAATTCGGTTTTATACATACTGTCCAGATCTTAAATGCTTAAAGGCATTTAGGGACGTTACTGCGTCAAGTAGTTTGAAAGACGTTTGGGGATTGACAAACTTCGGATTAGCGCAAGACCTGATCAAAATATGTACATTTTCTCTCATCGTTGTACACGAAACATGGGTTCTGTCACTATGAGATACGCTATAAATTAATGTTATCCCTGCATTCTTTATGATATCAGTTGATTGCAAGTTACGAACACAGAGCTTGAGACCGGGATCTTCTTTGTATTTCGTTTGGTACAGGTAGATGTCAGTAAAACCATTGTCTAATAGTTTGGCCCTTCTACCTTCACTCCGTATCACATGAATTTTACAGATGCTTTTAAATTAAAATATGATCTACAAGCGCACTACAGATAACATGATGGAAAACAATCATTAGAAGTCAGTTATATCCGAAGTTAAAAATGTTTGACATATATTTTATTAAATTCTATTTTTGAAGAAATATCAGTTTTTTGGTCTGGAATTTTTTCCGTGGAAATTATCAGTTGCCTCTCTATGACTAAGGCTTGTAAAATGATTAAATTTCCATAAATTGTGTCATCAATATAACATATATAAATTGCAATTTATGATTCTCGTATATTTACAGGTGTACAAATGCAAAAAGTTGAAGCTCGGTGAGCCGAAAGAACCCGGGTACGACTCCCACGTGGACCCTTATGGAAAAGAACTTGTCATCTATGACGACGACTGCATTCTCCCCGTCTACATCATCCACTTCAACATCTGCAAACGCTTCAAGAAGATGAGTGATGGGTATGACCCGAATGAAAGCGACGATGACATTATTGAGTATTTAGATGAGATGGAAATGCACAAGGGAGAACAATTCCCTGGGTTCTAAGTGTATGTAAACGCTTGTCGGCTTTAGCAGGATTTGATGATGTTGCCGGGTAGTTAAGCTTCATACATACAAACGGTGCGCATATTGTCCTGTGCATGTCAAAAGCCGGGGAACATTTATATCATTTGACAGTTTCAAAAATGATTTCCAGAATCATTTCAAAACCCAGTGCATACACAATTTTGCACATTAATTCAAAATATATTGAATATTTGATAACAATATTTAGACATTTTGTTGATGACTCATCAACAGATATCTCATGAAAGAACATAGTGACAACTATATTTCATTCTTAGATCTGAAGATTTTTTTACGTGGCTGTACATTGTTGTTTTGATGCTCTTTCATCTGTATTTATCTTGTTATTTCTTTATTCAAAATACTCATTGTTAGTCACTCGATGTACACTGGTGTTCATTTCAACATTGAGTTGTGAACCTTTGATATTTGCTGCAAATATTGCCTGTATCGTATGACTATATCATGCATCCCATGCTTAGATCTTACGAAATTTTCTTGACAATATATATACATGCTCAATTCTCTTTTTTATATTTATCAATGGTTTAAGTCTAATTGCAAAAGTTCTTATTGCCCAGATTTTTTTATTCTTTAAAACATCGTATTATTTATATAAGATGAAACTTCTTATTGTAAATATGTGCTAAATAGTCTTACTGGTGTACAACACAAACAATTTCTTTCCTACCTCTTTCAGCATCCAGGTTATGTTATCTTATGACTGCCTGAAATAGATGATGTATGTGAATACTATTTTTGAAGTGAAGTGAAATATTCAAAACAAATAGTCCCGCATTTTCCACGTACTATGAGCTAGCTACGCATGTTGCCTACGTGCGCTCCACGCTTTACCCGTCAAATGAAGGTTTCACAAACTAACAAGTTCGAATTTCGAGCCACTTCACTTCAATCGTTTATTTTCCTATTAGAGATATTTAGATTTGTAATTCTTCAAGCATATGGATAAACTACGTTTCAAAATAAATCAAAACCTGACATGGCCTAGACTGTTCTTGAGCAATGGATTCTTGAAAAATAACCCACTGTTGACATAAAAAACAACACGGATTAAGATAAGTATTGATGGATTATACATGCCTTCGAACATGTTGGCTGGTATGACAATTTTAATTTGTTAAATCAGATGTTGATTATTTTAAATTATTTGTATTTCTATAACCTCTTCTAGTGTTAAAATTGCATGCTTAATAAAATACTTCTAGCTTCCAAAAATATTCGTCTTTCTATCTGTCCATTTCTATAGTATTGTAAAAGTGGTTTACTACCTTGTGGTAGGCTTGTGTCAAGTTTGTAACATCAAATAGGGGCTGCAAATTTCGTTAAATACTAAGTTTAGAAAAGGAAAATATTGCTCATAGTTGTATCCATGATTCATACAGACAACATTGCCCAATTTTAAAGGATTTCTTTATTTTCAGTGTGACAAAAACAGAACATATTCTTGTTCAATAAGTATCATTCAAGTTTTCAAGGAGTACTTTTGCTAAGTATCATCATAAAGCTCTGATATTATTCTAAACTTCATTATAATTTATTTGATGGGATTCATAGAAGTTGAGGTGATGATGAATGGTAAAGGAAAATTGATTGAAATACAACTACTTTATTCTTATTACTCAATATTTGAATCATTGTCGAAACGGTGAAAATTTATACCTTGGGCTACCTTTGTGGGGAGAGAATATGAATCAAATGCTAACCTCTGCTTAAATAAAAGTACTTCTTGGATTTAAAATGGAGCGCCTGATTGGCTCAATCAACGTTACGTCATGGGCGATGCTGTTTCAAAAGTAATCATTCAATGAAAAGCTGCAGTTATTTCCGTGCGCATCGTGAAAACTAAATTTATTCGACTAATCACTTTCCAGTTTGAGCCCTTTTACAGAACACTTTCACTTAATAAGACGACTGAATTCTGGTTTGGGCCTCGGTGACAAATGCAAGCGATCTAAGCAAGAAGTGTGTTTTTCCATTGGCTGAAATTCCGCAAATATGAACATTTATAAGTTTGTAAACTCAGGAAGACACTGAAGACATTTTTATGGATTATTAACTTCTTTATTATATAGATAGCTCTTATATAGGTTCTTATACCGCTTTCAAGCTTAAGGGCAAATGGTGAGATGCGTAATTTTCTACACAAAATACAAATGGGTAGATTAACGAAGTAACAATGATAACAGGATAAGATAACACTGACATGAAAGGGTAGTACTGAAGCTAAGATTGCAGATATGTCGCGGTTTTTGTGGCTAAGAGAATCGGCCTGAAAACCCGAAAATATTTTTTTAATTTGTTATCCTTCTTTTTGGCATTACGAATACATAAGTAAGCTACATATAAAGACTTGGTCTTGTTTTCAGGGCTACCTCGACCCTCAGACCTCAAGACTCTTTCTGCATACCATATTTTCAAAGATTTCCTAATACAAACCTCCAACGCCACACTATTGTTCTTCAGAGACACTTTTCTCGTACATTCAAACAAATTTGAAACAATTTCGCTCTCTCGGGCACTTATGTTTATATCATCGTACACATATCCATAATCAGATAATCTTAGATGAACGGTCATCGCCCCTTCTTTGGTTTCGCATTATCAGTCAAATCAAGACTAGTTGACGATCTATAAATTAGATTAACATCTTGAAAAGGCAAGTGTATAACTTTTTTTATTCATCTTAAAAATTTATTTCTGTGTACAAAAAGATATTGAATTTTGATGAATTGTTTTCATGACATTTTTCAATTGTTACAAAGTATTTATAATTATTTTTTGGGGATATGATTCCGCATTTCTGTTGTAATAGATCGAGTGAGATATAGTGTGGTTGATTTATTACATTAATACTATCATACACGTACGTATCATATGTTATCACGTATCTTAGATTACGTCTCGCTATCAACCCGGAAGTTGAAATGTACATGGGGCAGCAGGTACTTTGTTCACTATCTCGTCGTCATGAAACTCTCAACAAAACGTTTTAGGGAGCTTAACAACTGGTCTACGTTTTATGTAGACAAATAGGAGACCAACGCTTGCTCTATCAAATGATTTAACCTACATAATCTTGCTTATAAGTATTGTATAGAAAAGATATTGATCCTCAATTTTGTGGGAATATTAACTACCTTAAGTATAATTAGTTGCTGCATTTCTTATGGGGGTTGATAGTTTTCAAATGCAATTGATTGAATAATGTCATTTATTAATCGGTATTAATTTTAGTCCTCCACTCACCTTTTTATCTATTAATGCTTAATGCTTTTGATGTTGAGTGTCATATGTTCTACGTTTTTAAAAAAAACTCTTAATTTGTGTCCTCTGATATCATTCCCTTCGAGTACATTTATTGACACTATTACATCTTTGGTGTAAAGGAATTGTAACGATAATTCAATGTTGGTATCTCACGCAGCGGTGTTGAATGTGTGTGGAAATGTGATGTGTCATAAAATGTTGGTTTACAGTGTTGTTGTAAGCAAGGTTTGTGGTGTATTTATCGTCGGTTATATAATCTCTTAGTTCAATGACAATAAGAATAGAGAACAACACCACCACATTTGTCATTCAACAGGAATTTAATCTATCGCTTTTAACATATTTTTTCACAAGTTTATTGGAGTTCATATGATGATATGTAACGATGGTACGTGAGGAATTGATCGCCGGTAACGTTACCTCCCTTTGTGTCCTATCAAGCATCAAGTTACTCGCCACCGCTCCCTTTGCATACCGACACTTCACACATCACTGCACACACGGACAGATAGTCTTATAATGCGTATACAGTCTATTCAGTTAACGAGTATTGGCGATATTTCCCGAGAAGTGAAACCGAAAATAGAATTGAACCAGATGACAAAGTTTTCGGAGTTGTGTCTACATCATAGATTGATTCTTGCTATAAACAAGGAAGTTAAACGTATTGAAGGTGCTACAATCGTAAGTACAAAGGCCTAAACGGTTCATTAATTTACAGCGACAAACGATGCTTTCTAAGTAGTTGTTGCAATGTTTGCCAAACGTTCTTTACTGTGTCAGTGTCGAGAGATAGCGGATCTTTCTGAATAGTATCACTACACAGCTACTAGGTATAGGGAGGTAACAGTATACAATTGTAGAGTCGCAATTGTGATTGAAAACTGGACAATGATACAAGTCGAGTAGTCTAACGTATCTGTGAAACTTAGAACACAGAATAGAAACGGAGAAAGGAAATGTATGAGTTTAGTTAACAACTCACACATCGGTGTTGAATGTGTGTCATATAAGGTCAGTTTACAGTGTTGTTGTAAACAAGGTTTGTGATGTATTGGTTATATAATCTAAGTCCTATGACGATAAGGATAGAGAACAACACCGTCACATGGTAAACATAAAGGGTATCTTTAATTTTTTATAAACTGTAATGAAATAAGATGGTTGATGTAAGAGGAATTAGCGTTTTTAACTAGAAATAGCAAGGTATCGAACGTTTTGTTACATTCTTTTCCACTGACAATGTTTCGAGCCCACTGAATATGATAGACATAATTTATATGGTATCTGTAACTGTCTATGACTTCGATCTGTTCCCGTGAATGTTTGTGTTGATTAATACTTGGATAAATACACACGGTCGAAAAACTGATTTATCTATGAAATAGAAACGTGTGTGTATGTATTATAAACTATATTAGATTGCTTCTGGCTACAAATAAGTAAGTTTTAGAAGATGATAGGTCAGGGGTCGTTAGTTTATCATGTTGTCTTTATAAAACTACAACCAACCTTATCAACGTCTTTTATTGCCTGGCATTTAGATGATGTCTAAAATGAGAATCAAGTCTATATTCGATGTTCATTTTCATTATCAAACCCGATAAGAGTTTCTTGTATTGATTTGCAACATTTAATGTATCAGATATATCATGATTTTTGTTGTCTATTCAATGTGTCGCTTGATTTGTATATGACACAATTCGGACACGAAGGAGAGTTGATCGGTTGAATCACTGCCAACTAACACATGACATAAAGACTAGGATCGATTATGAGTCTGAAGACATGTTTCTATGGTGTCGTGTAAATAAACAGTATATATATTTAGGCCTACTGTACAGATGTAACACTAGCCATATAAGTAATTTGTTTTCAACGTCTGTAAACGTTACTGATATACTTCTCTAATGATTCCTTGATATTTGAACTTGTTCTTAACAGTAGTTAACAAACATAACGATAGAACCACAGGGACGTGTATCGCTTAGAAATAGCTTTAGAAAGACATATAAACCTATAGGCCCTACCCTACCCTACCCTACCCTACCACACGCCCCTGTGCATAGAACCATTGTAATCAAGATATATGAACGAAGAAATTAACTGTTTATATAATTAATCATTATTATATAGTCCATATTGGTTAGATTTCTCTAAGATTTTAAACAATAAATATAACTGCATTGGTTATTTGAGAGTTTTCAGCAGGAATGATGCGCAAACACGATGAAAAATTTAGTCTGTATACTTATCATCGCCATTTGTTTATTTTCAGCTGGAGGCATGAGTTGCAAAATCTACCTCAGAGTTGGTGATTTGGCCCAGGAGACGGTAAGGACTCCTTCATTAAGACAATTCAGCAATGATACCAATACATCTTCATACGCTATAGCACACACAGAAATAGAAATAGAATTGTTCTTGGCGTTCATTTTTTTATCACTTCAAGATTTTACAAGCTTGGACTTATGAATGTATCATGTGATATGTCATTTTAGCAGGTTAAAAAAACTGTCCAAGTTTATATTTGCCATATTTTCAGGAACAAGCAGACAGGAAAGAGTAAAATGTGCATCACTGTTTACACAACGCTTTGACATGTAAAGATGCATTTATTTCTATTGTTGCTTGGGTGTAATCACTCATCATAATTTCTACTCTTAACAATTTAGTTTTAGAGTTAATTGGGATGTTTTGGGACCCAATCGAAATGACACTGCTCGTAGCAATCGTGACGTCACTGATCCCTCCTAGGACCCATCTGCAAATTACATATTCCTTCAAAAAACTTTATCTTAATCCTTCTTATTGAGTAACTTAGCTACTCTTCAGAGCATCCACTCACCGAATCACCTGCCCCATAACGAATGAATCAATCAAGTATTTCATCGATCGACTATTCTCAAATTCAGTTATCAAAATATCTGCCCAGCAATCAACACGAGCGACCCTACTCATTTTGACTTCTCAGTTTACAATATAATGCTAGCGTTAATCTTTTTCTACATTTATAATCTTTTTTTATAGCAACTAAGTCAAAAATACAGACAAAAGTGGTATATAGATAACAAAAGTGTCGTTCTCAAAGAAACCAAACAAAACAACATAGAAAAGACATGTTGATAAATAAATCAACAATGTAAAAAACCTCGGAGTTGACCATCCCTAACGATATATTGAGTAAAAATCGGTTGCCATTCAAAACCTAATTTCTAAAACTTCAAATCCATTGTTCTGCCATTCTATATCCAAATATTGACAAGGAATATCTCTGCTACCTGTTTTAGAGCCAATCCACATCGCCTTTGTCTTATCTATGTTAATCATCAAACCTAGCATAGTGTAAAAAGTATTAAGTGAGTCAATTCCTGCATATAAAGATTCATCTGGTGGATCCAGAAGTACTTCAGTATGTTCCGCATATTGTCCGAATTTGTATTTATTATTTTCAAAGAACCCAATAAATGATACATGATTCAACCATTCGAATCCTACCCTCAAACAATTAACTCTACAATACTTAACCACCAAACGCTCTACCATTTAAAATGTAACCCATCCACATTCTCTCCTTAACCATCCGCTATTTACGCTCTACCATTCTCCTATCCAACCATCTTTCCATACAAAAACACCATTTAACCATCCTCTTTTTACCCCCTTCAACAAAAACAAAATTACCCACCAAATGTTTCCGATGTTTCTTCTAAAGGCCGACGTCCTGGTCAACACAATCGGCACCACAGCTAAGCTGATAGCTGGTTCCGTATCCTACGCTATCCTGGAGGCTGGTGGCAACACTCTTCAAGAGGAATTGACCAAGCACTGTCCGTATGGATTGAAGGTATGGGATATATTTTTTTATAATATTAGAAAAGTCATTACTATAGAGTTTTTTCTATAATTCATTTTAGAAGTGCATTTATATAAGCAAGCTGTACTTTGTAAAATTGAGGGTGTCAATTTTGTATTGGATATCAGGATTTAGAAATTATGAATCTCTTAAACTATTGTAAATTAATGGCAGAAATCATCTGAATTATCTCTTTTAAACTGTTTGTTAGGCATGGTATGTTTGAGTTTGTCAGTTAAGGAAGTGAAATGACATTTTCTTGACTGAAGGTGGGAGAAATAGCTCAGACAAATGGAGGAAAATTGAAGTGCAAGAAGGTTTTCCACGTTGTGTTGAAACAATGGATCAATGTGAACGACGAAGCAGAGAAGGTACAATGTAACTTACATAAAATTCTGATACTCTGAAGTCTTTATTTCTTTATAGCCATAAACATCTGCTAAGAGCTTGACGATACGAATTAAGGTCTAGTTGTTTATACCTTTTTAGTCTTCAGATATTATTTATAAGAGTTTTCATTGGTCTGTATGAATCGGCAGGTGCTTGATAAGCTGAAACTCTGATCACTCCATGACACGTCGCGATCATATGGAATACACATTATTCTTTTTTTTAAATCTCCAAACGAATTTATACTTTCAGATTCTCAGGAAGGTTGTAACAGAGTGTTTACAATGGGCCGAGAAGCAGAACTTCACCTCAATCGCCTTTCCTGCTCTTGGAGCCGGCTTTCATCGGTTCCCTGCTAACAGATCGGCCGACATCATGTTCGAAGCAGTAGAGGCATTTGGTAAAGCAAACCCCCAGTCAAAGCTGAAAAAAGTCAAAATTGCCCTCCACAGACGAGACGAAATAACGAAAAAGGTATTGTTTTTATTGGAAAGGATGGTTTTTTGCAGCCAGGGAAGATACACCGTGGCCTTTTTCAGATAATAAAATTTATGGTGCTAAATGAAAAGAAACTTGATGCAGAAAAGGCTACTTATCTATTACTAAATATAAGCTATTTTATCAGGACTTCATTGGACGATCAGAGGGAAAGCCTGTGGATCATGAGAACTACTTCAGTAGAATCATGGCGTTGACAAGAGCGGACCCCCCAAGAGCTGGTATACTTGTATTTTTGTAACTGTCAGTGATGTATCTCACAATTCTTTTGTTCAGACTCGAACATATGAACATCCGTTTCTCTCGTAAAATGGAAAGTAATTTCGATATTGACAACTTTGATGTTATTTACGGAAACATATGAGCTAGTTTGACCATGTTTGATTTTGTTTAAATTGTGAAAGGCTGATAAATTGTTAATGCTCATAAATCATCAAATATTAATGATAATGAATGGAAATCATAGACAAAAGAGTGAATATAACAAGAATTCAATTATTTTGTGCAAATGTATTTGCTGAGTTGTCTATAGTTAGATGAGGAGCATTACATGGTTTTCAACAATTGCATTTCAAGGTGTCAATATACAAGTTGTCATCGGATGCCTATCAAAGCTTACGGTAAGGAACTATACTGTTAACATTTCGTCATGAACTTAAATTAGGACCAAAGAAAACAACATATCAAATAGTAAATATTGCCTACTGCATTGACCTTCCATTAAAACAGAAGGCTTATATTCACTTTTTGAAATGTAATCTATTTTGTGTGTCGATATGATATTCATGATTACATCATTTATAACAAAGTAAAATAATTCAACCTTATGATATAAATTTCCATGTTTGTGTCAATTTTGAGTGACAGGAATAGTCGCCATACGAGGACAGTCGGTATTAGAACATATGAACAACTAAGGACGTATATGTGTGGCTGTACAAAACTTTCATTGCCCTCGTACGATTGTCAAGTACGCTTCGTTATCATTAAAATGAATTAATATATCAATTGCAAGACTGTTTGTTGGAGACGATTTAGAATTACTTCTCTCTACAGGCTGACGTGTTGGTCAACACAACTCAGACGGACCTGAATCTGTCAGTGGGGGGCGTGTCCCGCACGCTGTCGGAGAAGGCGGGGCCAGTGATGCAGCAGGAATGCCGACAGAAGTGTCCTTCAGGACTTACTACAGGTCAGATGGTTCAGACTCAGGGAGGAAACCTTCCATGTAAGAAGGTATTTCATCTGATCCTTCCACCGTGGGACCAGGGCAAGGGAAAGGCGTCAGAGGTTTGTCCGTTCTTGGTTTATAAAATAATCCATGTGAAGGAATGTAAAATAGTATCTAGATTCTAACTAGTCTCCTTATTCACGGTATGGTTATCTATGTGGTTCTTCATACCTCTGATTGTTTCACTGAATCTTCCTCGTATCTGTTCCTGCTAGCTACTTGAAAGCAAGAAGACACTTATTTGTCCTCCAAACCAGTAACTGCCAATACAAGCAATTTGGTTAGCATTATAAGTACAGGCGAGACGAGGGAAAGCGAATGGCGACAACCAGAAGATTGATAAAGCTTCCCAGATGGAGCAGGATGAAATAATACTAACTGTACAGCAATAGTTTAGCATTCCTCTTTCTTTTGAAAACATTTGATATTGTGGACCAAAGATTATTTCATAAATGTCCCCACTGTCACTAGCTCTGCATCATGCTCGACCTGTATGTTTGACAGCGTAGGGGCGTTTACTTCTGAGTTAACACCATCTGGGAACTGCACACTTTTGTATTTTTCAGTCATTCCAAGCTCTTGTCATGACTTGTCTCAAAGAAGCAGCCCAAAACAAGTTCAGATCTATTGGATTCCCGGTACTAGGAGGAGGTTTTCTCAACTATCCACCTGAAAAGTCCGCTGAACTCATTCTGACAACAGCTCAGAAGTTCCTGAAAGAGACCAAAACTCAGTCTGTACAGACTATATCAATTGTAGTAGCCCACAAGGATCATGATATCAAACAGGTAATTTCTCCTTTAAGGTGAGTCCACAACGACTATAACAATATTATATCGATTGTGGTGTGACAAAAAATGTGATTGTAGTAGCTCAAAACTGTGATTGGAAGTTTGATTTTCTGATCTATATTTAGCACATACATCAGTTTATGAACTTGAAAAAATTAATTTATCCAGATGATATGTGAATAAGATATGTTTTTGTAAGTAATTGGAGTGTATCATGATATCTATCTATAGCAACTCCCATATCGGTATACGAACCGTATTGCTACATCCCCATATTGTTACACTGCTAATAATTTCTCGAAACAACATTGTAAGTTTTTCCATCAAGGAAATTTTGATTAAAACCGCTAGGCATAGTCATTTTATGACTACTTCGTTTTGTTGATGACTACACACATTTGACGGACTTTTATATAAAATGCCAGAGTTTGTCCAATTGGTGGATTTTATACGCAGGTTTGATTGAATATTGCTCTTCTACTTCTAAATCTTACTATATCATTTTCCAGAAGGTTGAGATGCAGGTTGAACTCAGGGGGGAATATGCAACAACGACAGCTTCTGTCCCTGGAGGTAGCCAAGCACAGGGTGAGTTTAAAGTGGTCTGTTATTAATGTTTTTCAAGAGATGTATAGGACATTCATAGAGAAATAGTGACATAGAGTCAATTTGAAAACAAATTTAATTTACAAGTCTCAAGTGATGTTATGAAGTGTACAAATGCTAAACCAGAACTAACACCCGGGCTCATTAACCGGGCTGTAACATTTTCTTTTATTTAAACAGTGACGGTACTTAGAATATACATGAAGGTACGATTTGGTATTAATGTATTGCCTTTTGGTTGGATGTATTGAAGCTGAGGTCATAAAAAATAGCTTCTGACTTAAGCTTTGCTGAAAAACGATCACATTTTACCAGAGTGAAATCTGTTCCAATTAAAGAGTTCTTGTTGGAAATTGAACAATGCATGAGGTTGTAGAAACTAAAGTAAACCAACTTTAGAAGGTGAAAGATTTATTAAAGTGATAATTCCTCGTTGTTCAAATACTCTGAATTGAAAGAGTTATGTATGTGGATTAAAAAAATTTTCTTAAGAAAATGCACTTCAAATATTAGAGTTCTTTGAATCTCAGTTGATGATTTTTCGAAATATTCTCTTCATATTGGATCAATTTTGGGGAGAAGATAAATCTATATGGATAATTTGTTCCTAATCGCTTTCGTCATTACATCAAACATGTTAACATTGAATCAAATTTAATTTCAGCCTCAGCACCATGCTCGTCGTACGTGGCGGGAGAAAAAACAGCCATGTTGGGTGAGGCCACCAAGTACTTTCCTCTAGTCCCAGGCCAACTGAAGGCGTCGTCTGCTGAGGAACAACATTTCAAAGATGCAGAGGCGCATTTCTTCAAGTCTCTCATCAAGGACGATACAAACAGGTGTGTGTCAAAACAGTCTGCACAACGTTTGTTCCATTCTTCTAATTGTATTTGGTAAATCTAATTTCATTTGCAAGCCTGGTTAAAATTTCAGTCAAAGTATCATATGGAGTAAGCATGCAGACAATCATATCATCTAAATCTCGCACATTCACTTGATCGTTTTGTATTGTACACATCCCCATTAATGAACTGCAGTACTCTCATAACATCACCCAGGCATACCAAACTGACATTTCATTTACCATTACGTCGATCAGAGTACCATGGTCTCATGTAGATAATGAATCGAGGTTGTTTTATATTCTTGATAACCAATTTTATCCACGTCTGACCAAAACCATTCTAGATGCTCTGCTCAATCCCATTTCAATTTGCGGCTATAAGGATGTAATCACTCGTTATAGCAAACTATGGTATGTTTAAAGATCGACTGAAATGTCCAAGTGCAACTTTCGGGATTCATTAAAAGAAAATTAAATTCATTCGTCAGTGATTTAAAAAAATTCGAAATCGGCCGATTAACAACTTTAATACGGCTTTTTTTAAACAACAGCTAATTAGCATCAGTGAATAGAACTGAAAGTGTCCCTGGTCACTGAAGCGTGAGTCCTGCCGCATGACTTGACAGGTGGCGCTCCTAAAACCTCCTCATTGAAAAAAGAACAGCAAATCTCACTCTTTGAACAACTGTATAAATATATCAAAAGTCATCCAAACGACACCAACCTTCGATAAATTTATAGTTCTTATATCTATAGTTATTTGTATCGTTCCAAGCGAAAGACAGTGATACAATACGATGCTACACGCAATATCCCATAGCAAGTGTACATCAATTACGACGACTGCCCAATTTTGTCACAACAATCAGATTGGGTCAAGAACTCACAGTTTTATGACAAGCAGGTGCCCATTATGTTATAGAGTCGCATTTAAGTTCAATTCTTAATTAAATGGTCTCTAATTAGACATATTGGATTTTCTCGCCTCGGATCCACAAAGTGGGTTATGCAAACATTCTGTCAAAATGGCGTAGCTCTTGGCATTCGACTGCTAGTAAGTGTATTGTAACGACGTCCAATAAAAATGAATCAATGAACTTGTAGAATTAATATTCAAGAGAAGGAGATTTGGCTCATGTATTTCTACCGACGATGACAATCATTCGAAAAGTGGATCGTGAGTAACGGTTACCAAAATTATTTAGGATTATATAGAATGTTTGTAAACGCTTGCAACAGGTATGTCTTTATATCATTGATTGTTAAATTCAAAGAAAGAGACACTGCCACACGGTGTGGGATGTTATATTAGGTAGCAATATGTGTTAGTTAACCACAATCGAGCCATTCACTTAATTACTAAATCGTCATGAAAGTCAAATGAAACAAAAGAATTTTTTCTACGAAATGTGATAAAAATACCACTACACTAAACATATATAACAATGTCTTCCGTTCAGAAAAAAAACGTTCATTTTTTGATGATTTTTCAAAGCCTGCGCCGATATCCACAACATGGGTGTAAAAGGTCTCCATATAGTCGAATTAAAGCGTATATTTTCTCATTTTTTGCTCAATTGTGTATAGTACAGGTAATTATAATATAAAATACAAATAATAATTTTTGATAAACAGAAATATGCGGTACTTCTCCTCTTTAAGTATGACATATTTCCAAGAAATAAACCCATTGTACTGTTTCAGACACATTTTCGAAATAAAAAAGGTCGAGTATGTCGTGAATCCAGTTCTCAGAAAAAAATTCAGGTTTGTAAGCGTTGTTATTTCACGGATGACTTTTAAAAAAGTAAAAACGCTTCCTTTGGTAAATGCACAATTTTGTTCATTAAGATGAATTAAGTGATATGTTTGATAAAAGGTGGATAATTGTGTCAGTGGACTCGTATTATACAGATATCAGAAATATACAGAACTTGTCTACATATAATAAGCCACAAGCAATGTATGATTGAATCAATTGATCTAAATTAAAATCTAAAATAAACACTTTGTCCTTCTTCCGAGTCTTCCGTTGTCATATGATCATCGCAAACAATTTGAGAACGGATGATTTAGATAATTCGGTTTAAATTCAATGTGACGGCTCAAAGCTTGAACATGTTTCCAATATTTGATGACAGAGCAGCCCAAGAGCGGATGATGAACAAGAGCCCAGAGTATGGTGTACCGGTATATGCCTATCATGGCACGTCCACTGATAATGTGAAGAGTATTTGTGAACAGGGCTTTCGGCAGCCTGGTGAGTTACGACATTGTTCAATTCATTTGTGACCAAATCAGCTGTGAAAAGACTCCAACCAGTTAGTTAAAACTTTAGCATAATCATATGAGGATTACTCAAGAATTTGAATCATATATCACACAGTTTTCTGTTTTCTGATTGTTACCTTAGTTTTTTCTCATATCATAACTGTGCTTGACAAAGCGTATGAATAATACAAGAGGGGACTGTTTTCTTCTCAAATTTCTTCAGCCACGAAACATTGAAGGTTAGTATTCATTTTGGTACATAGAGAAAGATATGACAGACATTTTCACATTTCAATACAAAGGACATATACAAATTTCAAATCACCATTTATATATGCAATTCCTCACGTTTGCAGACCATGAGCATTTCGAGGCTTCCACTGATGTTGGCTGGTATGGCAATGGTATTTACCTGAGCGGGTTTCCCCGATTTGCAATGAACTATATGATTCATTCCCAAAGACTGCTTCTCTGTCAGGTTCTTCAGGGTAAGGTAAGCAAAGCTTATCTGAAAAGTAAGTAAGCTGAACTGAAAAACAGTCGTCTGTTCAGTATGTAAGATACCGTAATTTTTAATAAAACGATCTGTCCATTCACTCCATTGTTCTAATATTTTTCTAAAGTTTCAAAATTTCTTTTTGTATTTTATACGATAAGTTTACTCTGTCTTATAAATATTTCTTACATATTTCTTTAAAATTTTCAAATTTAAACCATTCAGAAGTCCTTTTCTAAAAAGGTACTAAGTAAAAGTGACAATTTAACACCTGATCATTTGATCATTTGTTCTGAATTTCTCCCGTTTACTTTGACCCTTATTCAATTGTTTTGGAGCAATACAACACCACCAGCAATGCGGAATTATGGAACTTGTTTCCATTTTGCTAATGCAGATGTTAATTATTCTTAGTCTGTCTTACTGCTTCTTGTTCTATCTTTTTTTGTGGAAAGAGTTCTTGAAATATTCTTTATCTGACAGATTAAACACTTTCAAATATGAATTCAGCATACTGCCTATATCCAGGTATACAAGTGTAAAACGCTGAAGCTTGGTGAACCCAAAGAGCCCGGGCACGATTCCCATGTTGATCCTTTTGGGAAAGAACTCGTCATCTATGACGACGACTGCATTCTGCCCGTCTACATCATCCACTTCAACATCTGCAAACGTTTCAAGAAGAAGGATGACGAATATGACCCAAATGAAGACGACGACACCCTGATCGAGTATCTGAGTGAGATGCAAATGCATAAAGGAGAACAAATCCCTAAATCGTCTGTATGAGATAAATGTTGCAGATCTGTGTACGGCTTATGGAGTTAACTATGAATGATGAGTATCTGCATCTGCCATGCACATCCCATTTTTATGATTGGTTAATGCAAGTATTCAATTATTTATTGTGTTTTGTACTTTTTTCATTTCCAAATGATCTTTATTAGATAACACAGTAATTAACATAACAATACTGAATGACTTTTGAAAAGCTTTGTAAACTTCATACTGATTTGCTATTAGACATATTTTGAAACTTTGTTTTGCAATATTCCACCTATATTACTGAATGTGATATGTATAAGTTTCGGGGAAGTTGAAGGGGGCAGTAGCACGTTGTTTTAGAGAATCAATTTGTTAATGTCCCCGATTAGACATAAACCCTATCATCCGTAGAAGTAGAGGAAATAATCAATTATCAAGCACAAACCACTTGTGGCAATTTTTGTGTGAACACCTTTTAAGTCAAGGTAGAGAAATTTATTTGTATTAGTTAACCGATCATTGTACATTCGTTTTGAAATTGCTCATTTTGATAATATGTAAATTTTTGTGTTGCGTTAAGAATCATTTATTTTCAATTTTTGATAGAGTTTTTCTCTTTTTCTTTCACTCACAAATGTGATGTCTACAGCTGTATCACAAACGTTTGTTCACACACTTGTGCAATTAAGTACAACTATTGTCCTTCCGTTTTCCATTTATTTGAATGATCATGAACTATCTCATAGAAAATGGTTGTAATGGTGTCAGCGTGGATTCGACCTATGTTCAATGCAAGAAGCGCTGATATGGATAAGATTGCTCATTCTCCATTATGCTTATGATACAGTTCTATTCGCCGAGACCCCAAAATATCTAAAGAAATCACTTGATTTGTTTGAGAACTGTCAAGTCAATATCTCTAATCTCTTAATGAAAAGTGGTATTTTAGTGGTATCAAATTGAAATGTGAAAGTTCGTATAAATTTATTGGCTTGTTGTTTACAAAGTCACTTTCATGGCGGAATCATCTACATAATGCAGCCCTTCCAGCAAAGTTTTGTATGTTTTTTTTGCCTCTTTACATAAATTAAGACCCCTCTCGTTTAAGCTCGTCTTTAAAACATTTGACTGTCAAGTAACTCCTTAATTGTTGTGTGGATCGGAAATTTGGGGATTGATAAAATACATCTGTTCGTAAATAGAAGTCATACATATGCAAGCTTGTAAACGGTTCCTTGGTGTTAAGAGAGAGAGAGAGAGATATTATTTATTACTGTCTCACCCAATACAATACATGATTAAAATACATTTAAAAACATCACTTTTTATATTGGCCACCCAAAAGGGTTATGAGAGACATTTTTCACAATTATACTTAAAATATACAGTATTAAAAAAAACAATACACTATTATTCATACACTCCATAAAACAAACACACACACAAACATACACAAAAACTCACTCACAACCAATAAGTCATACCCCTAACTATGCTTGCATCACATCAATGCACCCACTGATTTACCGTATGCTCCTCCAGCCATAATGCACCCTAAGAATCTATCATACAACATCCTCTGCACAAGCTAACTCAGCACCCTCCACACACCCCCAGACCCACACACTGACCCACCCACACACAGACCCACCCACAGACCCACACACACACCACCCACCCCCCACCCCCAGACACACACACACCCACACACAGACCCACACACACACACACACACAAACTAACCTCCACTCAACCTGGGATACACACTGCTTTACTCGTTGTTACACACATAGTTGATATATTACAAACACACATCACAGTCATAGCATTGACTATACACACAAACATACCATTCATCTATTCATTACCCATTAGTTATACACTTTCATATGAACAGAAAAAATACAAAAGATACAAAACAACAACATTAATGTACAAAGAGAGAATAAAATGAGATAAAATTCAATTTACATAAAATTACTTTAAAATATTAAGTTATTTGTTCTCCACAAGTTTACATCTTCTGGTGAGCATGTGGAATATTGAATCTGCCAGCTGTTTTTGAATGTCACACGTTTGCATCAAATATATAAGTTTTTCAGAAGAGGTGAGGTTTGAATATTCAGGCACAATAAAGTTTTTAAACAAAAAATTATATCTGATATCATCATATGTAGGGCAGTCTATCATAAAATGTTTTTCGTCTTCGATGACGTCACAGAATGGATAGAGGCGTTCGTCTAGTGGGGTTGTAGGTCTAGTATGACGTCCAGTCTCTATGGCCAGAGGCAGGGTCCCACATCGGAATCTAGCTAGCAATTTTCTTTTACTTCTTGACATAGGGCAGCATAAATATGGTTCAGGTACTCTATCTTTCTTATAAGTGCGGTATGTTCTCAATTTATTTCCATTAAGAAGATTTGTATCATTCCAAAGTTCTCTAAACCATAGTTCATCATCGATTTTGGCTATATGTTGTTTGATTATTTTATATGAGTTATTAATACTGTCCCCTGTGATCTGGTCCAGGTTGAGAGAGAGTTTGTTTGCATGGGAGATAACTCGTTGCACCCAGGATTTTCTTCTTCGACGAGACCAGGAGAGAACACTGTTTAGTAAGGTTCGATTCTGCTTAGTCAACCTTGAATAAAATTTCAGTACTTCAACTCTCTGTTTGTTGAGACAACTCTTCCATCCCATTTCACCTCTTAAGGCACATGCAGATGTAGATTTAGGTACACCGAGAAAGAAACGACATGCTTGATTTTGTACTGAGTTAACACAACTGTGCCCTGTAAGTCCCCAGATGGCAGCTCCATATAGGAGGACAGGTTGTACAACCGCTTCATACAGTCTCGTGAAAGTATTGTGGGTCATTCCACCGGCTTGCATACACTTAGACTGAATACAAGACAAGGCTCTGCGTGCAGACTTGGATAACTCTTTAACACTAAATTTCATGTCCAGATTTTCATTAAACCAGAGTCCAAAATATTTGTATTTGTCCACTATATCAATTTCAAGAGGTCCACATGAGAACTAGCTTAACTTAGAACTAGTTATTTTCACATTCCTGTTTCTAAAATGAATTACTTTAGTTTTTTCACTGTTCATTTGTAATCTCCATTTCTGGCACCATTCATGCACTGTATAAAGCATTGTTTGAAGAGAGCTTTCACTTGGGGCAAGTAATACAATGTCATCTGCAAACAATAATAATGATAAGTTGAAATTATCCACCTGAATGCCACAATTTAAAGCATTGATATCCTCTGCTAAGTCATTAATATATAATGAAAAGAGTGTTGGAGATAGGGAGCAGCCCTGTTTAACACCATTTTTTACTTTAAACGTTGGGGTCATATAACTGTTCACTCTCACTGAACACTGAACATCTTCATATAGAGCCTTAATCATTGTATACATATTTCCTGATATTCCAGCTTTATTCATTTTATACCATAAACAGTCTCTGTTGATATTGTCAAACGCTTTCTTTAAATCAATGAAACAGGCATATGTACTTTGCTTAGACACTTTTCTGTTGTTAATAACTGTATAGAGGGTGTATATATGATCAATACAACTGCGCTTATTTCGAAATCCGTTTTGTTCATCAACAAGTAGGTCATTTTCTTCAATCCATTTAGTAAGTCTTTGGTTCAAAACATCACAGAATATTTTGCAGGGAACTGAAAGGAGTGTAATTCCTCTATAAGTTGAAGGCTCATGAAGATCAGTACTTCCAGGTTTGATTATGGGGTTGATTATCCCTTGTCTCCATGCTGTTGGGGTTAATCCATTCTGGAAACAATAGTTGAATATTTTGTGTAGTAAAAGAATACTATTATCATTCTTTAAAGTTTCTGCTGGTATTTCATCTACACCGGTTGCCTTGCCTTTCTTAGCCCTTGCCACTGCTGATCTCACTTCACATAAAGTAATTGGATCATTTAAAAGAGTGTTAGTGTTATTGGTTGTTTCAAGACGAGACAATTCATGTTTGATTTTATATAAATGATTATCGTCATAAATATTTGTTGGTTGTGCGTTATAAAGTTGATCATAGTCAGTTTTCCACTTGTCTAAAACAAGATTAACATCAGAAATCATATCACCATTGTCACCTTTAACCTTCATAGGAATATGATTTTTACGCTCATTTCCCAGTCCTAATTTGCCTATTTCTTTCCAAAAGTCACCATTTGCATGTCGCTCAAGAAGTGAAGCTAGTGATTCCTGTTTCTTCAGTTGATGTTTACGCTTGTATTTCTTATGCAGTTTATCAAAATTATTTCGCACAGATTGAAAATTGTGTTTCAGATGTCTCCTCCTTTCATTGGATCCTGTACATTTTAACCAACTCTTTTCTGCAGACTTAACTTTATTCCATGCTTCCTGCAAGAACTCATCCCAGTAAGGTTTAGTATGGCACTTTCCTGTCCCAGATTTATGCTTATATACATTATTCCGAGGGACCTCTTTATCCAGCTCAGTTTGAACTAAGGAAACAAATTCATCATAGGCTAAATCAATATCATTGGCATTGGATAGTTTATTTTCAATCTTTGTAATCGTTGCTTTTACGGCCTCTTCACTGCTGCTAGTTGACAGAAAGTCAGAAGGAATCTTCTCAAGCTTAAAACCTGGTTTACATTGCTTTATTTCATCATTATGCACATTCGTATGGAAAACACTTGTTGGTATTGTTCTTTTATTATTCATAAATCCGGATAACGAAAAAGATGCTGTGAGAACTGAGTGACCTGGAATTGACTGGGGCACAGTGAAATCATATCTGCTTATGACTTCCGTGATAGTTTCAACTGTAAAATCTGTAATTAGTGGTAACTGTTCATGTGGCACAATGACATAATCTATAACTGATTTTCCCTGAGGTGTAACATAAGTAAAGTTGTTTATTCCTTTCCTGCCATTTAAAATACACATATTGCTGTCAATTAAAAAGTCCAACAAATAATTACCATGAGAATTTTCAGTGAGGTCCAACACGCTTCTGTTGGGAATGTTGTCGACACCTTCAATGTAGTCAGTATTATCTCCAATTCTTGAATTAAAATCTCCGTATATGTTAACAATTCCATCTGTTTGATAGATACATAGCTGGTTTCTTAGTGTGGCAAAGAATTCTTCAGGGTCACGATAATATGAGGAGCCAGCAGGGCTTAGGTAACAAACACAAATACATAAGCTAAAATCTGAACTCTTGGAATTGAATTTCAGCCAGAGGATATCTTCACTAGTATCGTCTAGAACATCAATCTTGAAATTGTTCAGTAATTCTTCTCTCACAAGAAATCCCACCCCACCAGAACCACGCCTTGCTTTAACATGTTTGGTTTTCCGATTATTTCCATACCACTTGAAGCCAGGAATTAATAGTTTTTCATCATCCTTTAAAAATGTTTCGCATATTGCTATTGCATCAAATGAAAGAGAAGTTATTACATTATTTCTAAAACATGAATTATCAGTCTCTTTGAGGGACCACCCTCCCACATTCCAAAGACAAACCTCAAAGTTGTCCTATTGCTTTTTAGGTACAAGGCGAGAGCCATATACATTGAATTTATTTTCTTTTCCCATTTCTCTTAGAATTGTTCTGAGTGTATGTTGTGTTCTTAAATCATCTCGTGAGAGTTCACTGTCAATAAAGACATTCTTGTAAACCTGTGAGTCTCTGAGTTTTGATTTTGCCTTGAGGAGAGTTACTTTATGTTCTCTACAAGAGAGCTTCACTTTAATGATGCCTGGATTCTCACCCCTACCCTGCTTTCTCTCAGCTGTAAGCACCTTAACATTGTTCAGTTTGAGACCATCCTTGATAAGGGCAGATACCTTGTGATGTGTGAGCTTGTGGTCCTTAGCTTCGTCAGGATGGTACTTCAGGTTTCTAATAATAACATTATTTTCTATACTCTCTTTGTTAGCACTTGTACTAGCAACATTTGCATATGATTGACCAACATTTTCACACTTGCTTTTCAGTACATCAAAACTTTTATTTATCATTTGGTATTTCTCATCAAATTCCTTTCTAACACTCTCCAGCTCCTCGCTCACTACTTGTGATGCTATGCTTTTAAACTTGGAAGCAAGCTTGTTTGCAATAGATTCCTCCAAATTATTTTCTAAATGTTCAATACGAGTGTTCAGAGAAACGAAGGAACATTGAAAATCTGAAGACAACTTTGTAACTGCTTCCAAAATGTGTCTATTGCTAGCATCTTCTGTCTCACGATTTTCTGAACCAGATTGGTGATCGAAAACTGGACTGTTTACATCATCACTTCCACCTTTTGACTTTTTCGTAACCTCCCTCGAATTAATAAGCTCTGAATGTGAGAGACTTCTTTTCCTACAGGTGTTATTACTAGTGTTGGTGCTAAGTTCATGTTTGGGTTTCTCACTTTCACCGACAAGCATAACTTCAACTGGTTGGCTACCGCCCGCCATTACACTGTTCACAAAGTCTACTGCACAATCGTTGCCGAGCACATTTATGTCTCTATCGGCTAATTTCAGTGAATTTGAGTCCATTTTGCGTTATGAAACGTATATCGTGTATATGACAATGTCTTTGTGGGTAATATTTGTAGTGTTTTTGCATTCAACTCACAAAAATACCGATTTTTTCACCAGCTCGATTTCGCTGCGCTTCTTCGTTCAAGGGAGGTAACTCAATGCCAAGTCTTCAACGTCTAACCATATTGTTAGAGGTGATTGTGGTCGCTACCCTATGTATATTTTTGCATATAAATGAGTGATTTCATATTAGTTATCTTAAATCTTAGTTATGCCTAATTACAGATATGTTGGGAAATGTTACAATATGCAGTTGCAAGCTCTTAATAATGGTGAAGTCAATTGGGCTTCTGATGTAAAAGATATTTTATGTTGAAGTGGGTTTGGTTATGTTTGGGAACATCAGTGTATTAATAGTATATCAATGTTTGTTAATGAATTTTTCAATAGATTAAAAGTATGTTATGAACAAGAATGGTCTGAAATACAATAAAGCCCTCAAACGCGGCATACAAAAAGCAATGTGCCGAAAAATAGGATAATAGTGAATTTTCTAAGGCAATTAAGAGACTTTTGGACCAAGCATCAAGGGCTATGTTTTCAATTTTCAAAATCATTTGGAATTTACAATTACTAATAGACTGCAAACTAAAACTTTTCGATCAGTGCGTCTTACCGATTCTGTTATACGGTTCGGAAGCCTGGGGTTTTGAAAGAACAGATATCACGGAAAGAACGCACTTAAAATGTTGTAAATACATTCTTAATGCAAACCAATCTACCCCAAATTTTATGGTATACGATGAGTTGAACAGGTATCCTGTTGATATTCACATTCAAGTCAAAATTGTCAGCTATTGGGGTACAGTAGTGACTGAAACTGGCAAACTTCCCCACATTCTTTTTAAAATAATGAAGGTCATCTCATCTTAGTGCTGAATTCGAACAACTAAAAAAAGTTACTTTTAGAAAGCGTTTAGAAAGGTCATGAAAAAACTCATTAATAGATCAGTTTAAACAATCATGGCATGCTGATGCTCAACAACCCTTTAAAGGGAAATTATCATTTATATAAAACTTCCCTCACTTTAGAACCTTATCTTTTAAATCTCCCATCAGAATTACGTACATTGTTAATGAAATTAAGTAGAACCTTATCTTTTAAATCTCCCATCAGAATTACGTACATTGTTAATGAAATTAAGTAGAACCTTATCTTTTAAATCTCCCATCAGAATTACGTACATTGTTAATGAAATTAAGTAGAACCTTATCTTTTAAATCTCCCATCAGAATTACGTACATTGTTAATGAAATTAAGTAGAACCTTATCTTTTAAATCTCCCATCAGAATTACGTACATTGTTAATGAAATTAAGTAGAACCTTATCTTTTAAATCTCCCATCAGAATTACGTACATTGTTAATGAAATTAAGAATATCTAATCACAGACGGGAAGATGCAGAAATAACAGAATATGAACACTTTGTAGTAACCCTGTTGTCTGTGATGAATTTCATTTCATTTTATCATGTCCATTTCTATCTGAAACACGTCAAAATATACGTACCTCTAATTTCTGTGATAATCCATATATCGACAAATGTATCTCACTCATGAAAGCAGTTTATACCCCTATATTAGTCAAAGTATCATTTTTTGCCAAATTTGTACTTAAACTTTTCTAAATTTGTACATAATGAATGAGTTATGTATGTTCTCTGTATAATTTTGTATGATTCATGAGAATAAATTCTGGTTTTTTTCTGAGTTTAGTAGGAATACTATTTTTTTAAACGTAGATGATGCTTGGGTAATTCAGTTTTATTTATAGATAATTTGTTTAAAACTGTTTTATCATCAAGATCTTTTCATGTAGTGTTTTAAATGAAAGATATCTACTGAATGAATTAACATCTGACATTATCAATTTAATTTGAAATTTATTTTCATGCTTACATCAGTTTCTTCAACAAACCTATACCCTACGATTAGAATTTTAGGATGAGACTAGTTAATTTATGATTCAAATCTTAATGTTTACGCAGACTTCATAAATGATTTTTTCCAAGAAGATGCTTACACGTGATGGCTTTCGATGCAGTTAGATAACATTGTACAAAATTTTGGAGATCGCCTCCTTTATGCTAACCTTCATCGATTTATTTCTTCAAGAAGAAGACTAAGGCTGAAAGCTTTGGTTTTTAATCATAACCATCTAGATGGGATATGAGTATGGTCTCGTGTATACTGACCGCCATCAATTCATTCTGCGAAGACGTCTCAAAGGAGTATTTCGGTTTAAAATAACTACAGTAATATTACAATGTGTAAAATTGATGGGCACTTCATATATGCTTACCTTCATCAACTTTTGCCTGCCGGAGCTGATCCTCAGATTTGACTCCCTGAGTCCTCTGCACTGCCTCTGTCTCTGTTCCCTGCACTCGGAGTGTCAGTCTGCCTTCTATCAGCCGGCGACCAAGGCGTGCGTTCCGGTCCAACAGGTGTATGTAACCACAAAGAGACTTTGCAGACAGTCTGGCCGGTAGTACTTTGTCAAGAAAAGCAAAGGAAAGTATTTATCTATCATATACACTAATACACGTATCATGTTTTGCATGGAATTTTATGCTGAGTGACGTAGGAATCATTCTCAGTTTGAGCATTTCATTCAGGGTGGTCAATAAAATTTCTTCAATTTTTATCAATCAACTTGTTAAGAAGACTTAATATTTTAATGTTTATGAAATGGAACGTTTTCATAAACATAGCAAAATGTTACCGAAATGTTCTATCTGATTGTACTTTGCTTTGGACAACTAACACTATAGCTTACTCTATTTCTTTGATGTGCATACTTGATAAGTTCTTTATATTAACATATCCGTATGAAGCGACGTGTGCATTGTTCCTTTACCCTTATCGTGAAGTTCATACCTTTGGAATAGAAGACACTAGAAATGCTTTACATCAAATCTTTGGAAAATAATAAACCTTACTCAGCACACACAGCTAAAATAGAAATATAGAACCTTACGAGATTTCAGTTCTAGCAAAATTGTTGTAAGTATCAAAAGGTTCTTTCATAACTTTCAACTCGTCTACAAAATGTAAGTAGCTTGAAGTCTTCGAAACTGATGTTAAGGACGCACGGACTTGCTTTTAACTGATGGCTAGACATTCCGACAGTCTCTCTATGCTCAGTGATGAGTTGCTCTATGCCATTTGAAAAACAACGTTTGGCCAGTGGGAAAATCTAGCAATATTGTAATAAGTTTCAAAAGGTTGCTTCATAAATTCAACTCGTCTACAAAATAGATGAAGCTGTTAGATACTCGAAACTGTTGTTAGGACGCACTCATTTGCTCATAGAGGGTGGCTAGAGTACCTTTATGATCAGTGATGGGATGATGTATGAAATAAGAAGCACCGTATGGCCAGTTTCCATAGGATACGTTTTAGATATACCCACACTTTCACAAGATGTATCGCTCAATACACCTCCTGTTTGAATCGTGGGTCTCCGAGGCATAGCGTAGCACTATTCAAACAGATTATTGAGTGATGCACGGAGGGAGGTGTGGGTACATCTGACTTATACCCCACTCCAGTCGAGTTATATTTGACGAAACAATGCTTTCTATCCTTCTCTATGTATATAGGTCTTAACCTAACTAGATCAATAGAATATAAACAATACTCTTCTTCAGTAAGACAGAAAACGTGCTGCAGCAGGTCTGAATACTATTCGAATAGGTGAATCGGATATCAACGTCTCCGATAGTGTCAAGAACCTGGGAGTTGTTTTTGACAATAACCTATCTATGGACGATCATATCTCCAAGTAATGTCAAACCTGTTATTTCCATCTCAAGAATATTGGCTCAATTCGTGATCTGCTCTTTATGGATACGGCGCATATGCTCGCAAGAACTCTTGTATTATCACAACTGAACAATGCAAATAGTTTGCTGATCAACCTAAGCCAGTAACAATTTACTTAACTCCAACGAGTTCAGAATGCTGCAGCACGGATAGTTGCGAGAACAAAGAAGTCTGTACATATCACCCCGATGCTAACCTCCCTCCATTGGCTCCCAGTCCAAGCACGAGTCCAGTACAAAGTTCTGACTTTAACGTACAAATGTGTACACCGGACTGCCCCTTTATATCTCACTGAACTCATTGAGAGATATGAACCCCCCCAGAACACTGCGATCAATTGATCAATCCCTCTTCAAAGTCCCCAAAACACGCCTCAGAAAATTTGGACAGAGGTCATTTGCCTTCATGGCTCCAACTCTGTGGATTGACTTACCCATTAAAATCAAGAATTCTTAATCTTTGGCTGTATTTCAAAGTTACTTGAAAACTTATCTCTTTAAAAAATTATACAGTCTGTAATCCTATGCACAAAACCCCATCATACTGCAGTGACTTTAAATTTGTATGTCAGCGCTATGAGTAGACACTGAGTGCCTGGAGTTTATGCGCTATATAAATTTACTTTATCATCATCATTATTATTATTATTATTATTATTATTATTATTATTATTATTATTATTATTATTATTATTTCGGTTTAAAAACCATGATATAACTTCATTTTATTAAAACGTGGTACATACTATTACCTATACATAGACTTATATAGGGAAAACTAACAACATATACAAAACACAAAGTACCTCTATTTGTATCAATCCTCAGTAACTCAGTCTGCAGAGTCGCTGCTCTGCAACCTAAAGTCCCAGGTTCGATTTCCTACTTCGTTGTTTGTAATTCTCTATAATTAATAGTACGAAATTTTACAAGTCCCTTTGTTTGCCATGGTGTAAGATCTCTTCACCTGACTAAGATTAGATGTACTTGTAAACAAGAGTAGGTGTATTAGAAAAGTAGAGATGTATTGGAGAGGTGTATCGGTCAATACACATACAGTTAGAAAAAAGGAAACCATAGCAACGAGACCGGAAGTATGGTATAATTATGAGAGGCCTTCTCTCCCAAGAAACTGTGCCTTGGCCTTGGTAATTGGTAATCTGACATATGTACATCTCCAGTTAAGTTAAAGAACGTGACAACATTAAGACAGTATCAAAAGTATTTTGCCTTTAAAGGGTATAAGAAGGCATATGCGATCACTTTAGCTTCCCATGTAAGGAAATCATTTAATTCTTTGAAATTGATTTGTAATAAATAATGAAAAAAGAAAAACAACATAAGTCACTGAGAAATATTAAAATCGTCAGTTGGTTTTGTAAAAAACGGGCAAGATTGAACTAAGACTTGGATGAAATAGTCTTTATTTATGTAAATCTGTAACTTTAACAATTTCTTAAACTATGCATAATCATTGCTGTTACATCAACCACGGGGACAATCTTTGTTTTGATCTTCAGGTTGTATGTAAGCTTTGAATACTGCCGTTATCGTAGTTGATGCTGATATAATGATCATGAAACATGTATTTAGAACGAACGAACTTAATAACCTGAATATGTAATATGCCCAAATTACTGAGTGTAGTCGGCATTATCTATGAGTTGTTTATGTTTAGGAAATATCTGTTTGCGTGACTGCATTCAATTTTTAAAAAGACTAAAATATATACTTATAAAAACACTTTAGCACGGTAATTGATTGTTCTAAATGTAAAACAAAAGCCGAACGACCAGCATGTGAATCACGTATCAAAGTGATAGACCTATAGTTGGTGTTAAAATGAGTTGCCATTTTGAATTCCATAAAAACATCCATATTTATATATTTGTCCGTTCAAGTAATCTTTCAGACGCACCTCCAATTTTGAAGGTGATCTTGAAGACAAAAACTGAAAGCGCTATCTTTGACTGGTATTTTTTGAGTGGTCTCCCTTCAAAACCAAACTTCCGGAATTCGTTATTGACTTTTCCTTTAATGGAGGAGATTACCTTATTTATCACTTCGTGATTTTAGATTTAAGAGGAAGGGAATTAATGCAACTAAGCTAAAGAGTAGAGTCCATACGATGTTACTGTCATTCTTTCATAAGATGTATATGTATTTCTTTTTTTCTCTGTCTCTTCTTTTATAAACCTGTCTTTTCTCTATATGCGACCAACATCCATATTATACATGTACATGACCGCAGCATCCATTTCAGGAGAAGAATTAATAAGTTTAAGAGCCACTCCGTGGGTTGTTGGAGTCATTTATGCCAAACTTAATCAAAAGTGTCATTTGATCGCAAGGTATTGACTGTTACCAAAAAACACATTTTAGATCTTGTTGGGTTTTTTAACAGTGATAGTGTTTGTTAGGTTATATAACTAGTATCCATATGTATATTGGATATACATACTGTGCATTAATTAGGCTGTTTTTTATTTTCATGGAAAACCAGTATTTGTCATATATGTCTTTTGGACATGAAAAGTTCAGATGTTTTGATTTTATATCAGTACATATGACGTTTAGGTTCGTATCAAAGGTAAATAATATGTTATGAAAATCACGAAGTGGCTCTTTAAGGTTAAACCCTTTTAAGCTACATGTGTTGGTAGGAAGCGGTTCTACTATTCCTGTACTAACCCAGTTTCCCCTCATATGGTAATGGCATTTAAAGTCGTATGAATGCGTTAATTTGATATTTGATTGCTTATAAGGAAAAGACATGAGACTGCAAGTTATGAATCGATTACATTCATTAAAAATGTGTAATTAACCCGAGCCCCTTCGCTTAATCTTATACCAGTCATATGACAGAAGTATAATAGGTCACATATATAATCTACTTTGTATCTAGAAACGATAGTTGTTTACGACACAAATTAAATTATTTGTCTGTTGAATAACGTGAACGTCTTAAACTCCATCAACGTCATGGTACTCCATTTTTCTTTTGCTTGAGTATTTATATTATTAAGTTCAGATTTTAAATACCGAAAATAATTCTATAACCAATATACCGTTGACGTAAATTTGCGAAATAAAATGTCCCAATATCCCACCATTTCTCAAAAATTCAGATTGTCATTTCACAGAATAATGATTTTGGAATACAGATTGATTAGAGAATCTCACCCAAGTGTCTTTTGATATGAAAAATTATAAAGAACACGAGTTGATAAAAGTTTTACCTATTTTTACTCTTATCGACGAGTACTGATATATTTGATATCGGTGTACACAATGGTGAGATTCTACTTATTATCCAAAGTCAATGTCATACGATCAATGCAAGCAGTAATCATTTATCATTTTTTTTACTGCAAATGTTTCTGTTTTGTCACAGTTAAAATTTAATCATCTGAACCCGTTCAGAGGAATTCTTACTTCGAGATTAATGCTTTGTAGGCCTTTTTAATAATGTGTCGTAATTTTTTGGGGGGACAATATCTTTACTATTACTTCCCAAATTTCTGACTGTTTTGGTCGAAGAAAAGGCAAATCAAACGCAAATATTGCCACGATGGAACTCTTCCTCGCTATCTTTATCGAGCACAAAGACATGGCTTAATGTCAGACCAAACAAGAGTGTATTCATCATGATAGTAAACAAAGACACAACCATTGCGTTAATCCAAGCTCGGCTTTCCTCGGGTTTATTCAGGTAAAGTTCGTATTCCGCGATACGAAGGTAAGATATGATGTTTTATATGTCAGTTCAAAAGTTGCCGATGTCTTTCCAGCCTCGATACTTATTGGCTGAAACAGTATGGCGGTCAAGGCCGTCAGACACGGCTCTTATGGAGCAGTGGTCAGATATAAAAACGCATTGTACGAGGGACCAGTTTCGAGCTGATTTCAATGAGATTGTAAATGTCCTTGTTATCAGCCTCAAGAATACGTTTTCTGGAGGCTTTTCAGGTTGTCTAAATTATATGTAGACACTTAGGATACTAACGCTTACTCTTTCAAATGATATAACCCACTAGTAAATCTTGCTTACAAGCATTGTATAGAAAAGATATTAATCCTGCATTTTGTGGAAATAACAAAACAACGTAAAGAATATTTAGAAGCTGCATTTCTTATTTTCAAATGCAAGGTTTACTTTCAAACGGATAATCACTTTACTACCTCAGCTTAAACGATTAGTCATACTATTTTTTAGTCAATGACATATTGGTGTGCAAATTGTTTTAGATACCAATTGTGACATGTCGTGTTGTCATGACGATTGCTGCTTGAAATATTACTTTGAAATAATGCTCAGATATCAACGGATACTGCTTATTGCCATTTTCTTGCAAAATGGACAATATTTAGAAAAAAAATATTGTATTAATATTTATATGATTGAAGAAAATTATTGTTATAACAGACCAAAATGAGTTTGTGAAACATTCTCATCCACTTGTTACCATGTAAATTGAATATTCATCATTCATCTTTCATCACGTGACAAACTATACAATCTGCATCGCTCGTGACTGATGAAGTATTATTTCTTTAATATGAATTTTAAATATTTTTAAAGTTCACTCCATTTTTGAGATAGTTAATAATAATTCTTTTTGATCTGCAGTTAAGAGCAGTAAATTGTAAAAACGAGCAATAAAACTCAAGCCCGCCCCATTTTATTTATTTTTATATAAAATGTAAACCCCTAGGATGATTTCCCCATCTTTTTAATTTACTAAAAATTGCCGCCCTTTTCAAAAGTCCTGGACCCGCCAATCACGACTGTGAACACGGCTGTGTAGAATAATTGCACACAAGCATTTATATTGTGTGTCACACACAAGACAGTTGTATCAAACACAGGTTTTGGATGTCATCGCTATCAATCTTAGTTCTACTCTCAGCTTAATTTCTGTTGACTTAATGTTTTTTTAAGTTTTGTAAGATTTCATTTTGAGTGTCATGTGTTCTACAATTTTCATTTTGTGTCTTCTGGTGTCTTTTTTTCCGATTACATTCAATGACACTATTACGTCTTCTTTGTATAAAGGAGATGTAACGATAAGTCATCTCAGGCAGCGATATTGAGTGTGTTTACAGTTTCTTTGTAGCCAAGGTTTGTGATGAATTGATCGTCGCTTATATAAGCTCTTAGATCTATGACGATAAGGATAGAGAGAAGAACCCACCCAGGTTTTTACATTTTAAAAATTAATTTTAAGCACTATAATTGAGATGAAGACATGTTTTAAATTATCTCGGGTAAAATATAAAATAATCTTAGCTTCGGTAAGGTGACATATTGACATTTAAATGCAAAAAAACCAACCTTGTCCCCTTCCCAAGTTTTGAAGTGTTTCTACGCCTATGTATATTTCTGCACGATAAGTTTGTACAAGCTGGTTTTAGTTCATATGTAACGACCTTATGTGAGGAATTGATCGTTAGTAACTTAACCTCTCTTTGTGTCCCTTCAAACATTCAGTTGCTCGCCAGCCTCCCACTGCCTGCAGATACTACACACACAGACACTATACCACAATGGCTAGACGCTAACCACATAAGACTTGTGCAGTCTAATCAGTTACCGAGTATTGGCGATAATTTCCAAGAAGTGAGACCGAAAATAGAATTCAACCAGATTTAAGAGTGTTCGGATGTGTGTATGTTATCTATAATATAGATTGATTCCCGCTACTAAGAAAGAAGTTGAAGTATTGAAGGTGGTAATCGTAAGTACAAATGCCTAATCGTGTCATTAAGTTACAGCGAGGCACAATGACATTTTAAACAGATGTTTGAGTCACACTTGCCAAACGTTCTATATTGTGTCAAACGGTTGGGACTACCAGCTGTTTCTGAAAAGTAACACTTAAAGTGGGACCCAAGGATATATTCTACTTATCTTACCAAGCCAAAGTGTACACTTGTGTGCATATTTCCATACAAAGCCTTCTTGAAATGAATTTACGGAAGGTGGTTTTAAGTTTTAATTAATTGATTATGTAAATTATTGCGATTTTTAGAAAAAAGAGTAGGAAATTGCTTGATCGTGGTGGTCAGTGAAATCAACCGAATGCGAAGTGTACGACGAATGACGTATAGCCGCCTTATCAAACGTTAACAGCACTAAGTTTTATATGAAGGTGATCGCGTTTTAGATATTTGCGACTCAGGAATGTTTGGGGTGGTCACATTTAATCCTGTACGAAAGGAAAGAATGACTGAAAAAGCCATATGGTGATTTTAGCAGAATTTTAGGTACTAAATATTATGTCCTTTTATAAATGGATTAGTAAACTAACTTAATTAATAAGTGGGCTTACTAAATGAATTTGTAAGCTTAATAAAGTGGTCAAAATTGTTGGGTCAAATTTGACGTTTGAATTCGGGTTCTGACTAAGTTGATTGACTATTATCATTGTCAACTATTTTTTTGCATACATTTGTGATTTTTATGGTGAAATTTTATATCACGAAATATGATATCAATATATCGTATCAAAGCCAAACAATATGACATAGTAAAAACGCAGTGTACCTTGGACCTTTAGCTGTTTATCTTTAGCTACCTCTTATAAAACAGGTAGTAAATAATAACCCAGTGCCGAGTGGTAATGGAAAATAAACTCGCGAGGGCGTAGCCATAACGCGAGGCAATCGGGTCATTATTTTGCTTATACTCCCGCGGAACATTTCAACATGGTTTCGATACTAAATGTCTTATATATAATGAATTCATAAACGTCTTGCTGCTACACTTTGCGGCTTGATGTGCCCTGACCGAACGAGTTTAATAGGATATTTACAACACAAGCTTGCTTGAGATTTTAATGCTAAAAACTCTCTTTTTTTACATCAGAAACAGACATAACCTAGAACCTCCAAATATATTTACAGGGGAGAAATAGTTCAGACATGATACATCAAAATGTACCTCAGCCGGCTAGGATTCTCGTTAGCTAAAACGGCAAAGGCGATTGATTGTCAACATACAATGTAATGATCCCCGTTTGAATCCTACTTTCGCCGTTTTTTTAAATCTTATATATCTTATTAGTCATAATTTCCAAATTTTACAAGTCCATTTGTTTGCGTAGGTTGTACATTTAATAACTGACCATGGTGGTTATGAGATTATCAACTTGCGCAGTATACTGAAAACTTGTGTGGAAGATGATGGATATGGGAAAGATCTGCGTCCTCATTAGATAATTAATTAGCAAGGTATAAAACATTTGGTTTATAACACTCTTTTTCCACTGACATGTTTTGAACCCGCTCAATATAATAAACATTACCTATATGGTATTTGTAAATGTCCATGACGACTATCTGTCTCCGAGAATTTGTGTCTAGGACAATCCAAGGATAAACAAAACACGGTCGACTAACTGATTTATCTTTGAAATAGAAACATATGTGTATGTAAATTGTCTGACAGTAAAATGAAGTAATCTCTCAAATCTTTATTCGATGTTCTTGTTCAATATAAAACGTATAAGCTATGCAACATGTGATACATCAGATATGCCATGCTCTTTGTTGTCTATGTTATTGGTCGGATTGTTTTGGTCGTTTGGATAACTGTAAACAAACGTATGACAAATATAATGTACTCAATAATGATAGGCCTACTGCAAGTAATACTAGCAATTTATGTTGGGTTTTTTCAAGGTCTGTAAACCTCACTCATTGATTCCCTTATTATTCCTTTATATTTACCTGTTTAGTATAGTAGTTAACAAACATAACGATTAAACCGTTTTAATAAAGATAGATCAACTAAAAAAATAATAGTTTCATCATAATATTATATTCCAGATTGATTAGATTCCTCTAAAATTTGAAACAATAAAGTTAATATAACTGCAATGCGTATTTGACAGTTTTAAGCAGGAATGATGCATTTAACAAGTGGATCAATTGAGTCTGTATACTTCCCATCTTTATTTGCCTATTTTCAGCTGGAGGCATGAGCTGCAAGATCAATCTCAGAGTTGGTGATTTGGCTCAGGAGACGGTAAGGAGTCATGAGTATGAGCAAATTAAGAAATACTAGTGAAGTATCTCTATATTTTCTTAACCATTTTTGGTCATTTACACTTCAATTAGATTTATATTGATACCTGCAATATTTCAGCAGATGCAGAAAGTAAACGTGATGAGATAACTATTAAAATCTAATTAGATATGAATATGAATTGTTGAGCCTCATAAAATGTCATTTGTGTGTTTGCAAATGCAACTTCTATGGCGTTACACTTTAACTGTACTGACGTCATCAATCGTCAACCAACCCTCCAACATTCAACCAGTCCAAATATCAAATGCCATTCTTTCCGTCATATCTCACCAAGAACTTCAACACTCAAGCATATACCCAATCAACCATCTACCCGTCAAATCTTTCACCCAAAATGTTTCTTCAAAAGGCCGACGTCCTGGTCAACACAATCGGCACCACAGCTAAGCTGATAGCTGGTTCCGTATCCTACGCTATCCTGGAGGCTGGTGGCAACTCTCTTCAAGAGGAATTGACCAAGCACTGTCCGTACGGACTTAAGGTTACGAAGAAATTGCTGATAATCTTTGAAAAATCAAAGCTAAAGTAACAATCCCCGCCCTGGCATATTTTTTATATATTTGTAGTTTATTCAGGATTTGAAAGATAGGATTTCCCCAAACTATGGTTATTAGGTGCCAAAGTCACTTCTTAATTGTCTGTTTCAAATTGTAAGTTGAGCATTGTTTTTTCGCGTTTTTCATTAAAAGGAAATTAAATGACATTTGCTTGACTGAAGGTTGGAGAAATGGCTGAGACCAATGGAGGGAATTTGAAGTGCAAGAAGGTTTTCCACGTTGTGTTGGAACAATGGATAAATGTGAACGACGAGGCCGAGCAGGTACATCAGAGTTGCTTTAAAGATCGACTGAAATGTCCCATGGCAACTTCAGTCCGCTTCAAACACACTAAAGGTCATCCAAGCAAATCCAACCTTCCATTAATTAATATTTCATATGTCTTCAGTAACTGATTCTGTTCCAAGCGAAAGACAGTGCTTTATTAGATGCCCACTTTCCAAAGCATGTGCACATAATTTGCGACGTCTGCCGAATGTTGACACAACAATCAGACTGGTTTAAAGGAGCACAGAGTATGTTGATGGAGTCACAAACGTCAAACTTCTTAAATGGTATTATTTGATCGAGAAGTAGTGGTTGTTTCCGAAAGTCAAAAGCCTCATGCAGAATAGGAACAATAAACGGGTCAAATGTCCTGATTTGTGATCTAAAATCAGACAATTGTGCGCGCGAATGACTCAAACGTAATTTCGGAAAATTATTTACAGCAGATACAATGGTGGCGTTCACTAATGCCTACATGGAAAAATGCCTACAGTCTTATCAGACATCTTCATGCACCAGTGGCTCTAAGTTTAACAACCTTCACCCTATAAGCTAAGTGGAATGTTCCACAAATGAAAACAAAACACCATATTGTAAGCACATCGTTATTTCAAACGACATTAAATTATCAATTTTGTTAAAATTTGAAAACATGTTTTTATCACAATATTTCTACAATATATTTACAACATATACATTTAATGATACAATGACAAACATTGGCTTATAGTAGGATAAGTAGGTCCTTTAACTAATATGCAATTGATCACACAATTTCGATTTATTGACATTTATAGAGCCGCTTTCTGATTATCAGTGTAAAAAAGAAAATATCATATTTTTGGAATTTTAAGATAAACCGGCAAGTTAAGGGGGCGATTTTAACTTAACTCAGGTCGTAAGGTATTTTGGCACTTACTAAGGCCAAATTAAAAAGCATTAAACATACCCTGTGTCACTATAACTAGTCTCATTTATATGACAAAAGGACTTCCACACCTTGGACCCGTTGTTAATGAACGTCATATGAAAAAAAGTTAAAAACGCCCTGTCGTAATGGTGTTTCTCTAGACATTCAACTGCTACTGAGTTTATTGGCACGACGTCCTATCATTTTGAACCAATGAACTTGTAGAAAATATATTCAACAAATAGCTTAAGTGAATCCGATTGGACTCATGTCTTTGTACCGATAATGACAATACTTTGGAAAAAAAATCGTTTGGAACGCTTACCAAAATTCTTCAGGATTGTAAAGATCTTTTTTCATTCTAATCAGTGATACGAAAACAGAAAATAATTTGCAATGATCAACATAATGCGTTACGCCTCCTGTTTAACAAAATATTTATTCTCAGAAGTCTCTTTATATATATTTGCTGCTAAGAACAGGAGGACGCGAAATAAGGCCTATATGTAGTCGTTACAAAAATATTTTATTTGCTTTTAGAGTTTATTTATTTGAATTCATTGATCAAAATAAAACGGCTCTGCATGTTTTGTCATAGCTCTGCTCACCCAATGACACTTCGCGATCATATTGAAACACGGGATTCCATTTAAAAACCAAACGAATTCTTACTTTCAGATTCTCTGGAAGGTTGTTACAGAGTGTCTACAATGGGCTGAGAAGCAGGAATTCACCTCAATCGCCTTTCCTGCTCTTGGAGCCGGCTTTCATCGGTTCCCTGCTAACAGATCTGCCGACATCATGTTCGAAGCAGTTGAAGCATTTGGTAGAGCAAACCCCAAGTCAAAGCTGAAAAAAGTCAAAATTGCACTGCATAGACGAGACGAAATAACGAAAAAGGTACTGTTTGTCTTCGAAAGGCTGTCTTTGTTAAAGTTAGGGGAAGATACCCGTGGCCTACGTTTCTAAACCAGATGCAAATTATTTCAGTGGTTTGATTCCTAAATGAAACAAACGGAATGCAAAAAGGCTAGGTTTTATTCACTAACAAAATTATTCTATATATAGGACTTCATTGGACGATCAGAGGGAAGGCCTGTGGATCATAAGAACTACTGCAGTAGAGTCATGACATTGACAAGAGCAGACCCACCAAGCGCTGGTATATTTGTACCTTTATATTTGTTAGTGATTTACCTCAAAATTCTTTTGTTGAAAATCGAACGAAGCAGGTCCTGCGTATCTTTTTCTTTCCCTCTTTGTCGTTCATCTCTTCGTGTTCAGGTCTTCTACAGCTATCCTTAGTTTCTGGTCAAAATTAAATTGGTCAAACTTAAATAGTTTCTTATGAAAAACTTTTAACGTGCCTATGAAGCCTAATAACTCTACATCTTAAACTTTGATTAACTTATCAAATAGTTGAGTAGTTTCCGGTCAAAATAAAATCGGTCAAAATTAAATCGTTTCTTATGAAGAACTTTTAACGTGCCTATGAAGCCTCATAACTCTACAGCTTAAACTTTGATTGACTTATTAGATATTTGATTGGCAGGAAATTAAAAATCATTTTGCTACAGATAAATGATACATACTAAACATAAATAAAACGAAGCAAACGTTTAGATGTGAATTTATTGCTAGTCGCCAGCTGTTGTCGCCAGTTTCAGAAATAAATAGAACTTCTTTAAGATAGTTAAAAATTATTTTCATTCAGCTGCATTTGTTTTAGCTTTCTGGAGTCCAAGGAAATGTGAGAAAATCGCAAAATGTAGAGAAATGTCAATACAGACAGACAGACAGACAGACAGACAGACAATTTATTCAGTAAAAGGCCACTGGCCCATAATACAGTCATAAGCAGGTAAATATTGCATGAGCGTTATAGAAAATCACTAGAATTTCTTATTTTCCTAATTTGACATAAAAATAGACATAAATTGTTAAGCACATCTTTATCTGTTGATGACATAAGATTAACAAAAGTGTATTTTGAAATTGGATGTTTAAGATATTTATCAAGAAATATTTTCCTTATGTCCGAATAGGCTTTACAGTAGAGTATCACATGTATTTCATCTTCAATTAAATTAAGATTAGACTTTTTACAAATAGGGCAAAATCTTAAATCATAGGGGACATTGTTATATCTACCAGTACGAACAACTGAAAAGACATTTTAAAAAAGGAAACGTATCAGCAAGATAAATATTTTAATATATTAGATATATGAAAGTTTAATAAATTATCAATGCTCATAAATTACCAACTATTATATTAATGACGATGCATGAAAAACAAAATGAGAAATGAAATGGCGAAGACTAAGTATTTGCAAATGTATTTGCAAAACTATGTAGTTAGTAGGGCAGCCTTAAAATTTGTTCATTTGTATTATAAATAGAAAAAAATCTATTTTTTTTCAAGGTGTGAAAATACAAGTTGTCATCGGATGCCTGTCAAAGCTACCGGTAGGGCACTCAATAGAGTCTCATTAGTTCATTATGAATTAAAATGACATAAGTATCATTATGATAGTAAACATTAACTTCCGGACAAACCATTAAGACATAAGATATATATTTCATTTTTGAAAATGGTATTTATGTTTTGAGTCGTTATTGTATTTTATAATTGAAAACATCTTTCATATCCAAAATTAAAAAAATAACCTTAATTTTATAAATTTCATTGTTAATGTTTCAAGCAAAGGTGATAAGGACAGCCGGTAAAAACATTTTTAGGACCAACCATGAACCCGTATATGAGTCTCCACAAAGCCCTCGTAACATTTGTCAACCATTTTAGTAAGCCTTGCTATTATTTAAACAAAATAATGTGCAATTGCAAGACTCTATGTCGTTTGGTATTTTCCTTACAGTCTGGCGTTTTGGTCAATACCACCCAGGAGAATTTGGATCTTTCGGTGGGAGGTGTGTCCCGCACTCTGTCAGAGAAGGCGGGGCCAGTGATGCAGCAGGAATGTTATCAGAAGTGTCCCTTAGGACTGGCTACAGGTCAGATGGTTCAGACTCAGGGAGGAAACCTTCCCTGTAAGAAGGTATTTCATCTGATCCTTCCACCGTGGGACCAGGGCATGGGAACAGCGTCAGAGGTTCGTCCTAACGTTGTTTATAGATTGACAGTGTCAGATGCCAGTAATATTGCATTTTGTAATAATTTTGTGTATGAATTTTAAACTTCTTATAAGTAACATGTTCCATGTCTTATATGTAGAGTATTGTCATGAATCTAACCCTCCTACTTTATCAGGGTAGATTTATCTTTGAGGCTTGTCGATCCCCTGGTTGCCTACACCGGATCTGCCTCGTCGGCAGACAGGGCAGGATGAAATATGATTAACTGTACAACAATAGTCCTAGTCTTATTTTCTGTTAAGGCCTCCAATACTGAAATAAAGACTTTGAAAGGTTATTGCTTTTTAATCATGTTTGTCGTGTTTGTATTTGTTTAATGCAAACTGAGTACCAGAACATTTTTTATTGTTTTCAGTTATTCCAAGGTCTTGTCATGGGTTGTCTCAAAGAAGCCGCCAAACGAAGGTCCAGATCTATTGGATTCCCGGTACTGGGAGGAGGGTACCTCAACTATCCACCTGAAAAGTCCGCTGATCTCATTCTGACAACAGCTCAGAAGTTCCTGAACGAGAACAAAAGGCAGTCCATACAGACTATATCAATTGTAGTGGCGCACAAGGATCATGAGATCAAACAGGTAATCCCTGCTTTAAGCTAAGTCCATAAAAACCGTATAATCAACTCAAATCAATCAGTCTAACATGAAGATTTTGATAATAAACACATTATTCCACAAGACAACAATTAAGTTGGCGACGGTTATAGAAATGACCTGTGACACTGTTAGTTTCTACCGCAAGAAAATTTTGTATTGATACTCCGAACCATAATAATTTTTATGCATACTTCGTTTGGCTCAAAGCTTAACATATTTGACGGACTTTTATTCAAAACGGCCATTTTAGTCTGTCGCATGGGCGGCCTAAATACGCAAGTTCGATTGTATAGTATCCTGCCACTTCGGAATCTGATGCTTTGATTTTCCCAGAAGGTTGAGATGCAGGTTGAACTCAGAGGAGAATATGCATCAACAGCTTCTGGCCCTGTAGGTAGCCAAGCCCAAGGTGAGTTCCAAGTGATCTGTCCAATCATCAAAGTAAGAATACGTATCGCTCCTCATTTCTATAAAAAGATTTATTTCGGTACAGAAAAGCGTAAAGTGAGATGTATTGCGGTGATTTGGTATTTTTGAAATTGTGGATTTTCCATGTTCATTTGAACAAATAGCAGTGGTCACAACAGCAACCAATGCTCAACTTTCCGTCTGTATTTAAAAGATTTCAATGACTGGTTATGCGCATGTTTGCACTATTAACACTTTATAAGTTCGCACCAAGCTAAGATTTAACTTCATGGTTTTTATTACAATAATTATTGAATATTGGTAATTTTGTAATGTCTGTTATATCAGATATTAATAAGGGTTACCGGTACATATCATGTTGTTTCTGTATCGCAAAACACGATATTAGTAACACGATAAAACTATATACGATATACTAATATCGTGTACCCTTATCTGTTATCTGTTATTCCCATCTGTTAAAAAGAGTTTAGCTTTATCCTTGCGTTTCTAATTTTCCTAATTAGAGGATCGGATTTACGTGTGTGGATTTAGATTTGTTTTCCTCAGAAAACAGGCTTCAAATATTGGTGTTTAAAATGTTGGGTCTCCGTTGATTTTTTTTCGACAGTGAAGGAAGAATCTTTTTGCGAGAGAGTTAAAGTAGAAGATTTACTTTTTCTTCATCCCTTTCTTCAATGAAACAATTTTTTTACCTAAAATCAAACCTGTTTTCAGCTTCAGCACCAGGCTCGCAGTACGTGGCGGGAGAGAAAGCAGCCATGTTGGGTAACACCACTAAGTACTTTCCTCTAGTTCCCGGCCAACTGAAGGCGTCGTCTGCTGAGGAACAACATTTCAAAGGCGCAGAGGCACATTTCTTCAAGTCTCTCATCAAGGACGATACAAACAGGTGTTGGTCAAAACCAGTCTGATTAAAATCGCCTTTGTTACGAGGAATATAACTTTTTTTATATTAACTATCGTTAATATAAACGGAATGATGTGATTTGTCCGCTAATGAATAGGTTTTGTCTGCGCTAAAATGGTGTAAGAACATGCGAATAAGTAGGGTGCTTTCAGATCGTAGTGGAGAGGAAAGCCCTTGGTAGACGTTCCAATTCAGCTAAAGTCAATATTTAAAAACCTTTTTTCCTCGGAACGCGGTCGATTTTAATCAGACAGTCTGGAAAAAGTTTGTTTCATCCTTTTATTTGTATTAGGTAAAAATGAAAAGTCGTTTTCAAGCCTATTTCACTTATCAGTCAAAGTGCGATATTCAATAAGCATGCAGAGGAACATATTATCCAAATCTGGAACCGTCATTTGTATCTTTTTGTACTGTACATATCCCTATTATTAAACTGCAGTAATCTCGTGACGTCATCCAAAAAATACCTTTTTAGATGCTCTGTTCAATCTCACCTCAATTGGCATTAAAGATGTGAGCACTCGTCACAGCACACTATGGATTGTTGTTAGTAAAACATATTTATCAGAAATAAGACCCTTGAAATGTTTCAGACACATTTTCGAAATCTCAAAGGTCGAGTTCGTCGTGAATCCAGTTCTCAGAAAAAAATTCAGGTTTGTAAACAATTATCTCTTGTATTCTAGCTTCTAAAAACTGACAATCTAAATATCTTCATATTTATGACCAATTAATCGGATCGGTGAAAATGGAAGTTTATTGCTCATAGCTTGAATATATTTGTAATTTTGATGACAGAGCAGCCCAAGATCGGATGGCGAACAAGAGCCAAAAGTATGGGGTACCGTTTTATGCCTACCATGGCACGTCCACTGATAATGTGAAGAGTATTTGTGAACAGGGCTTTCGGCAGCCTGGTGAGTTGTAGATATTAACTTCATTTCAGTTCATTTGTGACCTAAATCACCTGTCAGAAGGCTTTCACGAGATAGTTAAACTTAAACCATAATAATATGATTATTACTTAAGAAAATTATTGGCCTTTTTGTTTTCTGATTATTTTTTTCTTTTTTAATATATAATTACTGTTTTTGACAAAGTTAATGAATATTACAAGATAGGGATTCCTTTCCTCTCAAATTTATTCAGCCACAATTATTTGAAGATGAGTATTCTTTTAGGCACAGAAAGATATGACAAGAATTTTTACATTTCCGTACAAAGACCATGTACTCTATTCAAAATCACCATTTAATAATGGAATTTGTTATGTTTGCAGACCATGAACATTTCGAGGTTTCCACTGATGTTGGCTGGTATGGCAATGGTATTTACCTGAGCGGGTTTCCCCGATTTGCAATGAACTATATGAATCATTCCCAACAACTGCTTCTCTGTCAGGTTCTGCAGGGAAAGGTACGCAAAAGCACATCTGAAAATCAAATGAACTGAAACTGTAAATAAGACTTTTCTTCGATGAGGCAGATATGTTGGAAAACTTTTGATATAACCAGCTTTCCGTTCTTTCAGGCTTTAAAAACGTTTCCTATGTATTTGTATGGAGATGACAAGTAGACCCTTTCTTCTGAAGAAATAGAAAATTTTATGTTTCAAATATCAAACTGATATCAAAGTAATTTTAATAATTTCATAGGAGCAATAATTTGAAAACAACACCTGCAGCATTGTGAGATTCTCTGTATATGCTGTAAGAAGATCGGAATTAGTCTTAATCTGTTTTCTTTTTTTAAATTCAAAATGTTTTACATTTCTGAACAATCAGTTTCAATTAATGTTTACAGTTCGTGTAAAATAGTTGGAAATATTAAAAGGATCATTGGGGGAAGCTATGAAGAGCTAACACTGTTACGGTAAAAATGTGAGATTTTTGCTTAAATTACGAGCGCTAGAGGATAATATGACAGATAACTGTTTCCATTTCTTAAAGAAGGATCTGATTAGTTATTTTCCATAGCAGTCTTAGTCCGTTACTGCTTATGGTTGTGTTTTTTGTGGAAAGAGTTACGGCATTTTTTAAATATTCTGTGCTTTGTCAGGCTTTACACTTTCATTCATTCATTCATTCATTCAGCATACTGATTTTTTTCAGGTGTACAAGTGTCAAACTCTGAAGCTTGGTGATCCAAAAGAGCCCGGATACGATTCCCACGTGGACCCTTTTGGAAAGGAACTAGTCATCTATGACGACGACTGCATTCTGCCCGTCTACATCATCCACTTCAACATCTGCAAACGCTTCAAGAAGAAGGATGACGATTTTGACCCAAATGAAAACGACTACTTCCTTGTCCAGTACCTGAATGAGATGGATATGCATAAAGGAGAACAAATACCTGAGATTTCACTATGAGTAATACGTTGAAGATCTATGTACGTTTTATGGGGTAATATATGATTTGTGAACATGCATGTGCCCTGTTTATCCCATTTTGATGTTTGGTTAAGGCGAGTATTTAATAATTTATTATGCTGTGTACTCTTTACATTTTGTCCTAATAACATTACACACAGACTTACATAACAATAGTGAACGACCATTGAAAAACTTTGTTTAATTCAAACTGTTTTGTCACTAGACATATTTTGAAACTTAAAGGCACCATTGCACTCTCTTTTGTTCGAATTAGCTGTTTTCAAGGCAACCGCTGGACATAGAAAAATAAATCTATGGTCAGCTGTGCACAAAACGGATAAGTTATGGACATTCGAAAAATGCTAAATTAGTAATGTGTGCAGCTTTTTAGTTTACCTAAACTCTGAACAAACGATTAGATATAGTTGTAAATAATATCTCTTGTATTTTAGCTTCTAATAATGTTGTAAATTAACCGATTTGATAACATAGTATTAGCATTATCATTGATTCCCCCAAAGTGTCTGCGGTTTCTTTTTTCGGTGTAGGCAAAATTTTAATATTTTCGATATCGTAGTTCATGCGGATTTAATGCAACGTTGCATTAAATACTTCCTGCTTTATAAAATAAACTGTTTTACCTGAAAATGTAAATATTTGCTAAATAACTTATGAGTTGGATTGCCTGATTCCATATCATAAGTAATATCGAGAGGTTTACAGCATCTGTGCATTCCTTGTGTTTACGAAATAATGCTGTGCACTAGTGCGTATAAAGTGACACAGAGTATTTTTTATGACTTTTTATGTGGCATAAATATAAGAGTCAAAATACCATATGTCCTGAGTTAAGGTAAAATCGCCCCTCTATACTAGCATCTTTTCTCTTTAAAATGTCACAATTACGATATTTATTTCTTTTCAATGTTAGATGAAAGACAGACGTATAAATGTAACTGACTTCTTAGGGGAGGTCCAAAGGTCCACAGGGGTCAAAACCTTGCGTATTGTATTCCAAAACAAAAATAAGTTTTGTGCAAAGTGGTTCATACTCTATTCTGCTTCAAGACATAAAACAATCACCAGGGGAATAATACAAGATTTAAAACAATGACTAATTTTTCAGTATGTACACTTGAGTTTTCAATACCAGCAAAATAACGCGACACTTTGTTATCAATGTGTCTGTGATTGATGCATATTAGAGATAAGATATATAAGATCGGTGCAGCCAAACAGTCCTGTATCTTACATCCGCAGTTAATAATGATCAATATGTATCAATGAATTCGTTTAAATTTGAATGTCTTTACTTTTACTTTCTTAATTTTTAAGGCAACATGTGGTATAAAAAGATTTTTCACTCATCAGTTAAAATGATTTCAAGGGAATAATATATTCCTATGTCACCCTTGACGGAATGTTATAACGAATTTATCTTACCGAATCTTAACGTATTATCAAAAAGACCAGAAATGAACAACACCTATGACTTGATCACGTGACTTTGATTGATTGACGTGGAAGCTCGCTTTACTCATGCAACGGGGTATGAGGTATTTACCATCCCTCGGTGACGGTGTATATGGATATTTGTATAGGGGCACGTGGACCAATAAGAAATCGGCAGTCTTACATGGGGTAGGATAAATTTACATAATGACGTTCGGAAGGTATTAGTCTTCCTGTATTAATGAATGTAATATGAAGTGGTTTGAATAAAGTTAGAGGTACAGTAGCACGTTTTTTAAAGTAAAAGAATGAAGAGAATAATTTCTGAAAAAATTCCCGATAAACATAAGTTTTTCCCAAATGTATGAACTTCAGAGCGGCAAAACCTCTATTAACTCAACGGGATGAACAGAAGTCGTTAAATCAAGTATCAACCAAAACCCACTGGCAGCTATTTTAATGTGAACGACTTTTAGCCGATGTAGTTAAATGGATTTACATTAGTTGCAACCGATCATGATACTTTCTTTTCAAAGTTAATGATTGTTATGAACTTATTGAAAAAATTTTAGGAATGCAGTTGTAGTGTATATGTTGAGTTTTGTAGGATTATTTATATTAGAAATGTAGATAATGATGGGGTAATTTAATTTGATTTCTAGACCATATTATTCAAAACTAATTTATAATCATCTCGTATGATGTATACAATATGCAATCTAATTATGTTCGTTTATGATCTCAATTGTGATTGTTTTCTGTTGTTTTGTTTTTAATAAGACCTACTTACGTTTCCCACTTACATTGATTATTATTTTGACAAGCGCGCTTTTAGTTCTTGACTACTGTTTAGCCGCTCTTCTTTTTTAAATAAAGTCATCAATTCCAAATAGATAAGTTTCCTTTTGACACTGTACACACTATTGTAATGGCTGAAACATTAAATTAATCCATATGCGAATTCCAGTGAAATGATAAGCATCATATTAGTCAAAATGATAAATGAAGTGACTTTAACAATTAATGAAATTCCTTTCTCAAAATAATCAATTTGAATAGATAAAACAAATGACCAATTAACATAAGTCGATTATCACACCCTAGAGGCATTAACATTTCACCAGTAGTAATTAATCAATGAACGACAGTTCATTTAGCAGTTTTATGTATCGTGAATATTTTTTCTTTCATGTCCGTCACAGTGTTTATGAGACATATATTTTGTTGGAGGTACATGAAATCAGTCTGCAAGTCGTAAGGTGATATTTGGAACACAGAAGTCCAATAACTACACCCATGGCTATTCATCTGGTACATGAGCGACACACCTTTAATAATTTGTGACAGGGACATATGGAGTGTTTTAAATGACAGATATCTATTTTGACTGACATAAAAGTTGAAATTATCAGTTCGATTTGACATAACTTTCGTGATAACATCCATCCGTTACTTCAACAAACCTATAACCAACGTTTAGATTTTAAGGATGAGACTAGTTATGCTTCCAGTCTCACCATTTATGCAGACCTTCATCATTTATTTTCTACAAGAAGATACTCATCTTAATGGCTTTCGGTTGGAATTATAACCAGTTAGATAACATTTTACAGCCTTTTGGTGATCGCCTCCTTTATGTAAACCTTCATCGACATCTAGATGGGATGTGAGTAAGGTCTCATGTCTACTGACCGTCATCAATTAACTCTACGAAGAAGCCTCAATGGAGTATTTTGGTTTAAAATAACTACAGTAATATTACAATGTGTAAAATGGAGATGGGCACTTCATTTATGCTTACCTTCATCAACTTTTACCTGCCGGAGCTGGTCCTCAGATTGGACTCCCCGAGGCCTTTGCACTGCGCAAGGCTCTGTTTCCGGCACTCAGAGTGTCAGTCTTTCTTCTACCAACATGCAACCAAGACGTGTGTTCCGGTCAAACAAGTGTACGTGACCACTAAAGGACTTGCCAGAGAGTCTGGTTGGCAGTACTTCGCTAAGAAAGGCAAAAGTAAATATATCTACCATGTAAACCATTTGTACACGAATGATGTTTTGCTTGGAATTTTACGCTGAGTGACATTGAAGTCAGTCTCCATTTCAGCATTACATTCCATTAATGTCCATTATTTGTATTAAAAAACTTATTATCTAAAAAAAAAGTTTAATGTTTCTGAAATGGAACGTTTTCATAAACATCGTGAAGAAACTGAAATGTTATATCTGATTGCATTTTGTTTTGGTCAACTTCGTTGTCATTTTCTTTTTGTCGGTTTACTAAAATACTACAGTATAATTACTATACTAATACTGTAGCATACTTTATTTCTCGATAAGTTGATAAGTTCGGTATATTCACATATCCGTATAAACTTGCCAGTGGAATCTTTACTAACTGACATAAAGGTCATGCCTATGCGTATACAGCTGCATACCGAAAGTTTGTTCACTTACCACTGAATCTTAGTGCAAATATCATGTAATTTGGGTTTCGTTTCAACGTAAATAGAATAACTACAGAAAGAGTGACAATGGATCACCCACTGTCCATGTGTGCATTAGCAATTCTTGAACTCATTTTGGCATTGTCTAGTCACTCGTGCAAAAAATCGAATTTTGGCATATTGATATAGACCGAAGGAGGTTACATTTTCGAAATTTCGATTTCGTTAAATGTCGAATAAAATGTTCCATAACGACTCTCTGAGATTAAAACAAACATTATCACATTGCCTTTGTGCTAAGGAACAAACGTGACTAATTTTTAAGAAGTTTATAACTTATTAAGGATTTTATGGAGAAAAATAAAAATTAGTGTTTTCGGACTTTTGACCGCTGGTCTCTTCAATGACCTGCCAAAACTGTTAGAGTAATTGTTGGGTACGAAAAACATTTGCCTCAAAGAAGAATGGATCTGCATATGTGTATTGAAAATTCAATATTATACGTTTCTTTTTCGCAACGCTACGATACCTCAAAGGAATCTCAAATTACATGATATTTGCACTAGTCTATTCAGGTATGTGAACAAACTTTTGGCACGCAGCTGTAGATGATGAATTTTCAGAAATTAGAATTATCTAAATGGAAATATAATTAATGAGGTTATTTATGATTCACTTAAATATCCCGTTTACTCTACATCAAATCTTTGGCAAATATTATACCTTACTCGGCACATAACTTTTAGCTATTATAGAAATAGAGATTCTTACGAGATTTCACTTCTATCTTGTAATAAGTATCAAAAGGTTCTTTCTAAATTCAACTACTCTAGAAAATGTAAGTAACTATTGGAAAGCTCTCAAAACTGATGTTTAGAACGCACGCACTTGCTTATAATGAATGGCTAGACAGTCCAACAATCCCTCTATGCTCAGAGAAAGAGAAAAAGAACGTATGGCCAGTGGGGAAAATCTAAGTTTCCATAGGTTACATATCATAAGAAGAGAGGCCTGCTCATTTGTGAAAGTGAGGCGTGGTATTTGTAATTGGTAATCTGAAACAGGTACAAAATCGATAGTCGGTTGTGCAGAAAATGGGTACAATTTATTTTGGAAAAACCATTGAACTAGGACTTTGTGCAGCTGTCGAAAATGATGTAATCTTCTGAAAAAGAACAAAGTATGATATATACTAATGTATATCCGTAACTTTACCAGTTTCTTAAACTATACAAAGGTTTTGTTGTTACATCAACCATAGACACCGCCGTTGTTTTGGTCTTCAGATGGTAGATGATATAAGCTTTGAAAACTGCAGATATTGTAGTTTACGGTTATATAATCCAAAATTGTACTTAGAGCGAACGAACTTAATAACCTGAATATGTAATATACATAAATATAATGTCACATAAACAAATCTTTCGAGGGTTTAAGGTGATCCTCAAGACAAGAACTGAAAGCGCTATCTTAGACTGGAATCTTCAAGAGTGGTCTCCCTTCAAAACCAAACTTCCGGAATTCGTTATTGACTTTTCCTTCGATGGAGGAGATGACCTCTTCTCAAGCGCGGGGCGCGAAATTGACCTTGTGTCCCTGAAAACTGGAAAGTTACTTCAGCTTGGACAGTGGCACAATAGTAAGTATTTATAGACGTTTAGCGCATGATCGTGGATTAACAATCTCGTTTAATATATTTTTCTCTCTCTAAATCTGTCTGTTCTTTTATTGACCTGTCTGTTCTCTTTTCACGGCCAACATCCACCTTTTACATGACCGTATGACTCATATGGTCACGGCATTAGAAGTCTGATATTTTATGAAACTGCAATCTTTGGGTTGATTAAAATTCATTATAAATATATAAATATATTCTAATCTCTATCCTTTCAACATTCTCTTTTAGTTGAATCCATTTACGCCATTGCCTTTGACCTCAGGAGTCAGTATTTGTTCTACGGAACACTTTTGATCGACTATGAGTTAAACAGGATGAACCCACATGATAAAAATTCGAGCATATCCGTCCATAGATCCAGGGAGTCCTTCGTACAATGGCTGACATTGGATCGAGAGAGAAAGTAAGTAATTTCACAGATTAAGGATTTCGGAAGAAGATGAATTAGAGAATATCACCCAAGTGTGTTTTTATATAAAAATATATAAACATCACGAGTTGATAAGATTTACATATTTTCACTTTTATCAACAAGTGTTGATATATGTGATATCGGAATACACAAGGGTGAGATTCTACTTATTTTCCATAGTCATTGTTCATTATGCTTCCATGACAAATTTATATCTTTGAACACGTTACTGCTCTTAGGCACCTTTTACGGTATATTCATGGTATTATGACGTCGCCATTTGTGTGACGTCATTGCATTGTGGTGTCCTTAATTGATGATGTAACACAATTATGATGTACTTGTTGATGGCAAGGTTTTGTTCATAATATACGGTCAAAACGACCATAGGAGATATCACGTAATCTCTTTAAAGAGATTTCTTATGTGAAATGCAGTTTTGGATAATAACTTATTGCGTAAAATATTATTTCATTTTTTAAAATAGCTCTTGTGTCTATCTGTTTACAATCCCAATTAACCTCTTCGATCTTTCCTTTGTAGGAGGTAGCATTGTGCATTATTGCAAGCATGTTTTATCTTCTTCTTCTTTTGTTTCTAGGATAGTGTTTGCAACAGGATCACGAGGTAAAGAGTTCTGGGTTGTGTCAATGAAATATAATGGATCAGACGCTGAAGCTTTTGCGTTGTTTTCAGAAAAGATAACAGATATAGTCTTTGACAAGAAAGGTAAATTATCATTTCTTATATAGCAACTTGAAACAAATAAAAGAAGATATACATTAAGGTATTTAAAAAAAATACATAATACAGTAGCTATGTTCATGTATATCACACTTTCTTAGGGGCAGTTGTTTTATGTAGATTATATATATAGTACCATTTGTTCAGTGAGCTAAATCCATAGGTTACGTAATCGGCCTTGACGCTACCCATGATGCATATTTGAGCCTGCTGTTCGAGTGCTGACCCAGTTCCCTTGTACTCAGTTTAATTAAAACATACGGTATGATAAATTCGTTACAACATTCCGTCAAGGGTGACATAGGGATATAATAGTTCCGTGGTACGTTTTATATACCTATGTTAACCTGGACGAAATGTTATGATTTATTACATGACGCAGAGGATCTATAAGTTTTATAATCACGTATCACTCACAAATAAGAATAATAAAATAATCTTTTCCAGACAATGCTTTGATGTTTACGACACCTTCAGGTGTTTACTCGTACATACTAACTACAAAGAAGAAGGTCAAGATTTCCTCTGGTGTGGCATCACCCAAACAGATCGACATATTCGGGGACTTTATACTCATTGTAAATGAGACTAAAACACATTCAAGGTAATTAGAGTAGCTGACACATTGCATAAATGTTTAAAGGTACTGACTAAAATCAATGTCACTCGATATTTCTTGTGATCACAACTGGGTGATCTATCAAAGAAGTCATTTGAAGAATATGTACGTATTCAGGTTAATAGGTTATAACCCTAATTCTAAAAGACTTGAAGAAATTAATGCATCACTGCATTGAATACGAGTGAACTACGCTATTGGCAATATTCAACTTGTGCGCTTTCTTAAACCCCAAAACGGCGAACGTGATGGTAATTGATCCAGAAATGAATGAAATGAAAACAGATAGATCTTAAAAAGGATATGTTACCCTTGTTTTCAGCTCAGAAGATATAGTAAATGCAATGTTGCACACATTCCAGCAGTTTTCAACAATCACTATTTCCAATTATGTGCAAAAAAAGACTATTTCAATTGTAATAACCCTGAGTGTCTTTGGCAGTCTTTACTTTTTATCGTCAGTGCAGGTCAATGAATAAAGCATACGTGGATAGATAGATAGATAGATGGATGGATGGATGGATAGATAGATAATTAGATATATATAAATTGACAGGCAGACGGACAGATAATATTGTCTGATAAAATGATTATCTTAACTATTGGAATATGACTTTTATGTTTTGTTTATTTTAAGCCTAATAACATTGGCAAGTAATTTCCAGTGTATACAGTGTGATGACACTAAAACTTGCATTCTCACAAAATTCATAGTACATAGAGCTGGCGTTATAAGAACAATAAATAGTACTGGGACTACTTGTTTCATAATTCTCTATCTCTCAGCACCTTATATCATTACCTCGTTAAGAACGGTTTTTCAAATGAATATGTTAAATATCCGCTCTACATCGAGTTTGCTGAAAGTTGAGCAAATATAGTTTTACTATGACTAGTATAACGTCGTACGCCGCAAAATGTAAGAATTCGACAGTTTGTTTTGTAGTATTCTATTCCTACAGAGATTCATCCTACATTTCAAATTCATTTCATAATTTGTTCCTTTTTGATAAAAACTCTCTTTTTTCAGTGTGGTTGTTTTATCACGGAAGGGCAGAGTGTTGAATGACTTTGAGAACCCAAATGGTATGGATTACTACCCTGCCTGCTGTCCTTCCAGGATACAAGTCTTTTATTGAATATCTACACATGTACTGGAATAAACGTGACATAAATGTTGTTGTTCAACTTATAGACTATTACCTGTCCCTTCGCCTCGGAGGTTCATTTTCATACACGTCAATCAATATGTGACGATGACTGTTCATATTGTATGTATAAAGCAATTTACTGAATATTTTCAAGACTTTTCAATGTATTTCATTATTTATGCTGTGTATATTCTACATTTCCAAATATTCTTTATTATATATATTCCAAGATATGATAGGGCTAATCTTTTCCAACTTATATTTGAAACGAGATGAAATCTTAGGTGAGGTCCCCAGATGTACACGCCGATAAAACCTTGTGTATTTTCTCCCTTACAAAGACGTTTGTAAGGTTGTGTGCAAAGTGGTTTATGATCTATAGCTCAACTTTTAGATGAAATAATTAATTTAATATTTAAACAGTCTCCAAGTATTTGTTACGTATTGTTCAAATCGTTTACATACGTTAATACTTTACTAAGGCTCTTTGCTAGGCTATTTGTAAGCAAATATTTTTACGTTTCCACTTTGTGCAAGAATTCGTAACCTGATCTGCAAAACCAAATATCGTCTTCTTGATTGTGAACATACATGTCGTTTCGTTTCAAAATGTTTTTAACTCCTTCTAGATTTTTGATGCAAAGGAATACTTATATAGTTCATATTTCATGAACTATTGGCAAAGACAGTTGATTGAAATATATGAAATGAAAGATATTGAAGATTTGCAATACAAACATGAGGGGATAAACACATGATTTGAACAATGGACTTGATGGACTTTGGAATCAGCACCTTGTATCGTATCCGAAATAAGACTGATTTATATATGGATACCTAATAGTTTAAACTTACTTAAACTTTACATTTTGTTCACTTAAAGATAACCTAGAACATATCTTATTGACATTTCACCGTTTAAAGAGTAATCATATAATGAAATATAGGATATATGAATCCACATTTTGACGTTTAGAGAATATCTGTTATCTTCCTTTATTATATTTCGAATGGTGAAATATGCCATTTATCGGTGAAAATAAAACCCGTATTTTCACTCAGTGAAATAAAAATGGTATTCTACTCTGTAAAATGACGCAACAATCATATGACGTCGTCTGTGACGTCATGAAACAATTGAATGACGTCATGCAACAGCCGCGCTAGCGAAGCGTTTTAGCTTCTCAATTCATATAGTAAGGGTCATTTACGGGGTTTTGGGAAACATAATAAATAGAACATTTGACATTTCTCGTCGAATACCATGAATATCTCATCTCGTGAAGTAGAAAATCATATATTTACACTCGTGGCTACGCCACTCGTGAAAATATAAATTTCTACTTCACTCGATGAGATATCCATGGTATTCGACGAGAAATGTCAAATATCCTCTATTTATTACTTTCTGTCAAATGGAATATGTACGGAGTAGATAACTCAGTATGAAATACTTTTCTTTCACTCGTAAATGTGATATATAAACTGGAGCTTCACACATATATATTGTAGATAATATGGGTTATTCAAATCTGATGTATTTACCATTTTATTAACATCTATTCAATATTCAGGGAGATCAGATTTTCGGGATAACAACTTTTTAATTGTGACATTCACAGTAAATAAGTTGTTATCGAAGAAATATGTTCTGTCCTTGTATATCACCTCCAAATGCCCTTCCAAGACTTACTCAATATTCACTTAGTTCACATGATGTACAGAATCTAAAATCGTGTTAAATTTGTTAAATAAATCATTTTAACCTCATTTCTCATTGTTTTTGGTTGTTTTTTCAAAGAAGTCTGTTGTAAACACCTTACAAATATGCAAAAACATCTGAAAATAAATTCATGAATTTGACTGAAAATCATATAGTTATTGTTACTCAATGAAAACTTTTTGCATCTATTCAAAACACCCTATACAATTTTAATTCATGTTCATGCAATATTACCAGGAAATTGTTGGAAACACAATATAAACAATATTTATTGTGAATTGTGAACACTATTGGTAATGCCCCATGAAAAAAATATAAAATTTGTTAAAGATACAAATTCCAGATTAAAGATATCATAATAAACCATATCATAAACGATGTACTTACACAATAATGAGATGCCGTTATTGAAATATCTAAAGTGAGTAGATAACTAAATAGTGTCCAATAAACATAAGACATCTATCATGCCCAAGAGACATTAAGCATTCATTAGTAGTGATAAATCAAACGGAGACTGTCAATTTAGTCATTTCATTCATACTAAGACAAGCATATCTCATTTCCATCGCAATCTTTATAACAGCATATCCATTACTCTGCTATGGCTACGTCATATGGGTTCAGGGCAGTGTTTCGAACCAGTATTTCAACCTCGAGGGAAAGCTTTGGTTTGAAATACAGAGATGGGCGCCTCCTATATGCTTACCTTCATCAACTTTTACCTGCTGGAGCTGCTCCCCAGATTTGACTCCCCGAGTCCTCTGCACTGTGCGAGTCTCTGTTCCCTTCACTCGGAGTGTCAGTCTGTCTTCTATCAGCCGGCAAACATGGCGTGTGTTCCGGTCCGACAAGTGTACGAGACCACAGCGAGCCTAAGAAGACAATCTGGTTGGCAGTACTTTGTCAATAAAGGTGTGGAAAGTATTCATCTTTCTATTAAACAATTTATATATAAATATTTTTTGCAAGGACTTGTACACTTCTTGGAAGTATTACATTCAAGGTGGTCCATCAAAGTTGTCGTATTTTGAATTACTCATAAATTGAAAAAGGTTTAATATGATACTATGTATGGATTGAAACAAAGTTTAATATTTGGTTTACAGTTCTATGTCAGGCTGATTGTTTGTGATATGTGCCTTGAATGTTTATACAGCTGTCAGAACTACTTTGAAAGTTTAGATGGGATTGCTTCAGTTTCAAAAAGGAATCATAACTTTCATTTACAATGCTAATGGGCTTTTGACAATGCATCAAAAAGATTCAAGTAAATATGATTGTTTTAAATTACCATTTACTACTAAAGTGAAAGTACGTCCGTATGTAAATCTTTCGTTAGGGGGTTTCGAACATAAATATACTCATGCCAATAAAGTTTGTCACCCCCTCCTCAAACTCACAAAGCGGACTGGAAATGTAATAATAGAAAAGTGCTCTAAGAGAGCAACAATTTAATTGCAGTATAAGTACGAATACATGGACATGATATTCAAGTAAATCCAGTTAGGAATTCATTAATTTTCAAATTAATAATTCAAATTGGGTAAATACCAAGGTGCAATGTAAACAGTTTTGAGCTGCTTGTGTCTTTACAACACCAAGCAGGCAGTGTCAATTTATTATCAGAATTACTTATTGTAACACTTGCGCAAGTTCAATAACGAGTGGCGCTTTTGGCAGGCCAGGGAAGTTTGTTTACACCTTGTCTTGTGAAATCATCAAATGCCCGAGCACGATGAGGGTGTGCATTGTCGTCTTGTAGCAAGAAATTATTGCCATACACATGACGAGCATGTGGCAGGCAGGTTTGCTCAAGAACACGTCGGTAGGTCCGCTGATTGACGTTTTCCCGCCGGACGAGTAGGTTAGTTATACCATTATAGTGGATTCCTCCCCAAACAAGAACAGGACCGCCTCCTCCCTGAACAAAAGCCTCCACGCAGTCATCCATGAACCTTTCCCCTTTAAGTCGACGCACCCACAAACGCCCATCGATCCTGTGCAGCAAAAAACGGGATTCTTCAGTGAATGTTGAACTCTGATGTTCCTGTGCTGAGTGGCCCATTGAATACGTAACCGACTGTGTACTGCAGTCAGGAATGGTCAACGCAGAGGTCTTCTAGCCCTGTAGCCTCCTTCAAGCAGTCTATTGTTCACTGTTTGACGGCTAAGTCTGACGTTAGTATTGCGACCCCATCTGTCTGGGAGTGACGTCAAAGATAAACGGCGGTTCCGACGTACTAAACGGTATAGTACACAGTCATCTCGCAGCGATGTTTTCCGAGGACGACTTGTAGGATTTGTTGAGGCCAATGTCTGCTGTGTGCGATGTAGTTTTTGGATTCTCTGAACAGTTCTTTTACTAACATGGAGCTGACCACTTATGGCGTTATTTGTTGCGCCAGCTCGACTCATTCCAGTAATTTGGTTCCGAATTGCAGTGGACGTTGGCTTTGGCATTGTGCAGACATTAACTTTTAGCGCTAAGAGCGGACGACATATAGATTGTGGTCGTGCAAAGACACATTGAAATTTCAATGCACTTCGTATGTTTCTTAGCACGCGTAGGTTATGCTGAATTAAAAGCACGTGCTTTGCATTTTACCCCGTTCACAAGTTGCATTCGGGTGAATATTTGAATCTCTATGAACACAAAAAGCTTTTTACCAATTTTAAGGCATTTTTCGAAAATTGAGGAGGGGGTGACAAACTTTATTAGCATGAGTATATTAATAAGTGGAGACGGTATTTGTTTGCGAGAAGGAAACCCAGGCTGAACAGTATGAACTCGAGGTCGTCAACCAATCATAATCAGTATACAACGACATGTTACAATTACTAAAAACGCCTAAAAGTCAAGAGTGAAATGGGGCCAGACTCGATAATTATATGGGCCTAGTCCCATTTCAAAATATTGACTCTACCGAGATTCGAATTCTATCTGTCTAGGCTATCATCTCCACAGTCAATCTCCTAGCTTTTAGATGACAGTACAAAATGAAAGACCTTCAGTGTTCAAACCATTTGCTCTTTTGGACGTTGTAGTCTGTATATTAATACTAACAGATATATTAATATATGAAAAGTAATTGTACTATGTAAATCTATCTTCCAGATAACTATTCAGGTTTTAAGGTGATCTTACATACATATAATGAGAGCGCCATCTATGACTGGCGTCTTCAAGAGTGGTCTACCTTCAAAACCAAACTTCCGGAATATATCGTAGACTTCTCCTTCGACGGAGGAGATGGCCTCTATTTATGTTTTCGGAGAACAATTGACCTGGTGTCTCTGAAAACAGGAAATATGATTGAGCTTGGTCGGTGGGCTTCTAGTAAGTATGTTCAAGTAATAAAAGACCTAACCTTTGATTCCCGTTAAATGTCTTAATCCGTTTTTCTAAGAAAATATCAAAGCTTTGTAGCTTCGTATTGTTTATAACTGTTTTAAGAGAAGCTCATTTTGTGGATTTGTGTAGATCTCATTGTTTTAAAGCGAAAATAACAATTGTAACTTTGATGTTGTGAACAATACGAGAAAAAGTTTTAATAATAAATAATGTTAACTGTTTGTGATTTTATTTCATTTTCACTATCATTAATAACATTTTCGCTAATGGAAAGTAGTCTATTCAAGAATTGCATATATCCATTAAATCATAATTTTTAATTTATTGAAATGACTAAGCTTGTCCTTTTCTTCTCATTCCTATACATGAATAACCGGTTTTTTTTCTAGATTTCGTCATAAGGTACCAAAGATCAATATCAATTTGAAAACGACATTGGTGTGCGAAAATATTAACGAACACTCACATGATATGAATCATTATATTTTTGGATAAGTCCAGTCGTTACAACACGTGGGCACTAAAGAACTAAACTAGAAAGTATAGGTTAACTTCCAATGCTCATAACATAAAAACAAAAGATGATATTTCAATATCGTGAAGATGATTGTATAGCACAATCAAATGACAATAATGAACACATACAGATTTCATTTGATCACCCCAGTAATTTTCTGCAATCTCATTTAAAAAAACAGGGGGTCAAATTTCAATGATTTCTAGGGACTCTAGCATCAACAGTGAGACCACAAACATTCTCTGATGTTGTCAAAACGTGTGTGACGTCCTGCCACGTCATTACAGGCACGGACACGTCTCCTCATCGACGTTGTTAAACGTCGGATGACGGTGTCAGGTATGCGTTGCCACTCTTCTCTAAGGGCATGAACCAGCTCTTGTTTGTTTTGTGGGGCGAGTCTACGGCCCCTTACCTGCCTGTTCAAATGATCCCATAGGTGTTTAATGAGATTAAGTTGGGAGAACGGGCAGGCGACTACAGAACATGGACGTTGTTCTGTTGTCGGACATTGACTGTTCTAATGCCTTGTGGGGTCTGGCGTTAAAATGCGGATATACGATTCCCTGTGCCTGTGCTTGTATGAAAGGGAACGCAACTGGTTAAAGAACTTGATGAATGTAATGATGGTTTTCAAATTTCCATTTATAACAACCAGTTGCATTTTAACGTCACCACAGATATCGGCCCACAAAACCATCACCGTAAGCATGGACATTTTGGACACATTTAGTCTCCAAACGCTCACCACGGCGCCTGTACACCCTTTGTCTTCCATCGTTATGATTCAGGCAGAAGCGAATTTATTCTGTGAATAAGACTCATCTCGAGTTCCGGGCTTGCCATCTGAAAACTCGCGACACCCATTGAAGTCGACGACGCTTATGTTAAGGGGTCAAGTCTACGCCACGGAAGGGGCGATAAGCCTGAATCCCTGCTACACGTAATCTCCTGGACCATGTACGTCTACTAACACGATGACCAAGAGCCGTTTGCGCTGTTTCCGTTGCCGTTACAAATCTGTTCCTCAGATTAATGGTCCGGATGTAATGATGAGTAGTAACACGTGGTCTTCCACTTCGGGGTCTGTGCTGGGTCCGACCAGTCTGTCTGTGACGTTGCATAAGCCTTGTCACAGTCAGTGGCGTGCAATGGAACGTTCGAGCAATATGAACGTGTGTGGCTCCCATTTCGGCCATCCCAAAGGCTCTCTCTCGTTGTTCCTGGGTCAACTTTGCCATTCCTTTTGTCTTTTTCAACTGCTATGATATAACAGTATCCAGAAAATCGACTTAATCATATTTTATGCTCTTAATTTTCATGCAATTGGTATTAAACGGAATTCACGATTTTTCCGGTTTCTCAAAACTACAGCAACACAAGTTGCGTTTCTGCGATATGCATCATGCCTTTGAAGGCATGCCATCATTTCATGTATCACTAACATTTGGTATGATCAAAAGTTTTAAATTAATATCAATGTGAAGGACCTATACTTTCTTTTGCCTGGGAGTTTATTTTATACAATTATTTCATCTTGGAAATGGTTATTAAAACTATGTTTTCAAAGGTCATTAACATATGTTTCCAGGTTTCTTTTTCCTCGGTTTACCTAGTTTTTCCTAGTTTTGCACAGTTTGCACATCTAAGGGTCTTGATAGTGAATTTTTGTATTAATGCCATAATTAGTATGTTGAATAAAAATAAGGAATAGTGTGAACCCCACCTACGAAGTGATGTGGAAATGAAGTACCCTCCCTGTCCATCCATCCGTCCATTCATTGAATCTTTTTTCGTGGACACTTTTCATATTTTTATCATGCAATCACTGGACTGTTTCTTTGATAATTACGAAAAAGTAGATCATATTTTTCTTAATTGACATATTTTGGTATTAAATCAAAATTCTTCAAAAGTCTTTTTCTTTACTTTTATTAACGAATTCTAGGATGATTAAATGATAAAAAATTTCCCTTTAGAAGAAAATTATCGTTAATGATCTAATTGGCATACATATAGCCAAATTTCCGACTTCTTTGTCTGCATAGTATATCTTCCAGAACCTTTTGTCAGTAACTCGTGATATGTAACATCTGCATGCACTGCAAACAAATTAGATTTAAGAAGTTCTACAAAATCTATAGTTATATTTTTAAAATGGTTACAAAACTTAATTTTTACATTCATGTAGCTGTTTAAATTATTTAAATTAAATCTTTATCATTTCCACATTCTTGTAGCTGAATACATTTACACCATCGCCGTCGACCTCAAGAGTCAGTATTTGTTCTACGTAACCCTAGTGAACTACCACGAGTTGAACAGGATGAAGCCACGTGACAGGAATTCGAGCATATCCATCCATACATCCATTAAGTCGTCCATACTATGGCTGACACTGGATCGAGACAAAAGGTTGGTATCATATGGTGATACATGTGATCCTAGCTCCTGCTTAGAAGAAGTAGTTCAGAGTTTGAGGGTCAAAGATGGGAGAGTAAGAAGTGGGGCTATAGCAAAGATGTACCTGACAGTGCCTTAAAGTGGCACAGACTTTTTAAAAAATCATTTTTCATGTTGCTTTAGTCAGAATACCTGCCAAAATAGCTTATCATCTGAGTTAATTTAAAATCGCCTCCCTAAAATTGCATCTTTTACCCTATAATGACAAAATTATGATCATTTCTTGTTTTCAAAAATAATCGAAAAACGGCTCTATAGATGTTAAAAAGTCGAAATTCTGTGTCTCCTTTACATGTTTATTAGTTTAAAGACGTACATAGCAATATTTACCTATGTCTGTCTTTATGTCTGCTGAAAATAAGTTTCAAAATTCCGTTTGAGTAATTTGCGCGCACCACTGTCCGGTTTTCGATCACAAATCAGTAATCACAACTTTAACTTATATAGTCATTATTCTGAACTAATAAGCATACGCTTCTGATTTTCTAAAACAGTCATCTCTTCATGATAGAGTAACATTATTTTAAGTCAGATTTGCACAATAGACATTAGTCCGCCGGAAATAATTGACACCAACAACATACTCTATGCTGTTTAATTTCCTTGAGGAGGATCCAAGAACAAAAATGAACAAGAATATTGGTGTCCGTTCAGTTGTTTTTGCGGACCAAATTTCTGTTTTGCTGATGTAGCAGATTGACGGTATCGTGATCTTTAAGTATGTTTTCCTATATAACTAGGATAGTGTTTGCAACGGGGAAACGAAAGACAGAATACCGGGCCGTTTCCATGAAGTATGATGGATCAGAAGCTGAAGACTTTGCTTTGTCTACAGAAAGGATTAAAGATATCGTCTTTGACAAGCAAGGTGAAGAACAGCGACTGTGGATATAAAATGAAATATATTTATAGGTTGATCTTACGTATTAAATTTTTCAACAAATTGAATTATATCAAATCAAGTTTACAAGGAAAACCCTCGTAAGGTATCAATGGGCATTAGAGGTTGTATATAAGTTGTAAGTCTTTAGACGGAATGAAGCTATGTTGCAGTGTTAGAGGGTTATAATGTTTCACTCGGTTACATTTCCATTACAATAATAAATTCGTAAAAACGATACTTAATGATATTCCTTCCTTCTGCCGTCTATATCATGTCAGTTGTTGTGAATGGTCAAAAGCGAGTAGATACGTATCACGCACAAAAAGAGAGATTTAGAATCATTTGTCAATCTTTTCCAGATAATGCTTTGGTGTTTACGACACCTTCAGTAGTTTACTCGTACAAACTAACTACAAAGAAGAAGGTCAAGGTTTCCTCTGGTGTGTCATCACCCAAACAGATCGACATATTCGGGGACTTTATACTCATTGTAAACGAGACTAAAACTCATTCAAGGTAACTGTCTAACACAAATACCATCAGATTTCTGTTTTCTGTCATGCTGACAAATCATAGGTGACAAATCGCATTGATATTAGAAATACGTCACTGCATGTAGCACAGAGAAGTTTGTACCATTGTAATCAAAGTTTAAGAGGAATACCTAACTTGATCCTTCTAATAATCAACTTAAACATCAAGTTTACAGAATCATTGATTTGATTTACCATCGGAAGTAATATTCTCACAGGTAGAATTTGAAAAATAACTTGTTATTGTCATATTGAAGTTTATTTTATGAAAGTTGAAACCAATCGGTGTGTGACCGTTTTTCTTGCTTCCATAATCGTCAATGACTAAATTTATTAACCGATAATGTGAGTTGAATGAAAGAGATTAGCCTACTCAAGTTGTCCCTTTCAATACCATTTTAAACGAGGAGTCACTTTCTGGTCTCCAGCAAGAGAAAGCAAGCGATTTCCAATTGTGATCTCAATACCTACACGATCACATGCGTCAGTCATAAGTTCAAATTTTACCTTTTATCTATCTTAAGGAAAAATGCCGATCTCACTATTTGTTATGCTTACGAGTGTAAAACCATTAATAAAATGTGTAAAAATATGCTTTGAAAAAATATTGTTCAATAAAAGTAATAATTCACTGTAACGGATAGTCATATCAAAACATTTTGTTGAAACTTCTGTTTATACAAGTATGTTATTGGTAAATGATTATAAAATAACCCATTTGAAACATGGTACTGTGGATATCAGTTTTGTAGGTTGCATTTTACAACTAGATAACTGAGTTCACACTCGGTAAAATAAAACATGAATGAGAAGTGAAGCCATTTATTGGCGCTATGAGCTTGAAAAGTCTTGCTACGGCATTACAAGGCTTTGTTGATTAGTCTAATCATAGTTCATAAGTTCATGTGTGGATATCCTATCTATACATATTTTTTGTTTGTTTTTTTGTTGTTTTTTTTTTTGGTACATATACAAGAAATCATACATCAATTTTTACATAGTCTTGGGTAAGAAATACATAGTTGTGGATGGTACATTTTGACAGAAATTGGTACATGATATAAATGATAAAGGAGGTATCAGCATTGCCGTTGTTGGTTACAAATGAAACTAAACGTTAACGAATCCTAAGCTGCAGTGGAAAAAGGATGTCATTACAAAATAGAACAAACAAATCTTTAATCATTTTGGAAGAGCAGATGACAAATCGACCAGAATTTCGTAAATTTCGAATAATTACAAGTTGAGTATGTGTTGTATTTGTCGATGTTGTATGCGTTTTTGATGTCTTGTTCAATTCTACTAAAAGTTGGTTTCATCTCGATATTCTTAGATTTAAATATGTTATATTTCACAATAGTTATGATCATATTCAGTATTCTATTTCTTTTTTCCGGATATCCGAAACATATAATTCTTTTTGATAGTTCTATCTTAGAACTTGTAACATCTTCTAACCATTTTTTGAGTTTATTCCAAATCTCAACTACATATTGGCAATCGTAAAACAGATGGATTATAGTTTGGCTTATTTTTGTACATAAATTACATGTATTTGTATCTTTACATATTGTTTACTTTTATAAGGTTGTAAAATTAGTGAAAGTACAGCGCCTTTTTTCTCTCTAAGATGTTTACTTTTTGTTAAAATTGAGCAAGAAAAATTCAGAGTAAACTGTAAAAACTATAAACTATAATGACACGGAGAATGGTCATAAATAAGTAGTTCAACACACTGCTAAAAATTTCATTTGGCGAGTAGGCGTTACAAGAAGGTATTTAGCGCCGTTAATGCTATAAAAAGCCATGCTCGAGGATATCTCATCTGTGAAGAATAGACATATCTTGATACGTTGTCTTTATCATGATCCGTATCGTTAATTTAAAAATTGTTTATCTTGTTCAAAGATAAAGAGGTTTATCACATAAGTCATTCTTTCTAATTCTTTTGGTATAAAAAAATGATGTGAACAAAATGATTTCTTTACAAGTATCGACTCCTTTTCGCAGGGTTCTGTTATGAGATACCGTGACACGTAGACATATGTATCGTGGCATGTATCGTCACAACTCTAACAATACCGTTTTATTGCAATCTTTAATGTCTTAGCTCGCTGTAGACCATACCATTCGTTCATACAACTCCTTCAAAGTGACCGGTTTTACACCGAAACATTTTAACATTTCCTCTCTATATATCCACTTCTTAAAAGTATCCCTAATGTATATATTACTTTCAATAATGTGACGTTATGCCTTTTCTGATTATAAGACAAAGCAATTTGAGTTTTGTTTTCGGAGTTTTATATTTCAATAGAGATTGTTATTGTATAATGTCATCCCTTCTGATCAATACTATATTTTTCAGTTTGGTTGTCTTATCACGGATGGGCAAGGTGTTATATGACTTAAAGAACCCGAATAGGTGTGACAACTATCAAAGTGACTGGCCCTCCCGGATAAAGGTCATCTATTGAAAATCTACACATTTACTGAACCTGAAATGATTGATATACTATAGATGTTGTTGTTCATGTTTCACGAAATCGACTGTAACCAAATGCCCGGGCCTCCGAGGCACGGTTTATTTTCATTCACGACTAGGGAATAAAAAGATGTAAGTTTTCTACCTTCATTTACCGTTATGTGAGTGAATTAAAAATAAAAAATAACATGCATTTGATATGAAAATAGAAGTTGTTGTCATTTCTTTAAACAAATATTTTTATGTCCGCATAGCATGTCCATGGTCATCTATTTCATATTCCCAGGAACCCTTGCATTGCAACAAGGAAAGCAAGTACCTACAAGTCGTTAAGTCGTGGATGTGATAGAGCCGATACGCCTGTCTTCTATTGTCAGTTTTATGATACAATAGTTCAATTACTGGTTGGATATCACTCGTGCTGGCAATCCTGAAAAAAGATCCATATCGATTATCTCCAAGTCATAAACAGTGCTTCCTAACATTAATATCATCTGGAGATAAAACGCTAAGATTGAATATATTATATATAAGAACATAAGAGTTGTCAGATACATATAAAAGAGCTTATCGATTCAAATGAGAAATAATATACCGTCACTTCTGTTTACGAAAACACTGCCATAACAAATTTAATAAATCAATTATTCATTATTAGTTTCTTTAATTAAAGAATATTGATAATTTAAACGTTTCTGACTGAATGATAAATAGAGGTCACTATAATACAAACTTAACTCTCGCAGACAATAGCAATAATTCTTAAGATTGAATAACAACTACAAAGGATATTTACATTACATCTCCTTCAATTGACCGATTAATGCTTATGGCGAACACTAAATTAGATATAGATAACTTTAATAATTAAGTAGTTTGCTGTTGGTATAGTTCCCTTGAGTTTGTTTCCTATCACATTGTCAGGTCGTTACCTTGGTAACTAACAAATAAAGAGTCTTTGACTCTATACATTATTAATAATTAATCTATCAATCTAAGTTGCTTGATATGGTCAAAAAAGTGTACGCAATGCATTAATATTTTTGGCAATAGAATTTGACTGTTACGTGTTCTTAAACTTTGGCACTCTTACAAGCCCTTTTGTCGCATCATACCTTACCAGTATCGCAGTATTGCTTTTTAAAACTGATCTCTTGTTATTTTAAATGCGTTTGTCTTTATCCTACCTTTTTAGCAGACATGGTTTGGAATTTGATTCTAACACTAAAATGCATAACATTCCGCTCACAATCCATTCTGTATGGTCATTTGATGTAAATGGAAACGTTTCTGAGACTAAAGTTAAAAATTGTGTACAATAAACGTCAAAGTGAGGTATTTTGTGAGAAAATACAACTATCAAAGATGTTAAAGGAAATGTTATTTGACCATTTTCATTGAGATTATTTCCAAATAGAGGAGGGCTGTACATGGTTATTATGATATATATACTAAGAGTGAGCGGTATTGCAATACAGAAACAACATGATACATGTTTTCTCTCTCTCCCTCTCTCTCTCTCTCTCTCTCTCTCTCTCTCTCTCTCTCTCTCTCTCTCTCTCTCTCTCTCTCTCTCTCTCTCTCTCAACACTCTGATACAGACAAACAATGATCAAGCCGTCGACTACGTCACAGTTCCTAACGGAATATTTGCATTGACTCTTCAGGTTAACCAACTGAGGGATTACTACATTTTCAATTCATCAAGTTTCGAGCCGCTCAAGAGGTGAATCTATTCTGTATTTCAAGACAAATAGTAACAAACAGTACCCTTAATGTACCTTCTGTAGTCATTGGCAACATGTAGAACATTGAATCGCTTCTATAAAGTGTGTAAAGAAGGTAACAGAGATGATAGTCTGACCACAGATACTAGAAAGTTTGAAAGCGTCAGAATAGTAGAAAGAGGGACAAGGTAAAGAAACTGTGAGAACAAGAGAGGAGAAGTTCGGGTGTAAGTACTGATGGTTTGTTTTTCGATTTAATCTCAGAGCACTTACCTGTCAGAGTAGTGAAGAAATGAAAGGTTAAATGATAAAGTGATGGTTCTGAAAATTGGAATGATCTTCTTCCATATCTTCTTTGATATCGGCATTTTGATGACAACTGCCTGTGCCTTTCTTATAAAAAGAAACGAAAACAACCGGAGAACGAAAACAACCGGAGGTTGTTCCAGCAATTCCCACTTTTTGTCTCACGAGTCTGATGAAGCTTCTTCTGTTTCTACGCGTCCAACGCAGAACTAATTATCCATTTTCCCTTTAGCTGCTCTTTTTTGGGAACAAAACTTAAACTGGTCTATAATTCTTAAGAACATTTGTACCTTGCATTTTATTCCTCATTTTTATAACTTATTAAATTGGCAAGTTCAAGGTCATCGGTATCATCGGACCAAGTATTTTTCTCACGCATTCTGGCAAAGAATAAAGGAATGTGTACAATTCTCTTGGCTTTCTCTAAAGTTTGGAAATCTTCTCTCTGCAGAACTGACGCTGACATGGTCGTATAAAAAGCGTACCCTAGCTATTTCTGTCTTGATTAAAAACTTTGGCGATAGAGTTCCTGCCTGCTGGATGGCCATTTCCTCTGTGCTCTGCACCTCTCCCTCTTTGTCTGTTGTAGGTTGTCATCATACCACTCGCACTCTGGGCTTTGGACATATGTTCTTTCTTTCATCGGGGCATGTTTTTAAGTATGTCTTGAGGCGGCTGTAGTACAGATCTGTTAGTTAATCCGCATTGATGTATCTTTGTTGATTAGTATCGAGTCATTCATTTACTGTTGTAGTACATTTCTATCGAATGTCTTTATACATCTTGTCATCTTTGTATTGACTATTGTTTTCATGTTAAACGCTATTGAAACACATAAATGGTCAGAAATCTGATTATCATTAACTCTGGTTTCACCAATAAGATCTTCGTAATCCCAGGAACCACTAGCCAGTAAAGAATGTGACTCGACTTGTAGGTAGGCACTTGAAAAGTTGTTTCAGTATATGACAGTTCAGTGATGATTTGATTTTCTTCACCTCCGTAGTTTCCATTGTCCCCGTACACAATGAAATCATCAGTATTGACGGTCTCAATCTTTGTCTTGTGAGACGTCTTCACTAGATTAGAGTTCTCCATAGAAATATGTATGCGAGAGGTTGTTCATGTTGGAAGAGGTGGTTATGTTGTATGAAGCTTTTTTTGCACGGATATGTCCAAAAGACTTGAAATCCATTTTGTTCTTGTTAACCTTAGAACAGAGAGTTTCCCTATACAACACACACCTCCACCTCTTCCATTCATATCAGTAGCCTGTTCACGTTTCAAGGGGTCAAAATTGAAAAAAGGTCAAGTCTTCATTCTTTACTGTTTCACTCTGATAAATGATTCACAGCATTACGATAAAATATTTATTGTCTTTTAGCACACACTTGCAATAGATTTTTCTTATTAATTCTTTATGGAATATTTTATTCTTAAGTAATGTAAGTTGGAATTTAAAAAATCTTATCCCTTCTGTCTATTGCTTTTTTCCCCAGTTAAAATGCTAGCTCAAATGCCATGATGATCCCTTGATAAAGAATTAAAATTTCAAATATAGACAAAGGGGGAAGGGGATGGGGGGTCAACCAGACCTGAATGTAGACAAAAAGGGTATCTACTCTAACATTGCTTCACCTCAAATAACAAATCACTTACCATGACAATTTTCTAAATCTAATATATATATGTAATATGTTCATGACATCAACATGGTTTAAACATATTTTTATTTCATTAAATGAAATAAGGATTGGTGAACAACATCAACATAAATAGGCAGGTAACTGGACGTAATGGACCGAAACTCTGCAATTTACTTTAACATTAAAAAGACAAACAATTTCATATTCAGCTGTGTTTTATTGAGTTATTACGATACACATCAAGTGTTACCATAGAAATTTTAATGAGAACTAAAGACAAACATTTCAAACTACACAATAAACTATTTAACACAACACATTTGGCAATAACCACTACAATGCAATAATTTGATTTATTCCATAAATGATCTAAACATATATTTTACATATATTTCCCAATAATTCTGTCTACCATTTAAGAACAATCTTAGTTAATTAAAACTCAAGAGGCTTTAAAAAACACACAGTTATTATAATAAATGATTAACAAATGTGCCAAATAGATTCTTGAAACATAACAAATACAGGTATAATTTTCATTCCAATTGTTTGAATAACTCTTCCTTTTAACAGATTCAACCAACAAAAAAAGATTTTTTCTCTCAGAATGTGTTACATTCTATGAAACACATCTCAACAATCATTTAAACTAATACAGGTTTAATTGCAAAAATCTACAGAAATTTTTGATAGGTCTTCTGCTTGAAAGTAGATGATCATAACATATGCCCAAAACATTTTGGAATGCATCGAAATTTTCATAAATGTAAAAGTTTCATAATAATGATTCATCAATTAATAATCGACTTTCCAGGTTGTTCTGCAAATGTTTTATAAACTAATTTCTGATTAACAAAAAACTACATAACACTCCCATGCTGCAAATATAAACAATAAGCTTTCTAAAAGCAGTTATCACACCCATTATTGTTGCAAAGTATCTTTATTTATATGCGAATATAATGCCACACATAACCTACAAGGAGATGCATGACCTTTTGCATGAGACAATTTTAACTCGAGGCCAGAGGCAGAATTTGAAATTTTAAAGTCAGTTTTGTTTTTTATTTCTAAGGGGGGGGGGGGGGGGGGACCTAGTTTTCTTAAATGCTAAAGGATGTAATAACAATGTAACTCCTTATACTACCAAATTCAGCGATTATTGGAGTAACATTCTGTGTAGAGTGTCATTATTTCACAAAAGGCATTCAATGAGTCAAATAAGTTTTGGCAGGTAGAAAATCTATTATACCCTTCTCACTACACATTTTGCTAGTCGCTCTGCAATCATGTCCCTGTTTCTATTTTGGTTTTAAAGAAAAACAACAAAGCAAAGAATCAGACTTTGTTTCTATCTAGATAATTCATCAAGGGAGAAAATGAATCATTTTCCAAGAATCTTAAGTAGTGATACCAGATATTGGAATTAATAGTTAAGATCATGCTTTCTTAAAAGAAATATGAGTCCAAACACTTGCAAGCAAATTTCGAATAACGGTAAGTTACATTGTTTTATAGAAATATTCTTCAAAACACAGATCATCAGATATAAATATATTTGAAAAGAAGGCTGAGCAAATGGAAAACAAACTTGCAAAATATACACAGGAATAGTGGGATTACACTCAAGATTATAACCTAGATGGGATAAGTATCAATATACATATATACACATATCACAGGCTATTTACAAAGAAAACAATTTTGATTCTATGGTTTTATGATTTTTCATCTATAATGTAGATTTAAAACAAAAAACATAATTATTATTATTATCAACAAATAAATGTTGAATAGCAGCGAGAATTTACCAACATGTCATGATGTAATAATGAACTGAATCTTAACATTTAACATGTCAAAAGACTTCTTTGCAGGTGTTAATACAAGCAAATACTAAGTGTTGAAATTTGTCAACAATTTAATTGGATTATGTTTTTGCAATTGAGCCAATTTCACATATTCACAACACCTTTCTCACAAAAAGCAGACATAATTTCCATAAATAATTCTATAATAAATGCTGCTAAGAGATCATCTAAATAGATACCATTTCCTTTGGAATCACAATTGTCTTTATATATGTCAAACAGTGAAAGATACCAAATTGTGTTTTATGTCAAAGTCTTATCTTTGACACATCCTAAATGTAGATACAATATATTGTTATGAGTTTTATAAACTTACCACTTTTTCCCACTTAAAACCCATGCTCTGTAACTTTGTAAGAAGAACTGCAGCAGGTCCATGACAAACAAAAGAAGTTCCATTGTCTCCCAACAGAGGTAGCTCCATCATAAATTCCTATACAACCTCTGTCTTAATTCGAAGGTTTCTCGGGGCATCAGGCAGTTTCCCCTACCAATATATTGGAACTTAAACTACCTGGCAATATTTCAGCCAATGAAAACACTGAATGCTGCGAAATGTATGAATAACATATTTGTTGTCATATAGGCCTGTGCAATGATGCAGTCGCAAAATGAGGTTTATGTGTTCTGTAATGACGACTCAAAGAGCAGTGAAAATTTAAATAAAGTTTAGTTTTTGTAAAGCTTCCGGAAGTAACGAAGGCAATTGGAATGATAACTTTTGAAACGGCGTCACTGATTGCACAATTAACTTTGATTGCATCCAATCAGCGTTCTGCTTTTCGTGCACAAGAAACCTTCGAATTAAGACAGAGGTTGTATAGAAATTTATGACGGAGCTACCTCTGTTGGGAGAGAATGAAGAAATTCATGCTTACTCTCAATCAAGGTTAGTCACTAATAATGAAAAATACAAGCTTTTGGTTTGTGTCCATATTTCTGTGTAATGAAACAATTTCAATTCTGCACAAAGCTTTGACTTCAAAGGAAAAACATTGCCAGAATAGTTTTCATATACATAAATAATTCAATCAGATTAAATGGAAGGGGAAAGAAAGTGTTTGCGTTCTTATTTCTGAAATAAAAAATAAAAGAAATGTTTCAAAGATCATTGCAATAACTTTGATTTCAAAGCCTTATTTCTGGACATTCGCAAATACTGTTAAAAGATGAGCTTAACTATTAAATCAGTCAGAATTCATGGAGAGGAGAGAGTTAATGGTGGCGTCCTTATTTCCACGATTTGCCTCAAAGACAGACTTGATAACCTCTTCTTCCATATTCGGGAACATGTCCTTGACCTGTTTCAGGTCCTCTTCAGTGTAGAGCGGTCCGCGGGGCTGGGCTGGGGGTACCTGTTGGGGGTACACCACTGCAGGCTGCATCCCCGGGTTAGCGCCAATTACTGTGAAGGAAGAAAACATAACAATAAGATTCCCACATAAGCCAAACATAATCAGAGTTGAAATTATCATGTGCGCACGTGTGTAAATACAACTTTTGTCCTTCAATTATTGTCATTTGCACAGTAAAATAATGTCACTAAAGAGACATTTGCAAGATATGATTGTTCAGATATGATTATTCATGATTAAATGATTTATTCCATATAAAAGGAGAAATGAAAAACAAAAAAGCTGAGTTGTGAGATATTTGGCGCATGGAATAAATTTATTTTGTACGTATAAAGTTATATTAATTGCGAAAAATTGTAACAAATATAATTTGCCCAAAACGTGCTTCAGTGCCTTTAAAGTAGGAAGCATCAGATGTCAAATGACATGACGTATGTGAGGCTTCAATAAATTTTTATCTTTTGATTGGTCAAAGCAGCAGAGCCTGAGTGTTAATCAGGATCTCAAACTTGCCTCAAGTGAAACTACACTGGAGACTTTCTAACTACACTCACCAACTGGCTGCACAGAGGGGTAGTACATGGGCATCATTGTGGGAACCATTGCCGGGGCCTGGTATGTCATGCCAAGAGAAGAGGGCGGCAAGTCTCCAACAGCCTGGAGAACATAAATATAATTTGTATGACAAGTAATGTCTGTATTGTGAAATATGGCTCGTATAGATGTTAAGGGCCATAGGACTTCATCATTTTATATTTCATACGAAATCATACAACATTTAAACAACAATAAAACCTTAACAAAACTTCAAAAGCAATATTCTTGTTTTGTGATAAAAAAAGAAAAGAAAACAGACCTCAATAAACTTTACTCATCTAGTTCTTTGATCCAAATGTTTCTTATTGATCAAAATAGCTTCAAGAATTATTTATCTTACTAACAATAACACAAAGTTCTTGCACAAGACATACCGTAAAGGTCATCACTAGGTTGATCATTCCTTCCTTCTCGTCTCCTTGGCGACCACTTAAAGGGAACCAATCGTCTGACGTGTCTCCGTTCATCACAGACGTTGGAACAGTAACATGCGCCCAAGCTATCCTGTCATCCATCGTGAAGGAGCGCTAATTGTCAACAATTGACAAGCATTAGAAATACTGTTTGAACCCATCAACAACTGCATCAATAACCAAGCTGACTTTAATTCAGTTTTCTGATTAACACACAGTTTATTTATACCAACAACAGCCAACAATTTTTTGCTGGAATATTCTGATAACTATTGAAATTGTTTTCAAAATATTGTAAGGTAAAATATAAACAACAAAGAATAGATCTTCCATTTCTGTTTCATGAAGTGCTGGTCGTCCTGTCTAAATAGGCCTGGTAAGGAAAACATCAGAGGATCTTCTTAAGGATGCAGTGTCAAGACCAACAGAAGTCAGTAGTAAGAAAAATGAAGGAGGTTTAATCTATCATCAACATATGGAGTTAGCCACAGGAGGAGCGAAATTTTTTTGCAAGTTTTTTGGGGTTTGACCTTCTTCACTGTTTTGGGGTTAAATCCCCTTCATAAGACAATGTTACATCCCCGTTATGAGACTCTTAGAGTCTGGTGAAGGGGATGTTGCCCACAGAACATGTCTCTACAACTCTAACTCAATGTGATCATGTGTGGTTAACATCCACCTCTTATTTGAGTTCCATTTATGCAATTATTAATCACTTGTACTGTTCACTTTATAAAGTCTCATCCAAAGCTCACTGCAGTCAATGGGCTTTTGGACTATAAGTATTGCATCTTTGTAATCTTACATAACAAAACACCTACCTCATCAAATATCTCAATATACATGGAATCCACACCAATAGGAAGGTAACTGCAAAACAATCCACAAATTCAAAACATACAGAAGATTGTTGATAAAACATTTTGATAAGACTTGGCATTTGTCATTCCAGTACTCAAAGAAGTATGAAATAGCCATTCCAAATCATACTTCTATTTATCTATGATTTGCTTAGTTTTAACTAATAAACATATAAAAACAAACATTTTCAATTTTTTTAAAAATATATTCAATGTCAAGTTGACAATTTTATGATAATTTGTAGATAATAATATGTGTATTAAAATGGTGCAACGGTTCATATCGAACGTGAGCTCAAGGGTTACTTATACTTTTTTCATTTATATCTAACATACATTTTACATTACATCACATAAAATAGTACAAATAGAAACTTTAACATGAAGTTTAAGTTAAAGTGTTGGATCTCTCAAATACTACTTACGTCTGAATTGTCTTGTTCCATCGTGGATTTTTGGCTCCATTGCAAGCAGTAGGAGTCTCAAACACAGTGTGTCCGACTCGGACTCGACAGTATGGGTCCATCTTTGTCAAACCATAGTTCTTTGCCAGTTTAGCCTGTAGATGACAAGCATATCATCTACACTTAAAATAATGAATCATCTCAAAAGAAATATTTGAAGGCCTGTTTGCATTAACCATAGAACAATACAGATGTCATGTTTTATTCTGCTAAGAAAGAAATACTCTAAATCCTACAAATCACAATGGAGGACATTTGAAGTGACCTGCATCAAAACAATCCTCTCCTCCCTTTTGCTAACTCAAAGGATACAAGACAATTGGTCTGTCTTTAATCATTGTTATCTCAATTTATCATGGAAACATAGTAGTAATAAATCTAAATCCTTTCAACAAATCGTACAGAGTGATGAAGATACAAGGCAATTGACCGAGATACTAGACAAATCATGACACATTAGAGATATAACCCAATTATTATCAATATGAGCTGTGATTCCAACAACTTAGTAGCTAGGGAATGATTTGTCATATCAATTCTAAATTCAAAGGGTAGAGGGTAGAGATGTGAACTCTGAACACTCAAAGTACCTGCACGAGAGTGACACTGAGTCTGCCAGCAATGTTAGCAGGCATGACTCCCACCCCGGCCTGCTGCTGGGCCTGCAGGACCTGAGCGATCCGCTCGTCCTCCATCTCTTGGCTCGTCTGCCCCGAGATCCGCAAGAAGTCGTTGGGCAGTTCCCCAACCATCACCTGAGGACAAAAAAGGTGGATAAACTTTAAATACAATGATCTTTCATCCTTCAACTATATTTTCAAAGTTCTCGAAGAAATAAAATAAGTTTAAGTCACAGTTGACATAATCATGGGTGTTTCAACAATTATTCGGTTAAGAGAATTTTTAATTCTGGGATTTTTTGCATTCCCCAGATACCAACTGATTGCTAAAACTGTAACTTCAGTTTCATTCTTTATCAAACATTTTTTTACCCTTAACCATATTTCATCAAACCTTGCTTAGACCTTGCTTAAGTGGTTATACATATGGTGTTTATCAATAGTCAAAATAAATCACAATGTTGTCAGATCAGATAGGAATCACAGTACCAACCTAGTCGACAGATGTTTCTATCAATCAAAGTTCAGATCATATATCTCACCATGAAAACAGGAAATGAACTAGGAGTCATTCAAATCCAGACAACAATCCATGTCATGAACACTACATGATATCCAGAATGCAATTATCATCTATAGGCATCTAGTAATCCTCAAATGTACAAACAATAAGAACTGAACATTAAGAGTCCTTATTACCATTGTGATTATTTTGACCTCCTACCATGTATAAGACAAATTATCATGATATTCATTTAAATCATATAAGATATTCCTCCAAAAATGAAAAATGGAACAGCACCTTTTTATGTATGAGGAAACCTGATTCACATCTGACATTTTCATGCTAACAAGTTACATATTTCCGAAAAAATTATTTAGTCATCATGGATTTGAAGCTAGGAAGTCAAAGCAAAGATGTCGACTAGGTTAAATATTACTTTACTTAAACAAAATTCTTTGACGTGTAAAAGAAACTTGAAAACATGCCCATTTTTTTAATTCGTTTGTCAATGACATAAAACAAAAAATAAGATAAATAGGACATCAGAAAATATTTTCATACAATATCAATTCTTTAGTCGTAATAAAATGTCAATCTTAAAGTATATCTTGGTAAAATTCATTTCATAAAAATCATCTCAAACTTTCATAATGTATTCAACATATTAAGCACCCTGTGGGTGCTAAGAAAATTGATAAGCGGGGGCGCTGATTGAAATTGCTTTCCATTAAAATCTCATGGTTAAAGAAACAAATATATTGGTAACTAATTCTACCACTTTAATATGTTCAAAATTGTTTAATATTTAGTTTGTCTTGCCAACATATGGAACAAAATAGAGCAATTGGTGCTGTAGCCCATCAGACTATCGTTACAAATGGTCATAGGGTCAACATTTGGGGCCACAAATTAAGTCACAAAATCTACAAATCATAATCCCTTATAATCAGCTAAGGAATCTGTACACAATTTTTGGGTTTTATCTTTTTAGGCGTTATTGCTTCTGGAGAAGAAGATGAAAAAGGCTTTTTGAGAGTTGTCTCTAGGGCCATTAATAGGGATCAGAGGATCAAGGTTTTATCTTTGCAGGCATTTTACCTCTAGAGAAGAAGATGAAAATTGATTTTAGAGTGTTGTTCCTAAGGGCCATTAACAGGGGTCAGAGGATCACCAAATCTACCAATTAAAAACATAAATGTGTTTTATATGTAGACTGAGCAACAATTACATGACTTCTTTTGTAAAGAAGAATTTAGGGTACCAGTGTCCGAGTTGAGTCTGACCCCTGAGTACTCGAGTCCTATTTTAAAAATTAACTTGGACAACCAGCTTCAGCAGATCTGGGTCTGTGGCTACTCATAACATAATGATATAAACCATGATTTAATACACTGTAGGCACTTGATACAGATATCTTAAACATATACAATGAAAATGTAGACATCGTACACATGAAAATATGCTCTGCAAAATACTGTAAAGAAGCATATTTTGAGAAGTATTTTACACAGACTTACTTTTCTAGCTGATCATAATTGGTGCAGATGAAATATATACACAACTATATGTCAAGATTGATAGTGACAGGTCTTCATCGACTAAATTTTTTTTTATTACAGTCACAATCAAAGGTGAGTCAAAAGATAGTCTGTGATTCTGAATGCGGAAATGAAAAGTATCTCTCTAGATTTGTGTTGTGCTTAATCGAATTTGACAATTTGCAGTTGACAACCACAAATTCTTTTGAACAGAGGAATTCTAAGATTCTATTTTACACGTAAAGAATGTGTGTATTTGAATTATTTACCTGATTCCGCCTGTTTGCTGAAGACGACATTTTCTCGATTAGTAGAAATGAAACTGTCATGTGACAGGGGAGGCCACTCTTGCTTTGATCACTGCGTACCACTAAAATAATAAGAAGAAAAAACACCATATATATGACGTATTATGTATATACACAACTTAACATTTTAGAGTTGTCAAAGTGTAACAAACTCAATGGATTTAAATGATATCTTTTATATTTAAAATCAAGAGTTTGACTGACTTTTGAATTTTGATAATGTGATTCTTTTACTCATTGTTTATGCCGTTCATTTAAAACAAATTTCAAAAATAAACCAAGATTGATTCCGTGACGTCTTAAACTTTTTTCATTGATAGAAACACATTTTCTTTGCATATTTATGCTAGTTTCAAATGTCTCTCAATGATCGACCTTTTTTGCGCTCACTCTCATTTGTTGCTTATTTTCACATTTGTAAATGCTTACTTGTTTATAACTTACATTCTCAAGTGTGTTTTTTGGTTTGTTCTTTTTCATATTTTTTATAGTTCGTCCATTTGTAGTTTACTTTCCATATGTGAATTCATATTTTCTCAGTTGTGACTTTCTTATCATTTGTTAACGGTTCTCATTTGTTACTTTTTTATCATTTGTGCATGTTTTGCATGTTCTATTCTTTCCTTCCTCATTTGTAAATGTTTTCTAATGAGAAGTTCAATTCTCATTCCGTTATATCATGCATGCTTTCCTTTGAGCGGATGCCTTTATCTGCGAGGTCCTTGTTCAACCATTTCGTTATAGTGAGAAGTAACTTAACCTTTGAAGAAATGAGTTTACGGGTAAAAGCTTGGTTTTCCGCCGGGGGAACCTTTGAACGCCATTTTTGTACTCATTCCAACTATAATTGAATGATTTCATCGGGCCAAGGACGTGTATAACCCTTGATCCGGCCAAATTAATACTGGTCGATCTTTTTAGGTGAGTCTTTGCCCTATGGTTAGACAGAAATGATCAGAAGCTTAAGATTAAATAGTTAAGAAGCAATTAAGATTTGATAACGACGGATGGGCATATGAGTTGGTGTCATATATATAAGGCCACCCATTGACAGAGGCCCATTGTTTAACCATCTGATATGCCTCACTGCTTCTGTACCTCTGAACAAAAGGTGCCTGCGTAATGAGAACCCCCCAAAGAGTATTATATGTTAGTATTATACATTGGTTTGATTAATGTCTTTCTTGCACGCATGTCAAATAACTTAAATACGTTAGATGAGCATGTGTAAAAGTAAGTTTTATACGGTACCATTGGCTAAATACATGTAAACGCGAGTTTCTCCAAGACAGAGTTCAGGATAGAGGCTAACCGCTCGTTCACGGTTAAATGCAAATATGATATGTCGGATAAGAGATATCAATCCGAATGTAATGTGATGCTTATACAGAATTACAACAATTTGTACTTACTGTTTTTTTGTTTCTTTATGATCTAATTTGTACAAGATATTTCACTATCTTACTTCCTCATTTGTGCACGGTTTTATTTGTAATTGACTTCGTCATTTGTATGCGTGTTTTCTTATTTGTAGTTTTCTTTATTTTTTTTATTTGTTACTTTCTTTAAAATTACTGCATTCTTTCTTAACTGTGTTCTACTTTCAGTTTGTTCATTGTTTTGTTGAATTTGATGAATTGTTGTTACCCCCGAGCTGTATTATAACGAAATCTTATACCTATAGCTAGTATTTGGTTGAGTCCCATTTCTGTATAGGTAGATAGGTCAGCACATGAACCTTGATGTCATCTAGCACGTTGTTTCAACCTGTAGGTAGATTAGGACTGCTGGCAATCGGAAGACACTTTTTTTTAGAATAGGTTACATGTCAATTAATTATTTCAGAAGTTGTTTACTTTCTCATTTCAAAAATGAACTTCAGACATGATAAATTGAAAGCACCTGCTTCAACTCGTGTCCTCAGCTTTGACTTCGATTTGTGTGTATATGCTTTAATACATGTTATTTGCGATGCTTTATTATCAAGTGCATTTAGTCTTTTATTCATACGGTTTTATTGCTAGTTCACGTTATCATGTAAATTGTTAACACATTTCTCACCCGTAGTCAACTTTCAACTTGTACACGCCTTCTCATTTGTGCCTTAATTTAATTCTCACTTTGATCTTGATTTCTCATTTGAGATGACATATTGTTTGTATTTTTTCTTTTGTGGCTTACTTATTAATGTGGTTTAATTTCCTTCTTGGGACTAAATTATCCATTATCTTTAACTTTCTCGTTCGTCATCACTTGTCATTCGATCGCATCACTTACTGATAAGATGAGCATTTACAAAGATTTAACTATCGATAGCCTTGAAATGTCCATACATTCCTCATGAAGTTCTGAGGTGGGATTTAAACTACGCCTTATGGTCATCAGGTCATTTAAAAAATTATATCTTCGAAGATTTGTCATGCTTATGTACCAAAACCATAAATAATTCGTACTTGGCAATTAAGACGATTCACTTATCCATTAGATCTCTCTTTTTTTACCTCAACTTTATATTCTTCAAGAAAATTGTCTAAGAACCTCAGTCACCTGTATTAATGAATATGAACTCAATGACTGTTCCTTGGGACGAATGGAGTCATAAAGCTGGCTGGAGATTTAATAACTTCCTTAAAATAAATAATGTGTTGAAGAGATTTTAAAGGATAATCAATTTGGTGCCTGTATCTAATCATGAAAACCTTTCCTTTTGAAATAAGATTTGAGGTAAATTTATTTTACCATGGCAAAGGGTTTCTCTCACATATCAGCCTGTCCTAAGATAATCCTTATTATCAATGTCCTCAACATAAACCTAGTAACTTAGGGTCCATTCAGTGCTTTATGAAAAGAAGATTATGTAACAATTTGAATGGAAAAGCCTGTCATGATGAAGAAAACACCATACTGTGACACTTCATCAAGCAGTTCTATCACTCTCAATCCTTTGGCTAGTTTTATTTCGTTCCTCCATTTTCATCCTAGCCAATCACATCTCCAAAAGTATTCAAACATAAGGTTGGAAAGAAGTTCTTTTGCACCTTGGTACAAAATGGTGACAGTTTGTACACAGGAATGTGGTTTCTCAGGGTTCACATTTTTCAGAAAATATAGAAGACACAAATCTATTTAAAGCACCAATAGTATTTATTATGTGAAATATATATGGCATGATAAATACATGTATCAATAACACTTAGCAATATTGCTTCTTGACTTAGAGGTTGTATGTATATGAATAAATAATGAATATACATTCTTTATACTCCAGGACAATTGCACTTTTACATCTATCCCTGCATTCACTGCTAACAATGGCTAACTGTTCTCATCCATGAATTATTTGAACCATTTCAACGGTTTACTGCCAACTCAAAGTATCTGTTCCTCTGCTATCCAAGAACAACAAACCAATCAAATGGCATTGTACAAGATGTTGGAAAGCTAATGTAAATCACTCAACCATCCAAAGAATCAGTTGTTAAAGACCTGGTCAATGAACAAATCACATAATGTAATTTGTGCAAATATTAACCATATGAATGGTTTCAAACTTGCAATATGAGTTAAGTGATAATGTGATTTTTAAAACTTAAAGATGAAGTTATTCAGCCATAAAGTTTATTTACAAAGTGTGCAATTATCCCAAGGGTTGGCTGAAATCACAAAAGGTGATAACAAAAGTAAATGACTATAAAAGATAGCAACATTGCAAGGCAACATTGGGTGAGTGATTCAAGTGGACCCTTCATGAGCTGTCAAAAAGCTTTAGAAATATCAATAACAAATGCATCCAGTATATTTACCACAAAGACATGCCAAACTGACAACAAAAGCTTTCATGATACACTAAAAAAACAATAAGACAACTCCATTTAATCAAATGTTTTCATGAAAGCTTTGCTTTTCTTACCATGCTGTGTCTATGATTTCCCCAGCAAGAAACTGGTAACTTTAATGATTCCTGTACCTAAATATAACATACTGTCATCAACATAACCACTGCTCAGCTCATGGATTTTCCAAGCTCTATTAATGCTAGGATAGATGTAATATAATATATGATACTGACATTAGAATATCTCGATACTATGAGAGTTTTGAAAAGCAAAGACCTTGATGCTAATATACAATTATTTTGCAGATAAAGAACAATGCTGGTTTGCTTGTTTACTAGAGTTTACTGCCTTCCCTTGTTAAAACACAGATTAGAAGGTTCAGTCAATATGGTGACTAGTTATCTTCGAAGATTAAAATACACTAGTCTATCATATAAATCATACATACATCACAGCTATGTTATCTATTTTATTGACAGAAGCATAAATATATATCACAAACAATAACATAAAATAAATACTCATAAATAGTATAATACAGTTTTGTAACAATTCTCAGTATCCTTGATAAATAATAATACATTATTAAATGCTTTCTATTAGTATCAAACTGTAATAACACAGTATATATGTACTTAATTGCACTCCAGGAGCAAGGTTATAGTTTTGAGACAGGTATGAGCATAAAAAGCTTAAATTCATGAGTTCCCATGTAATGAAAGTGCATTAAAAAAAAACTGTTTATCATAATAAATATTTGGAAAAAAACTAATTTTAATGATACTGTCATGGAATTTTCACAATTTTGATTTACCCTTGAAAGAAGTACCTTTTCATAATTATACATCATATAACCCTAAAACCTTTAACTGTTCAGTAATCAATGATATATTTCAAAATAGAAATGTGAAAAAGTCCCTGTCATGTAAATATATGCTCATAAATTTTCTTCTTTATTTAACGCAGGACCGCCTTTCATAAATCAAATTCACAAGTAGATAACTATCCTCAACATCACCATAAATAAAAGACTCGCAATCACCAGAGCATTGAAAAAGGATGGCCCTTGTTACAGGTATTTTTCACTTTGATTCCTCTGGAAGGAGGTGTGGGCCAATGTCTTGTATTTTGATGAATATCTTCCCTTCAAGGTTCCCATCAATAAGATAGGGGGATTCCTCTTGTGTAAGCTGCTCAAGATCGATCACATTATCCACCATAAGAGTTTGCGACTCCTTCCTGAACAGATGACTCGTGCTCTGGGAGAAGGCAACATATCGAACAGAGTTACGTTTGCCATACAGAACCAAAGTCATGTCGACCTTCATTGTTTTGTTTTCTGAGTGTTTCTTGCACAGTTTCAATGTCACCATGTCACTCTGACGGTTCATGTAGGTCCCATACAACGTTATGGTTGTGAAGAAGCCTTTAGGATAGAAGTATGCATTGAAGTCTGAACACAGCTTATTGCAGATCCTTGAGGAAGGCAGGTAGTGGCTAGGCACGTGACACTCAACAAGAACACGGCTGTCAATCTTACAGATGTTCTGGTAGTTCTCCAGCTTGAAGGGGAAGCAGAGTTTGTACTCTTTGCTGTAATAGTTCCGAAAGGCTTCCCTCTTCTCGTCCTTGCAATCAGGAACAAGGGAATGAAAGCGGTAGGCGTTGTTGATCTTCTCTGTGAATGATTCCTTGTACTCGTTGAAGAGCGGTGAAGACTCAACCTCCAGAAGATTCTGGGGCAGGATCATGGTGAACCTCAAGAGAGGCAGGACCTCCTTCAGATTCTCCTCCAGCGCATCCCGGTTCTCCTCACACGTCAGCCAATGCTCGACCTTCTTCCAAAGATGGAATTCGCTCTTGACAATCAGCTCAGAACTACTAAGGAATTCCTTTATTTCCTCTTTGGTCATCTCGGGCCAGTCAGGAGCATCCAAGATAACGTCAAAGTTAGAGAGGATGAAGCTTCTACAAGCCTCCTTAAGCTTGGACTGTTCCGTCATGTTGGCGTACTGATACCAGGTGAGAGTTCGGTTTGTGTCCGGGGACTCGACGATGTGTCGCAACATGTACTTGATACACGAGTCCTGCAGCAAGCTGATGCTGTACTTGTCAGCCAATAGCAAAACAGGGAGAACTGTTTCCGTGGATACCAGAACAGATCCACTATAAAGGTACCTTGAAATAGAAAGACATTTCACTAATGTTCATCATAAATAATGATAAACTGTTTGAGTGGCATTCTAAAAGTTGTCGGTATAAGGACAACAAGGAATTTTATGGATAATCAACTTCTTTATTGTACTGGTAGCAACATTTCATTTCATTGCTTGAAAACGGTATAAGAATCTATACCAAAACGTAGCTACCAGTACAATAAAGATGTTGATTATCCGTAAAATTCCTTGTTGTCCATAAATAATGATATTTGTACTGACCTATTTCTACAATTATATAATTTTTATGAAAACAAAGGACATTGAGTAAGAATGATTCTGACCTAAGGGTAAGAAAGTTTCAGACCCAAAATTTCTGTACTGCCTTCTCTTTGAGAAATAACCAAAAAAAAATAACTCTCTTGAAAATTTTTAGTCATTCACAAATAGTAATATTAAATCCATATAAAAATGAGTCAAGCACTGATGTGACTCACTTGAGGAAGGAGTGGAAGACAGCAGCACAGTTGGGGTCCTCGGTGAGCTCCACCTCCTTCTCCCTCGACTCACTCCACTGTCTCTGGCTCAGCATTGCCCTACAGTTAAATTGTCATAGCTTTATACTCTCTCTTACACAGTGTTTTTAAAAACTGATATTTAATATACTGTTCTGTTTGGCATATAAACACATCACATCTATGAAGTATTGCTATATTCGAGGCAGTGTTTCAGTTTTGTTTTCCTTAATGCCCCATGTCTTTTAACTGCTAATTGCAAAGACCACAATATAATCAATAATTACAGTTAATCTAAAGTATCAAACACATTGCTCAAACATTTCTCTGTTTGAATGCAGACTGGATGAGAATTGGCAAGTTCTTAATGTCTCTAAATGACCTTTTCATTGTTGTTTTATTTCATTTGTGTGTTATGTCCTCCATATAACTATGAGTACTCTTATTCAATTAGGGAATGAGATCTAGATTGATGTCAATCCATGGCCTAAGGACAAAACGCCTCAGAGCCACACACCAAAGCTATTTAAAAAATGTTTATGTTTATTGTATTTTGTAAATATGCTCATCACACATGCTGTCTGATAATGACATTAATTACCATATTATCAATATCATGGTAATTGATATGTAAAACATGTAACAGGATCAATGATTTCTTTCTGTGCTTACATAGTGGATAACCTCCTTGAGTTGATGTCTTGTATCTGGTACAACAATATTGTCATGATTATCATATCTTAGTTCCTAATTGGACTTTTGGTGATCTAAATTGATATAAAAATCCCTCCGTGTATTTACACAATTTGTAAAATGTGAAGAACATGCTTTATTGTTGTATTTTGAAGTTATGGAATAACTGTGCTACACTAGACTGTCCGAGTCACCTTCTCAATAACCCTCACTCTTTATTCACCAATGCACACCCGGTTACAATTGCATTAACTAACTAGCACCAACATTGAGAGATACTGCAATTTTATAACACTAAATTCATCATCAAAAAGCCAGGAGCCCGTTTCATGAAGAGCCCATTTCATGGAGCCCGTTCATGAAACGGGCTCCAAGTGTGCTTGTTTGCCACTTTAGGAAATGACTCCATTTTAGATTAGCAATTGCCTATAATGGCACAAAACTGTTCCATCAGTGATCCAACGCCTTTTGCACAAACCTTATCAAGTGCTTATAAGGTCCAGCTAGCTCATACTTATAACATTGTGTAAAAATTATTCAAGTCATAGGAAGGTATATCAAATACAGCCCAGATATTCCTCGATTGTAAATATCGGACTGAAAAAATCATAAACTTGTGGGCACAATCAATTCATGTCATGACTTTCAGTGAAATGATGATATCAATAATCAACTGAAGAATAACCATATGGTAGTTTTAATGTTAATACCCAACCTTTACAATAACGTATCTACTATCTTCATATTTTTGTCCGGTAATTATTGCTAGAGACAGAAAATGCCCTTACTCAAAGACATCACTGGCGGTTATGAGTATGAACCTATGAGCAAAGTAGCGATCTGGCCCGACCCGGATGACAATATCACTGAGGTGTTTGTTGTCATAGAGGGCGCTGAAGCGGGACACAAAGCCAGCCTCGTCTGTGATGGTTTCATGGGTCGGGTCGATCCTCTTCACTGCAGTCGCCTCCTCCTCCTCTGTGTGACGACGTTTAGCTGGTGGGCTCTCCATGGTGTCAGTGTCCTTGTCACGAGAAAAGGGCCATAGCATGTTGCCTGAAACAAGCCACAACATTTCTATCTTACAAACATAGTAGCCAAATCTTCATTTGTTTGTTTTGCAATTAAATACACCCAGGGCCTAGATTTTCAAAGCTCTCTTAGTGCTGAGATTATTGTAAGTACTATATACATTATCATTGGCTTAAGACAATCTTAGCACTAAGAGAGCTTCGAAAATATGGGTCCAGAAACTTTATAGTTGACACACAATGTCAAAAGGCATTTATAATAAATTTGATTTTCTTGAAACTAAAAACATGACAAGAAAAATTCAGAATGGATAATTCTTAATGAAAGCATCTAATAGTCTGGAAGAAAAATATCTCTTGTCAACCAACATGAGCCGACTAACCAACAAGTTTCCAAAATTACAATCACAAATCACGACTTCAATCAGTTTATTACTCTGTGGCCCTTTAACCAACTTTCCAAGCAAAACTAAACTTGCACAAGCCTCAGACACGATTAGACATCACTTGTTTAATGATGCACTCGAATTCCAGTAGCGATACCAAATCAGTGTAAACATTCTGAATGGCCAATTTCCAGGAATCACAATTCTCTAGCAGGTCATATCTAAGTGATAACACTGGAAATTAGACTATATATGCTAAATTTTACATGAAGGTTGAAATACATAGAATCAGCAATAAACCAATCAATCTCTGCACATTATGTCATCCAATACAAGTATGCATATGCAATAAAACCAATGAAATAAATTACCAATTTCTTTAAAAAAATCAAAGAGGAAGACCAGAGATTCTGTATTTCCACCAACACCAAAATAGTAGCAGACAATCATGCTGAAATGTCGGTCCTTCAAGGCGACTATCAACAAAAAGCCTTTCTCGTTTCCTCAAATTTAACGTGATATTCTGCTTGTGACAACATCAGCTGGCAACAGCTGGAATTAAATCATTTTCATAACATAATTAACTTTGAGACTAATAAAACTATATATTGCCAATAAATGAAATGAAAATAAAGGATGGCCTCATTTAAGTTATCAAATCATTATGAGGTCACCATGGGTTTGATATCTCTTTCATTCAAAAACATAACAATAACTTCTGTAGTTATGACGATGTATTGCATCAATTGAAAACCAGCCAAAATTTTAATTGTACTTGAGTAAAAAATTGTTAAAAAAGGTAGATTGGTGGTAACCGATATTCAACAAATTAAAGGTTGCATTGCACTAAAGGAAAGTGAATAAGTGATTTCACTGGGTTTGATCTAGGAGAGAAATTTTGGTTTAATGGCTTTTTCACAAAGTAGGCTTCCCTTGCAAGACTAAAGATACTCTGAAGAATTCTGCAAAAACTGTTTTACAAAATTCTTTTCAAAACCATCACTTTATCATAATCAATGGTTGTCTTTTTAATATGTTGAGTTTTGGTTTGAGCTTTCCAACAATTTGTTGTATGTCAAACATTTCTAGAATAATTTGATTGGGTTACATAAACATCCAACCAGAATAAGGTTTTGGTTCAAATTTTAAAAAAATTGGTTAGTTCACCAATATAAGTATTTTATAACAATTTAAAGATTAATAAAATTGTTGTAAAAGCAAATAATCACAACGAAATTTCAGTTTTTATTGTAACCTCAATTGATGAAGATTATCTTTTTCAACTGTCCTAGATTAAATTCCTTTTGGAAATAATTTCAAAGTTTTACACATATGTTTACAAATGCCCTACCTATCCTATCATGGTGAGGGTCGATTGTAGCAGTTGGGGTCCTTGCTTTTGATTGGTCATAATTTTATTACAATAAACAATAGAACCTGTACTGACACTTAGATAGAAAGCCAGAATGTCAGTGTACTATGTGGAAATGGTTTTTTGGACGCCTTAGATGAAAAGTAGAGAGAGTGAGGGAGTGAGTTGGGGTTTAACGCCGCTTTCAAGATGATTTCACTTACAACGCGGCAGCCAGTATTTTTGCAGGGAGAAAGCCCGCAACACCATTGTGGCTATGCATTGCGGTGAAACCTGTGAGCATCGGCTGGAACTAGCGAACCATGGGTGGTACTGCGCTGAAACTCAGTGCAGCATTGCACCCAAACCTGAGTGCGTGTAGAACTGTTTTCTACTGCAGTTAAAGTTGCTGAGCCCCTGGCGGGATTTGAACCACTGACCTCTTGATCGGAAGCCGAACGCGCTAACCACTGCGCTATCCTGAACCCGAGATGAAGTGAAGGAAAGTAATAATGATTAATGAAGTTCAGATCATTTCTTGTGAAATATTTAGACTGTTCAATATTGACTGGAAACTGGACAAAACTGGACAAACATATTCCATTAAATGAAATAGCCGAATGGAATATCCAAAGATAAAAAAGTACCTGCACTAAAGGCACATATTGTTAAAAAAACCTTGCCAGTGAGAAAGGATTGTAACGGGAAGCAAAATCGGAAACAGACAGTGAGACATCACATGCATCTACTGACAATAGTGATAATGATTATGTGATTTGTTCTGACTCAAGTGAGTCTGATAAGAGGGGGTTACATATTAGAGGACAGCCAGATTTGTATTATATCAGATCTGGAAGAAAAGTGAAGCAAAACCCTGTTCAATAGAGCCTGATTGGATGAGAGCTCTCAAAAACATGCAACCATTTCTCGATGAATGCAGAAAAAAAGTGCCAATCTTAAAGTGACTGCTGAGACCACAAATCCTGTCTGCTGTAAAGCAACAATGGAGATTGACATTTTGGACTGGACAGCTTTTTTGATATTCTTTTAGAACTACTGATACTTTTAATTTATCAACATTATTTAAAAAAAAAGTTAATTCAAGATCAGTCTGACATATTAACAAAATCTCAAAATGCAATTCGTTACTCACTTTAATTGTAGAATTATAAAATCAAATTTTACAAAACAGCTGATTTTCTTTGCTGTGGCACAGAATCCTACATTTCCTAAACTGAGAGTCAATGTTCACATTTAAAGAAATATTTCTATAAAAAAATTCTTGAATTAATTGTACCTTTAACTCTATTGGTCGATTCGAAAAAATTACCCTATGTTGAATGACAATGAATACCTGCAAATTAGCAAAGGCGAATCACCGCGAATTGATACAACATGTTCACTAGTGCCGGCCCGACTCAAGTTCTAATTTTCCAGTTTCTTAGAAAATTCGTGCCGTGCTCCGATTTGACAGTTGTCGTTGTCCTTTTTTGTATTGTGCCTACCGGTAAATATCACAAATACACTTTAATATGATCGATTTTTGAAGAACGAAAATATTTTCAACTGGCTTACTTAGTCCAAGTTTGCCGCAAAGTTTCAAGCGGCCGCCTTCTTTCGAATGCCGTTCCCATGGTATGACGTCACAAAGGCCAACCGTTTTGACGTCACAATGTTTGCGTCGCTGTCACAATGGTTGTGGGCTAGTTCAAGACTTTGGGTTTTACGAGATTTTTCTACGAGCTTTATAATTGTTGATTTCGATCTCAAATTAAACAAGTATGTTGTAAGGTTGCTGTTACGAATGACACTATTTGCTAATATAACAACGATGTTTGTAATGTAAACAATGCCGAGAATGCACATTAGTTAGACCTTATCTCATCTCTTACAGAAATGGAACAGTCACAAAGTCCTTTCAACACAAAAATAAGTACGCAAAAACAGAGTTCGCTCTTAAAGTTCTAATAACTAACGGTCATGTTACAATATCGATAAATAGTTGCGTTTGTAAAATTTCCGGGATTCATTGTTATTCAACGCCCGCAGATTTAAGCGTTTAAAACCCCGGCTAATGCCGTCGGTTTTAAACTAAATTTGCAGCTGTTGAATAACAATGAATCCCGGAAATTTTACAAACGCAACTATTTATCTTCTAATTGATACTAGTTATATCAACTTACAAACGCTATCAACTCCTAACTGCCCTCCTGGCTGATTTAGACAAGTCTCCAAAATTACGTTTGACTATTTGACGCGCGCCACTGTCCGGTTTTCGATCATATTAGTAATGTTATACCTTCATATTTTTACTGTAAAAAACCCAATAACCTTTAAAATGTGTCTTTTTGGTAACAGTCAATACTTCGCGATCAAATGACACCATTGATTAAATTTGGTATAATGACTCCAACAACTCACGAAGAGGCTCTTCAATTTGATTAGCCTTGGTCTGTAACAAAATGATTGCAGAAATCTAATTATTGTGTCAGTTTCTACTCAAAAGTGTGCAAAATTGGGTGTCTTTGAGTGGTCTCCGAGCCTCCATCAGTTTGCCCTAAATATATTCTCCATATGGTAAGGTCAGCTTGACATGTCAAAAAGACAATAAGCACAAAACACAGTGCGTTTGAAATCAAATAATTGGATTAAAATATAAATATAACAACAATATTTCTGCAATATTACGTAAAGAATATGATATAGCCCTAAAATCGCATAAATTCTCACCCATTTTGACAACTGGTTGATGATATAGCATCCATCACGGACACGCTTGATTGATTTTCACCTGAATTCACCTGAGCGTCTTCTTTTGTGTCAGTGGTGACCAATTTTGCTGAAAAATTCCGGGATGACATTTGATGATTTATTCATGAATAAATATTTACATTTTATCATCTTGAAACCAGTCAAACCAGATTTATCATTTTTCTTTCAAAACAATGACTCACTTTCTAGGCAAGTTTGGATGGATTCAACAGATGATAAAGTGTAGATATCTTAATGAAAATTCCCATTAACATCCTCACGCAAATCTCGAATCACTAATTCTAATATTACCTGAAATATTTGAAATTTCGTTTACAGTTAGTTTGCCAGAAGCAAAATCCCCGTTATAACATCAACATGAGATGGCTGTCCGTTGTTCAACCAAAGGGAGGTAACTTAGTATGACTTATTAATCTTCGACAGTGCATTGTTAACGAGAAAACGAGTTCGAGCCCACTACTGTTCCTTTGTTATCTTAATTTCTCTCTATAGATAATTTTTTAAATGTGTCTAAAACAGACGACGTATGTCGGCGCACTTTTTAATTCAGATTATTGAAATAACGAGGAAATTTAATAATTCTCAAATGTTGAGGCACCATTTAAATAATAGGTGGTGGGTTGGTGTTTAACGCCTCTTTAATGATTATTTCACTTATATCGCGGCTGCTAGTATTATTGCAGGGAGAAAGCCCGCAACACCATGTGGCTATGCATTGCAGTGAAACCTGGGATCATCGGCTGGAACTAGCGAACCATGGGTGGTACTGCGCTGAAATTCAGTGTAGCAATGCACCCAAACCTGACTGCGAGTAGAACAGTTCTCTACTGCAGACAAAGTTGCCAAGCCCCTGGCGGGAATCAAACCATGGACCTCTTGATCGGAAGCCGAACGCGCTAACCACTGCGCTATCCTGCCCCCTTTAAATAATAAGCAAGTGGTATCGCTCATGAATTGGCTACATCTCGAAATGTTTTTGTTGTTGAGTGAATGTAACTATTTTGTGTGAAATTAAAACCTTAAAAGGAATGTCTTATTTTTTTGTGTAAAAGAAATTCATGTTTATCCAAAAGTTTTTCATAAATGATAATAACACAACCAAGTTGAAACATGTTACCGTGGCTAACATTTTTGTTGATTTAGATTTGACAACTTGATATAGAAGAGCGCACACTCTGTAGAAAAACAAAGCAATGAGAAGCAAAGCCAATCAATGGCAATACCAGTGTGAAAAGCCTTGCTACATTGATGATTAGTCTTATCAAAAATTATTTGTAAATGTTTCAATATTTTATCAATACAGATAGTTTATTTTCATCATATTGAAAAAATTATAAAACTTCAGCGCTTTTTTTTATACCATTACCCACTTATGAAAGATGGCGGACTGGACACTGTAAGCAACCAGAAAACGTGAAATGAATTGTTAAAAAATCATGTACATAATTGACAAAGTGTAGGAACACAATTTTCTTTTCTTCACAGAATTCCTTGACCTTCCTTATCTTTTAATCATCTTTTAAAAATAAACTCTTGGGTTCATTTGCCATATTTCAACCCCCTAAAGAGGCTGGCCTTTGTTTTGAGGGAAAACGACACGAAAGAGGGCGCTGTAACTTTACTAATTTTACAACTTGTATCATAAAAAATTAATAACATTTATTAATAAAATATCCACATATTTACAAATTATTTATGATAAAACTAATCAACAATGCCTTATCTTGCCGTAGAAAGGCTTTTCACACTCAAAGCGCCATAGAATGGTCTCACGTCTTCATTCTCTGTTTTGTTTTACCAGGTATGCGCTCTCAGTTATCTAGTTGTCACTTCAAAATCAACAAAAATGTTCCTCTAAGTAACATGGTTCAACTGGGTTATTAAAATCATGTACTTATAACAAACTTGTATAATCACAAATGTTCCCTTTTATCCCGTTTCCACAAAAATTCCCCGATAGGCCTGTCCGTTTAAGAACTCCGCACTGCTCAGTTATTGTATTGCATATTGAGAAATATCATCCTTTTTCCTAAACTTCTCTTTGGGTATGCAGTCTTGCTACTATTCAAAGAAACAGATTTATCCCACACATTGCTTTAAAGCCAAAACCATTAAATAGTATGTTTAAGAGTAAAATTTTATTGTGTCAGAAAAAGAAAGAATTTCTAGAAATTTGAAAATACATCATGGTTTAGTGGCTTTATGTTCTGAAATGTGTTTTCATTGAAGGAAACTTTTGCTTTATATTCCACTTATTCACAATTCCCTTCAAAGACTTGCACTGTATAATTTGTACTGTTTAGTTTCAAGCTGTATTGTTAAGAATCAAGTTGTACTGATAGATATAAACTTGTGGTGTTTGGTATCAAATTGCAACATTAGGAATCAACATTGTTTCGGTATCATCTTGTAATGCCTGGTGAAGAGAGGAACTTCTTCCATAGAAAGACAACACAAGTCACAACCCAACTAATGAGTCACTACGGGATACTGCAACAACTCGTGAACATCTCAGATCATCCAGTCAGTCTCCCATCCACCCAGAAACTGAAGATATGATTGCTGGACTTTGTGATAATGAGTTATTGAGCTATGCACAAAGATAAATGATAACCAAACAGTTTTTTATACATTTATTGTACACTACACATCAAATTTCTCATAACAGATATTGTGGCCGTGTTCATCAAAGTCCTGCCTTGTGACAACCATCTTTCTGAAGTTTGGATCCTTGGCCAGCAGACATCCTCCTTCCCATGCATATGTGCTTGGACTGAAACATATTTTGATTTATGTGCTTGGACTTGAATACAAGAACAATATGTTAGATATTTTCTACAAAATACAGTTTTAAGATCTGAATTGGCTTTAGATTATAGTTTACAGTACCGTAGGTAGGTTGCTATTTCAAGGGATTTTAAGAGTGCTTCAAATCCTTTTTTAAAAATAGCAAATTAATAATCGCTTATATTTCCAGAAAAAATATTTATCTTGAAATTGGTTTGCAATGTAAACTTCTCTAGATATAGCTCACACTTTTAATTTACATACAGTACAAAAACTCAAGAAATGTGCTTTATCCAAAATAAATAGTTCTCACTTTTGTGGCATTGTGACATTAACATCATATTCTTCAGGTGCAAGCTGACGCACATCATTGAATCTGAAACATGAAAACAGATATACTGAATATTTCTTTTATTTTGTTCAAAGGCCAGTACAATTTTCTGGTTAGAATAATGCAATGTTGAAATTTAAAGAACACTAATGAGAGTACAAATATCCCCATAGGACCTAAAGTAAGATCTATTTACCGGTATATTCTAAACAATTATTGGGCTTATTTTTTGCTACAAATATTAACTTCACAAAAATTCTTTAAGAAATAGTTTTTCCAATCTTTCTTTATGTGTTTTCCTGAAATCAAGTCATTTGCAAAGTAAAATAATTAAAGTATACATGATCACCATGTAATGGGGTGTAAATTACTGTAAATTAAGAAAAATGACAAAAATATATAAAGGGTGTGCTTTTTAGGGTACGTCTTTGTTTTGAGCACAAATTGAAAATAATGTAAATTGGTTTCTTAACCACGATGTTGGAACACATCTATGACAGGGTGCAAGTGTGCCTTCATGTTTGACAGCATTTCTTTGGTTTATGACACTAGGTAACAAAATCCACAAAGTGTAATCATTTTAAATATGATAGAAGTGGCCTAGTATATTATATGATGGACAGTATTCACGTTCAGTTTTATTACTCATATATACTCACAGTCTGTCCCTGAAGCCGGAGAGATGACAGTTACCTCCTGTCAGCAGTATGTTACCCAGTTGGTGGGGCTTCATCTCTGTACCAAATTACAAAACAAGATTTTTTTTTCAATTTTTCATTATTTTGTGTGACCTGTGAAGGAGCAAAGATGACCATGTTGATCTTCAGATAGATTTTATCTTACAGCACAAAAATAAAGTTGATTTATTTTCTTTCTAACAACAGCTATGTAAATCTAGTGTGGTCAGTTGACTACATTTATAAACATGCATAAAAAACATTAACGTTAAACTATGTAAAACATATCCAATCAAAGTCAAGAAGAAGGTAAAACCGTCCAGAATACCAGAATTGAGACGTTGCATGTCTTGAGGGTTCAGACCCTCTTCATCAGACTGCTTAGATAAAAACAATCTAAGTCAAGAAAACTGTTTGAGAAATAAGGCATTCTCTCTCCTATATCACTAAAAAAAAGTTGAAAAATATTTCAGATGAAGTCATCATCTCTCAAATGGTTACTATACACACCCTCCTGTAGGGGTTCCAGAGTGTTGATGATTGCCTCTGGTATGCCCATCTCCTGTATTCCTACGTCAGACGGGTGAAACAACAGCTCCGGGACGGCAAACCTTTCATTGTTCATCCTTATCAACTGAAACAAAACCCTTCAATTCTCAGCTCCTTCTTGCATATTTCATTACAGGGATCACTATGGGGAATAATTTGATGATATTTATTCATTTCTTGGTAAAAAAATCCAATTTACAGGTTCATACTTTTTGGGTGTCTATTATAAAAAATCAGAGATCCCAGAAATTAAATGCAATCCAACCTGCTCATTGTCTTTTGCTTTTCCTGTCGTGTCTTCCAAGGGGCGGACATACCCTCTCTTGATGTGGGTGTAATCCGGTAGCACATAGTCTCGAGCTATTGTATTTTCTTTACCTCGCTTACTGAAAACAAACAAAACCCCAGTGTTTGCTTTTAATTTATGACTTTACATGCATGGTTATGTATCACAATAAAGACGCATAGCACCGATTTTGGAAGGGAAGAGGGCTTGTGTAGCTAGGCTACTTTGGGGGTCATATAAACAAAATAATTTACTACTTCTGTTTTTTACCTTACATGATGCATTATTTACGTACGTATGATGTATTATTTACCAAAATGATAAATTCTTAGGTTTTAATTAGAATATCAAACTGTACTTTAATCGGCTTGATGGAAGATCCAAATCTGATAACATATTTCAAAGTTTAAGGGAACTTTCAACAATGTTTCAATTATCATATGCAGGGACAATGTCTACATCAACATTAAGGTTCTGTATTTCAATGATAACTGTCAAATGGAACTAACAACACAAATAACAATTTATCATTTTATGTTGACAGCATGTAAATAATTCATCTCGATGCATCTTTTAATTAAACGCCACAAACAAAAAAGATATAAGTTGTTTAATATGATTGAAATGTCAAGTTACAGTCAGAGTGCTTCAGTTAGTAAAGTTTGTAGATGCTCATCTAAAGCTTAACATTAGTACTGTATGCAAAATTAACAAGCAAACAGAGTCAGCTATATCCCCCGCCAAAGGGAAAGGGTAGTTAAGGATACTAGTTGTGGAATATTGAACAGTGATTATGTTGTTTTTCTACAAACAACCTTTAAGAAATCCTATGTTACGTTTCCATGGAAACGGGTAAAAATAAAAATGCAAAGAAGTTGAAAACCCCAAAGGCACATCTCCGCATGATGCCCGTTGCACATACCAAGTTTTGTCGAGATAGGTCTCACCATTTTGGAGTTGTGCTCCGGAAACATTATCGGGACGGACGGACGAACGGAAAAAATGCAAAGAAGTTGAAAACCCCAAAAGGCACATCTACGCATGATGCCCGTTGCACATACCAAGTTTCGTCGAGCTAGGTCTCACCGTTTTGGAGTTGTGCTCCGGAAACATTAACGGGTAAAAATAAAAATAGAGCCATGGGCTCTGTAGCTCATCAGACTTTTGATAGAAATAGGTGTTGTGGTTTAGACCATGAGGTCATGGGCAGTGTAGGAGAGATAGCCTGTCCCAACGTCCGAGTTATTCACAATCAAATAAAAAAGGCCCATTGCCCATTTGGGGTCAAGGGGTCACCGAACCTACAATTCAGAATCCCCATTGTTCAAGGAGTCTACATACAACTATTAAGCTATCAAGACCTTTTGGAACTGGAGAAGAAGATGAAAGTAGGATTTTATGGTTTTGACCCCTGTGACCCCATTTGGGGTCAAGTGGTCACCAAACCTACAATTTAGAATCCCCAGTGTCTAAGGAGTCTTCACACAATTTTTCAGCTCTCTAGACCTTTTGGAACTAGGGAAAAAGATTAAATTAGGTTTTTTAGGTTTTGACCCCTGTCACCCCATTTGGGGTCATGGGGTCACCAAACCTACAATTTAGAATCCCCGTTGGTCAAGGAGTCTACACACACCTTTTCAGTTCTCTAGACCTTTTGGAACTGGAGAAGAAGATGAAATTAGGTTTTTCAGGTTTTGACCCCTGTGACCCCATTTGGGGTCATGGGGTCACCAAACCTACAATTTAGAATCTCCAGTGCCCAAGGAGTCTACACACAACTATTCAGCTCTCTGGACCTTTTGGAACTAGGGAAAAAGATGAAATTAGTTTTTTTAGGTTTTGACCCCTGTGACCCCATTTGGGGTCATGGGGTCACCAAACCTACAATTTAGAATCCCCGTTGGCCAAGGAGTCTACACACACTTTTTCAGCTCTCTAGACCTTTTGGAACTAGGGAAAAAGATTAAATTAGGTTTTTTAGGTTTTGACCCCTGTGACCCCATATGGCGTCATGGGGTCACCAAACCTACAATTTAGAATCCCCGTTGGCAAAGGAGTCTACACACACCTTTTCAGCTCTCTAGACCTTTTGGAACTAGGGAAAAAGATTAAATTAGGTTTTTTAGGTTTTGACCCCTGTGACCCCATTTGGAGTCATGGGGTCACCAAACCTACAATTTAGAATCCCCGTTGGTAAAGGAGTCTACACACACCTTTTCAGCTCTCTAGACCTTTTGGAACTGGAGAAGAAGATGTAATTAGGTTTTTCAGGTTTTGACCCCTGTGACCTCATTTGGGGTCATGGGGTCACAAAATCTACAATTTAGAATCTCCAGTGCCCAAGGAGTCTACACACACCGTTTCAACTCTCTAGACCTTTTGGAACTAGGGAAAAAGATTAAATTAGGTTTTTTAGGTTTTGACCCCTGTGACCCCATTTGGCGTCATGGGGTCACCAAACCTACAATTTAGAATCCCCGTTGGCCAAGGAGTCTACACACACCTTTTCAGCTCTCTAGACCTTTTGGAACTAGGGAAAAAGATTAAATTAGGTTTTTTAGGTTTTGATCCCTGTGACCCCATTTGGCGTCATGGGGTCACCAAACCTACAATTTAGAATCCCCGTTGGCCAAGGAGTCTACACACACCTTTTCAGCTCTCTAGACCTTTTGGAACTAGGGAAAAAGATGAAATTAGGTTTTTTAGGTTTTGATCCCTGTGACCCCATTTGGCGTCATGGGTCACCAAACCTACAATTTAGAATCCCCGTTGGCCAAGGAGTCTACACACACCTTTTCAGCTCTCTAGACCTTTTGGAACTGGAGAAGAAGATTAAAATAGATTTTTAAGGTTTTGACCCTTGTGACCCCATTTGGGGTCATGGGGTCACGAAATCTACAATTTAGAATCCCCATTTGCCAAGGAGTATGCACATAAAATTTCAGCTCTCTAGAGTCATTGGTTCTGGAGAAGAAGTCGAAAAAGTGAAAAGTTCACAGACGGATGGACGTAAGCCCATCGGGTCTTTCAGACCTGATGAGCTAAAAATGCAAAGAAGTTGAAAACCCCAAAAGGCACATCTCCGCATGATGCCCGTTGCACATACCAAGTTTTGTCGAGCTAGGTCTCACAGTTTTGGAGCTGTGGTCAGGAAACAAAATCCTATGTTACGTTTCCATGGAAACGGGTAAAAATAAAAATGCAAAGAAGTTGAAAACCCCAAAAGGCACATCTCCGCATGATGCCCGTTGCACATACCAAGTTTCGTTGAGATAGGTCTCACCATTTTGGAGTTGTGCTCCGGAAACAAAATCCTATGTTATGTTTCCATGGAAACGGGTAAAAAAAAAATGCAAAGAAGTTGAAAACCCCAAAAGGCACATCTCCGCATGATGCCCGTTGCACATACCAAGTTTCGTCGAGATAGGTCTCACCATTTTGGAGTTGTGCTCCGGAAACATTATCGGGACGGACGGACGAACGAACGGACAAACAGACGGACGGAGACCATTTTAATATCCCCCGCCAACTACGTTAGGCGGGGGATAAAAAATGTTAACATATATATACCATATAAGCTTGCATATTTAATATGCTTACATTTAATATTTATGCCAATTTTCTCAATATATCATCATATGATACGCAGAAAGGCAGGTTACATGGAGATCTGATTATCCCATAAGAGGAGGAACATACTGTAAAATCATAATATTTCGCGGGGGGTTAATTTTCGCGCTTTTCGCACAAAGTCATAATGCGCGAATAATAAAACATCGCGAAATATTATGGTCATGAACGTGAAGAAAACCAATAACAGACAAATAATTTGGTTGACACATTTTATTACTCACAGGATTGTTTGGTGTGTTCATTAATGACGAGTCACTAATTAGAGCTCTCACAAGCGTGTACGCCGATATGCACATTGTTTATTGTGCAAACACAATCATCACAATAATCCGGCCTGGCGGAATCCACTCTTGATCGCCAATATGCGTGTCCTATTGTTTTGATTGCAGTACGCTTGAGCTTCGATTCGGTACAGGACCCTCGGTTTAAATATATTTTCGGTTCGGTATGATATTTCTTTGAACGAGATCTCGAGGATTCACATCATTCAAACACTATTGTTGGGAGTTAAAGATCAAACTAATTCGTTCCGAATGTTTACTTCCGGGAAAGCTTGGCGACAGGTATCGTTACCACTTCAAAACTTGAAGACGTTTAATGACAATAAATATAATTTTTATCGTTGACTTTTGAATAAATATTATTATTTTCATTGTAAGTTACTACTAGTTTCTTTTCTGCACGGTGCATGTAGTTTTTCTCACTAAATTTTTTATATTGCTTAGTTGATATGCGCGAAAATTAAACCCCGCGAATCAGTCATTTTTTATGTTTGCGCGAAAATAACACCCCTCGAAAATAAATGATTTTACAGTACCGAGCGGTGTCCATGTCCTTGAGGAAGTCCTGCGCCACGTAACATACGTCCTCCTTCACTTGGTTGATCACATACGTCTCGTCCATCACCATCAGCTGTCTGGTTGCAAATACATAACATTCCAAATAGCAAGTAAATAACAGTTCCACATAGCAAACAAATAACAGTTCCTCATAGCAAACACCATTTGTGATCAACTGTTGGAGTGGCATAATTGCAGATTCATACCATTGACCATATTGAAGTAGCAAAGAGCAAACATCCTTTGTGGTAAACCAATTTGAGTGAATAAATTTCACTTGTTTGAGAGGTATTCTAGTTGCTTGTATAAGAAAGTTTATGGTCAAACAAGATTCTGGTCAATAGTAGTAACGTGAAGTTTTCAAGATTATTGGGGGATGAATGATGACTTTAATAACTCACGGGAATTGGTCAAGGATTCAGAAAGCCATTGAGTGCTAAGGCAATCTTAACTAAACTTGTGTTATCACAATAGGGTTACTCGAACTCTGTAAGTAAGTTAAGGTACCTTAGTAAAGTTCTCTGGAAGGTATAACATTATTGCACTTTTTAGATTTGTATTGTTACAAAAGTAAGAGATAGTGATAAATCAAATACCATAGGAAAGAAGTTACAAGTCTATAATCATTTTCATGACAAATTAGAACTTTTTTGTAAAGACTTACCTATATGATATTATTTCTTTCAAATGATTTGTTAATAATTTTCCACCAACGTTGACCCTGAAAGAAGAAAGAAAAGTTTTCAGAAATACAATTAAACACAGGGTTCAATTTAATTTCATGTGGGGACCTAGGTGCTTACACAGTGATAGTGTAACTAAAATTACACAAACATTGCTGTGGAGTCTTATGAAATCCATACTGGTACATATTTCAAACAACTTAAAACAACAGAGAGGCATCGGTTTACATGCCAAACACTGATGTAAAGCTTTGGTATCCCTATGTCACCAGTTTATGGTAAAATACTCTAATGTTTACAACTAATGTGAACCGTACGAAAGATAGTTGGATTCTTTTGACTTTTAAGGAAAATGTCTGCCTATCTGTTCTCCCATATCTTAACTAATTATGTTTTTAATGATTTTATTATGTAAAATAAACAGCTTATCTGGAGCACTGCATGCATAAAACATTTTTTGTCAATTTGCAATAATACAGATGCTAAATAAGGCAAATGTGCTCTGTAAAGAAGACTCAAAATGCAAAGTGAAAATCTGAATACAATTTAGCTTTACATGAACATACAGAAATAACTGACCCGACTTACTTCATATAGTGAATAGTTAATATAGATGTAAAATTTAAATCAACCAAAATGTTATCGTCAGTACCATGTTTCAACTGGGTTATTTACAATCATATACTGATACCATACAGGAATTTTCCCTTGAATCTTACTTCCCCCCAAAAAGCCCAACAGGACTGTCCCTCCTTCGTAATCAAGACCAAGAGCAATGAAGTATGGCAACCTCATTACAGACATGTCTGTAATTAAAAGTATATGCAAATATCGATCTATAGAAAACATTACAGATAACATAAATTGTTTTAATAATCCTAAAAGAAATAAAAAAGAACTTTTAAAATCAAAGAGAAATCATAAGTAAAATATTTCAACAACAGACAATACCTCCTGATGGCCTCCTTAATCTTCTTCCCCTTGAAGTACGGTACGATGTTTGTGAAGGAGTAACCAGAATCGACAACCAGCGTACATAGAGGCTTCTTCTCTGCTTCCTGCTGTCTCTTGTACTGGCTCAGGAAGGAGGCTGGGCAATCACGCACATAACATTATCAGTGTATAATTGTTGCATGGAAACAACAAACTAAATTATGCGATCCTAGATAGCAATATTTACTTCTGAAGAGCCTTGTATCACTTAGTCAAAGAATGAAAGATAGGTATTTTCAATCATGGTCGGAATCGTTAATTCTGTCGACTGAATGTTTATTTTATAATCGTGGGGATCAGGTTTATGTTTTAAAGTCTATTCATAAAAAAGTTGACATGAGAAAATTTCAATATCCCTTTCCCAATTTTATTGCTCTTTTCTTGAATTATGCGTTAAATCTTGCAGTTGTACAGGAACACTAATGAAAATGAATTGCATTTCCTTCTGATATGTACCTGTAGATATGCAAATTTATGAAACAAGTACCTCAAACCATACTATCATAAACATCCAAGTGAACGAAAATTGATATCATTGTTAAAAGAAACTTACACTTTATTATTACAGAATCTTGTAATGTATTTGTATATTTTGCTATGAAAACAAACTGTTATAGAAAAGAGCATGGGAATGACTGACTACTAATGTGATCTATTATCGTACTACATGCCTGTTGGCCTTAACAGTACTGAATAAAGAACATGGTACCTGAATTGAGTCTTACCCCAATTTCAATTCTAAGTACATATTGTTTCCAAGCAGTGAAGATATTGTTTTGGAAATCACGAACAGATAAATATGATAAACTTCATAAATGGTGTTATTTGATCAACTTTGTTAAGTCATTGATAACAATAACATCAGATAGAAATATATACCATACTCACCATTGCATCTATACAGAGCATCAAACTGGTACTCTTCAAAAAACATTTCATTCATGGCCTCTTGTATTGAGGAAAAGTTGAAGTGCGGTTCTGTGACAATTGCAGTTGTTTCATTGAAGTTAACCTTTTGAAGAGAAAATACCTTGTTCATTTATAGATTTTTGTAGCTGACCTTCGTGTTCTTGAAACATTTGCTCTTACACATCAATTTACTTATATTATAAGGTGACATCGTATTTAACAACAGTATGTAAAGTTGAAAAGGTCTCCTCTTTTCAAAATAGAAAATATTAAAAAATACCACTCTCAACTCATGTTTGGGAAATTCACATATAAAAATAATAAATGATAAAAAAAGTCAATAGTTTTTACCAGGAACAAGTTTACTACACACAAACTTAAGAAAATGACAGACATGCACAAAAAAAATTATAAAATATTACTGTAATTACAGCTGAACATTCATTATTAGAAACACTTGCAGAAATCAAACAACTTACCTGAAAAACATCTTTGCCAAATAAGTAGTCCCAGACTTGGCGTTCTATGTCCCAGTTATTAATGAAACCCTTAAGAAAAAGCAAAATCAGTTTGAATCATCAATCATGGATAAAGGAATGTAATAATTATATGTTGCATCGTTTCAATTATTTGAAAGGAATACAAGAAAATATCTTTCCAAAAATCCAATAATAACTTTCTAAGAGGCCTGGGGTTGTGCCCTTCTTTCAACCCTCTATTTTTTTATAGTATTTGGTGCTTGTTAGTCGACTACAGCTCTTATAAACAATTTTGTTTTTGACAATACATTGTTCCCGTTTCTCAACCAATATTTCATACTTTTACATTTGACATTTTTTGATGTGTCTAAATTCCTGATAATGTTAGATGCATCATGCAATTTGATAAATAATTATATAAAAATATATCTGATTTTGTCAACAAGAGATAGTTAGTGGCTCATTTACCTTCTGGAATGGGAGCATGTAGTACATGCCAGACAAATCCTTGCACTCGTCAAGTTGATCTCCAATGAAGATTCGTGTTCGAACATTTTTGGCTTTTGTTACACAGTTTGGAACTATTCTGAAAACAAATAAAATTTGTTTGCATTTTGAATATATGTATCAAGATTACTTACTCCAGCAGGGATTGAGAAAGAAATCTTTTAGGAAAGCCATTTTAGGGTTTTCAGTCTTATTCAGAAATTTTGAATGCGTCATTCCACTTAGATGCAATAGTAAAATTCTAATTGTAATGGGCCATTTTTTCATGATCATCCATGCAAAATGGCCCATGGCCCCTGCCTTTACCAATTCCTGGGCTAGCTTGCTAGATGTCTTCATTCGTCGACATCTAGGATCCGAAAACCTATCTTATCTGTAGCAGCCTCCAGACGAATTTTATCTACTGGGTAGAAGGATTTTGAACTCTAAGTGAATGAAAATAAAACATCTAACTTCAATCGACACAGGGAGTGAGAGATAAATTCTTTGACTTATATATCCAACTTCTGTCATATCAGATTTTTCTTTTTTTACTCAGCAACGTCCCAGGAAGCACACCAACATCGGCCTGATGTCGGCTATACAGTGGCCCCGTTGGCGCTTATTTTACATCGCCTAACAGCCTTGGGCCGACATCGGACTGATGAGTAAACTTGGAGTTTATAGAATTCTTATATAGAATTCTTCTCAAAAAATGGTACTGCCCCTTTTTAGTGACAAAATTAAAAAATGGGCAATAATTATTTATTTCTTTAGATATGTTGCTGTTTTGGTTACATGAATTTTTTCAGGCATCTTTTCATTTTTGAAAAAAATTATTTGAAAATCACGTTACTTTTTTTCTTCTGTCTTTAGACACTTGACACAATAATTTTTTCTGGATTTGACAATACAAACTCCTTTGGCTTTGAACATCTTTGTATTTTTTTAAAAACTTGCTCCTTTTCCGTATTATTATCCCACTTTTATATCAATGTTTCGTTTTAATCACCATGAAATGTTTCATAACCCCAGTCGTCTGCTCCAGAGGATGTTACTCACACTGCACCTAAATTGAAATGTAAGTATTTTAAAAAATTGATAATCTTTTCATTGACTGTAAAGTAAAAATAGGACTGGTACCCAAAGGCTACACTTTACTTTTGCTCATGTTTGCTGTTGATGAGTAGATGTTTGAGTATAACAAAATTACTGTTGCAAAGTTACGGTATTGTTGACCTTCATCATAAGGCTGGCCATGGCAGTGTCTTGACTTGGTGCACATTGGTTGGTTATTATTGCATAACAAATAAATTAGTCAAATGAAATAAAGAAGTTGTAAAAGACCAGTTCCACTGATATAGGCTTTGAAGATTTTGATAAAAATATTGTAATTGCTATGTGGCGGTAACTGAAGTACACAGTGTCACTTTTATATTTCATTCAAATTGCTCGTCACTGAATGTTTTGATGAAATACTTGTTTGATATTCAATAGTGGTGTAACGATTCATCGATAGTATCGATGTTTGCATCGTCTACTACACGATACGAGTACATCGATACATAACATGTTTAAACAATATATAGGGATATTTATATCGTGAGGGTCCACAATACATCCATATACATTGCCATAAGAGACAATATTAATGTTAACATAATTTGTTTCAAACAAATAACTATAAAATCTAAAAAGGATTTTCTTCTATTTCAGAGATAACAGTAATTAGAGCCGAAACAGAAAGAGAAATTATATGATATTTCTGATATTTCATGGGCAATTTCACAGTCACTCTAATTTTGTGATTTCCCTTCATGTAAGTAAAATGTAAGTCATCTTTGACAATTTGGTATGTAAGGATTAACATTACTGTTCAATGTCCTACATAAACTGTATAGTGAATCGGGATATGTATTGTTTCGCAACCACTGTATCGTGATGATAATCGTCTCGCAGGTTCCTTGGCAATAATTCCATGATTATATCGTCTCGCCTAATAAAACTAAAATTGGGATACATTGTCTCGCCACTAAGGCCAGGACACACAGGTTTACATTGTCTCGCCACTAAGGCCAGGACACACAGGTTTAGCTAATATACTAGTCAAGGGGTTTATCTTTCTATCCATGTATGACATAAGTGAGATGTTTCTATTTTTTTTTTTACTTAGAAAGGAAAACCCTTCCCGTTCAAATTTGAGGTAAGCTGCTACAGATAAAATAGGCTTCGGACTCTAAACTTCAGGTGTGTATAGTTCATCCAGATAAACTCGTATTCCAAGAAGGGCCAACACTCCTTGGTATGTGCGTAGATGTCTAGTGATATGCTGGACTAGTAGAGTGCGCAGTCATCACACATGAACCGAAGTTTATATTAACAACTTTCAAATTTGATACTGAGTTTTTAAAATCCATATTTGCTAACCTGGATTAGCTGTCGTTTAAATGGACTACTTTCTTGCCATCACGATATAAAGGTTTATCATTACGATAATAACAAACACTGGACTGCTGGATAAATCGAATTATTTTGTATTGAATTAAACATATTTGCATCATCAGTATTAAAATTTCCAAACATGAATATATTCTCATTCAATTTCTCATATTTGAGCAAACACACCTTGCCTCCTTGTCTGTTGAATAACCAACTTTCGCAGTTCCCGCGCCGTTGTCCAGAACCAGCGTGGCCATCTTGAAGGTACAAATTCTATTTATGATTGTCGTAAATTTCATTTCCGCTAAAGTTTTGAACCTTTTAAAAAGAAATTAACGGACGCATTCACTAACTTAGCCACTTATCATTATATCAAAATCCTGTAATGATAACAGAAATCACCAAAATAAAATAACAACAATAACATGTAACGACAAACAATAACACGTGCTTGTGCTATACTTAGTAACAAAACGTCACATTCTTGTTGCCAGGCTGTTGTGTATAGAAAGTTTGCACATGTGCTTGAGCGGAGCCTTTCGAGGATCTGATTGACTGACTTGTGAAATGCGACGCGCGATAGTTTGACAGCTGACAGCTGATATAAAATGAACAAAGTTGATAACTTTTGTGCGGCGCTTCCCAAACTTGGGATGGATTCCAGACCCGGGGGTAGGGTGGTGACGTGGAGGGGTCATGGGGGTGTGCACCCCACCCAGAGCAGTGTGGAGTTTGACAGGCAGTTGGATAAAATTTCGATATGGTTGGAGCAATGGGATCACGATCAGGTAAATGATTTTTTAATTAAGAATTGTTACTTTAAAGGTGATGCATTTAAAAAAAAAACTTGATATTTTGTTTAATCGATCTGCAGTATTGTTCTTGCTGTCAAAACCTCTTTAAAGTAAAAATTGATATATTTATCTGTCTATGATGCATGAAATATTTAATTTCTGTCCAAAATTTGTTTACATATATGAATGCAAATGTCACATACCCAATATTTTATTCAATGAATATTCCTCTCCTAGGTTGTAATTTTTATGTTCAATCATGCAGATAGTCGCTGTATTAATTGGTGGCTAGAGCACTAGATGGTTATGTATATCTGTTCAATCTCAAAAGTTGTCCATGGTTTTAGTTGTTCAGATGATTGTTGTTTTATCATATGTGGGGGTAATCAAAGTACAATCTGTACAATCTGCCGAATTTGATTGTACCCTATCTATGCACATATCCAGAGGTGGGTTTGCAATGGAGTATATCATTTGAGAGACACCCTCCTAAATGAAGATTCTGTTATGATACAGCCCATTACATCAATGTTAAACTATCATAACACAAACACATTTATCATTCAGTTCATCTGTGTTATCACATAAAAAGAAGTTTTCTTTTTCTCTTATTTATCCCTCTAATATTCTTTTTTAAAATATTTTTAATTTTTATTAATGATGACATATTTTGAAAAAACACTGTTTATAGAATTATACAATTCTATGTTTTTTATGGGTCATATGAAACATGTTAAACAAAATCACAACAAAAATAACTGTATGGTGAATTTGATAGTCATTATTCCAATTAGAGAGCCACTCCGTGAGTTGGTGGAGTCATATATGCCAAACTAAATCAATGGTATAATTTGATCACGAAGTATCAACTGTTACCAAAAAGACATATTTTAAAGCTATTTGGTTTTTTATAGTGACAATATGAAGGTAAAACGTCGCAATTATGATCGAAAACCGGACAGTGGCGCACATCAAATAGTCAAACGTAATTTTGGAGAGTTATCTAAAACAGCCAGGAGGGCAGTTTATAGGAGTTTATAGTGTTTGTTATATAACTAGTATCCATGTATATTGGACGTGATAACTTCACCTCTGTGTATTTATAAGGATGTTTCTATATTTTCATGGAAAACCAGTATTTGTAATATATGTCTTTTGGACATGATAAGTTAAGATGTTTTGATTTTATATCACCACATATGACATTAAGGTTCGTATCAAAGGCAAATAATATGTTATGAAAATCACAGAGCCTCTCTTTAAACTTTGATCTTGAATCAACTGTCCCAGGTTTCCAATGGTTGAATGTTATTGCAAACCGTATATGCTACTTCTCTCAACATTGCTTTTTGATGGAAATAAATAAAGTTGTCATTTCTATTTATCAGTATGTTGGGGCATATAAAGAGAGTACTCCAAGATCCTGTGTATTGTAAAGAGCTATAGAGGATCACATCATAAATCTCAGATTGACAAACTAATCCCCATGTCTAAGTTGTTTTCAACTCCAGGAAGACATTTCAATGGTACTAATACCAGCATTAGTTGATCTCTATACATTGGAAACTTCGGACTTGCTGTATTGTCTGTTAGAAATCCTCTTATACAGTTTATATATAAGAAAAACTTCTCACATAGAGAAGGTCTAAATGGTAGCTTGGGAATGATTTCACATTGAATGATATCTAATAAACCTTCAAATATTTGACAACTTTTTGTTGTGACTGTGAAGGGGTAAATATAGAGAATGAGATCTGATCCAGGGATCCTGGTAATATTTTTGAAATATATTTCTGTCACAAACCATAGTCATGGAGCAATGCCTCTCAGAAATCGTTTTATACAGTAGTTATCACAAGAAATATCTTCAAACTGAAGATCTTTGATATCACCTAACAAATGTTTTGTGGTATACTTTTATATCTTTTCTCATAATATGTCCTTAGAGAATACTAGTTTGGTATTAAAATATACACCCATTTTGAAAACTATTCTTTAATTCATTATGTTTTACTTCCACTTTTATAAATTCAGAAGATGTTATTACTATGATCTTTCAAAAATGTTATAATGACCTAGTACCTAAAACAAAGCTCTATGGCCTGTGAACTTATGTATTGTAATGAATACAATGTTACAGTAATCATTAGATCATTAAAAAAAGTCATGAGTTCAAAGCTTTGAATTCGAAAAAAAATTAAATAACTTGATAAAAAAACACAGTAAAATATATTGTTGTCTTATGTTAGATGTCTATAAAGCTTCTTTCATGACTTACAATGCTTGTAAATGATAATGAGATTTCAATTCAATTACATTTTATTATTGTGATAAGTGTATTTCATGTCGGGAACAAAACCTTTACACTCCCTATGATCTATTGCCAATGATAAATATGATAATAAAAAGGTAATATGATAAAGGAAGAGGGCAGGGTTACCCCTTTCCTTCTATTCCTTTGTATCCTGTCTTATGTGCCAGACAATATGTGTCACATAAGGTCCTAGGCACACAATCATTGAATACTTTTTGTCCTTGGAGCAGTCATTCTGCCAAGTCTTTTATTGGACAGTGGTGAAATATCTACTTTAACAGGCAGCCACCCATGGGATACATACTGTCATTGAGTGAAGAGAAATATTGACTTGTATTACATGGCTTGTGGTATGTTATAAAGCTTATGGGGTGTAGTGAGGATAGTGATATTCAAATTTGTAGTACGTAGTTGTAGTTTGTTATTAAAAGTATGATGTCTTCTAAATGAGAGTAAAATATTGAATAATATGTCTATTGTATAGGTGGCTATTGAAAGCAGAGATTAAAGATACACTCTGTTGACATTGCTGTAAATCTTTTATCAACAACTTTGACGAAACATCATCAGATTAAATCCAACTAGAATCAAGCCATGCTCAATCCTATTTTTCTTAAAAGTCAAATAAAATTCAAAGAGCTGAAGCAAATTAAAGATTGCTTATCTATGATTAATGAGTATGTAGAAACTGCTCTAGAATGCCTAAAGTATTCCAATAGTAAAGGTGATAAGTGATGTTAAGGATGATTATATTGAAAATGACAAATTCTTTATGCAAAATTACAGGAACAAACAAAACGTGAGTTTTGAACACTGATACCGCTGACCTTGTATACTTGCCCAATTCCAGTATTGGTAACTTCCCATAAATTAGACATTCAATAACTCAGACTTTTTGCAGGTTTTTATAGTGTGTTCAAATGGCCCAAATTAAATTTCAGTGAACAAAAAAATTTGTAAACAAAGAAACTGACCCCAAAATAGTATGAAATATCACTTGTTACATCAGACGACAACTCTTCTTACAGGATAGCGGACAACAAAATTTGATAAGAAAAGGACGAAGAGTTATCCGGCAATCAGTCGGACAGCAACTGATCTCAGAAAATGGGCTATGCTCAAAATAAAAATAATTCTTTAAAATGGAAAAAGGAAAAAAGAATCCTGTTATTTTGAACTGCACCTCTCTTAATTATTAGGGTAAAAGCCATGTGAAAAATTGTGTGAAAAGAATCAGATGCATATATTTCTGCAAAACAGAAGACTTTGTAAAATATTCAAAATTCATGAAATTGATTGTAATTTGGCACTGCACCTGTCCTTATTGAAATTTGAAAAGAATCCGACAAATAGCTTTTTCTGCTATTGATCAGATCAATTCTAATCTTAGAAAAGGACTAAGTACAAAGGAAAGAAATTAGTAAACTAAAGATATAAATCACAAATTAAACTGCATGTTATTTGGCACTGTTCCCCTGCTAATAGAAGAGAAGACAAAATTTGAAAGGAGACAGGTGATTAATTTTTTTGCGATCGGTAGGACCAAAAAATGTCCTTGGACAGAATTGAGGAATGATTGGTAGTTAGACACCATTTGTCTGGGACATAACAAACAGAAAAATAAAAAGGCTATCTATTTGATGAATATTTTCAATCCTGTCAACTATTGCTCTACCAAAAGTTTGAGCACTGAAAAGCTCAATGGGAATATATAAGTACTCTTTTAGCTTATGCTGATGGGATTGTAAAATACTTCAATGTGCAATACTTCATAGATTTCTTGGAGTTTTATATCAAAGCAACCACATGATAGCTTCTACTTGTACTTTTGCACCTGAGTTATGGTACTTAAATGCTCTCTGAGGTATTTTCAAGTATCTTTGAGCTGTGTCATGAACTGTTGTATTTCTACAAACTGGCTCCTTCGTTACATTCGGGTATTCAAGTTTCATACTTCAATGTCAATCATTTAGTCTTGAACAACTGATAAGAAAATATTTCTTATTCTGATTTTAATGTTGTTTAAAAATTTAACTTACAAATAATAGAATGACAAGTTGTCAATGCAAGACATTTTCAGAGGTTTCTGGGCTTGAACTGGGCTTGAACCTGTAATCTGTTGGTTTCTGGCAAAGTGGTTTAAAATAAGACAAAGGAAGCCAGTAGAAACTAATTTCATTTTTTCATGACCAATTGATTAAAAGGATTGAGTCCTTAATCAGGGTATTTTTTGTGGAAACATAATTCAAGGGGACATTCCAGTTTATACATGTCTGATATCAGTGCATGATTGTAACATAACCCAGTTGAAAAAAGCAACTGAGGATAACATGTTGGTTAATTTAGATTTGACAACTTGATAAGGAAGAGCTGCACTCCTTAAAATAAAGCAAATACGAGAAGCCATTCATCGGCGCTATGAGCATAAATGCCTTGCTATGGCATTATAAGGCATTGTTGATTAGTGTTATCATAACTCATTTGTTAATTTGTGGATATTCTATCCGTACATATTGTTTGAGTTTATAATGTTGTGAAATTAGTAAAAGTAGAGCGCCTTTTTTCATGTCATTTTCAAGCAACATCACGGACCGTAGCCAATAGGTTAGCCTCTTTCAGCCTAATGCCAGGTATTTCTATAAATTTGGCCTCAAGAGAATGTTTTATCCTTTATTTCATGCTGTAATTAAAGTTTATATCCAAGCAAAAACACAGTAGCAGGTACTTGCAATTTCTCGCCTTGAGTTCAGAGTTTAAAGTTATTGACGTGTTTATAAGACACTTCATAAGAATCCTCTAGTAGCTGTGTGATTGAGATTTATGGATCCCACAACAAGCCTTACACTTCTCATTCTCTGTGCAGAGTGACATGCATTGCAGCGAGGATTTATGACGTATTGTAGAAGACTTTATTGTGGAATAAGTATGTGTTTTATTGCAGCCAACATCTATAAATATAAGTTTTAAAGAGCTTTTAAATCTAAATAAGTTTTTAAAAGAAAACCACAGTTACCTATAACAATTAAAAACTGTTTACTAGTCTTTGAATATATTCAATGTATATGAACATAACGCATATATCTAAAAAGAAATTCTGTGTTTGTTCAGTTTATTTTAGGTGAAACTGACTACTATTGTGAGCTGATCAGATAAAAGGAAATCATAACATGATTTATGATATAAAAAAAAAATTGTTGTGTCAAAGTTCCAAATATATATTTGTTATTGAATGTTGGTATATATAATAGGTAGTAAATCTGTTACCTCAATTCGACTGCTCATATTTAACTAATGGAACTTCTGTTTGCCTATGCTCTCAAACTACAGTCTCATGCATAAGCAATCAATATTTACTCTGTTCTTGCAATGTATTGTTATTCTCATACCTTATAACCAACTCTGATTACCTGGTCTAAAACTCAATTATGAGACCAATAAAAATGGCCTCCTAAATTGTCCCGTTTCATTGGTTGATAGAAGTTGACTTCTATTTATCACAGCTTTGTTCAATAGGGAGGATTACTCTGATCTATTTGTCAATATCAGGGATTAAGTCTTTTCCTGTCCTTATAACTATATATTAATCCTCATAGAAACCACGGCTTGATCAATAAGTATAGAGTCAACAAGAGTTGATAAAGTAGCAATTTATGAATGCTACCCAAGGAAAAAGTAAAATTTCAGTAGGTGCAAACATTGTGTATATGTGAACCAACCATCAGAATGCCACATCTTTCCTCTAAATCTTCTCTTTTGATTTCATTTTGAGGTGCTAGAATATTGTCATTTCATTTGCAAAATGAAAACAGTATATTTTTTAAGAAATAGATAATAGAATTGGAAGAATAATAATACATGAGCTTTTCATCTAGGCATTTTTACAGTAAAGGCGAAATGAAAAGATGGAATATTGCATTGAGAGAATTTACAAATATTTAGATAAAATGTCATTCATCTTCTGAGAACTGCAAGTCCAGAAGCAGTGAAACCAACCTCACCTGTGCATTTTATAACATAGCATGGTCATGAATTCATTAATAACTTGACCCCTTTTTAGCTCATCAGGTCAGAATACTTAAGACGTTAAAGGTAATCTCACTCTGTTGTTAAATACAATCAGTTAATTAATGACAGGAAAAATACCGGGTAATCTTTTAAACAAATATCTTCACCTGATTGCATGTTTCCTTTCATTTGTTTAATGTAGTCCAGTTTCTATTGGGCATTTCAAAGAACTTTGGAGAACTGCCACAATTTGTCACTGTGAGTAAAATGATATAGCATGTTTTGTATTGTATTGTACATTGACATGGATATTGTAAACCATATGCTTATGAATTGATGTTGGTTGAATATAAGGTTTATTTTTAATAAAGGAGTTATCTACTGATAAAAATTTCTGTTCATATTCTTATTAAGCTAGAACATATATTTAGGTTATGCATTTATTATGTAAAGCATACTTATAAATCCTATGTATTGTAAAGAGCTAAAGGGGATCACATCATAAATCTCAGATTAACAAGCTAGTCCTTATGTCTAAGTAAGGTTTTCAACTCCAGGAAGACACAATGGTATTAATACCAGCACATTGGAACCCTCGGACTTGCATAAGTATCTTCCAGAGATCCTGTTACACAGTATTTATTGAAAGAGTAATTAAGTAATTGTGCTTCACATTTAATTAAAAATACCTAATGAGATTTTTTATGCCTCTATGTCTAAAGCAGAAGGGGCAAAAAGACAGTTTAGCATTGTGTGAACACATATATCCCTTTAAAGAGCCACTCCGTGATTTTCATTACATATTATTTACCTTTGATATGAACCTAAATGTCATATGTGGTGATAAAAAATAAAAACATCTTAACTATTCATGTCCAAAAGACATGTATATGACAAATACTGGTTTTCCATGAAAATCTAAAAACAACCTTATAAATGCACAGAGGTGTAGATATCACGTCCAATATACATGGATACTAGTTATATAACCTAACGAACGCTATCAACTCCTAACTGCCCTCCTGGCTGTTTTAGATAAGTCTCCAAAATTACGTTTCACTATTTGACGCGCGCCACTGTCCGGTTTTCGATCATAATTGCGACGTTCTACGTACATATTGTCACTGTAAAAAGCCCAACAAGCTTTATAATGTGTCTTTTTGGTAACAGTCGATACTTCGCGATCAAATGACACCATTGATTAAGTTTGTCATATATGACTCCAACAACTCACGGAGTGGCTCTTTAATACAAACAAAAATTCAAAATTAAGTTAATATAAACCATAAGAGTGTTATCTTTTCATCAATATTTTTTTATTTGATGATTTATCAAATCCATGGACAGTCAGATTCTGAAAAATTAACAAAGAGCGGTTTTTGCCAGTAGAAGGAATCATTGCTATATCCAGGATATCTATTGCTGACAAACAAACTGTTTTGAATGTACTGACAATTTCAACTCTTCTAGGAGTTAAAAACCAATGCTGGTGTAACACTCTTATTTCATATTAATTTGTACATATATTTAGCAATATTCTACAAGCAGTTTGAACTATAGAATATATATTGTTGCAGATATTTAAACTGAAAGGGATGCATTAGAGGTGTGACAAATGACATTTCACAATACTATACATATAATGATATCACATTACCATATGATTCTATACAATGCAGTCAATTTAGGATATTTGATAAAAAGAAAAAAATAACTTTTGACGAGCTCGGTTATTTTTAGGAAAAATAAACAAACGATAGGTATCACGATACAGAGACTGTAGTACAAACGTATGTTGTCACATCAAGTATCACAATTCTCTATGCTGCGATATATATTGTCACAGCTCTAGCATGGATATATCATAGGTATGATTTTTAGAAATTGTTTTAGATATTTCATATAACTACAAGAATTTTAAACCTCTAGTTTCGTCTTTTCAAAGGAATGAGATTGTTTTTTCTATTACTCACCCATTGAATATACATTTGTACCAAGGTTTAATGAATCTACAATGTTTTTGTCACCATGTTAGCAGTTTGGCAGCATTCTTAATTCAAACAATTTTCATTCTTTTCTTTAATATAATTCTGCGAGTAATAGATAGAATACTAAACTCAGCCCTGTTTTAATCCATTTTTATGAAACAGAACAAAATTAATTCAGAACCTCAAAGTGTATTCCCATAATGATAAAAAGGAAACTGCATCACGAGATCAAGGTTGACACTGTTATAGGCTTCATATTAGAGAAGAATAACATGAATACTTCATACCTACATTCAATACCTACCTGCTTATAATGGTTGAAAGGTCATATACACAAGATCATTGAATACCTGTTGTTCTCGGGGCAGTGATTCTAAGTAGTCTCTTTTGTTGCAGTGTGAAATATCTACTTTAACAGGCAACCATGCATGTGATATATTGTGTAATTTGCCAGTGGAATATATACTTGTATTATGTGGTAGTGAATATGAACTTGTGTTGCATGGCTTGCATTGTTGTATTGTCTGTATTTCAAAAGTGATTGGACAGGAAGTCCATAAAGTATAACATATGAACTCTTTATCAATTGCAGCATCAGATACTCTGAGATGGTCAATTGTCAGATTATGACTAGGTGGTAAATATTGATTACATTGTAACTGAATTGTTACCTGATTATTGGCAACTTTGAAAATTTGGTTTGATTATGCCAAATCTAAGGTGTTGAATTTAACTGTCACTAGAAAATATTTATAAATATTTAAGGCCATATGAAAACCATCTACAAAAGGCTGTCATCACTGGCACCAGTCCAGGATATTTGCATAGTTATCTGATGCATGTTTACAAGATTGATGTATATATTGTTTTCTTCACAGCCAGTTTATCAATAAATTTAAAAAGTACATAAATTGTTTAAAAACCCCAGTATAATTCATTATTGAACAAATTCAATGACATTTTTTTTATGTCCTTGTAAGTGAGGTTATCCAACTTAACCCTCAAGTTGCTGAATATTATTTTGACCAGTTTTGCCCCCGTGGCTGAATTTTCCAGCACTCGCCTCGCTACCGTTAAAGCCTAATTAGCCCCTGTGGCTGAATTTTCTAGCGCCGCGAGACGCGACCGTTTTTACAGTATATGATGTTTTTATACCGCGAAGTACGGACGGAATAAATTGTTTTATACAAAGTCAGTTGGCGAATCCCGTGTAAAAATGAACACTCCTTATCCGACACTTTGAATGAATTTTTTATACCTCCTAGAACGATTTCTATTATAATCTAAAGATTGTCTTCATTTCGAGTTGAATAAAATCCTGAAATATTATCGCGCAACTAAAATTCTTATATGGAATTGAAGATACATTATTCCTTTTTACGATGGTATGAAAATAATTACGATACGATCTCTAGTTAGATTTCTACAGGTTTTTAAAGACTGTCTTTATTTCAAGTTAAATAAAATCCATAATACTGAGCGCGCATACATGTATTATATATGGAATTATAGGCAATTTATTCCTCTTTACAATGACGAAAAAATTATTAGAATATGTCTTACGGTTCAAAAGATATACGTTGCGAAAGATGGCTGGGGGTACCCCGACAACGTTCCGACCCTACGGCATTTTTAGCTAAAACTAAATCCCCCGGGGCCCTCTGGCACCGGCGCGCTAATTAGTACCGTTATGCCCCGGGGCACCAGCATGCGAGTGCCACAGACTTCTAGGCAACAGCCTTGGCTCCCGCATTACCGATTCTCTCGGCGGGTGAAGTCACGCGCGGGCGAGCATTCGCGCAAACACTCCAGCATTATGAAACAGGAATTCTTTACGTGCACCGCATCGTTATTTTTTCATGCGCACATACAAATTATACATGGAATTAAAGATAAATCATTCCTCTTTACGATAGTGTAAAAATAATGAAAAAGCGCCGATTGGTTTTAGAGATATACACCGCGAAAGAAGGGTACTCTCAACTATTTGAAAACAGATTTTGATAATCGTCCTATTTGCGACACTTGTCGCATCACTCGCAGCATCTTCATCAGTTACTGCGCATATGCAAATTATACATGGAATTAAAGATAATTCTTTTGTCTTGATAAAGCTGAAAAAATTATGAAAATAAACCAAACAGTTTAGGAGATATGGACCGCGAAAGGAGGGTACTCTCATTTATTTGAAAACAGATTTCGATAATCGTCCTATTTGCGACATTTGTCGCATCACTCGCAGCATCTTCATCAGTTACTGCGCATATGCAAATTATACATGGAATTAAAGATAATTCTTTTGTCTTGATAAAGCTGGAAAAAAATTTAAAAAATACCAAATAGTTCGGGAGATATGAAACGAGAAAGAGGGGTACCCTCAGACATTTGTGAATTTATTTTTATCATTGCGACAATTATCGCATCATTCGCCGCTTCTTTATTATTTCATGCGCACATGCAATTGTCATATTATATCAAAGCCAGTTCTTTTCTCTTTATGATGATATAAAAACCATGAAGTTCGGCCGCCCGATTCAGAAGATATAAATTGCGAAAGATCGGGGGAGGTTTGTGATGCGGCTCATATTGAATGTCCCGTGACAGCTCACATTGACTTTCTCTGTCTCTTTTACGCAATAAAAAAAAGATTATTTTTTATTTATAATGAGTTTTTTACAATAAAGTATTTTCTATTAACACTTTTTCACCTTTTTGATGTGAAAACCAACTGGATCAGGAGAGTAACACTCATCCACACTTCTGCTTCTTTCTTCTTTCTTCAATCTTCTTGATTATCCCCCTCATTTTCCTTCTCTGACATCAAACTGATATAAGCTTTAGTGCAATCTTGTGACGTGTGATAAATTCTGAAACATGGGGTTGCACATAGAGCCACATTACAGTCGCTACATTCGTAAGAAGATTCTCTGCCTACCCTTTTCTTCTTTCGAACTGGCTGATTTGTTTCTTCCACATCCCTTCGAAGTAGTTCTCTTCTCGCTTTGGAGCAAACAACACACGTGCGTGAGAGATTCTTCTTTTTTCCAACAGGCTCAATCTTTGATGGAAAGTGACGACCATGAAGACGTAATACACTATCGTCGCTCGTGCTTGGTCGACCACGGGGACGTCTGCGCAGGGATGGCACCTTTTCTGTGTCGGCGAAGGTTATCATGTGCTGTACCAAGTCTTTTCTGAATTGACGGCTTGTTTTCAAGGTTTTATCCTTAGAGAATTCTTTGTAAAGAATGTAGGCGTTCAACATGGCAACGTTCAACACGTGAAACCACACACGCTTCCACCATTTGAGAGTTTTTATTTTGAACGGGGTGTACGACAGCATCTGGTCAGCCCGATCCACACCGCCCATGTACTTGTTATATTCATGCACGATACGTGGTTTTGCAATGGCTTCCCCAGTCATTCGGTTCTTCTTGCCTGTCTCTACAATTTCATTGTCTTCTACGGTTGACATGAGCAACACTGACTTCCTGTCTTCATACCGCAAAACGAGTAGGTCTTGGTTGTGATAGACTATCATATCCCCTTTCTTCTGTTTCTTCTGTGCCTTCTTTACTTTGTCTGGAATGCCTTTGCGATTTCCTCTCAACGTTCCCGTCGCACCAGTGCCCATTTCCCACAAGTTTATATACAATGCCACAGAGGAATAGAAATTATCCATGAACACATGATATCCTTTCCCAGCATAATCCTTCACCAAATCAATCACCAGATCGAACGTTTTTCCACCAGCAGAGACAGTTTCATTAGTTTTTCCAGTGTAGAGTTGGAACTTGCAAACATAACCATTTGTTGAGTCACACAACATGTAGGCCTTTATCCCATACTTCTTCGGCTTGTCGGGATTGTATACTTTGAAACTGAGATTGCCTTTCCAAGGCACCAACCCTTCATCGACGCAAATGTTTTGGTGCGGCTTGTAAACTCTAGAAAAACGATGTACGATTCTCTGGTACAAATAGCCAAGTTTATTGATAGGTGAAAAATGAGATGTGTTTCGTCCCGGCATTTGGTTGTTATCATTCAAATGTAGGTACGTTAGTAATAACCAGAACCTATCGCGAGGCATACATTTGGCAAAGAAAGGCGTGGACGTCACATCACTTGTTGACCAATACTCAGAAAAATTCCTCTGTACAACTAGAGACATCGCTATAGTCATTGCAACGAATACTTTCATTTCTTCAGCATTCGTATCATACCACTGCCTCAACCGTGAACATGGTTTCAGAACCTTATCATCGACTTGCTGGTGGAAGTACCTGTTGGTTTCTGCTGCCAACGATCCATAATCATCTTCATGCAGGAATAACCCCAAAAAATCTATAGGATGCGGATTATCAGGCAATTCTATAAACCGTCCTAATCCCGTTGCGCCAGTAAAATGCAGATCAACACGTCCACGTGGCCTCGGCCCCTCTGTCCAGCGTTCCATAAAGTTCTCAGGGTCATCAAAATGTGTGTCCATTTCATTATATTGCTCATCAAAGCCACTGAACTCTTCCTCTGTGGATGTACCAGCCCCACCAGTAGCAGCTAATATGTCTTTTGCAATGTTTCTTATTTCCATATCACTATCACTGTCACTTTCACTATCACTCTCATCAGTAGACTCCATGTCAGAAGCTTCATCAGCATGGACCTCGTTGATGAAGTCGTCGTCGCTTGACGTTGACGGCCCTTCCCAACTCCTAGTCCTCGGTCGCCTGGCCTTAGGCATCTTTCACATCAATCTGTAATTGATTGAAAAGAATTTAGAAATGTGCAAGATATTCTATCAAATCCTGATAACCTATACAGAAAAATTCAATGTGAGCTTCATGGACATTCAATTGCCCCATTTTGTGAGTTTTGTAAACAAATATACCGTTGCGCGCCGATGGCGCCAGCGGCCATCAATATGGACGGAATTCCGGACATTTTCTAACTGTCCTGGCGAATGCCGGACATTTTCTTTCATTTTGTTGCAAAAGTCAAAATCAGGACAAATTCTAACATTGCTGGACAATTTCTAACTTTCGGACAACTTTTCACAATCCAGCCGAACAAGTTCTAATGTCGCCGGACACTTTCTAACTTTTGGACGACTTTTCACAATCCCGCCGAAGGTGCCGATGGCACCGACGGCCGCCGACGTTGTATCAACATTATCAACCCTGATGCCGCCTTCTGACTCCTATGCAACGAGCCGGCGAGTCGCGAACAACTGCCTTCTACGTCAGGAAAGTTCTGATTGTCAGTTGTGGATTACAAAAGTTTTTCAACTCTTGACTTCTCTTCCGAGAATGATAGGTTCCACGGGCCTATCCGTCGGGACGGCCGTAGTCAACGAGCACCCGGCCCCTTGTCTTTAGTTCACTGGAAGGAACTCATGCCATCCCGACATATATAGCAAAATATTTAAAACATCGGAATGCTACCAAACTTTTTTTTCAAAAATGAGTTTCCTCGACCAACAAAAATTTGGCAGAAAAAAACACATACCTGCTGGCGGTGCCCGACGAAAGTCCGCTGAAATTTTTTTTCTCGAACACGAACATTTTCGTTGGACACATTTTCTCATGACCTGATGGCGGTGCCCGGCGAAAGATCCCCGACATATTGTGTCTCAACCACAAACATTTTCGTTGGACAACTTTGCCCTGACCTGATGGCGGTTCCCGACGGCATCCCCGACATACTGTGTCTCAACCACAACATTTTCATTGGACAATTTTCCCATGAACTGATGGCGGTGCCCGGCGCAAAAATCCCCTAACTCAAAAAAGACATCAATAACGCTATGAATGTAAATCCAAAAGTTTTTTTCCCTTCAACTTTCATGGTTTATAAAACTCTACAATTGAACACTAAAGAAACAGGGTTTCCTTCATAATTTTTTTTACTTATTACATTTATTTATAACATTTTAGCGGCGCTTGTTGAGTCTTTATTTCTGTGAGCGCATATACAAATTGTATATCAAATTGAAGAGAATTTTCTGCTCTTTACGTCGATACCAAACGTTGTTGAGCGCGCCACTTGGTTACAGAAATACGAAATGCGAAACTTGCCCAATTTGCGGCACTTCTTGTGCCTTTATTTTTTATGTGCGCATGTATGATCGATATATGGAATTGAAGAACATTGTTTCCTCTTTATTTAGATGTAAAATTTATCAAAATGCGCCAAACGGTATAGAAGATATTGCGTGCGAAAGAAAGGTACATGAAAATCGCGCTTCATATCACATGATAAAAAACGACAAAAGTGCCCTTAGTGCGGCGCTTGCTGTATCACTATTTCTTTTAGCGCATATACATATTATATATCAAAATGTAGGCAATGTATTCCTCTTGACAATGATATAAAAGTTGTAGAAATGCGTCATTTGGTTACGGAGATATAAAGTGCCGAAGTTTTCCTATTCGCGGCACTTAACGGCGGAACGAAGTGCGAAAATTGCCCTTTTTACGGCACTTGTTTTGCTTTTATTTATTCACGCGCATAAATCATCGATATATGGAATTGAAGAACATTGTTTCCTCTTTATTTAGATGTAAAATTTATCAAAATGCGCCAAGCGGTATAGAAGATATTGCGTGCGAAAGAAAGGTACATGAAAATCGCGCTTCATATCACATAATAAAAAAGCGACAAAAGTGCCCTTTGTGCGGCACTTGCTGTATCGCTATTTCTTTTAGCGCATATACATATTATATATCATAATGTAGGCAATGTATTCCTCTTGACAATGATATAAAAGTTGTGGGAATGCGTCATTTGGTTACGGAGATATAAAGTGCCAAAATTGCTCTATTTGTGACTCTTACTGTGTCAATATTTTTGTTATGTGAGTGAACATATTTTATATAAAGGTGAAGACAACTTTTTCTTCTTTATTGTGATATAACAGTTATCCAAATGCACCAAACAGTTAAAAAGATATGAAGTACTAAAGAAAAGTATATCACAAAATCGCTACTCAGTTCACAAGGGTAAAAGAGCAAAATTAGCTCTTCGTGCGTCGCTCGCTGTGGCTTTATAAATATTTGCGCATATACAAATTTTACATGGAATGAAAGACAATCTTTTTCTCTTTCTTATGATATAATAAATTCCAAAATACGTTGAGTACATGATGAGAAATAATGTGTGAAAGTAGGTATAAAACTAAAAATATCTGAAAATCACCTCATTTACGGCACATGCTGTATATTCAGTTCCTTTAGCGCATATTCGTAATTTATATCGAATTAAAGACAATTTTCTCCTCTTTCAAATGATCCCACCTGTATTGAAATCCGCCCAAGGGTTTAGATCATAGGGCGTGCGAAAGCAAGGTATGCTTTTGTTGTGAGTGCGCACGCCTGAGCAAACAATAACGTGCGCAGCTCGATAAGCTCGTGCGCGAGGGGAGCAATAAGCCCCAGGGCTATAGCAAGCCCGGCGGGTAGTGGGGGAAAATTGAGCGTTTGTAATGCATATTTTCGGTACGATAAACATAACCAATATCTATAAAACTTTCGGAAAATATACCCCCATTTTTTAGAACAACAACGGGGAAAAAATCGGCAGCTTAGCGAAAGCCGGAACGAAAATACACGCGTTCAACCGACACGACTGCCGTGCAATTTTTTTCCGGGATCCGCTACATGGTACAATTGCGTTAATTAGTAAATGCGTCAGATTATAAGTCCGGCTTCCGGGGTTCGCCAAGGCTAACTGCGGCGTAGTTTAATTTCATCCCGGACCATTCCGTAAACCGCGGCTTGAGGGTTAATATATGGTCCAAAATTGGAAAAGTTTAGGACATTTTTTATGAATTTACTTTCTACTGAAACCAAATTTAGCTTTCTTAAAGTTTATTAGCAACTGGCTTTTAGTACATTTCAGTAAAATCCACCACATATATCAAATAATATATATCATTCTCGTTACTTCCCAAATATGATTGATGAAATAATTCTATTTGCTATTACGGTTGATGCTAATCCATACGAAGTATTCAAAAGAGAAGTTTGGTGCCAGTTTATGCCAGATATAGCTTAGAACGGTCCTTTAAAATGATCTGTGTACATTCATCACTTTTGACAGGTTATTGTAGCAATTATAATTTTCCCTTCTGGTCCTGGGTATTCAATAAAATTCCATATTTGTTTTCAAGTTTTGGTATTGTTTTATTAAGGAAACTTCTTAATTCTATTTGCAAGAAATATTTAATATAATATATATGTTTAATATATATATATAATATATGTAGAATTGTTTGTTCTTGATCTACTGTAAAATGAACGTCCTCAAGACAATAAATATAAGTTTTTTCGTTTTCATAAATCAAATTACTTTTTTTTCTGTAACATATTGTAAAGGTCTCTATAGTGAAGGGATAAATTTTTTATCTTTGCCTTAGAATTCATTTGGTTTGTTCATGATTTGGTTTTGTTGAAGTAACTTTACATAATATATATGCACATTGATCTATAGAAATAAATGGAAACATTAATGACTTCCCATTTACACTGGATAGGACGTAATGTCACTCTGAACTCCGTCACAAAGGCAGCCACCTTGTTAATGTTTTTTCACCAGGAAGAATTTGAACAAGCATCTCAACAGAAGCCACTGTGGTCGTTCAAGTTGTATGCTATAAACAAAGTAGGTTATATCATATAATAAGTCAAGAATTAGGAATTTTGGGGTTTCCAGACAAAAGTCATTTTCTTAACAATTTGTTCATAAATTCAACACAATGAAGATAAATGTTTTCTTATCTCTTTCACTTGTAATTGAAATATATAAAAGAATAACAAAGTTGGTCATGCGTGCAAGCTTAATTTTATGGAAACTTACCCTTTGACATTGTTGTTTCTTATTATAATCTGGAAACATCACTTTTTTACCTAGTGTCACATGTAATTTAAGAAAATTTCATTATTCAATCCGAAATATAGTATAATTTTGAAGTAAATTTTCGCTTTTACCTGTATTTCCATAATCCTTCAACATGAATGAAAAGAAAAGGACAACCCAGGGAAATTGCTCAAATGTGAGCAATTTGTCACAAAATCAATATTGTCTTTGATAGTCATGTAACATCCTTAGAGTGTCCCCATATGTTATCCATGGTAAGGAAAGATACTGAATTCAAGTTACTGTAGTTATACAAAAAATTACACTTCTGACAAAATATCCTTGTAAAAAAATGAAGCAACAACTGTTGTTTCAAACCAATGGCATAAAGTAATTGCTATCTTTCAGTCATATTTAAGAATCTAATAAGTATTGGAAAATTAAGGCATCTTAGTGCTGACCTTTTTGTCATGGAGAATCATGGAAGACAGTGAATGTTTGCAAGTTTATATTTTCACATTTATCCATGTTCATTCCACAAATACCTTTGCGACCTCGGTTTCCGCTTGCTTTTCATTTGGTATTTCATAAATAAGCAAGTTTTCTTTTCTTGAATACATCTCTTGCTATAGATGTCTTTTCTCAATCTCATCCTGTGGTTCTTTCACAGTTAATTTCAATGTTTCAATTTCTTTTCAGTTTTCAGTGATCGAATTTGTGTTAAAATAAATTGCTTCAGCAAGTTCTGTTACCTTCGAATTGGTATTATTGACATCGTCGTGGGTTGTTGTTTTTTTTTGCGGTGAAGAAGGTTCTCAAATCAGAGTTGATGTTTTCACCCTCAACCCTGCAGTCTTTATTTTCTTCATTACCGTTGAGTTTTAGTGACATCTAGCTTAAATCTGTCTAGATTGCTACCACAACATGTTGCTGTAGTTTCTTTGCTTTATTTTGGCTTCTCGTTGCTGCCATTTTTTGGGATAAATTTACATTTTTGTCAGACATCTTTGCAAGGCATCATTGCAGTGCATACATGTGACTGTAAAGTGTTTATTTGCTCTGTAAAATTACCATTGTTTTTTTATTATCTTATTATCAACAAAATTTAAACCTCTTATACCCTAGCATAACAATTATATCATGGAGCTAATAAAAATGAATGAATGAATGAGTAGATGCTTTATCATAAGAAAAGAAAAAAATGAATTGCCAAACAAACAATAATTTTTTATTTACAGTATCAAAATTCAATCTATATTCTGCTTTGATTAAATCTTAGGTCTATGTATATCTCTATGAATATATAAATGTTGTGCAAATTTTAAATGAAAAAAATATGATTTACAAAATCACATGCTCTTACTTTTAGACTTCCAAAAGAAATGGCATAAGTTCCTAGCAATAATAACATCTGTAAGTTTATTTAAAAAATATTACCAATTACATTTGATAAATGTCAACAGCACTTGAAATTGGTTTTGATTGATATTGATTTGTATATATACAAAGATAAAGAAGTATTATGTTTGTATCTGAAGGAGACATTTAGTCGCGAAGATATCAGCTGAAGTGTACTTTGTACTTACCTGTATAAGTCTTAAGCAGTTCGTTTGTTATTGTAAGCAGTGTTTGGTTAGGCTGAGTAAAATTAGTTTTTACAGGCATACCAATTCAATTAGTGCAATGCATTTCTGATTAAGTAATATATTTGCAATCAATATTTTAACGGAAAATGTATACATATTTGTTATAAATATAAGGTTTCAAAAGAGTGTTAGTCATTACTTATTGATATTTTCTGTTAAACTGTTATTAACTGTTGTGACTGCGTGGCTATTTCATATCAACACATGATTAATAATGAACATTCAGTCATATTTATCTCTCTCTTCAAGAAGGTATTTTTTTCCTTAATACCTTAAAACTCTGAACAACTTGACACATAGCAGAGCTCTGGTGCTTTGATGCAATCGCCCTCTGCCCTTAATGGCCTTCTGAACAAGATTTTTACTTAAAAACAATTACCGGTAAGTGCCTCTTCCGCAAATTACCCTGCGTGATGAAAGTTAAAGCAGTTCCCGAAAAGGAATTCTGACTCTTGCTTTTAACCCCTTTCTTCTACTAGTCAAGAACCTATATAACAAGTATTCTGCATTTATACACAACTGTTGTTTCATTCCATATGATGGCAAACAAAAACAATACAATCAATAGATTGAATATATATGGTAGAATAGTTCTTATTTTTATCTAAAATATCAAGATATTTCACTCTTTCCATTGAAAGGTAGACCATTTTTCATTTTTCTATATGGTATTGAACACAATGTAAGTACGATGGAATACCTTTTATACCGTATCATCTCAGGTCTTTAATGTCTTTTTATTGGTTGATAGATACTCACATCTTTTTATCTTACCTTTGTTCAATAGAAGGAATTATCCTAATCTATTTGTCAATATTAGGGATTAAGTTTTTTCTGTGCTAGGAGTTGTTTATTAACCTTTACTGTAACTCAGTAGTAATCAATACGGTGTTCAGAAAAAAATGTCCCCCAACCAAAAAAGTTAAAAATTTGCCTTGACAAAAAACTCCACCAGAAAAAGTCCTACCGGTAATTGTTATTTTAGGAACATATCTTGAGAAAACATAGATCTGGCAGTTACTATTAGTTTACTCAATAACAACAATGTAACCTTGATGTGTCAGGTAAATACGCACTGGCTTTTTTCTAAGAGGGTAAACATATATTTTAAGTGATTTTCATTAAGCAGACAACATTTTTTCCTTGCGTATATAGACATTTATTTTGGGTATTTTATGCAAATACACAGCTTATCTTGAGCTCTGTATAAATACATATAAAATGAGCAAGATATTTGGATATTGATGATTCAAGTTATAGTAAGAAGAGTTTTTAACTTGGAATATTTACGTTTTTCTACATTCTATCAGTGTCCAAGGTCACATTTTTGGATTAATTCAGCTAACTCAAGAACTATGAATTAAATTTTGCTTTTGATTGTTTCCATGCTTGATCCCAGCAGGCATCTGACGTGACGTCATTTCGACGTCAAAATTTGGTTGATTTTAGGTCAGGATGTCAATCAACTAAAAGCATTTGTTTCCTGACGTTGAAATTTAGTTGGTGTTTTGACGTTGTTTCAACGTCATCAGAACAACTTAAAAGTCATTACTTTTAAAAAATTTCATTATTATTAATAACATCAAATAAGTCAAAGAGTGTTTTAAAGAATGATCAACAAGCCTTGACGTCAATACGTCTTGGCTTCAAGTTGAACCAACGTCGAAATAACATAGGATTTTGACGTCACCGCAAATTTCAAATGCAATCAAATTTCAACATTATTTCACTGTTGCTAAACGACGCCATTTCAACGTTCAGATTGCCTCCTGGGATATGTCTTTGACTTTATTTCCTGGAAGTATATACAAGTATTTCAAAAGACGTCTTGTTATCAAACATATTTGTATCTAAATGTTGCAATATTTGCTTTTCTTTTGGATTTTTGGGCTGAGTTTTGTCTTGAAAAGCAATGTTTTGTGGCAGGTTTTGAGAGGAGAAGTTCTATTACTTCCACTTTAACAATGAGAAATTCAACACAGAGAGCAGGCGTGTACGATTATACAAGTTGCATTAATTCATTTGAAGTTTTAATAATCATATATATAATATTCATATATTTGTAAAATAAATAGGTTATACGGCAGGTTCTCAGAGGGTTATTCAGTAGTATATAGAAATAGTCACTATCAAATTATCTATTTTTAAGGTAATATTGTGTCAACAAGTGCCTTGAAAAAACTATTCCTACACATTTGACATAATGGGTCAAAATGTTGCTAACATTTTTCAGAGAGGTACAAGAGAACTGACTATTAATACCCACAAAATCTACCTTACTTATTTTCTCATAGTGCCCAGTTCTCCCATACATATTGAAGTGTTTGATTGGACATAAAGATAGAATAATCATTTAGAGGAGATTTAATTTGACAGCTTTGTTTGTGGTTTAGGAATGATATTTATTAGGCAAGAGTTGTTTGGATTGTCGAAGAGAATTGTAACTTTCCTCAAACTATACACAATGGACTTACATGTATTGTACAGCCACTCCGTGATTTTCATAACATATTATTTACCTTTGATACGAACCTGAATGTCATATGTGGTGATATACCGGTAAATCAAAACATCTGAACTTTTCATGTCCAGAAGACATATATATGACAAATACTGGTTTTCCTTGAAAACTAAAAACAGCCTTATAAATGCACAGAGGTGTAGATATCACGTCTAATATACATGGATACTAGTTATAAAACCTAACAAACACTATAAAACTCCTAACTGCCCTCCTGGCTGTTTTAGATAAGTCTCCAAAATTACGTTTGACCATTTGATCATAATTGCGATGTTCTACCTTCATATTGTCACTGTAAAATAACAATAAGCTTTAAATTGTGTCTATTTGGTAACAGTCGATATTTCACGATCAAATGATACCATTGATTATGTTTGGCATATATGACTCCAACAACTCACGGAGTGGCTCTTTAAATCATTTTAACACTTTAGTCTTGAGAGGAATGTTACTAATTTTCACATTTTGCTGATGATGGATATGTCACTTGTCTTTCACTTCTCTCTGAATTTATTCTAGATTCTGTATGAACGTCAGGTTTTGAAACAGGAATCCAATAATCGCATCAACTGAGCGTATTGTATCGCTGTAGCTTTCATTAGTTGAGTATGCCCTTTTGCTTGTAGTTATCTATTTGAAGCTGTGCAACCTGTAGTTAAAAATCCTTTGATATTCATTAAATTTTTTTTACTTAATCACATGTACACACCTTCTAGAATGCCACTCAAACAGTTCAAGCAATATATGTCATTAAGTTATGACATTTTTAGTTGCATATGCACTCAATGACCCAGTGAAAACCTTTGAAGAGTATAAAGAACTATCACATTAAGTTTATTAAAGTTGACTTTTGATCTCAGAGGTAATAACTTGAAGCAATCTATTGACTGGTAACCCTTAAAGGCAGAATTCAGTTCATTCCTTGAGTACTTATGTTGTCTTATTCAAGTAGTTACTCAAATATTGCAGATAAAAACGTGATTCCAATCTCGGTTTTAGAATGTAAAGTTTATTTCAGTTTCATCAAATAACATATTGCATTAATTGCTATGCAGTATTTAAAGAACTGCAGTAAAGTATATCAAATGTTTTTTGAATTAAATCTCAATGAATCATAAGGCTTAATATTCCACTTTCACTGCACAGCTCTGCTTTGATAAATTTGATTTATTACCTATCACAAAAGTTGGCCAATGTTGAACTTCAAAATGTCAATTTAAATAAATATGTTTGGTGGTATATTTTACAAACTTTTTAAATGTTTTTTTTTCAAATGTGTAACAAAAGAAAAAGCACTTAAGCAAATGAACTACAGACAGTTTCTGAATAAATGCAATGTTTGCTGAAACTTGCTTTCAGCAAAATGACGGCTCTCCTTAGAATATTGTTGTCGTCATGCAAGTCTAAAGGACACCCTATCATGTACAAATCGTGGTACAAGAAAGGTGTAATATTTATCAATGATCTAATTCACCATGAGGGTAGACTGTTCAATCTCGAGGAATTCAAAAGTATATATAACATAAAAACTAATTTTTTAACTTTTGAAGGTATAAAAAGGGCTGTTTTATCATATTTCTCAAAGTTTAGTATACAGAAAACACAACTTTTATCCCAAGACCCATTTATCCCTTTAACTTATTTCACATAAATACCAAACTATGATATAAATTCATATATGCGAAATTGATTGATTCTAAATATATACAATTACCTTGCTACAGTAAATGGGCACGAATTTTAGATTGTGAATTATTAGAAAAAGATTTGACAGTATTTAATACGATAGCTCACAAATGTACTCGCAGTACAGATTTGACATGGCTTCAGTATAGGATTATTCATCATATTCTCCCTACAAATTGTTTCCTATTTCGGATAAAAATATCTGAGTCACCCCTTTGTCGTTTTTGTAATAGAGAACTAGAAACTTTGGAACATTTTTTCTGGTATTGTAATCCGGTACTCAATTTATGGAAAAGATTAGAAAAATGGTTAGAAACCGCCCAAATATATGTAAACTTCACAATTACAAAGATAATACTCGGAATCAAAGGGAGAAACAACAATCCCATTAACGCAATTATTCTGCTTGTAAAAGAAATAATTTTCACAAGCGCTCAAAAAATGAATATACCCAACTTTGATTATATACTGGGCCAGATTAAGCAGTACTACGATATAACAAAATGCATATATTTAGTTTCTGGTGAGAATGATTTATTCGTCAAGTTCTGGTCCTCATTACATACTATACTGAGAATTGATTTATAGAAGTTTAATTTTCAACATTGTCTTTGTCAAAGTAACGATTATTATTATTATGTCTGTAAAGTGCAAAAAGTCACTTAAAACCTGCATATATGTCAGATTAATGCTATACTGAGAAATTTATTTATAATACTTAACTTTCAACATTTTCTATATATGTATAACACTTATTACTATGTCTGTAAAGTGCTAAAGGCCACTAAAACCCCTGCATGTCTGTCACCAGCACATACTGAGATACTTGTATGCTGAGAGATTGATGTACATAGAAGTCAACTTTCAATAATGTCTTTGTTTATGTAACGCTATTTATCACTCTGTTCATAACATGCTAACGGTCACTTATATCACGAATATATATATGTATTTCTTTCTATGGGACAACTATTTTCCCTTGTTTTTCTTTATTGTATTTTGAATGCACTTGTTGTCAATTTGATCTATTGTAAAATACGAAAAATATGGAAAAAAAAAAAAAAAAAAGTCTAAAGGTTGGCATACTTGAGAGTCTGTTTTTATCTAAAACATAATTTTTTTAAGTGTCTCATTTTCTTCAAAATGAACATGAAAATGTATGATAATTCACAATAACATAATAATTAAATCAAAATACTTTTGATCAGTAATAATTTGATTCTATAATATGCTATTTCTAATTATAAAAAACAGGAGTTATTAAGATGCTAAGGCCAATGTTGTATAAAATTCCTCTTTAACATTGCCTTGCTGATTCGTATCAGACCTTGATCTCTTGAACCATGTTAACTGCATGTGATATGTATATAAATAGTCCCATAATCAAATCATTATCCATGTTGGTGACACATCTAGAGTAATTGATATCCTCTTATATCCCAATTGTAGTGCTAGACACAGTGTCAACAACTGAAACAAAATATGATTACAAGAAAAATCATTACTTATCAAACATGAGTTCTCTTATGAAAGTAATAACGGGACTGGACTGTAAAAGAGTAATCATTGATCTAGGATTTTTAATCGACTTGGCTTCACTTAATGATTTGTGACTGTATTTTCATTTGTGCGTTGATGCATTTACTTCATGCTTTGAATATATTGATTAGAATGGGTTTTCTCTTAGCATTATAAGCATATATGCCATCCAATTACATACAAAAATTTTATTATTACTTATAAAAATGTTTTCCACTCACCACCTTATTGTCACTATCTCATCCAGAACAAATTCTGTACATTAACTTCATAGATAAGTAGATATATATCTAAAGCTTTATTTAAACTGAAAACACTTATTTATCCAAATTATCTTTGTAGAGTTTAACAGTAAATCTGTTGTGAAGCCATTACGCGAGACCCTTCATATGTTTATTGTTGTAAGATGTGATATATCCCAAATATTGTTACTTTTATCAGTAAATCTTCAACAGCCAACAACACACTGACTGATTATCCATGGTGCTGTATTGCCAACCACCGTAACGTCAAACATTTGATTATTCTCGCCAGGGGCGGTATTCTTAAAAAGTCTTAGATTTTTCTTAAGTTTTTTTCTTAAGTCTGAATAAATTGACTTAGCCAAGTCGAAATCCTAAGTCAATATTCTTATACGACTTAAGCTAAGAACTTAGCTGGGACTTCGTCAAAAACTTAAGTCAGGTTGTCAAAATGCGTGCGCATGTTGTTAAGGGGATTCCCTCTTGAAACTTCCGCTACGTCACAGGGTATGCCCTGAATTCCCCGGATGTTTACCGCAGATGATAATAAACATGGAGAAATCTCCGAAAAAACTGTCAAATTCGAAAAAGCGTCAGCCGAATTGGACAAAGGACGAATGTTTAATTTTGGCTGAATTCGTAAAGGTCCATGGTTCGAATCCCGCCAGGAGCTTGGCAACTGTGCCTTCAGTAGAGAACTGTTCTTCACGCAGTAAGGTTTGGGTGCAATGCTGCACTGTATTTCAGGGCAGTACCACCCATGGTTCGCTAGTTCCAGCGGAAGCTAGCAGGTTTCACCGCAATGCATAGCTACAATGGTGTTGCGGGCTTTCTCCCTGCAATACTACTAGCAGACGTGATATATGTGAAATACTTTTTAAAGTGGCTTAAACCCCAACTCACCTCACCTCACCATGGTGCTGTCAAAATGAAATCCCTTCCAAGCTCTCCTAAAACCAATTTTCTGTTTGTTCTAATATTCATTAATACAACAGCTTTGCTGTCAATAGACTTAAGAGTTGTTATTCCTAGATGGCTATTAGAATCATGTCTTTCAAAGAGTTCACTTGTCTAGTTAACCAAAATCTCTGATTTGGCCAAAACGTCAGCAACAATTCATATCTATCTGTATTCGTTGTCTAAAGCTCTTTATTTTTCAGGAGACAATTTGCTACACCCAATGATATACAGAGGGGTTCTCTGCCTCGATTTGAATCATCTGAGCCCCATTTTTCATAAAAACATAAAGTCTTTTAAATTCCATATGAATCATTTCCTAAATCTTATAATAACTTTAAACAACAAAGACTTGAAGAAAGTTTCTCTACATTGTAAGAAAACTAATTTCTCATCACTGTCAGATGCTATGTGATTACGAGAGCATCTGTCACCAACTAACCGCGGGTTACTTTCAGGTTAGAGAAGTTATGAAAAAAGGTCAGCAATCCTGTCAGGCTGGTTAGATTGATGAAGTATTTACAAAATTCTCCAATCATATTGAGCAAGGGTTGAGCTGCTTTTTGAAACTGCAAACCTTCACTACCGATAATGACTAAAAATAATTTTGAAGACATGGTGACCAACACTTCTTTGTTGAGGTAAAAACAGACAAAAAATAAATGTTGAAATTTTTTGCCTTAAATGATTAATTCTATCTACTGTATGGATATTAATAGGGTTAAAGTTAATGAAGAAGGGGGCAATAATTTATTTTATAAAAGAACATCTGTTTGATTGACAGCTGTACAGTCAATATATTGAGTGTCAAATGAATATACAACAGACTATGAAAATACTGATAAGTGTGTAGGTGTGTCTAAACCAAGCTAGTCTTTCAATGAGATAATCTGCTTTATCAGATTATATACATTAGAGTAAATCTTCACTACAGCTCTTAAATTAGCTTAAGTGTATCTATTGATTGGTCAATAACATAGAGTTTATCTTTGGTACTGCTAATAAACAAGCTCACATTTATCTATGAATTGGTAAATAGTTTAGCATATATCTTCAGTACAGGTAATAAACTAGCTAATGTTTATCTTTTGATTATCAAGTAGATTAAGTCTGTGATTCATACAATTAACATGATGTTGTCATTTATGGCCCAAGTTTTAAACAATATATATATATAATAAAAACAATATATTTATATAATATAAACAATATATATATATATAATATAAACAATATATATATATAATGTAAAAAAAAATTATATAATATTTATAAACAATATATATATATATATATATATATAATATAAACAATATATGTATAAAAATCAAATAATGTTATTGTAGAATTAGGTACATAATCACATTCACGTTTACAAGCGCTTTCTGTCATGATGGCTTCTTCAGGTTAGACTTTGAATGTCAGTTGTCATCACGTTGATTATGACGTGACGTGGCGCTCCTTATGACGTCATGGAGGTAGATGTGTCATGAGCATGAGTTCAAGGAAATTTACATTTTAGCGTTCAGTAAAAGCTTAAATTGTTTTATAAATTCACTTTCCATCAATTCAAGTAGCCACGGATTATCGTATTTCATTTTATAAAATGGAAATACTCTATATCTTCCTCCAGAACATTTTTCCAAGTGACAGCTTAAAGGGATAGTTCTATTTTCTATATATAATCCATAAAAAGTGTTGAGGAAGTACACCTTCTGTTTCCTATTAAGCCTCGAACTCTTTTGCAGTATATAACAGCTATTGTGTTGTTTTTGTTTCTACTGAGGAGGATAAGGGTTGGGGGGATAGTGAACATTCCAATTGGTATTCAAATGAATGTAAGGGACTAATAAATTGGAAACTTTTATTCATCAATGCATAGCAAAGATAACTTGTTCACGTTATTGTGATGAAACTCAAACACAAAGATTAAATACATAAAAATTCTTATACAACGAGGATTGGCAATGCTTACATGAGAGGTTGAATACTTGATTGGTAACATAATGATAGGCCAGTTGGCTTTTTGAAATTGTTTATATAATGTAAATGGGGTTATCCTTTTAATGATAATTATTTTTTCGGTTTTGTAGCATTAGCCATTCTGCCGGTGATAAAAATATTTTGTTCAAAATCTAAAATCTGTTTTGTGTTAGAATATCCACAACTTTACCACAAAGAAGAAATCTTTTTGCAAGGTGCTTCAGGATTTGCATTATTGGTTATCCAAGCTGGTTGACACATGCCCATGAATATTCGATCTGACAATGCTTGAAGTTTTTGTAGAGTTAATGGAGACAGATTGAATCAGCCCGTCATCATACTTTATCAATCCACTCTTTCTCTGTTTCTTTGTTGGTCTGCATGACATCGTCGGCTCACCTAGTTCAATTAAAGGGGCAGAACTACCTGTAACAGACTATTTTAACTTCCCCACTAGCTAAACCTTCCTCAGGGAGTCCTTGACCTTAAAGAAAAATTTCATGCAGGTTAGAAAAATCTCATCAAAGTAGTAGAAATAAAATTAGTCTGTAATTGAATTGTGTTTAAGATTAATGTGTTATTACACAGAGGTGTCAGCTCCTGGAGAGTTTACTGAGACAGAGCAGCTACACACAGTTCCAGTTCCTTTTCACAGTGATGCAGCCTACCCTACACCGCGACTTCATCTACACCGCCCGCAGCCACTTCCCTGACATCGAGTTCAAACCTGTCAGCACTCACACTAGTCGACAACTCAAGGTTGGTGGATGATGTTGATGATGGAGATAGCCATGATTATTATAATTGAAAAGTTTGATGATGATGATGAGGATGATAATAAAAATAAATGATGATGTTTAAGTTTGTTTTAAGCACCTTGTAGTTGTTTAAAAGTCTTTGTTAACCCTTGTCTCAGGAAAAGATAACCAGATTGAGACAAAACAACTACTTCCGGGAGAAGTCTGCCTACCTCCAACTAGACAAGGACATCAAGGCAGGCTCCAAGGACAAGGAAGTCATCAAACTACCCACACTGCACGCCAAGAAGCCAAGGTGAGTTTGAGACTCTCGTCCCAAAGGAGATCATCCAGGTAGATTCTCATGTTGAGTTAGCCTTTACCTGCAGTCATATTGCTGACCACAACCAATCCAAGATCGTTTTTGTTTATGAACAGAGTTATGATCTGGCCACTCAAGAAATGATGTCATTTTGATTAATTGTTAATTGGGAAAATGTTAATTATATCCAATAATGTTATTGAAAGCCTTCTAGTTGTTGCTAAACATTCTTGTGTTAATCGCTTTTTAAAAATAAATTGGTCAAGAATTTTAATAGTTTTCCTATAATAGTGAATTAGACTGATCATCATCTTTAACCTGCTGAATAGATTTGTACAGAAAAAATTCTAAGACGACTTTAATGAACAAGATCACTTAAAATGAAATACTTATATGCCCCAAAGCTGTTGCAAGCACCTGCTTCAGAGAAGCATTGAAGTACTAGCAACTGTTTAGGAAATGATTTTGAAGGGCTTAATGAAAATTGACATAATTTGTCTCCAAAACTCAACAGTACCTTTCGTTCAGCAATTGATACCGAAATCTCCCCAATACAATATTCTCTACTGATATTTCACTTTGTCACCACAAAAAGCTCATGGTTACAAGGTCCCTTTAACTCTGATGTGCTGTCCCTCTAGCTATATGTACATCTAAACTTTTCCTTTTATTCTCAATTGAAATTACAGACCCTTAACTCAATGTTACTGTCGATCTAACAATCTATACCAATTTATTTTCCAAAAAATTCCAATATGCAACCACAAAAAGTCAGACAGTCCCTTTAACTCTGATGAACTACCCCTTTATGAGTGTATACCCCCAATCCCACTGACAATGAGGTCTATCGCCCTCTAGGTGTCACTTCAAGTGTGTTGTTGTTTGACTGTTGACGGTTCTGAGTGCTGATAGTGTCTTAGTTCAAGTGTGTTTATTTAAGATATATGAATATTCAGATTTTATCACTGTCTTTCAAATCAGAGGTCAGTAATTTTATCTCTATTTTGGCTGTGATTTTAAAAAGCAAAGATAGATAAAGCTTATTTTTATTTTACCATGGCCATACTTTTAAACAAAGGGTTTAAGTTAAATATCTCACTTTAACCCAAATGTTATTTAAGCTTTGATAAAATGGGTTTAACTTTTCAATATCATATAACTTTGTTTTTGAAAATTGATTATCAACATATATTTTCCACGTTTGCAAAGTGAATTAGATACCCTGTTCTGTGAAAGTTTACGTTTGTGACCTCATTCAATTTTGGATACTCATATATTTTTAAAAGAAATATTATTACAAGGATGCTTTATTACTATTCTGTAAATTTCTACCATGAATTTTTCTCAAACAGCTCCCAGCCAGTAACAAGCAAATCTGTTCCCACCCTGCTCAAGTTGTCCACCCAGGATTTTGCGTCCAATTTGCCTCGTCCCGGTCAAACAACAGTGGTCAAGTGGGGTAGCTCTAGCAGCATAGACAGTAACATACAGCAGCAACATGACCGCAGCGACACCCTCCTCAGGTCAGTCTATGTATAAATGTTACTACTCGAGACTTTGGGGTTCATGGTCCATGAACTTTCAGCCTTCGCATATGAAAAAAGGGATGTAAGGACTTACTTGTACATGATAACCCTAGGTAGCTGATTTGAAAGTACACCTCCTTCAAGGTAATGATGTAGGCAGCAACTTATCAATTGAATGTGGAAGATACAAAAATATAATTGCAAGTGAAAGAAAATGTATCCATTGTACATCTAATATTGAAGACGAGTATCATTTCATTTTAGTTTGCCCCTTATATCTAAATGATCGACAACTTTATATTAAACCTTATTACTAGCTATATAGAAAAATCCAAATGTTTTCAAACTTACACAGTTACTAATCATAAACAATGTTAAACAACTTTGCAATCTTGGCAAATTTTTGTTTAATGCATGCGACATAAGAAATATGCATTTGAAATAAATATATGCATGTTCATTCTCCATAAAAGATTATCTCTGGATTATCGTCCACCTGTACCATGTTATTCAATATCTTCATGTAACAATTGATAAGTTGTTCAACTTAAGGTTAATAAAGAATTGAATTGAGTGTGTGGAAAAAGGGGCCATATAAATATCCACATTATTATCATTATTTTATATATGCACACCCACAGCCGAGAATCAAGACAAGGTGTATCGTGTCAACACAGTTCCCAAGTAGTTAAATGTTATCCAGAAATATGTAATTTACAAACTGATTAATTGGTGGCGTGGGGAATGAGGGGTTAGTGGGGTTCACCCCCCCTGAACCTTGTTGACCATATGTACCCCTGATTCCTGAATCTGCCAATGAATGTTACATTGTAATATTACTTCTACAATAGTACTACAATGAAACTCCTCCCTTCCCCGTGCCTTTCAAAAACTCAAATTATTTCACAGCGCCACAGAGCACCTATACATTGATTTTACGCTATCAAAGTTAAGGCTATAAAAATCAATTTGTTTGTGAAGAGATTCATAATTTGCAATCAATCAGTATTGTATTGCAGGTTTGTTGAGATGCCAGTACGTCGACACATACAGAATGAAAAGTTTGCGCGGAGAATCAGTGTACGTCGCTCACTAGATGGAGCTGCGCTGAGTCCTGTCTCTTCCAGTGTTACAAGTGAATCGTGTCGAAATTCAAGGTCTTCACTTGGGCCAAAAGCAAAGAGAAAAGTGAGAAAGATATTTATATTTTTTAAAGATTTTCAAATGGTCATTATAAACTCCAAGTGGCTTATCAACTTTTGGTGTATCGGTTTAAATCTACAGATAATCAATGTATATACTCTGTAATTTCAGAGGAACTTGCATTCATCAAGCCTGACATTGAAACGTCAATACGCAGAAATTTGAAATACAAACACGATAGAAGAGATTGAATTAATTCCTTGTTTTAACATATGCATTTTAAAATTGAGGCAATAATGAACAAACTTTAGGTAATGAAACTTCTGTAATCAATTTATGTAGCAGTGTACACCAGGTTTTAGTTATGTGTATGATTGTTTATATATATATGTCATTGTTTAACATAGCATTATAATGTATCAATGCAATTGTCTTTATTTGGCTTTGTTTGAATACCGAAATCACCAATTATTCAACATACTATCCCTTTTCCCCCCTTTTAGCTGATAACAAAAAGTCAAACAAAATCTAAATCTGTGACCACTCTAACTACCCACCTATCCTCAATGTTTGCATGAGAATGCTTTATATACTTTTCTTTTAACTTTAATCAATTGAAAAATAGGGTGATGGCATAGAATGATGAAGGCAGATATATGGATATACCATGATAGAATTTTTTTTATCCATAAATCTGCTTTCATCATTTTGCTATAAATCCTTTGTAATTGACTATTTCAATAATTTCTCTTTGTGGCTTTTTTCTAGCTTATGTCTCTGCTGTCTAATTCTTCTTCTTGCTCTCTGTTCATTCAGCTGAAAATATGTTTTGCAAAACCAAAACATGGTGTGATAGGAAAGAAAGAAGTAAGTATAATGTTAATAAAATTAGCATGATATTGAATAAATTTTTGTTGACTCACTGAATTATCCATCAATTATATGCAAATGATGTAGTAAAATTATGTCTGCAGTTTCTAATTGTATAGTATTCTATTTTGTGAACATAATAAGGATTTATTCTGTATATTTGAAAAAACCCTCTGCTTTTCCTTTTCTCTTTCCTCTTAATTCCCATTCATGATCACTTAAAATATCAACATGATGTGTATGTATCAAAGGACAGAGGATTTGGCTGTCACTTGTCACTCGTCTATGATTTGAAGGAATACCCTAGGGATCCTTGTCCACATGAACTTTGAACAGGAAATGACCCCAAATTGACAGCCAATCAGTTGGTAAAACCAACCATTACCCACCCAAGCAGTTTTCAGTTTCAGTTGTCTGAATGAAAAAATGACTTTATGAGTGACTGAAGTAACTTGTGAATGTAAAAAGATATTTGCAATGGGACACAAATATGAAGGTGATTATGTCATATAATTGATAGCTCATTTGGTTGAGTGTTAGATTTTCATTTGGAGATCTTAAAAGCTGGTTAACACTCTACAGATCTCACAGTCACTTCTTTTCAAACACACATGGTCTAGCTGGATATCCCTATCTATCTTATGCTAATCATCGAGTGACTGAGTTTGCCCATGTTGAGAAAGTGTTCTCATAATCTACAGCTTGATGTCACTTTCACATTACAGTGCCACTTGTGAAAATATTGGCTTTCCTCATCAAGGTCAGGGATAAGTGATATCCATATGTTAGTTGATAATGTAGATCTTAGATTGTTTTTGTGGCTGTTTCATGAATTTCACTATCTACAGAGGGAAGTTCTGCCACCAAGTCCCCTGAGTGAAGAGGCTTTACAAGTTCTTGCTTGGTACACACAGCTTTGGACAGGTCAGTTTTGGGCAGGTTCCAAGAATATATATTACAAATATATGTATGCCTTTGAAGAATTTCATGTTACAAATAGCCTAAAAGTCTTTAGTCAAGCAATACCAAATTTGATGATGTAAGTGAGGAGCACTTCCTGTAAATTGATTCCAATTGGAACCTATTGCCAGCATTGGAACCTATTGGAGCCATACTGCCAGCATTGGAACCTATTGGAACCTAATGGAACCTATTGGAACCTATTGGAACCTATTGGAACCTATTGCCAGCATTGGAAGCTGATGGAACCTATTGCCAGCATTGGAAATCTAAACTGCTCGTTCATTCAGCCCTCAATTGAAACCAAAATGGAAACCCTCAACAACTGACAGTGTATTTTTGATATTCAGTTAATGAACAGTTATCAGTGTTATTGCAGTTGTGTGTTCCAACATATGACAATGTTTACTCTTGAAGGATTTTGTCTAACTATGACATGACTGGCTTTGTTACCAATCTTTACATGTCTCTTTTTGAAAATGTTTCAAGCGTTTTTTCTTTTCTGTTTGAATGTTTCAGACACAAAGAGAAACGAGTTCTTCCACAAGTTGTTGCTGAAGCTTGATCCCAGGCAGCACTTCTTCATATCAAACTTCCTCATAGTAGGTTTATAATTTCACCTTTGATTTTATCAAGATTTTATACACATTTTCTTAAGATCCAAAATATTTTTAGCCTAAATCTAGTCTTTATATGCCTTGGGAATAATGAATTGCAGATTCTGTTGTCCCTAGAAAGGATTTCAGGGCAAACTGTTCTGGAAATTGTTTCAACAGAGATCTGGGCTATCTTTTCAAAATGTAGATTTGACTTTTCACAGTGATTTAGAAATTCCTAATCCAAGTTCATGACCATGTAGATATTAGATTTTTTATTGTTTGACTTTCTTACTGCTAACCTTAAAACATATTTATTATAATTTTCTGCCGAAAAAAGTTGAAACTGCTTCTTGGAGGTTAAAGTTTCATCACATATAATAAAATATTTTATAGTCTATTACAACACTAGTGCCCAAATATTAGATTATCGCATGCAAGAGTTACGTGAGTATCATGGCCACAAAGGTGATATTTTGTTTATTACTGAAGTTGCAAAATAAAAATATCAACACCAAAGCATAGACAGATTACCTTCAGAGGTTGCAATTGGAACGCAACATCACAGGTGAACTGAGATGTCTAAGCATTGTTTCATGTGTGACGTCACTATGAAAAGTTTATATTTTGCCCTAGGGAAACATATTAATAATATGCACCCTGTTATGATTGCCCTCATACACAATACAGAGTACATGATGATAAGTACATATATATGTTTATACCCATACGGTTAATTATAAGCGGTGACATATTATCAATATGAGCACATGTGCACATATCACTTTTGCCTAGCAACTATTGTTTCAGCTCGATTTACCGTATTTTGTTGCCTGTGACGTCATTAAACCATTGTTTGAGATGTCACTGTAGCAGGCCATCGCAAGGGAAGCAGGCCATTTTCTGAATATTTCCATGCATTTTAAATGGAAAAGAATTGGTAATAAAGAAATTATTTCTCTCGAGAATGTCTCATATGACACACTTACTCGGGTAATAATCTCTTTGTATGTTTCAGATCAAGCAGTACCGAGACTTCATCTCCCTGCTCCCAGAATCTCTTGCCATCAGAATACTCAGCTACCTCTCCCCCAGTGAACTCGTACAGGCTAGTCGAGTAAGTGCCATTTTCTTCCTGCTCCCTCCTTGACATCACAGCCAACATATTCTTTTCTAAGATTTAAGCTACTGCAGAATAGTTGAATAAGCTTAAATCAGAAGACAGCTTGCAAAATTAACTCATGATATCAACATCAAAGATCACTTAAACTTGCAGCAAAAATTACCACCTAATAATCAATGGATTGATAAAATATTGATTAAAGTTTTAAAAAAAGAGTTTTAAATGTGAAATGATTATGTGCTAAGAATAGTTTTGAATTATGTTTTTGATAGAAATTTATTCATTTTAAAAACAAGGATATTCCAAAGTATTTGTTCTAAAACTTTGTTAAAGCAATTGCAATATAGAAGCAACAGTAAATAAAGGGGACCTTTCAAAAGAAATTAGGTGTAAATAAATCACACTATTCAATCCATGAGTTAACAAGAATCATAATCAATTATATTTAAAACACTAGATAACAACTATTTGTGTTTGATTGAATGGATTAACATTGGTCACTTAATCGGCATGCACTTTTATGACATGACTTAATGTTCGATGAAGCAAAATGTTTTATGGATTTTGCAAATAATCTAAGATAACAATTTAGGTATATTTTGATAATAAACAATTATTGACTTCAAGTGAGGTTGATCCAATGATTTATCGACCTTGGAAATGTGTTATTCACAGAGGCGAAGCCGAGGTGAATATCACATGTCCAAGGTCGATAAATCATTTGATCAAACTAGTCTGAAGTCTATAATTGTTTTATTATATGAATTAGGTATTGAATTACCATTCTTCTGGTATTTCTGGTAGACCGTGATTTTTCAAATCTATTTTTATCCACCGGAGGTGTTTGGATTGTTATATCAACCTCTCGCGATCCACACAGGTTGACATCGCTTGACGTCATTGCTGTCATGTGACCAAGTAGGCCAATCAGAAAGACGGAAATAATCCATTCATATAGTAATGTTGTTTCTTACAATGTCTAATGAACTACAGAGCACATGATTACCTACAGGTTAGTAAGACATGGCAGCGCATCGCTAACAACAACGAGTTGTGGAAGGCAAAATGTAGCGAGGTGAAGCTAGAAGTCCGAGTGAACAGCGCCCCCGTGTGGAAGAAATTGTACCGAGACAACATGTACCTGCGTCTCAACTGGAACAATGGAGTCTGCCGAAAGGTTGACCTCAAAGGTCACACAAACAAGTGAGTTAAGGATTTGATTTTTAAAAAAATCATGGTAATGCCAATTGGTCTTCCAATATGATTGTCTTTGTTACTAAATTGAGTTTGAAGGTAAATTTTGGTTAAACAACAGAGCAGGGAAAAGGTTAGTCAATAGAAATAACTCTGTCAAAATACATTTGTAATTTGTTTTTTTCACATTTGTTCACATTTCACTACCATCATGAACTTAAGTGCCAGACAGTGAAACAACAACTCCTATATCATTCAACCACTTTGGTATTAATTACCATGATGCAGTGAGAGGCAAAAAAGAATAGACTATGAGTGGATTGGAGAATGAAGTAAATTGAAAATATTGGTTTATATATACATAGTAATTTTTAAAAAATTTCTTAACAATTGTTTGTGTGCAGAGTTCTGTCGGTGACGTTTGATGACACGCGTCTAGCTAGTGGCTCCCTGGACCAGACCATCTGCCTGTGGGACATCAAGACTGGGGAGCTCTTGCAGACACTGAGGGGACACACAAGGGGGGTGTGGTGTCTCAACTTCTACACAGAGCACCTGCTCATCAGTGGCTCTCACGACTCTACCATCAGGGTTGGTTTCTATACTTTAAAGTAGATATCTCTACCCTGTTTGTGCAGAATTGCTGATGTTTCTGATTTTTTAAAGCTGTTTTTTATTCCACTTCTCCTTTTTTAAGCTCATCAGGTCTAAAATGCCTTACTTGTTTATGGTATGGCCTGTCGTTGCCTTTTTGTGATTTCTTCTGAAAAACCGATAGCCTTAGAGGGCAGGAATGTTTTGATTACTTCGGCCAAAGGGGATTATAAATAATAAATTTGGTGACCCTGTTCCATGCTTTAGTTTGCATCTATAGTATACATGTATTGTGTCAATTACTCTGAGAGATTAACTCAACATGTTTTTGTCTTCTCTGAACGTTAAGCCTAGAAAACTTTAATCTTATGAACGAGAACTATTGCAAAGGATGAGTATTAATGGTAATGTTATGTAAAGATTGTTTACTCAGAACATGAAACAAGCAGTGTGCCGTAAAGCCTTTCTACACATGCTGTCTCAGTGGGATGCTTTTATGTAAAAATATGAGGTATTTCTCTCAGATCTGGAACCTGCGTACAGGAGGAACAACCCGTACTTTGCTTGGGCATGAGGGTCCAGTGTGGGCGATAGTGCGGAGAGGAAGTACTCTAGTCTCAGTGTCGCAGGATAAAACTGTGAGTATTAACATTCACACTAGCATGGTTTTTATGCTAACTTATTTTTGCAAGGTGTTATTCTTAGATAAGTATAGCTAATTATCATACTAAGATGTACCATGACGGTTGCTGTTAAATGGATTCATACCATTGCTTCTGTTTAATTCATTGAAGTCTAGTTAGGGTTACCAAATATTATTCGAGTTGTTTTTTATTTTGTTGTTGTTAACAAGTTCATTGTTTGTCAGTTGACTAAAATATGTGTAAAAGTAAATTATGACCTTTCCCTTATGATTCCTGGTGTTTTTCAGTGACTCCAGTCCTTAACATGTGACCAATTACAGATTCCAGTTCTGTGTTCTGTTTCTTGATAATACATAATCATGTAATAACAGATTAAGATTTTATGTTCTCTAACCAGGCGAAGGTATGGGACATTGGAAGATGTCTGCTCCTCCATACCCTGACAGGACACAACGCTGCGGTGTTCGCTGCCGACATGACCGAGGATGGGGCTATCACCGTGACAGGATCAGCAGACAGAGTGAGATGATTCATGTCAATTTCAGATTATTTCATCAATATTCAAATTATTTCTAACACAACTTTAGTGCCTTGCGGACATTTGAAGGCACCTGAACAATAAATGTAAACAGTGTGTGAAAGACTGATACTTTTTACTGGCTAGATATCTGACAAGCCCTATCTATACTGAAGAAAATGATGCATTCTGCAACTGGCAAATAAACATTGAAGTTATTCGCCAATAGGCTTGTGTGCCACTATTTTAGAAGCCGTAGGTAATGAAAAAAAAGGCATGTAAACTCAAGGGAAAAATTTGTCAGCATTCATAACGCAATGTATCTAAGGCTAAAAAAGAGTTACATGAGTTTTTCAGAAACCACATAAACTAAACTGAAAATCTATTCATGGTCCAAAAAAACTCGCAGGAAATCATTGTTTTGAAATCTCTTAACAAGTTGTGAGTTGTGAGTTGTTTCGATTATCATCAAAGTGATTATAGAAGTAGGTGACAACTTTCATTAACTAAAATTCTACATTCCGTAAATTTCCAAGTGAAGTGCTAAAAATTCTGGTGTCTTAACATCTACATTTTGTTTATCTTTTTTATACCCATAGTATGTTTGAAAAGTTAAAAATTGAATCATAAATAATCTGATCTATGAACTTGTGTCTACTGTTTTATACAACATGTGTTTGTCCTAAACATTTGAAATTGTCTTTCTCTGGCAGAGGCATTTTGTTTTTGACTGTTGAAAATGTTGTGATATTTCATTTGTTCCTCAGTTTATGAATAAATTGCATTTCATGTTCTATACAGAGTGTGCGTCTATGGGACACTGAGACTGGCAAGTGTCGCAAGGTATTGTGGGTAAGCCAGACAACCTCCATCATGTCTGTAAGCTACAGCAATGGCTACCTTGCCTGTTCCTACGGGGAAACCATCTGTCTGTACAATGTGAACAGGGCCAAGCTCATCCGCACCTTCCAGGAGCACCGCAAGAGGTAAGAGACAATAATTAATTACTTTGTTATCAGTCCGTAACACTCACACATTGAAATTATGGTTGAAAGATAAAGTTGACAAATAAAATACAACAAACTGACTTCTAACATGGTTATTTAATATGTGATAAATCTGTCATACAACACATTGACTTATAGCATGGTTATTCATGTCTAACAACACATTGACTTATGAGATGGTTATTCATGTCTAACAAAACACATTGACTTAAAGCATGGTTATTCATGTCTAACAACACATTGACTTATAAGATGGTTATTCATGTCTAACAACACATTGACTTAAAGCATGGTTATTCATGTCTAACAACACATTGACTTATGAGATGGTTATTCATGTCTAACAACACATTGACTTATAAGATGGTTATTCATGTCTAACAACACATTGACTTATGAGATGGTTATTCATGTCTAACAACACATTGACTTATGATATGGTTATTCATGTCTAACAACACATTGACTTATGAGATGGTTATTCATGTCTAACAACACATTGACTTATGAGATGGTTATTCATGTCTAACAACACATTGACTTATAAGATGGTTATTCATGTCTAACAACACATTGACTTATGAGATGGTTATTCATGTCTAACAACACATTGACTTAAAGCATGGTTATTCATGTCTAACAACACATTGACTTATAAGGTGGCATGCTGTAAGTAGATATTATGTCATAATTCATCAAATTGACGTCCAAATGTTATTGGGAGGTCTCTAATTATCTTTATGAGCTTCTTATCAGTCGTTTTCTTATCATATGGCTTGATCGAATCAGCAAGTATTAAATTGAATACTAAATTTGGTTTGTTTCAAACTGCTGTTTATGAAATTAATCAAAGGTTTTGGTATCTAACTTTTCATTTGTTAGATACCAAATCACTTTCTGTTTTCATGAAAATTTTATCAATTAAATGGAGCATGTAAAAATTTGGTTTTCTCTTTGTACAACATGAACGGGGAAAAACTCTTCAAGGGATTCTTTCATATAGCATTCTGTACTAGGTTTTCGTAACTACTTTACTTTCAATTATAAGGTTATCAAATATTGACTCCTATAAGAAATACTAGATGTGTCTGTAATTTCCTGCATTTAGCTTTCCCAGAAGAGTGCAAAATTCTCAGAGTTGAAGTCCTGGCTTTGCTTGAGAGTTGAGAATATACCATGATTTAAGGTTACCTTCAAAAGGATGTGTTACCAGTTTCATGTTTCCCTTTGGCATCTAGCTTATGGTTCAAATGTTGCTGTCCATACTGATGTTGACTTCAGCATTGGTTGCCTTGTCTCGGACCTCAGAAAGCCATTCAATCAGCTTTGAATATCCTTGTGTTTCTTGGCTGAAAAGACCATCTCAAGATGTGAGACTTGTTTCCTTCTCAGGATGGATCTTTCTTTGGGCCATATTCAACACAGATCAGGGACTGGTTTCTCTGTCTAAGGATTGTATTTGTCTTGAATAGAAAGCACTATTCGGATTGATTCGGTTGACAGCCGTTTAATCTCATCACATTCACACACAGTACATAGCACGAAGGATCAGAAAATAGGATCGCGGTTCAAAACACATGGTTCAATGGAAAAGGCATGGCATCAGATTCTATAAAAAGTTGGACTAGAAATGGACATTAAACGGATATTAAATGTTAAAACGAAATAAGAATAAATAAATATCTGAAAACTTCAGGAATATTCTAGACACTTTAGGACAGCCGCCCCCAAATTTATAGAATAAATTTGCACATTGGAATTTAAAGTCAGTCATGGCAGTTCTGGTAGCTTGACCAGCTTGGTCACGGGTCTGTGGTACTTGTCGCCTCCGGTCACACGTACGACATCAGATCGGATTCTGCCGTCAGGGCTGGGGCAGACTTCAACAATTCTTCCAACAGGCCACAGTCCTCTGGCCTGTTGATTGTCGGCAATCTTTACAGGATCTGCTACTTTTAGTTCAAGTCCATCTTTGAACCACTTATCTCTAAGCTGCAGACTGGGTAAGTAGAACTGAATGAACTTCTTCCAGAATTGATCAGCTACAGCCTGGCAGTGTCGCCAGCGACTTTTCCCGAGTCTCTGGTCAGCAGGATAGACCACTTGAGGAAGGGATGGATCTGGCCGCCCAATCAGCAGGGAGAATGGAGTTATGGGGTCAACATCTGCTACATCACTAGATACATAGCCGAGGGGTTTAGAGTTCAAGATTGCCTCAACTTCAAGTAGTACGGTTCGTAGAGTGTTCTCGTGCACTGCTTCTTGACCAAGCACAGTGCGCAGGCCATGTTTCACAGATCTGATTTCACATTCCCAAGTACCACCGAAATGAGGAGCATATGGTGGGTTGAATTTGAATTGGATCTGTTGCTTCGATAGGCACTTTGCTAGTATGGGATTCATGGATTGGAATGCTTCAGACAGTTCCCTTTCACCACCTTTAAAATTTGTTCCACAATCAGACAGGATTTTGTGAGGTTTACCACGTCGGGAGATGAAACGGCGTAGTGCCATCAAGAATGCATCAGTGTCCATGGACTCTAGCAGGTCTAGATGTACTGCTCGAGTTGTGAGACACTTGAATATGATTCCGAATCGCTACTCTCTGCGGCGGCCAATTTTGATGAACATTGGCCCAAAACAGTCAACTCCGGTTGAGTAGAAAGGGGGTTTGTAGATCCGTAGTCTGGCAGGAGGCAGATCAGCCATCTTTGGATTATCAGGGTTGGCTCTCCAGCGCTGGCAGTCAAAACATAGTCTCTGGTGGTGTCTCACAGCTTCTCTCCCTCTGAGAATCCAGAAACGACGTCGCAGTTCAGCAAACAAGCGTTCCGAGCCAAAATGATGCAGCTTCACATCATAGTGTTTGATCAGTAGTTTTGTCAGAGCATGTTTGGGATCTAGGACAATTGGATGCTTAAGTTCAGGAGGTATTCCGCTCGCGTTTCTCAACCTTCCTCCAACTCGAATAAGACCGGTTTCTGGTTCATACTCAGGGCTCAATTGAATAAGTCTGCTGGAAGGACTGACGGGTTTCCCTGTCGAGAGCGAAGCAAGATCTTCTGGAAAGGACTCTCTCTGTATCTGGCGAAACAACTCTATCTCAAGATCACAGTAATCAGTTTTCGGAGCAGCCGCCCCATCTGAGATACACCGACTGAGTCTGACAGATTCAACAGCAGAGTCCCAGTCTTCATGATGAGTCGTTTGTGACGGCAATGTAGTGAATCCACAGAAAGTCTTCTTTAGTTCACTTATAGTTTCCACAAAGTTCACCTTACCTTGTGGCCACTGTTCTGTAGGGTAGGAAAGGAAGGACGGTCCATGTCTCCATCGAGATTCTGGAGAGGATAGATCTCTCAAAGTCAGCCCACGGGTAATGTCATCAGCAGGATTGTCTCTGGTATTGACATATCTCCAACTGTGCTCTTCAGTCAGGTTCTGAATCTCCGCAACTCTGGTACCCACAAATACTTTGTACCTGCAGGAATCTGATTTGAGCCAGGAGTGAACAGTTGTAGAGTCACTCCAAAGTGTTACATTGGTGAGTGGTAGAGTTAGTTCATTGGTCAAAGTTTCACTTAGTTGAGCACCAAGCAAGGCAGCTGAGAGTTCAAGACGAGGCATGGAGAGACACTCTTTTGGAGCAACTCGACTCCGAGCTGACACAAAGGCGACACTGCAATTGCCGACGTCATCTTCGATTCGAATGTAAGCTACAACTCCATACACTTTCTCAGAGGCATCACAGAAGATGTGTAATTGTAGATTGGAATCTTCAATGTTGGAATTGGCATGATAACGTCTTGGGAGACATATTTTGGACATTTGACCGAGTTCTGATTCCCAATTGTTCCAATCTTGAAGAAGAGGCCCAGGTTCGATTGGTTCATCCCATGTACGTTTCTTGATCCAGAGGTCTTGGACTAGTACTTTGGCTCGGGCAAGGTAGGGTGAGAGGTAGCCGAGTGGATCATATTGACTGGCAAGGATTCTGTAGACAACTTTCATTGTGAGCTGGTGGTAGGAAATTGGCCGGTACTTGTATGAGATCACATCTTCCACACAGTTCCAACTGAGGCCAAGTGTGGATTCCTTCGGGTCTTCATTTTCTTGTGCAAGCCACAAGTCACAACTCTGAGATTTAGCATCAGCAGGAAGATCTTTAATGACCTCTTGGTTGTTACTGGCCCACTGGCGCATGTTGAATCCTCCACTGGCGAGCAGTTCCCTCATTTTGGCAATGAGTTCCTTAGCTCTAGGAACATTGGAAACACTTTCAAGACAGTTGTCTACAAAAAAGGATTGGAGGATCGATTGTGAAACTTCTGGATACTCTTTTTGGTTATCAATGGCATGTTTCCTCAGAGCAAAGGTGGTGCAGCATGGACTGCATGCTGTCCCAAACGGTAATACTTTCCATTCATAAGTGTCAGGTTCACAGTCTCTATTGAGGTTCCGCCATACAAAGCGCAGCAGAGGTCTGTCTTCAGGCAGCAATCTTATCTGATGAAACATTGCCTGGATATCACCGGAGATGGCAACTGACTGTTGGCGAAATCGCAGGAACACCCCTAGCAAGGTTGAGCAGAGGTTGGGTCCAGGAAGTAGGTGATTGTTTAGGGCTTGTCCAGAGTACTCATATGAGCAGTTAAAGACCAGACGATACTTTTCATGCTGCCGGATAACATGATGGGGAATGAACCAAGATTCTAGGGTAGAGGCAGCTTCATTGTCACTAATGATTTGCACATAGCCCTTGTCTACAAGTTCTTGGATTTTCTAGTTGTGGACATTAGCCAGATCTGAATCACGTTGCAGTCGTTTCTCAACAGAACGAAGATTTCCCATTACAGATTCTTTTCCAGCACACAGCGGAGGGCAATCTGGCTTCCTCAGGAGAGGAGTGGCATAATGGTCAGTATCTCCAACACGGACCTTTACAGTCTTTGTTTCCAAGACGTTCACTGCCATGTTGTCTAGCTTTGATCGGGTCACAGCTTTTGATGTGAAGGGAATTACTTCTGCCTTCCACAGTTTCTCAACATCATTCATCAATTGTGAAGAAGGGTTCTGAACAGAAGTGAGCAGACAGCAGTCACTTGGTGCAGAGGAAGTGTCATTGCTCAGTCCTTGGAGAGTCCATCCAAGCTTGGTGCAGACGGCAACTGGTGCATTTGACGGACCAAAGCGGATCGGCGTTTGTGGTAGTATCAGATCTGAATGGTCAGATCCTATGAGGATCAAGGGCTTTGCTTTGTCAATGTCAGGCAGAATAGCATCTTGTAGATGAGAATGTTCTCTTTGGATGGATTTGACTGGGTAGGAATACTCTGACAGGGCAAGGTGTTCAGAGGCAAAGGCATTGCAAATTGAATATTTGCGTTCAGGATCATCTAGAGGCGAGATAGAGAGGCTTACTGAATGTCCAGCACAATTGAATGGTTCACTTTGGATCGTAGTTAGAAGAATGTCCTCTGGTTCAGTCTTGAGTGCAAGTTGTCTGACTGCAGGCATCAAGATCATTGTCCTCATGGATCCATCGTCCAATACGGCATAGGTTTCAAGACTTTTCCCATAAGGTCCATTCAAAATGACAGGCACAACTTTCAGGCTGACTCTGAAGGAATGAACAGGTTTGTCAAGGAAGAGAGGGGACTGGTTCATTGCATAGGACTGAGTGGAACTTTTTAGGACTGAGTCATGTAAGATGGTCAGATGCAATTTCTGACAGATGTTATAGGGTTTCTTGAGGTTACAGTCATTCGGTGAATGAGTTCTCCCACATTTCCAACACCTTTTCTTTTCCTTTATCCATGAAATTACTTCATCAACCTTCAGCTGCTTGAAACTGTCACAGAAACTGATGTGATGATGTCCGTTGTTCCGTTGTTACAGAAGGCACAGTAGGACTTATAGGTTAGTTTTCCCTCATTAGGAAGAGAAGGTTCAGATTTGGTATATCTGGACTTGGTTACAGTGTTGAGTGATGAGACAGGAGGGTTTGATCGCTGTGGCCTTGGAGGTTTGAATCCTACCTGATGATGTGTCTGGGATCGAGTCTCTGTCTTAACAGAGCTGACAGCTTGTTGGGCAATACGACTAGCTCTTGACTTAGCCTGTAGCCAAGCGGTCAGGTGCACCAAAGTGTAAGTAGATTGGGCTTCATGAGTAAGAATACCATGATTTAGACAGTATTCTATGAAACTAGTCTGTAAATGAGAGGGCAGTTTGGTGAGTAATTTATCCACATGGGATCCACATCTCAACTCCACACTAGATTCGCCTTCAATTGATGTTAACATCCCAACAAGAGATTGGACAGAGAGGGCAAATTTGTCTAATGCAACATGGTCTCACAAAGGGCAATGCCAAGATAGAGTTTAATTCTCCAAGAACCAGCTGTCGAGGTCGACCATATTTCTCATTTAAAGCTTGTAGAGCCATGGTATATGGTGTGTCATGGCCAAGGTAGGCATAGGCAAGTTGCTTTGCATTACCTCCTAGGTGATCCATCAATAGTTGATATTTGTACTTCTCACTCAGATGAGAGTGACAGTCAATCAGATTTTCAAAGGACATCTTTAATAGTCTAAAGTCCTTCTCATTATCAGTGTCAAAGGTAGGTAAAGTTGGTTTAGGCAGACCAAATGATGACGAAATGAGAAGTTCCGGGACACCCTGAGGTGGTGTCGGTGCGGGAGGTGTCGATGGGTTAGTCATCATAGATGAAGTAGTAAGTCTAGGCACAGAACTCTGAATCCTACTAGTCGTCTGAACATTTTCTGTAGGTGGAAGCGTCAGTGGAGGCCAAGCAGAGGAAGGTAAGGTCACTTGAACTGTGGGTCGAGTATGTGTGCTAGACGTAGTGAGGGTATTGCTCGTCATTTGCGTCATAGCACTGACAGGTATAGCACTGGATTTTGGGAAAATAGAGGTTGCAGGTAACGATGTTGTCGGAGCCGATGCAGTGGCTGTTGATGGATGTGCTTTGATATTGGGAGTTGAGGCAGTTAATGACAACATGGATTCGATAATACTAGCCTCATGAAGTTCATCTTGTGCTTTTCTAAGTTCACGAGCACGGCACATTTGTGTTTGTAATTTCTCCCTTTCTTTGAGAACGCGACGAGCAGTCTCCTGTGCTTTATAAGCTTCCTCGTCAAGCTGGTGTAATTGTTCATCAACAAGTTCATCTTCCTTTTGTCTCATTATAATTTCTTGTAATTTCTTTTCACTGTGAATACGTTTCATTTGTGATAATTGTTCATCAGATAATCTGGAACGGGCTGAAATCCGACTAAAAACAGAAGTTTTACTTTGTCTACTCCGTTCACTACCACAGCGGGAGCTATGAAGAGATTTTACGGCCGCTTCCTTTTCAACTACCGTTCGCTCGCACCCCTCTGATAACACACTTGACAAGTTAAGCTCATATTCTGTGAGATAATCAGGCGGGCGCCTCTCTCTAGTAGATCGTCTAGGTTCACTGATATCACTCATTTTGCGTGATAATTAAACAACAGTTAATGGCTTAATAATCGGAGTTCAGAAAGTTCAGCTTAAATGTGTGAGGTACTGTAAGTTCGTCATACTCACGGCACGATGTGAGGGAAATTTGGTTCAGAATAGCTGTCAATCCGCTTCGCGGGACCATGTCTTGAATAGAAAGCACTATTCAGATTGATTCGGTTGACAGCCGTTTAATCACATCACATTCACACACAGTACATAGCACGAAGGATCAGAAAATAGGATCGCGGTTCAAAACACATGGTTCAATGGAAAAGGCATGGCATCAGATTCTATAAAAAGTTGGACTAGAAATGGACATTAAACAGATATTAAATGTTAAAACGAAATAAGAATAAATAAATATCTGAAAACTTCAGGAATATTCTAGACACTTTAGGACAGTATTGCCAATGGACAGAGGATAACTCCTCAGTTCCTTGAGTCTGCATGTTTCCAAGCAAGGACTTTTTTCTGGTTGCCAGGAAACATTGCAGCAACTGTAGATGTTGTCTGTTGAAAATGAGTTGGGAAAGTGAAGATTCTTGATTTGGTCATTTAGAGATACACACCTTCATTAGATAAGTTTTTAATGTTTTACAATATATTTTCTCAAATATTTGCGACAAGCTAATGTATTATGAAATTGCAAAAAGTCCCCCACAAAAGACATTTTTAAAAAGATTAGCAATTTTATACAAATTTGTGTAAAAAACAATTCTATGTTGTGAAAACTTCCTCTATCTTGCTGTGATGAATATCTGAATATTTGCCAACAGAGTGGAGAGCATTGAACTACGGATGGCAGATGCCGACAACTTCGAGGGAATGATTGTCAGTGCTGGTAAAGATGGACTGCTCAAATACTGGGATGTCAATAAGTAAGTACTTACACATAACAACTGATTTACAACAGTTGTTATGTTGTCAAATATTTTTTGTGATGTTGAAACGTTTTTTTTGCTATTTTCTCATCAAACTTTAACAAATTTCTATTTTCCAGAGAGGAGAGTATTCAAACCTTTGAAGGTCATTCCGAACAAGTCAACTGCATCCGTTTTGACGAATTGAGAATAGCAAGTGCTTCCTTTGACAACAAGATCAGGATTTGGGATTTTAATATTTGATAATAATGAACATGAATTTCAAGTTAAAGCTTCTGATGAGATTATATCATGCTTAAATCTTCTGTACATCAAATGAGTACATTAAACAAAACAATTGTACAATTATTGTGTAATTTAATTATCAGGTTTCCCAGTTTGATGTGCATTTATTATCACTAAGAATTTTGTGTTTGTGTTTTCATCATTTGGACCATGGAGATGTATTAACTTGTCTTTACTGCTAGCAGGGCTTGTGGTATGACAAAGCAACTAGTCCTTTACAAATATGACACACATATATAGATTCTCAAAGCCAAACAAGGAAGACATTGTTTGTCCAGCGGACAGATGATTTAATGAACACCGCTACATCCTCTCGTTAGTTGTAGAATAGAGGAAACTTGGTCAAAACATCATGGTCATTTAATAACTTTTTAATGAATTAGAATAATATTTGAACTACTTCTGTCAAGTCAGAGAATCCGACAGATTTCCTTTTGATCAAAGCATGACCATTCCAATTGCTAGTTTGAATGAGTCATAGTTAAGAAAGGGAAGATTCTGGGAATAACAAATTATCATAATAATATTACTACAATAGAATTCACAAACTGGACCGGTAAAGCCAGAAAAGTGATTTCTGAATTAATTGAATTTTAGGAGGAGATTTTGAAAAGATACTGGGGTTACCAGGGGGGGTAATTTATACGGGGTGCTAAAAGGAAAATACGCTGGAATTGTAATGAGGAAATATGGCAGGTTGTGTGAGAGTTTGTATATTTCATCATGTGAGGTCTGAATGGGTATGATAAACTAAAAAATGTTTGACAGGATGAATTTTTTATATTAATGCATATATATTGACTGTCATGATCACGTGAGTGAATATAATTATGTCCAGTTTAGTGTCTATTTCTATGAATGATTGTAAATGTGTTGGATGTCTGTATGGCAAGTATTAGTGAGGAAACTGAATCGTGCTTACATCTAATCAATCACCTTCCAAAGAAAAAGGTACACAGTATAATATTTGAGTGGAATTAATCGGTGAATCACGGGTGGATACAGGCTTTTGTTTGGGTGGGGTGTACCCCATGGGTGTCACAAGTTACAATTTAGTTAACTCTTATGCATATTTAAAAAAAAAATTGTAAATGTTTACTGAATTTAACTTCCCTGTGCTAAACTTTCTTTGCCTACTTTTACCATGTATGGCTTTCAACAAGAACTATGTTTGGAACTCTCTTGGGTTTGGTGCACACTAAGCCCTCATCCCCCCTCTGGATTCACCAATGGGGGAATGTAAAAGGATATTGGGTTAATTGGGTTTATCTATTGTACTCCCTGTTCTGTGAGTATGTGTGAATGTTCAGGTTTGGCACTGAAAATTTGTAATATCTGTGTAAGTATTATCTTGTACTTTGACTGTTATGTGATAATCATCTAGTTCTTCGCAGTGATAAAGTAACTGTACTTTATGAGAATGTTCGAGTACCTGTCACTGAAAAAACCCATTAAATATCATCATTGTCTAGTCATCAAATTTTCATGTTCATATGAATTGTACAGTATATTAAGACATATAAGGCTATTTCACTTAAGTTCCAAATGCTGTGACAAAGTTTACAATTTAATGCACGATAACATAATTTTACCTTTACCTATTAGAAATATGAGTTACTTGCTTTGATTACAATATCTGCATGGCTAAAAACTTTTGTATCTATAAAGACAAAACAAAATTAAAAGGGACGTAGTCAATTTACAGACTGTTAACATAAATATAATAGTTAAACAATTTATGTTTAAAAGAGTAATCAGATGGCTTATTTACTATTACATTATTTATTAGTATGTTATTTTATCATTGTTTCCAGTGTGATGCTTGTTATATTTCTTGTTGATGCATGTTTACATACCAGTATTATACAAAATCTGTGATATTGTACATATTTGTCTGTACACCATTTAGAGTATACTTGTTACAATTGTAATAAAGACTTGAAATTTTGTTGTTTGTAAATTTCTCACTCAATAAAATATACCAGAATTGTTGATCATCATTTTGACAAAATAACATTAAAAAAAAAGATTTTGATCCAGTGTCAGTCCAAAAATGAAAATGTTGGAAACTTTGTGTTAAAAACTGCTGTTTATAAGGATTTTGCACAAAAGTGTCTCATCCTGATTGGTGTTTGTCAGAGTAAACTAAAAAGTAACAGCAAAGAGTTACATGTAATGATGTCTCTTGGCAAAAAGAGTAGCGTCCTCGCTCAACCAGGCGTTCTTGTTATGATACTCACAACTCACCCCTGGGACTTTTCATCAAGAAACCTTTACTGAAATTACCTGCCTTGATTTGAGTTAGCTAATAAAATTTCTACTCCAATTTTTTATCAAGTCTCTAAAAAGGCACTTCACAATACACTTTTGTCTTGTTTTGAAGAAATTTGCTTGCAATTCTATATAGTTCTTCATGTTTTCAGCACGTAAGGTCGTAAGGTTTCCTTTAAAATTTCAAATTCAAATATCTTAGCATTCACTGAAAAGTGTTGTTTAAAATTCAGTGTTACCAATTAGATTCTTCCACATCTGGCATTAAGTACTTTGATTGTGTAATTGGTTCATAAGAATACTCAAGCTGTTTATAAGATCCAGTGCTCCAGATAACCATTTGTCCCAGGTGTATGTGTCTCCTCAAAATAAGAATTGAGGAGTAATTACCAAATGAAAAAAAATCCCAGTATGTTAGTACAGCGTATCTCATCTCCTCTAATTATCTATGTTTGTTCAAGGCATAGCACTTACAAATCTCAGAATCTCAGAGAATGTTTCCTCGTCAAAATCAAATAATTATGTTTTACTTGATGCAGTTTATTTATATCTAAATTCATATCGTAGTACATCTAAAATCCTTCACAATTAGTAGTTCCAAATGGGACTTTAATTTTTAGTATTTAGTAAACTTACTAAATGAAATAGTGAGCTTATTAAATCATTTAATAAGCTTACTAATTCATTTAGTAAGGTTACTAATTTGTTTGATTTAGTAAGCTTACTAATTGAAGTCTTGTTTGGCGACCCATATCATCAATATACACTACACCCATAAACAAACTACCCCCTTTCTAGAAATTTCTAGAACGTATCTAGAAACTTTCTAGAACGGATCTAGAAACTTTCTAGAACGGATCTAGAAACTTTCTAGAAACTTTCTAGAACGTATCTAGAAACTTTCTAGAAATTTCGAGTTTTTATTTTTTGAGAGATATTCAAATAATTTTGATTGTTTCTGAAACTGTATGTTATATTTTGCACAATTTGAAAAGATGAACTGCTTATGTTAATTAGGAAAGATGATATTCAATGTTAAAGTTTCCCTCCTCTACAACGCATCCTCATTATAACGCTACGCATTGCTTACGAGCTTCCGGCTCCCACTAATGAGCTGTAACGCGTCTGGTCTTGCATTAAGAATTGGTTGCATTGGCATATGCAATGTGTTTGACAATTTCTATGGTTGTAATTGATTGTTTATTGCTTATTGTTTATCTCATATCTTGATATTAAGTTGGTGTATCTGAGATAGTAAACCCCTGCTGTTAATATTGATCGTTAACTCATGTCAACAACTTAAGTCAGCGTACAGCTTTGCCTTCAAAATGGTTTTGATTAGGTTTATGATCAAAGCCCTTTATCACCTCAAAAGAAAACGTACGTACTATCTATCTAAGTCTTCTATGTTTATTTCATGCACGTCAAAAGCATTGATCTTTCTTATATGCAAAAGGAATTAGTAAATTACGTTTCTCTCTCAGTTCGTAATATTCAATCTGTAAACTTAACATAAGTGCAAAGAAACGTTATGAAATAAATAGGTGAATGACATAAAAAAAGAAGACATTCTTGTTGGTTTAATAAAGGACATATTTGAAGTAATTATGCAAATCAAAAATACCCTCGTTTCTTCAAAGACTTACATATTATAATTGAATTGGTTATAGGGGGATTGACTAATGCAAAGAACCTCTGCTTGCTCTCCAGGAAATGAAAAGATTGTAAGAGCTAGTTCTCTGTCTCTACATGAAAATATGAAGGCAACATTTACACGTTATAATGACATATCGGAATGTTGAGAAAAAAGGGTTTTCTAGGTGTAAGCAAGCATGCGCTTTTGACGTTTAATTCAATCGTGAAAGTATTCGCAGTTTTAACTAAGCAATTGTCGTCGGTCACATCAACTTGTCGCCGTTCTAGTTTGTCTTAAGCTTTTCTTTTCCCTCATCTTTGTTTATAGTGTGCGCGCTTACTACATGTACGACTACAATGTTTTGGGCCTGACAATAGTAAACTCGAACTATATTCAGACTGTTGAAACACCGTTACTAATTTGTTCAATTTATCGGCTCAATTGGGGTTGACTAAATTACAAACACATTATGTGCATGTCTATCTACGGATAATCTTAGGAAGTATCTTTTAATTTGTGGAAGATGAAGGTACGCTCATCCTTGTCGCGTCGTATTATTTGACAACATAATTATAAGAGCCATGCCGATGTCCACTCACACAGTGAGTAGAGCGTCACAGTAATTCTCCAAGGTGTATGTTTATATACTGATTAGTGAAACACTGTGACAACATATTCAAGATTCGATCAAAATAATGTTGAATTGTTTCATTATCCATGGTATGGTTTAAAGGTTTAAACATATTTTTATTCCAGAAGTGTGTTTGCTTCATAAACTTTTTCTTTTGAGACGGTATATCAGATTTCCTCCATGCTAACATCGGGCGTATCGGCCCTGTTAAGTGATTCCGGGGAAGGATGACACGGGTGATAAGTCTAGAAAAGAACACCAACAGCTTGACATCAACTTGGACTCAATTTATTCATTAAACAATTCATCAACATAGTTACTTCAATTGGAAATTTATCATAATCAGGATTACATAAAAGTACATTAATAATCAAATTAATATAAAAGCAATCACATAAAAGACATATCATTTATATAGTATTTAAATCTATTCTTCACTAGTAAGTATAGTGATGTGCCTTGTGCTCGGCTGCTAGCTTGCCTCACACAAGGGTCATTATACAATACTTCAATTAACATTACTTCAATAACAAAATATTTACGATAATTTGTGAAACATTATGATAACGAATATATGAATGATGAGTGGAAGAGCCTTGTTTTTAATCTATCCTACTGAACCGTAACTAATCCGAAACGCTAATCTAATCAGAGGATATTAGTTCACTCTAATTAGCGCATGCTGCGGCACCCCAGCTTAAAAGCTACTGATATGGTGTGCGCATGCGCGACAACGTAATACCTAGAGCTTGGAGTCAGGAGTTTAGTTTATAGACTGAGTATATAACTTTCAACTGATTGACTCCAATACAGCTCTGTTGTCTTAGAGGAATGCCCCTGTACACATATTAAAATTAAGGACATATATAACCCTAGATATACAAACACTGGATTATGTGATATTTGCAATACGAGTACTTGCAATGGTAATTTGTATTACGAATCGTTGTAATCAATGTTTATGACGTATATCAAAGATGTCCCGAAATACACATACAATATAACGACATAACGTCGGTACAATAAAACATCTTGTCCGATATAGACCAGCTAGCCATGTCGCCTTTCACAAATAGAAAATATCATTCAGATGTTAGCCTGTTATACTAACTTGATCTTAGTAATGTCTGATCTTTAAATCCTTAATTCACAATACACCTAACCTAACCATCAATCTTTAATATAACAATTTGCTAAAACAGAAATAACAAGACTTTAAGTTCAATAAAAGGAGTAATCAGTTAACATAGAATAATAACGACAGTTAACCTAACAAATCTAGCAGTACCAAATTCAACTCACCTAGAAAAGAACACCAACAGCTTGACATCAACTTGGACTGCTGAAGTCAAGGCATGTTGGGTTCTTATAGAAGCGCTGGTGAGCCTACGGTCAGAGGTGATGCGACCTACAGTCCATAAATGGCTAGGGTTTATGTAACCACCTATCTGAACTTCTCTAAGTCTTAAGCTGGTTCCACGTTTGGTATTGGAATGTTGACTCTGGCTAGTTTCAAGGTTATGTGCCGGTCAAGCTGACCTGCTGGCTACCTCTGGAATGCGGCTAGCCATGCCGGTTCTTAGATTTATTCCAAAATGGCGGACTTTCACTAAAACGACCACGTTCTATTTCTAATTTAAATGATATAATAATTAGATAATTTGCAACTAAAAATAGGGAAATATAGCACGATAATAATGCTATAAGCTTGTTAGTAATACTGAGTAGTAACGGATTGGAACAACATACATTTGGATAATACAATTGATCTTTGGTATGAAAACTATATATTTATGTGTAAACGTTTATAAATGATAAAACTAGTTTAAATAGCGAACAATATCTTTTGCTGTTTTAAGTTCGTCGTGGGGTGTTTATATTCTATAAATGCAGTAAATCTCCCAAATTCCCAAATTTTGCTATTTTTATGTTTTCATTGATATATGAAAAACGGCCATATAAATGTCAGGACGTCGACATTCTGCATACATTTTACAAGTGTTGTAGTTAAAAGTCCTAATTAATCATGCCAATCAATATTTACATTGGAGTTTGATGTAAACAGGTTTTAAAAATTACGTTTGAATCATTGACGCGCGTCACTGTCCAGTTATCGATCACAAATCAAAGATTTAACCTGTTTTATTGTCACTATACTGAACTCATAAGCACTAAGATGCTAATTTTTGGCAACAACCATCCCTTCGTGATAAAATAACACTATATAATGAAGTTTGGCATATTTGACTCTAACAACTAACTGTGTGGCCCTTTAACTGTTCAACGTTTTACAGTTCTGCATTTGGAACTATGCCAAACAGAGAGATACAAAACTGAACGAAACAAATCACTTATATAACGTACTATAAATGATCATTATCGTTAACCTTCATTTCCTATTTGACCTTTATAAAACAAGAAAACGACGAAGACTTTATAGTTCTTGACATTGCTAGACAATTTCCCTTCGTTCCTCATCCCCACAATTACAATTTAATATGTTATAAATCAATAATATTTTCAACAATAACGGCATTTTATGTCCATGTGTTTAAAGATATATCTCAGTTTGTATTATAATTTAATAACAACTCAGTCATATTGACATGTACGCAGTGTTATGTTATTCACATATTTATATGCATTTAATTATATAAGAAAACAACATAGAGATAATCATTTTACTTTCGATGGTTTCTGCGTATTGATAGGAACAAAGTAGAAATTACATTCCTTTTCCCCTTACGATTTAATGTAGAAAAATGGATTCAGATGTATAACCGCTTTACCGGTAACGTCGGTGTTAGTAATCTACATTAGAATATGACATGTTTTGTAAGTTTGCAAACAGTCATTTTAAGGTGTCACAGAGTATGTTTTATGATTTTTCATAACACAGATAATAGCTCAAAGACCATGGGTCCTTCGTGAGGTTCTAATCGTCTCCCTACACATTCATTTTTATCTCTAAAATGCCAAAATCAAGGAATGTTTTCCTGTTTTTAAATTTAGAAACGGCAATATGTTTGTTTAAAAGTTTAAACCTTTTTGGTCACATTTACATGTTCATTAATCAACACTTATTTAACACTACAAACCCATAGTTGTATTTTTGTCTGCTGTAAATAAGTTTCTAAATAACGTTTTGCTCAATGTCGCATGCCATTGTCCGTTTTTCATCACACATTACGACTGAAAATTGCTTATTGTCGCTATACTTAACTGATAAACATCGGGTTGCTGAATTTCATGAACCATCACTACTAATCGATACAATTAACACCATTTATAAAGTTTGACATATTTGGCTCCAATAACATTTTATGTGCCCCTTTAACCAAAAAGGAAATCAACAAGTCATAGCGTCAGTACTATCATGTAACTTGTGAGTTTAAGTTGAAGTTTGTTCGACTGTGTAAGTTATGGCGAAAAACAAACATATAAAGTCGTCAAATACTTAATGGGATTTATCAAGCCTTACTATCTCTTTCACTCTTTCATATACGAAAGAATTTTAAAGGAATGATGACGAGTAACTGCAATAATAATTATTGTTTTACGTGCAATGTACTCGGTGAACCGTATCTCCCTAACAGGCAAGTGTAAGCGTAACCTGGAAAGAATATGTCGTAATTTCAAAGGTTTCAGTTTGAATTAACAGTGTATTCTACAATACACAAACGGGCTGCCGAGACATAGACGTGAATGCTCATCTTTTTCTGCAGACTAAAACGCCTAAACATGTTACGCAATTCAGTCTACGACAGGGGGCATATCTATTACCATTGGACGGTAGAGGCTGCAGTTTTAAACACATTAATCATATTCAAAGTAATATAATTCGTTATATATAAACATAAATGTTATTTCTCGCCTCGAAAAAAACATACGGTTAAAAATTATTATTTTCATTAATTTTATGCAATAAGAAATCAAAATTTATGAACACACGGCGTATTTGACTTTCTGCAGAATCAAACCATACAAAGTTACTTGGAACGATGAATGAACAGTTGTTGAACTTTCATAGCTGTCATGTCTATTTTCGACATCTTTAAATTAAACGGTTACTAATATCGAAACTTACTAATACGTCAAATGGATAATTTTCTTATAACCGTGTATTTCCACGACGGACAAGACTCCGTTCAGTGTATCTAGCGTCAAATGGTGTTGCAAATAACGGTGTGGACGATATATTAGGGTGTCAGCTTGAGTGGCAGCAGAGTTGATAAATTGTGCCAAAACAAAATCATGGTTTAAACATATTTTATTTCGTAAATGAAATGGGATTGGCAAACAAGCAAATTATGCTTATTTGAATGCCGCTCCCTAACATGTGTAAAATTCATAAAACAGTGACGTTCACATGGACAGATAACAATACACATCAAATATACAGGTACAATATTGAAACAGTGATGCTAAACAATTAATACAAACATTTTGGAAATTTTGGAAATATAGTTATACACATTCTTTACATATTCAAGCAAGGCAAGGCACATTGTGGTCAGATAAATTCCTTAAATCTCTTAGATAGTGTTATGAAGTCATGTACTGACTTCAATAATTCAAAATTAACCTGTTCAGATGAGCTTGAGTGGCCATATAATATTGAAGTCAAATTGAACCCTTTTTTAAAGAAATATAAATCTGATCTTATGACACTGAAAATCGGACAGATTAAGAAAAAATGAAGCGGATCTTCATTAGGATACCCGCATTGGCATTCAGAGCTATTAGATATAAATCTGGTAAATTTATCTCCATTTAAATCGCTACATCCAAGCCGGAGACGAGAGTGAATTATTTGACAAAATCTTGATCCATAGAAAATATTGAAGTAGAATTTTGTGTTAGTTTGTTCTTTAAGTTTATTTTTGAATTCCCCTAGAGTATTAGCGTTTACTATATCTGGGCGGAGAGAGTTCCAAATGTTTACCGTATCAGGGATAAATGATTTCGAGTACAAACTTGTATTGCATTTTATATTTTGCAGGTCATTATTATTTCTTAGATTGTATCTACTTAAAGAGGATACATTTCTTGGAACTAAACCTGATAAGTAGTCCGGAACTAATTTATACACCATTTTATAAAAAAGATATAATTTTTGTCGACGGTGTCTACACTCTGAGGACATATTTGTCTCGGTATATAATTTCTCGTGACTTGTGCCGCGAACAGCCCCGCAAATAGTTCTTATTGCATCCAGGTTTAGTTTTTCTAGAAGAAGCGATTGTTCTTTTGTGCAATTATCCCATACATGACATGAGTAATCGAAGATTGGTAATATGAATGATTTGTACATTGTTTGCAGGGTTTTCCTGCTAAGGCGGTATTTAAAGCTTCTTAGACAGTTTATCATTGGACTAACTTTTTTGATGATGTTTTCGATTTGGCAGTGCCACATGCAATCATTTTGGAGAGTTATTCCTAAATGTTTATGTGATTTGACATCATTAATGTTGGTGTTGCCCATCGTTAAAGCTGGTTTGATATTCTGAGTCAATTTACGGGTAAATTGCATGGAAACCGTTTTGTTAGGATTAAAATCCACTTGCCATGCTTTAGCCCAGTCAGATATTGTTACTAAATCATTGTTAAGACATTGAGCGGCTACGTTCGGATCATCTATAATTACATAGAGTGAGGTGTCATCAGCAAATAGTCGAATATTACTGTCAATGTTGTCTACAATATCATTAATATAAACTAAGAACAAAAGTGGTCCAAGCACAGAACCTTGTGGGACACCGGCTGTAACTGGTTTTAATTCAGAACTATAACCGTTGATTACAACGCGCTGTCTTCTGTTGTCGAGATAACTTTTAAACCATAAAAGAAGTTTGCCGCAAATACCATAAGCTTTTAATTTTTTGATTATTCCCCTGTGCCATACTTTATCGAACGCCTTGCTTACGTCACAGAAAACTGCTCTTATTTCCTTCCCCTTATCTAATTCTTTAGCAATAAAATCATAAAGATATGTCAATTGGTTTGAGGGTGAATCCCCTGGCATAAATCCAGATTGAAGATTTGTTAATAAATTGTTATCTCTAAGATAGTTAAAAACATATTTGAAGACACACTTTTCAAAAACCTTGCCTAAGCAACTAGTTAGCGCTACCGGTCTATAGTTATTACATTCATTTAAATCTCCTTTCTTATGAATAGGCATAACTGAAGCCACTTTCCAAACGTCGGGAAATATGGAAACATTTAGAGAGGTATTAAATACTTCGGTCAATGGCTTAGATATGACTTCTGCAGTGAATTTTAATAGTCGATTTGCTATACCATCGTATCCAGTTGCTTTATTTATATCAACAGAAAGTAAAATATCTTTAACTTCATTCGAACTCAGTGTGATAGTTGATAAAGTTTGCTTTGTTTTCATATTTATTTCTGGCAATATTTTGTCGGGATTATCTACAACAGCCTGATTACAAAAGTAATCGTTCATTATTGTTACTATATCTTGTAGATTATCAGCGACTATATTTTCATGTTTAATAGGCGGGAATATCGTGCTGTTGCGTGTGCATTGTAAGTAATTCTTAACCAGGCGCCACCAAAGCTTACTGCCATAGGAATCGTTTATTTTACTATCGATTTGTGAAATATGTTTTTTCTTTGCTGTGCGAACAGCTGATACAACTTTATTTCGGAATTTACGAAAGTTTACCCAGTCGGAGGGTCGATTTTGTCTTTTGGCAATTTTGTGTATACGGTTACGTTTTCGTATCAGCTTGCGTATTTCACCAGTTATCCAAAGGGGGTCATTGGGTCTAATTGTAACGGTTTTGTTTGGGATATGCTTATCACAAATATCTATAAACGTATTCGAAAACGCATTTGCTGCTTCGTCGACAGAGTCGGATGGCAAGACGTCTTGCCATGGGACAGACGATAAGCATCCAATAAGGTTGTCTTTGTCTATCATATTAAAGTTGTACACTTTTCTTTGGAAAGTACTTTGTTTGGGAATAGTTTCTTTAATGATTACAAAAATAGGACAATGATCGCTACAGACAGGATCAGAGACACCAGAACATAACACGCTATCAGTATTTGTAACAAAAAGTAGGTCAATCAGTGTTCTAGAAGTGGGTGTGATTCTGGTTGGTTCAGTTATGAGCTGCTTCAAACCGTACAAGGCTTTCAGGGTTTCAATTTTATTATGTTTTTCTTTAAGAATATCAAGGTTAAAATCTCCCAAGATTATGGTTTGCAGATTCAATGACATAGCATTATATATTGATTGTTCAATCAACTCCCAGTAAGGTTCGCTTTTATCTGAACGATAAATGGTACCGATTAAATACCTTTTGTTTCTAATTGCAATTTGTATCCATTTTGCTTCAAGGGTTGGTATTGACAGGTGAGGCATATCAGTAACGTGAAATTTATTTTTAACATATATAGCGACACCCCCTCCCCGGCCTTGGCGATCTTTACGATAAGGTAAATGAAAATTTGGAATAGAGATATCATTTTGTTGAATACCGCTATGTAACCATGTTTCTGTCAAACAAATCACATCATATGAATCAAGTTCAGTTGAGAGTAAATCTACTTTATCTTTTAGACTTCGTACATTTAAATGGACAATCTTCAGATTAGCGGTTCCGTTTTTACAAGGGCCAGGGTTTGTGTGGATATCGCCACAGCATAGTAATATGATCAGAAAGTAAATTAAACCGGAAGTTTTCAATTTATATAAACAGGCGGAAGTATAAAGAATGGATAATGATATAAAAGTGCAAAATGCCTTGCTGGAAACATGCAAGTGGAACAACCCAACCGCCCGCCTATATTGAGTTATGTCAACCGGCATCAAACAAGAGGGGGGAGTATGTAGTCAAAGGGGAAGTTGGGTTGAGAGTATACAGAAAAAACGAATATATCAGCAAACAACATGTTTCAATATATACTAGCATACAGCACAACACAAGGCAAAATAAATAACATGCATTGAGAAAAACAAAATAGTTCTTGAGGTTGTAATGTGTAAGAAACAAATTTCTTATAGGAAAATAAACAAAAAATGAAAGAATAAAAAAACAGATAAATACCATTATCTGTAGGTGGAAAGTTTTGGTGGAATGAATATCGGATAAGGTGAAAGTAAGCGACCGCGTTTTGGATGGGAGTACGCCGTGGAAAGCATGACGCACGTGCAGCATAGACTTTGAATTGGGAAAGTGGCTGACGTGTGTAATTTACTATCATGATGGATATATACTAATTGGAAAATGCTTTGATTGGATAGTCAAACAAAATTGTGAGTAATTACGTATATTTATTTCATATGTGATTTGTTGATAAAAATATTTTAAAAAATTTGATAAAATAGAATAAAATAATTGATGTGGCAGTGATAGCATTTTTTTAGTCATTTAAGTGGTTATTTAAAGCTTTTTATGTTAATAGTATGTTCAAGTAATGTATAGATTGAGGTACTAGATCATTAGGAGGTAACACACTGTATAATTTGATATTATAAAATGTTCGCTGGAAATATTATGATTTTAAGTTGATTTTATCTAACAGGCAGTGGTTCCAAAATAAAAATGAACAAAATAAAATTAACATGCGGTTAACATTACCACATGTATTACTTACATACAGATAAATGTACAATATAAACAGAAGCTAAGACCAGAGATCATATATAAACATAAACGGAGGAAGACCCAAAAATAACGGCATGGAAACGAAATATAGACACTGGCATGATTAAAGCGAATAACATATACTGTAACTCGACAAAAAAAATGAAAAGGGAAAAGAAAAAGCAACGAATGAAAATTCATCATATTTATAAGAGAGAAATAAACACCAAAGACTAGTCACAGTTTGAAAGTGACCGTATGTATATAATGGATGCTATTGTATGAGCTGGTTTGTTTTGTTACTTGCTTGAAATAACATATGCCGATTTTTCAGTAATAGAAGTGATCAGAAGTAAATGTTAAACTGAAAAGGGATTGCAAAATAAACAGCGATCATATTGTCTATGTTTCACTTGAGTTTCAACAAAATGTGAACCAAGTATAAAAGTGTGCATTCTTGTAGTATTCAGTTATTCTATAACTTTGAATGAATAGAAATGCAAGGTTATGTAATAATCACAATAAAGATATATAAAGGGTTTGATTTACTTTACCCTTTTTAAACAATGTTATAAATCATGTTGTTTAGTGACACATGATAGGTATACAAAAGTCTCATGATCATAATCAAAGGCTCCGCACTTACGGCTATTTGTTTTGTTGCTGGCTCAGGTTTATGGTCACTTTAAGTCCTGTAGCGTCAATGACATCCTGAAAGTGAGTGTTATTAGCCACTTTCTTGACAGTCCCGTCTTTGAGTTTTATCAAGATTACACCCCGGGTGACCCAAGTAGAATCCACCCTACCCCTGGACACTAGCTCACGTGCCTGGCGTGCAATGTCTGCCCGTGCTCTAGTCAGGTCCTCGTTCACAAACACTTTAGGAGTTGATGGGGCGCGAGATACATTTTTCAACTTGGATCGCGACTTTAACAGCAGTCGTTGGGTCGCGTTGCTAACAAACCTCACAAGTATTGGTCGTGATCTCTCCTGGGGTGTAGTTGGGCGACGGGGAACTCTATGGCTAACGTCGATGTCGTTTGGGCTGACGTTGAGGCCGATGGATTTGGCCACGTTGATGACAATCGCGTCAGTATCTTCTCCTTCCTCCTCGCGGATACCCGAAATCCTTAAGTTATTACGTCTAGAGTACTGGTCACTGCGGTCCAGTCGGTCTGTCAGTGATCTTATCGCCTCCCTCTGTTCATCGACCGTATTGGTGAGATGTGAGACAGTTTCTTGCAACTCATTGTTGTCATCAACAAGTGATTTCATCTCCTCTCTGAACATCGGCCTGATGATTTCAGTGACGGTGGAACATATGACTGCCATAACTTCTTTACTCTGGAGTATGTTCAAAAGTTTGTCATGAAAAACATCGTCGTGACATCGGTCATCCATGTTACTCGATGACAGGGAATCTGACGAAATGTTACACTGCCGCTTAGCGTCGTCTAACTCTGGTGTAGATGCGTCAGAGCGGTTTCTTTTACCCGCGGCTGGTGTTTTATCCATATAAGATAGATTTGTTAGCACAGATGAAGAATAAGTTGAATTTCGAGAGAAAGTTGTTTGAAAATATTGGACGCAGGCGTAGACTCACTTTGAATATGGCGATAGTTCACGGGTAGATTTTCAATTGGCGTACAATCCTTTAGAAATCACAAATATCAACAGTCATCCGTTCTTTAAATGACATATAGGATGAATTAGTATGTTTGTACATACATACCGGGCATTTGCAGTCACATTTGATAGTAGAAAACCACCAAAATAGATGAAAAATCACTCCAGTAGTTGAGAGCTCATACGGACACGTCCATGCATCGTGACGTCACCGGAAGTCATTTGAAACAAACAAAATCATGAAAGACTACAGCATGAAAATATGTATCCAAAAGCCGTTACCGATAAAGACGACCGTTAGTTTTGGTCATAAGCGGTGTTGCACCGACGAATCTTAAAACAACGTTAGCGTTATGTAAATCTCGCTTATTGAGAGAGTGTTTTAATTGTACCGACTGTGTTGAAGATGAGATGCTTGTTTTTATTGAAACATTTTTATTTATGAAAATGTACAATTCATGAATTGATTGTCCAACAAGATCCAAGGTGCTTATTTTAAGGCCACTCCGAAGCAATTACATATGAGAAAGAATATAACATTTTGTGATAGTTACACGCATCTTATTGCGATCATAGGTTCAAAGAAAGTGGTTATGCATAAATAACATTTCGCTTGTTTGGCAGTCTTTATGAAATATTAAATCGATCATATTTCATTATGTATGGTGAATAGAATTCAACAATCTAGTAATAAGAGCGATGTACATCCCCGTAGTACAGTTTTTATACTTAATTCTTTCAGATAAAAGAAAGATTTCTGTCTTTAATCTATGTACTTTTGGCATGTGAAGAAATAGTGAACAGCGTTTTTCGACTGGGTGACCACATGCAGGAACAGGCCTGGCTTTCTATGATATGTCTGTTTAACTTATCAGCGTTCAATTCACCACAGCGGCCGAGAGTGGATAATCTAGCAAATTCATTTAAATTAACAATTTTACTGCCAGGAGTTAAATAATTCCATAGTTTTATTGTGTCAGGAAAAACGTTCTTGCATTTAACGCTGTCCTACATTTTACTGTTCGAACGGATTAATTTTCTCTGAGTTTGTCGTTAATGTTAGGTGTTGTAGGTTACATAGATATGCAGGCGCGGGATTATTCTTCCTTTTGAAGAACGTTTTCAATTTAGACATGTCTACGTTCCGACAGGTTGTTCATAAATACTGTTTGGCGATCCATCGATTTTGTGCCGATCGGTGGAATATATAAACACTGGGAAAAGCTTAGTTCAATAACGAGCGGTAAGCGGGTTGTGAGAAGATGTTATTTTTTAACTGGGCATCTAAAAGTTCACCTCATACACTCGTAAACAAATAAAATAGTCTTAGAGAGGAAGTGAATTGACAATGTTTATTACAGCTCGTCAACTGAAGACACGGGAGAAGAGCGAGATTACAGTTACTGTTTTGATCAGACTTTCCAAGTACTATATAACTTCCTTGAAGTGCTATAAACTACGTATGTCGGCGATCTCTTACATAATATCTTTATTATCATTTCCCGCTCCGCGACAGCTGTGTTTTATTGCTGTACGCCTCGCTGGCTGGTTGATTAATTAGATAACATCATTGTTGAATGAAGCTTAACCGGTTCGTTCATGCATGGTATAGCGTCTGATAAACTAGGTGGAATATGATACCGTATCTATGACAAAATGTAAATTACTAGTATGCGGTTTTTATTATGTTCAATCTTAATCCAACATTATGTTTTAATTTCATTATCTTATAAATGTCAAAAGCATGTATCCATCTACTTTGAATTGACGAAAAAATAAATAACGATAAGTCAATCCAGCATTAGGACGAGATAATGTTTATTGTAATTAATGACATGACATTAATGATGGCACAGAACGTTGGTGCGCCTTTCTCTGTAAGAATGGTAAATACGTTAACCAGCACTGCCAGGTTTGTAAATATCATTTTTAAGTATTTCTGATTCTTACCCATTGATGATCAGAAACCCATATCGGAACGCATGACGCTCGAGGTGAATCCCCTGTCGATAGTTATGAAATAATGAAAATTTTAAATCAATCTTCGATTGTATCATCATGAGATTGCCCTTAAGATTTCACTGATAAATAGTTAATTCAAATGCGATTTTATACACAGTAATGTAAGAAACACTGAACCAGACCTCTATCATAACAGCTGTCTTTAAAACATGTTAAAGATAACCTTGTATATATGTATGCCTTTATCTTGTTAACATAACATACACATTATTAATTTAGCGTAATCACTATTTTGATTTGGCCAGTTGCAGTACATTGTCTTGAGAGATGTTTTGATTTATTAACAAGCTTGTTCACCATTCCTATCCCGTTTTTATATGTAATAAAAAGTTTATCCATCAAGTGACAATGTTATATTGCGGAACGATTGTTCTACTTCGCACACTTGCATTTCATGCTTCTTTTACAAAACCTCGCATTTTTAAGTTGGTTAGCGTAGGCATTTTCCTTTTAGTATTGAATGATAAAAACATCATATGTTAAGCAGTTTTCTTTAGGCTTTAGGACTTTTTGAGGATTGCATAGAAGTAATCACAACTAGGATTCTCTATCATAATATAATCTTTTCATATTCGACTTGGGTGTAGTGATCTAAATGGATTATACTAGATTTATATGTGACAGTGGCTATCGCTTTGAAAACGCCTTACATTTCTTCATCACCTGTCCAAATGTTGATGACATAAGACTAAAGGCATATTTCTTTCAAAAAGGGCTTAAACTGTCGTCAATTCTATTTGGTCACCCGGGCTCATCACAAGAGGCTAACCAAGGACTTTTGAAATCTGTTAATAATTGTATCACTTTATCAAAAAGATTTTCGGAATTCAACAAACTTTTTCCTATGTGTCCTGCCTTGCTGAAACAATCAAACAACATGTAGTTATGTAGTTATCAGCGGTATGAAATAAGTTTGTAAATTTGTATTGTTTCATTGAAAAGTGTCTAATATAATCATGCATCTATAGTGTCCTGCTTACTGTATGTATGTATTCATTCGTCCATATGTACGTCACTTTTTATGTTATAGTATATTTGTTAAGAAGGGATATTTATATAATGAAATGAAATATGTTTAAACCATGATATAATTCATGTAGTGACAGATTTACACATGTCCCCAATGCCTCTTCCTTCATAAGCTCGCATACATTATTTATAAAAAGGCAATCGCAATGTATATAAGTTATGTCAACTATAATTACTTATTTTATTAATGCTTTATTGCAAAGTTATATATTACATATAAGTGTTATATTGAACGACAACAAAAACCAACAACATGCGTCGGAACATCTTGAAGACGAGCGATCGAATTAGCGCTGATCAATGAGGTGCTAATATACGACGTGAGCTATATATAGACTGCCCCTTGTGCAGCGGTAAGAGGAGCGTTAAAACGAGGAAAATTTAAAGTTCAATATTAATTATCTCTCTTTCTATTTATGCAATCTTGTTCAAAATTTCACAATAGGCAAAGTAAACATGAGGATTTTGAATCAGGTAATAATTTTTGAATAGTTTGAAAAGAGTGAAAACTCGAAATTTCTAGAAATTTCTAGAAAGTTTCTAGATACGTTCTAGAAAGTTTCTAGTTACGTTCTAGAAAGTTTCTAGATACGTTCTAGAAAGTTTCTAGTGCGTATCTAGTGCGTATCTAGTGTGTTTCTAGTGTGTTTCTAGATACGGGGTATGTTTCTTTATTGCTGTACTGTACATCTGAACATCTGAAAGTTACCTAATATCCAATGTTATGATAATATCAGGATAAACAACAGTACAAAATTTACTTTAAATTAATGGTCAGTATACATCCTGTGTAATACTAAGATTATTTCGAAAATAATCCAGATGTTCTCATTGTAGGATATATAGTTTGGTATCAAGTTATCAAGGGATATTCTCTGCAGAATTTGGCACAGTTGAAAACAAGGCTGCTGTCTATTGGTGATTGGCGGCTGGTGGCTGGCCTTTGAAGGTTTGGGACTGGTAATTGGCGGCTAGCGTTTGAAGCTGAGTGTTTGCCGTTTGGCTTTTTTTATTATATAAACGCTGTTTTGTCTTTACTCATATCAGTCACAAAACGTGCAAAAGTTCAACATACTATTGATTTCAATTACTTGGCTTCAGAATATCAGTTTAAGCTTGTGAGACACATTAGACAAACTTGTAAGCATAGGCCGTGGTCAGCACTAAGTAGATGCTGTTTTCACTATGTTAAAGATTGCAGAGGGTTATAATTGTTATTAGCCTCATTTACATACTAAGTTAAGATTGACAAGTGATTTGTATGTTTTGTCAATTATATATGTATTAATGTACATGTTTCCACAGTTCTATATGAATAATCTATCGCTATCGAATTGTTTATTGAAATTTCAGCTGAGTTTCATAATATACCAGCTTTTGTCTTATGTCTTCCCGTTTGGGTTCTCTGTATTTAATAACTGTCCGATTTTTCCTTTTATACTTACTGACCTAATGAACATTTTGAATTCTTTATTTTTCATCTTGAATTGATATACTACTAACTGATATCTGCCAGCCGTGGCAGCTAGACAGTGACACAGCCCAAATGTAAACAGTTTCGGTGAAACTATTGTGACCTGTCAACTCCTTATCAGTGATCTTGACCTATGACTTCCACTCTTTCTCTCTCTCCTCTCTCTCTCTCTCTACGTACATCTCTTTGCACTCACTGACGCTGAAATATTTACTTGCCGAAAATATTTTTAAAAACCTGACAAATATCTTCTTTTTTTTCAAAATAATAAATTAATACGTGACAAGCTTTATTATTTATCAATATTTTTATTACTTACATTAATGTACCTCCTCTACGACACTGATGAAATATATCTGAAGTATATAGTAATATTTGTACCACAGAAGGTCCATACAGGGAACATCTTTAGATTTATAACCTGTCAATAATTCTCAAAACCGATTAGAGATGAAAGAGGAACCTCAGAGAAATGATAGTTAGATTCAAATCTATACTTGGTTTTCAGGAGGTTAATTATGTTGGGGTCAGAATATAATCAACTACAGTCTGTTTGCCACCCTGGCAACGTCTTTCTTATTAGAATATTTCTCTTAATATAAGTTTGAACACACACTCAGGCATTACTTTACGCACATTGTCGATATCTTGTATGGTCTTCACAACCCATCTTATCTTGGAAGAATTTATTATCAATTAAAGAGTTGAAAAAATTAAGATGGTTATCAATTTAGAGTGTGGTTTCTTCGTAATTCATTATATATACTCCTGTACATGTATAGCTACATTAAAAAAAATTGGAAACTTTCAAAAGCAGGTGACATATTAGCCTATGAGATAATAAATGTATAGAAAAATTATTATGAATTGACCAATATTGATATCTTTTTTAAAAATTTCCAACAAGGAATTGCTACAAAATAAGAGACAATATCAGTATTTGATGTTTTGTCATAATTGAAGTAATACAAATATGTGAATTGAAAATGTCTTTTGACTTTTGTTTGTTCCTTTTTTGTGATTTGACAAATTAGTCAATTTTTCTTTGCTTCGAAAGTCAGCAAAACAAACATAACTTGTCGACATCACAGTAAAAATATATCAATTTGCTTAATTGAAAATAACTCACACATATTTAGAAATCTGTCAACGACTAGTTTGCTATACATAAATATACTCAACGAAAACGTCGCTTTTTCCTAACAATTGCCAATATTAAGGGTTGTGGGACATATTTAGTGTATCACCCAACATACAGCAATAAGCTACAACCCTGATAACATGACTTAATCAATCAGAGGACCAGATTAATAATAATATCCGCTTTGAAATACCAATCTGAGTAATATAAGAGAAAATTTCAAAATATGCAAAGAAGGGCCAACAGCCAAACGCCGGTCACTAGTCCCCAAACGTCAGCCGCCAATCATCAGTCCAAAACTCCAAACGTCAGCTGCCAATCACCAAAAGAAGCACTATGCCGCTGAATGTGGCCTAAATAGGTTTAATCAGCATCGCATCAAGCTTCCCGTGCATGGCATGGATCGGGGCCAATGTGGTAAGTGAAACGTTCAACTTCTTGAAGTGTTATATCTTCACACTAATGTTATCTGAAATGATAATAACCATTTTCAAATTTATATAATATGCAATTTTAATGTTGATTGTTTTTTTTATGAAAGTACTTTCGTCAACGTCAATAGCTTGAATGTAGGATATTCTCGCGAAAAGTGTTATATGGGTTGTCGATATACGTGCCCCTTGCGATATTGTTTCGTGTTAAAATGGACGATTCTGGTTTAATCACAATGCAGAATGAAATTGAGTCCCTAAGTTTATGCGTTACATTAGAGTTTCATTGTCATAATATGCATTTATTTCGTTATCCACCAACTATCCCTCAAAGATTGGCGTAATAGTTACATTGTATAAGGGCTAGCATCATAATAAAGTGTATATTTATATAAGTATATTTTATTTATCCGTGCGTATATTACGCAGATACGCATCTTATCAGGAGCCCTGTAGATTACAAATTTTCCCAGTGGAAAAACCCAAGTGTGACTTGTGAAGGGTTCTTATAACAATAGAATCTGGGTGTCCACGCAAATTGTAAAACATCAGTTGTACTTTCATATAAGAATCCTTTCAGGCTATATTAAAGGTCACAACAAGGATGGTTGATTATTTAGAAACCATATGTTAATAATTAAAAAATCACATAGATGAACAAACAAAAGGTAGCTAATACAACAAACAAAATATAAAAAACATTAGGGTTAAAGCTATATCAAAAGTCACAAAGAGGATATTTTATTATTTTAAAAACTGAACACAATGTAATGTACATTTGATAAACGTTTGGTTTAGAAATATGCATTTTGAAGAAAGTTATTACGCCAGGTGCAACCTTATGTATATTTTCGACTTAGTCTTTTTTCGCGATTTTGGTCAAAATCCGCTAAATGTACCTCTTTCAGCTCGAATCTGGAGCTCAAACCAAGAATCTGACAGCAAATTCGTGTTGTTCAATCGATAGAACACAATGTAATGTACATTTGATGAAAGTTTGGTTTAGAAATATGCATTTTGAAGAAAGGTATTACGCCAGGTGCAGCCTTATGTATATTTTCGACTTAGTCTTTTTCCGCGATTTTGGTCAAAATCCGCTAAATGTACCTCTTTAAGCTCGAATCTGGAGCTAAAACCAAGAATCTGACAGCAAATTCGTGATGTTCAATCGATAGAACACAATGTAATGTACATTTGATGAAAGTTTGGTTTAGAAATATGCATTTTGAAGAAAGTTATTACGCCAGGTGCAGCCTTATGTATATTTTCGACTTAGTCTTTTTCCGCGATTTTGGTCAAAATCCGCTAAATGTACCTCTTTAAGCTCGAATCTGGAGCTCAAACCAAGAATGTGACAGCAAATTCGTGATGTTCAATCGATAGACCACAATGTAATGTACATTTGATGAAAGTTTGGTTTAGAAATATGCATTTTGAAGAAAGTTATTACGCCAGGTGCAGCCTTATGTATATTTTCGACTTAGTCTTTTTCCGCGATTTTGGTCAAAATCCGCTAAATGTACCACTTTAAGCTCGAATCTGGAGCTCATACAAAAAATCTGACAGCAAATTCGTGTTGTTCAATCAATAGAACACAATGTAATGTACATTTGATGAAAGTTTGGTTTAGAAATATGCATTTTGAAGAAAGGTATTACGCCAGGTGAAGCCTTATGTATATTTTCGACTAAGTCTTTTTCCGCGATTTTGGTCAAAATCCGCTAAATGTATCTCTTTAAGCTCGAATCTGGAGCTCAAATCAAGAATGTGACAGCAAATTCGTGATGTTCAATCGATAGAACACAATGTAATGTACATTTGATGAAAGTTTGGTTTAGAAATATGCATTTTGAAGAAAGTTATTACGCCAGGTGCAGCCTTATGTATATTTTCGACTAAGTCTTTTTCCGCGATTTTGGTCAAAATCCGCTAAATGTACCACTTTAAGCTCAAATCTGGAGCTCAATCCAAGAATCTGACAGCAACTTCGTGATGTTCAATCGATAGAACACAATGTAATGTACATTTGATGAAAGTTTGGTTTAGAAATATGCATTTTGAAGAAAGGTATTACGCCAGGTGCAGCCTTATGTATATTTTCGACTTAGTCTTTTTCCGCGATTTTGGTCAAAATCCGCTAAATGTACCTCTTTAAGCTCGAATCTGGAGCTAAAACCAAGAATCTGACAGCAAATTCGTGATGTTCAATCGATAGAACACAATGTAATGTACATTTGATGAAAGTTTGGTTTAGAAATATGCATTTTGAAGAAAGGTATTACGCCAGGTGCAGCCTTATGTATATTTTCGACTTAGTCTTTTTCCGCGATTTTGGTCAAAATCCGCTAAATGTACCTCTTTAAGCTCGAATCTGGAGCTAAAACCAAGAATCTGACAGCAAATTCGTGATGTTCAATCGATAGACCACAATGTAATGTACATTTGATGAAAGTTTGGTTTAGAAATATGCATTTTGAAGAAAGTTATTACGCCAGGTGCAGCCTTATGTATATTTTCGACTTAGTCTTTTTCCGCGATTTTGGTCAAAATCCGCTAAATGTACCACTTTAAGCTCGAATCTGGAGCTCAAACCAAAAATCTGACAGCAAATTCGTGTTGTTCAATCAATAGAACACAATGTAATGTACATTTGATGAAAGTTTGGTTTAGAAATATGCATTTTGAAGAAAGGTATTACGCCAGGTGCAGCCTTATGTATATTTTCGACTAAGTCTTTTTCCGCGGTTTTGGTCAAAATCCGCTAAATGTACCTCTTTAAGCTCGAATCTGGAGCTCAAACAAAAAAGCTGACAGCAAATTCGTGTTATTCAATCGATAGAACACAATGTAATGTACATTTGATGAAAGTTTGGTTTAGAAATATGCATTTTGAAGAAAGTTATTACGCCAGGTGAAGCCTTATGTATATTTTCGACTAAGTCTTTTTCCGCGATTTTGGTCAAAATCCGATAAATGTACCTCTTTTAGCTCGAATCTGGAGCTCAAACCAAGAATCTGACAGCAAATTCGTGATGTTCAATCGATAGAACACAATGTAATGTACATTTGATGAAAGTTTGGTTTAGAAATATGCATTTTGAAGAAAGTTATTACGCCAGGTGCAGCCTGATGTATATTTACGACTTAGTCTTTTTCCGCGATTTTGGTCAAAATTCGCTAAATGTACCTCTTTAAGCTCGAATCTGGAACTCAAACAAAGAATCTGACAGCAAATTCGTGTTGTTCAATCTATAGAACACAATGTAATGTACATTTGATGAAAGTTTGGTTTAGAAATATGCATTTTGAAGAAAGTTATTACGCCAGGTGCAGCCTGATGTATATTTTCGACTTAGTCTTTTTCCGCGATTTTGGTCAAAATCCGATAAATGTACCGCTTTAAGCTCGAATCTGGAGCTCAAACAAAAAAGCTGACAGCAAATTCGTGTTATTCAATCGATAGAACACAATGTAATGTACATTTGATGAAAGTTTGGTTTAGAAATATGCATTTTGAAGAAAGGTATTACGCCAGGTGCAGCCTTATGTATATTTTCGACTAAGTCTTTTTCCGCGATTTTGGTCAAAATCGTATAAATGTACCTCTTTTAGCTCGAATCTGGAGCTCAAACCAAAAATCTGACAGCAAATTCGTGATGTTCAATCGATAGAACACAATTTAATGTACATTTGATGAAAGTTTGGTTTAGAAATATGCATTTTGAAGAAAGTTATTACGCCAGGTGCAGCCTTATGTATATTTTCGACTTAGTCTTTTTCCGCGGTTTTGGTCAAAATCCGCTAAATGTACCTCTTTAAGCTCAAATCTGGAGCTCAAACAAAAAAGCTGACAGCAAATTCGTGTTGTTCAATCGATAGAACACAATGTAATGTACATTTGATGAAAGTTTGGTTTAGAAATATGCATTTTGAAGAAAGTTATTACGCCAGGTGCAGCCTGATGTATATTTTCGACTTAGTCTTTTTCCGCGATTTTGGTCAAAATTCGCTAAATGTACCTCTTTAAGCTCAAATCTGGAGCTCAAACAAAGAATCTGACAGCAAATTCGTGTTGTTCAATCTATAGAACACAATGTAATGTACATTTGATGAAAGTTTGGTTTAGAAATATGCATTTTGAAGAAAGGTATTACGCCAGGTGAAGCCTTATGTATATTTTCGACTTAGTCTTTTTCCGCGATTTTGGTCAAAATCCGATAAATGTACCTCTTTTAGCTCGAATCTGGAGCTCAAACCAAAAATCTGACAGCAAATTCGTGATGTTCAATCGATAGAACACAATTTAATGTACATTTGATGAAAGTTTGGTTTAGAAATATGCATTTTGAAGAAAGTTATTACGCCAGGTGCAGCCTTATGTATATTTTCGACTTAGTCTTTTTCCGCGATTTTGGTCAAAATCCGCTAAATGTACCTTTTTAAGCTCGAATCTGGAGCTCAAACCAAGAATCTGACAGCAACTTCGTGATGTTCAATCGATAGAACACAATGTAATGTACATTTGATGAAAGTTTGGTTTAGAAATATGCATTTTGAAGAAAGTTATTACGCCAGGTGCAGCCTTATGTATATTTTCGACTTAGTCTTTTTCCGCGGTTTTGGTCAAAATCCGCTAAATGTACCTCTTTAAGCTCAAATCTGGAGCTCAAACAAAAAAGCTGACAGCAAATTCGTGTTGTTCAATCGATAGAACACAATGTAATGTACATTTGATGAAAGTTTGGTTTAGAAATATGCATTTTGAAGAAAGTTATTACGCCAGGTGCAGCCTGATGTATATTTTCGACTTAGTCTTTTTCCGCGATTTTGGTCAAAATTCGCTAAATGTACCTCTTTAAGCTCGAATCTGGAACTCAAACAAAGAATCTGACAGCAAATTCGTGTTGTTCAATCTATAGAACACAATGTAATGTACATTTGATGAAAGTTTGGTTTAGAAATATGCATTTTGAAGAAAGGTATTACGCCAGGTGAAGCCTTATGTATATTTTCGACTTAGTCTTTTTCCGCGATTTTGGTCAAAATCCGATAAATGTACCTCTTTTAGCTCGAATCTGGAGCTCAAACCAAAAATCTGACAGCAAATTCGTGATGTTCAATCGATAGAACACAATTTAATGTACATTTGATGAAAGTTTGGTTTAGAAATATGCATTTTGAAGAAAGTTATTACGCCAGGTGCAGCCTTATGTATATTTTCGACTTAGTCTTTTTCCGCGATTTTGGTCAAAATCCGCTAAATGTACCTTTTTAAGCTCGAATCTGGAGCTCAAACCAAAAATCTGACAGCAAATTCGTGATGTTCAATCGATAGAACACAATGTAATGTACATTTGATGAAAGTTTGGTTTAGAAATATGCATTTTGAAGAAAGTTATTACGCCAGGTGCAGCCTGATGTATATTTACGACTTAGTCTTTTTCCGCGATTTTGGTCAAAATTCGCTAAATGTACCTCTTTAAGCTCGAATCTGGAACTCAAACAAAGAATCTGACAGCAAATTCGTGTTGTTCAATCGATAGAACACAATGTAATGTACATTTGATGAAAGTTTGGTTTAGAAATATGCATTTTGAAGAAAGTTATTACGCCAGGTGCAGCCTGATGTATATTTTCGACTTAGTCTTTTTCCGCGATTTTGGTCAAAATCCGATAAATGTACCGCTTTAAGCTCGAATCTGGAGCTCAAACAAAGAATCTGACAGCAAATTCGTGTTATTCAATCGATAGAACACAATGTAATGTACATTTGATGAAAGTTTGGTTTAGAAATATGCATTTTGAAGAAAGTTATTACGCCAGGTGCAGCCTGATGTATATTTACGACTTTGTCTTTTTCCGCGATTTTGGTCAAAATTCGCTAAATGTACCTCTTTAAGCTCGAATCTGGAACTCAAACAAAGAATCTGACAGCAACTTCGTGATGTTCAATCGATAGAACACAATGTAATGTACATTTGATGAAAGTTTGGTTTAAAAATATGCATTTTGAAGAAAGGTATTACGCCAGGTGCAGCCTTATGTATATTTACGACTTTGTCTTTTTCCGCAATTTTGGTCAAAATCCGCTAAATGTACCACTTTCAGCTCGAATCTGGAGCTCAAACAAAAAATATGACAGCAAATTCGTGTTGTTCAATCAAAAGAACACAATGTAATGTACATTTGATGAAAGTTTATTTTAGAAATATGCATTTTGAAGAAAGGTATTACGCCAGGTGAAGCCTTATGTATATTTTCGACTAAGTCTTTTTCCGCGATTTTGGTCAAAATCCGCTAAATGTACCTCTTTAAGCTCGAACCTGGAGCTCAAACCAAGAATCTGACAGCAAATTCGTGATGTTCAATCGATAGAACACAATGTAATGTACATTTGATGAAAGTTTGGTTTAGAAATATGCATTTTGAAGAAAGGTATTACGCCAGGTGCAGCCTTATGTATATTTACGACTTTGTCTTTTTCCGCGATTTTGGTCAAAATCCGCTAAATGTACCACTTAAAGCTCGAATCTGGAGCACAAACAAAAAATATGACAGCAAATTCGTGATGTTCAATCGATAGAACACTATGTAATGTACATTTGATGAAAGTTTGGTTTAGAAATATGCATTTTGAAGAAAGTTATTACGCCAGGTGCAGCCTTATGTATATTTTCGACTTAGTCTTTTTCCGCGATTTTGTTCAAAATCCGATAAATGTACCTTTTTAAGCTCGAATCTGGAGCTCAAACCAAGAATCTGACAGCAAATTCGTGATGTTCAATCGATAGAACACAATGTAATGTACATTTGATGAAAGTTTGGTTTAGAAATATGCATTTTGAAGAAAGTTATTACGCCAGGTGCAGCCTGATGTATATTTACGACTTAGTCTTTTTCCGCGATTTTGGTCAAAATTCGCTAAATGTACCTCTTTAAGCTCGAATCTGGAACTCAAACAAAGAATCTGACAGCAAATTCGTGTTGTTCAATCGATAGAACACAATGTAATGTACATTTGATGAAAGTTTGGTTTAGAAATATGCATTTTGAAGAAAGTTATTACGCCAGGTGCAGCCTGATGTATATTTTCGACTTAGTCTTTTTCCGCGATTTTGGTCAAAATCCGATAAATGTACCGCTTTAAGCTCGAATCTGGAGCTCAAACAAAGAATCTGACAGCAAATTCGTGTTATTCAATCGATAGAACACAATGTAATGTACATTTGATGAAAGTTTGGTTTAGAAATATGCATTTTGAAGAAAGTTATTACGCCAGGTGCAGCCTGATGTATATTTACGACTTTGTCTTTTTCCGCGATTTTGGTCAAAATTCGCTAAATGTACCTCTTTAAGCTCGAATCTGGAACTCAAACAAAGAATCTGACAGCAACTTCGTGATGTTCAATCGATAGAACACAATGTAATGTACATTTGATGAAAGTTTGGTTTAAAAATATGCATTTTGAAGAAAGGTATTACGCCAGGTGCAGCCTTATGTATATTTACGACTTTGTCTTTTTCCGCAATTTTGGTCAAAATCCGCTAAATGTACCACTTTCAGCTCGAATCTGGAGCTCAAACAAAAAATATGACAGCAAATTCGTGTTGTTCAATCAAAAGAACACAATGTAATGTACATTTGATGAAAGTTTATTTTAGAAATATGCATTTTGAAGAAAGGTATTACGCCAGGTGAAGCCTTATGTATATTTTCGACTAAGTCTTTTTCCGCGATTTTGGTCAAAATCCGCTAAATGTACCTCTTTAAGCTCGAACCTGGAGCTCAAACCAAGAATCTGACAGCAAATTCGTGATGTTCAATCGATAGAACACAATGTAATGTACATTTGATGAAAGTTTGGTTTAGAAATATGCATTTTGAAGAAAGGTATTACGCCAGGTGCAGCCTTATGTATATTTACGACTTTGTCTTTTTCCGCGATTTTGGTCAAAATCCGCTAAATGTACCACTTAAAGCTCGAATCTGGAGCACAAACAAAAAATATGACAGCAAATTCGTGATGTTCAATCGATAGAACACTATGTAATGTACATTTGATGAAAGTTTGGTTTAGAAATATGCATTTTGAAGAAAGTTATTACGCCAGGTGCAGCCTTATGTATATTTTCGACTTAGTCTTTTTCCGCGATTTTGTTCAAAATCCGATAAATGTACCTTTTTAAGCTCGAATCTGGAGCTCAAACCACGAAATGTGACAGCAAATTCGTGATGTTCAATCGATAGAACACAATGTAATGTACATTTGATGAGAATTTGGTTTAGAAATATGCATTTTGAAGAAAGTTATTACGCCAGGTGCAGCCTGATGTATATTTTCGACTAAGTCTTTTTCCGCGATTTTGGTCAAAATCCGCTAAATGTACCTCTTTAAGCTCGAACCTGGAGCTCAAACCAAAAATCTGACAGCAACTTCGTGATGTTCAATCGATAGAACACAATTTAATGTACATTTGATGAAAGTTTGGTTTAGAAATATGCATTTTGAAGAAAGTTATTACGCCAGGTGCAGCCTGATGTATATTTTCGACTTAGTCTTTTTCCGCGATTTTGGTCAAAATCCGATAAATGTACCTCTTTAAGCTCGAATCTGGAGCTCAAACCAAGAATCTGACAGCAAATTCGTGTTGTTCAATCGATAGAACACAATGTAATGTACATTTGATGAAAGTTTGGTTTAGAAATATGCATTTTGAAGAAAGTTATTACGCCAGGTGCAGCCTTATGTATATTTTCGACTAATTCGTTTTCCGCGATTTTGGTCAAAATCCGCTAAATATACCACTTTAAGCTCGAACCTGGAGCTCAAACCAAGAATCTGACAGCAAATTCGTGATGTTCAATCGATAGAACACAATGTAATGTACATTTGATGAAAGTTTGGTTTAGAAATATGCATTTTGAAGAAAGGTATTACGCCAGGTGCAGCCTTATGTATATTTACGACTTTGTCTTTTTCCGCGATTTTGGTCAAAATCCGCTAAATGTACCACTTAAAGCTCGAATCTGGAGCACAAACAAAAAATATGACAGCAAATTCGTGATGTTCAATCGATAGAACACTATATAATGTACATTTGATGAAAGTTTGGTTTAGAAATATGCATTTTGAAGAAAGTTATTACGCCAGGTGCAGCCTGATGTATATTTTCGACTAAGTCTTTTTCCGCGATTTTGGTCAAAATCCGATAAATGTACCACTTTAAGCTCGAATCTGGAGCTCAAACAAAAAAGCTGACAGTAAATTCGTGTTATTCAATCGATAGAAAACAATGTAATGTACATTTGATGAAAGTTTGGTTTAGAAATATGCCTTTTGAAGAAAGTTATTACGCCAGGTGCAGCCTTATGTATATTTTCGACTTAGTCTTTTTCCGCGATTTTGTTCAAAATCCGATAAATGTACCTTTTTAAGCTCGAATCTGGAGCTCAAACCACGAAATGTGACAGCAAATTCGTGATGTTCAATCGATAGAACACAATGTAATGTACATTTGATGAGAATTTGGTTTAGAAATATGCATTTTGAAGAAAGTTATTACGCCAGGTGCAGCCTGATGTATATTTTCGACTAAGTCTTTTTCCGCGATTTTGGTCAAAATCCGCTAAATGTACCTCTTTAAGCTCGAACCTGGAGCTCAAACCAAAAATCTGACAGCAACTTCGTGATGTTCAATCGATAGAACACAATTTAATGTACATTTGATGAAAGTTTGGTTTAGAAATATGCATTTTGAAGAAAGTTATTACGCCAGGTGCAGCCTGATGTATATTTTCGACTTAGTCTTTTTCCGCGATTTTGGTCAAAATCCGATAAATGTACCTCTTTAAGCTCGAATCTGGAGCTCAAACCAAGAATCTGACAGCAAATTCGTGTTGTTCAATCGATAGAACACAATGTAATGTACATTTGATGAAAGTTTGGTTTAGAAATATGCATTTTGAAGAAAGTTATTACGCCAGGTGCAGCCTTATGTATATTTTCGACTAATTCGTTTTCCGCGATTTTGGTCAAAATCCGCTAAATATACCACTTTAAGCTCGAATCTGGAGCTCAAACCAAGAATCTGACAGCAACTTCGTGATGTTCAATCGATAGAACACAATGTAATGTACATTTGATGAAAGTTTGGTTTAGAAATATGCATTTTGAAGAAAGGTATTACGCCAGGTGAAGCCTTATGTATATTTTCGACTAAGTCTTTTTCCGCGATTTTGGTCAAAATCCGCTAAATTTACCTCTTTAAGCTCGAACCTGGAGCTCAAACCAAAAATCTGACAGCAACTTCGTGATGTTCAATCGATAGAACACAATTTAATGTACATTTGATGAAAGTTTGGTTTAGAAATATGCATTTTGAAGAAAGTTATTACGCCAGGTGCAGCCTTATGTATATTTTCGACTTAGTCTTTTTCCGCGATTTTGGTCAAAATCCGCTAAATGTACCTTTTTAAGCTCGAATCTGGAGCTCAAACCAAGAAAGTGACAGCAAATTCGTGATGTTCAATCGATAGAACACAATGTAATGTACATTTGATGAAAGTTTGGTTTAGAAATATGCATTTTGAAGAAAGTTATTACGCCAGGTGCAGCCTTATGTATATTTTCGACTAATTCGTTTTCCGCGATTTTGGTCAAAATCCGCTAAATATACCACTTTAAGCTCGAATCTGGAGCTCAAACCAAGAATCTGACAGCAACTTCGTGATGTTCAATCGATAGAACACAATGTAATGTACATTTGATGAAAGTTTGGTTTAGAAATATGCATTTTGAAGAAAGTTATTACGCCAGGTGCAACCTTATGTATATTTTCGACTTAGTCTTTTTCCGCGATGTTAGTCAAAATCCGCTAAATGTATCTCTTTAAGCTCGAATCTGGAGCTCAAACCAAGAATCTGACAGCAAATTCGTGATGTTCAATCGATAGAACACAATGTAATGTACATTTGATGAAAGTTTGGTTTAGAAATATGCATTTTGAAGAAAGTTATTACGCCAGGTGCAGCCTTATGTATATTTTCGACTAATTCGTTTTCCGCGATTTTGGTCAAAATCCGCTAAATATACCACTTTAAGCTCGAATCTGGAGCTCAAACCAAGAATCTGACAGCAACTTCGTGATGTTCAATCGATAGAACACAATGTAATGTACATTTGATGAAAGTTTGGTTTAGAAATATGCATTTTGAAGAAAGTTATTACGCCAGGTGCAACCTTATGTATATTTTCGACTTAGTCTTTTTCCGCGATGTTAGTCAAAATCCGCTAAATGTATCTCTTTAAGCTCGAATCTGGAGCTCAAACCAAGAATCTGACAGCAAATTCGTGATGTTCAATCGATAGAACACAATGTAATGTACATTTGATGAAAGTTTGGTTTAGAAATATGCATTCTGAAGAAAGTTATTACGCCGGGTGCAACCTTATGTATATTTTCGACTTAGTCTTTTTCCGCGATTTTGGTCAAAATCCGCTAAATGTACCTCTTTAAGCTCGAATCTGGAGCTCAAACCAAGAATCTGACAGCAAATTCGTGATGTTCAATCGATAGAACACAATGTAATGTACATTTGATGAAAGTTTGGTTTAGAAATATGCATTCTGAAGAAAGGTAATACGCCGGGTGCAGCCTTATGTATATTTTCGACTTAGTCTTTTTCCGCGAGTTTGGTCAAAATCAGCTAAATGTACCTCTTTAAGCTCGAATCTGGAGCTCAAACCAAGAATCTGACAGCAAATTCGTGATGTTCAATCGATAGAACACAATGTAATGTACATTTGATGAAAGTTTGGTTTAGAAATATGCATTCTGAAGAAAGTTAATACGCCGGGTGCAGCCTTATGTATATTTTCGACTTAGTCTTTTTCCGCGATTTTGGTCAAAATCCGCTAAATGTACCTCTTTAAGCTCGAATCTGGAGCTCAAACCAAGAATATGACAGCAAATTCGTGATGTTCAATCGATAGAACACAATGTAATGTACATTTGATGAAAGTTTGGTTTAGAAATATGCATTTTGAAGAAAGTTATTACGCCAGGTGCAACCTTATGTATATTTTCGACTTAGTCTTTTTCCGCGAATTTGGTCAAAATCAGCTAAATGTACCTCTTTAAGCTCGAATCTGGAGCTCAAACCAAGAATCTGACAGCAAATTCGTGATGTTCAATCGATAGAACACAATGTAATGTACATTTGATGAAAGTTTGGTTTAGAAATATGCATTCTGAAGAAAGTTAATACGCCGGGTGCAGCCTTATGTATATTTTCGACTTAGTCTTTTTCCGCGATTTTGGTCAAAATCAGCTAAATGTACCTCTTTAAGCTCGAATCTGGAGCTCAAACCAAGAATCTGACAGCAAATTCGTGATGTTCAATCGATAGAACACAATGTAATGTACATTTGATGAAAGTTTGGTTTAGAAATATGCATTCTGAAGAAAGTTATTACGCCGGGTGCAACCTTATGTATATTTTCGACTTAGTCTTTTTCCGCGAATTTGGTCAAAATCCGCTAAATGTACCTCTTTAAGCTCGAATCTGGAGCTCAAACCAAGAAAGTGACAGCAAATTCGTGATGTTTAATCGATTGAACATAATGTAATGTACATTTGATGAAAGTTTGGTTTAGAAATATGCATTTTGAAGAAAGTTATTACGCCAGGTGCAACCTTATGTATATTTTCGACTTAGTCTTTTTCCGCGATGTTAGTCAAAATCCGCTAAATGTATCTCTTTAAGCTCGAATCTGGAGCTCAAACCAAGAATCTGACAGCAAATTCGTGTTGTTCAATCGATAGAACATAATGTAATGTACATTTGATGAAAGTTTGGTTTAGAAATATGCATTCTGAAGAAAGTTATTACGCCGGGTGCAACCTTATGTATATTTTCGACTTAGTCTTTTTCCGCGAATTTGGTCAAAATCCGCTAAATGTACCTCTTTAAGCTCGAATCTGGAGCTCAAACCAAGAATCTGACAGCAAATTCGTGATGTTTAATCGATTGAACATAATGTAATGTACATTTGATGAAAGTTTGGTTTAGAAATATGCATTTTGAAGAAAGTTATTACGCCAGGTGCAACCTTATGTATATTTTCGACTTAGTCTTTTTCCGCGATGTTAGTCAAAATCCGCTAAATGTATCTCTTTAAGCTCGAATCTGGAGCTCAAACCAAGAATCTGACAGCAAATTCGTGTTGTTCAATCGATAGAACACAATGTAATGTACATTTGATGAAAGTTTGGTTTAGAAATATGCAATTTGAAGAAAGTTAATACGCCGGGTGCAGCCTTATGTATATTTTCGACTTAGTCTTTTTCCGCGATTTTGGTCAAAATCCGCTAAATGTACCTCTTTAAGCTCGAATCTGGAGCTCAAACCAAGAATCTGACAGCATATTCGTGATGTTCAATCGATAGAACACAATGTAATGTACATTTGATGAAAGTTTGGTTTAGAAATATGCATTTTGAAGAAAGTTAATACGCCGGGTGCAGCCTTATGTATATTTTCGACTTAGTCTTTTTCCGCGATTTTGGTCAAAATCCGCTAAATGTACCTCTTTAAGCTCGAATCTGGAGCTCAAACCAAGAATCTGACAGCAAATTCGTGATGTTCAATCGATAGAACACAATGTAATGTACATTTGATGAAAGTTTGGTTTAGAAATATGCATTCTGAAGAAAGTTAATACGCCGGGTGCAGCCTTATGTATATTTTCGACTTAGTCTTTTTCCGCGATTTTGGTCAAAATCCGCTAAATGTACCTTTTTTAGCTCGAATCTGGAGCTCAAACCAAGAATCTGACAGCAAATTCGTGTTGTTCAATCGATAGAACACAATGTAATGTACATTTGATGAAAGTTTGGTTTAGAAATATGCATTTTGAAGAAAGTTATTACGCCAGGTGCAACCTTATGTATATTTTCGACTTAGTCTTTTTCCGCGAATTTGGTCAAAATCCGCTAAATGTACCTCTTTAAGCTCGAATCTGGAGCTCAAACCAAGAATCTGACAGCAAATTCGTGTTGTTCAATCGATAGAACACAATGTAATGTACATTTGATGAAAGTTTGGTTTAGAAATATGCAATTTGAAGAAAGTTATTACGCCAGGTGCAACCTTATGTATATTTTCGACTTAGTCTTTTTCCGCGATTTTGGTCAAAATCAGCTAAATGTACCTCTTTAAGCTCGAATCTGGAGCTCAAACCAAGAATCTGACAGCAAATTCGTGTTGTTCAATCGATAGAACACAATGTAATGTACATTTGATGAAAGTTTGGTTTAGAAATATGCATTCTGAAGAAAGGTAATACGCCGGGTGCAGCCTTATGTATATTTTCGACTTAGTCTTTTTCCGCGAATTTGGTCAAAATCAGCTAAATGTACCTCTTTAAGCTCGAATCTGGAGCTCAAACCAAGAATCTGACAGCAAATTCGTGATGTTCAATCGATAGAACACAATGTAATGTACATTTGATGAAAGTTTGGTTTAGAAATATGCATTTTGAAGAAAGTTATTACGCCAGGTGCAACCTTATGTATATTTTCGACTTAGTCTTTTTCCGCGAATTTGGTCAAAATCCGCTAAATGTACCTCTTTAAGCTCGAATCTGGAGCTCAAACCAAGAAAGTGACAGCAAATTCGTGATGTTCAATCGATAGAACATAATGTAATGTACATTTGATGAAAGTTTGGTTTAGAAATATGCATTTTGAAGAAAGTTATTACGCCAGGTGCAACCTTATGTATATTTTCGACTTAGTCTTTTTCCGCGATGTTAGTCAAAATCCGCTAAATGTATCTCTTTAAGCTCGAATCTGGAGCTTAAACCAAGAATCTGACAGCAAATTCGTGTTGTTCAATCGATAGAACATAATGTAATGTACATTTGATGAAAGTTTGGTTTAGAAATATGCATTTTGAAGAAAGTTAATACGCCGGGTGCAGCCTTATGTATATTTTCGACTTAGTCTTTTTCCGCGAATTTGGTCAAAATCCGCTAAATGTACCTCTTTAAGCTCGAATCTGGAGCTCAAACCAAGAATCTGACAGCAAATTCGTGATGTTCAATCGATAGAACACAATGTAATGTACATTTGATGAAAGTTTGGTTTAGAAATATGCATTCTGAAGAAAGTTATTACGCCGGGTGCAACCTTATGTATATTTTCGACTTAGTCTTTTTCCGCTAATTGTGGTCAAAATCCGCTAAATGTACCTCTTTAAGCTCGAATCTGGAGCTCAAACCAAGAATCTGACAGCAAATTCGTGATGTTTAATCGATTGAACATAATGTAATGTACATTTGATGAAAGTTTGGTTTAGAAATATGCATTTTGAAGAAAGTTATTACGCCAGGTGCAACCTTATGTATATTTTCGACTTAGTCTTTTTCCGCAATGTTAGTCAAAATCAGCTAAATGTATCTCTTTAAGCTCGAATCTGGAGCTCAAACCAAGAATCTGACAGCAAATTCGTGTTGTTCAATCGATAGAACACAATGTAATGTACATTTGATGAAAGTTTGGTTTAGAAATATGCATTTTGAAGAAAGTTAATACGCCGGGTGCAGCCTTATGTATATTTTCGACTTAGTCTTTTTCCGCGATTTTGGTCAAAATCCGATAAATGTACCTCTTTAAGCTCGAATCTGGAGCTCAAACCAAGAATCTGACAGCAAATTCGTGATGTTCAATCGATAGAACACAATGTAATGTACATTTGATGAAAGTTTGGTTTAGAAATATGCATTTTGAAGAAAGTTATTACGCCAGGTGCAACCTTATGTATATTTTCGACTTAGTCTTTTTCCGCGAATTTGGTCAAAATCAGCTAAATGTACCTCTTTAAGCTCGAATCTGGAGCTCAAACCAAGAATCTGACAGCAAATTCGTGATTATCAATCGATAGAACACAATGTAATGTACATTTGATGAAAGTTTGGTTTAGAAATATGCATTCTGAAGAAAGTTAATACGCCGGGTGCAGCCTTATGTATATTTTCGACTTAGTCTTTTTCCGCGATTTTGGTCAAAATCAGCTAAATGTACCTCTTTAAGCTCGAATCTGGAGCTCAAACCAAGAATCTGACAGCAAATTCGTGATGTTCAATCGATAGAACACAATGTAATGTACATTTGATGAAAGTTTGGTTTAGAAATATGCATTCTGAAGAAAGTTATTACGCCGGGTGCAACCTTATGTATATTTTCGACTTAGTCTTTTTCCGCGAATTTGGTCAAAATCCGCTAAATGTACCTCTTTAAGCTCGAATCTGGAGCTCAAACCAAGAAAGTGACAGCAAATTCGTGATGTTTAATCGATTGAACATAATGTAATGTACATTTGATGAAAGTTTGGTTTAGAAATATGCATTTTGAAGAAAGTTATTACGCCAGGTGCAACCTTATGTATATTTTCGACTTAGTCTTTTTCCGCGATGTTAGTCAAAATCCGCTAAATGTATCTCTTTAAGCTCGAATCTGGAGCTCAAACCAAGAATCTGACAGCAAATTCGTGTTGTTCAATCGATAGAACATAATGTAATGTACATTTGATGAAAGTTTGGTTTAGAAATATGCATTTTGAAGAAAGTTAATACGCCGGGTGCAGCCTTATGTATATTTTCGACTTAGTCTTTTTCCGCGAATTTGGTCAAAATCCGCTAAATGTACCTCTTTAAGCTCGAATCTGGAGCTCAAACCAAGAATCTGACAGCAAATTCGTGATGTTCAATCGATAGAACACAATGTAATGTACATTTGATGAAAGTTTGGTTTAGAAATATGCATTCTGAAGAAAGTTATTACGCCGGGTGCAACCTTATGTATATTTTCGACTTAGTCTTTTTCCGCTAATTGTGGTCAAAATCAGCTAAATGTATCTCTTTAAGCTCGAATCTGGAGCTCAAACCAAGAATCTGACAGCAAATTCGTGATTATCAATCGATAGAACACAATGTAATGTACATTTGATGAAAGTTTGGTTTAGAAATATGCATTCTGAAGAAAGTTAATACGCCGGGTGCAGCCTTATGTATATTTTCGACTTAGTCTTTTTCCGCGATTTTGGTCAAAATCAGCTAAATGTACCTCTTTAAGCTCGAATCTGGAGCTCAAACCAAGAATCTGACAGCAAATTCGTGATGTTTAATCGATTGAACATAATGTAATGTACATTTGATGAAAGTTTGGTTTAGAAATATGCATTTTGAAGAAAGTTATTACGCCAGGTGCAACCTTATGTATATTTTCGACTTAGTCTTTTTCCGCGATGTTAGTCAAAATCCGCTAAATGTATCTCTTTAAGCTCGAATCTGGAGCTCAAACCAAGAAAGTGACAGCAAATTCGTGATGTTTAATCGATTGAACATAATGTAATGTACATTTGATGAAAGTTTGGTTTAGAAATATGCATTTTGAAGAAAGTTATTACGCCAGGTGCAACCTTATGTATATTTTCGACTTAGTCTTTTTCCGCGATGTTAGTCAAAATCCGCTAAATGTATCTCTTTAAGCTCGAATCTGGAGCTCAAACCAAGAATCTGACAGCAAATTCGTGTTGTTCAATCGATAGAACATAATGTAATGTACATTTGATGAAAGTTTGGTTTAGAAATATGCATTTTGAAGAAAGTTAATACGCCGGGTGCAGCCTTATGTATATTTTCGACTTAGTCTTTTTCCGCGAATTTGGTCAAAATCCGCTAAATGTACCTCTTTAAGCTCGAATCTGGAGCTCAAACCAAGAATCTGACAGCAAATTCGTGATGTTCAATCGATAGAACACAATGTAATGTACATTTGATGAAAGTTTGGTTTAGAAATATGCATTCTGAAGAAAGTTATTACGCCGGGTGCAACCTTATGTATATTTTCGACTTAGTCTTTTTCCGCTAATTGTGGTCAAAATCCGCTAAATGTACCTCTTTAAGCTCGAATCTGGAGCTCAAACCAAGAATCTGACAGCAAATTCGTGATGTTTAATCGATTGAACATAATGTAATGTACATTTGATGAAAGTTTGGTTTAGAAATATGCATTCTGAAGAAAGGTATTACGCCGGGTGCAGCCTTATGTATATTTTCGACTTAGTCTTTTTCCGCGAATTTGGTCAAAATCCGCTAAATGTACCTCTTTAAGCTCGAATCTGGAGCTCAAACCAAGAAAGTGACAGCAAATTCGTGATGTTCAATCGATAGAACATAATGTAATGTACATTTGATAAAAGTTTGGTTTAGAAATATGCATTTTGAAGAAAGTTATTACGCCAGGTGCAACCTTATGTATATTTTCGACTTAGTCTTTTTCCGCGATGTTAGTCAAAATCCGCTAAATGTATCTCTTTAAGCTCGAATCTGGAGCTCAAACCAAGAATCTGACAGCAAATTCGTGATGTTCAATCGATAGAACACAATGTAATGTACATTTGATGAAAGTTTGGTTTAGAAATATGCATTCTGAAGAAAGTTAATACGCCGGGTGCAGCCTTATGTATATTTTCGACTTAGTCTTTTTCCGCGATTTTGGTCAAAATCCGCTAAATGTACCTCTTTAAGCTCGAATCTGGAGCTTAAACCAAGAATCTGACAGCAAATTCGTGAATTTCACTCGATAGAACACAATGTAATGTACATTTGATGAAAGTTTGGTTTAGAAATATGCATTCTGAAGAAAGTTATTACGCCGGGTGCAACCTTATGTATATTTTCGACTTAGTCTTTTTCCGCTAATTGTGGTCAAAATCCGCTAAATGTACCTCTTTAAGCTCGAATCTGGAGCTCAAACCAAGAATCTGACAGCAAATTCGTGATGTTTAATCGATTGAACATAATGTAATGTACATTTGATGAAAGTTTGGTTTAGAAATATGCATTTTGAAGAAAGTTATTACGCCAGGTGCAACCTTATGTATATTTTCGACTTAGTCTTTTTCCGCGATGTTAGTCAAAATCAGCTAAATGTATCTCTTTAAGCTCGAATCTGGAGCTCAAACCAAGAATCTGACAGCAAATTCGTGTTGTTCAATCGATAGAACACAATGTAATGTACATTTGATGAAAGTTTGGTTTAGAAATATGCATTCTGAAGAAAGTTAATACGCCGGGTGCAGCCTTATGTATATTTTCGACTTAGTCTTTTTCCGCGATTTTGGTCAAAATCAGCTAAATGTACCTCTTTAAGCTCGAATCTGGAGCTCAAACCAAGAATCTGACAGCAAATTCGTGATGTTCAATCGATAGAACACAATGTAATGTACATTTGATGAAAGTTTGGTTTAGAAATATGCATTCTGAAGAAAGTTATTACGCCGGGTGCAACCTTATGTATATTTTCGACTTAGTCTTTTTCCGCGAATTTGGTCAAAATCCGCTAAATGTACCTCTTTAAGCTCGAATCTGGAGCTCAAACCAAGAAAGTGACAGCAAATTCGTGATGTTTAATCGATTGAACATAATGTAATGTACATTTGATGAAAGTTTGGTTTAGAAATATGCATTTTGAAGAAAGTTATTACGCCAGGTGCAACCTTATGTATATTTTCGACTTAGTCTTTTTCCGCGATGTTAGTCAAAATCCGCTAAATGTATCTCTTTAAGCTCGAATCTGGAGCTCAAACCAAGAATCTGACAGCAAATTCGTGATGTTCAATCGATAGAACACAATGTAATGTACATTTGATGAAAGTTTGGTTTAGAAATATGCATTCTGAAGAAAGTTAATACGCCGGGTGCAGCCTTATGTATATTTTCGACTTAGTCTTTTTCCGCGATTTTGGTCAAAATCCGCTAAATGTACCTCTTTAAGCTCGAATCTGGAGCTTAAACCAAGAATCTGACAGCAAATTCGTGAATTTCACTCGATAGAACACAATGTAATGTACATTTGATGAAAGTTTGGTTTAGAAATATGCATTCTGAAGAAAGTTATTACGCCGGGTGCAACCTTATGTATATTTTCGACTTAGTCTTTTTCCGCTAATTGTGGTCAAAATCCGCTAAATGTACCTCTTTAAGCTCGAATCTGGAGCTCAAACCAAGAATCTGACAGCAAATTCGTGATGTTTAATCGATTGAACATAATGTAATGTACATTTGATGAAAGTTTGGTTTAGAAATATGCATTTTGAAGAAAGTTATTACGCCAGGTGCAACCTTATGTATATTTTCGACTTAGTCTTTTTCCGCGATGTTAGTCAAAATCAGCTAAATGTATCTCTTTAAGCTCGAATCTGGAGCTCAAACCAAGAATCTGACAGCAAATTCGTGTTGTTCAATCGATAGAACACAATGTAATGTACATTTGATGAAAGTTTGGTTTAGAAATATGCATTCTGAAGAAAGTTAATACGCCGGGTGCAGCCTTATGTATATTTTCGACTTAGTCTTTTTCCGCGATTTTGGTCAAAATCAGCTAAATGTACCTCTTTAAGCTCGAATCTGGAGCTCAAACCAAGAATCTGACAGCAAATTCGTGATGTTCAATCGATAGAACACAATGTAATGTACATTTGATGAAAGTTTGGTTTAGAAATATGCATTCTGAAGAAAGTTATTACGCCGGGTGCAACCTTATGTATATTTTCGACTTAGTCTTTTTCCGCGAATTTGGTCAAAATCCGCTAAATGTACCTCTTTAAGCTCGAATCTGGAGCTCAAACCAAGAAAGTGACAGCAAATTCGTGATGTTTAATCGATTGAACATAATGTAATGTACATTTGATGAAAGTTTGGTTTAGAAATATGCATTTTGAAGAAAGTTATTACGCCAGGTGCAACCTTATGTATATTTTCGACTTAGTCTTTTTCCGCGATGTTAGTCAAAATCCGCTAAATGTATCTCTTTAAGCTCGAATCTGGAGCTCAAACCAAGAATCTGACAGCAAATTCGTGTTGTTCAATCGATAGAACATAATGTAATGTACATTTGATGAAAGTTTGGTTTAGAAATATGCATTTTGAAGAAAGTTAATACGCCGGGTGCAGCCTTATGTATATTTTCGACTTAGTCTTTTTCCGCGAATTTGGTCAAAATCCGCTAAATGTACCTCTTTAAGCTCGAATCTGGAGCTCAAACCAAGAATCTGACAGCAAATTCGTGATGTTCAATCGATAGAACACAATGTAATGTACATTTGATGAAAGTTTGGTTTAGAAATATGCATTCTGAAGAAAGTTATTACGCCGGGTGCAACCTTATGTATATTTTCGACTTAGTCTTTTTCCGCTAATTGTGGTCAAAATCCGCTAAATGTACCTCTTTAAGCTCGAATCTGGAGCTCAAACCAAGAATCTGACAGCAAATACGTGATGTTTAATCGATTGAACATAATGTAATGTACATTTGATGAAAGTTTGGTTTAGAAATATGCATTTTGAAGAAAGTTATTACGCCAGGTGCAACCTTATGTATATTTTCGACTTAGTCTTTTTCCGCGATGTTAGTCAAAATCAGCTAAATGTATCTCTTTAAGCTCGAATCTGGAGCTCAAACCAAGAATCTGACAGCAAATTCGTGTTGTTCAATCGATAGAACACAATGTAATGTACATTTGATGAAAGTTTGGTTTAGAAATATGCATTTTGAAGAAAGTTAATACGCCGGGTGCAGCCTTATGTATATTTTCGACTTAGTCTTTTTCCGCGATTTTGGTCAAAATCCGCTAAATGTACCTCTTTAAGCTCGAATCTGGAGCTCAAACCAAGAATCTGACAGCAAATTCGTGATGTTCAATCGATAGAACACAATGTAATGTACATTTGATGAAAGTTTGGTTTAGAAATATGCATTTTGAAGAAAGTTATTACGCCAGGTGCAACCTTATGTATATTTTCGACTTAGTCTTTTTCCGCGAATTTGGTCAAAATCAGCTAAATGTACCTCTTTAAGCTCGAATCTGGAGCTCAAACCAAGAATCTGACAGCAAATTCGTGATTATCAATCGATAGAACACAATGTAATGTACATTTGATGAAAGTTTGGTTTAGAAATATGCATTCTGAAGAAAGTTAATACGCCGGGTGCAGCCTTATGTATATTTTCGACTTAGTCTTTTTCCGCGATTTTGGTCAAAATCAGCTAAATGTACCTCTTTAAGCTCGAATCTGGAGCTCAAACCAAGAATCTGACAGCAAATTCGTGATGTTTAATCGATTGAACATAATGTAATGTACATTTGATGAAAGTTTGGTTTAGAAATATGCATTTTGAAGAAAGTTATTACGCCAGGTGCAACCTTATGTATATTTTCGACTTAGTCTTTTTCCGCGATGTTAGTCAAAATCCGCTAAATGTATCTCTTTAAGCTCGAATCTGGAGCTCAAAACAAGAAAGTGACAGCAAATTCGTGATGTTTAATCGATTGAACATAATGTAATGTACATTTGATGAAAGTTTGGTTTAGAAATATGCATTTTGAAGAAAGTTATTACGCCAGGTGCAACCTTATGTATATTTTCGACTTAGTCTTTTTCCGCGAATTTGGTCAAAATCCGCTAAATGTACCTCTTTAAGCTCGAATCTGGAGCTCAAACCAAGAATCTGACAGCAAATTCGTGATGTTCAATCGATAGAACACAATGTAATGTACATTTGATGAAAGTTTGGTTTAGAAATATGCATTCTGAAGAAAGTTATTACGCCGGGTGCAACCTTATGTATATTTTCGACTTAGTCTTTTTCCGCTAATTGTGGTCAAAATCCGCTAAATGTACCGCTTTAAGCTCGAATCTGGAGCTCAAACCAAGAATCTGACAGCAAATTCGTGATGTTTAATCGATTGAACATAATGTAATGTACATTTGATGAAAGTTTGGTTTAGAAATATGCATTCTGAAGAAAGGTATTACGCCGGGTGCAACCTTATGTATATTTTCGACTTAGTCTTTTTCCGCGAATTTGGTCAAAATCCGCTAAATGTACCTCTTTAAGCTCGAATCTGGAGCTCAAACCAAGAAAGTGACAGCAAATTCGTGATGTTCAATCGATAGAACATAATGTAATGTACATTTGATAAAAGTTTGGTTTAGAAATATGCATTTTGAAGAAAGTTATTACGCCAGGTGCAACCTTATGTATATTTTCGACTTAGTCTTTTTCCGCGATGTTAGTCAAAATCCGCTAAATGTATCTCTTTAAGCTCGAATCTGGAGCTCAAACCAAGAATCTGACAGCAAATTCGTGATGTTCAATCGATAGAACACAATGTAATGTACATTTGATGAAAGTTTGGTTTAGAAATATGCATTCTGAAGAAAGTTAATACGCCGGGTGCAGCCTTATGTATATTTTCGACTTAGTCTTTTTCCGCGATTTTGGTCAAAATCCGCTAAATGTACCTCTTTAAGCTCGAATCTGGAGCTTAAACCAAGAATCTGACAGCAAATTCGTGAATTTCACTCGATAGAACACAATGTAATGTACATTTGATGAAAGTTTGGTTTAGAAATATGCATTCTGAAGAAAGTTAATACGCCGGGTGCAGCCTTATGTATATTTTCGACTTAGTCTTTTTCCGCGATTTTGGTCAAAATCCGCTAAATGTACCTTTTTTAGCTCGAATCTGGAGCTCAAACCAAGAATCTGACAGCAAATTCGTGTTGTTCAATCGATAGAACACAATGTAATGTACATTTGATGAAAGTTTGGCTTAGAAATATGCATTTTGAAGAAAGTTATTACGCCAGGTGCAACCTTATGTATATTTTCGACTTAGTCTTTTTCCGCGAATTTGGTCAAAATCCGCTAAATGTACCTCTTTAAGCTCGAATCTGGAGCTCAAACCAAGAATCTGACAGCAAATTCGTGTTGTTCAATCGATAGAACACAATGTAATGTACATTTGATGAAAGTTTGGTTTAGAAATATGCAATTTGAAGAAAGTTATTACGCCAGGTGCAACCTTATGTATATTTTCGACTTAGTCTTTTTCCGCGATTTTGGTCAAAATCAGCTAAATGTATCTCTTTAAGCTCGAATCTTGAGCTCAAACCAAGAATCTGACAGCAAATTCGTGTTGTTCAATCGATAGAACACAATGTAATGTACATTTGATGAAAGTTTGGTTTAGAAATATGCATTCTGAAGAAAGGTAATACGCCGGGTGCAGCCTTATGTATATTTTCGACTTAGTCTTTTTCCGCGAATTTGGTCAAAATCAGCTAAATGTACCTCTTTAAGCTCGAATCTGGAGCTCAAACCAAGAATCTGACAGCAAATTCGTGATGTTCAATCGATAGAACATAATGTAATGTACATTTGATGAAAGTTTGGTTTAGAAATATGCATTCTGAAGAACGTTAATACGCCGGGTGCAGCCTTATGTATATTTTCGACTTAGTCTTTTTCCGCGATTTTGGTCAAAATCCGCTAAATGTACCTTTTTTAGCTCGAATCTGGAGCTCAAACCAAGAATCTGACAGCAAATTCGTGTTGTTCAATCGATAGAACACAATGTAATGTACATTTGATGAAAGTTTGGCTTAGAAATATGCATTTTGAAGAAAGTTATTACGCCAGGTGCAACCTTATGTATATTTTCGACTTAGTCTTTTTCCGCGAATTTGGTCAAAATCCGCTAAATGTACCTCTTTAAGCTCGAATCTGGAGCTCAAACCAAGAATCTGACAGCAAATTCGTGTTGTTCAATCGATAGAACACAATGTAATGTACATTTGATGAAAGTTTGGTTTAGAAATATGCAATTTGAAGAAAGTTATTACGCCAGGTGCAACCTTATGTATATTTTCGACTTAGTCTTTTTCCGCGATTTTGGTCAAAATCAGCTAAATGTATCTCTTTAAGCTCGAATCTTGAGCTCAAACCAAGAATCTGACAGCAAATTCGTGTTGTTCAATCGATAGAACACAATGTAATGTACATTTGATGAAAGTTTGGTTTAGAAATATGCATTCTGAAGAAAGGTAATACGCCGGGTGCAGCCTTATGTATATTTTCGACTTAGTCTTTTTCCGCGAATTTGGTCAAAATCAGCTAAATGTACCTCTTTAAGCTCGAATCTGGAGCTCAAACCAAGAAAGTGACAGCAAATTCGTGATGTTCAATCGATAGAACATAATGTAATGTACATTTGATGAAAGTTTGGTTTAGAAATATGCATTTTGAAGAAAGTTATTACGCCAGGTGCAACCTTATGTATATTTTCGACTTAGTCTTTTTCCGCGATGTTAGTCAAAATCTGCTAAATGTATCTCTTTAAGCTCGAATCTGGAGCTCAAACCAAGAATCTGACAGCAAATTCGTGTTGTTCAATCGATAGAACACAATGTAATGTACATTTGATGAAAGTTTGGTTTAGAAATATGCAATTTGAAGAAAGTTAATACGCCGGGTGCAGCCTTATGTATATTTTCGACTTAGTCTTTTTCCGCGATTTTGGTCAAAATCCGCTAAATGTACCTCTTTAAGCTCGAATCTGGAGCTCAAACCAAGAATCTGACAGCATATTCGTGATGTTCAATCGATAGAACACAATGTAATGTACATTTGATGAAAGTTTGGTTTAGAAAAATGCATTTAGAAGAAAGTTTATACGCCGGGTGCAGCCTTATGTATATTTTCGACTTAGTCTTTTTCCGCGATTTTGGTCAAAATCCGCTAAATGTACCTCTTTAAGCTCGAATCTGGAGCTCAAACCAAGAATCTGACAGCAAATTCGTGATGTTCAATCGATAGAACACAATGTAATGTACATTTGATGAAAGTTTGGTTTAGAAATATGCATTCTGAAGAAAGTTAATACGCCGGGTGCAGCCTTATGTATATTTTCGACTTAGTCTTTTTCCGCGATTTTGGTCAAAATCCGCTAAATGTACCTCTTTAAGCTCGAATCTGGAGCTCAAACCAAGAATCTGACAGCAAATTCGTGATGTTCAATCGATAGAACACAATGTAATGTACATTTGATGAAAGTTTGGTTTAGAAATATGCATTTTGAAGAAAGTTAATACGCCGGGTGCAGCCTTATGTATATTTTCGACTTAGTCTTTTTCCGCGAATTTGGTCAAGATCAGCTAAATGTACCTCTTTAAGCTCGAATCTGGAGCTCAAACCAAGAATCTGACAGCAAATTCGTGATGTTCAATCGATAGAACATAATGTAATGTACATTTGATGAAAGTTTGGTTTAGAAATATGCATTTTAAAGAAAGTTATTACGCCAGGTGCAACCTTATGTATATTTTCGACTTAGTCTTTTTCCGCGAATTTGGTCAAAATCCGCTAAATGTACCTCTTTAAGCTCGAATCTGGAGCTCAAACCAAGAAAGTGACAGCAAATTCGTGATGTTCAATCGATAGAACATAATGTAATGTACATTTGATGAAAGTTTGGTTTAGAAATATGCATTTTGAAGAAAGTTATTACGCCAGGTGCAACCTTATGTATATTTTCGACTTAGTCTTTTTTCGCGATGTTAGTCAAAATCCGCTAAATGTATCTCTTTAAGCTCGAATCTGGAGCTCAAACCAAGAATCTGACAGCAAATTCGTGTTGTTCAATCGATAGAACATAATGTAATGTACATTTGATGAAAGTTTGGTTTAGAAATATGCATTTTGAAGAAAGTTAATACGCCGGGTGCAGCCTTATGTATATTTTCGACTTAGTCTTTTTCCGCGAATTTGGTCAAAATCCGCTAAATGTACCTCTTTAAGCTCGAATCTGGAGCTCAAACCAAGAATCTGACAGCAAATTCGTGATGTTCAATCGATAGAACACAATGTAATGTACATTTGATGAAAGTTTGGTTTAGAAATATGCATTCTGAAGAAAGTTATTACGCCGGGTGCAACCTTATGTATATTTTCGACTTAGTCTTTTTCCGCGAATTTGGTCAAAATCCGCTAAATGTACCTCTTTAAGCTCGAATCTGGAGCTCAAACCAAGAATCTGACAGCAAATTCGTGATGTTTAATCGATTGAACATAATGTAATGTACATTTGATGAAAGTTTGGTTTAGAAATATGCATTTTGAAGAAAGTTATTACGCCAGGTGCAACCTTATGTATATTTTCGACTTAGTCTTTTTCCGCGATGTTAGTCAAAATCCGCTAAATGTATCTCTTTAAGCTCGAATCTGGAGCTCAAACCAAGAATCTGACAGCAAATTCGTGTTGTTCAATCGATAGAACACAATGTAATGTACATTTGATGAAAGTTTGGTTTAGAAATATGCAATTTGAAGAAAGTTAATACGCCGGGTGCAGCCTTATGTATATTTTCGACTTAGTCTTTTTCCGCGATTTTGGTCAAAATCCGCTAAATGTACCTCTTTAAGCTCGAATCTGGAGCTCAAACCAAGAATCTGACAGCAAATTCGTGATGTTCAATCGATAGAACATAATGTAATGTACATTTGATGAAAGTTTGGTTTAGAAATATGCATTTTGAAGAAAGTTATTACGCCAGGTGCAACCTTATGTATATTTTCGACTTAGTCTTTTTCCGCGAATTTGGTCAAAATCAGCTAAATGTACCTCTTTAAGCTCGAATCTGGAGCTCAAACCAAGAATCTGACAGCAAATTCGTGATGTTCAATCGATAGAACATAATGTAATGTACATTTGATGAAAGTTTGGTTTAGAAATATGCATTCTGAAGAAAGGTAATACGCCGGGTGCAGCCTTATGTATATTTTCGACTTAGTCTTTTTCCGCGAATTTGGTCAAAATCCGCTAAATGTACCTCTTTAAGCTCGAATCTGGAGCTCAAACCAAGAATCTGACAGCAAATTCGTGTTGTTCAATCGATAGAACACAATGTAATGTACATTTGATGAAAGTTTGGTTTAGAAATATGCATTTTGAAGAAAGTTATTACGCCAGGTGCAACCTTATGTATATTTTCGACTTAGTCTTTTTCCGCGATTTTGGTCAAAATCAGCTAAATGTATTTCTTTAAGCTCGAATCTGGAGCTCAAACCAAGAATCTGACAGCAAATTCGTGTTGTTCAATCGATAGAACACAATGTAATGTACATTTGATGAAAGTTTGGTTTAGAAATATGCATTCTGAAGAAAGGTAATACGCCGGGTGCAACCTTATGTATATTTTCGACTTAGTCTTTTTCCGCGAATTTGGTCAAAATCAGCTAAATGTACCTCTTTAAGCTCGAATCTGGAGCTCAAACCAAGAATCTGACAGCAAATTCGTGATGTTCAATCGATAGAACATAATGTAATGTACATTTGATGAAAGTTTGGTTTAGAAATATGCATTTTGAAGAAAGTTATTACGCCAGGTGCAACCTTATGTATATTTTCGACTTAGTCTTTTTCCGCGAATTTGGTCAAAATCCGCTAAATGTACCTCTTTAAGCTCGAATCTGGAGCTCAAACCAAGAAAGTGACAGCAAATTCGTGATGTTCAATCGATAGAACATAATGTAATGTACATTTGATAAAAGTTTGGTTTAGAAATATGCATTTTGAAGAAAGTTATTACGCCAGGTGCAACCTTATGTATATTTTCGACTTAGTCTTTTTCCGCGATGTTAGTCAAAATCCGCTAAATGTATCTCTTTAAGCTCGAATCTGGAGCTCAAACCAAGAATCTGACAGCAAATTCGTGATGTTCAATCGATAGAACACAATGTAATGTACATTTGATGAAAGTTTGGTTTAGAAATATGCATTCTGAAGAAAGTTAATACGCCGGGTGCAGCCTTATGTATATTTTCGACTTAGTCTTTTTCCGCGATTTTGGTCAAAATCCGCTAAATGTACCTCTTTAAGCTCGAATCTGGAGCTTAAACCAAGAATCTGACAGCAAATTCGTGAATTTCACTCGATAGAACACAATGTAATGTACATTTGATGAAAGTTTGGTTTAGAAATATGCATTCTGAAGAAAGTTAATACGCCGGGTGCAGCCTTATGTATATTTTCGACTTAGTCTTTTTCCGCGATTTTGGTCAAAATCCGCTAAATGTACCTTTTTTAGCTCGAATCTGGAGCTCAAACCAAGAATCTGACAGCAAATTCGTGTTGTTCAATCGATAGAACACAATGTAATGTACATTTGATGAAAGTTTGGCTTAGAAATATGCATTTTGAAGAAAGTTATTACGCCAGGTGCAACCTTATGTATATTTTCGACTTAGTCTTTTTCCGCGAATTTGGTCAAAATCCGCTAAATGTACCTCTTTAAGCTCGAATCTGGAGCTCAAACCAAGAATCTGACAGCAAATTCGTGTTGTTCAATCGATAGAACACAATGTAATGTACATTTGATGAAAGTTTGGTTTAGAAATATGCAATTTGAAGAAAGTTATTACGCCAGGTGCAACCTTATGTATATTTTCGACTTAGTCTTTTTCCGCGATTTTGGTCAAAATCAGCTAAATGTATCTCTTTAAGCTCGAATCTGGAGCTCAAACCAAGAATCTGACAGCAAATTCGTGTTGTTCAATCGATAGAACACAATGTAATGTACATTTGATGAAAGTTTGGTTTAGAAATATGCATTCTGAAGAAAGGTAATACGCCGGGTGCAGCCTTATGTATATTTTCGACTTAGTCTTTTTCCGCGAATTTGGTCAAAATCAGCTAAATGTACCTCTTTAAGCTCGAATCTGGAGCTCAAACCAAGAATCTGACAGCAAATTCGTGATGTTCAATCGATAGAACATAATGTAATGTACATTTGATGAAAGTTTGGTTTAGAAATATGCATTTTGAAGAAAGTTATTACGCCAGGTGCAACCTTATGTATATTTTCGACTTAGTCTTTTTCCGCGAATTTGGTCAAAATCAGCTAAATATACCTCTTTAAGCTCGAATCTGGAGCTCAAACCAAGAAAGTGACAGCAAATTCGTGATGTTCAATCGATAGAACATAATGTAATGTACATTTGATGAAAGTTTGGTTTAGAAATATGCATTTTGAAGAAAGTTATTACGCCAGGTGCAACCTTATGTATATTTTCGACTTAGTCTTTTTCCGCGAATTTGGTCAAAATCCGCTAAATATACCTCTTTAAGCTCGAATCTGGAGCTCAAACCAAGAAAGTGACAGCAAATTCGTGATGTTCAATCGATAGAACATAATGTAATGTACATTTGATGAAAGTTTGGTTTAGAAATATGCATTTTGAAGAAAGTTATTACGCCAGGTGCAACCTTATGTATATTTTCGACTTAGTCTTTTTCCGCGATGTTAGTCAAAATCCGCTAAATGTATCTCTTTAAGCTCGAATCTGGAGCTCAAACCAAGAATCTGACAGCAAATTCGTGATGTTCAATCGATAGAACACAATGTAATGTACATTTGATGAAAGTTTGGTTTAGAAATATGCATTTTGAAGAAAATTAATACGCCGGGTGCAGCCTTATGTATATTTTCGACTTAGTCTTTTTCCGCGATTTTGATCAAAATCCGCTAAATGTACCTCTTTAAGCTCGAATCTGGAGCTCAAACCAAGAATCTGACAGCAAATTCGTGATGTTCAATCGATAGAACACAATGTAATGTACATTTGATGAAAGTTTGGTTTAGAAATATGCATTCTGAAGAAAGGTAATACGCCGGGTGCAGCCTTATGTATATTTTCGACTTAGTCTTTTTCCGCGAATTTGGTCAAAATCCGCTAAATGTACCTCTTTAAGCTCGAATCTGGAGCTCAAACCAAGAATCTGACAGCAAATTCGTGATGTTCAATCGATAGAACACAATGTAATGTACATTTGATGAAAGTTTGGTTTAGAAATATGCATTCTGAAGAAAGTTAATACGCCGGGTGCAGCCTTATGTATATTTTCGACTTAGTCTTTTTCCGCGAATTTGGTCAAAATCAGCTAAATGTACCTCTTTAAGCTCGAATCTGGAGCTCAAACCAAGAATCTGACAGCAAATTCGTGATGTTCAATCGATAGAACATAATGTAATGTACATTTGATGAAAGTTTGGTTTAGAAATATGCATTTTGAAGAAAGTTAATACGCCGGGTGCAACCTTATGTATATTTTCGACTTAGTCTTTTTCCGCGATTTTGGTCAAAATCAGCTAAATGTATCTCTTTAAGCTCGAATCTGGAGCTTAAACCAAGAATCTGACAGCAAATTCGTGTTGTTCAATCGATAGAACACATTGTAATGTACATTTGATGAAAGTTTGGTTTAGAAATATGCATTCTGAAGAAAGGTAATACGCCGGGTGCAGCCTTATGTATATTTTCGACTTAGTCTTTTTCCGCGAATTTGGTCAAAATCAGCTAAATGTACCTCTTTAAGCTCAAATCTGGAGCTCAAACCAAGAATCTGACAGCAAATTCGTGATGTTCAATCGATAGAACATAATGTAATGTACATTTGATGAAAGTTTGGTTTAGAAATATGCATTTTGAAGAAAGTTATTACGCCAGGTGCAACCTTATGTATATTTTCGACTTAGTCTTTTTCCGCGAATTTGGTCAAAATCAGCTAAATGTACCTCTTTAAGCTCAAATCTGGAGCTCAAACCAAGAATCTGACAGCAAATTCGTGATGTTCAATCGATAGAACATAATGTAATGTACATTTGATGAAAGTTTGGTTTAGAAATATGCATTTTGAAGAAAGTTATTACGCCAGGTGCAACCTTATGTATATTTTCGACTTAGTCTTTTTCCGCGAATTTGGTCAAAATCAGCTAAATGTACCTCTTTTAGCTCGAATCTGGAGCTCAAACCAAGAAAGTGACAGCAAATTCGTGATGTTCAATCGATAGAACATAATGTAATGTACATTTGATGAAAGTTTGGTTTAGAAATATGCATTTTGAAGAAAGTTATTACGCCAGGTGCAACCTTATGTATATTTTCGACTTAGTCTTTTTCCGCGATGTTAGTCAAAATCCGCTAAATGTATCTCTTTAAGCTCGAATCTGGAGCTCAAACCAAGAATCTGACAGCAAATTCGTGATGTTCAATCGATAGAACACAATGTAATGTACATTTGATGAAAGTTTGGTTTAGAAATATGCATTTTGAAGAAAGTTAATACGCCGGGTGCAGCCTTATGTATATTTTCGACTTAGTCTTTTTCCGCGAATTTGGTCAAAATCAGCTAAATGTACCTCTTTAAGCTCGAATCTGGAGCTCAAACCAAGAATCTGACAGTAAATTCGTGTTGTTCAATCGATAGAACACAATGTAATGTACATTTGATGAAAGTTTGGTTTAGAAATATGCATTTTGAAGAAAGTTAATACGCCGGGTGCAGCCTTATGTATATTTTCGACTTAGTCTTTTTCCGCGATTTTGATCAAAATCCGCTAAATGTACCTCTTTAAGCTCGAATCTGGAGCTCAAACCAAGAATCTGACAGCAAATTCGTGATGTTCAATCGATAGAACACAATGTAATGTACATTTGATGAAAGTTTGGTTTAGAAATATGCATTTTGAAGAAAGTTAATACACCGGGTGCAGCCTTATGTATATTTTCGACTTAGTCTTTTTCCGCGAATTTGGTCAAAATCCGCTAAATGTACCTCTTTTAGCTCGAATCTGGAGCTCAAACCAAAAATCTGACAGCAAATTCGTGTTGTTCAATCGATAGAACACAATGTAATGTACATTTGATGAACGTTTGGTTTAGAAATATGCATTTTGAAGAAAGTTATTACGCCAGGTGCAACCTTATGTATATTTTCGACTTAGTCTTTTTCCGCGAATTTGGTCAAAATCCGCTAAATGTACCTCTTTAAGCTCAAATCTGGAGCTAAAACCAAGAATCTGACAGCAAATTCGTGATGTTCAATCGATAGAACATAATGTAATGTACATTTGATGAAAGTTTGGTTTAGAAATATGCATTTTGAAGAAAGTTATTACGCCGGGTGCAACCTTATGTATATTTTCGACTTAGTCTTTTTCCGCGATGTTAGTCAAAATCCGCTAAATGTACCTCTTTAAGCTCGAATCTGGAGCTCAAACCAAGAATCTGACAGCAAATTCGTGTTGTTCAATCGATAGAACACAATGTAATGTACATTTGATGAAAGTTTGGTTTAGAAATATGCATTCTGAAGAAAGTTATTACGCCAGGTGCAACCTTCTGTATATTTTCGACTTAGTCTTTTTTCGCGATGTTAGTCAAAATCCGCTAAATGTACCTCTTTAAGCTCGAATCTGGAGCTCAAACCAAGAATCTGACAGCAAATTCGTGTTAATCAATCGATAGAACACAATGTAATGTACATTTGATGAAAGTTTGGTTTAGAAATATGCATTCTGAAGAAAGTTAATACGCCGGGTGCAGCCTTATGTATATTTTCGACTTAGTCTTTTTCCGCGATTTTGGTCAAAATCCGCTAAATGTACCTCTTTAAGCTCGAATCTGGAGCTCAAACCAAGAATCTGACAGTAAATTCGTGTTGTTCAATCGATAGAACACAATGTAATGTACATTTGATGAAAGTTTGGTTTAGAAATATGCATTTTGAAGAAAGTTAATACGCCGGGTGCAGCCTTATGTATATTTTCGACTTAGTCTTTTTCCGCGATTTTGACCAAAATCCGCTAAATGTACCTCTTTAAGCTCGAATCTGGAGCTCAAACCAAGAATCTGACAGCAAATTCGTGATGTTCAATCGATAGAACACAATGTAATGTACATTTGATGAAAGTTTGGTTTAGAAATATGCATTTTGAAGAAAGTTATTACGCCAGGTGCAACCTTATGTATATTTTCGACTTAGTCTTTTTCCGCGAATTTGGTCAAAATCCGCTAAATGTACCTCTTTAAGCTCGAATCTGGAGCTAAAACCAAGAATCTGACAGCAAATTCGTGATGTTCAATCGATAGAACATAATGTAATGTACATTTGATGAAAGTTTGGTTTAGAAATATGCATTTTGAAGAAAGTTAATACGCCGGGTGCAACCTTATGTATATTTTCGACTTAGTCTTTTTCCGCGATTTTGGTCAAAATCAGCTAAATGTATCTCTTTAAGCTCGAATCTGGAGCTCAAACCAAGAATCTGACAGCAAATTCGTGTTGTTCAATCGATCGAACACATTGTAATGTACATTTGATGAAAGTTTGGTTTAGAAATATGCATTCTGAAGAAAGGTAATACGCCGGGTGCAGCCTTATGTATATTTTCGACTTAGTCTTTTTCCGCGAATTTGGTCAAAATCAGCTAAATGTACCTCTTTTAGCTCGAATCTGGAGCTCAAACCAAGAATCTGACAGCAAATTCGTGATGTTCAATCGATAGAACATAATGTAATGTACATTTGATGAAAGTTTGGTTTAGAAATATGCATTTTGAAGAAAGTTATTACGCCAGGTGCAACCTTATGTATATTTTCGACTTAGTCTTTTTCCGCGAATTTGGTCAAAATCCGCTAAATGTACCTCTTTTAGCTCGAATCTGGAGCTCAAACCAAGAAAGTGACAGCAAATTCGTGATGTTCAATCGATAGAACATAATGTAATGTACATTTGATGAAAGTTTGGTTTAGAAATATGCATTTTGAAGAAAGTTATTACGCCAGGTGCAACCTTATGTATATTTTCGACTTAGTCTTTTTCCGCGATGTTAGTCAAAATCCGCTAAATGTATCTCTTTAAGCTCGAATCTGGAGCTCAAACCAAGAATCTGACAGCAAATTCGTGATGTTCAATCGATAGAACACAATGTAATGTACATTTGATGAAAGTTTGGTTTAGAAATATGCATTTTGAAGAAAGTTAATACACCGGGTGCAGCCTTATGTATATTTTCGACTTAGTCTTTTTCCGCGAATTTGGTCAAAATCCGCTAAATGTACCTCTTTTAGCTCGAATCTGGAGCTCAAACCAAAAATCTGACAGCAAATTCGTGTTGTTCAATCGATAGAACACAATGTAATGTACATTTGATGAACGTTTGGTTTAGAAATATGCATTTTGAAGAAAGTTATTACGCCAGGTGCAACCTTATGTATATTTTCGACTTAGTCTTTTTCCGCGAATTTGGTCAAAATCCGCTAAATGTACCTCTTTAAGCTCAAATCTGGAGCTAAAACCAAGAATCTGACAGCAAATTCGTGATGTTCAATCGATAGAACATAATGTAATGTACATTTGATGAAAGTTTGGTTTAGAAATATGCATTTTGAAGAAAGTTATTACGCCGGGTGCAACCTTATGTATATTTTCGACTTAGTCTTTTTCCGCGATGTTAGTCAAAATCCGCTAAATGTACCTCTTTAAGCTCGAATCTGGAGCTCAAACCAAGAATCTGACAGCAAATTCGTGTTGTTCAATCGATAGAACACAATGTAATGTACATTTGATGAAAGTTTGGTTTAGAAATATGCATTCTGAAGAAAGTTATTACGCCAGGTGCAACCTTCTGTATATTTTCGACTTAGTCTTTTTTCGCGATGTTAGTCAAAATCCGCTAAATGTACCTCTTTAAGCTCGAATCTGGAGCTCAAACCAAGAATCTGACAGCAAATTCGTGTTAATCAATCGATAGAACACAATGTAATGTACATTTGATGAAAGTTTGGTTTAGAAATATGCATTCTGAAGAAAGTTAATACGCCGGGTGCAGCCTTATGTATATTTTCGACTTAGTCTTTTTCCGCGATTTTGGTCAAAATCAGCTAAATGTACCTCTTTAAGCTCGAATCTGGAGCTCAAACCAAGAATGTGACAGCAAATTCGTGTTGTTCAATCGATAGAACACAATGTAATGTACATTTGATGAAAGTTTGGTTTAGAAATATGCATTCTGAAGAAAGGTATTACGCCGGGTGCAGCCTTATGTATATTTTCGACTTAGTCTTTTTCCGCGATTTTGGTCAAAATCCGCTAAATGTACCTCTTTAAGCTCGAATCTGGAGCTCAAACCAAGAATCTGACAGTAAATTCGTGTTGTTCAATCGATAGAACACAATGTAATGTACATTTGATGAAAGTTTGGTTTAGAAATATGCATTTTGAAGAAAGTTAATACGCCGGGTGCAGCCTTATGTATATTTTCGACTTAGTCTTTTTCCGCGATTTTGATCAAAATCCGCTAAATGTACCTCTTTAAGCTCGAATCTGGAGTTTATACCAAGAATCTGACAGCAAATTCGTGATGTTCAATCGATAGAACACAATGTAATGTACATTTGATGAAAGTTTGGTTTAGAAATATGCATTTTGAAGAAAGTTATTACGCCAGGTGCAACCTTATGTATATTTTCGACTTAGTCTTTTTCCGCGAATTTGGTCAAAATCCGCTAAATGTACCTCTTTAAACTCGAATCTGGAGCTAAAACCAAGAATCTGACAGCAAATTCGTGATGTTCAATCGATAGAACATAATGTAATGTACATTTGATGAAAGTTTGGTTTAGAAATATGCATTTTGAAGAAAGTTAATACGCCGGGTGCAACCTTATGTATATTTTCGACTTAGTCTTTTTCCGCGATTTTGGTCAAAATCCGCTAAATGTACCTCTTTAAGCTCGAATCTGGAGCTCAAACCAAGAATCTGACAGCAAATTCGTGTTGTTCAATCGATCGAACACATTGTAATGTACATTTGATGAAAGTTTGGTTTAGAAATATGCATTCTGAAGAAAGGTAATACGCCGGGTGCAGCCTTATGTATATTTTCGACTTAGTCTTTTTCCGCGAATTTGGTCAAAATCCGCTAAATGTACCTCTTTAAGCTCGAATCTGGAGCTCAAACCAAGAATCTGACAGCAAATTCGTGTTGTTCAATCGATAGAACACAATGTAATGTACATTTGATGAAAGTTTGGTTTAGAAATATGCATTCTGAAGAAAGTTATTACGCCAGGTGCAACCTTCTGTATATTTTCGACTTAGTCTTTTTTCGCGATGTTAGTCAAAATCCGCTAAATGTACCTCTTTAAGCTCGAATCTGGAGCTCAAACCAAGAATCTGACAGCAAATTCGTGTTAATCAATCGATAGAACACAATGTAATGTACATTTGATGAAAGTTTGGTTTAGAAATATGCATTCTGAAGAAAGTTAATACGCCGGGTGCAGCCTTATGTATATTTTCGACTTAGTCTTTTTCCGCGATTTTGATCAAAATCCGCTAAATGTACCTCTTTAAGCTCGAATCTGGAGCTCAAACCAAGAATCTGACAGCAAATTCGTGATGTTCAATCGATAGAACACAATGTAATGTACATTTGATGAAAGTTTGGTTTAGAAATATGCATTTTGAAGAAAGTTATTACGCCGGGTGCAACCTTATGTATATTTTCGACTTAGTCTTTTTCCGCGAATTTGGTCAAAATCCGCTAAATGTACCTCTTTAAACTCGAATCTGGAGCTAAAACCAAGAATCTGACAGCAAATTCGTGATGTTCAATCGATAGAACATAATGTAATGTACATTTGATGAAAGTTTGGTTTAGAAATATGCATTTTGAAGAAAGTTAATACGCCGGGTGCAACCTTATGTATATTTTCGACTTAGTCTTTTTCCGCGATTTTGGTCAAAATCCGCTAAATGTACCTCTTTAAGCTCGAATCTGGAGCTCAAACCAAGAATCTGACAGCAAATTCGTGTTGTTCAATCGATCGAACACATTGTAATGTACATTTGATGAAAGTTTGGTTTAGAAATATGCATTCTGAAGAAAGGTAATACGCCGGGTGCAGCCTTATGTATATTTTCGACTTAGTCTTTTTCCGCGAATTTGGTCAAAATCCGCTAAATGTACCTCTTTAAGCTCGAATCTGGAGCTCAAACCAAGAATCTGACAGCAAATTCGTGTTGTTCAATCGATAGAACACAATGTAATGTACATTTGATGAAAGTTTGGTTTAGAAATATGCATTCTGAAGAAAGTTATTACGCCAGGTGCAACCTTCTGTATATTTTCGACTTAGTCTTTTTTCGCGATGTTAGTCAAAATCCGCTAAATGTACCTCTTTAAGCTCGAATCTGGAGCTCAAACCAAGAATCTGACAGCAAATTCGTGTTAATCAATCGATAGAACACAATGTAATGTACATTTGATGAAAGTTTGGTTTAGAAATATGCATTCTGAAGAAAGTTAATACGCCGGGTGCAGCCTTATGTATATTTTCGACTTAGTCTTTTTCCGCGATTTTGGTCAAAATCAGCTAAATGTACCTCTTTAAGCTCGAATCTGGAGCTCAAACCAAGAATGTGACAGCAAATTCGTGTTGTTCAATCGATAGAACACAATGTAATGTACATTTGATGAAAGTTTGGTTTAGAAATATGCATTCTGAAGAAAGGTATTACGCCGGGTGCAGCCTTATGTATATTTTCGACTTAGTCTTTTTCCGCGATTTTGGTCAAAATCCGCTAAATGTACCTCTTTAAGCTCGAATCTGGAGCTCAAACCAAGAATCTGACAGTAAATTCGTGTTGTTCAATCGATAGAACACAATGTAATGTACATTTGATGAAAGTTTGGTTTAGAAATATGCATTTTGAAGAAAGTTAATACGCCGGGTGCAGCCTTATGTATATTTTCGACTTAGTCTTTTTCCGCGATTTTGGTCAAAATCCGCTAAATGTACCTCTTTAAGCTCGAATCTGGAGCTCAAACCAAGAATCTGACAGTAAATTCGTGTTGTTCAATCGATAGAACACAATGTAATGTACATTTGATGAAAGTTTGGTTTAGAAATATGCATTTTGAAGAAAGTTAATACGCCGGGTGCAGCCTTATGTATATTTTCGACTTAGTCTTTTTCCGCGATTTTGATCAAAATCCGCTAAATGTACCTCTTTAAGCTCGAATCTGGAGCTCAAACCAAGAATCTGACAGCAAATTCGTGATGTTCAATCGATAGAACACAATGTAATGTACATTTGATGAAAGTTTGGTTTAGAAATATGCATTTTGAAGAAAGTTATTACGCCAGGTGCAACCTTATGTATATTTTCGACTTAGTCTTTTTCCGCGAATTTGGTCAAAATCCGCTAAATGTACCTCTTTAAACTCGAATCTGGAGCTAAAACCAAGAATCTGACAGCAAATTCGTGATGTTCAATCGATAGAACATAATGTAATGTACATTTGATGAAAGTTTGGTTTAGAAATATGCATTTTGAAGAAAGTTAATACGCCGGGTGCAACCTTATGTATATTTTCGACTTAGTCTTTTTCCGCGATTTTGGTCAAAATCCGCTAAATGTACCTCTTTAAGCTCGAATCTGGAGCTCAAACCAAGAATCTGACAGCAAATTCGTGTTGTTCAATCGATCGAACACATTGTAATGTACATTTGATGAAAGTTTGGTTTAGAAATATGCATTCTGAAGAAAGGTAATACGCCGGGTGCAGCCTTATGTATATTTTCGACTTAGTCTTTTTCCGCGAATTTGGTCAAAATCCGCTAAATGTACCTCTTTAAGCTCGAATCTGGAGCTCAAACCAAGAATCTGACAGCAAATTCGTGATGTTCAATCGATAGAACATAATGTAATGTACATTTGATGAAAGTTTGGTTTAGAAATATGCATTTTGAAGAAAGTTATTACGCCAGGTGCAACCTTTTGTATATTTTCGACTTAGTCTTTTTCCGCGAATTTGGTCAAAATCCGCTAAATGTACCTCTTTTAGCTCGAATCTGGAGCTCAAACCAAGAAAGTGACAGCAAATTCGTGATGTTCAATCGATAGAACATAATGTAATGTACATTTGATGAAGGTTTGGTTTAGAAATATGCATTTTGAAGAAAGTTATTACGCCAGGTGCAACCTTATGTATATTTTCGACTTAGTCTTTTTCCGCGATGTTAGTCAAAATCCGCTAAATGTATCTCTTTAAGCTTGAATCTGGAGCTCAAACCAAGAATCTGACAGCAAATTCGTGATGTTCAATCGATAGAACATAATGTAATGTACATTTGATGAAAGTTTGGTTTAGAAATATGCATTTTGAAGAAAGTTATTACGCCAGGTGCAACCTTATGTATATTTTCGACTTAGTCTTTTTCCGCGATGTTAGTCAAAATCCGCTAAATGTATCTCTTTAAGCTCGAATCTGGAGCTCAAACCAAGAATCTGACAGCAAATTCGTGATGTTCAATCGATAGAACACAATGTAATGTACATTTGATGAAAGTTTGGTTTAGAAATATGCATTTTGAAGAAAGTTAATACGCCGGGTGCAGCCTTATGTATATTTTCGACTTAGTCTTTTTCCGCGAATTTGGTCAAAATCAGCTAAATGTACCTCTTTAAGCTCGAATCTGGAGCTCAAACCAAGAATCTGACAGTAAATTCGTGTTGTTCAATCGATAGAACACAATGTAATGTACATTTGATGAAAGTTTGGTTTAGAAATATGCATTTTGAAGAAAGTTAATACGCCGGGTGCAGCCTTATGTATATTTTCGACTTAGTCTTTTTCCGCGATTTTGATCAAAATCCGCTAAATGTACCACTTTAAGCTCGAATCTGGAGCTCAAACCAAGAATCTGACAGCAAATTCGTGATGTTCAATCGATAGAACACAATGTAATGTACATTTGATGAAAGTTTGGTTTAGAAATATGCATTTTGAAGAAAGTTAATACACCGGGTGCAGCCTTATGTATATTTTCGACTTAGTCTTTTTCCGCGAATTTGGTCAAAATCCGCTAAATGTATCTCTTTAAGCTCGAATCTGGAGCTCAAACCAAAAATCTGACAGCAAATTCGTGTTGTTCAATCGATAGAACACAATGTAATGTACATTTGATGAACGTTTGGTTTAGAAATATGCATTTTGAAGAAAGTTATTACGCCAGGTGCAACCTTATGTATATTTTCGACTTAGTCTTTTTCCGCGAATTTGGTCAAAATCCGCTAAATGTACCTCTTTAAGCTCAAATCTGGAGCTAAAACCAAGAATCTGACAGCAAATTCGTGATGTTCAATCGATAGAACATAATGTAATGTACATTTGATGAAAGTTTGGTTTAGAAATATGCATTTTGAAGAAAGTTATTACGCCGGGTGCAACCTTATGTATATTTTCGACTTAGTCTTTTTCCGCGATGTTAGTCAAAATCCGCTAAATGTACCTCTTTAAGCTCGAATCTGGAGCTCAAACCAAGAATCTGACAGCAAATTCGTGTTGTTCAATCGATAGAACACAATGTAATGTACATTTGATGAAAGTTTGGTTTAGAAATATGCATTCTGAAGAAAGTTATTACGCCAGGTGCAACCTTCTGTATATTTTCGACTTAGTCTTTTTTCGCGATGTTAGTCAAAATCCGCTAAATGTACCTCTTTAAGCTCGAATCTGGAGCTCAAACCAAGAATCTGACAACAAATTCGTGTTAATCAATCGATAGAACACAATGTAATGTACATTTGATGAAAGTTTGGTTTAGAAATATGCATTCTGAAGAAAGTTAATACGCCGGGTGCAGCCTTATGTATATTTTCGACTTAGTCTTTTTCCGCGATTTTGGTCAAAATCAGCTAAATGTACCTCTTTAAGCTCGAATCTGGAGCTCAAACCAAGAATCTGACAGCAAATTCGTGTTGTTCAATCGATAGAACACAATGTAATGTACATTTGATGAAAGTTTGGTTTAGAAATATGCATTCTGAAGAAAGGTATTACGCCGGGTGCAGCCTTATGTATATTTTCGACTTAGTCTTTTTCCGCGAATTTGGTCAAAATCCGCTAAATGTACCTCTTTAAGCTCGAATCTGGAGCTAAAACCAAGAATCTGACAGCAAATTCGTGATGTTCAATCGATAGAACATAATGTAATGTACATTTGATGAAAGTTTGGTTTAGAAATATGCATTTTGAAGAAAGTTAATACGCCGGGTGCAACCTTATGTATATTTTCGACTTAGTCTTTTTCCGCGATTTTGGTCAAAATCAGCTAAATGTATCTCTTTAAGCTCGAATCTGGAGCTCAAACCAAGAATCTGACAGCAAATTCGTGTTGTTCAATCGATCGAACACATTGTAATGTACATTTGATGAAAGTTTGGTTTAGAAATATGCATTCTGAAGAAAGGTAATACGCCGGGTGCAGCCTTATGTATATTTTCGACTTAGTCTTTTTCCGCGAATTTGGTCAAAATCAGCTAAATGTACCTCTTTAAGCTCGAATCTGGAGCTCAAACCAAGAATCTGACAGCAAATTCGTGTTGTTCAATCGATCGAACACATTGTAATGTACATTTGATGAAAGTTTGGTTTAGAAATATGCATTCTGAAGAAAGGTAATACGCCGGGTGCAGCCTTATGTATATTTTCGACTTAGTCTTTTTCCGCGAATTTGGTCAAAATCAGCTAAATGTACCTCTTTAAGCTCGAATCTGGAGCTCAAACCAAGAATCTGACAGCAAATTCGTGATGTTCAATCGATAGAACATAATGTAATGTACATTTGATGAAAGTTTGGTTTAGAAATATGCATTTTGAAGAAAGTTATTACGCCAGGTGCAACCTTATGTATATTTTCGACTTAGTCTTTTTCCGCGAATTTGGTCAAAATCCGCTAAATGTACCTCTTTTAGCTCGAATCTGGAGCTCAAACCAAGAAAGTGACAGCAAATTCGTGATGTTCAATCGATAGAACACAATGTAATGTACATTTGATGAAAGTTTGGTTTAGAAATATGCATTTTGAAGAAAGTTAATGCACCGGGTGCAGCCTTATGTATATTTTCGACTTAGTCTTTTTCCGCGAATTTGGTCAAAATCCGCTAAATGTACCTCTTTTAGCTCGAATCTGGAGCTCAAACCAAAAAACTGACAGCAAATTCGTGTTGTTCAATCGATAGAACACAATGTAATGTACATTTGATGAACGTTTGGTTTAGAAATATGCATTTTGAAGAAAGTTATTACGCCAGGTGCAACCTTATGTATATTTTCGACTTAGTCTTTTTCCGCGATGTTAGTCAAAATCCGCTAAATGTACCTCTTTAAGCTCGAATCTGGAGCTCAAACCAAGAATCTGACAGCAAATTCGTGTTGTTCAATCGATAGAACACAATGTAATGTACATTTGATGAAAGTTTGGTTTAGAAATATGCATTCTGAAGAAAGTTATTACGCCAGGTGCAACCTTCTGTATATTTTCGACTTAGTCTTTTTTCGCGATGTTAGTCAAAATCCGCTAAATGTACCTCTTTAAGCTCGAATCTGGAGCTCAAACCAAGAATCTGACAGCAAATTCGTGTTGTTCAATCGATAGAACACAATGTAATGTACATTTGATGAAAGTTTGGTTTAGAAATATGCATTCTGAAGAAAGTTAATACGCCGGGTGCAGCCTTATGTATATTTTCGACTTAGTCTTTTTCCGCGATTTTGGTCAAAATCAGCTAAATGTACCTCTTTAAGCTCGAATCTGGAGCTCAAACCAAGAATCTGACAGCAAATTCGTGTTGTTCAATCGATAGAACACAATGTAATGTACATTTGATGAAAGTTTGGTTTAGAAATATGCATTTTGAAGAAAGTTATTACGCCGGGTGCAGCCTTATGTATATTTTCGACTTAGTCTTTTTCCGCGATTTTGGTCAAAATCCGCTAAATGTACCTCTTTAAGCTCGAATCTGGAGCTCAAACCAAGAATCTGACAGTAAATTCGTGTTGTTCAATCGATAGAACACAATGTAATGTACATTTGATGAAAGTTTGGTTTAGAAATATGCATTTTGAAGAAAGTTAATACGCCGGGTGCAGCCTTATGTATATTTTCGACTTAGTCTTTTTCCGCGATTTTGACCAAAATCCGCTAAATGTACCTCTTTAAGCTCGAATCTGGAGCTCAAACCAAGAATCTGACAGCAAATTCGTGTTGTTCAATCGATAGAACACAATGTAATGTACATTTGATGAAAGTTTGGTTTAGAAATATGCATTTTGAAGAAAGTTAATACACCGGGTGCAGCCTTATGTATATTTTCGACTTAGTCTTTTTCCGCGAATTTGGTCAAAATCCGCTAAATGTACCTCTTTTAGCTCGAATCTGGAGCTCAAACCAAAAATCTGACAGCAAATTCGTGTTGTTCAATCGATAGAACACAATGTAATGTACATTTGATGAACGTTTGGTTTAGAAATATGCATTTTGAAGAAAGTTATTACGCCAGGTGCAACCTTATGTATATTTTCGACTTAGTCTTTTTCCGCGAATTTGGTCAAAATCCGCTAAATGTACCTCTTTAAGCTCGAATCTGGAGCTCAAACCAAGAATCTGACAGCAAATTCGTGATGTTCAATCGATAGAACATAATGTAATGTACATTTGATGAAAGTTTGGTTTAGAAATATGCATTTTGAAGAAAGTTATTACGCCGGGTGCAGCCTTATGTATATTTTCGACTTAGTCTTTTTCCGCGATTTTGGTCAAAATCCGCTAAATGTACCTCTTTAAGCTCGAATCTGGAGCTCAAACCAAGAATCTGACAGTAAATTCGTGTTGTTCAATCGATAGAACACAATGTAATGTACATTTGATGAAAGTTTGGTTTAGAAATATGCATTTTGAAGAAAGTTAATACGCCGGGTGCAGCCTTATGTATATTTTCGACTTAGTCTTTTTCCGCGATTTTGATCAAAATCCGCTAAATGTACCTCTTTAAGCTCGAATCTGGAGCTCAAACCAAGAATCTGACAGCAAATTCGTGATGTTCAATCGATAGAACACAATGTAATGTACATTTGATGAAAGTTTGGTTTAGAAATATGCATTTTGAAGAAAGTTAATGCACCGGGTGCAGCCTTATGTATATTTTCGACTTAGTCTTTTTCCGCGAATTTGGTCAAAATCCGCTAAATGTACCTCTTTTAGCTCGAATCTGGAGCTCAAACCAAAAAACTGACAGCAAATTCGTGTTGTTCAATCGATAGAACACAATGTAATGTACATTTGATGAACGTTTGGTTTAGAAATATGCATTTTGAAGAAAGTTATTACGCCAGGTGCAACCTTATGTATATTTTCGACTTAGTCTTTTTCCGCGAATTTGGTCAAAATCCGCTAAATGTACCTCTTTAAGCTCGAATCTGGAGCTAAAACCAAGAATCTGACAGCAAATTCGTGATGTTCAATCGATAGAACATAATGTAATGTACATTTGATGAAAGTTTGGTTTAGAAATATGCATTTTGAAGAAAGTTATTACGCCGGGTGCAACCTTATGTATATTTTCGACTTAGTCTTTTTCCGCGATGTTAGTCAAAATCCGCTAAATGTACCTCTTTAAGCTCGAATCTGGAGCTCAAACCAAGAATCTGACAGCAAATTCGTGTTGTTCAATCGATAGAACACAATGTAATGTACATTTGATGAAAGTTTGGTTTAGAAATATGCATTCTGAAGAAAGTTATTACGCCAGGTGCAACCTTCTGTATATTTTCGACTTAGTCTTTTTTCGCGATGTTAGTCAAAATCCGCTAAATGTACCTCTTTAAGCTCGAATCTGGAGCTCAAACCAAGAATCTGACAGCAAATTCGTGTTAATCAATCGATAGAACACAATGTAATGTACATTTGATGAAAGTTTGGTTTAGAAATATGCATTCTGAAGAAAGTTAATACGCCGGGTGCAGCCTTATGTATATTTTCGACTTAGTCTTTTTCCGCGATTTTGGTCAAAATCAGCTAAATGTACCTCTTTAAGCTCGAATCTGGAGCTCAAACCAAGAATCTGACAGCAAATTCGTGTTGTTCAATCGATAGAACACAATGTAATGTACATTTGATGAAAGTTTGGTTTAGAAATATGCATTTTGAAGAAAGTTATTACGCCGGGTGCAGCCTTATGTATATTTTCGACTTAGTCTTTTTCCGCGATTTTGGTCAAAATCAGCTAAATGTACCTCTTTAAGCTCGAATCTGGAGCTCAAACCAAGAATCTGACAGTAAATTCGTGTTGTTCAATCGATAGAACACAATGTAATGTACATTTGATGAAAGTTTGGTTTAGAAATATGCATTTTGAAGAAAGTTAATACGCCGGGTGCAGCCTTATGTATATTTTCGACTTAGTCTTTTTCCGCGATTTTGATCAAAATCCGCTAAATGTACCTCTTTAAGCTCGAATCTGGAGCTCAAACCAAGAATCTGACAGCAAATTCGTGATGTTCAATCGATAGAACACAATGTAATGTACATTTGATGAAAGTTTGGTTTAGAAATATGCATTTTGAAGAAAGTTAATACACCGGGTGCAGCCTTATGTATATTTTCGACTTAGTCTTTTTCCGCGAATTTGGTCAAAATCCGCTAAATGTACCTCTTTTAGCTCGAATCTGGAGCTCAAACCAAAAATCTGACAGCAAATTCGTGTTGTTCAATCAATAGAACACAATGTAATGTACATTTGATGAACGTTTGGTTTAGAAATATGCATTTTGAAGAAAGTTATTACGCCAGGTGCAACCTTATGTATATTTTCGACTTAGTCTTTTTCCGCGAATTTGGTCAAAATCCGCTAAATGTACCTCTTTAAGCTCGAATCTGGAGCTAAAACCAAGAATCTGACAGCAAATTCGTGATGTTCAATCGATAGAACATAATGTAATGTACATTTGATGAAAGTTTGGTTTAGAAATATGCATTTTGAAGAAAGTTATTACGCCGGGTGCAGCCTTATGTATATTTTCGACTTAGTCTTTTTCCGCGATTTTGGTCAAAATCCGCTAAATGTACCTCTTTAAGCTCGAATCTGGAGCTCAAACCAAGAATCTGACAGTAAATTCGTGTTGTTCAATCGATAGAACACAATGTAATGTACATTTGATGAAAGTTTGGTTTAGAAATATGCATTTTGAAGAAAGTTAATACGCCGGGTGCAGCCTTATGTATATTTTCGACTTAGTCTTTTTCCGCGATTTTGATCAAAATCCGCTAAATGTACCTCTTTAAGCTCGAATCTGGAGCTCAAACCAAGAATCTGACAGCAAATTCGTGATGTTCAATCGATAGAACACAATGTAATGTACATTTGATGAAAGTTTGGTTTAGAAATATGCATTTTGAAGAAAGTTAATGCACCGGGTGCAGCCTTATGTATATTTTCGACTTAGTCTTTTTCCGCGAATTTGGTCAAAATCCGCTAAATGTACCTCTTTTAGCTCGAATCTGGAGCTCAAACCAAAAAACTGACAGCAAATTCGTGTTGTTCAATCGATAGAACACAATGTAATGTACATTTGATGAACGTTTGGTTTAGAAATATGCATTTTGAAGAAAGTTATTACGCCAGGTGCAACCTTATGTATATTTTCGACTTAGTCTTTTTCCGCGAATTTGGTCAAAATCCGCTAAATGTACCTCTTTAAGCTCGAATCTGGAGCTAAAACCAAGAATCTGACAGCAAATTCGTGATGTTCAATCGATAGAACATAATGTAATGTACATTTGATGAAAGTTTGGTTTAGAAATATGCATTTTGAAGAAAGTTATTACGCCGGGTGCAACCTTATGTATATTTTCGACTTAGTCTTTTTCCGCGATGTTAGTCAAAATCCGCTAAATGTACCTCTTTAAGCTCGAATCTGGAGCTCAAACCAAGAATCTGACAGCAAATTCGTGTTGTTCAATCGATAGAACACAATGTAATGTACATTTGATGAAAGTTTGGTTTAGAAATATGCATTCTGAAGAAAGTTATTACGCCAGGTGCAACCTTCTGTATATTTTCGACTTAGTCTTTTTTCGCGATGTTAGTCAAAATCCGCTAAATGTACCTCTTTAAGCTCGAATCTGGAGCTCAAACCAAGAATCTGACAGCAAATTCGTGTTAATCAATCGATAGAACACAATGTAATGTACATTTGATGAAAGTTTGGTTTAGAAATATGCATTCTGAAGAAAGTTAATACGCCGGGTGCAGCCTTATGTATATTTTCGACTTAGTCTTTTTCCGCGATTTTGGTCAAAATCAGCTAAATGTACCTCTTTAAGCTCGAATCTGGAGCTCAAACCAAGAATCTGACAGCAAATTCGTGTTGTTCAATCGATAGAACACAATGTAATGTACATTTGATGAAAGTTTGGTTTAGAAATATGCATTTTGAAGAAAGTTATTACGCCGGGTGCAGCCTTATGTATATTTTCGACTTAGTCTTTTTCCGCGATTTTGGTCAAAATCCGCTAAATGTACCTCTTTAAGCTCGAATCTGGAGCTCAAACCAAGAATCTGACAGTAAATTCGTGTTGTTCAATCGATAGAACACAATGTAATGTACATTTGATGAAAGTTTGGTTTAGAAATATGCATTTTGAAGAAAGTTAATACGCCGGGTGCAGCCTTATGTATATTTTCGACTTAGTCTTTTTCCGCGATTTTGATCAAAATCCGCTAAATGTACCTCTTTAAGCTCGAATCTGGAGCTCAAACCAAGAATCTGACAGCAAATTCGTGATGTTCAATCGATAGAACACAATGTAATGTACATTTGATGAAAGTTTGGTTTAGAAATATGCATTTTGAAGAAAGTTAATACACCGGGTGCAGCCTTATGTATATTTTCGACTTAGTCTTTTTCCGCGAATTTGGTCAAAATCCGCTAAATGTACCTCTTTTAGCTCGAATCTGGAGCTCAAACCAAGAAAGTGACAGCAAATTCGTGTTGTTCAATCGATAGAACACAATGTAATGTACATTTGATGAACGTTTGGTTTAGAAATATGCATTTTGAAGAAAGTTATTACGCCAGGTGCAACCTTCTGTATATTTTCGACTTAGTCTTTTTTCGCGATGTTAGTCAAAATCCGCTAAATGTACCTCTTTAAGCTCGAATCTGGAGCTCAAACCAAGAATCTGACAGCAAATTCGTGTTAATCAATCGATAGAACACAATGTAATGTACATTTGATGAAAGTTTGGTTTAGAAATATGCATTCTGAAGAAAGTTAATACGCCGGGTGCAGCCTTATGTATATTTTCGACTTAGTCTTTTTCCGCGATTTTGGTCAAAATCAGCTAAATGTACCTCTTTAAGCTCGAATCTGGAGCTCAAACCAAGAATCTGACAGCAAATTCGTGTTGTTCAATCGATAGAACACAATGTAATGTACATTTGATGAAAGTTTGGTTTAGAAATATGCATTTTGAAGAAAGTTATTACGCCGGGTGCAGCCTTATGTATATTTTCGACTTAGTCTTTTTCCGCGATTTTGGTCAAAATCCGCTAAATGTACCTCTTTAAGCTCGAATCTGGAGCTCAAACCAAGAATCTGACAGTAAATTCGTGTTGTTCAATCGATAGAACACAATGTAATGTACATTTGATGAAAGTTTGGTTTAGAAATATGCATTTTGAAGAAAGTTAATACGCCGGGTGCAGCCTTATGTATATTTTCGACTTAGTCTTTTTCCGCGATTTTGATCAAAATCCGCTAAATGTACCTCTTTAAGCTCGAATCTGGAGCTCAAACCAAGAATCTGACAGCAAATTCGTGTTGTTCAATCGATAGAACACAATGTAATGTACATTTGATGAAAGTTTGGTTTAGAAATATGCATTTTGAAGAAAGTTAATACACCGGGTGCAGCCTTATGTATATTTTCGACTTAGTCTTTTTCCGCGAATTTGGTCAAAATCCGCTAAATGTACCTCTTTTAGCTCGAATCTGGAGCTCAAACCAAAAATCTGACAGCAAATTCGTGTTGTTCAATCGATAGAACACAATGTAATGTACATTTGATGAACGTTTGGTTTAGAAATATGCATTTTGAAGAAAGTTATTACGCCAGGTGCAACCTTATGTATATTTTCGACTTAGTCTTTTTCCGCGAATTTGGTCAAAATCCGCTAAATGTACCTCTTTAAGCTCGAATCTGGAGCTAAAACCAAGAATCTGACAGCAAATTCGTGATGTTCAATCGATAGAACATAATGTAATGTACATTTGATGAAAGTTTGGTTTAGAAATATGCATTTTGAAGAAAGTTATTACGCCGGGTGCAGCCTTATGTATATTTTCGACTTAGTCTTTTTCCGCGATTTTGGTCAAAATCCGCTAAATGTACCTCTTTAAGCTCGAATCTGGAGCTCAAACCAAGAATCTGACAGTAAATTCGTGTTGTTCAATCGATAGAACACAATGTAATGTACATTTGATGAAAGTTTGGTTTAGAAATATGCATTTTGAAGAAAGTTAATACGCCGGGTGCAGCCTTATGTATATTTTCGACTTAGTCTTTTTCCGCGATTTTGATCAAAATCCGCTAAATGTACCTCTTTAAGCTCGAATCTGGAGCTCAAACCAAGAATCTGACAGCAAATTCGTGATGTTCAATCGATAGAACACAATGTAATGTACATTTGATGAAAGTTTGGTTTAGAAATATGCATTTTGAAGAAAGTTAATGCACCGGGTGCAGCCTTATGTATATTTTCGACTTAGTCTTTTTCCGCGAATTTGGTCAAAATCCGCTAAATGTACCTCTTTTAGCTCGAATCTGGAGCTCAAACCAAAAAACTGACAGCAAATTCGTGTTGTTCAATCGATAGAACACAATGTAATGTACATTTGATGAACGTTTGGTTTAGAAATATGCATTTTGAAGAAAGTTATTACGCCAGGTGCAACCTTATGTATATTTTCGACTTAGTCTTTTTCCGCGAATTTGGTCAAAATCCGCTAAATGTACCTCTTTAAGCTCGAATCTGGAGCTAAAACCAAGAATCTGACAGCAAATTCGTGATGTTCAATCGATAGAACATAATGTAATGTACATTTGATGAAAGTTTGGTTTAGAAATATGCATTTTGAAGAAAGTTATTACGCCGGGTGCAACCTTATGTATATTTTCGACTTAGTCTTTTTCCGCGATGTTAGTCAAAATCCGCTAAATGTACCTCTTTAAGCTCGAATCTGGAGCTCAAACCAAGAATCTGACAGCAAATTCGTGTTGTTCAATCGATAGAACACAATGTAATGTACATTTGATGAAAGTTTGGTTTAGAAATATGCATTCTGAAGAAAGTTATTACGCCAGGTGCAACCTTCTGTATATTTTCGACTTAGTCTTTTTTCGCGATGTTAGTCAAAATCCGCTAAATGTACCTCTTTAAGCTCGAATCTGGAGCTCAAACCAAGAATCTGACAGCAAATTCGTGTTAATCAATCGATAGAACACAATGTAATGTACATTTGATGAAAGTTTGGTTTAGAAATATGCATTCTGAAGAAAGTTAATACGCCGGGTGCAGCCTTATGTATATTTTCGACTTAGTCTTTTTCCGCGATTTTGGTCAAAATCAGCTAAATGTACCTCTTTAAGCTCGAATCTGGAGCTCAAACCAAGAATCTGACAGCAAATTCGTGTTGTTCAATCGATAGAACACAATGTAATGTACATTTGATGAAAGTTTGGTTTAGAAATATGCATTTTGAAGAAAGTTATTACGCCGGGTGCAGCCTTATGTATATTTTCGACTTAGTCTTTTTCCGCGATTTTGGTCAAAATCCGCTAAATGTACCTCTTTAAGCTCGAATCTGGAGCTCAAACCAAGAATCTGACAGTAAATTCGTGTTGTTCAATCGATAGAACACAATGTAATGTACATTTGATGAAAGTTTGGTTTAGAAATATGCATTTTGAAGAAAGTTAATACGCCGGGTGCAGCCTTATGTATATTTTCGACTTAGTCTTTTTCCGCGATTTTGATCAAAATCCGCTAAATGTACCTCTTTAAGCTCGAATCTGGAGCTCAAACCAAGAATCTGACAGCAAATTCGTGATGTTCAATCGATAGAACACAATGTAATGTACATTTGATGAAAGTTTGGTTTAGAAATATGCATTTTGAAGAAAGTTAATACACCGGGTGCAGCCTTATGTATATTTTCGACTTAGTCTTTTTCCGCGAATTTGGTCAAAATCCGCTAAATGTACCTCTTTTAGCTCGAATCTGGAGCTCAAACCAAGAAAGTGACAGCAAATTCGTGTTGTTCAATCGATAGAACACAATGTAATGTACATTTGATGAACGTTTGGTTTAGAAATATGCATTTTGAAGAAAGTTATTACGCCAGGTGCAACCTTATGTATATTTTCGACTTAGTCTTTTTCCGCGAATTTGGTCAAAATCCGCTAAATGTACCTCTTTAAGCTCGAATCTGGAGCTAAAACCAAGAATCTGACAGCAAATTCGTGATGTTCAATCGATAGAACATAATGTAATGTACATTTGATGAAAGTTTGGTTTAGAAATATGCATTTTGAAGAAAGTTAATACGCCGGGTGCAACCTTATGTATATTTTCGACTTAGTCTTTTTCCGCGATTTTGGTCAAAATCAGCTAAATGTATCTCTTTAAGCTCGAATCTGGAGCTCAAACCAAGAATCTGACAGCAAATTCGTGATGTTCAATCGATAGAACATAATGTAATGTACATTTGATGAAAGTTTGGTTTAGAAATATGCATTTTGAAGAAAGTTATTACGCCAGGTGCAACCTTATGTATATTTTCGACTTAGTCTTTTTCCGCGAATTTGGTCAAAATCCGCTAAATGTACCTCTTTAAGCTCGAATCTGGAGCTCAAACCAAGAAAGTGACAGCAAAGTCGTTATGTTCAATCGATAGAACATAATGTAATGTACATTTGATGAAAGTTTGGTTTAGAAATATGCATTTTGAAGAAAGTTATTACGCCAGGTGCAACCTTATGTATATTTTCGACTTAGTCTTTTTCCGCGATGTTAGTCAAAATCCGCTAAATGTATCTCTTTAAGCTCGAATCTGGAGCTCAAACCAAGAATCTGACAGCAAATTCGTGATGTTCAATCGATAGAACACAATGTAATGTACATTTGATGAAAGTTTGGTTTAGAAATATGCATTTTGAAGAAAGTTATTACGCCGGGTGCAGCCTTATGTATATTTTCGACTTAGTCTTTTTCCGCGATTTTGGTCAAAATCCGCTAAATGTACCTCTTTAAGCTCGAATCTGGAGCTCAAACCAAGAATCTGACAGTAAATTCGTGTTGTTCAATCGATAGAACACAATGTAATGTACATTTGATGAAAGTTTGGTTTAGAAATATGCATTTTGAAGAAAGTTAATACGCCGGGTGCAGCCTTATGTATATTTTCGACTTAGTCTTTTTCCGCGATTTTGATCAAAATCCGCTAAATGTACCTCTTTAAGCTCGAATCTGGAGCTCAAACCAAGAATCTGACAGCAAATTCGTGATGTTCAATCGATAGAACACAATGTAATGTACATTTGATGAAAGTTTGGTTTAGAAATATGCATTTTGAAGAAAGTTAATACACCGGGTGCAGCCTTATGTATATTTTCGACTTAGTCTTTTTCCGCGAATTTGGTCAAAATCCGCTAAATGTACCTCTTTAAGCTCGAATCTGGAGCTAAAACCAAGAATCTGACAGCAAATTCGTGATGTTCAATCGATAGAACATAATGTAATGTACATTTGATGAAAGTTTGGTTTAGAAATATGCATTTTGAAGAAAGTTATTACGCCAGGTGCAACCTTATGTATATTTTCGACTTAGTCTTTTTCCGCGATGTTAGTCAAAATCCGCTAAATGTACCTCTTTAAGCTCGAATCTGGAGCTCAAACCAAGAATCTGACAGCAAATTCGTGTTGTTCAATCGATAGAACACAATGTAATGTACATTTGATGAAAGTTTGGTTTAGAAATATGCATTCTGAAGAAAGTTATTACGCCAGGTGCAACCTTCTGTATATTTTCGACTTAGTCTTTTTTCGCGATGTTAGTCAAAATCCGCTAAATGTACCTCTTTAAGCTCGAATCTGGAGCTCAAACCAAGAATCTGACAGCAAATTCGTGTTAATCAATCGATAGAACACAATGTAATGTACATTTGATGAAAGTTTGGTTTAAAAATATGCATTCTGAAGAAAGTTAATACGCCGGGTGCAGCCTTATGTATATTTTCGACTTAGTCTTTTTCCGCGATTTTGGTCAAAATCAGCTAAATGTACCTCTTTAAGCTCGAATCTGGAGCTCAAACCAAGAATCTGACAGCAAATTCGTGTTGTTCAATCGATAGAACACAATGTAATGTACATTTGATGAAAGTTTGGTTTAGAAATATGCATTTTGAAGAAAGTTATTACGCTGGGTGCAGCCTTATGTATATTTTCGACTTAGTCTTTTTCCGCGATGTTAGTCAAAATCCGCTAAATGTATCTCTTTAAGCTCGAATCTGGAGCTCAAACCAAGAATCTGACAGTAAATTCGTGTTGTTCAATCGATAGAACACAATGTAATGTACATTTGATGAAAGTTTGGTTTAGAAATATGCATTTTGAAGAAAGTTAATACGCCGGGTGCAGCCTTATGTATATTTTCGACTTAGTCTTTTTCCGCGATTTTGATCAAAATCCGCTAAATGTACCTCTTTAAGCTCGAATCTGGAGCTCAAACCAAGAATCTGACAGCAAATTCGTGATGTTCAATCGATAGAACACAATGTAATGTACATTTGATGAAAGTTTGGTTTAGAAATATGCATTTTGAAGAAAGTTAATACACCGGGTGCAGCCTTATGTATATTTTCGACTTAGTCTTTTTCCGCGAATTTGGTCAAAATCCGCTAAATGTACCTCTTTAAGCTCGAATCTGGAGCTCAAACCAAAAATCTGACAGCAAATTCGTGTTGTTCAATCGATAGAACACAATGTAATGTACATTTGATGAACGTTTGGTTTAGAAATATGCATTTTGAAGAAAGTTATTACGCCGGGTGCAACCTTATGTATATTTTCGACTTAGTCTTTTTCCGCGATGTTAGTCAAAATCCGCTAAATGTACCTCTTTAAGCTCGAATCTGGAGCTCAAACCAAGAATCTGACAGCAAATTCGTGTTGTTCAATCGATAGAACACAATGTAATGTACATTTGATGAAAGTTTGGTTTAGAAATATGCATTCTGAAGAAAGTTATTACGCCAGGTGCAACCTTCTGTATATTTTCGACTTAGTCTTTTTTCGCGATGTTAGTCAAAATCCGCTAAATGTACCTCTTTAAGCTCGAATCTGGAGCTCAAACCAAGAATCTGACAGCAAATTCGTGTTAATCAATCGATAGAACACAATGTAATGTACATTTGATGAAAGTTTGGTTTAGAAATATGCATTCTGAAGAAAGTTAATACGCCGGGTGCAGCCTTATGTATATTTTCGACTTAGTCTTTTTCCGCGATTTTGGTCAAAATCAGCTAAATGTACCTCTTTAAGCTCGAATCTGGAGCTCAAACCAAGAATCTGACAGCAAATTCGTGTTGTTCAATCGATAGAACACAATGTAATGTACATTTGATGAAAGTTTGGTTTAGAAATATGCATTCTGAAGAAAGGTAATACGCCGGGTGCAGCCTTATGTATATTTTCGACTTAGTCTTTTTCCGCGAATTTGGTCAAAATCCGCTAAATGTACCTCTTTAAGCTCGAATCTGGAGCTCAAACCAAGAAAGTGACAGCAAATTCGTGTTGTTCAATCGATAGAGCATAATGTAATGTACATTTGATGAAAGTTTGGTTTAGAAATATGCATTTTGAAGAAAGTTATTACGCCAGGTGCAACCTTATGTATATTTTCGACTTAGTCTTTTTCCGCGAATTTGGTCAAAATCCGCTAAATGTACCTCTTTAAGCTCGAATCTGGAGCTCAAACCAAGAAAGTGACAGCAAATTCTTGTTGTTCAATCGATAGAGCATAATGTAATGTACATTTGATGAAAGTTTGGTTTAGAAATATGTATTTTGAAGAAAGTTATTACGCCAGGTGCAACCTTATGTATATTTTCGACTTAGTCTTTTTTCGCGATGTTAGTCAAAATCCGCTAAATGTACCTCTTTAAGCTCGAATCTGGAGCTCAAACCAAGAAAGTGACAGCAAATTCGTGATGTTCAATCGATAGAACACAATGTAATGTACATTTGATGAAAGTTTGGTTTAGAAATATGCATTCTGAAGAAAGTTAATACGCCAGGTGCAGCCTTATGTATATTTTCGACTTAGTCTTTTTCCGCGATTTTGGTCAAAATCCGCTTAATGTACCTCTTTAAGCTCGAATCTTGAGCTCAAACCAAGAATCTGACAGCAAATTCGTGATGTTCAATCGATAGAACACAATGTAATGTACATTTGATGAAAGTTTGGTTTAGAAATATGCATTCTGAAGAAAGTTAATACGCCGGGTGCAGCCTTATGTATATTTTCGACTTAGTCTTTTTCCGCGAATTTGGTCAAAATCCGCTAAATGTACCTCTTTAAGCTCGAATCTGGAGCTCAAACCAAGAATCTGACAGCAAATTCGTGTTGTTCAATCGATAGAACACAATGTAATGTACATTTGATGAAAGTTTGGTTTAGAAATATGCATTCTGAAGAAAGGTAATACGCCGGGTGCAGCCTTATGTATATTTTCGACTTAGTCTTTTTCCGCGATTTTGGTCAAAATCAGCTAAATGTACCTCTTTAAGCTCGAATCTGGAGCTCAAACCAAGAATCTGACAGCAAATTCGTGTTGTTCAATCGATAGAACACAATGTAATGTACATTTGATGAAAGTTTGGTTTAGAAATATGCATTCTGAAGAAAGGTAATACGCCGGGTGCAGCCTTATGTATATTTTCGACTTAGTCTTTTTCCGCGAATTTGGTCAAAATCCGCTAAATGTACCTCTTTAAGCTCGAATCTGGAGCTCAAACCAAGAAAGTGACAGCAAATTCGTGTTGTTCAATCGATAGAACACAATGTAATGTACATTTGATGAAAGTTTGGTTTAGAAATATGCATTTTGAAGAAAGTTATTACGCCGGGTGCAACCTTATGTATATTTTCGACTTAGTCTTTTTCCGCGAATTTGGTCAAAATCCGCTAAATGTACCTCTTTAAGCTCGAATCTGGAGCTCAAACCAAGAAAGTGACAGCAAATTCTTGTTGTTCAATCGATAGAGCATAATGTAATGTACATTTGATGAAAGTTTGGTTTAGAAATATGCATTTTGAAGAAAGTTATTACGCCAGGTGCAACCTTATGTATATTTTCGACTTAGTCTTTTTTCGCGATGTTAGTCAAAATCCGCTAAATGTACCTCTTTAAGCTCGAATCTGGAGCTCAAACCAAGAATCTGACAGCAAATTCGTGATGTTCAATCGATAGAACACAATGTAATGTACATTTGATGAAAGTTTGGTTTAGAAATATGCATTCTGAAGAAAGTTAATACGCCAGGTGCAGCCTTATGTATATTTTCGACTTAGTCTTTTTCCGCGATTTTGGTCAAAATCCGCTAAATGTACCTCTTTAAGCTCGAATCTGGAGCTCAAACCAAGAATCTGACAGCAAATTCGTGTTGTTCAATCGATAGAACACAATGTAATGTACATTTGATGAAAGTTTGGTTTAGAAATATGCATTCTGAAGAAAGGTAATACGCCGGGTGCAGCCTTATGTATATTTTCGACTTAGTCTTTTTCCGCGAATTTGGTCAAAATCCGCTAAATGTACCTCTTTAAGCTCGAATCTGGAGCTCAAACCAAGAAAGTGACAGCAAATTCTTGTTGTTCAATCGATAGAGCATAATGTAATGTACATTTGATGAAAGTTTGGTTTAGAAATATGCATTTTGAAGAAAGTTATTACGCCAGGTGCAACCTTATGTATATTTTCGACTTAGTCTTTTTTCGCGATGTTAGTCAAAATCCGCTAAATGTACCTCTTTAAGCTCGAATCTGGAGCTCAAACCAAGAATCTGACAGCAAATTCGTGATGTTCAATCGATAGAACACAATGTAATGTACATTTGATGAAAGTTTGGTTTAGAAATATGCATTCTGAAGAAAGTTAATACGCCAGGTGCAGCCTTATGTATATTTTCGACTTAGTCTTTTTCCGCGATTTTGGTCAAAATCCGCTAAATGTACCTCTTTAAGCTCGAATCTTGAGCTCAAACCAAGAATCTGACAGCAAATTCGTGATGTTCAATCGATAGAACACAATGTAATGTACATTTGATGAAAGTTTGGTTTAGAAATATGCATTCTGAAGAAAGTTAATACGCCGGGTGCAGCCTTATGTATATTTTCGACTTAGTCTTTTTCCGCGAATTTGGTCAAAATCCGCTAAATGTACCTCTTTAAGCTCGAATCTGGAGCTCAAACCAAGAATCTGACAGCAAATTCGTGTTGTTCAATCGATAGAACACAATGTAATGTACATTTGATGAAAGTTTGGTTTAGAAATATGCATTCTGAAGAAAGTTAATACGCCGGGTGCAGCCTTATGTATATTTTCGACTTAGTCTTTTTCCGCGATTTTGGTCAAAATCAGCTAAATGTACCTCTTTAAGCTCGAATCTGGAGCTCAAACCAAGAATCTGACAGCAAATTCGTGTTGTTCAATCGATAGAACACAATGTAATGTACATTTGATGAAAGTTTGGTTTAGAAATATGCATTCTGAAGAAAGGTAATACGCCGGGTGCAGCCTTATGTATATTTTCGACTTAGTCTTTTTCCGCGAATTTGGTCAAAATCCGCTAAATGTACCTCTTTAAGCTCGAATCTGGAGCTCAAACCAAGAAAGTGACAGCAAATTCGTGTTGTTCAATCGATAGAGCATAATGTAATGTACATTTGATGAAAGTTTGGTTTAGAAATATGCATTTTGAAGAAAGTTATTACGCCAGGTGAAGCCTTATGTATATTTTCGACTTAGTCTTTTTCCGCGAATTTGGTCAAAATCCGCTAAATGTACCTCTTTAAGCTCGAATCTGGAGCTCAAACCAAGAAAGTGACAGCAAATTCTTGTTGTTCAATCGATAGAGCATAATGTAATGTACATTTGATGAAAGTTTGGTTTAGAAATATGCATTTTGAAGAAAGTTATTACGCCGGGTGCAACCTTATGTATATTTTCGACTTAGTCTTTTTTTGCGATTTTGGTCAAAATCCTCTAAATGTACCTCTTTAAGCTCGAATCTGGAGCTCAAACCAAGAATCTGACAGCAAATTCGTGATGTTCAATCGATAGAACACAATGTAATGTACATTTGATGAAAGTTTGGTTTAGAAATATGCATTTTGAAGAAAGTTATTACGCCAGGTGCAACCTTATGTATATTTTCGACTTAGTCTTTTTCCGCGAATTTGGTCAAAATCCGCTAAATGTACCTCTTTAAGATCGAATCTGGAGCTCAAACCAAGAATCTGACAGCAAATTCGTGTTGTTCAATCGATAGAACACAATGTAATGTACATTTGATGAAAGTTTGGTTTAGAAATATGCATTCTGAAGAAAGTTAATACGCCGGGTGCAGCCTTATGTATATTTTCGACTTAGTCTTTTTCCGCGATTTTGGTCAAAATCAGCTAAATGTACCTCTTTAAGCTCGAATCTGGAGCTCAAACCAAGAATCTGACAGCAAATTCGTGTTGTTCAATCGATAGAACACAATGTAATGTACATTTGATGAAAAATTGGTTTAGAAATATGCATTCTGAAGAAAGGTAATACGCCGGGTGCAGCCTTATGTATATTTTCGACTTAGTCTTTTTCCGCGAATTTGGTCAAAATCAGCTAAATGTACCTCTTTAAGTTCAAATCTGGAGCTCAAACCAAGAATCTGACAGCAAATTCGTGATGTTCAATCGATAGAACATAATGTAATGTACATTTGATGAAAGTTTGGTTTAGAAATATCCTTTTTTTAAGAAAGTTATTACGCCAGGTGCAACCTTATGTATATTTTCGACTTAGTCTTTTTCCGCGAATTTGGTCAAAATCCGCTAAATGTACCTCTTTAAGCTCGAATCTGGAGCTCAAACCAAGAAAGTGACAGCAAATTCGTGTTGTTCAATCGATAGAGCATAATGTAATGTACATTTGATGAAAGTTTGGTTTAGAAATATGCATTTTGAAGAAAGTTATTACGCCAGGTGCAACCTTATGTATATTTTCGACTTAGTCTTTTTTTGCGATTTTGGTCAAAATCCTCTAAATGTACCTCTTTAAGCTCGAATCTGGAGCTCAAACCAAGAATCTGACAGCAAATTCGTGTTGTTCAATCGATAGAACATAATGTAATGTACATTTGATGAAAGTTTGGTTTAGAAATATGCATTTTGAAGAAAGTTAATACGCCGGGTGCAGCCTTATGTATATTTTCGACTTAGTCTTTTTCCGTGATTTTGGTCAAAATCCGCTAAATGTACCTCTTCAAGCTCGAATCTGGAGCTCAAACCAAGAATCTGACAGCAAATTCGTGATGTTCAATCGATAGAACACAATGTAATGTACATTTGATGAAAGTTTGGTTTAGAAATATGCATTCTGAAGAAAGTTAATACGCCGGGTGCAGCCTTATGTATATTTTCGACTTAGTCTTTTTCCGCGAATTTGGTCAAAATCAGCTAAATGTACCTCTTTAAGCTCGAATCTGGAGCTCAAACCAAGAATCTGACAGCAAATTCGTGATGTTCAATCGATAGAACATAATGTAATGTACATTTGATGAAAGTTTGGTTTAGAAATATGCATTTTGAAGAAAGTTAATACGCCGGGTGCAGCCTTATGTATATTTTCGACTTAGTCTTTTTCCGCGAATTTGGTCAAAATCCGCTAAATGTACCTCTTTTAGCTCGAATCTGGAGCTCAAACCAAGAATCTGACAGCAAATTCGTGTTGTTCAATCGATAGAACACAATGTAATGTACATTTGATGAAAAATTGGTTTAGAAATATGCATTCTGAAGAAAGGTAATACGCCGGGTGCAGCCTTATGTATATTTTCGACTTAGTCTTTTTCCGCGAATTTGGTCAAAATCAGCTAAATGTACCTCTTTAAGTTCAAATCTGGAGCTCAAACCAAGAATCTGACAGCAAATTCGTGATGTTCAATCGATAGAACATAATGTAATGTACATTTGGTGAAAGTTTGGTTTAGAAATATCCTTTTTTTAAGAAAGTTATTACGCCAGGTGCAACCTTATGTATATTTTCGACTTAGTCTTTTTCCGCGAATTTGGTCAAAATCCGCTAAATGTACCTCTTTAAGCTCGAATCTGGAGCTCAAACCAAGAAAGTGACAGCAAATTCGTGTTGTTCAATCGATAGAGCATAATGTAATGTACATTTAATGAAAGTTTGGTTTAGAAATATGCATTTTGAAGAAAGTTATTACGCCAGGTGCAACCTTATGTATATTTTCGACTTAGTCTTTTTTTGCGATTTTGGTCAAAATCCTCTAAATGTACCTCTTTAAGCTCGAATCTGGAGCTCAAACCAAGAATCTGACAGCAAATTCGTGTTGTTCAATCGATAGAACATAATGTAATGTACATTTGATGAAAGTTTGGTTTAGAAATATGCATTTTGAAGAAAGTTAATACGCCGGGTGCAGCCTTATGTATATTTTCGACTTAGTCTTTTTCCGTGATTTTGGTAAAAGTCCGCTAAATGTACCTCTTCAAGCTCGAATCTGGAGCTCAAACCAAGAATCTGACAGCAAATTCGTGATGTTCAATCGATAGAACACAATGTAATGTACATTTGATGAAAGTTTGGTTTAGAAATATGCATTCTGAAGAAAGTTAATACGCCGGGTGCAGCCTTATGTATATTTTCGACTTAGTCTTTTTCCGCGAATTTGGTCAAAATCAGCTAAATGTACCTCTTGAAGCTCGAATCTGGAGCTCAAACCAAGAATCTGACAGCAAATTCGTGATGTTCAATCGATAGAACATAATGTAATGTACATTTGATGAAAGTTTGGTTTAGAAATATGCATTTTGAAGAAAGTTAATACGCCGGGTGCAGCCTTATGTATATTTTCGACTTAGTCTTTTTCCGCGAATTTGGTCAAAATCCGCTAAATGTACCTCTTTTAGCTCGAATCTGGAGCTCAAACCAAAAATCTGACAGCAAATTCGTGTTGTTCAATCGATAGAACACAATGTAATGTACATTTGATGAAAGTTTGGTTTAGAAATATGCATTTTGAAGAAAGTTAATACGCCAGGTGCAACCTTATGTATATTTTCGACTTAGTCTTTTTCCGCGAATTTGGTCAAAATCCGCTAAATGTACCTCTTTAAGCTCGAATCTGGAGCTCAAACCAAGAATCTGACAGCAAATTCGTGATGTTCAATCGATAGAACACAATGTAATGTACATTTGATGAAAGTTTGGTTTAGAAATATGCATTTTGAAGAAAGTTATTACGCCAGGTGCAACCTTATGTATATTTTCGACTTAGTCTTTTTCCGCGATGTTAGTCAAAATCCGCTAAATGTACCTCTTTAAGCTCGAATCTGGAGCTCAAACCAAGAATCTGACAGCAAATTCGTGTTGTTCAATCGATAGAACACAATGTAATGTACATTTGATGAACGTTTGGTTTAGAAATATGCATTTTGAAGAAAGTTATTACGCCGGGTGCAACCTTATGTATATTTTCGACTTAGTCTTTTTCCGCGATGTTAGTCAAAATCAACTAAATGTACCTCTTTAAGCTCGAATCTGGAGCTCAAACCAAGAATCTGACAGCAAATTCGTGTTGTTCAATCGATAGAACACAATGTAATGTACATTTGATGAAAGTTTGGTTTAGAAATATGCATTCTGAAGAAAGTTATTACGCCAGGTGCAACCTTATGTATATTTTCGACTTAGTCTTTTTTCGCGATGTTAGTCAAAATCCGCTAAATGTACCTCTTTAAGCTCGAATCTGGAGCTCAAACCAAGAATCTGACAGCAAATTCGTGTTGTTCAATCGATAGAACACAATGTAATGTACATTTGATGAAAGTTTGGTTTAGAAATATGCATTCTGAAGAAAGTTAATACGCCGGGTGCAGCCTTATGTATATTTTCGACTTAGTCTTTTTCCGCGATTTTGGTCAAAATCAGCTAAATGTACCTCTTTAAGCTCGAATCTGGAGCTCAAACCAAGAATCTGACAGCAAATTCGTGTTGTTCAATCGATAGAACACAATGTAATGTACATTTGATGAAAGTTTGGTTTAGAAATATGCATTCTGAAGAAAGGTAATACGCCGGGTGCAGCCTTATGTATATTTTCGACTTAGTCTTTTTCCGCGAATTTGGTCAAAATCAGCTAAATGTACCTCTTTAAGCTCAAATCTGGAGCTCAAACCAAGAATCTGACAGCAAATTCGTGATGTTCAATCGATAGAACATAATGTAATGTACATTTGATGAAAGTTTGGTTTAGAAATATCCTTTTTTTAAGAAAGTTATTACGCCAGGTGCAACCTTATGTATATTTTCGACTTAGTCTTTTTCCGCGAATTTGGTCAAAATCCGCTAAATGTACCTCTTTAAGCTCGAATCTGGAGCTCAAACCAAGAAAGTGACAGCAAATTCGTGTTGTTCAATCGATAGAGCATAATGTAATGTACATTTGATGAAAGTTTGGTTTAGAAATATGCATTTTGAAGAAAGTTATTACGCCAGGTGCAACCTTATGTATATTTTCGACTTAGTCTTTTTTTGCGATTTTGGTCAAAATCCTCTAAATGTACCTCTTTAAGCTCGAATCTGGAGCTCAAACCAAGAATCTGACAGCAAATTCGTGTTGTTCAATCGATAGAACATAATGTAATGTACATTTGATGAAAGTTTGGTTTAGAAATATGCAGTTTGAAGAAAGGTATTACGCCAGGTGCAACCTTATGTATATTTTCGACTTAGTCTTTTTTCGCGATGTTAGTCAAAATCCGCTAAATGTACTTCTTGAAGCTCGAATCTGGAGCTCAAACCAAGAATCTGACAGCAAATTCGTGTTGTTCAATCGATAGAACACAATGTAATGTACATTTGATGAAAGTTTGGTTTAGAAATATGCGTTTTGAAGAAAGTTAATACGCCGGGTGCAGCCTTATGTATATTTTCGACTTAGTCTTTTTCCGTGATTTTGGTCAAAATCCGCTAAATGTACCTCTTCAAGCTCGAATCTGGAGCTCAAACCAAGAATCTGACAGCAAATTCGTGATGTTCAATCGATAGAACATAATGTAATGTACATTTGATGAAAGTTTGGTTTAGAAATATGCATTTTGAAGAAAGTTATTACGCCGGGTGCAACCTTATGTATATTTTCGACTTAGTCTTTTTCCGCGATGTTAGTCAAAATCCGCTAAATGTACCTCTTTAAGCTCGAATCTGGAGCTCAAACCAAGAATCTGACAGCAAATTCGTGTTGTTCAATCGATAGAACACAATGTAATGTACATTTGATGAAAGTTTGGTTTAGAAATATGCATTTTGAAGAAAGTTATTACGCCGGGTGCAACCTTATGTATATTTTCGACTTAGTCTTTTTCCGCGATGTTAGTCAAAATCCGCTAAATGTACCTCTTTAAGCTCGAATCTGGAGCTCAAACCAAGAAAGTGACAGCAAATTCGTGTTGTTCAATCGATAGAGCATAATGTAATGTACATTTGATGAAAGTTTGGTTTAGAAATATGCATTTTGAAGAAAGTTAATACGCCGGGTGCAGCCTTATGTATATTTTCGACTTAGTCTTTTTCCGCGAATTTGGTCAAAATCAGCTAAATGTACCTCTTTAAGCTCGAATCTGGAGCTCAAACCAAGAATCTGACAGCAAATTCGTGATGTTCAATCGATAGAACATAATGTAATGTACATTTGATGAAAGTTTGGTTTAGAAATATGCATTCTGAAGAAAGTTAATACGCCGGGTGCAGCCTTATGTATATTTTCGACTTAGTCTTTTTCCGCGAATTTGGTCAAAATCAGCTAAATGTACCTCTTTTAGCTCGAATCTGGAGCTCAAACCAAAAATCTGACAGCAAATTCGTGTTGTTCAATCGATAGAACACAATGTAATGTACATTTGATGAAAGTTTGGTTTAGAAATATGCATTTTAAAGAAAGTTATTACGCCAGGTGCAACCTTATGTATATTTTCGACTTAGTCTTTTTCCGCGAATTTGGTCAAAATCCGCTAAATGTACCTCTTTAAGCTCGAATCTGGAGCTCAAACCAAGAATCTGACAGCAAATTCGTGATGTTCAATCGATAGAACATAATGTAATGTACATTTGATGAAAGTTTGGTTTAGAAATATGCATTTTGAAGAAAGTTATTACGCCGGGTGCAACCTTATGTATATTTTCGACTTAGTCTTTTTCCGCGATGTTAGTCAAAATCCGCTAAATGTACCTCTTTAAGCTCGAATCTGGAGCTCAAACCAAGAATCTGACAGCAAATTCGTGTTGTTCAATCGATAGAACACAATGTAATGTACATTTGATGAAAGTTTGGTTTAGAAATATGCATTCTGAAGAAAGTTATTACGCCAGGTGCAACCTTATGTATATTTTCGACTTAGTCTTTTTTCGCGATGTTAGTCAAAATCCGCTAAATGTACCTCTTTAAGCTCGAATCTGGAGCTCAAACCAAGAATCTGACAGCAAATTCGTGTTGTTCAATCGATAGAACACAATGTAATGTACATTTGATGAAAGTTTGGTTTAGAAATATGCATTCTGAAGAAAGTTAATACGCCGGGTGCAGCCTTATGTATATTTTCGACTTAGTCTTTTTCCGCGATTTTGGTCAAAATCAGCTAAATGTACCTCTTTAAGCTCGAATCTGGAGCTCAAACCAAGAATCTGACAGCAAATTCGTGTTGTTCAATCGATAGAACACAATGTAATGTACATTTGATGAAAGTTTGGTTTAGAAATATGCATTTTGAAGAAAGTTATTACGCCGGGTGCAACCTTATGTATATTTTCGACTTAGTCTTTTTCCGCGATGTTAGTCAAAATCCGCTAAATGTACCTCTTTAAGCTCGAATCTGGAGCTCAAACCAAGAATCTGACAGCAAATTCGTGTTGTTCAATCGATAGAACACAATGTAATGTACATTTGATGAAAGTTTGGTTTAGAAATATGCATTCTGAAGAAAGTTATTACGCCAGGTGCAACCTTATGTATATTTTCGACTTAGTCTTTTTTCGCGATGTTAGTCAAAATCCGCTAAATGTACCTCTTTAAGCTCGAATCTGGAGCTCAAACCAAGAATCTGACAGCAAATTCGTGTTGTTCAATCGATAGAACACAATGTAATGTACATTTGATGAGAGTTTGGTTTAGAAATATGCATTCTGAAGAAAGTTAATACGCCGGGTGCAGCCTTATGTATATTTTCGACTTAGTCTTTTTCCGCGATTTTGGTCAAAATCAGCTAAATGTACCTCTTTAAGCTCGAATCTGGAGCTCAAACCAAGAATCTGACAGCAAATTCGTGTTGTTCAATCGATAGAACACAATGTAATGTACATTTGATGAAAGTTTGGTTTAGAAATATGCATTCTGAAGAAAGGTAATACGCCGGGTGCAGCCTTATGTATATTTTCGACTTAGTCTTTTTCCGCGAATTTGGTCAAAATCAGCTAAATGTACCTTTTTAAGCTCAAATCTGGAGCTCAAACCAAGAATCTGACAGCAAATTCGTGATGTTCAATCGATAGAACATAATGTAATGTACATTTGATGAAAGTTTGGTTTAGAAATATCCTTTTTTTAAGAAAGTTATTACGCCAGGTGCAACCTTATGTATATTTTCGACTTAGTCTTTTTCCGCGAATTTGGTCAAAATCCGCTAAATGTACCTCTTTAAGCTCGAATCTGGAGCTCAAACCAAGAATCTGACAGCAAATTCGTGTTGTTCAATCGATAGAACATAATGTAATGTACATTTGATGAAAGTTTGGTTTAGAAATATGCAGTTTGAAGAAAGGTATTACGCCAGGTGCAACCTTATGTATATTTTCGACTTAGTCTTTTTTCGCGATGTTAGTCAAAATCCGCTAAATGTACTTCTTTAAGCTCGAATCTGGAGCTCAAACCAAGAATCTGACAGCAAATTCGTGTTGTTCAATCGATAGAACACAATGTAATGTACATTTGATGAAAGTTTGGTTTAGAAATATGCATTCTGAAGAAAGTTAATACGCCGGGTGCAGCCTTATGTATATTTTCGACTTAGTCTTTTTCCGCGAATTTGGTCAAAATCAGCTAAATGTACCTCTTTAAGCTCGAATCTGGAGCTCAAACCAAGAATCTGACAGCAAATTCGTGTTGTTCAATCGATAGAACACAATGTAATGTACATTTGATGAAAGTTTGGTTTAGAAATATGCATTTTGAAGAAAGTTATTACGCCGGGTGCAACCTTATGTATATTTTCGACTTAGTCTTTTTCCGCGATGTTAGTCAAAATCCGCTAAATGTACCTCTTTAAGCTCGAATCTGGAGCTCAAACCAAGAATCTGACAGCAAATTCGTGTTGTTCAATCGATAGAACACAATGTAATGTACATTTGATGAAAGTTTGGTTTAGAAATATGCATTCTGAAGAAAGTTATTACGCCAGGTGCAACCTTATGTATATTTTCGACTTAGTCTTTTTTCGCGATGTTAGTCAAAATCCGCTAAATGTACCTCTTTAAGCTCGAATCTGGAGCTCAAACCAAGAATCTGACAGCAAATTCGTGTTGTTCAATCGATAGAACACAATGTAATGTACATTTGATGAAAGTTTGGTTTAGAAATATGCATTCTGAAGAAAGTTAATACGCCGGGTGCAGCCTTATGTATATTTTCGACTTAGTCTTTTTCCGCGATTTTGGTCAAAATCAGCTAAATGTACCTCTTTAAGCTCGAATCTGGAGCTCAAACCAAGAATCTGACAGCAAATTCGTGTTGTTCAATCGATAGAACACAATGTAATGTACATTTGATGAAAGTTTGGTTTAGAAATATGCATTTTGAAGAAAGTTATTACGCCGGGTGCAACCTTATGTATATTTTCGACTTAGTCTTTTTCCGCGATGTTAGTCAAAATCCGCTAAATGTACCTCTTTAAGCTCGAATCTGGAGCTCAAACCAAGAATCTGACAGCAAATTCGTGTTGTTCAATCGATAGAACACAATGTAATGTACATTTGATGAAAGTTTGGTTTAGAAATATGCATTCTGAAGAAAGTTATTACGCCAGGTGCAACCTTATGTATATTTTCGACTTAGTCTTTTTTCGCGATGTTAGTCAAAATCCGCTAAATGTACCTCTTTAAGCTCGAATCTGGAGCTCAAACCAAGAATCTGACAGCAAATTCGTGTTGTTCAATCGATAGAACACAATGTAATGTACATTTGATGAGAGTTTGGTTTAGAAATATGCATTCTGAAGAAAGTTAATACGCCGGGTGCAGCCTTATGTATATTTTCGACTTAGTCTTTTTCCGCGATTTTGGTCAAAATCAGCTAAATGTACCTCTTTAAGCTCGAATCTGGAGCTCAAACCAAGAATCTGACAGCAAATTCGTGTTGTTCAATCGATAGAACACAATGTAATGTACATTTGATGAAAGTTTGGTTTAGAAATATGCATTCTGAAGAAAGGTAATACGCCGGGTGCAGCCTTATGTATATTTTCGACTTAGTCTTTTTCCGCGAATTTGGTCAAAATCAGCTAAATGTACCTTTTTAAGCTCAAATCTGGAGCTCAAACCAAGAATCTGACAGCAAATTCGTGATGTTCAATCGATAGAACATAATGTAATGTACATTTGATGAAAGTTTGGTTTAGAAATATCCTTTTTTTAAGAAAGTTATTACGCCAGGTGCAACCTTATGTATATTTTCGACTTAGTCTTTTTCCGCGAATTTGGTCAAAATCCGCTAAATGTACCTCTTTAAGCTCGAATCTGGAGCTCAAACCAAGAATCTGACAGCAAATTCGTGTTGTTCAATCGATAGAACATAATGTAATGTACATTTGATGAAAGTTTGGTTTAGAAATATGCAGTTTGAAGAAAGGTATTACGCCAGGTGCAACCTTATGTATATTTTCGACTTAGTCTTTTTTCGCGATGTTAGTCAAAATCCGCTAAATGTACTTCTTTAAGCTCGAATCTGGAGCTCAAACCAAGAATCTGACAGCAAATTCGTGTTGTTCAATCGATAGAACACAATGTAATGTACATTTGATGAAAGTTTGGTTTAGAAATATGCATTCTGAAGAAAGTTAATACGCCGGGTGCAGCCTTATGTATATTTTCGACTTAGTCTTTTTCCGCGAATTTGGTCAAAATCAGCTAAATGTACCTCTTTAAGCTCGAATCTGGAGCTCAAACCAAGAATCTGACAGCAAATTCGTGTTGTTCAATCGATAGAACACAATGTAATGTACATTTGATGAAAGTTTGGTTTAGAAATATGCATTTTGAAGAAAGTTATTACGCCAGGTGCAACCTTATGTATATTTTCGACTTAGTCTTTTTCCGCGAATTTGGTCAAAATCCGCTAAATGTACCTCTTTAAGCTCGAATCTGGAGCTCAAACCAAGAATCTGACAGCAAATTCGTGATGTTCAATCGATAGAACATAATGTAATGTACATTTGATGAAAGTTTGGTTTAGAAATATGCATTTTGAAGAAAGTTATTACGCCGGGTGCAACCTTATGTATATTTTCGACTTAGTCTTTTTCCGCGATGTTAGTCAAAATCCGCTAAATGTACCTCTTTAAGCTCGAATCTGGAGCTCAAACCAAGAATCTGACAGCAAATTCGTGTTGTTCAATCGATAGAACACAATGTAATGTACATTTGATGAAAGTTTGGTTTAGAAATATGCATTTTGAAGAAAGTTATTACGCCGGGTGCAACCTTATGTATATTTTCGACTTAGTCTTTTCCGCGATGTTAGTCAAAATCCGCTAAATGTACCTCTTTAAGCTCGAATCTGGAGCTCAAACCAAGAAAGTGACAGCAAATTCGTGTTGTTCAATCGATAGAGCATAATGTAATGTACATTTGATGAAAGTTTGGTTTAGAAATATGCATTTTGAAGAAAGTTAATACGCCGGGTGCAGCCTTATGTATATTTTCGACTTAGTCTTTTTCCGCGAATTTGGTCAAAATCAGCTAAATGTACCTCTTTAAGCTCGAATCTGGAGCTCAAACCAAGAATCTGACAGCAAATTCGTGATGTTCAATCGATAGAACATAATGTAATGTACATTTGATGAAAGTTTGGTTTAGAAATATGCATTCTGAAGAAAGGTAATACGCCGGGTGCAGCCTTATGTATATTTTCGACTTAGTCTTTTTCCGCGAATTTGGTCAAAATCAGCTAAATGTACCTCTTTTAGCTCGAATCTGGAGCTCAAACCAAAAATCTGACAGCAAATTCGTGTTGTTCAATCGATAGAACACAATGTAATGTACATTTGAGGAAAGTTTGGTTTAGAAATATGCATTTTAAAGAAAGTTATTACGCCAGGTGCAACCTTATGTATATTTTCGACTTAGTCTTTTTCCGCGAATTTGGTCAAAATCCGCTAAATGTACCTCTTTAAGCTCGAATCTGGAGCTCAAACCAAGAATCTGACAGCAAATTCGTGATGTTCAATCGATAGAACATAATGTAATGTACATTTGATGAAAGTTTGGTTTAGAAATATGCATTCTGAAGAAAGTTAATACGCCGGGTGCAACCTTATGTATATTTTCGACTTAGTCTTTTTTCGCGATGTTAGTCAAAATCCGCTAAATGTACCTCTTTAAGCTCGAATCTGGAGCTCAAACCAAGAATCTGACAGCAAATTCGTGTTGTTCAATCGATAGAACACAATGTAATGTACATTTGATGAAAGTTTGGTTTAGAAATATGCATTCTGAAGAAAGTTAATACGCCGGGTGCAGCCTTATGTATATTTTCGACTTAGTCTTTTTCCGCGATTTTGGTCAAAATCAGCTAAATGTACCTCTTTAAGCTCGAATCTGGAGCTCAAACCAAGAATCTGACAGCAAATTCGTGTTGTTCAATCGATAGAACACAATGTAATGTACATTTGATGAAAGTTTGGTTTAGAAATATGCATTTTGAAGAAAGTTATTACGCCGGGTGCAACCTTATGTATATTTTCGACTTAGTCTTTTTCCGCGATGTTAGTCAAAATCCGCTAAATGTACCTCTTTAAGCTCGAATCTGGAGCTCAAACCAAGAATCTGACAGCAAATTCGTGTTGTTCAATCGATAGAACACAATGTAATGTACATTTGATGAAAGTTTGGTTTAGAAATATGCATTCTGAAGAAAGTTATTACGCCAGGTGCAACCTTATGTATATTTTCGACTTAGTCTTTTTTCGCGATGTTAGTCAAAATCCGCTAAATGTACCTCTTTAAGCTCGAATCTGGAGCTCAAACCAAGAATCTGACAGCAAATTCGTGTTGTTCAATCGATAGAACACAATGTAATGTACATTTGATGAGAGTTTGGTTTAGAAATATGCATTCTGAAGAAAGTTAATACGCCGGGTGCAGCCTTATGTATATTTTCGACTTAGTCTTTTTCCGCGATTTTGGTCAAAATCAGCTAAATGTACCTCTTTAAGCTCGAATCTGGAGCTCAAACCAAGAATCTGACAGCAAATTCGTGTTGTTCAATCGATAGAACACAATGTAATGTACATTTGATGAAAGTTTGGTTTAGAAATATGCATTCTGAAGAAAGTTAATACGCCGGGTGCAGCCTTATGTATATTTTCGACTTAGTCTTTTTCCGCGAATTTGGTCAAAATCAGCTAAATGTACCTCTTTAAGCTCGAATCTGGAGCTCAAACCAAGAATCTGACAGCAAATTCGTGTTGTTCAATCGATAGAACACAATGTAATGTACATTTGATGAAAGTTTGGTTTAGAAATATGCATTTTGAAGAAAGTTATTACGCCAGGTGCAACCTTATGTATATTTTCGACTTAGTCTTTTTCCGCGAATTTGGTCAAAATCCGCTAAATGTACCTCTTTAAGCTCGAATCTGGAGCTCAAACCAAGAATCTGACAGCAAATTCGTGATGTTCAATCGATAGAACATAATGTAATGTACATTTGATGAAAGTTTGGTTTAGAAATATGCATTTTGAAGAAAGTTATTACGCCGGGTGCAACCTTATGTATATTTTCGACTTAGTCTTTTTCCGCGATGTTAGTCAAAATCCGCTAAATGTACCTCTTTAAGCTCGAATCTGGAGCTCAAACCAAGAATCTGACAGCAAATTCGTGTTGTTCAATCGATAGAACACAATGTAATGTACATTTGATGAAAGTTTGGTTTAGAAATATGCATTTTGAAGAAAGTTATTACGCCGGGTGCAACCTTATGTATATTTTCGACTTAGTCTTTTCCGCGATGTTAGTCAAAATCCGCTAAATGTACCTCTTTAAGCTCGAATCTGGAGCTCAAACCAAGAAAGTGACAGCAAATTCGTGTTGTTCAATCGATAGAGCATAATGTAATGTACATTTGATGAAAGTTTGGTTTAGAAATATGCATTTTGAAGAAAGTTAATACGCCGGGTGCAGCCTTATGTATATTTTCGACTTAGTCTTTTTCCGCGAATTTGGTCAAAATCAGCTAAATGTACCTCTTTAAGCTCGAATCTGGAGCTCAAACCAAGAATCTGACAGCAAATTCGTGATGTTCAATCGATAGAACATAATGTAATGTACATTTGATGAAAGTTTGGTTTAGAAATATGCATTCTGAAGAAAGGTAATACGCCGGGTGCAGCCTTATGTATATTTTCGACTTAGTCTTTTTCCGCGAATTTGGTCAAAATCAGCTAAATGTACCTCTTTTAGCTCGAATCTGGAGCTCAAACCAAAAATCTGACAGCAAATTCGTGTTGTTCAATCGATAGAACACAATGTAATGTACATTTGATGAAAGTTTGGTTTAGAAATATGCATTTTAAAGAAAGTTATTACGCCAGGTGCAACCTTATGTATATTTTCGACTTAGTCTTTTTCCGCGAATTTGGTCAAAATCCGCTAAATGTACCTCTTTAAGCTCGAATCTGGAGCTCAAACCAAGAATCTGACAGCAAATTCGTGATGTTCAATCGATAGAACATAATGTAATGTACATTTGATGAAAGTTTGGTTTAGAAATATGCATTTTGAAGAAAGTTATTACGCCGGGTGCAACCTTATGTATATTTTCGACTTAGTCTTTTTCCGCGATGTTAGTCAAAATCCGCTAAATGTACCTCTTTAAGCTCGAATCTGGAGCTCAAACCAAGAATCTGACAGCAAATTCGTGTTGTTCAATCGATAGAACACAATGTAATGTACATTTGATGAAAGTTTGGTTTAGAAATATGCATTTTGAAGAAAGTTATTACGCCGGGTGCAACCTTATGTATATTTTCGACTTAGTCTTTTTCCGCGATGTTAGTCAAAATCCGCTAAATGTACCTCTTTAAGCTCGAATCTGGAGCTCAAACCAAGAATCTGACAGCAAATTCGTGTTGTTCAATCGATAGAACACAATGTAATGTACATTTGATGAAAGTTTGGTTTAGAAATATGCATTCTGAAGAAAGTTATTACGCCAGGTGCAACCTTATGTATATTTTCGACTTAGTCTTTTTTCGCGATGTTAGTCAAAATCCGCTAAATGTACCTCTTTAAGCTCGAATCTGGAGCTCAAACCAAGAATCTGACAGCAAATTCGTGTTGTTCAATCGATAGAACACAATGTAATGTACATTTGATGAAAGTTTGGTTTAGAAATATGCATTCTGAAGAAAGTTAATACGCCGGGTGCAGCCTTATGTATATTTTCGACTTAGTCTTTTTCCGCGATTTTGGTCAAAATCAGCTAAATGTACCTCTTTAAGCTCGAATCTGGAGCTCAAACCAAGAATCTGACAGCAAATTCGTGTTGTTCAATCGATAGAACACAATGTAATGTACATTTGATGAAAGTTTGGTTTAGAAATATGCATTTTGAAGAAAGTTATTACGCCGGGTGCAACCTTATGTATATTTTCGACTTAGTCTTTTTCCGCGATGTTAGTCAAAATCCGCTAAATGTACCTCTTTAAGCTCGAATCTGGAGCTCAAACCAAGAATCTGACAGCAAATTCGTGTTGTTCAATCGATAGAACACAATGTAATGTACATTTGATGAAAGTTTGGTTTAGAAATATGCATTCTGAAGAAAGGTAATACGCCGGGTGCAGCCTTATGTATATTTTCGACTTAGTCTTTTTCCGCGAATTTGGTCAAAATCCGCTAAATGTACCTTTTTAAGCTCAAATCTGGAGCTCAAACCAAGAATCTGACAGCAAATTCGTGATGTTCAATCGATAGAACATAATGTAATGTACATTTGATGAAAGTTTGGTTTAGAAATATCCTTTTTTTAAGAAAGTTATTACGCCAGGTGCAACCTTATGTATATTTTCGACTTAGTCTTTTTCCGCGAATTTGGTCAAAATCCGCTAAATGTACCTCTTTAAGCTCGAATCTGGAGCTCAAACCAAGAATCTGACAGCAAATTCGTGTTGTTCAATCGATAGAACATAATGTAATGTACATTTGATGAAAGTTTGGTTTAGAAATATGCAGTTTGAAGAAAGGTATTACGCCAGGTGCAACCTTATGTATATTTTCGACTTAGTCTTTTTTCGCGATGTTAGTCAAAATCCGCTAAATGTACTTCTTTAAGCTCGAATCTGGAGCTCAAACCAAGAATCTGACAGCAAATTCGTGTTGTTCAATCGATAGAACACAATGTAATGTACATTTGATGAAAGTTTGGTTTAGAAATATGCATTCTGAAGAAAGTTAATACGCCGGGTGCAGCCTTATGTATATTTTCGACTTAGTCTTTTTCCGCGATGTTAGTCAAAATCCGCTAAATGTACCTCTTTAAGCTCGAATCTGGAGCTCAAACCAAGAATCTGACAGCAAATTCGTGTTGTTCAATCGATAGAACACAATGTAATGTACATTTGATGAAAGTTTGGTTTAGAAATATGCATTCTGAAGAAAGGTAATACGCCGGGTGCAGCCTTATGTATATTTTCGACTTAGTCTTTTTCCGCGAATTTGGTCAAAATCCGCTAAATGTACCTTTTTAAGCTCAAATCTGGAGCTCAAACCAAGAATCTGACAGCAAATTCGTGATGTTCAATCGATAGAACATAATGTAATGTACATTTGATGAAAGTTTGGTTTAGAAATATCCTTTTTTTAAGAAAGTTATTACGCCAGGTGCAACCTTATGTATATTTTCGACTTAGTCTTTTTCCGCGATGTTAGTCAAAATCCGCTAAATGTACCTCTTTAAGCTCGAATCTGGAGCTCAAACCAAGAATCTGACAGCAAATTCGTGATGTTCAATCGATAGAACATAATGTAATGTACATTTGATGAAAGTTTGGTTTAGAAATATCCTTTTTTTAAGAAAGTTATTACGCCAGGTGCAACCTTATGTATATTTTCGACTTAGTCTTTTTCCGCGAATTTGGTCAAAATCCGCTAAATGTACCTCTTTAAGCTCGAATCTGGAGCTCAAACCAAGAATCTGACAGCAAATTCGTGTTGTTCAATCGATAGAACATAATGTAATGTACATTTGATGAAAGTTTGGTTTAGAAATATGCAGTTTGAAGAAAGGTATTACGCCAGGTGCAACCTTATGTATATTTTCGACTTAGTCTTTTTTCGCGATGTTAGTCAAAATCCGCTAAATGTACTTCTTTAAGCTCGAATCTGGAGCTCAAACCAAGAATCTGACAGCAAATTCGTGTTGTTCAATCGATAGAACACAATGTAATGTACATTTGATGAAAGTTTGGTTTAGAAATATGCATTCTGAAGAAAGTTAATACGCCGGGTGCAGCCTTATGTATATTTTCGACTTAGTCTTTTTCCGCGATGTTAGTCAAAATCCGCTAAATGTACCTCTTTAAGCTCGAATCTGGAGCTCAAACCAAGAATCTGACAGCAAATTCGTGTTGTTCAATCGATAGAACACAATGTAATGTACATTTGATGAAAGTTTGGTTTAGAAATATGCATTCTGAAGAAAGGTAATACGCCGGGTGCAGCCTTATGTATATTTTCGACTTAGTCTTTTTCCGCGAATTTGGTCAAAATCCGCTAAATGTACCTTTTTAAGCTCAAATCTGGAGCTCAAACCAAGAATCTGACAGCAAATTCGTGATGTTCAATCGATAGAACATAATGTAATGTACATTTGATGAAAGTTTGGTTTAGAAATATCCTTTTTTTAAGAAAGTTATTACGCCAGGTGCAACCTTATGTATATTTTCGACTTAGTCTTTTTCCGCGAATTTGGTCAAAATCCGCTAAATGTACCTCTTTAAGCTCGAATCTGGAGCTCAAACCAAGAATCTGACAGCAAATTCGTGTTGTTCAATCGATAGAACATAATGTAATGTACATTTGATGAAAGTTTGGTTTAGAAATATGCAGTTTGAAGAAAGGTATTACGCCAGGTGCAACCTTATGTATATTTTCGACTTAGTCTTTTTTCGCGATGTTAGTCAAAATCCGCTAAATGTACTTCTTTAAGCTCGAATCTGGAGCTCAAACCAAGAATCTGACAGCAAATTCGTGTTGTTCAATCGATAGAACACAATGTAATGTACATTTGATGAAAGTTTGGTTTAGAAATATGCATTCTGAAGAAAGTTAATACGCCGGGTGCAGCCTTATGTATATTTTCGACTTAGTCTTTTTCCGCGAATTTGGTCAAAATCAGCTAAATGTACCTCTTTAAGCTCGAATCTGGAGCTCAAACCAAGAATCTGACAGCAAATTCGTGATGTTCAATCGATAGAACACAATGTAATGTACATTTGATGAAAGTTTGGTTTAGAAATATGCATTCTGAAGAAAGGTAATACGCCGGGTGCAGCCTTATGTATATTTTCGACTTAGTCTTTTTCCGCGAATTTGGTCAAAATCAGCTAAATGTACCTCTTTTAGCTCCAATCTCGAGCTCAAACCAAAAATCTGACAGCAAATTCGTGTTGTTCAATCGATAGAACACAATGTAATGTACATTTGATGAAAGTTTGGTTTAGAAATATGCATTTTAAAGAAAGTTATTACGCCAGGTGCAACCTTATGTATATTTTCGACTTAGTCTTTTTCCGCGAATTTGGTCAAAATCCGCTAAATGTACCTCTTTAAGCTCGAATCTGGAGCTCAAACCAAGAATCTGACAGCAAATTCGTGATGTTCAATCGATAGAACATAATGTAATGTACATTTGATGAAAGTTTGGTTTAGAAATATGCATTTTGAAGAAAGTTATTACGCCGGGTGCAACCTTATGTATATTTTCGACTTAGTCTTTTTCCGCGATGTTAGTCAAAATCCGCTAAATGTACCTCTTTAAGCTCGAATCTGGAGCTCAAACCAAGAATCTGACAGCAAATTCGTGTTGTTCAATCGATAGAACACAATGTAATGTACATTTGATGAAAGTTTGGTTTAGAAATATGCATTTTGAAGAAAGTTATTACGCCGGGTGCAGCCTTATGTATATTTTCGACTTAGTCTTTTTCCGCGATGTTAGTCAAAATCCGCTAAATGTACCTCTTTAAGCTCGAATCTGGAGCTCAAACCAAGAATCTGACAGCAAATTCGTGTTGTTCAATCGATAGAACACAATGTAATGTACATTTGATGAAAGTTTGGTTTAGAAATATGCATTCTGAAGACAGTTATTACGCCAGGTGCAACCTTATGTATATTTTCGACTTAGTCTTTTTTCGCGATGTTAGTCAAAATCCGCTAAATGTACCTCTTTAAGCTCGAATCTGGAGCTCAAACCAAGAATCTGACAGCAAATTCGTGTTGTTCAATCGATAGAACACAATGTAATGTACATTTGATGAAAGTTTGGTTTAGAAATATGCATTCTGAAGAAAGTTAATACGCCGGGTGCAGCCTTATGTATATTTTCGACTTAGTCTTTTTCCGCGATTTTGGTCAAATTCAGCTAAATGTACCTCTTTAAGCTCGAATCTGGAGCTCAAACCAAGAATCTGACAGCAAATTCGTGTTGTTCAATCGATAGAACACAATGTAATGTACATTTGATGAAAGTTTGGTTTAGAAATATGCATTTTGAAGAAAGTTATTACGCCGGGTGCAACCTTATGTATATTTTCGACTTAGTCTTTTTCCGCGATGTTAGTCAAAATCCGCTAAATGTACTTCTTTAAGCTCGAATCTGGAGCTCAAACCAAGAATCTGACAGCAAATTCGTGTTGTTCAATCGATAGAACACAATGTAATGTACATTTGATGAAAGTTTGGTTTAGAAATATGCATTCTGAAGAAAGTTATTACGCCAGGTGCAACCTTATGTATATTTTCGACTTAGTCTTTTTCCGCGAATTTGGTCAAAATCAGCTAAATGTACCTCTTCAAGCTCAAATCTGGAGCTCAAACCAAGAATCTGACAGCAAATTCGTGTTGTTCAATCGATAGAACATAATGTAATGTACATTTGATGAAAGTTTGGTTTAGAAATATCCTTTTTTTAAGAAAGTTATTACGCCAGGTGCAACCTTATGTATATTTTCGACTTAGTCTTTTTCCGCGAATTTGGTCAAAATCCGCTAAATGTACCTCTTTAAGCTCGAATCTGGAGCTCAAACCAAGAAAGTGACAGCAAATTCGTGTTGTTCAATCGATAGAGCATAATGTAATGTACATTTGATGAAAGTTTGGTTTAGAAATATGCATTTTGAAGAAAGTTATTACGCCAGGTGCAACCTTATGTATATTTTCGACTTAGTCTTTTTTCGCGAATTTGGTCAAAATCCGCTAAATGTACCTCTTTAAGCTCGAATCTGGAGCTCAAACCAAGAATCTGACAGCAAATTCGTGATGTTCAATCGATAGAACATAATGTAATGTACATTTGATGAAAGTTTGGTTTAGAAATATGCATTTTGAAGAAAGTTATTACGCCGGGTGCAACCTTATGTATATTTTCGACTTAGTCTTTTTCCGCGATGTTAGTCAAAATCCGCTAAATGTACCTCTTTAAGCTCGAATCTGGAGCTCAAACCAAGAATCTGACAGCAAATTCGTGTTGTTCAATCGATAGAACACAATGTAATGTACATTTGATGAAAGTTTGGTTTAGAAATATGCATTCTGAAGAAAGTTATTACGCCAGGTGCAACCTTATGTATATTTTCGACTTAGTCTTTTTCCGCGAATTTGGTCAAAATCAGCTAAATGTACCTCTTTAAGCTCCAATTAGGAGCTCAAACCAAGAATCTGACAGCAAATTCGTGATGTTCAATCGATAGAACATAATGTAATGTACATTTGATGAAAGTTTGGTTTAGAAATATCCTTTTTTTAAGAAAGTTATTACGCCAGGTGCAACCTTATGTATATTTTCGACTTAGTCTTTTTCCGCGAATTTGGTCAAAATCCGCTAAATGTACCTCTTTAAGCTCGAATCTGGAGCTCAAACCAAGAAAGTGACAGCAAATTCGTGTTGTTCAATCGATAGAGCATAATGTAATGTACATTTGATGAAAGTTTGGTTTAGAAATATGCATTTTGAAGAAAGTTATTACGCCAGGTGCAACCTTATGTATATTTTCGACTTAGTCTTTTTCCGCGAATTTGGTCAAAATCCGCTAAATGTACCTCTTTAAGCTCGAATCTGGAGCTCAAACCAAGAATCTGACAGCAAATTCGTGATGTTCAATCGATAGAACATAATGTAATGTACATTTGATGAAAGTTTGGTTTAGAAATATGCATTTTGAAGAAAGTTATTACGCCGGGTGCAACCTTATGTATATTTTCGACTTAGTCTTTTTCCGCGATGTTAGTCAAAATCCGCTAAATGTACCTCTTTAAGCTCGAATCTGGAGCTCAAACCAAGAATCTGACAGCAAATTCGTGTTGTTCAATCGATAGAACACAATGTAATGTACATTTGATGAAAGTTTGGTTTAGAAATATGCATTTTGAAGAAAGTTATTACGCCGGGTGCAACCTTATGTATATTTTCGACTTAGTCTTTTTCCGCGATGTTAGTCAAAATCCGCTAAATGTACCTCTTTAAGCTCGAATCTGGAGCTCAAACCAAGAATCTGACAGCAAATTCGTGTTGTTCAATCGATAGAACACAATGTAATGTACATTTGATGAAAGTTTGGTTTAGAAATATGCATTCTGAAGAAAGTTATTACGCCAGGTGCAACCTTATGTATATTTTCGACTTAGTCTTTTTTCGCGATGTTAGTCAAAATCCGCTAAATGTACCTCTTTAAGCTCGAATCTGGAGCTCAAACCAAGAATCTGACAGCAAATTCGTGTTGTTCAATCGATAGAACACAATGTAATGTACATTTGATGAAAGTTTGGTTTAGAAATATGCATTCTGAAGAAAGTTAATACGCCGGGTGCAGCCTTATGTATATTTTCGACTTAGTCTTTTTCCGCGATTTTGGTCAAAATCAGCTAAATGTACCTCTTTAAGCTCGAATCTGGAGCTCAAACCAAGAATCTGACAGCAAATTCGTGTTGTTCAATCGATAGAACACAATGTAATGTACATTTGATGAAAGTTTGGTTTAGAAATATGCATTTTGAAGAAAGTTATTACGCCAGGTGCAACCTTATGTATATTTTCGACTTAGTCTTTTTCCGCGATGTTAGTCAAAATCCGCTAAATGTACCTCTTTAAGCTCGAATCTGGAGCTCAAACCAAGAATCTGACAGCAAATTCGTGTTGTTCAATCGATAGAACACAATGTAATGTACATTTGATGAAAGTTTGGTTTAGAAATATGCATTCTGAAGAAAGTTATTACGCCAGGTGCAACCTTTTGTATATTTTCGACTTAGTCTTTTTTCGCGATGTTAGTCAAAATCCGCTAAATGTACCTCTTTAAGCTCGAATCTGGAGCTCAAACCAAGAATCTGACAGCAAATTCGTGTTGTTCAATCGATAGAACACAATGTAATGTACATTTGATGAAAGTTTGGTTTAGAAATATGCATTCTGAAGAAAGTTAATACGCCGGGTGCAGCCTTATGTATATTTTCGACTTAGTCTTTTTCCGCGATTTTGGTCAAAATCAGCTAAATGTACCTCTTTAAGCTCGAATCTGGAGCTCAAACCAAGAATCTGACAGCAAATTCGTGTTGTTCAATCGATAGAACACAATGTAATGTACATTTGATGAAAGTTTGGTTTAGAAATATGCATTCTGAAGAAAGGTAATACGCCGGGTGCAGCCTTATGTATATTTTCGACTTAGTCTTTTTCCGCGAATTTGGTCAAAATCAGATAAATGTACCTTTTTAAGCTCAAATCTGGAGCTCAAACCAAAAATCTGACAGCAAATTCGTGATGTTCAATCGATAGAACATAATGTAATGTACATTTGATCAAAGTTTGGTTTAGAAATATCCTTTTTTTAAGAAAGTTATTACGCCAGGTGCAACCTTATGTATATTTTCGACTTAGTCTTTTTCCGCGAATTTGGTCAAAATCCGCTAAATGTACCTCTTTAAGCTCGAATCTGGAGCTCAAACCAAGAATCTGACAGCAAATTCGTGTTGTTCAATCGATAGAACATAATGTAATGTACATTTGATGAAAGTTTGGTTTAGAAATATGCAGTTTGAAGAAAGGTATTACGCCAGGTGCAACCTTATGTATATTTTCGACTTAGTCTTTTTTCGCGATGTTAGTCAAAATCCGCTAAATGTACTTCTTTAAGCTCGAATCTGGAGCTCAAACCAAGAATCTGACAGCAAATTCGTGTTGTTCAATCGATAGAACACAATGTAATGTACATTTGATGAAAGTTTGGTTTAGAAATATGCATTCTGAAGAAAGTTAATACGCCGGGTGCAGCCTTATGTATATTTTCGACTTAGTCTTTTTCCGCGAATTTGGTCAAAATCAGCTAAATGTACCTCTTTAAGCTCGAATCTGGAGCTCAAACCAAGAATCTGACAGCAAATTCGTGATGTTCAATCGATAGAACATAATGTAATGTACATTTGATGAAAGTTTGGTTTAGAAATATGCATTCTGAAGAAAGGTAATACGCCGGGTGCAGCCTTATGTATATTTTCGACTTAGTCTTTTTCCGCGAATTTGGTCAAAATCAGCTAAATGTACCTCTTTTAGCTCCAATCTCGAGCTCAAACCAAAAATCTGACAGCAAATTCGTGTTGTTCAATCGATAGAACACAATGTAATGTACATTTGATGAAAGTTTGGTTTAGAAATATGCATTTTAAAGAAAGTTATTACGCCAGGTGCAACCTTATGTATATTTTCGACTTAGTCTTTTTCCGCGAATTTGGTCAAAATCCGCTAAATGTACCTCTTTAAGCTCGAATCTGGAGCTCAAACCAAGAATCTGACAGCAAATTCGTGATGTTCAATCGATAGAACATAATGTAATGTACATTTGATGAAAGTTTGGTTTAGAAATATGCATTTTGAAGAAAGTTATTACGCCGGGTGCAACCTTATGTATATTTTCGACTTAGTCTTTTTCCGCGATGTTAGTCAAAATCCGCTAAATGTACCTCTTTAAGCTCGAATCTGGAGCTCAAACCAAGAATCTGACAGCAAATTCGTGTTGTTCAATCGATAGAACACAATGTAATGTACATTTGATGAAAGTTTGGTTTAGAAATATGCATTCTGAAGAAAGTTATTACGCCAGGTGCAACCTTATGTATATTTTCGACTTAGTCTTTTTCCGCGAATTTGGTCAAAATCAGCTAAATGTACCTCTTTAAGCTCAAATCTGGAGCTCAAACCAAGAATCTGACAGCAAATTCGTGATGTTCAATCGATAGAACATAATGTAATGTACATTTGATGAAAGTTTGGTTTAGAAATATCCTTTTTTTAAGAAAGTTATTACGCCAGGTGCAACCTTATGTATATTTTCGACTTAGTCTTTTTCCGCGAATTTGGTCAAAATCCGCTAAATGTACCTCTTTAAGCTCGAATCTGGAGCTCAAACCAAGAAAGTGACAGCAAATTCGTGTTGTTCAATCGATAGAGCATAATGTAATGTACATTTGATGAAAGTTTGGTTTAGAAATATGCATTTTGAAGAAAGTTATTACGCCAGGTGCAACCTTATGTATATTTTCGACTTAGTCTTTTTCCGCGAATTTGGTCAAAATCCGCTAAATGTACCTCTTTAAGCTCGAATCTGGAGCTCAAACCAAGAATCTGACAGCAAATTCGTGATGTTCAATCGATAGAACATAATGTAATGTACATTTGATGAAAGTTTGGTTTAGAAATATGCATTTTGAAGAAAGTTATTACGCCGGGTGCAACCTTATGTATATTTTCGACTTAGTCTTTTTCCGCGATGTTAGTCAAAATCCGCTAAATGTACCTCTTTAAGCTCGAATCTGGAGCTCAAACCAAGAATCTGACAGCAAATTCGTGTTGTTCAATCGATAGAACACAATGTAATGTACATTTGATGAAAGTTTGGTTTAGAAATATGCATTTTGAAGAAAGTTATTACGCCGGGTGCAACCTTATGTATATTTTCGACTTAGTCTTTTTCCGCGATGTTAGTCAAAATCCGCTAAATGTACCTCTTTAAGCTCGAATCTGGAGCTCAAACCAAGAATCTGACAGCAAATTCGTGTTGTTCAATCGATAGAACACAATGTAATGTACATTTGATGAAAGTTTGGTTTAGAAATATGCATTCTGAAGAAAGTTAATACGCCGGGTGCAGCCTTATGTATATTTTCGACTTAGTCTTTTTCCGCGATTTTGGTCAAAATCAGCTAAATGTACCTCTTTAAGCTCGAATCTGGAGCTCAAACCAAGAATCTGACAGCAAATTCGTGTTGTTCAATCGATAGAACACAATGTAATGTACATTTGATGAAAGTTTGGTTTAGAAATATGCATTCTGAAGAAAGTTATTACGCCAGGTGCAACCTTATGTATATTTTCGACTTAGTCTTTTTTCGCGATGTTAGTCAAAATCCGCTAAATGTACCTCTTTAAGCTCGAATCTGGAGCTCAAACCAAGAATCTGACAGCAAATTCGTGTTGTTCAATCGATAGAACACAATGTAATGTACATTTGATGAAAGTTTGGTTTAGAAATATGCATTCTGAAGAAAGTTAATACGCCGGGTGCAGCCTTATGTATATTTTCGACTTAGTCTTTTTCCGCGATTTTGGTCAAAATCAGCTAAATGTACCTCTTTAAGCTCGAATCTGGAGCTCAAACCAAGAATCTGACAGCAAATTCGTGTTGTTCAATCGATAGAACACAATGTAATGTACATTTGATGAAAGTTTGGTTTAGAAATATGCATTCTGAAGAAAGTTATTACGCCAGGTGCAACCTTATGTATATTTTCGACTTAGTCTTTTTTCGCGATGTTAGTCAAAATCCGCTAAATGTACCTCTTTAAGCTCGAATCTGGAGCTCAAACCAAGAATCTGACAGCAAATTCGTGTTGTTCAATCGATAGAACACAATGTAATGTACATTTGATGAAAGTTTGGTTTAGAAATATGCATTCTGAAGAAAGTTAATACGCCGGGTGCAGCCTTATGTATATTTTCGACTTAGTCTTTTTCCGCGATTTTGGTCAAAATCAGCTAAATGTACCTCTTTAAGCTCGAATCTGGAGCTCAAACCAAGAATCTGACAGCAAATTCGTGTTGTTCAATCGATAGAACACAATGTAATGTACATTTGATGAAAGTTTGGTTTAGAAATATGCATTTTGAAGAAAGTTATTACGCCAGGTGCAACCTTATGTATATTTTCGACTTAGTCTTTTTCCGCGATGTTAGTCAAAATCCGCTAAATGTACCTCTTTAAGCTCGAATCTGGAGCTCAAACCAAGAATCTGACAGCAAATTCGTGTTGTTCAATCGATAGAACACAATGTAATGTACATTTGATGAAAGTTTGGTTTAGAAATATGCATTCTGAAGAAAGTTATTACGCCAGGTGCAACCTTATGTATATTTTCGACTTAGTCTTTTTTCGCGATGTTAGTCAAAATCCGCTAAATGTACCTCTTTAAGCTCGAATCTGGAGCTCAAACCAAGAATCTGACAGCAAATTCGTGTTGTTCAATCGATAGAACACAATGTAATGTACATTTGATGAAAGTTTGGTTTAGAAATATGCATTCTGAAGAAAGTTAATACGCCGGGTGCAGCCTTATGTATATTTTCGACTTAGTCTTTTTCCGCGATTTTGGTCAAAATCAGCTAAATGTACCTCTTTAAGCTCGAATCTGGAGCTCAAACCAAGAATCTGACAGCAAATTCGTGTTGTTCAATCGATAGAACACAATGTAATGTACATTTGATGAAAGTTTGGTTTAGAAATATGCATTCTGAAGAAAGGTAATACGCCGGGTGCAGCCTTATGTATATTTTCGACTTAGTCTTTTTCCGCGAATTTGGTCAAAATCAGATAAATGTACCTTTTTAAGCTCAAATCTGGAGCTCAAACCAAGAATCTGACAGCAAATTCGTGATGTTCAATCGATAGAACATAATGTAATGTACATTTGATGAAAGTTTGGTTTAGAAATATCCTTTTTTTAAGAAAGTTATTACGCCAGGTGCAACCTTATGTATATTTTCGACTTAGTCTTTTTCCGCGAATTTGGTCAAAATCCGCTAAATGTACCTCTTTAAGCTCGAATCTGGAGCTCAAACCAAGAATCTGACAGCAAATTCGTGTTGTTCAATCGATAGAACATAATGTAATGTACATTTGATGAAAGTTTGGTTTAGAAATATGCAGTTTGAAGAAAGGTATTACGCCAGGTGCAACCTTATGTATATTTTCGACTTAGTCTTTTTTCGCGATGTTAGTCAAAATCCGCTAAATGTACTTCTTTAAGCTCGAATCTGGAGCTCAAACCAAGAATCTGACAGCAAATTCGTGTTGTTCAATCGATAGAACACAATGTAATGTACATTTGATGAAAGTTTGGTTTAGAAATATGCATTCTGAAGAAAGTTAATACGCCGGGTGCAGCCTTATGTATATTTTCGACTTAGTCTTTTTCCGCGAATTTGGTCAAAATCATCTAAATGTACCTCTTTAAGCTCGAATCTGGAGCTCAAACCAAGAATCTGACAGCAAATTCGTGATGTTCAATCGATAGAACATAATGTAATGTACATTTGATGAAAGTTTGGTTTAGAAATATGCATTCTGAAGAAAGGTAATACGCCGGGTGCAGCCTTATGTATATTTTCGACTTAGTCTTTTTCCGCGAATTTGGTCAAAATCAGCTAAATGTACCTCTTTTAGCTCCAATCTCGAGCTCAAACCAAAAATCTGACAGCAAATTCGTGTTGTTCAATCGATAGAACACAATGTAATGTACATTTGATGAAAGTTTGGTTTAGAAATATGCATTTTAAAGAAAGTTATTACGCCAGGTGCAACCTTATGTATATTTTCGACTTAGTCTTTTTCCGCGAATTTGGTCAAAATCCGCTAAATGTACCTCTTTAAGCTCGAATCTGGAGCTCAAACCAAGAATCTGACAGCAAATTCGTGATGTTCAATCGATAGAACATAATGTAATGTACATTTGATGAAAGTTTGGTTTAGAAATATGCATTTTGAAGAAAGTTATTACGCCGGGTGCAACCTTATGTATATTTTCGACTTAGTCTTTTTCCGCGATGTTAGTCAAAATCCGCTAAATGTACCTCTTTAAGCTCGAATCTGGAGCTCAAACCAAGAATCTGACAGCAAATTCGTGTTGTTCAATCGATAGAACACAATGTAATGTACATTTGATGAAAGTTTGGTTTAGAAATATGCATTTTGAAGAAAGTTATTACGCCGGGTGCAACCTTATGTATATTTTCGACTTAGTCTTTTTCCGCGATGTTAGTCAAAATCCGCTAAATGTACCTCTTTAAGCTCGAATCTGGAGCTCAAACCAAGAATCTGACAGCAAATTCGTGTTGTTCAATCGATAGAACACAATGTAATGTACATTTGATGAAAGTTTGGTTTAGAAATATGCATTCTGAAGACAGTTATTACGCCAGGTGCAACCTTATGTATATTTTCGACTTAGTCTTTTTTCGCGATGTTAGTCAAAATCCGCTAAATGTACCTCTTTAAGCTCGAATCTGGAGCTCAAACCAAGAATCTGACAGCAAATTCGTGTTGTTCAATCGATAGAACACAATGTAATGTACATTTGATGAAAGTTTGGTTTAGAAATATGCATTCTGAAGAAAGTTATTACGCCAGGTGCAACCTTATGTATATTTTCGACTTAGTCTTTTTCCGCGAATTTGGTCAAAATCAGCTAAATGTACCTCTTTAAGCTCAAATCTGGAGCTCAAACCAAGAATCTGACAGCAAATTCGTGTTGTTCAATCGATAGAACATAATGTAATGTACATTTGATGAAAGTTTGGTTTAGAAATATCCTTTTTTTAAGAAAGTTATTACGCCAGGTGCAACCTTATGTATATTTTCGACTTAGTCTTTTTCCGCGAATTTGGTCAAAATCCGCTAAATGTACCTCTTTAAGCTCGAATCTGGAGCTCAAACCAAGAAAGTGACAGCAAATTCGTGTTGTTCAATCGATAGAGCATAATGTAATGTACATTTGATGAAAGTTTGGTTTAGAAATATCCTTCTTTTAAGAAAGTTATTACGCCAGGTGCAACCTTATGTATATTTTCGACTTAGTCTTTTTTTGCGATTTTGGTCAAAATCCTCTAAATGTACCTCTTTAAGCTCGAATGTGGAGCTCAAACCAAGAATCTGACAGCAAATTCGTGTTGTTCAATCGATAGAACACAATAAAATGTACATTTGATGAAAGTTTGGTTTAGAAATATGCATTCTGAAGAAAGTTAATACGCCGGGTGCAGCCTTATGTTCATTTTCGACTTAGTCTTTTTCCGCGAATTTGGTCAAAATCAGCTAAATGTACCTCTTTAAGCTCGAATCTGGAGCTCAAACCAAGAATCTGACAGCAAATTCGTGATGTTCAATCGATAGAACATAATGTAATGTACATTTGATGAAAGTTTGGTTTAGAAATATCCTTTTTTTAAGAAAGTTATTACGCCAGGTGCAACCTTATGTATATTTTCGACTTAGTCTTTTTCCGCGATTTTGGTCAAAATCCGCTAAATGTACCTCTTTAAGCTCGAATCTGGAGCTCAAACCAAGAATCTGACAGCAAATTCGTGATGTTCAATCGATAGAACACAATGTAATGTACATTTGATGAAAGTTTGGTTTAGAAATATGCAATTTGAAGAAAGTTAATACGCCGGGTGCAGCCTTATGTATATTTTCGACTTAGTCTTTTTCCGCGATTTTGGTCAAAATCCGCTAAATGTACCTCTTTAAGCTCGAATCTGGAGCTCAAACCAAGAATCTGACAGCAAATTCGTGATGTTCAATCGATAGAACACAATGTAATGTACATTTGATGAAAGTTTGGTTTAGAAATATGCAATTTGAAGAAAGTTAATACGCCGGGTGCAGCCTTATGTATATTTTCGACTTAGTCTTTTTCCGCGATTTTGGTCAAAATCCGCTAAATGTACCTCTTTAAGCTCGAATCTGGAGATCAAACCAAGAATCTGACAGCATATTCGTGATGTTCAATCGATAGAACACAATGTAATGTACATTTGATGAAAGTTTGGTTTAGAAATATGCAATTTGAAGAAAGTTAATACGCCAGGTGCAACCTTATGTATATTTTCGACTTAGTCTTTTTCCGCGATTTTGGTCAAAATCCGCTAAATGTACCTCTTTAAGCTCGAATCTGGAGCTCAAACCAAGAATCTGACAGCAAATTCGTGATGTTCAATCGATAGAACACAATGTAATGTACATTTGATGAAAGTTTGGTTTAGAAATATGCAATTTGAAGAAAGTTAATACGCCGGGTGCAGCCTTATGTATATTTTCGACTTAGTCTTTTTCCGCGATTTTGGTCAAAATCCGCTAAATGTACCTCTTTAAGCTCGAATCTGGAGATCAAACCAAGAATCTGACAGCATATTCGTGATGTTCAATCGATAGAACACAATGTAATGTACATTTGATGAAAGTTTGGTTTAGAAATATGCATTTTGAAGAAAGTTAATACGCCGGGTGCAGCCTTATGTATATTTTCGACTTAGTCTTTTTCCGCGATTTTGGTCAAAATCCGCTAAATGTACCTCTTTAAGCTCGAATCTGGAGCTCAAACCAAGAATCTGACAGCAAATTCGTGATGTTCAATCGATAGAACACAATGTAATGTACATTTGATGAAAGTTTGGTTTAGAAATATGCATTCTGAAGAATGTTAATACGCCGGGTGCAGCCTTATGTATATTTTCGACTTAGTCTTTTTCCGCGATTTTGGTCAAAATCCGCTAAATGTACCTCTTTAAGCTCGAATCTGGAGCTCAAACCAAGAATCTGACAGCAAATTCGTGATGTTCAATCGATAGAACACAATGTAATGTAGATTTGATGAAAGTTTGGTTTAGAAATATGCATTCTGAAGAAAGTTAATACGCCGGGTGCAGCCTTATGTATATTTTCGACTTAGTCTTTTTCCGCGAATTTGGTCAAAATCCGCTAAATGTACCTCTTTAAGCTCGAATCTGGAGCTCAAACCAAGAATCTGACAGCAAATTCGTGATGTTCAATCGATAGAACATAATGTAATGTACATTTGATGAAAGTTTGGTTTAGAAATATGCATTCTGAAGAAAGGTAATACGCCGGGTGAAGCCTTATGTATATTTTCGACTTAGTCTTTTTCCGCGATTTTGGTCAAAATCCGCTAAATGTACCTTTTTTAGCTCGAATCTGGAGCTCAAACCAAGAATCTGACAGCAAATTCGTGTTGTTCAATCGATAGAACATAATGTAATGTACATTTGATGAAAGTTTGGTTTAGAAATATGCATTTTGAAGAAAGTTAATACGCCGGGTGCAACCTTATGTATATTTTCGACTTAGTCTTTTTCCGCGAATTTGGTCAAAATCCGCTAAATGTATCTCTTTAAGCTCGAATCTGGAGCTCAAACCAAGAATCTGACAGCAAATTCGTGATGTTCAATCGATAGAACACAATGTAATGTACATTTGATGAAAGTTTGGTTTAGAAATATGCATTCTGAAGAAAGTTATTACGCCGGGTGCAACCTTATGTATATTTTCGACTTAGTCTTTTTCCGCGAATTTGGTCAAAATCCGCTAAATGTACCTCTTTAAGCTCGAATCTGGAGCTCAAACCAAGAAAGTGACAGCAAATTCGTGATGTTTAATCGATTGAACATAATGTAATGTACATTTGATGAAAGTTTGGTTTAGAAATATGCATTTTGAAGAAAGTTATTACGCCAGGTGCAACCTTATGTATATTTTCGACTTAGTCTTTTTCCGCGATGTTAGTCAAAATCCGCTAAATGTATCTCTTTAAGCTCGAATCTGGAGCTCAAACCAAGAATCTGACAGCAAATTCGTGTTGTTCAATCGATAGAACACAATGTAATGTACATTTGATGAAAGTTTGGTTTAGAAATATGCATTCTAAAGAAAGTTAATACGCCGGGTGCAGCCTTATGTATATTTTCGACTTAGTCTTTTTCCGCGAATTTGGTCAAAATCCGCTAAATGTATCTCTTTAAGCTCGAATCTGGAGCTCAAACCAAGAATCTGACAGCAAATTCGTGATGTTCAATCGATAGAACACAATGTAATGTACATTTGATGAAAGTTTGGTTTAGAAATATGCATTCTGAAGAAAGTTATTACGCCGGGTGCAACCTTATGTATATTTTCGACTTAGTCTTTTTCCGCGAATTTGGTCAAAATCCGCTAAATGTACCTCTTTAAGCTCGAATCTGGAGCTCAAACCAAGAATCTGACAGCAAATTCGTGATGTTTAATCGATTGAACATAATGTAATGTATATTTGATGAAAGTTTGGTTTAGAAATATGCATTTTGAAGAAAGTTATTACGCCAGGTGCAACCTTATGTATATTTTCGACTTAGTCTTTTTCCGCGATGTTAGTCAAAATCCGCTAAATGTATCTCTTTAAGCTCGAATCTGGAGCTCAAACCAAGAATCTGACAGCAAATTCGTGTTGTTCAATCGATAGAACACAATGTAATGTACATTTGATGAAAGTTTGGTTTAGAAATATGCATTCTAAAGAAAGTTAATACGCCGGGTGCAGCCTTATGTATATTTTCGACTTAGTCTTTTTCCGCGATTTTGGTCAAAATCAGCTAAATGTACCTCTTTAAGCTCGAATCTGGAGCTCAAACCAAGAATCTGACAGCAAATTCGTGATGTTCAATCGATAGAACATAATGTAATGTACATTTGATCAAAGTTTGGTTTAGAAATATGCATTCTGAAGAAAGGTAATACGCCGGGTGCAGCCTTATGTATATTTTCGACTTAGTCTTTTTCCGCGATTTTGGTCAAAATCCGCTAAATGTACCTCTTTTAGCTCAAATCTGGAGCTCAAACCAAGAATCTGACAGCAAATTCGTGTTGTTCAATCGATAGAACACAATGTAATGTACATTTGATGAAAGTTTGGTTTAGAAATATGCATTTTGAAGAAAGTTATTACGCCAGGTGCAACCTCATGTATATTTTCGACTTAGTCTTTTTCCGCGAATTTGGTCAAAATCCGCTAAATGTACCTCTTTAAGCTCGAATCTGGAGCTCAAACCAAGAATCTGACAGCAAATTCGTGTTGTTCAATCGATAGAACACAATGTAATGTACATTTGATGAAAGTTTGGTTTAGAAATATGCAATTTGAAGAAAGTTATTACGCCAGGTGCAACCTTATGTATATTTTCGACTTAGTCTTTTTCCGCGATTTTGGTCAAAATCAGCTTCATGTACCTCTTTAAGCTCGAATCTGGAGCTCAAACCAAGAATCTGACAGCAAATTCGTGTTGTTCAATCGATAGAACACAATGTAATGTACATTTGATGAAAGTTTGGTTTAGAAATATGCATTTTAAAGAAAGTTATTACGCCAGGTGCAACCTTATGTATATTTTCGACTTAGTCTTTTTCCGCGAATTTGGTCAAAATCCGCTAAATGTACCTCTTTAAGCTCGAATCTGGAGCTCAAACCAAGAATCTGACAGCAAATTCGTGATGTTCAATCGATAGAACATAATGTAATGTACATTTGATGAAAGTTTGGTTTAGAAATATGCATTTTGAAGAAAGTTATTACGCCGGGTGCAACCTTATGTATATTTTCGACTTAGTCTTTTTCCGCGATGTTAGTCAAAATCCGCTAAATGTACCTCTTTAAGCTCGAATCTGGAGCTCAAACCAAGAATCTGACAGCAAATTCGTGTTGTTCAATCGATAGAACACAATGTAATGTACATTTGATGAAAGTTTGGTTTAGAAATATGCATTTTGAAGAAAGTTATTACGCCGGGTGCAACCTTATGTATATTTTCGACTTAGTCTTTTTCCGCGATGTTAGTCAAAATCCGCTAAATGTACCTCTTTAAGCTCGAATCTGGAGCTCAAACCAAGAATCTGACAGCAAATTCGTGTTGTTCAATCGATAGAACACAATGTAATGTACATTTGATGAAAGTTTGGTTTAGAAATATGCATTCTGAAGACAGTTATTACGCCAGGTGCAACCTTATGTATATTTTCGACTTAGTCTTTTTTCGCGATGTTAGTCAAAATCCGCTAAATGTACCTCTTTAAGCTCGAATCTGGAGCTCAAACCAAGAATCTGACAGCAAATTCGTGTTGTTCAATCGATAGAACACAATGTAATGTACATTTGATGAAAGTTTGGTTTAGAAATATGCATTCTGAAGAAAGTTATTACGCCAGGTGCAACCTTATGTATATTTTCGACTTAGTCTTTTTCCGCGAATTTGGTCAAAATCAGCTAAATGTACCTCTTTAAGCTCAAATCTGGAGCTCAAACCAAGAATCTGACAGCAAATTCGTGTTGTTCAATCGATAGAACATAATGTAATGTACATTTGATGAAAGTTTGGTTTAGAAATATCCTTTTTTTAAGAAAGTTATTACGCCAGGTGCAACCTTATGTATATTTTCGACTTAGTCTTTTTCCGCGAATTTGGTCAAAATCCGCTAAATGTACCTCTTTAAGCTCGAATCTGGAGCTCAAACCAAGAAAGTGACAGCAAATTCGTGTTGTTCAATCGATAGAGCATAATGTAATGTACATTTGATGAAAGTTTGGTTTAGAAATATCCTTCTTTTAAGAAAGTTATTACGCCAGGTGCAACCTTATGTATATTTTCGACTTAGTCTTTTTTTGCGATTTTGGTCAAAATCCTCTAAATGTACCTCTTTAAGCTCGAATGTGGAGCTCAAACCAAGAATCTGACAGCAAATTCGTGTTGTTCAATCGATAGAACACAATAAAATGTACATTTGATGAAAGTTTGGTTTAGAAATATGCATTCTGAAGAAAGTTAATACGCCGGGTGCAGCCTTATGTTCATTTTCGACTTAGTCTTTTTCCGCGAATTTGGTCAAAATCAGCTAAATGTACCTCTTTAAGCTCGAATCTGGAGCTCAAACCAAGAATCTGACAGCAAATTCGTGATGTTCAATCGATAGAACATAATGTAATGTACATTTGATGAAAGTTTGGTTTAGAAATATCCTTTTTTTAAGAAAGTTATTACGCCAGGTGCAACCTTATGTATATTTTCGACTTAGTCTTTTTCCGCGATTTTGGTCAAAATCCGCTAAATGTACCTCTTTAAGCTCGAATCTGGAGCTCAAACCAAGAATCTGACAGCAAATTCGTGATGTTCAATCGATAGAACACAATGTAATGTACATTTGATGAAAGTTTGGTTTAGAAATATGCAATTTGAAGAAAGTTAATACGCCGGGTGCAGCCTTATGTATATTTTCGACTTAGTCTTTTTCCGCGATTTTGGTCAAAATCCGCTAAATGTACCTCTTTAAGCTCGAATCTGGAGCTCAAACCAAGAATCTGACAGCAAATTCGTGATGTTCAATCGATAGAACACAATGTAATGTACATTTGATGAAAGTTTGGTTTAGAAATATGCAATTTGAAGAAAGTTAATACGCCGGGTGCAGCCTTATGTATATTTTCGACTTAGTCTTTTTCCGCGATTTTGGTCAAAATCCGCTAAATGTACCTCTTTAAGCTCGAATCTGGAGATCAAACCAAGAATCTGACAGCATATTCGTGATGTTCAATCGATAGAACACAATGTAATGTACATTTGATGAAAGTTTGGTTTAGAAATATGCAATTTGAAGAAAGTTAATACGCCAGGTGCAACCTTATGTATATTTTCGACTTAGTCTTTTTCCGCGATTTTGGTCAAAATCCGCTAAATGTACCTCTTTAAGCTCGAATCTGGAGCTCAAACCAAGAATCTGACAGCAAATTCGTGATGTTCAATCGATAGAACACAATGTAATGTACATTTGATGAAAGTTTGGTTTAGAAATATGCAATTTGAAGAAAGTTAATACGCCGGGTGCAGCCTTATGTATATTTTCGACTTAGTCTTTTTCCGCGATTTTGGTCAAAATCCGCTAAATGTACCTCTTTAAGCTCGAATCTGGAGATCAAACCAAGAATCTGACAGCATATTCGTGATGTTCAATCGATAGAACACAATGTAATGTACATTTGATGAAAGTTTGGTTTAGAAATATGCATTTTGAAGAAAGTTAATACGCCGGGTGCAGCCTTATGTATATTTTCGACTTAGTCTTTTTCCGCGATTTTGGTCAAAATCCGCTAAATGTACCTCTTTAAGCTCGAATCTGGAGCTCAAACCAAGAATCTGACAGCAAATTCGTGATGTTCAATCGATAGAACACAATGTAATGTACATTTGATGAAAGTTTGGTTTAGAAATATGCATTCTGAAGAATGTTAATACGCCGGGTGCAGCCTTATGTATATTTTCGACTTAGTCTTTTTCCGCGATTTTGGTCAAAATCCGCTAAATGTACCTCTTTAAGCTCGAATCTGGAGCTCAAACCAAGAATCTGACAGCAAATTCGTGATGTTCAATCGATAGAACACAATGTAATGTAGATTTGATGAAAGTTTGGTTTAGAAATATGCATTCTGAAGAAAGTTAATACGCCGGGTGCAGCCTTATGTATATTTTCGACTTAGTCTTTTTCCGCGAATTTGGTCAAAATCCGCTAAATGTACCTCTTTAAGCTCGAATCTGGAGCTCAAACCAAGAATCTGACAGCAAATTCGTGATGTTCAATCGATAGAACATAATGTAATGTACATTTGATGAAAGTTTGGTTTAGAAATATGCATTCTGAAGAAAGGTAATACGCCGGGTGAAGCCTTATGTATATTTTCGACTTAGTCTTTTTCCGCGATTTTGGTCAAAATCCGCTAAATGTACCTTTTTTAGCTCGAATCTGGAGCTCAAACCAAGAATCTGACAGCAAATTCGTGTTGTTCAATCGATAGAACATAATGTAATGTACATTTGATGAAAGTTTGGTTTAGAAATATGCATTTTGAAGAAAGTTAATACGCCGGGTGCAACCTTATGTATATTTTCGACTTAGTCTTTTTCCGCGAATTTGGTCAAAATCCGCTAAATGTATCTCTTTAAGCTCGAATCTGGAGCTCAAACCAAGAATCTGACAGCAAATTCGTGATGTTCAATCGATAGAACACAATGTAATGTACATTTGATGAAAGTTTGGTTTAGAAATATGCATTCTGAAGAAAGTTATTACGCCGGGTGCAACCTTATGTATATTTTCGACTTAGTCTTTTTCCGCGAATTTGGTCAAAATCCGCTAAATGTACCTCTTTAAGCTCGAATCTGGAGCTCAAACCAAGAAAGTGACAGCAAATTCGTGATGTTTAATCGATTGAACATAATGTAATGTACATTTGATGAAAGTTTGGTTTAGAAATATGCATTTTGAAGAAAGTTATTACGCCGGGTGCAACCTTATGTATATTTTCGACTTAGTCTTTTTCCGCGATGTTAGTCAAAATCCGCTAAATGTATCTCTTTAAGCTCGAATCTGGAGCTCAAACCAAGAATCTGACAGCAAATTCGTGTTGTTCAATCGATAGAACACAATGTAATGTACATTTGATGAAAGTTTGGTTTAGAAATATGCATTCTAAAGAAAGTTAATACGCCGGGTGCAGCCTTATGTATATTTTCGACTTAGTCTTTTTCCGCGAATTTGGTCAAAATCCGCTAAATGTATCTCTTTAAGCTCGAATCTGGAGCTCAAACCAAGAATCTGACAGCAAATTCGTGATGTTCAATCGATAGAACACAATGTAATGTACATTTGATGAAAGTTTGGTTTAGAAATATGCATTCTGAAGAAAGTTATTACGCCGGGTGCAACCTTATGTATATTTTCGACTTAGTCTTTTTCCGCGAATTTGGTCAAAATCCGCTAAATGTACCTCTTTAAGCTCGAATCTGGAGCTCAAACCAAGAATCTGACAGCAAATTCGTGATGTTTAATCGATTGAACATAATGTAATGTATATTTGATGAAAGTTTGGTTTAGAAATATGCATTTTGAAGAAAGTTATTACGCCAGGTGCAACCTTATGTATATTTTCGACTTAGTCTTTTTCCGCGATGTTAGTCAAAATCCGCTAAATGTATCTCTTTAAGCTCGAATCTGGAGCTCAAACCAAGAATCTGACAGCAAATTCGTGTTGTTCAATCGATAGAACACAATGTAATGTACATTTGATGAAAGTTTGGTTTAGAAATATGCATTCTAAAGAAAGTTAATACGCCGGGTGCAGCCTTATGTATATTTTCGACTTAGTCTTTTTCCGCGATTTTGGTCAAAATCAGCTAAATGTACCTCTTTAAGCTCGAATCTGGAGCTCAAACCAAGAATCTGACAGCAAATTCGTGATGTTCAATCGATAGAACATAATGTAATGTACATTTGATCAAAGTTTGGTTTAGAAATATGCATTCTGAAGAAAGGTAATACGCCGGGTGCAGCCTTATGTATATTTTCGACTTAGTCTTTTTCCGCGATTTTGGTCAAAATCCGCTAAATGTACCTCTTTTAGCTCAAATCTGGAGCTCAAACCAAGAATCTGACAGCAAATTCGTGTTGTTCAATCGATAGAACACAATGTAATGTACATTTGATGAAAGTTTGGTTTAGAAATATGCATTTTGAAGAAAGTTATTACGCCAGGTGCAACCTCATGTATATTTTCGACTTAGTCTTTTTCCGCGAATTTGGTCAAAATCCGCTAAATGTACCTCTTTAAGCTCGAATCTGGAGCTCAAACCAAGAATCTGACAGCAAATTCGTGTTGTTCAATCGATAGAACACAATGTAATGTACATTTGATGAAAGTTTGGTTTAGAAATATGCAATTTGAAGAAAGTTATTACGCCAGGTGCAACCTTATGTATATTTTCGACTTAGTCTTTTTCCGCGATTTTGGTCAAAATCAGCTTCATGTACCTCTTTAAGCTCGAATCTGGAGCTCAAACCAAGAATCTGACAGCAAATTCGTGTTGTTCAATCGATAGAACACAATGTAATGTACATTTGATGAAAGTTTGGTTTAGAAATATGCATTCTGAAGAAAGGTAATACGCCGGGTGCAGCCTTATGTATATTTTCGACTTAGTCTTTTTCCGCGAATTTGGTCAAAATCAGCTAAATGTACCTCTTTAAGCTCGAATCTGGAGCTCAAACCAAGAATCTGACAGCAAATTCGTGATGTTCAATCGATAGAACATAATGTAATGTACATTTGATGAAAGTTTGGTTTAGAAATATGCATTTTGAAGAAAGTTATTACGCCAGGTGCAACCTTATGTATATTTTCGACTTAGTCTTTTTCCGCGAATTTGGTCAAAATCCGCTAAATGTACCTCTTTAAGCTCGAATCTGGAGCTCAAACCAAGAAAGTGACAGCAAATTCGTGATGTTCAATCGATAGAACATAATGTAATGTACATTTGATGAAAGTTTGGTTTAGAAATATGCATTTTGAAGAAAGTTATTACGCCAGGTGCAACCTTATGTATATTTTCGACTTAGTCTTTTTCCGCGATGTTAGTCAAAATCCGCTAAATGTATCTCTTTAAGCTCGAATCTGGAGCTCAAACCAAGAATCTGACAGCAAATTCGTGTTGTTCAATCGATAGAACATAATGTAATGTACATTTGATGAAAGTTTGGTTTAGAAATATGCATTTTGAAGAAAGTTAATACGCCGGGTGCAGCCTTATGTATATTTTCGACTTAGTCTTTTTCCGCGAATTTGGTCAAAATCCGCTAAATGTACCTCTTTAAGCTCGAATCTGGAGCTCAAACCAAGAATCTGACAGCAAATTCGTGATGTTCAATCGATAGAACACAATGTAATGTACATTTGATGAAAGTTTGGTTTAGAAATATGCATTCTGAAGAAAGTTATTACGCCGGGTGCAACCTTATGTATATTTTCGACTTAGTCTTTTTCCGCGAATTTGGTTAAAATCCGCTAAATGTACCTCTTTAAGCTCGAATCTGGAGCTCAAACCAAGAATCTGACAGCAAATTCGTGATGTTCAATCGATTGAACATAATGTAATGTACATTTGATGAAAGTTTGGTTTAGAAATATGCATTTTGAAGAAAGTTATTACGCCAGGTGCAAACTTATGTATATTTTCGACTTAGTCTTTTTCCGCGATTTTGGTCAAAATCCGCTTAATGTATCTCTTTAAGCTCGAATCTGGAGCTCAAACCAAGAATCTGACAGCAAATTCGTGTTGTTCAATCGATAGAACACAATGTAATGTACATTTGATGAAAGTTTGGTTTAGAAATATGCAATTTGAAGAAAGTTAATACGCCGGGTGCAGCCTTATGTATATTTTCGACTTAGTCTTTTTCCGCGATTTTGGTCAAAATCCGCTAAATGTACCTCTTTAAGCTCGAATCTGGAGCTCAAACCAAGAATCTGACAGCATATTCGTGATGTTCAATCGATAGAACACAATGTAATGTACATTTGATGAAAGTTTGGTTTAGAAATATGCATTTTGAAGAAAGTTAATACGCCGGGTGCAGCCTTATGTATATTTTCGACTTAGTCTTTTTCCGCGATTTTGGTCAAAATCCGCTAAATGTACCTCTTTAAGCTCGAATCTGGAGCTCAAACCAAGAATCTGACAGCAAATTTGTGATGTTCAATCGATAGAACACAATGTAATGTACATTTGATGAAAGTTTGGTTTAGAAATATGCATTCTGAAGAAAGTTAATACGCCGGGTGCAGCCTTATGTATATTTTCGACTTAGTCTTTTTCCGCGATTTTGGTCAAAATCCGCTAAATGTACCTCTTTAAGCTCGAATCTGGAGCTCAAACCAAGAATCTGACAGCAAATTCGTGATGTTCAATCGATAGAACACAATGTAATGTACATTTGATGAAAGTTTGGTTTAGAAATATGCATTCTGAAGAAAGTTAATACGCCGGGTGCAGCCTTATGTATATTTTCGACTTAGTCTTTTTCCGCGAATTTGGTCAAAATCAGCTAAATGTACCTCTTTAAGCTCGAATCTGGAGCTCAAACCAAGAATCTGACAGCAAATTCGTGATGTTCAATCGATAGAACATAATGTAATGTACATTTGATGAAAGTTTGGTTTAGAAATATGCATTCTGAAGAAAGGTAATACGCCGGGTGCAGCCTTATGTATATTTTCGACTTAGTCTTTTTCCGCGATTTTGGTCAAAATCCGCTAAATGTACATTTTTTAGCTCGAATCTGGAGCTCAAACCAAGAATCTGACAGCAAATTCGTGTTGTTCAATCGATAGAACACAATGTAATGTACATTTGATGAAAGTTTGGTTTAGAAATATGCATTTTGAAGAAAGTTATTACGCCAGGTGCAACCTTATGTATATTTTCGACTTAGTCTTTTTCCGCGAATTTGGTCAAAATCCGCTAAATGTACCTCTTTAAGCTCGAATCTGGAGCTCAAACCAAGAATCTGACAGCAAATTCGTGTTGTTCAATCGATAGAACACAATGTAATGTACATTTGATGAAAGTTTGGTTTAGAAATATGCAATTTGAAGAAAGTTATTACGCCAGGTGCAACCTTATGTATATTTTCGACTTAGTCTTTTTCCGCGATTTTGGTCAAAATCAGCTAAATGTATCTCTTTAAGCTCGAATCTGGAGCTCAAACCAAGAATCTGACAGCAAATTCGTGTTGTTCAATCGATAGAACACAATGTAATGTACATTTGATGAAAGTTTGGTTTAGAAATATGCATTCTGAAGAAAGGTAAAACGCCGGGTGCAGCCTTATGTATATTTTCGACTTAGTCTTTTTCCGCGAATTTGGTCAAAATCAGCTAAATGTACCTCTTTAAGCTCGAATCTGGAGCTCAAACCAAGAATCTGACAGCAAATTCGTGATGTTCAATCGATAGAACATAATGTAATGTACATTTGATGAAAGTTTGGTTTAGAAATATGCATTCTGAAGAAAGGTAATACGCCGGGTGCAGCCTTATGTATATTTTCGACTTAGTCTTTTTCCGCGATTTTGGTCAAAATCCGCTAAATGTACATTTTTTAGCTCGAATCTGGAGCTCAAACCAAGAATCTGACAGCAAATTCGTGTTGTTCAATCGATAGAACACAATGTAATGTACATTTGATGAAAGTTTGGTTTAGAAATATGCATTTTGAAGAAAGTTATTACGCCAGGTGCAACCTTATGTATATTTTCGACTTAGTCTTTTTCCGCGAATTTGGTCAAAATCCGCTAAATGTACCTCTTTAAGCTCGAATCTGGAGCTCAAACCAAGAATCTGACAGCAAATTCGTGTTGTTCAATCGATAGAACACAATGTAATGTACATTTGATGAAAGTTTGGTTTAGAAATATGCAATTTGAAGAAAGTTATTACGCCAGGTGCAACCTTATGTATATTTTCGACTTAGTCTTTTTCCGCGATTTTGGTCAAAATCAGCTAAATGTATCTCTTTAAGCTCGAATCTGGAGCTCAAACCAAGAATCTGACAGCAAATTCGTGTTGTTCAATCGATAGAACACAATGTAATGTACATTTGATGAAAGTTTGGTTTAGAAATATGCATTCTGAAGAAAGGTAAAACGCCGGGTGCAGCCTTATGTATATTTTCGACTTAGTCTTTTTCCGCGAATTTGGTCAAAATCAGCTAAATGTACCTCTTTAAGCTCGAATCTGGAGCTCAAACCAAGAATCTGACAGCAAATTCGTGATGTTCAATCGATAGAACACAATGTAATGTACATTTGATGAAAGTTTGGTTTAGAAATATGCATTTTGAAGAAAATTAATACGCCGGGTGCAGCCTTATGTATATTTTCGACTTAGTCTTTTTCCGCGAATTTGGTCAAAATCAGCTAAATGTACCTCTTTAAGCTCGAATCTGGAGCTCAAACCAAGAATCTGACAGCAAATTCGTGATGTTCAATCGATAGAACATAATGTAATGTACATTTGATGAAAGTTTGGTTTAGAAATATGCATTCTGAAGAAAGGTAATACGCCGGGTGCAGCCTTATGTATATTTTCGACTTAGTCTTTTTCCGCGATTTTGGTCAAAATCCGCTAAATGTACCTTTTTTAGCTCGAATCTGGAGCTCAAACCAAGAATCTGACAACAAATTCGTGTTGTTCAATCGATAGAACACAATGTAATGTACATTTGATGAAAGTTTGGTTTAGAAATATGCAATTTGAAGAAAGTTATTACGCCAGGTGCAACCTTATGTATATTTTCGACTTAGTCTTTTTCCGCGATTTTGGTCAAAATCAGCTTAATGTACCTCTTTAAGCTCGAATCTGGAGCTCAAACCAAGAATCTGACAGCAAATTCGTGATGTTCAATCGATAGAACACAATGTAATGTACATTTGATGAAAGTTTGGTTTAGAAATATGCATTCTGAAGAAAGTTAATACGCCGGGTGCAGCCTTATGTATATTTTCGACTTAGTCTTTTTCCGCGAATTTGGTCAAAATCAGCTAAATGTACCTCTTTAAGCTCGAATCTGGAGCTCAAACCAAGAATCTGACAGCAAATTCGTGATGTTCAATCGATAGAACATAATGTAATGTACATTTGATGAAAGTTTGGTTTAGAAATATGCATTCTGAAGAAAGGTAAAACGCCGGGTGCAGCCTTATGTATATTTTCGACTTAGTCTTTTTCCGCGAATTTGGTCAAAATCAGCTAAATGTACCTCTTTAAGCTCAAATCTGGAGCTCAAACCAAGAATCTGACAGCAAATTCGTGATGTTCAATCGATAGAACATAATGTAATGTACATTTGATGAAAGTTTGGTTTAGAAATATGCATTTTGAAGAAAGTTATTACGCCAGGTGCAACCTTATGTATATTTGCGACTTAGTCTTTTTCCGCGAATTTGGTCAAAATCCGCTAAATGTACCTCTTTAAGCTCGAATCTGGAGCTCAAACCAAGAAAGTGACAGCAAATTCGTGATGTTCAATCGATAGAACATAATGTAATGTACATTTGATGAAAGTTTGGTTTAGAAATATGCATTTTGAAGAAAGTTATTACGCCAGGTGCAACCTTATGTATATTTTCGACTTAGTCTTTTTCCGCGATGTTAGTCAAAATCCGCTAAATGTATCTCTTTAAGCTCGAATCTGGAGCTCAAACCAAGAATCTGACAGCAAATTCGTGTTGTTCAATCGATAGAACACAATGTAATGTACATTTGATGAAAGTTTGGTTTAGAAATATGCATTTTGAAGAAAGTTAATACGCCGGGTGCAGCCTTATGTATATTTTCGACTTAGTCTTTTTCCGCGAATTTGGTCAAAATCCGCTAAATGTACCTCTTTAAGCTCGAATCTGGAGCTCAAACCAAGAATCTGACAGTAAATTCGTGTTGTTCAATCGATAGAACACAATGTAATGTACATTTGATGAAAGTTTGGTTTAGAAATATGCATTTTGAAGAAAGTTAATACGCCAGGTGCAGCCTTATGTATATTTTCGACTTAGTCTTTTTCCGTGATTTTGGTCAAAATCTGCTAAATGTACCTCTTTAAGCTCGAATCTGGAGCTCAAACCAAAAATCTGACAGCAAATTCGTGATGTTCAATCGATAGAACACAATGTAATGTACATTTGATGAAAGTTTAGTTTAGAAATATGCATTCTGAAGAAAGGTAATACGCCGGGTGCAGCCTTATGTATATTTTCGACTTAGTCTTTTTCCGCGATTTTGGTCAAAATCCGCTAAATGTACCTCTTTAAGCTCGAATCTGGAGCTCAAACCAAGAATCTGACAGCAAATTCGTGATGTTCAATCGATAGAACACAATGTAATGTACATTTGATGAAAGTTTGGTTTAGAAATATGCATTCTGAAGAAAGTTAATACGCCGGGTGCAGCCTTATGTATATTTTCGACTTAGTCTTTTTCCGCGAATTTGGTCAAAATCAGCTAAATGTACCTCTTTAAGCTCGAATCTGGAGCTCAAACCAAGAATCTGACAGCAAATTCGTGATGTTCAATCGATAGAACATAATGTAATGTACATTTGATGAAAGTTTGGTTTAGAAATATGCATTCTGAAGAAAGTTAATACGCCGGGTGCAGCCTTATGTATATTTTCGACTTAGTCTTTTTCCGCGAATTTGGTCAAAATCAGCTAAATGTACCTCTTTAAGCTCGAATCTGGAGCTCAAACCAAGAAAGTGACAGCAAATTCGTGATGTTCAATCGATAGAACATAATGTAATGTACATTTGATGAAAGTTTGGTTTAGAAATATGCATTTTGAAGAAAGTTATTACGCCAGGTGCAACCTTATGTATATTTGCGACTTAGTCTTTTTCCGCGAATTTGGTCAAAATCCGCTAAATGTACCTCTTTAAGCTCGAATCTGGAGCTCAAACCAAGAATCTGACAGTAAATTCGTGTTGTTCAATCGATAGAACACAATGTAATGTACATTTGATGAAAGTTTGGTTTAGAAATATGCATTTTGAAGAAAGTTAATACGCCAGGTGCAGCCTTATGTATATTTTCGACTTAGTCTTTTTCCGCGATTTTGGTCAAAATCCGCTAAATGTACCTCTTTAAGCTCGAATCTGGAGCTCAAACCAAAAATCTGACAGCAAATTCGTGATGTTCAATCGATAGAACACAATGTAATGTACATTTGATGAAAGTTTAGTTTAGAAATATGCATTCTGAAGAAAGGTAATACGCCGGGTGCAGCCTTATGTATATTTTCGACTTAGTCTTTTTCCGCGATTTTGGTCAAAATCCGCTAAATGTACCTCTTTAAGCTCGAATCTGGAGCTCAAACCAAGAATCTGACAGCAAATTCGTGATGTTCAATCGATAGAACACAATGTAATGTACATTTGATGAAAGTTTGGTTTAGAAATATGCATTCTGAAGAAAGTTAATACGCCGGGTGCAGCCTTATGTATATTTTCGACTTAGTCTTTTTCCGCGAATTTGGTCAAAATCAGCTAAATGTACCTCTTTAAGCTCGAATCTGGAGCTCAAACCAAGAATCTGACAGCAAATTCGTGATGTTCAATCGATAGAACATAATGTAATGTACATTTGATGAAAGTTTGGTTTAGAAATATGCATTTTGAAGAAAGTTAATACGCCGGGTGCAGCCTTATGTATATTTTCGACTTAGTCTTTTTCCGCGAATTTGGTCAAAATCCGCTAAATGTACCTCTTTTAGCTCGAATCTGGAGCTCAAACCAAGAATCTGACAGCAAATTCGTGTTGTTCAATCGATAGAACACAATGTAATGTACATTTGATGAAAGTTTGGTTTAGAAATATGCATTCTGAAGAAAGTTAATACGCCGGGTGCAGCCTTATGTATATTTTCGACTTAGTCTTTTTCCGCGAATTTGGTCAAAATCCGCTATATGTACCTCTTTAAGCTCGAATCTGGAGCTCAAACCAAGAATCTGACAGCAAATTCGTGATGTTCAATCGATAGAACATAATGTAATGTACATTTGATGAAAGTTTGGTTTAGAAATATGCATTCTGAAGAAAGTTATTACGCCGGGTGCAACCTTATGTATATTTTCGACTTAGTCTTTTTCCGCGATGTTAGTCAAAATCCGCTAAATGTACCTCTTTAAGCTCGAATCTGGAGCTCAAACCAAGAATCTGACAGCAAATTCGTGTTGTTCAATCGATAGAGCATAATGTAATGTACATTTGATGAAAGTTTGGTTTAGAAATATGCATTCTGAAGAAAGTTAATACGCCGGGTGCAGCCTTATGTATATTTTCGACTTAGTCTTTTTCCGCGATTTTGGTCAAAATCAGCTAAATGTACCTCTTTAAGCTCGAATCTGGAGCTCAAACCAAGAAAGTGACAGCAAATTCGTGATGTTCAATCGATAGAACATAATGTAATGTACATTTGATGAAAGTTTGGTTTAGAAATATGCATTTTGAAGAAAGTTATTACGCCAGGTGCAACCTTATGTATATTTTCGACTTAGTCTTTTTCCGCGAATTTGGTCAAAATCCGCTAAATGTACCTCTTTAAGCTCGAATCTGGAGCTCAAACCAAGAAAGTGACAGCAAATTCGTGATGTTCAATCGATAGAACATAATGTAATGTACATTTGATGAAAGTTTGGTTTAGAAATATGCATTTTGAAGAAAGTTATTACGCCAGGTGCAACCTTATGTATATTTTCGACTTAGTCTTTTTCCGCGATGTTAGTCAAAATCCGCTAAATGTATCTCTTTAAGCTCGAATCTGGAGCTCAAACCAAGAATCTGACAGCAAATTCGTGTTGTTCAATCGATAGAACACAATGTAATGTACATTTGATGAAAGTTTGGTTTAGAAATATGCATTTTGAAGAAAGTTATTACGCCGGGTGCAGCCCTATGTATATTTTCGACTTAGTCTTTTTCCGCGAATTTGGTCAAAATCCGCTAAATGTACCTCTTTAAGCTCGAATCTGGAGCTCAAACCAAGAATCTGACAGTAAATTCGTGTTGTTCAATCGATAGAACACAATGTAATGTACATTTGATGAAAGTTTGGTTTAGAAATATGCATTTTGAAGAAAGTTAATACGCCAGGTGCAGCCTTATGTATATTTTCGACTTAGTCTTTTTCCGTGATTTTGGTCAAAATCCGCTAAATGTACCTCTTTAAGCTCGAATCTGGAGCTCAAACCAAAAATCTGACAGCAAATTCGTGATGTTCAATCGATAGAACACAATGTAATGTACATTTGATGAAAGTTTGGTTTAGAAATATGCATTCTGAAGAAAGGTAATACGCCGGGTGCAGCCTTATGTATATTTTCGACTTAGTCTTTTTCCGCGATTTTGGTCAAAATCCGCTAAATGTACCTCTTTAAGCTCGAATCTGGAGCTCAAACCAAGAATCTGACAGCAAATTCGTGATGTTCAATCGATAGAACACAATGTAATGTACATTTGATGAAAGTTTGGTTTAGAAATATGCATTCTGAAGAAAGTTAATACGCCGGGTGCAGCCTTATGTATATTTTCGACTTAGTCTTTTTCCGCGAATTTGGTCAAAATCAGCTAAATGTACCTCTTTTAGCTCGAATCTGGAGCTCAAACCAAGAATCTGACAGCAAATTCGTGATGTTCAATCGATAGAACATAATGTAATGTACATTTGATGAAAGTTTGGTTTAGAAATATGCATTTTGAAGAAAGTTAATACGCCGGGTGCAGCCTTATGTATATTTTCGACTTAGTCTTTTTCCGCGAATTTGGTCAAAATCCGCTAAATGTACCTCTTTTAGCTCGAATCTGGAGCTCAAACCAAGAATCTGACAGCAAATTCGTGTTGTTCAATCGATAGAACACAATGTAATGTACATTTGATGAAAGTTTGGTTTAGAAATATGCATTCTGAAGAAAGTTAATACGCCGGGTGCAGCCTTATGTATATTTTCGACTTAGTCTTTTTCCGCGAATTTGGTCAAAATCCGCTAAATGTACCTCTTTAAGCTCGAATCTGGAGCTCAAACCAAGAATCTGACAGCAAATTCGTGATGTTCAATCGATAGAACATAATGTAATGTACATTTGATGAAAGTTTGGTTTAGAAATATGCATTCTGAAGAAAGTTATTACGCCGGGTGCAACCTTATGTATATTTTCGACTTAGTCTTTTTCCGCGATGTTAGTCAAAATCCGCTAAATGTACCTCTTTAAGCTCGAATCTGGAGCTCAAACCAAGAATCTGACAGCAAATTCGTGTTGTTCAATCGATAGAACACAATGTAATGTACATTTGATGAAAGTTTGGTTTAGAAATATGCATTCTGAAGAAAGTTAATACGCCGGGTGCAGCCTTATGTATATTTTCGACTTAGTCTTTTTCCGCGATTTTGGTCAAAATCAGCTAAATGTACCTCTTTAAGCTCGAATCTGGAGCTCAAACCAAGAAAGTGACAGCAAATTCGTGATGTTCAATCGATAGAACATAATGTAATGTACATTTGATGAAAGTTTGGTTTAGAAATATGCATTTTGAAGAAAGTTATTACGCCAGGTGCAACCTTATGTATATTTTCGACTTAGTCTTTTTCCGCGAATTTGGTCAAAATCCGCTAAATGTACCTCTTTAAGCTCGAATCTGGAGCTCAAACCAAAAATCTGACAGCAAATTCGTGATGTTCAATCGATAGAACATAATGTAATGTACATTTGATGAAAGTTTGGTTTAGAAATATGCATTTTGAAGAAAGTTATTACGCCAGGTGCAACCTTATGTATATTTTCGACTTAGTCTTTTTCCGCGATGTTAGTCAAAATCCGCTAAATGTATCTCTTTAAGCTCGAATCTGGAGCTCAAACCAAGAATCTGACAGCAAATTCGTGTTGTTCAATCGATAGAACACAATGTAATGTACATTTGATGAAAGTTTGGTTTAGAAATATGCATTCTGAAGAAAGGTAATACGCCGGGTGCAGCCTTATGTATATTTTCGACTTAGTCTTTTTCCGCGATTTTGGTCAAAATCCGCTAAATGTACCTCTTTAAGCTCGAATCTGGAGCTCAAACCAAGAATCTGACAGTAAATTCGTGTTGTTCAATCGATAGAACACAATGTAATGTACATTTGATGAAAGTTTGGTTTAGAAATATGCATTTTGAAGAAAGTTAATACGCCAGGTGCAGCCTTATGTATATTTTCGACTTAGTCTTTTTCCGCGATTTTGGTCAAAATCCGCTAAATGTACCTCTTTAAGCTCGAATCTGGAGCTCAAACCAAGAATCTGACAGCAAATTCGTGATGTTCAATCGATAGAACACAATGTAATGTACATTTGATGAAAGTTTGGTTTAGAAATATGCATTCTGAAGAAAGGTAATACGCCGGGTGCAGCCTTATGTATATTTTCGACTTAGTCTTTTTCCGCGATTTTGGTCAAAATCAGCTAAATGTACCTCTTTAAGCTCGAATCTGGAGCTCAAACCAAGAAAGTGACAGCAAATTCGTGATGTTCAATCGATAGAACATAATGTAATGTACATTTGATGAAAGTTTGGTTTAGAAATATGCATTTTGAAGAAAGTTATTACGCCAGGTGCAACCTTATGTATATTTTCGACTTAGTCTTTTTCCGCGAATTTGGTCAAAATCCGCTAAATGTACCTCTTTAAGCTCGAATCTGGAGCTCAAACCAAGAAAGTGACAGCAAATTCGTGATGTTCAATCGATAGAACATAATGTAATGTACATTTGATGAAAGTTTGGTTTAGAAATATGCATTTTGAAGAAAGTTATTACGCCAGGTGCAACCTTATGTATATTTTCGACTTAGTCTTTTTCCGCGATGTTAGTCAAAATCCGCTAAATGTATCTCTTTAAGCTCGAATCTGGAGCTCAAACCAAGAATCTGACAGCAAATTCGTGTTGTTCAATCGATAGAACACAATGTAATGTACATTTGATGAAAGTTTGGTTTAGAAATATGCATTCTGAAGAAAGGTAATACGCCGGGTGCAGCCTTATGTATATTTTCGACTTAGTCTTTTTCCGCGATTTTGGTCAAAATCCGCTAAATGTACCTCTTTAAGCTCGAATCTGGAGCTCAAACCAAGAATCTGACAGTAAATTCGTGTTGTTCAATCGATAGAACACAATGTAATGTACATTTGATGAAAGTTTGGTTTAGAAATATGCATTTTGAAGAAAGTTAATACGCCAGGTGCAGCCTTATGTATATTTTCGACTTAGTCTTTTTCCGCGATTTTGGTCAAAATCAGCTAAATGTACCTCTTTAAGCTCGAATCTGGAGCTCAAACCAAGAAAGTGACAGCAAATTCGTGATGTTCAATCGATAGAACATAATGTAATGTACATTTGATGAAAGTTTGGTTTAGAAATATGCATTTTGAAGAAAGTTATTACGCCAGGTGCAACCTTATGTATATTTTCGACTTAGTCTTTTTCCGCGAATTTGGTAAAAATCCGGTAATTTTGTACCTCTTTAAGCTCGAATCTGGAGCTCAAACCAAGAAAGTGACAGCAAATTCGTGATGTTCAATCGATAGAACATAATGTAATGTACATTTGATGAAAGTTTGGTTTAGAAATATGCATTCTGAAGAAAGGTAATACGCCGGGTGCAGCCTTATGTATATTTTCGACTTAGTCTTTTTCCGCGATTTTGGTCAAAATCCGCTAAATGTACCTCTTTAAGCTCGAATCTGGAGCTCAAACCAAGAATCTGACAGCAAATTCGTGTTGTTCAATCGATAGAACACAATGTAATGTACATTTGATGAAAGTTTGGTTTAGAAATATGCATTTTGAAGAAAGTTATTACGCCAGGTGCAACCTTATGTATATTTTCGACTTAGTCTTTTTTCGCGATGTTAGTCAAAATCCGCTAAATGTACCTCTTTAAGCTAGAATCTGGAGCTCAAACCAAGAATCTGACAGCAAATTCGTGTTGTTCAATCGATAGAACACAATGTAATGTACATTTGATGAAAGTTTGGTTTAGAAATATGCATTCTGAAGAAAGGTAATACGCCGGGTGCAGCCTTATGTATATTTTCGACTTAGTCTTTTTCCGCGAATTTGGTCAAAATCAGCTAAATGTACCTCTTTAAGCTCAAATCTGGAGCTCAAACCAAGAATCTGACAGCAAATTCGTGATGTTCAATCGATAGAGCATAATGTAATGTACATTTGATGAAAGTTTGGTTTAGAAATATGCATTTTGAAGAAAGTTATTACGCCAGGTGCAACCTTATGTATATTTTCGACTTAGTCTTTTTTCGCGATGTTAGTCAAAATCCGCTAAATGTACCTCTTTAAGCTCGAATCTGGAGCTCAAACCAAGAATCTGACAGCAAATTCGTGTTGTTCAATCGATAGAACACAATGTAATGTACATTTGATGAAAGTTTGGTTTAGAAATATGCATTCTGAAGAAAGTTAATACGCCGGGTGCAGCCTTATGTATATTTTCGACTTAGTCTTTTTCCGCGATTTTGGTCAAAATCCGCTAAATGTACCTCTTTAAGCTCGAATCTGGAGCTCAAACCAAGAAAGTGACAGCAAATTCGTGATGTTCAATCGATAGAACATAATGTAATGTACATTTGATGAAAGTTTGGTTTAGAAATATGCATTTTGAAGAAAGTTATTACGCCAGGTGCAACCTTATGTATATTTTCGACTTAGTCTTTTTCCGCGATTTTGGTCAAAATCCGCTAAATGTACCTCTTTAAGCTCGAATCTGGAGCTCAAACCAAGAATCTGACAGCAAATTCGTGATGTTCAATCGATAGAACATAATGTAATGTACATTTGATGAAAGTTTGGTTTAGAAATATGCATTTTGAAGAAAGTTAATACGCCGGGTGCAGCCTTATGTATATTTTCGACTTAGTCTTTTTCCGCGAATTTGGTCAAAATCCGCTAAATGTACCTCTTTTAGCTCGAATCTGGAGCTCAAACCAAGAATCTGACAGCAAATTCGTGTTGTTCAATCGATAGAACACAATGTAATGTACATTTGATGAAAGTTTGGTTTAGAAATATGCATTTTGAAGAAAGTTATTACGCCAGGTGCAACCTTATGTATATTTTCGACTTAGTCTTTTTCCGCGAATTTGGTCAAAATCCGCTAAATGTACCTCTTTAAGCTCGAATCTGGAGCTCAAACCAAGAATCTGACAGCAAATTCGTGATGTTCAATCGATAGAACATAATGTAATGTACATTTGATGAAAGTTTGGTTTAGAAATATGCATTTTGAAGAAAGTTATTACGCCGGGTGCAACCTTATGTATATTTTCGACTTAGTCTTTTTCCGCGATGTTAGTCAAAATCCGCTAAATGTACCTCTTTAAGCTCGAATCTGGAGCTCAAACCAAGAAAGTGACAGCAAATTCGTGTTGTTCAATCGATAGAACACAATGTAATGTACATTTGATGAAAGTTTGGTTTAGAAATATGCATTCTGAAGAAAGTTAATACGCCGGGTGCAGCCTTATGTATATTTTCGACTTAGTCTTTTTCCGCGATTTTGGTCAAAATCAGCTAAATGTACCTCTTTAAGCTCGAATCTGGAGCTCAAACCAAGAAAGTGACAGCAAATTCGTGATGTTCAATCGATAGAACATAATGTAATGTACATTTGATGAAAGTTTGGTTTAGAAATATGCATTTTGAAGAAAGTTATTACGCCAGGTGCAACCTTATGTATATTTTCGACTTAGTCTTTTTCCGCGAATTTGGTCAAAATCCGCTAAATGTACCTCTTTAAGCTCGAATCTGGAGCTCAAACCAAGAAAGTGACAGCAAATTCGTGATGTTCAATCGATAGAACATAATGTAATGTACATTTGATGAAAGTTTGGTTTAGAAATATGCATTTTGAAGAAAGTTATTACGCCAGGTGCAACCTTATGTATATTTTCGACTTAGTCTTTTTCCGCGATGTTAGTCAAAATCCGCTAAATGTATCTCTTTAAGCTCGAATCTGGAGCTCAAACCAAGAATCTGACAGCAAATTCGTGTTGTTCAATCGATAGAACACAATGTAATGTACATTTGATGAAAGTTTGGTTTAGAAATATGCATTCTGAAGAAAGGTAATACGCCGGGTGCAGCCTTATGTATATTTTCGACTTAGTCTTTTTCCGCGATTTTGGTCAAAATCCGCTAAATGTACCTCTTTAAGCTCGAATCTGGAGCTCAAACCAAGAATCTGACAGTAAATTCGTGTTGTTCAATCGATAGAACACAATGTAATGTACATTTGATGAAAGTTTGGTTTAGAAATATGCATTTTGAAGAAAGTTAATACGCCAGGTGCAGCCTTATGTATATTTTCGACTTAGTCTTTTTCCGCGATTTTGGTCAAAATCCGCTTAATGTATCTCTTTAAGCTCGAATCTGGAGCTCAAACCAAAAATCTGACAGCAAATTTGTGATGTTCAATCGATAGAACACAATGTAATGTACATTTGATGAAAGTTTGGTTTAGAAATATGCATTCTGAAGAAAGGTAATACGCCGGGTGCAGCCTTATGTATATTTTCGACTTAGTCTTTTTCCGCGATTTTGGTCAAAATCAGCTAAATGTACCTCTTTAAGCTCGAATCTGGAGCTCAAACCAAGAATCTGACAGCAAATTCGTGATGTTCAATCGATAGAACACAATGTAATGTACATTTGATGAAAGTTTGGTTTAGAAATATGCATTCTGAAGAAAGTTAATACGCCGGGTGCAGCCTTATGTATATTTTCGACTTAGTCTTTTTCCGCGAATTTGGTCAAAATCAGCTAAATGTACCTCTTTAAGCTCGAATCTGGAGCTCAAACCAAGAATCTGACAGCAAATTCGTGATGTTCAATCGATAGAACATAATGTAATGTACATTTGATGAAAGTTTGGTTTAGAAATATGCATTTTGAAGAAAGTTAATACGCCGGGTGCAGCCTTATGTATATTTTCGACTTAGTCTTTTTCCGCGAATTTGGTCAAAATCCGCTAAATGTACCTCTTTTAGCTCGAATCTGGAGCTCAAACCAAGAATCTGACAGCAAATTCGTGATGTTCAATCGATAGAACATAATGTAATGTACATTTGATGAAAGTTTGGTTTAGAAATATGCATTTTGAAGAAAGTTATTACCCCGGGTGCAACCTTATGTATATTTTCGACTTAGTCTTTTTCCGCGATGTTAGTCAAAATCCGCTAAATGTACCTCTTTAAGCTCGAATCTGGAGCTCAAACCAAGAATCTGACAGCAAATTCGTGTTGTTCAATCGATAGAACACAATGTAATGTACATTTGATGAAAGTTTGGTTTAGAAATATGCATTCTGAAGAAAGTTAATACGCCGGGTGCAGCCTTATGTATATTTTCGACTTAGTCTTTTTCCGCGATTTTGGTCAAAATCAGCTAAATGTACCTCTTTAAGCTCGAATCTGGAGCTCAAACCAAGAAAGTGACAGCAAATTCGTGATGTTCAATCGATAGAACATAATGTAATGTACATTTGATGAAAGTTTGGTTTAGAAATATGCATTTTGAAGAAAGTTATTACGCCAGGTGCAACCTTATGTATATTTTCGACTTAGTCTTTTTCCGCGAATTTGGTCAAAATCCGGTAATTTTGTACCTCTTTAAGCTCGAATCTGGAGCTCAAACCAAGAAAGTGACACCAAATTCGTGATGTTCAATCGATAGAACATAATGTAATGTACATTTGATGAAAGTTTGGTTTAGAAATATGCATTTTGAAGAAAGTTATTACGCCAGGTGCAACCTTATGTATATTTTCGACTTAGTCTTTTTCCGCGATGTTAGTCAAAATCCGCTAAATGTATCTCTTTAAGCTCGAATCTGGAGCTCAAACCAAGAATCTGACAGCAAATTCGTGTTGTTCAATCGATAGAACACAATGTAATGTACATTTGATGAAAGTTTGGTTTAGAAATATGCATTTTGAAGAAAGTTAATACGCCGGGTGCAGCCTTATGTATATTTTCGACTTAGTCTTTTTCCGCGATTTTGGTCAAAATCCGCTAAATGTACCTCTTTAAGCTCGAATCTGGAGCTCAAACCAAAAATCTGACAGCAAATTCGTGATGTTCAATCGATAGAACACAATGTAATGTACATTTGATGAAAGTTTGGTTTAGAAATATGCATTCTGAAGAAAGGTAATACGCCGGGTGCAGCCTTATGTATATTTTCGACTTAGTCTTTTTCCGCGATTTTGGTCAAAATCCGCTAAATGTACCTCTTTAAGCTCGAATCTGGAGCTCAAACCAAGAATCTGACAGCAAATTCGTGATGTTCAATCGATAGAACACAATGTAATGTACATTTGATGAAAGTTTGGTTTAGAAATATGCATTCTGAAGAAAGTTAATACGCCGGGTGCAGCCTTATGTATATTTTCGACTTAGTCTTTTTCCGCGATTTTGGTCAAAATCAGCTAAATGTACCTCTTTAAGCTCGAATCTGGAGCTCAAACCAAGAATCTGACAGCAAATTCGTGTTGTTCAATCGATAGAACACAATGTAATGTACATTTGATGAAAGTTTGGTTTAGAAATATGCATTCTGAAAAAAGTTATTACGCCAGGTGCAACCTTATGTATATTTTCGACTTAGTCTTTTTTCGCGATGTTAGTCAAAATCCGCTAAATGTACCTCTTTAAGCTAGAATCTGGAGCTCAAACCAAGAATCTGACAGCAAATTCGTGTTGTTCAATCGATAGAACACAATGTAATGTACATTTGATGAAAGTTTGGTTTAGAAATATGCATTCTGAAGAAAGTTAATACGCCGGGTGCAGCCTTATGTATATTTTCGACTTAGTCTTTTTCCGCGATTTTGGTCAAAATCAGCTAAATGTACCTCTTTAAGCTCGAATCTGGAGCTCAAACCAAGAATCTGACAGCAAATTCGTGTTGTTCAATCGATAGAACACAATGTAATGTACATTTGATGAAAGTTTGGTTTAGAAATATGCATTCTGAAGAAAGGTAATACGCCGGGTGCAGCCTTATGTATATTTTCGACTTAGTCTTTTTCCGCGAATTTGGTCAAAATCAGCTAAATGTACCTCTTTAAGCTCAAATCTGGAGCTCAAACCAAGAATCTGACAGCAAATTCGTGATGTTCAATCGATAGAGCATAATGTAATGTACATTTGATGAAAGTTTGGTTTAGAAATATGCATTTTGAAGAAAGTTATTACGCCAGGTGCAACCTTATGTATATTTTCGACTTAGTCTTTTTTCGCGATGTAAGTCAAAATCCGCTAAATGTACCTCTTTAAGCTCGAATCTGGAGCTCAAACCAAGAATCTGACAGCAAATTCGTGTTGTTCAATCGATAGAACACAATGTAATGTACATTTGATGAAAGTTTGGTTTAGAAATATGCATTCTGAAGAAAGTTAATACGCCGGGTGCAGCCTTATGTATATTTTCGACTTAGTCTTTTTCCGCGATTTTGGTCAAAATCAGCTAAATGTACCTCTTTAAGCTCGAATCTGGAGCTCAAACCAAGAAAGTGACAGCAAATTCGTGATGTTCAATCGATAGAACATAATGTAATGTACATTTGATGAAAGTTTGGTTTAGAAATATGCATTCTGAAGAAAGTTATTACGCCAGGTGCAACCTTATGTATATTTTCGACTTAGTCTTTTTCCGCGAATTTGGTCAAAATCCGGTAATTTTGTACCTCTTTAAGCTCGAATCTGGAGCTCAAACCAAGAAAGTGACAGCAAATTCGTGATGTTCAATCGATAGAACATAATGTAATGTACATTTGATGAAAGTTTGGTTTAGAAATATGCATTTTGAAGAAAGTTATTACGCCAGGTGCAACCTTATGTATATTTTCGACTTAGTCTTTTTCCGCGATGTTAGTCAAAATCCGCTAAATGTATCTCTTTAAGCTCGAATCTGGAGCTCAAACCAAGAATCTGACAGCAAATTCGTGTTGTTCAATCGATAGAACACAATGTAATGTACATTTGATGAAAGTTTGGTTTAGAAATATGCATTTTGAAGAAAGTTAATACGCCGGGTGCAGCCTTATGTATATTTTCGACTTAGTCTTTTTCCGCGATTTTGGTCAAAATCCGCTAAATGTACCTCTTTAAGCTCGAATCTGGAGCTCAAACCAAAAATCTGACAGCAAATTCGTGATGTTCAATCGATAGAACACAATGTAATGTACATTTGATGAAAGTTTGGTTTAGAAATATGCATTCTGAAGAAAGGTAATACGCCGGGTGCAGCCTTATGTATATTTTCGACTTAGTCTTTTTCCGCGATTTTGGTCAAAATCCGCTAAATGTACCTCTTTAAGCTCGAATCTGGAACTCAAACCAAGAATCTGACAGCAAATTCGTGATGTTCAATCGATAGAACACAATGTAATGTACATTTGATGAAAGTTTGGTTTAGAAATATGCATTCTGAAGAAAGGTAATACGCCGGGTGCAGCCTTATGTATATTTTCGACTTAGTCTTTTTCCGCGAATTTGGTCAAAATCAGCTAAATGTACCTCTTTAAGCTCGAATCTGGAGCTCAAACCAAGAATCTGACAGCAAATTCGTGATGTTCAATCGATAGAACACAATGTAATGTACATTTGATGAAAGTTTGGTTTAGAAATATGCATTCTGAAGAAAGTTAATACGCCGGGTGCAGCCTTATGTATATTTTCGACTTAGTCTTTTTCCGCGAATTTGGTCAAAATCAGCTAAATGTACCTCTTTAAGCTCGAATCTGGAGCTCAAACCAAGAATCTGACAGCAAATTCGTGATGTTCAATCGATAGAACATAATGTAATGTACATTTGATGAAAGTTTGGTTTAGAAATATGCATTTTGAAGAAAGTTAATACGCCGGGTGCAGCCTTATGTATATTTTCGACTTAGTCTTTTTCCGCGAATTTGGTCAAAATCCGCTAAATGTACCTCTTTTAGCTCGAATCTGGAGCTCAAACCAAAAATCTGACAGCAAATTCGTGTTGTTCAATCGATAGAACACAATGTAATGTACATTTGATGAAAGTTTGGTTTAGAAATATGCATTTTGAAGAAAGTTATTACGCCGGGTGCAACCTTATGTATATTTTCGACTTAGTCTTTTTCCGCGATGTTAGTCAAAATCCGCTAAATGTACCTCTTTAAGCTCGAATCTGGAGCTCAAACCAAGAATCTGACAGCAAATTCGTGTTGTTCAATCGATAGAACACAATGTAATGTACATTTGATGAAAGTTTGGTTTAGAAATATGCATTCTGAAGAAAGTTAATACGCCGGGTGCAGCCTTATGTATATTTTCGACTTAGTCTTTTTCCGCGATTTTGGTCAAAATCAGCTAAATGTACCTCTTTAAGCTCGAATCTGGAGCTCAAACCAAGAAAGTGACAGCAAATTCGTGATGTTCAATCGATAGAACATAATGTAATGTACATTTGATGAAAGTTTGGTTTAGAAATATGCATTTTGAAGAAAGTTATTACGCCAGGTGCAACCTTATGTATATTTTCGACTTAGTCTTTTTCCGCGAATTTGGTCAAAATCCGCTAAATGTACCTCTTTAAGCTCGAATCTGGAGCTCAAACCAAGAAAGTGACAGCAAATTCGTGTTGTTCAATCGATAGAACATAATGTAATGTACATTTGATGAAAGTTTGGTTTAGAAATATGCATTTTGAAGAAAGTTAATACGCCAGGTGCAACCTTATGTATATTTTCGACTTAGTCTTTTTCCGCGATTTTGGTCAAAATCCGCTAAATGTACCTCTTTAAGCTCGAATCTGGAGCTCAAACCAAGAATCTGACAGTAAATTCGTGATGTTCAATCGATAGAACACAATGTAATGTACATTTGATGAAAGTTTGGTTTAGAAATATGCATTTTGAAGAAAGTTAATACGCCGGGTGCAGCCTTATGTATATTTTCGACTTAGTCTTTTTCCGCGATTTTGGTCAAAATCCGCTAAATGTACCTCTTTAAGCTCGAATCTGGAGCTCAAACCAAAAATCTGACAGCAAATTCGTGATGTTCAATCGATAGAACACAATGTAATGTACATTTGATGAAAGTTTGGTTTAGAAATATGCATTCTGAAGAAAGGTAATACGCCGGGTGCAGCCTTATGTATATTTTCGACTTAGTCTTTTTCCGCGAATTTGGTCAAAATCAGCTAAATGTACCTCTTTTAGCTCGAATCTGGAGCTCAAACCAAAAATCTGACAGCAAATTCGTGTTGTTCAATCGATAGAACACAATGTAATGTACATTTGATGAAAGTTTGGTTTAGAAATATGCATTTTGAAGAAAGTTATTACGCCAGGTGCAACCTTATGTATATTTTCGACTTAGTCTTTTTCCGCGAATTTGGTCAAAATCAGCTAAATGTACCTCTTTAAGCTCGAATCTGGAGCTCAAACCAAGAATCTGACAGCAAATTCGTGATGTTCAATCGATAGAACATAATGTAATGTACATTTGATGAAAGTTTGGTTTAGAAATATGCATTTTGAAGAAAGTTATTACGCCGGGTGCAACCTTATGTATATTTTCGACTTAGTCTTTTTCCGCGATGTTAGTCAAAATCCGCTAAATGTACCTCTTTAAGCTCGAATCTGGAGCTCAAACCAAGAAAGTGACAGCAAATTCGTGTTGTTCAATCGATAGAGCATAATGTAATGTACATTTGATGAAAGTTTGGTTTAGAAATATGCATTTTGAAGAAAGTTATTACGCCAGGTGCAACCTTATGTATATTTTCGACTTAGTCTTTTTCCGCGAATTTGGTCAAAATCCGCTAAATGTACCTCTTTAAGCTCGAATCTGGAGCTCAAACCAAGAAAGTGACAGCAAATTCTTGTTGTTCAATCGATAGAACACAATGTAATGTACATTTGATGAAAGTTTGGTTTAGAAATATGCATTCTGAAGAAAGTTAATACGCCGGGTGCAGCCTTATGTATATTTTCGACTTAGTCTTTTTCCGCGATTTTGGTCAAAATCCGCTAAATGTACCTCTTTAAGCTCGAATCTGGAGCTCAAACCAAGAATCTGACAGCATATTCGTGATGTTCAATCGATAGAACACAATGTAATGTACATTTGATGAAAGTTTGGTTTAGAAATATGCATTTTGAAGAAAGTTAATACGCCGGGTGCAGCCTTATGTATATTTTCGACTTAGTCTTTTTCCGCGATTTTGGTCAAAATCCGCTAAATGTACCTCTTTAAGCTCGAATCTGCAGCTCAAACCAAGAATCTGACAGCAAATTCGTGATGTTCAATCGATAGAACACAATGTAATGTACATTTGATGAAAGTTTGGTTTAGAAATATGCATTCTGAAGAAAGTTAATACGCCGGGTGCAGCCTTATGTATATTTTCGACTTAGTCTTTTTCCGCGATTTTGGTCAAAAACCGCTAAATGTACCTCTTTAAGCTCGAATCTGGAGCTCAAACCAAGAATCTGACAGCAAATTCGTGATGTTCAATCGATAGAACACAATGTAATGTACATTTGATGAAAGTTTGGTTTAGAAATATGCATTCTGAAGAAAGTTAATACGCCGGGTGCAGCCTTATGTATATTTTCGACTTAGTCTTTTTCCGCGAATTTGGTCAAAATCAGCTAAATGTACCTCTTTAAGCTCGAATCTGGAGCTCAAACCAAGAATCTGACAGCAAATTCGTGATGTTCAATCGATAGAACACAATGTAATGTACATTTGATGAAAGTTTGGTTTAGAAATATGCATTCTGAAGAAAGGTAATACGCCGGGTGCAGCCTTATGTATATTTTCGACTTAGTCTTTTTCCGCGATTTTGGTCAAAATCCGCTAAATGTACCTTTTTTAGCTCGAATCTGGAGCTCAAACCAAGAATCTGACAGCAAATTCGTGTTGTTCAATCGATAGAACACAATGTAATGTACATTTGATGAAAGTTTGGTTTAGAAATATGCATTTTGAAGAAAGTTATTACGCCAGGTGCAACCTTATGTATATTTTCGACTTAGTCTTTTTCCGCGAATTTGGTCAAAATCCGCTAAATGTACCTCTTTAAGCTCGAATCTGGAGCTCAAACCAAGAATCTGACAGCAAATTCGTGTTGTTCAATCGATAGAACACAATGTAATGTACATTTGATGAAAGTTTGGTTTAGAAATATGCATTTTGAAGAAAGTTATTACGCCAGGTGCAACCTTATGTATATTTTCGACTTAGTCTTTTTCCGCGAATTTGGTCAAAATCCGCTAAATGTACCTCTTTAAGCTCGAATCTGGAGCTCAAACCAAGAATCTGACAGCAAATTCGTGTTGTTCAATCGATAGAACACAATGTAATGTACATTTGATGAAAGTTTGGTTTAGAAATATGCATTCTGAAGAAAGTTAATACGCCGGGTGCAGCCTTATGTATATTTTCGACTTAGTCTTTTTCCGCGATTTTGGTCAAAATCAGCTAAATGTACCTCTTTAAGCTCGAATCTGGAGCTCAAACCAAGAATCTGACAGCAAATTCGTGTTGTTCAATCGATAGAACACAATGTAATGTACATTTGATGAAAGTTTGGTTTAGAAATATGCATTCTGAAGAAAGGTAATACGCCGGGTGCAGCCTTATGTATATTTTCGACTTAGTCTTTTTCCGCGAATTTGGTCAAAATCAGCTAAATGTACCTCTTTAAGCTCAAATCTGGAGCTCAAACCAAGAATCTGACAGCAAATTCGTGATGTTCAATCGATAGAGCATAATGTAATGTACATTTGATGAAAGTATGGTTTAGAAATATGCATTTTGAAGAAAGTTATTACGGCAGGTGCAACCTTATGTATATTTTCGACTTAGTCTTTTTTCGCGATGTAAGTCAAAATCCGCTAAATGTACCTCTTTAAGCTCGAATCTGGAGCTCAAACCAAGAATCTGACAGCAAATTCGTGTTGTTCAATCGATAGAACACAATGTAATGTACATTTGATGAAAGTTTGGTTTAGAAATATGCATTCTGAAGAAAGTTAATACGCCGGGTGCAGCCTTATGTATATTTTCGACTTAGTCTTTTTCCGCGATTTTGGTCAAAATCAGCTAAATGTACCTCTTTAAGCTCGAATCTGGAGCTCAAACCAAGAAAGTGACAGCAAATTCGTGATGTTCAATCGATAGAACATAATGTAATGTACATTTGATGAAAGTTTGGTTTAGAAATATGCATTTTGAAGAAAGTTATTACGCCAGGTGCAACCTTATGTATATTTTCGACTTAGTCTTTTTCCGCGAATTTGGTCAAAATCCGCTAAATGTACCTCTTTAAGCTCGAATCTGGAGCTCAAACCAAGAATCTGACAGCAAATTCGTGATGTTCAATCGATAGAACACAATGTAATGTACATTTGATGAAAGTTTGGTTTAGAAATATGCATTTTGAAGAAAGTTATTACGCCAGGTGCAACCTTATGTATATTTTCGACTTAGTCTTTTTCCGCGATGTTAGTCAAAATCCGCTAAATGTACCTCTTTAAGCTCGAATCTGGAGCTCAAACCAAGAATCTGACAGCAAATTCGTGTTGTTCAATCGATAGAACACAATGTAATGTACATTTGATGAAAGTTTGGTTTAGAAATATGCATTTTGAAGAAAGTTAATACGCCGGGTGCAGCCTTATGTATATTTTCGACTTAGTCTTTTTCCGCGATTTTGGTCAAAATCCGCTAAATGTACCTCTTTAAGCTCGAATCTGGAGCTCAAACCAAAAATCTGACAGCAAATTCGTGATGTTCAATCGATAGAACACAATGTAATGTACATTTGATGAAAGTTTGGTTTAGAAATATGCATTCTGAAGAAAGGTAATACGCCGGGTGCAGCCTTATGTATATTTTCGACTTAGTCTTTTTCCGCGATTTTGGTCAAAATCCGCTAAATGTACCTCTTTAAGCTCGAATCTGGAGCTCAAACCAAGAATCTGACAGCAAATTCGTGATGTTCAATCGATAGAACACAATGTAATGTACATTTGATGAAAGTTTGGTTTAGAAATATGCATTCTGAAGAAAGGTAATACGCCGGGTGCAGCCTTATGTATATTTTCGACTTAGTCTTTTTCCGCGAATTTGGTCAAAATCAGCTAAATGTACCTCTTTAAGCTCGAATCTGGAGCTCAAACCAAGAATCTGACAGCAAATTCGTGATGTTCAATCGATAGAACATAATGTAATGTACATTTGATGAAAGTTTGGTTTAGAAATATGCATTTTGAAGAAAGTTAATACGCCGGGTGCAGCCTTATGTATATTTTCGACTTAGTCTTTTTCCGCGAATTTGGTCAAAATCCGCTAAATGTACCTCTTTTAGCTCGAATCTGGAGCTCAAACCAAAAATCTGACAGCAAATTCGTGTTGTTCAATCGATAGAACACAATGTAATGTACATTTGATGAAAGTTTGGTTTAGAAATATGCATTTTGAAGAAAGTTATTACGCCGGGTGCAACCTTATGTATATTTTCGACTTAGTCTTTTTCCGCGATGTTAGTCAAAATCCGCTAAATGTACCTCTTTAAGCTCGAATCTGGAGCTCAAACCAAGAATCTGACAGCAAATTCGTGTTGTTCAATCGATAGAACACAATGTAATGTACATTTGATGAAAGTTTGGTTTAGAAATATGCATTCTGAAGAAAGTTAATACGCCGGGTGCAGCCTTATGTATATTTTCGACTTAGTCTTTTTCCGCGATTTTGGTCAAAATCAGCTAAATGTACCTCTTTAAGCTCGAATCTGGAGCTCAAACCAAGAAAGTGACAGCAAATTCGTGATGTTCAATCGATAGAACATAATGTAATGTACATTTGATGAAAGTTTGGTTTAGAAATATGCATTTTGAAGAAAGTTATTACGCCAGGTGCAACCTTATGTATATTTTCGACTTAGTCTTTTTCCGCGAATTTGGTCAAAATCCGCTAAATGTACCTCTTTAAGCTCGAATCTGGAGCTCAAACCAAGAAAGTGACAGCAAATTCGTGTTGTTCAATCGATAGAACATAATGTAATGTACATTTGATGAAAGTTTGGTTTAGAAATATGCATTTTGAAGAAAGTTAATACGCCAGGTGCAACCTTATGTATATTTTCGACTTAGTCTTTTTCCGCGATTTTGGTCAAAATCCGCTAAATGTACCTCTTTAAGCTCGAATCTGGAGCTCAAACCAAGAATCTGACAGTAAATTCGTGTTGTTCAATCGATAGAACACAATGTAATGTACATTTGATGAACGTTTGGTTTAGAAATATGCATTTTGAAGAAAGTTAATACGCCGGGTGCAGCCTTATGTATATTTTCGACTTAGTCTTTTTCCGCGATTTTGGTCAAAATCCGCTAAATGTACCTCTTTAAGCTCGAATCTGGAGCTCAAACCAAAAATCTGACAGCAAATTCGTGATGTTCAATCGATAGAACACAATGTAATGTACATTTGATGAAAGTTTGGTTTAGAAATATGCATTCTGAAGAAAGGTAATACGCCGGGTGCAGCCTTATGTATATTTTCGACTTAGTCTTTTTCCGCGATTTTGGTCAAAATCCGCTAAATGTACCTCTTTAAGCTCGAATCTGGAGCTCAAACCAAGAATCTGACAGCAAATTCGTGATGTTCAATCGATAGAACATAATGTAATGTACATTTGATGAAAGTTTGGTTTAGAAATATGCATTTTGAAGAAAGTTATTACGCCGGGTGCAACCTTATGTATATTTTCGACTTAGTCTTTTTCCGCGAATTTGGTCAAAATCAGCTAAATGTACCTCTTTAAGCTCGAATCTGGAGCTCAAACCAAGAATCTGACAGCAAATTCGTGATGTTCAATCGATAGAACATAATGTAATGTACATTTGATGAAAGTTTGGTTTAGAAATATGCATTTTGAAGAAAGTTATTACGCCGGGTGCAACCTTATGTATATTTTCGACTTAGTCTTTTTCCGCGATGTTAGTCAAAATCCGCTAAATGTACCTCTTTAAGCTCGAATCTGGAGCTCAAACCAAGAATCTGACAGCATATTCGTGATGTTCAATCGATAGAACACAATGTAATGTACATTTGATGAAAGTTTGGTTTAGAAATATGCATTTTGAAGAAAGTTAATACGCCGGGTGCAGCCTTATGTATATTTTCGACTTAGTCTTTTTCCGCGATTTTGGTCAAAATCCGCTAAATGTACCTCTTTAAGCTCGAATCTGCAGCTCAAACCAAGAATCTGACAGCAAATTCGTGATGTTCAATCGATAGAACACAATGTAATGTACATTTGATGAAAGTTTGGTTTAGAAATATGCATTCTGAAGAAAGTTAATACGCCGGGTGCAGCCTTATGTATATTTTCGACTTAGTCTTTTTCCGCGATTTTGGTCAAAAACCGCTAAATGTACCTCTTTAAGCTCGAATCTGGAGCTCAAACCAAGAATCTGACAGCAAATTCGTGATGTTCAATCGATAGAACACAATGTAATGTACATTTGATGAAAGTTTGGTTTAGAAATATGCATTTTGAAGAAAGTTAATACGCCGGGTGCAGCCTTATGTATATTTTCGACTTAGTCTTTTTCCGCGAATTTGGTCAAAATCAGCTAAATGTACCTCTTTAAGCTCGAATCTGGAGCTCAAACCAAGAATCTGACAGCAAATTCGTGATGTTCAATCGATAGAACACAATGTAATGTACATTTGATGAAAGTTTGGTTTAGAAATATGCATTCTGAAGAAAGTTAATACGCCGGGTGCAGCCTTATGTATATTTTCGACTTAGTCTTTTTCCGCGATTTTGGTCAAAATCCGCTAAATGTACCTTTTTTAGCTCGAATCTGGAGCTCAAACCAAGAATCTGACAGCAAATTCGTGTTGTTCAATCGATAGAACACAATGTAATGTACATTTGATGAAAGTTTGGTTTAGAAATATGCATTTTGAAGAAAGTTATTACGCCAGGTGCAACCTTATGTATATTTTCGACTTAGTCTTTTTCCGCGAATTTGGTCAAAATCCGCTAAATGTACCTCTTTAAGCTCGAATCTGGAGCTCAAACCAAGAATCTGACAGCAAATTCGTGTTGTTCAATCGATAGAACACAATGTAATGTACATTTGATGAAAGTTTGGTTTAGAAATATGCAATTTGAAGAACGTTATTACGCCAGGTGCAACCTTATGTATATTTTCGACTTAGTCTTTTTCCGCGATGTTAGTCAAAATCAGCTAAATGTACCTCTTTAAGCTCGAATCTGGAGCTCAAACCAAGAAAGTGACAGCAAATTCGTGTTGTTCAATCGATAGAACACAATGTAATGTACATTTGATGAAAGTTTTGTTTAGAAATATGCATTCTGAAGAAAGTTATTACGCCGGGTGCAACCTTATGTATATTTTCGACTTAGTCTTTTTCCGCGAATTTGGTCAAAATCAGCTAAATGTACCTCTTTAAGCTCGAATCTGGAGCTCAAACCAAGAATCTGACAGCAAATTCGTGATGTTCAATCGATAGAACATAATGTAATGTACATTTGATGAAAGTTTGGTTTAGAAATATGCATTTTGAAGAAAGTTATTACGCCAGGTGCAACCTTATGTATATTTTCGACTTAGTCTTTTTCCGCGAATTTGGTCAAAATCAGCTAAATGTACCTCTTTAAGCTCGAATCTGGAGCTCAAACCAAGAATCTGACAGCAAATTCGTGTTGTTCAATCGATAGAACACAATGTAATGTACATTTGATGAAAGTTTGGTTTAGAAATATGCATTCTGAAGAAAGTTAATACGCCGGGTGCAGCCTTATGTATATTTTCGACTTAGTCTTTTTCCGCGATTTTGGTCAAAATCAGCTAAATGTACCTCTTTTAGCTCGAATCTGGAGCTCAAACCAAGAATCTGACAGCAAATTCGTGTTGTTCAATCGATAGAACACAATGTAATGTACATTTGATGAAAGTTTTGTTTAGAAATATGCATTCTGAAGAAAGGTAATACGCCGGGTGCAGCCTTATGTATATTTTCGACTTAGTCTTTTTCCGCGAATTTGGTCAAAATCAGCTAAATGTACCTCTTTAAGCTCAAATCTGGAGCTCAAACCAAGAATCTGACAGCAAATTCGTGATGTTCAATCGATAGAGCATAATGTAATGTACATTTGATGAAAGTTTGGTTTAGAAATATGCATTTTGAAGAAAGTTATTACGCCAGGTGCAACCTTATGTATATTTTCGACTTAGTCTTTTTTCGCGATGTAAGTCAAAATCCGCTAAATGTACCTCTTTAAGCTCGAATCTGGAGCTCAAACCAAGAATCTGACAGCAAATTCGTGTTGTTCAATCGATAGAACACAATGTAATGTACATTTGATGAAAGTTTGGTTTAGAAATATGCATTCTGAAGAAAGTTAATACGCCGGGTGCAGCCTTATGTATATTTTCGACTTAGTCTTTTTCCGCGATTTTGGTCAAAATCAGCTAAATGTACCTCTTTAAGCTCGAATCTGGAGCTCAAACCAAGAAAGTGACAGCAAATTCGTGATGTTCAATCGATAGAACATAATGTAATGTACATTTGATGAAAGTTTGGTTTAGAAATATGCATTTTGAAGAAAGTTATTACGCCAGGTGCAACCTTATGTATATTTTCGACTTAGTCTTTTTCCGCGAATTTGGTCAAAATCCGGTAATTTTGTACCTCTTTAAGCTCGAATCTGGAGCTCAAACCAAGAAAGTGACAGCAAATTCGTGATGTTCAATCGATAGAACATAATGTAATGTACATTTGATGAAAGTTTGGTTTAGAAATATGCATTTTGAAGAAAGTTATTACGCCAGGTGCAACCTTATGTATATTTTCGACTTAGTCTTTTTCCGCGATGTTAGTCAAAATCCGCTAAATGTACCTCTTTAAGCTCGAATCTGGAGCTCAAACCAAGAATCTGACAGCAAATTCGTGTTGTTCAATCGATAGAACACAATGTAATGTACATTTGATGAAAGTTTGGTTTAGAAATATGCATTTTGAAGAAAGTTAATACGCCGGGTGCAGCCTTATGTATATTTTCGACTTAGTCTTTTTCCGCGATTTTGGTCAAAATCCGCTAAATGTACCTCTTTAAGCTCGAATCTGGAGCTCAAACCAAAAATCTGACAGCAAATTCGTGATGTTCAATCGATAGAACACAATGTAATGTACATTTGATGAAAGTTTGGTTTAGAAATATGCATTCTGAAGAAAGGTAATACGCCGGGTGCAGCCTTATGTATATTTTCGACTTAGTCTTTTTCCGCGATTTTGGTCAAAATCCGCTAAATGTACCTCTTTAAGCTCGAATCTGGAGCTCAAACCAAGAATCTGACAGCAAATTCGTGATGTTCAATCGATAGAACACAATGTAATGTACATTTGATGAAAGTTTGGTTTAGAAATATGCATTCTGAAGAAAGGTAATACGCCGGGTGCAGCCTTATGTATATTTTCGACTTAGTCTTTTTCCGCGAATTTGGTCAAAATCAGCTAAATGTACCTCTTTAAGCTCGAATCTGGAGCTCAAACCAAGAATCTGACAGCAAATTCGTGATGTTCAATCGATAGAACACAATGTAATGTACATTTGATGAAAGATTGGTTTAGAAATATGCATTCTGAAGAAAGTTAATACGCCGGGTGCAGCCTTATGTATATTTTCGACTTAGTCTTTTTCCGCGAATTTGGTCAAAATCAGCTAAATGTACCTCTTTAAGCTCGAATCTGGAGCTCAAACCAAGAATCTGACAGCAAATTCGTGATGTTCAATCGATAGAACATAATGTAATGTACATTTGATGAAAGTTTGGTTTAGAAATATGCATTTTGAAGAAAGTTAATACGCCGGGTGCAGCCTTATGTATATTTTCGACTTAGTCTTTTTCCGCGAATTTGGTCAAAATCCGCTAAATGTACCTCTTTTAGCTCGAATCTGGAGCTCAAACCAAAAATCTGACAGCAAATTCGTGTTGTTCAATCGATAGAACACAATGTAATGTACATTTGATGAAAGTTTGGTTTAGAAATATGCATTTTGAAGAAAGTTATTACGCCGGGTGCAACCTTATGTATATTTTCGACTTAGTCTTTTTCCGCGATGTTAGTCAAAATCCGCTAAATGTACCTCTTTAAGCTCGAATCTGGAGCTCAAACCAAGAATCTGACAGCAAATTCGTGTTGTTCAATCGATAGAACACAATGTAATGTACATTTGATGAAAGTTTGGTTTAGAAATATGCATTCTGAAGAAAGTTAATACGCCGGGTGCAGCCTTATGTATATTTTCGACTTAGTCTTTTTCCGCGATTTTGGTCAAAATCAGCTAAATGTACCTCTTTAAGCTCGAATCTGGAGCTCAAACCAAGAAAGTGACAGCAAATTCGTGATGTTCAATCGATAGAACATAATGTAATGTACATTTGATGAAAGTTTGGTTTAGAAATATGCATTTTGAAGAAAGTTATTACGCCAGGTGCAACCTTATGTATATTTTCGACTTAGTCTTTTTCCGCGAATTTGGTCAAAATCCGCTAAATGTACCTCTTTAAGCTCGAATCTGGAGCTCAAACCAAGAAAGTGACAGCAAATTCGTGTTGTTCAATCGATAGAACATAATGTAATGTACATTTGATGAAAGTTTGGTTTAGAAATATGCATTTTGAAGAAAGTTAATACGCCAGGTGCAACCTTATGTATATTTTCGACTTAGTCTTTTTCCGCGATTTTGGTCAAAATCCGCTAAATGTACCTCTTTAAGCTCGAATCTGGAGCTCAAACCAAGAATCTGACAGTAAATTCGTGTTGTTCAATCGATAGAACACAATGTAATGTACATTTGATGAACGTTTGGTTTAGAAATATGCATTTTGAAGAAAGTTAATACGCCGGGTGCAGCCTTATGTATATTTTCGACTTAGTCTTTTTCCGCGATTTTGGTCAAAATCCGCTAAATGTACCTCTTTAAGCTCGAATCTGGAGCTCAAACCAAAAATCTGACAGCAAATTCGTGATGTTCAATCGATAGAACACAATGTAATGTACATTTGATGAAAGTTTGGTTTAGAAATATGCATTTTGAAGAAAGTTATTACGCCAGGTGCAACCTTATGTATATTTTCGACTTAGTCTTTTTCCGCGAATTTGGTCAAAATCAGCTAAATGTACCTCTTTAAGCTCGAATCTGGAGCTCAAACCAAGAATCTGACAGCAAATTCGTGATGTTCAATCGATAGAACATAATGTAATGTACATTTGATGAAAGTTTGGTTTAGAAATATGCATTTTGAAGAAAGTTATTACGCCGGGTGCAACCTTATGTATATTTTCGACTTAGTCTTTTTCCGCGATGTTAGTCAAAATCCGCTAAATGTACCTCTTTAAGCTCGAATCTGGAGCTCAAACCAAGAAAGTGACAGCAAATTCGTGTTGTTCAATCGATAGAGCATAATGTAATGTACATTTGATGAAAGTTTGGTTTAGAAATATGCATTTTGAAGAAAGTTATTACGCCAGGTGCAACCTTATGTATATTTTCGACTTAGTCTTTTTCCGCGAATTTGGTCAAAATCCGCTAAATGTACCTCTTTAAGCTCGAATCTGGAGCTCAAACCAAGAAAGTGACAGCAAATTCTTGTTGTTCAATCGATAGAACACAATGTAATGTACATTTGATGAAAGTTTGGTTTAGAAATATGCATTCTGAAGAAAGTTAATACGCCGGGTGCAGCCTTATGTATATTTTCGACTTAGTCTTTTTCCGCGATTTTGGTCAAAATCCGCTAAATGTACCTCTTTAAGCTCGAATCTGGAGCTCAAACCAAGAATCTGACAGCATATTCGTGATGTTCAATCGATAGAACACAATGTAATGTACATTTGATGAAAGTTTGGTTTAGAAATATGCATTTTGAAGAAAGTTAATACGCCGGGTGCAGCCTTATGTATATTTTCGACTTAGTCTTTTTCCGCGATTTTGGTCAAAATCCGCTAAATGTACCTCTTTAAGCTCGAATCTGCAGCTCAAACCAAGAATCTGACAGCAAATTCGTGATGTTCAATCGATAGAACACAATGTAATGTACATTTGATGAAAGTTTGGTTTAGAAATATGCATTCTGAAGAAAGTTAATACGCCGGGTGCAGCCTTATGTATATTTTCGACTTAGTCTTTTTCCGCGATTTTGGTCAAAAACCGCTAAATGTACCTCTTTAAGCTCGAATCTGGAGCTCAAACCAAGAATCTGACAGCAAATTCGTGATGTTCAATCGATAGAACACAATGTAATGTACATTTGATGAAAGTTTGGTTTAGAAATATGCATTTTGAAGAAAGTTAATACGCCGGGTGCAGCCTTATGTATATTTTCGACTTAGTCTTTTTCCGCGAATTTGGTCAAAATCAGCTAAATGTACCTCTTTAAGCTCGAATCTGGAGCTCAAACCAAGAATCTGACAGCAAATTCGTGATGTTCAATCGATAGAACACAATGTAATGTACATTTGATGAAAGTTTGGTTTAGAAATATGCATTCTGAAGAAAGGTAATACGCCGGGTGCAGCCTTATGTATATTTTCGACTTAGTCTTTTTCCGCGATTTTGGTCAAAATCCGCTAAATGTACCTTTTTTAGCTCGAATCTGGAGCTCAAACCAAGAATCTGACAGCAAATTCGTGTTGTTCAATCGATAGAACACAATGTAATGTACATTTGATGAAAGTTTGGTTTAGAAATATGCATTTTGAAGAAAGTTATTACGCCAGGTGCAACCTTATGTATATTTTCGACTTAGTCTTTTTCCGCGAATTTGGTCAAAATCCGCTAAATGTACCTCTTTAAGCTCGAATCTGGAGCTCAAACCAAGAATCTGACAGCAAATTCGTGTTGTTCAATCGATAGAACACAATGTAATGTACATTTGATGAAAGTTTGGTTTAGAAATATGCAATTTGAAGAACGTTATTACGCCAGGTGCAACCTTATGTATATTTTCGACTTAGTCTTTTTCCGCGATGTTAGTCAAAATCAGCTAAATGTACCTCTTTAAGCTCGAATCTGGAGCTCAAACCAAGAATCTGACAGCAAATTCGTGTTGTTCAATCGATAGAACACAATGTAATGTACATTTGATGAAAGTTTTGTTTAGAAATATGCATTCTGAAGAAAGTTATTACGCCGGGTGCAACCTTATGTATATTTTCGACTTAGTCTTTTTCCGCGAATTTGGTCAAAATCAGCTAAATGTACCTCTTTAAGCTCGAATCTGGAGCTCAAACCAAGAATCTGACAGCAAATTCGTGATGTTCAATCGATAGAACATAATGTAATGTACATTTGATGAAAGTTTGGTTTAGAAATATGCATTTTGAAGAAAGTTATTACGCCAGGTGCAACCTTATGTATATTTTCGACTTAGTCTTTTTCCGCGAATTTGGTCAAAATCCGCTAAATGTACCTCTTTAAGCTCGAATCTGGAGCTCAAACCAAGAAAGTGACAGCAAATTCGTGATGTTCAATCGATAGAACACAATGTAATGTACATTTGATGAAAGTTTGGTTTAGAAATATGCATTTTGAAGAAAGTTATTACGCCAGGTGCAACCTTATGTATATTTTCGACTTAGTCTTTTTCCGCGATGTTAGTCAAAATCCGCTAAATGTATCTCTTTAAGCTCGAATCTGGAGCTCAAACCAAGAATCTGACAGCAAATTCGTGTTGTTCAATCGATAGAACACAATGTAATGTACATTTGATGAAAGTTTGGTTTAGAAATATGCATTTTGAAGAAAGTTAATACGCCGGGTGCAGCCTTATGTATATTTTCGACTTAGTCTTTTTCCGCGAATTTGGTCAAAATCCGCTAAATGTACCTCTTTAAGCTCGAATCTGGAGCTCAAACCAAGAATCTGACAGTAAATTCGTGATGTTCAATCGATAGAACACAATGTAATGTACATTTGATGAAAGTTTGGTTTAGAAATATGCATTTTGAAGAAAGTTAATACGCCGGGTGCAGCCTTATGTATATTTTCGACTTAGTCTTTTTCCGCGATTTTGGTCAAAATCCGCTAAATGTACCTCTTTAAGCTCGAATCTGGAGCTCAAACCAAAAATCTGACAGCAAATTCGTGATGTTCAATCGATAGAACACAATGTAATGTACATTTGATGAAAGTTTGGTTTAGAAATATGCATTCTGAAGAAAGGTAATACGCCGGGTGCAGCCTTATGTATATTTTCGACTTAGTCTTTTTCCGCGATTTTGGTCAAAATCAGCTAAATGTACCTCTTTAAGCTCGAATCTGGAGCTCAAACCAAGAATCTGACAGCAAATTCGTGATGTTCAATCGATAGAACACAATGTAATGTACATTTGATGAAAGTTTGGTTTAGAAATATGCATTCTGAAGAAAGTTAATACGCCGGGTGCAGCCTTATGTATATTTTCGACTTAGTCTTTTTCCGCGAATTTGGTCAAAATCCGCTAAATGTACCTCTTTTAGCTCGAATCTGGAGCTCAAACCAAAAATCTGACAGCAAATTCGTGTTGTTCAATCGATAGAACACAATGTAATGTACATTTGATGAAAGTTTGGTTTAGAAATATGCATTCTGAAGAAAGGTAATACGCCGGGTGCAGCCTTATGTATATTTTCGACTTAGTCTTTTTCCGCGATTTTGGTCAAAATCAGCTAAATGTACCTCTTTAAGCTCGAATCTGGAGCTCAAACCAAGAATCTGACAGCAAATTCGTGATGTTCAATCGATAGAACACAATGTAATGTACATTTGATGAAAGTTTGGTTTAGAAATATGCATTTTGAAGAAAGTTAATACGCCGGGTGCAGCCTTATGTATATTTTCGACTTAGTCTTTTTCCGCGAATTTGGTCAAAATCCGCTAAATGTACCTCTTTTAGCTCGAATCTGGAGCTCAAACCAAAAATCTGACAGCAAATTCGTGTTGTTCAATCGATAGAACACAATGTAATGTACATTTGATGAAAGTTTGGTTTAGAAATATGCATTTTGAAGAAAGGTAATACGCCAGGTGCAACCTTATGTATATTTTCGACTTAGTCTTTTTCCGCGAATTTCGTCAAAATCCGCTAAATGTACCTCTTTAAGCTCGAATCTGGAGCTCAAACCAAGAATCTGACAGCAAATTCGTGTTGTTCAATCGATAGAACACAATGTAATGTACATTTGATGAAAGTTTGGTTTAGAAATATGCAATTTGAAGAAAGTTATTACGCCAGGTGCAACCTTATGTATATTTTCGACTTAGTCTTTTTCCGCGATTTTGGTCAAAATCAGCTAAATGTATCTCTTTAAGCTCGAATCTGGAGCTCAAACCAAGAATCTGACAGCAAATTCGTGTTGTTCAATCGATAGAACACAATGTAATGTACATTTGATGAAAGTTTGGTTTAGAAATATGCATTCTGAAGAAAGGTAAAACGCCGGGTGCAACCTTATGTATATTTTCGACTTAGTCTTTTTCCGCGAATTTGGTCAAAATCAGCTAAATGTACCTCTTTAAGCTCGAATCTGGAGCTCAAACCAAGAATATGACAGCAAATTCGTGATGTTCAATCGATAGAACATAATGTAATGTACATTTGATGAAAGTTTGGTTTAGAAATATGCATTTTGAAGAAAGTTATTACGCCAGGTGCAACCTTATGTATATTTTCGACTTAGTCTTTTTCCGCGAATTTGGTCAAAATCCGCTAAATGTACCTCTTTAAGCTCGAATCTGGAGCTCAAACCAAGAAAGTGACAGCAAATTCGTGATGTTCAATCGATAGAACATAATGTAATGTACATTTGATGAAAGTTTGGTTTAGAAATATGCATTTTGAAGAAAGTTATTACGCCAGGTGCAACCTTATGTATATTTTCGACTTAGTCTTTTTCCGCGATGTTAGTCAAAATCCGCTAAATGTATCTCTTTAAGCTCGAATCTGGAGCTCAAACCAAGAATCTGACAGCAAATTCGTGTTGTTCAATCGATAGAACACAATGTAATGTACATTTGATGAAAGTTTGGTTTAGAAATATGCATTTTGAAGAAAGTTAATACGCCGGGTGCAGCCTTATGTATATTTTCGACTTAGTCTTTTTCCGCGATTTTGGTCAAAATCCGCTAAATGTACCTCTTTAAGCTCGAATCTGGAGCTCAAACCAAGAATCTGACAGTAAATTCGTGTTGTTCAATCGATAGAACACAATGTAATGTACATTTGATGAAAGTTTGGTTTAGAAATATGCATTTTGAAGAAAGTTAATACGCCGGGTGCAGCCTTATGTATATTTTCGACTTAGTCTTTTTCCGCGATTTGGTCAAAATCCGCTAAATGTACCTCTTTAAGCTCGAATCTGGAGCTCAAACCAAAAATCTGACAGCAAATTCGTGATGTTCAATCGATAGAACACAATGTAATGTACATTTGATGAAAGTTTGGTTTAGAAATATGCATTCTGAAGAAAGGTAATACGCCGGGTGCAGCCTTATGTATATTTTCGACTTAGTCTTTTTCCGCGAATTTGGTCAAAATCCGCTAAATGTACCTCTTTAAGCTCGAATCTGGAGCTCAAACCAAGAATCTGACAGCAAATTCGTGATGTTCAATCGATAGAACACAATGTAATGTACATTTGATGAAAGTTTGGTTTAGAAATATGCATTCTGAAGAAAGTTAATACGCCGGGTGCAGCCTTATGTATATTTTCGACTTAGTCTTTTTCCGCGAATTTGGTCAAAATCAGCTAAATGTACCTCTTTAAGCTCGAATCTGGAGCTCAAACCAAGAATCTGACAGCAAATTCGTGATGTTCAATCGATAGAACATAATGTAATGTACATTTGATGAAAGTTTGGTTTAGAAATATGCATTTTGAAGAAAGTTATTACGCCAGGTGCAACCTTATGTATATTTTCGACTTAGTCTTTTTCCGCGAATTTGGTCAAAATCCGCTAAATGTACCTCTTTAAGCTCGAATCTGGAGCTCAAACCAAGAAAGTGACAGCAAATTTGTGATGTTCAATCGATAGAACATAATGTAATGTACATTTGATGAAAGTTTGGTTTAGAAATATGCATTTTGAAGAAAGTTATTACGCCAGGTGCAACCTTATGTATATTTTCGACTTAGTCTTTTTCCGCGATGTTAGTCAAAATCCGCTAAATGTATCTCTTTCAGCTCGAATCTGGAGCTCAAACCAAGAATCTGACAGCAAATTCGTGTTGTTCAATCGATAGAACACAATGTAATGTACATTTGATGAAAGTTTGGTTTAGAAATATGCATTTTGAAGAAAGTTAATACGCCGGGTGCAGCCTTATGTATATTTTCGACTTAGTCTTTTTCCGCGATTTTGGTCAAAATCCGCTAAATGTACCTCTTTAAGCTCGAATCTGGAGCTCAAACCAAGAATCTGACAGTAAATTCGTGTTGTTCAATCGATAGAACACAATGTAATGTACATTTGATGAAAGTTTGGTTTAGAAATATGCATTTTGAAGAAAGTTAATACGCCGGGTGCAGCCTTATGTATATTTTCGACTTAGTCTTTTTCCGCGATTTTGGTCAAAATCCGCTAAATGTACCTCTTTAAGCTCGAATCTGGAGCTCAAACCAAAAATCTGACAGCAAATTCGTGATGTTCAATCGATAGAACACAATGTAATGTACATTTGATGAAAGTTTGGTTTAGAAATATGCATTCTGAAGAAAGGTAATACGCCGGGTGCAGCCTTATGTATATTTTCGACTTAGTCTTTTTCCGCGATTTTGGTCAAAATCCGCTAAATGTACCTCTTTAAGCTCGAATCTGGAGCTCAAACCAAGAATCTGACAGCAAATTCGTGATGTTCAATCGATAGAACACAATGTAATGTACATTTGATGAAAGTTTGGTTTAGAAATATGCATTCTGAAGAAAGTTAATACGCCGGGTGCAGCCTTATGTATATTTTCGACTTAGTCTTTTTCCGCGAATTTGGTCAAAATCCGCTAAATGTACCTCTTTAAGCTCGAATCTGGAGCTCAAACCAAGAATCTGACAGCAAATTCGTGATGTTCAATCGATAGAACATAATGTAATGTACATTTGATGAAAGTTTGGTTTAGAAATATGCATTTTGAAGAAAGTTAATACGCCGGGTGCAGCCTTATGTATATTTTCGACTTAGTCTTTTTCCGCGAATTTGGTCAAAATCCGCTAAATGTACCTCTTTTAGCTCGAATCTGGAGCTCAAACCAAGAATCTGACAGCAAATTCGTGTTGTTCAATCGATAGAACACAATGTAATGTACATTTGATGAAAGTTTGGTTTAGAAATATGCATTTTGAAGAAAGTTATTACGCCAGGTGCAACCTTATGTATATTTTCAACTTAGTCTTTTTCCGCGAATTTGGTCAAAATCCGCTAAATGTACCTCTTTAAGCTCGAATCTGGAGCTCAAACCAAGAATCTGACAGCAAATTCGTGTTGTTCAATCGATAGAACACAATGTAATGTACATTTGATGAAAGTTTGGTTTAGAAATATGCAATTTGAAGAACGTTATTACGCCAGGTGCAACCTTATGTATATTTTCGACTTAGTCTTTTTCCACGATTTTGGTCAAAATCCGCTAAATGTACCTCTTTAAGCTCGAATCTGGAGCTCAAACCAAGAATCTGACAGTAAATTCGTGTTGTTCAATCGATAGAACACAATGTAATGTACATTTGATGAAAGTTTGGTTTAGAAATATGCATTTTGAAGAAAGTTAATACGCCGGGTGCAGCCTTATGTATATTTTCGACTTAGTCTTTTTCCGCGATTTTGGTCAAAATCCGCTAAATGTACCTCTTTAAGCTCGAATCTGGAGCTCAAACCAAAAATCTGACAGCAAATTCGTGATGTTCAATCGATAGAACACAATGTAATGTACATTTGATGAAAGTTTGGTTTAGAAATATGCATTCTGAAGAAAGGTAATACGCCGGGTGCAGCCTTATGTATATTTTCGACTTAGTCTTTTTCCGCGATTTTGGTCAAAATCCGCTAAATGTACCTCTTTAAGCTCGAATCTGGAGCTCAAACCAAGAATCTGACAGCAAATTCGTGATGTTCAATCGATAGAACACAATGTAATGTACATTTGATGAAAGTTTGGTTTAGAAATATGCATTCTGAAGAAAGTTAATACGCCGGGTGCAGCCTTATGTATATTTTCGACTTAGTCTTTTTCCGCGAATTTGGTCAAAATCAGCTAAATGTACCTCTTTAAGCTCGAATCTGGAGCTCAAACCAAGAATCTGACAGCAAATTCGTGATGTTCAATCGATAGAACATAATGTAATGTACATTTGATGAAAGTTTGGTTTAGAAATATGCATTTTGAAGAAAGTTAATACGCCGGGTGCAGCCTTATGTATATTTTCGACTTAGTCTTTTTCCGCGAATTTGGTCAAAATCCGCTAAATGTACCTCTTTTAGCTCGAATCTGGAGCTCAAACCAAGAATCTGACAGCAAATTCGTGTTGTTCAATCGATAGAACACAATGTAATGTACATTTGATGAAAGTTTGGTTTAGAAATATGCATTTTGAAGAAAGTTATTACGCCAGGTGCAACCTTATGTATATTTTCAACTTAGTCTTTTTCCGCGAATTTGGTCAAAATCCGCTAAATGTACCTCTTTAAGCTCGAATCTGGAGCTCAAACCAAGAATCTGACAGCAAATTCGTGTTGTTCAATCGATAGAACACAATGTAATGTACATTTGATGAAAGTTTGGTTTAGAAATATGCAATTTGAAGAACGTTATTACGCCAGGTGCAACCTTATGTATATTTTCGACTTAGTCTTTTTCCGCGATTTTGGTCAAAATCAGCTAAATGTATCTCTTTAAGCTCGAATCTGGAGCTCAAACCAAGAATCTGACAGCAAATTCGTGTTGTTCAATCGATAGAACACAATGTAATGTACATTTGATGAAAGTTTGGTTTAGAAATATGCATTCTGAAGAAAGGTAAAACGCCGGGTGCAACCTTATGTATATTTTCGACTTAGTCTTTTTCCGCGAATTTGGTCAAAATCAGCTAAATGTACCTCTTTAAGCTCGAATCTGGAGCTCAAACCAAGAATCTGACAGCAAATTCGTGATGTTCAATCGATAGAACATAATGTAATGTACATTTGATGAAAGTTTGGTTTAGAAATATGCATTTTGAAGAAAGTTATTACGCCAGGTGCAACCTTATGTATATTTTCGACTTAGTCTTTTTCCGCGAATTTGGTCAAAATCCGCTAAATGTACCTCTTTAAGCTCGAATCTGGAGCTCAAACCAAGAAAGTGACAGCAAATTCGTGATGTTCAATCGATAGAACATAATGTAATGTACATTTGATGAAAGTTTGGTTTAGAAATATGCATTTTGAAGAAAGTTATTACGCCAGGTGCAACCTTATGTATATTTTCGACTTAGTCTTTTTCCGCGATTTTGGTCAAAATCCGCTAAATGTACCTCTTTAAGCTCGAATCTGGAGCTCAAACCAAGAATCTGACAGCAAATTCGTGATGTTCAATCGATAGAACACAATGTAATGTACATTTGATGAAAGTTTGGTTTAGAAATATGCATTCTGAAGAAAGGTAATACGCCGGGTGCAGCCTTATGTATATTTTCGACTTAGTCTTTTTCCGCGAATTTGGTCAAAATCAGCTAAATGTACCTCTTTAAGCTCGAATCTGGAGCTCAAACCAAGAATCTGACAGCAAATTCGTGATGTTCAATCGATAGAACATAATGTAATGTACATTTGATGAAAGTTTGGTTTAGAAATATGCATTTTGAAGAAAGTTAATACGCCGGGTGCAGCCTTATGTATATTTTCGACTTAGTCTTTTTCCGCGAATTTGGTCAAAATCCGCTAAATGTATCTCTTTAAGCTCGAATCTGGAGCTCAAACCAAGAATCTGACAGCAAATTCGTGTTGTTCAATCGATAGAACACAATGTAATGTACATTTGATGAAAGTTTGGTTTAGAAATATGCATTCTGAAGAAAGTTAATACGCCGGGTGCAGCCTTATGTATATTTTCGACTTAGTCTTTTTCCGCGAATTTGGTCAAAATCAGCTAAATGTACCTCTTTAAGCTCGAATCTGGAGCTCAAACCAAGAATCTGACAGCAAATTCGTGATGTTCAATCGATAGAACATAATGTAATGTACATTTGATGAAAGTTTGGTTTAGAAATATGCATTTTGAAGAAAGTTAATACGCCGGGTGCAGCCTTATGTATATTTTCGACTTAGTCTTTTTCCGCGAATTTGGTCAAAATCCGCTAAATGTACCTCTTTTAGCTCGAATCTGGAGCTCAAACCAAAAATCTGACAGCAAATTCGTGTTGTTCAATCGATAGAACACAATGTAATGTACATTTGATGAAAGTTTGGTTTAGAAATATGCATTTTGAAGAAAGTTAATACGCCGGGTGCAGCCTTATGTATATTTTCGACTTAGTCTTTTTCCGTGATGTTGGTCAAAATCCGCTAAATGTACCTCTTTAAGCTCGAATCTGGAGCTCAAACCAAGAATCTGACAGCAAATTCGTGATGTTCAATCGATAGAACACAATGTAATGTACATTTGATGAAAGTTTGGTTTAGAAATATGCATTCTGAAGAAAGTTAATACGCCGGGTGCAGCCTTATGTATATTTTCGACTTAGTCTTTTTCCGCGAATTTGGTCAAAATCCGCTAAATGTACCTCTTTAAGCTCGAATCTGGAGCTCAAACCAAGAATCTGACAGCAAATTCGTGATGTTCAATCGATAGAACATAATGTAATGTACATTTGATGAAAGTTTGGTTTAGAAATATGCATTTTGAAGAAAGTTAATACGCCGGGTGCAGCCTTATGTATATTTTCGACTTAGTCTTTTTCCGCGAATTTGGTCAAAATCCGCTAAATGTACCTCTTTTAGCTCGAATCTGGAGCTCAAACCAAGAATCTGACAGCAAATTCGTGTTGTTCAATCGATAGAACACAATGTAATGTACATTTGATGAAAGTTTGGTTTAGAAATATGCATTTTGAAGAAAGTTATTACGCCAGGTGCAACCTTATGTATATTTTCGACTTAGTCTTTTTCCGCGAATTTGGTCAAAATCCGCTAAATGTACCTCTTTAAGCTCGAATCTGGAGCTCAAACCAAGAATCTGACAGCAAATTCGTGTTGTTCAATCGATAGAACACAATGTAATGTACATTTGATGAAAGTTTGGTTTAGAAATATGCATTTTGAAGAAAGTTATTACGCCGGGTGCAACCTTATGTATATTTTCGATTTAGTCTTTTTCCGCGATGTTAGTCAAAATCCGCTAAATGTACCTCTTTAAGCTCGAATCTGGAGCTCAAACCAAGAATCTGACAGCAAATTCGTGTTGTTCAATCGATAGAACACAATGTAATGTACATTTGATGAAAGTTTAGTTTAGAAATATGCATTCTGAAGAAAGGTAAAACGCCGGGTGCAACCTTATGTATATTTTCGACTTAGTCTTTTTCCGCGAATTTGGTCAAAATCAGCTAAATGTACCTCTTTAAGCTCGAATCTGGAGCTCAAACCAAGAATCTGACAGCAAATTCGTGATGTTCAATCGATAGAACACAATGTAATGTACATTTGATGAAAGTTTGGTTTAGAAATATGCATTCTGAAGAAAGTTAATACGCCGGGTGCAGCCTTATGTATATTTTCGACTTAGTCTTTTTCCGCGAATTTGGTCAAAATCAGCTAAATGTACCTCTTTAAGCTCGAATCTGGAGCTCAAACCAAGAATCTGACAGCAAATTCGTGATGTTCAATCGATAGAACACAATGTAATGTACATTTGATGAAAGTTTGGTTTAGAAATATGCATTTTGAAGAAAGTTAATACGCCGGGTGCAGCCTTATGTATATTTTCGACTTAGTCTTTTTCCGCGAATTTGGTCAAAATCCGCTAAATGTACCTCTTTTAGCTCGAATCTGGAGCTCAAACCAAAAATCTGACAGCAAATTCGTGTTGTTCAATCGATAGAACACAATGTAATGTACATTTGATGAAAGTTTGGTTTAGAAATATGCATTTTGAAGAAAGTTATTACGCCAGGTGCAACCTTATGTATATTTTCGACTTAGTCTTTTTCCGCGATGTTAGTCAAAATCCGCTAAATGTATCTCTTTAAGCTCGAATCTGGAGCTCAAACCAAGAATCTGACAGCAAATTCGTGTTGTTCAATCGATAGAACACAATGTAATGTACATTTGATGAAAGTTTGGTTTAGAAATATGCATTTTGAAGAAAGTTAATACGCCGGGTGCAGCCTTATGTATATTTTCGACTTAGTCTTTTTCCGCGATTTTGGTCAAAATCCGCTAAATGTACCTCTTTAAGCTCGAATCTGGAGCTCAAACCAAGAATCTGACAGTAAATTCGTGTTGTTCAATCGATAGAACACAATGTAATGTACATTTGATGAAAGTTTGGTTTAGAAATATGCATTTTGAAGAAAGTTAATACGCCGGGTGCAGCCTTATGTATATTTTCGACTTAGTCTTTTTCCGCGATTTGGTCAAAATCCGCTAAATGTACCTCTTTAAGCTCGAATCTGGAGCTCAAACCAAAAATCTGACAGCAAATTCGTGATGTTCAATCGATAGAACACAATGTAATGTACATTTGATGAAAGTTTGGTTTAGAAATATGCATTCTGAAGAAAGGTAATACGCCGGGTGCAGCCTTATGTATATTTTCGACTTAGTCTTTTTCCGCGAATTTGGTCAAAATCCGCTAAATGTACCTCTTTAAGCTCGAATCTGGAGCTCAAACCAAGAATCTGACAGCAAATTCGTGATGTTCAATCGATAGAACACAATGTAATGTACATTTGATGAAAGTTTGGTTTAGAAATATGCATTCTGAAGAAAGTTAATACGCCGGGTGCAGCCTTATGTATATTTTCGACTTAGTCTTTTTCCGCGAATTTGGTCAAAATCAGCTAAATGTACCTCTTTAAGCTCGAATCTGGAGCTCAAACCAAGAATCTGACAGCAAATTCGTGATGTTCAATCGATAGAACATAATGTAATGTACATTTGATGAAAGTTTGGTTTAGAAATATGCATTCTGAAGAAAGGTAAAACGCCGGGTGCAACCTTATGTATATTTTCGACTTAGTCTTTTTCCGCGAATTTGGTCAAAATCAGCTAAATGTACCTCTTTAAGCTCGAATCTGGAGCTCAAACCAAGAATCTGACAGCAAATTCGTGATGTTCAATCGATAGAACATAATGTAATGTACATTTGATGAAAGTTTGGTTTAGAAATATGCATTTTGAAGAAAGTTATTACGCCAGGTGCAACCTTATGTATATTTTCGACTTAGTCTTTTTCCGCGAATTTGGTCAAAATCCGCTAAATGTACCTCTTTAAGCTCGAATCTGGAGCTCAAACCAAGAAAGTGACAGCAAATTCGTGATGTTCAATCGATAGAACATAATGTAATGTACATTTGATGAAAGTTTGGTTTAGAAATATGCATTTTGAAGAAAGTTATTACGCCAGGTGCAACCTTATGTATATTTTCGACTTAGTCTTTTTCCGCGATGTTAGTCAAAATCCGCTAAATGTATCTCTTTAAGCTCGAATCTGGAGCTCAAACCAAGAATCTGACAGCAAATTCGTGTTGTTCAATCGATAGAACACAATGTAATGTACATTTGATGAAAGTTTGGTTTAGAAATATGCATTTTGAAGAAAGTTAATACGCCGGGTGCAGCCTTATGTATATTTTCGACTTAGTCTTTTTCCGCGATTTTGGTCAAAATCCGCTAAATGTACCTCTTTAAGCTCGAATCTGGAGCTCAAACCAAGAATCTGACAGTAAATTCGTGTTGTTCAATCGATAGAACACAATGTAATGTACATTTGATGAAAGTTTGGTTTAGAAATATGCATTTTGAAGAAAGTTAATACGCCGGGTGCAGCCTTATGTATATTTTCGACTTAGTCTTTTTCCGCGATTTTGGTCAAAATCCGCTAAATGTACCTCTTTAAGCTCGAATCTGGAGCTCAAACCAAAAATCTGACAGCAAATTCGTGATGTTCAATCGATAGAACACAATGTAATGTACATTTGATGAAAGTTTGGTTTAGAAATATGCATTCTGAAGAAAGGTAATACGCCGGGTGCAGCCTTATGTATATTTTCGACTTAGTCTTTTTCCGCGATTTTGGTCAAAATCCGCTAAATGTACCTCTTTTAGCTCGAATCTGGAGCTCAAACCAAAAATCTGACAGCAAATTCGTGTTGTTCAATCGATAGAACACAATGTAATGTACATTTGATGAAAGTTTGGTTTAGAAATATGCATTTTGAAGAAAGTTATTACGCCGGGTGCAACCTTATATATATTTTTGATTTAGTCTTTTTCCGCGATGTTAGTCAAAATCCGCTAAATGTACCTCTTTAAGCTCGAATCTGGAGCTCAAACCAAGAATCTGACAGCAAATTCGTGTTGTTCAATCGATAGAACACAATGTAATGTACATTTGATGAAAGTTTAGTTTAGAAATATGCATTCTGAAGAAAGGTAAAACGCCGGGTGCAACCTTATGTATATTTTCGACTTAGTCTTTTTCCGCGAATTTGGTCAAAATCAGCTAAATGTACCTCTTTAAGCTCGAATCTGGAGCTCAAACCAAGAATATGACAGCAAATTCGTGATGTTCAATCGATAGAACACAATGTAATGTACATTTGATGAAAGTTTGGTTTAGAAATATGCATTCTGAAGAAAGTTAATACGCCGGGTGCAGCCTTATGTATATTTTCGACTTAGTCTTTTTCCGCGAATTTGGTCAAAATCAGCTAAATGTACCTCTTTAAGCTCGAATCTGGAGCTCAAACCAAGAATCTGACAGCAAATTCGTGATGTTCAATCGATAGAACACAATGTAATGTACATTTGATGAAAGTTTGGTTTAGAAATATGCATTTTGAAGAAAGTTAATACGCCGGGTGCAGCCTTATGTATATTTTCGACTTAGTCTTTTTCCGCGAATTTGGTCAAAATCCGCTAAATGTACCTCTTTTAGCTCGAATCTGGAGCTCAAACCAAAAATCTGACAGCAAATTCGTGTTGTTCAATCGATAGAACACAATGTAATGTACATTTGATGAAAGTTTGGTTTAGAAATATGCATTTTGAAGAAAGTTATTACGCCAGGTGCAACCTTATGTATATTTTCGACTTAGTCTTTTTCCGCGAATTTCGTCAAAATCCGCTAAATGTACCTCTTTAAGCTCGAATCTGGAGCTCAAACCAAGAATCTGACAGCAAATTCGTGTTGTTCAATCGATAGAACACAATGTAATGTACATTTGATGAAAGTTTGGTTTAGAAATATGCAATTTGAAGAAAGTTATTACGCCAGGTGCAACCTTATGTATATTTTCGACTTAGTCTTTTTCCGCGATTTTGGTCAAAATCAGCTAAATGTATCTCTTTAAGCTCGAATCTGGAGCTCAAACCAAGAATCTGACAGCAAATTCGTGTTGTTCAATCGATAGAACACAATGTAATGTACATTTGATGAAAGTTTGGTTTAGAAATATGCATTCTGAAGAAAGGTAAAACGCCGGGTGCAACCTTATGTATATTTTCGACTTAGTCTTTTTCCGCGAATTTGGTCAAAATCAGCTAAATGTACCTCTTTAAGCTCGAATCTGGAGCTCAAACCAAGAATATGACAGCAAATTCGTGATGTTCAATCGATAGAACATAATGTAATGTACATTTGATGAAAGTTTGGTTTAGAAATATGCATTTTGAAGAAAGTTATTACGCCAGGTGCAACCTTATGTATATTTTCGACTTAGTCTTTTTCCGCGAATTTGGTCAAAATCCGCTAAATGTACCTCTTTAAGCTCGAATCTGGAGCTCAAACCAAGAAAGTGACAGCAAATTCGTGATGTTCAATCGATAGAACATAATGTAATGTACATTTGATGAAAGTTTGGTTTAGAAATATGCATTTTGAAGAAAGTTATTACGCCAGGTGCAACCTTATGTATATTTTCGACTTAGTCTTTTTCCGCGATGTTAGTCAAAATCCGCTAAATGTATCTCTTTAAGCTCGAATCTGGAGCTCAAACCAAGAATCTGACAGCAAATTCGTGTTGTTCAATCGATAGAACACAATGTAATGTACATTTGATGAAAGTTTGGTTTAGAAATATGCATTTTGAAGAAAGTTAATACGCCGGGTGCAGCCTTATGTATATTTTCGACTTAGTCTTTTTCCGCGATTTTGGTCAAAATCCGCTAAATGTACCTCTTTAAGCTCGAATCTGGAGCTCAAACCAAGAATCTGACAGTAAATTCGTGTTGTTCAATCGATAGAACACAATGTAATGTACATTTGATGAAAGTTTGGTTTAGAAATATGCATTTTGAAGAAAGTTAATACGCCGGGTGCAGCCTTATGTATATTTTCGACTTAGTCTTTTTCCGCGATTTTGGTCAAAATCCGCTAAATGTACCTCTTTAAGCTCGAATCTGGAGCTCAAACCAAAAATCTGACAGCAAATTCGTGATGTTCAATCGATAGACCACAATGTAATGTACATTTGATGAAAGTTTGGTTTAGAAATATGCATTCTGAAGAAAGGTAATACGCCGGGTGCAGCCTTATGTATATTTTCGACTTAGTCTTTTTCCGCGATTTTGGTCAAAATCCGCTAAATGTACCTCTTTAAGCTCGAATCTGGAGCTCAAACCAAGAATCTGACAGCAAATTCGTGATGTTCAATCGATAGAACACAATGTAATGTACATTTGATGAAAGTTTGGTTTAGAAATATGCATTCTGAAGAAAGTTAATACGCCGGGTGCAGCCTTATGTATATTTTCGACTTAGTCTTTTTCCGCGAATTTGGTCAAAATCAGCTAAATGTACCTCTTTAAGCTCGAATCTGGAGCTCAAACCAAGAATCTGACAGCAAATTCGTGATGTTCAATCGATAGAACATAATGTAATGTACATTTGATGAAAGTTTGGTTTAGAAATATGCATTTTGAAGAAAGTTAATACGCCGGGTGCAGCCTTATGTATATTTTCGACTTAGTCTTTTTCCGCGAATTTGGTCAAAATCCGCTAAATGTACCTCTTTTAGCTCGAATCTGGAGCTCAAACCAAGAATCTGACAGCAAATTCGTGTTGTTCAATCGATAGAACACAATGTAATGTACATTTGATGAAAGTTTGGTTTAGAAATATGCATTTTGAAGAAAGTTATTACGCCAGGTGCAACCTTATGTATATTTTCGACTTAGTCTTTTTCCGCGAATTTGGTCAAAATCCGCTAAATGTACCTCTTTAAGCTCGAATCTGGAGCTCAAACCAAGAATCTGACAGCAAATTCGTGTTGTTCAATCGATAGAACACAATGTAATGTACATTTGATGAAAGTTTGGTTTAGAAATATGCAATTTGAAGAACGTTATTACGCCAGGTGCAACCTTATGTATATTTTCGACTTAGTCTTTTTCCGCGATTTTGGTCAAAATCAGCTAAATGTATCTCTTTAAGCTCGAATCTGGAGCTCAAACCAAGAATCTGACAGCAAATTCGTGTTGTTCAATCGATAGAACACAATGTAATGTACATTTGATGAAAGTTTGGTTTAGAAATATGCATTCTGAAGAAAGGTAATACGCCGGGTGCAGCCTTATGTATATTTTCGACTTAGTCTTTTTCCGCGAATTTGGTCAAAATCAGCTAAATGTACCTCTTTAAGCTCGAATCTGGAGCTCAAACCAAGAATCTGACAGCAAATTCGTGATGTTCAATCGATAGAACATAATGTAATGTACATTTGATGAAAGTTTGGTTTAGAAATATGCATTTTGAAGAAAGTTATTACGCCAGGTGCAACCTTATGTATATTTTCGACTTAGTCTTTTTCCGCGAATTTGGTCAAAATCCGCTAAATGTACCTCTTTAAGCTCGAATCTGGAGCTCAAACCAAGAAAGTGACAGCAAATTCGTGATGTTCAATCGATAGAACATAATGTAATGTACATTTGATGAAAGTTTGGTTTAGAAATATGCATTTTGAAGAAAGTTATTACGCCAGGTGCAACCTTATGTATATTTTCGACTTAGTCTTTTTCCGCGATTTTGGTCAAAATCCGCTAAATGTACCTCTTTAAGCTCGAATCTGGAGCTCAAACCAAGAATCTGACAGCAAATTCGTGATGTTCAATCGATAGAACACAATGTAATGTACATTTGATGAAAGTTTGGTTTAGAAATATGCATTCTGAAGAAAGGTAAAACGCCGGGTGCAGCCTTATGTATATTTTCGACTTAGTCTTTTTCCGCGAATTTGGTCAAAATCAGCTAAATGTACCTCTTTAAGCTCGAATCTGGAGCTCAAACCAAGAATCTGACAGCAAATTCGTGATGTTCAATCGATAGAACATAATGTAATGTACATTTGATGAAAGTTTGGTTTAGAAATATGCATTTTGAAGAAAGTTAATACGCCGGGTGCAGCCTTATGTATATTTTCGACTTAGTCTTTTTCCGCGAATTTGGTCAAAATCCGCTAAATGTATCTCTTTAAGCTCGAATCTGGAGCTCAAACCAAGAATCTGACAGCAAATTCGTGTTGTTCAATCGATAGAACACAATGTAATGTACATTTGATGAAAGTTTGGTTTAGAAATATGCATTCTGAAGAAAGTTAATACGCCGGGTGCAGCCTTATGTATATTTTCGACTTAGTCTTTTTCCGCGAATTTGGTCAAAATCAGCTAAATGTACCTCTTTAAGCTCGAATCTGGAGCTCAAACCAAGAATCTGACAGCAAATTCGTGATGTTCAATCGATAGAACATAATGTAATGTACATTTGATGAAAGTTTGGTTTAGAAATATGCATTTTGAAGAAAGTTAATACGCCAGGTGCAACCTTATGTATATTTTCGACTTAGTCTTTTTCCGCGATGTTAGTCAAAATCCGCTAAATGTATCTCTTTAAGCTCGAATCTGGAGCTCAAACCAAGAATCTGACAGCAAATTCGTGTTGTTCAATCGATAGAACACAATGTAATGTACATTTGATGAAAGTTTGGTTTAGAAATATGCATTTTGAAGAAAGTTAATACGCCGGGTGCAGCCTTATGTATATTTTCGACTTAGTCTTTTTCCGCGAATTTGGTCAAAATCCGCTAAATGTACCTCTTTTAGCTCGAATCTGGAGCTCAAACCAAGAATCTGACAGCAAATTCGTGTTGTTCAATCGATAGAACACAATGTAATGTACATTTGATGAAAGTTTGGTTTAGAAATATGCATTCTGAAGAAAGGTAATACGCCGGGTGCAGCCTTATGTATATTTTCGACTTAGTCTTTTTCCGCGAATTTGGTCAAAATCAGCTAAATGTACCTCTTTAAGCTCGAATCTGGAGCTCAAACCAAGAATCTGACAGCAAATTCGTGATGTTCAATCGATAGAACATAATGTAATGTACATTTGATGAAAGTTTGGTTTAGAAATATGCATTTTGAAGAAAGTTATTACGCCAGGTGCAACCTTATGTATATTTTCGACTTAGTCTTTTTCCGCGAATTTGGTCAAAATCCGCTAAATGTACCTCTTTAAGCTCGAATCTGGAGCTCAAACCAAGAAAGTGACAGCAAATTCGTGATGTTCAATCGATAGAACATAATGTAATGTACATTTGATGAAAGTTTGGTTTAGAAATATGCATTTTGAAGAAAGTTATTACGCCAGGTGCAACCTTATGTATATTTTCGACTTAGTCTTTTTCCGCGATTTTGGTCAAAATCCGCTAAATGTACCTCTTTAAGCTCGAATCTGGAGCTCAAACCAAGAATCTGACAGCAAATTCGTGATGTTCAATCGATAGAACACAATGTAATGTACATTTGATGAAAGTTTGGTTTAGAAATATGCATTCTGAAGAAAGGTAAAACGCCGGGTGCAGCCTTATGTATATTTTCGACTTAGTCTTTTTCCGCGAATTTGGTCAAAATCAGCTAAATGTACCTCTTTAAGCTCGAATCTGGAGCTCAAACCAAGAATCTGACAGCAAATTCGTGATGTTCAATCGATAGAACATAATGTAATGTACATTTGATGAAAGTTTGGTTTAGAAATATGCATTTTGAAGAAAGTTAATACGCCGGGTGCAGCCTTATGTATATTTTCGACTTAGTCTTTTTCCGCGAATTTGGTCAAAATCCGCTAAATGTATCTCTTTAAGCTCGAATCTGGAGCTCAAACCAAGAATCTGACAGCAAATTCGTGTTGTTCAATCGATAGAACACAATGTAATGTACATTTGATGAAAGTTTGGTTTAGAAATATGCATTCTGAAGAAAGTTAATACGCCGGGTGCAGCCTTATGTATATTTTCGACTTAGTCTTTTTCCGCGAATTTGGTCAAAATCAGCTAAATGTACCTCTTTAAGCTCGAATCTGGAGCTCAAACCAAGAATCTGACAGCAAATTCGTGATGTTCAATCGATAGAACATAATGTAATGTACATTTGATGAAAGTTTGGTTTAGAAATATGCATTTTGAAGAAAGTTAATACGCCGGGTGCAGCCTTATGTATATTTTCGACTTAGTCTTTTTCCGCGAATTTGGTCAAAATCCGCTAAATGTACTTCTTTTAGCTCGAATCTGGAGCTCAAACCAAAAATCTGACAGCAAATTCGTGTTGTTCCATCGATAGAACACAATGTAATGTACATTTGATGAAAGTTTGGTTTAGAAATATGCATTTTGAAGAAAGTTAATACGCCGGGTGCAGCCTTATGTATATTTTCGACTTAGTCTTTTTCCGTGATGTTGGTCAAAATCCGCTAAATGTACCTCTTTAAGCTCGAATCTGGAGCTCAAACCAAGAATCTGACAGCAAATTCGTGATGTTCAATCGATAGAACACAATGTAATGTACATTTGATGAAAGTTTGGTTTAGAAATATGCATTCTGAAGAAAGTTAATACGCCGGGTGCAGCCTTATGTATATTTTCGACTTAGTCTTTTTCCGCGAATTTGGTCAAAATCCGCTAAATGTACCTCTTTAAGCTCGAATCTGGAGCTCAAACCAAGAATCTGACAGCAAATTCGTGATGTTCAATCGATAGAACATAATGTAATGTACATTTGATGAAAGTTTGGTTTAGAAATATGCATTTTGAAGAAAGTTAATACGCCGGGTGCAGCCTTATGTATATTTTCGACTTAGTCTTTTTCCGCGAATTTGGTCAAAATCCGCTAAATGTACCTCTTTTAGCTCGAATCTGGAGCTCAAACCAAGAATCTGACAGCAAATTCGTGTTGTTCAATCGATAGAACACAATGTAATGTACATTTGATGAAAGTTTGGTTTAGAAATATGCATTTTGAAGAAAGTTATTACGCCAGGTGCAACCTTATGTATATTTTCGACTTAGTCTTTTTCCGCGAATTTGGTCAAAATCCGCTAAATGTACCTCTTTAAGCTCGAATCTGGAGCTCAAACCAAGAATCTGACAGCAAATTCGTGATGTTCAATCGATAGAACACAATGTAATGTACATTTGATGAAAGTTTGGTTTAGAAATATGCATTTTGAAGAAAGTTATTACGCCAGGTGCAACCTTATGTATATTTTCGACTTAGTCTTTTTTTGCGATTTTGGTCAAAATCCTCTAAATGTACCTCTTTAAGCTCGAATCTGGAGCTCAAACCAAGAATCTGACAGCAAATTCGTGTTGTTCAATCGATAGAACACAATGTAATGTACATTTGATGAAAGTTTGGTTTAGAAATATGCATTCTGAAGAAAGTTAATACGCCGGGTGCAGCCTTATGTATATTTTCGACTTAGTCTTTTTCCGCGATTTTGGTCAAAATCCGCTAAATGTACCTCTTTAAGCTCGAATCTGGAGCTCAAACCAAGAATCTGACAGCAAATTCGTGTTGTTCAATCGATAGAACACAATGTAATGTACATTTGATGAAAGTTTGGTTTAGAAATATGCAATTTGAAGAACGTTATTACGCCAGGTGCAACCTTATGTATATTTTCGACTTAGTCTTTTTCCGCGATTTTGGTCAAAATCAGCTAAATGTATCTCTTTAAGCTCGAATCTGGAGCTCAAACCAAGAATCTGACAGCAAATTCGTGTTGTTCAATCGATAGAACACAATGTAATGTACATTTGATGAAAGTTTGGTTTAGAAATATGCATTCTGAAGAAAGGTAATACGCCGGGTGCAGCCTTATGTATATTTTCGACTTAGTCTTTTTCCGCGAATTTGGTCAAAATCAGCTAAATGTACCTCTTTAAGCTCGAATCTGGAGCTCAAACCAAGAATCTGACAGCAAATTCGTGATGTTCAATCGATAGAACATAATGTAATGTACATTTGATGAAAGTTTGGTTTAGAAATATGCATTTTGAAGAAAGTTATTACGCCAGGTGCAACCTTATGTATATTTTCGACTTAGTCTTTTTCCGCGAATTTGGTCAAAATCCGCTAAATGTACCTCTTTAAGCTCGAATCTGGAGCTCAAACCAAGAAAGTGACAGCAAATTCGTGATGTTCAATCGATAGAGCATAATGTAATGTACATTTGATGAAAGTTTGGTTTAGAAATATGCATTTTGAAGAAAGTTATTACGCCAGGTGCAACCTTATGTATATTTTCGACTTAGTCTTTTTCCGCGATTTTGGTCAAAATCCGCTAAATGTACCTCTTTAAGCTCGAATCTGGAGCTCAAACCAAGAATCTGACAGCAAATTCGTGATGTTCAATCGATAGAACACAATGTAATGTACATTTGATGAAAGTTTGGTTTAGAAATATGCATTCTGAAGAAAGGTAAAACGCCGGGTGCAGCCTTATGTATATTTTCGACTTAGTCTTTTTCCGCGAATTTGGTCAAAATCAGCTAAATGTACCTCTTTAAGCTCGAATCTGGAGCTCAAACCAAGAATCTGACAGCAAATTCGTGATGTTCAATCGATAGAACATAATGTAATGTACATTTGATGAAAGTTTGGTTTAGAAATATGCATTTTGAAGAAAGTTAATACGCCGGGTGCAGCCTTATGTATATTTTCGACTTAGTCTTTTTCCGCGAATTTGGTCAAAATCCGCTAAATGTATCTCTTTAAGCTCGAATCTGGAGCTCAAACCAAGAATCTGACAGCAAATTCGTGTTGTTCAATCGATAGAACACAATGTAATGTACATTTGATGAAAGTTTGGTTTAGAAATATGCATTCTGAAGAAAGTTAATACGCCGGGTGCAGCCTTATGTATATTTTCGACTTAGTCTTTTTCCGCGAATTTGGTCAAAATCAGCTAAATGTACCTCTTTAAGCTCGAATCTGGAGCTCAAACCAAGAATCTGACAGCAAATTCGTGATGTTCAATCGATAGAACATAATGTAATGTACATTTGATGAAAGTTTGGTTTAGAAATATGCATTTTGAAGAAAGTTAATACGCCGGGTGCAGCCTTATGTATATTTTCGACTTAGTCTTTTTCCGCGAATTTGGTCAAAATCCGCTAAATGTACTTCTTTTAGCTCGAATCTGGAGCTCAAACCAAAAATCTGACAGCAAATTCGTGTTGTTCCATCGATAGAACACAATGTAATGTACATTTGATGAAAGTTTGGTTTAGAAATATGCATTTTGAAGAAAGTTAATACGCCGGGTGCAGCCTTATGTATATTTTCGACTTAGTCTTTTTCCGTGATGTTGGTCAAAATCCGCTAAATGTACCTCTTTAAGCTCGAATCTGGAGCTCAAACCAAGAATCTGACAGCAAATTCGTGATGTTCAATCGATAGAACACAATGTAATGTACATTTGATGAAAGTTTGGTTTAGAAATATGCATTCTGAAGAAAGTTAATACGCCGGGTGCAGCCTTATGTATATTTTCGACTTAGTCTTTTTCCGCGAATTTGGTCAAAATCCGCTAAATGTACCTCTTTAAGCTCGAATCTGGAGCTCAAACCAAGAATCTGACAGCAAATTCGTGATGTTCAATCGATAGAACATAATGTAATGTACATTTGATGAAAGTTTGGTTTAGAAATATGCATTTTGAAGAAAGTTAATACGCCGGGTGCAGCCTTATGTATATTTTCGACTTAGTCTTTTTCCGCGAATTTGGTCAAAATCCGCTAAATGTACCTCTTTTAGCTCGAATCTGGAGCTCAAACCAAGAATCTGACAGCAAATTCGTGTTGTTCAATCGATAGAACACAATGTAATGTACATTTGATGAAAGTTTGGTTTAGAAATATGCATTTTGAAGAAAGTTATTACGCCAGGTGCAACCTTATGTATATTTTCGACTTAGTCTTTTTCCGCGAATTTGGTCAAAATCCGCTAAATGTACCTCTTTAAGCTCGAATCTGGAGCTCAAACCAAGAATCTGACAGCAAATTCGTGATGTTCAATCGATAGAACACAATGTAATGTACATTTGATGAAAGTTTGGTTTAGAAATATGCATTTTGAAGAAAGTTATTACGCCAGGTGCAACCTTATGTATATTTTCGACTTAGTCTTTTTTTGCGATTTTGGTCAAAATCCTCTAAATGTACCTCTTTAAGCTCGAATCTGGAGCTCAAACCAAGAATCTGACAGCAAATTCGTGTTGTTCAATCGATAGAACACAATGTAATGTACATTTGATGAAAGTTTGGTTTAGAAATATGCATTCTGAAGAAAGTTAATACGCCGGGTGCAGCCTTATGTATATTTTCGACTTAGTCTTTTTCCGCGAATTTGGTCAAAATCAGCTAAATGTACCTCTTTTAGCTCGAATCTGGAGCTCAAACCAAGAATCTGACAGCAAATTCGTGATGTTCAATCGATAGAACACAATGTAATGTACATTTGATGAAAGTTTGGTTTAGAAATATGCATTCTGAAGAAAGTTAATACGCCGGGTGCAGCCTTATGTATATTTTCGACTTAGTCTTTTTCCGCGAATTTGGTCAAAATCAGCTAAATGTACCTCTTTAAGCTCGAATCTGGAGCTCAAACCAAGAATCTGACAGCAAATTCGTGATGTTCAATCGATAGAACATAATGTAATGTACATTTGATGAAAGTTTGGTTTAGAAATATGCATTTTGAAGAAAGTTAATACGCCGGGTGCAGCCTTATGTATATTTTCGACTTAGTCTTTTTCCGCGAATTTGGTCAAAATCCGCTAAATGTACCTCTTTTAGCTCGAATCTGGAGCTCAAACCAAGAATCTGACAGCAAATTCGTGATGTTCAATCGATAGAACATAATGTAATGTACATTTGATGAAAGTTTGGTTTAGAAATATGCATTTTGAAGAAAGTTATTACGCCAGGTGCAACCTTATGTATATTTTCGACTTAGTCTTTTTCCGCGAATTTGGTCAAAATCCGCTAAATGTACCTCTTTAAGCTCGAATCTGGAGCTCAAACCAAGAAAGTGACAGCAAATTCGTGATGTTCAATCGATAGAACATAATGTAATGTACATTTGATGAAAGTTTGGTTTAGAAATATGCATTTTGAAGAAAGTTATTACGCCAGGTGCAACCTTATGTATATTTTCGACTTAGTCTTTTTCCGCGATTTTGGTCAAAATCCGCTAAATGTACCTCTTTAAGCTCGAATCTGGAGCTCAAACCAAGAATCTGACAGCAAATTCGTGATGTTCAATCGATAGAACACAATGTAATGTACATTTGATGAAAGTTTGGTTTAGAAATATGCATTCTGAAGAAAGGTAAAACGCCGGGTGCAGCCTTATGTATATTTTCGACTTAGTCTTTTTCCGCGAATTTGGTCAAAATCAGCTAAATGTACCTCTTTAAGCTCGAATCTGGAGCTCAAACCAAGAATCTGACAGCAAATTCGTGATGTTCAATCGATAGAACATAATGTAATGTACATTTGATGAAAGTTTGGTTTAGAAATATGCATTTTGAAGAAAGTTAATACGCCGGGTGCAGCCTTATGTATATTTTCGACTTAGTCTTTTTCCGCGAATTTGGTCAAAATCCGCTAAATGTATCTCTTTAAGCTCGAATCTGGAGCTCAAACCAAGAATCTGACAGCAAATTCGTGTTGTTCAATCGATAGAACACAATGTAATGTACATTTGATGAAAGTTTGGTTTAGAAATATGCATTATGAAGAAAGTTAATACGCCGGGTGCAGCCTTATGTATATTTTCGACTTAGTCTTTTTCCGCGAATTTGGTCAAAATCAGCTAAATGTACCTCTTTAAGCTCGAATCTGGAGCTCAAACCAAGAATCTGACAGCAAATTCGTGATGTTCAATCGATAGAACATAATGTAATGTACATTTGATGAAAGTTTGGTTTAGAAATATGCATTTTGAAGAAAGTTAATACGCCGGGTGCAGCCTTATGTATATTTTCGACTTAGTCTTTTTCCGCGAATTTGGTCAAAATCCGCTAAATGTACTTCTTTTAGCTCGAATCTGGAGCTCAAACCAAAAATCTGACAGCAAATTCGTGTTGTTCCATCGATAGAACACAATGTAATGTACATTTGATGAAAGTTTGGTTTAGAAATATGCATTTTGAAGAAAGTTAATACGCCGGGTGCAGCCTTATGTATATTTTCGACTTAGTCTTTTTCCGTGATGTTGGTCAAAATCCGCTAAATGTACCTCTTTAAGCTCGAATCTGGAGCTCAAACCAAGAATCTGACAGCAAATTCGTGATGTTCAATCGATAGAACACAATGTAATGTACATTTGATGAAAGTTTGGTTTAGAAATATGCATTCTGAAGAAAGTTAATACGCCGGGTGCAGCCTTATGTATATTTTCGACTTAGTCTTTTTCCGCGAATTTGGTCAAAATCCGCTAAATGTACCTCTTTAAGCTCGAATCTGGAGCTCAAACCAAGAATCTGACAGCAAATTCGTGATGTTCAATCGATAGAACATAATGTAATGTACATTTGATGAAAGTTTGGTTTAGAAATATGCATTTTGAAGAAAGTTAATACGCCGGGTGCAGCCTTATGTATATTTTCGACTTAGTCTTTTTCCGCGAATTTGGTCAAAATCCGCTAAATGTACCTCTTTTAGCTCGAATCTGGAGCTCAAACCAAGAATCTGACAGCAAATTCGTGTTGTTCAATCGATAGAACACAATGTAATGTACATTTGATGAAAGTTTGGTTTAGAAATATGCATTTTGAAGAAAGTTATTACGCCAGGTGCAACCTTATGTATATTTTCGACTTAGTCTTTTTCCGCGAATTTGGTCAAAATCCGCTAAATGTACCTCTTTAAGCTCGAATCTGGAGCTCAAACCAAGAATCTGACAGCAAATTCGTGATGTTCAATCGATAGAACACAATGTAATGTACATTTGATGAAAGTTTGGTTTAGAAATATGCATTTTGAAGAAAGTTATTACGCCAGGTGCAACCTTATGTATATTTTCGACTTAGTCTTTTTTTGCGATTTTGGTCAAAATCCTCTAAATGTACCTCTTTAAGCTCGAATCTGGAGCTCAAACCAAGAATCTGACAGCAAATTCGTGTTGTTCAATCGATAGAACACAATGTAATGTACATTTGATGAAAGTTTGGTTTAGAAATATGCATTCTGAAGAAAGTTAATACGCCGGGTGCAGCCTTATGTATATTTTCGACTTAGTCTTTTTCCGCGAATTTGGTCAAAATCAGCTAAATGTACCTCTTTAAGCTCGAATCTGGAGCTCAAACCAAGAATCTGACAGCAAATTCGTGATGTTCAATCGATAGAACATAATGTAATGTACATTTGATGAAAGTTTGGTTTAGAAATATGCATTTTGAAGAAAGTTAATACGCCGGGTGCAGCCTTATGTATATTTTCGACTTAGTCTTTTTCCGCGAATTTGGTCAAAATCCGCTAAATGTACCTCTTTTAGCTCGAATCTGGAGCTCAAACCAAGAATCTGACAGCAAATTCGTGTTGTTCAATCGATAGAACACAATGTAATGTACATTTGATGAAAGTTTGGTTTAGAAATATGCATTTTGAAGAAAGTTATTACGCCAGGTGCAACCTTATGTATATTTTCGACTTAGTCTTTTTCCGCGAATTTGGTCAAAATCCGCTAAATGTACCTCTTTAAGCTCGAATCTGGAGCTCAAACCAAGAATCTGACAGCAAATTCGTGATGTTCAATCGATAGAACACAATGTAATGTACATTTGATGAAAGTTTGGTTTAGAAATATGCATTTTGAAGAAAGTTATTACGCCGGGTGCAGCCTTATGTATATTTTCGACTTAGTCTTTTTCCGCGAATTTGGTCAAAATCCGCTAAATGTACCTCTTTTAGCTCGAATCTGGAGCTCAAACCAAAAATCTGACAGCAAATTCGTGTTGTTCAATCGATAGAACACAATGTAATGTACATTTGATGAAAGTTTGGTTTAGAAATATGCATTTTGAAGAAAGTTATTACGCCGGGTGCAACCTTATGTATATTTTCGATTTAGTCTTTTTCCGCGATGTTAGTCAAAATCCGCTAAATGTACCTCTTTAAGCTCGAATCTGGAGCTCAAACCAAGAATCTGACAGCAAATTCGTGTTGTTCAATCGATAGAACACAATGTAATGTACATTTGATGAAAGTTTGGTTTAGAAATATGCATTCTGAAGAAAGGTAAAACGCCGGGTGCAACCTTATGTATATTTTCGACTTAGTCTTTTTCCGCGAATTTGGTCAAAATCAGCTAAATGTACCTCTTTAAGCTCGAATCTGGAGCTCAAACCAAGAATATGACAGCAAATTCGTGATGTTCAATCGATAGAACATAATGTAATGTACATTTGATGAAAGTTTGGTTTAGAAATATGCATTTTGAAGAAAGTTATTACGCCAGGTGCAACCTTATGTATATTTTCGACTTAGTCTTTTTCCGCGAATTTGGTCAAAATCCGCTAAATGTACCTCTTTAAGCTCGAATCTGGAGCTCAAACCAAGAAAGTGACAGCAAATTCGTGATGTTCAATCGATAGAACATAATGTAATGTACATTTGATGAAAGTTTGGTTTAGAAATATGCATTTTGAAGAAAGTTATTACGCCAGGTGCAACCTTATGTATATTTTCGACTTAGTCTTTTTCCGCGATGTTAGTCAAAATCCGCTAAATGTATCTCTTTAAGCTCGAATCTGGAGCTCAAACCAAGAATCTGACAGCAAATTCGTGTTGTTCAATCGATAGAACACAATGTAATGTACATTTAATGAAAGTTTGGTTTAGAAATATGCATTTTGAAGAAAGTTAATACGCCGGGTGCAGCCTTATGTATATTTTCGACTTAGTCTTTTTCCGCGATTTTGGTCAAAATCCGCTAAATGTACCTCTTTAAGCTCGAATCTGGAGCTCAAACCAAGAATCTGACAGTAAATTCGTGTTGTTCAATCGATAGAACACAATGTAATGTACATTTGATGAAAGTTTGGTTTAGAAATATGCATTTTGAAGAAAGGTAAAACGCCGGGTGCAACCTTATGTATATTTTCGACTTAGTCTTTTTCCGCGAATTTGGTCAAAATCAGCTAAATGTACCTCTTTAAGCTCGAATCTGGAGCTCAAACCAAGAATATGACAGCAAATTCGTGATGTTCAATCGATAGAACATAATGTAATGTACATTTGATGAAAGTTTGGTTTAGAAATATGCATTTTGAAGAAAGTTATTACGCCAGGTGCAACCTTATGTATATTTTCGACTTAGTCTTTTTCCGCGAATTTGGTCAAAATCCGCTAAATGTACCTCTTTAAGCTCGAATCTGGAGCTCAAACCAAGAAAGTGACAGCAAATTCGTGATGTTCAATCGATAGAACATAATGTAATGTACATTTGATGAAAGTTTGGTTTAGAAATATGCATTTTGAAGAAAGTTATTACGCCAGGTGCAACCTTATGTATATTTTCGACTTAGTCTTTTTCCGCGATGTTAGTCAAAATCCGCTAAATGTATCTCTTTAAGCTCGAATCTGGAGCTCAAACCAAGAATCTGACAGCAAATTCGTGTTGTTCAATCGATAGAACACAATGTAATGTACATTTGATGAAAGTTTGGTTTAGAAATATGCATTTTGAAGAAAGTTAATACGCCGGGTGCAGCCTTATGTATATTTTCGACTTAGTCTTTTTCCGCGATTTTGGTCAAAATCCGCTAAATGTACCTCTTTAAGCTCGAATCTGGAGCTCAAACCAAGAATCTGACAGTAAATTCGTGTTGTTCAATCGATAGAACACAATGTAATGTACATTTGATGAAAGTTTGGTTTAGAAATATGCATTCTGAAGAAAGGTAAAACGCCGGGTGCAACCTTATGTATATTTTCGACTTAGTCTTTTTCCGCGAATTTGGTCAAAATCAGCTAAATGTACCTCTTTAAGCTCGAATCTGGAGCTCAAACCAAGAATATGACAGCAAATTCGTGATGTTCAATCGATAGAACATAATGTAATGTACATTTGATGAAAGTTTGGTTTAGAAATATGCATTTTGAAGAAAGTTATTACGCCAGGTGCAACCTTATGTATATTTTCGACTTAGTCTTTTTCCGCGAATTTGGTCAAAATCCGCTAAATGTACCTCTTTAAGCTCGAATCTGGAGCTCAAACCAAGAAAGTGACAGCAAATTCGTGATGTTCAATCGATAGAACATAATGTAATGTACATTTGATGAAAGTTTGGTTTAGAAATATGCATTTTGAAGAAAGTTATTACGCCAGGTGCAACCTTATGTATATTTTCGACTTAGTCTTTTTCCGCGATGTTAGTCAAAATCCGCTAAATGTATCTCTTTAAGCTCGAATCTGGAGCTCAAACCAAGAATCTGACAGCAAATTCGTGTTGTTCAATCGATAGAACACAATGTAATGTACATTTGATGAAAGTTTGGTTTAGAAATATGCATTTTGAAGAAAGTTAATACGCCGGGTGCAGCCTTATGTATATTTTCGACTTAGTCTTTTTCCGCGATTTTGGTCAAAATCCGCTAAATGTACCTCTTTAAGCTCGAATCTGGAGCTCAAACCAAGAATCTGACAGTAAATTCGTGTTGTTCAATCGATAGAACACAATGTAATGTACATTTGATGAAAGTTTGGTTTAGAAATATGCATTTTGAAGAAAGTTAATACGCCGGGTGCAGCCTTATGTATATTTTCGACTTAGTCTTTTTCCGCGAATTTGGTCAAAATCCGCTAAATGTACCTCTTTAAGCTCGAATCTGGAGCTCAAACCAAGAATCTGACAGCAAATTCGTGATGTTCAATCGATAGAACACAATGTAATGTACATTTGATGAAAGTTTGGTTTAGAAATATGCATTTTGAAGAAAGTTATTACGCCAGGTGCAACCTTATGTATATTTTCGACTTAGTCTTTTTTTGCGATTTTGGTCAAAATCCTCTAAATGTACCTCTTTAAGCTCGAATCTGGAGCTCAAACCAAGAATCTGACAGCAAATTCGTGTTGTTCAATCGATAGAACACAATGTAATGTACATTTGATGAAAGTTTGGTTTAAAAATATGCATTCTGAAGAAAGTTAATACGCCGGGTGCAGCCTTATGTATATTTTCGACTTAGTCTTTTTCCGCGAATTTGGTCAAAATCAGCTAAATGTACCTCTTTTAGCTCGAATCTGGAGCTCAAACCAAGAATCTGACAGCAAATTCGTGATGTTCAATCGATAGAACATAATGTAATGTACATTTGATGAAAGTTTGGTTTAGAAATATGCATTTTGAAGAAAGTTAATACGCCGGGTGCAGCCTTATGTATATTTTCGACTTAGTCTTTTTCCGCGAATTTGGTCAAAATCCGCTAAATGTACCTCTTTTAGCTCGAATCTGGAGCTCAAACCAAGAATCTGACAGCAAATTCGTGTTGTTCAATCGATAGAACACAATGTAATGTACATTTGATGAAAGTTTGGTTTAGAAATATGCATTTTGAAGAAAGTTATTACGCCAGGTGCAACCTTATGTATATTTTCGACTTAGTCTTTTTCCGCGAATTTGGTCAAAATCCGCTAAATGTACCTCTTTAAGCTCGAATCTGGAGCTCAAACCAAGAATCTGACAGCAAATTCGTGATGTTCAATCGATAGAACACAATGTAATGTACATTTGATGAAAGTTTGGTTTAGAAATATGCATTTTGAAGAAAGTTATTACGCCGGGTGCAGCCTTATGTATATTTTCGACTTAGTCTTTTTCCGCGAATTTGGTCAAAATCCGCTAAATGTACCTCTTTTAGCTCGAATCTGGAGCTCAAACCAAAAATCTGACAGCAAATTCGTGTTGTTCAATCGATAGAACACAATGTAATGTACATTTGATGAAAGTTTGGTTTAGAAATATGCATTTTGAAGAAAGTTATTACGCCGGGTGCAACCTTATGTATATTTTCGATTTAGTCTTTTTCCGCGATGTTAGTCAAAATCCGCTAAATGTACCTCTTTAAGCTCGAATCTGGAGCTCAAACCAAGAATCTGACAGCAAATTCGTGTTGTTCAATCGATAGAACACAATGTAATGTACATTTGATGAAAGTTTGGTTTAGAAATATGCATTCTGAAGAAAGGTAAAACGCCGGGTGCAACCTTATGTATATTTTCGACTTAGTCTTTTTCCGCGAATTTGGTCAAAATCAGCTAAATGTACTTCTTTAAGCTCGAATCTGGAGCTCAAACCAAGAATATGACAGCAAATTCGTGATGTTCAATCGATAGAACATAATGTAATGTACATTTGATGAAAGTTTGGTTTAGAAATATGCATTTTGAAGAAAGTTATTACGCCAGGTGCAACCTTATGTATATTTTCGACTTAGTCTTTTTCCGCGAATTTGGTCAAAATCAGCTAAATGTACCTCTTTAAGCTCGAATCTGGAGCTCAAACCAAGAAAGTGACAGCAAATTCGTGATGTTCAATCGATAGAACATAATGTAATGTACATTTGATGAAAGTTTGGTTTAGAAATATGCATTTTGAAGAAAGTTATTACGCCAGGTGCAACCTTATGTATATTTTCGACTTAGTCTTTTTCCGCGAATTTGGTCAAAATCCGCTAAATGTACCTCTTTAAGCTCGAATCTGGAGCTCAAACCAAGAAAGTGACAGCAAATTCGTGATGTTCAATCGATAGAACATAATGTAATGTACATTTGATGAAAGTTTGGTTTAGAAATATGCATTTTGAAGAAAGTTATTACGCCAGGTGCAACCTTATGTATATTTTCGACTTAGTCTTTTTCCGCGATGTTAGTCAAAATCCGCTAAATGTATCTCTTTAAGCTCGAATCTGGAGCTCAAACCAAGAATCTGACAGCAAATTCGTGTTGTTCAATCGATAGAACACAATGTAATGTACATTTGATGAAAGTTTGGTTTAGAAATATGCATTTTGAAGAAAGTTAATACGCCGGGTGCAGCCTTATGTATATTTTCGACTTAGTCTTTTTCCGCGATTTTGGTCAAAATCCGCTAAATGTACCTCTTTAAGCTCGAATCTGGAGCTCAAACCAAGAATCTGACAGTAAATTCGTGTTGTTCAATCGATAGAACACAATGTAATGTACATTTGATGAAAGTTTGGTTTAGAAATATGCATTCTGAAGAAAGGTAAAACGCCGGGTGCAACCTTATGTATATTTTCGACTTAGTCTTTTTCCGCGAATTTGGTCAAAATCAGCTAAATGTACCTCTTTAAGCTCGAATCTGGAGCTCAAACCAAGAATATGACAGCAAATTCGTGATGTTCAATCGATAGAACACAATGTAATGTACATTTGATGAAAGTTTGGTTTAGAAATATGCATTTTGAAGAAAGTTAATACGCCGGGTGCAGCCTTATGTATATTTTCGACTTAGTCTTTTTCCGCGATTTTGGTCAAAATCCGCTAAATGTACCTCTTTAAGCTCGAATCTGGAGCTCAAACCAAGAATCTGACAGTAAATTCGTGTTGTTCAATCGATAGAACACAATGTAATGTACATTTGATGAAAGTTTGGTTTAGAAATATGCATTTTGAAGAAAGTTAATACGCCGGGTGCAGCCTTATGTATATTTTCGACTTAGTCTTTTTCCGCAATTTGGTCAAAATCCGCTAAATGTACCTCTTTAAGCTCGAATCTGGAGCTCAAACCAAAAATCTGACAGCAAATTCGTGATGTTCAATCGATAGAACACAATGTAATGTACATTTGATGAAAGTTTGGTTTAGAAATATGCATTCTGAAGAAAGTTAATACGCCGGGTGCAGCCTTATGTATATTTTCGACTTAGTCTTTTTCCGCGAATTTGGTCAAAATCAGCTAAATGTACCTCTTTAAGCTCGAATCTGGAGCTCAAACCAAGAATCTGACAGCAAATTCGTGATGTTCAATCGATAGAACATAATGTAATGTACATTTGATGAAAGTTTGGTTTAGAAATATGCATTCTGAAGAAAGGTAAAACGCCGGGTGCAACCTTATGTATATTTTCGACTTAGTCTTTTTCCGCGAATTTGGTCAAAATCAGCTAAATGTACCTCTTTAAGCTCGAATCTGGAGCTCAAACCAAGAATCTGACAGCAAATTCGTGATGTTCAATCGATAGAACATAATGTAATGTACATTTGATGAAAGTTTGGTTTAGAAATATGCATTTTGAAGAAAGTTATTACGCCAGGTGCAACCTTATGTATATTTTCGACTTAGTCTTTTTCCGCGAATTTGGTCAAAATCCGCTAAATGTACCTCTTTAAGCTCGAATCTGGAGCTCAAACCAAGAAAGTGACAGCAAATTCGTGATGTTCAATCGATAGAACATAATGTAATGTACATTTGATGAAAGTTTGGTTTAGAAATATGCATTTTGAAGAAAGTTATTACGCCAGGTGCAACCTTATGTATATTTTCGACTTAGTCTTTTTCCGCGATGTTAGTCAAAATCCGCTAAATGTATCTCTTTAAGCTCGAATCTGGAGCTCAAACCAAGAATCTGACAGCAAATTCGTGTTGTTCAATCGATAGAACACAATGTAATGTACATTTGATGAAAGTTTGGTTTAGAAATATGCATTTTGAAGAAAGTTAATACGCCGGGTGCAGCCTTATGTATATTTTCGACTTAGTCTTTTTCCGCGATTTTGGTCAAAATCCGCTAAATGTACCTCTTTAAGCTCGAATCTGGAGCTCAAACCAAGAATCTGACAGTAAATTCGTGTTGTTCAATCGATAGAACACAATGTAATGTACATTTGATGAAAGTTTGGTTTAGAAATATGCATTTTGAAGAAAGTTAATACGCCGGGTGCAGCCTTATGTATATTTTCGACTTAGTCTTTTTCCGCGATTTTGGTCAAAATCCGCTAAATGTACCTCTTTAAGCTCGAATCTGGAGCTCAAACCAAAAATCTGACAGCAAATTCGTGATGTTCAATCGATAGAACACAATGTAATGTACATTTGATGAAAGTTTGGTTTAGAAATATGCATTCTGAAGAAAGGTAATACGCCGGGTGCAGCCTTATGTATATTTTCGACTTAGTCTTTTTCCGCGATTTTGGTCAAAATCCGCTAAATGTACCTCTTTAAGCTCGAATCTGGAGCTCAAACCAAGAATCTGACAGCAAATTCGTGATGTTCAATCGATAGAACACAATGTAATGTACATTTGATGAAAGTTTGGTTTAGAAATATGCATTCTGAAGAAAGTTAATACGCCGGGTGCAGCCTTATGTATATTTTCGACTTAGTCTTTTTCCGCGAATTTGGTCAAAATCAGCTAAATGTACCTCTTTAAGCTCGAATCTGGAGCTCAAACCAAGAATCTGACAGCAAATTCGTGTTGTTCAATCGATAGAACATAATGTAATGTACATTTGATGAAAGTTTGGTTTAGAAATATGCATTTTGAAGAAAGTTAATACGCCGGGTGCAGCCTTATGTATATTTTCGACTTAGTCTTTTTCCGCGAATTTGGTCAAAATCCGCTAAATGTACTTCTTTTAGCTCGAATCTGGAGCTCAAACCAAAAATCTGACAGCAAATTCGTGTTGTTCAATCGATAGAACACAATGTAATGTACATTTGATGAAAGTTTGGTTTCGAAATATGCATTTTGAAGAAAGTTAATACGCCGGGTGCAGCCTTATGTATATTTTCGACTTAGTCTTTTTCCGTGATGTTGGTCAAAATCCGCTAAATGTACCTCTTTAAGCTCGAATCTGGAGCTCAAACCAAGAATCTGACAGCAAATTCGTGATGTTCAATCGATAGAACACAATGTAATGTACATTTGATGAAAGTTTGGTTTAGAAATATGCATTCTGAAGAAAGTTAATACGCCGGGTGCAGCCTTATGTATATTTTCGACTTAGTCTTTTTCCGCGAATTTGGTCAAAATCCGCTAAATGTACCTCTTTAAGCTCGAATCTGGAGCTCAAACCAAGAATCTGACAGCAAATTCGTGATGTTCAATCGATAGAACATAATGTAATGTACATTTGATGAAAGTTTGGTTTAGAAATATGCATTTTGAAGAAAGTTAATACGCCGGGTGCAGCCTTATGTATATTTTCGACTTAGTCTTTTTCCGCGAATTTGGTCAAAATCCGCTAAATGTACCTCTTTTAGCTCGAATCTGGAGCTCAAACCAAGAATCTGACAGCAAATTCGTGTTGTTCAATCGATAGAACACAATGTAATGTACATTTGATGAAAGTTTGGTTTAGAAATATGCATTTTGAAGAAAGTTATTACGCCAGGTGCAACCTTATGTATATTTTCGACTTAGTCTTTTTCCGCGAATTTGGTCAAAATCCGCTAAATGTACCTCTTTAAGCTCGAATCTGGAGCTCAAACCAAGAATCTGACAGCAAATTCGTGATGTTCAATCGATAGAACACAATGTAATGTACATTTGATGAAAGTTTGGTTTAGAAATATGCATTTTGAAGAAAGTTATTACGCCAGGTGCAACCTTATGTATATTTTCGACTTAGTCTTTTTTTGCGATTTTGGTCAAAATCCTCTAAATGTACCTCTTTAAGCTCGAATCTGGAGCTCAAACCAAGAATCTGACAGCAAATTCGTGTTGTTCAATCGATAGAACACAATGTAATGTACATTTGATGAAAGTTTGGTTTAGAAATATGCATTCTGAAGAAAGTTAATACGCCGGGTGCAGCCTTATGTATATTTTCGACTTAGTCTTTTTCCGCGAATTTGGTCAAAATCAGCTAAATGTACCTCTTTTAGCTCGAATCTGGAGCTCAAACCAAGAATCTGACAGCAAATTCGTGATGTTCAATCGATAGAACACAATGTAATGTACATTTGATGAAAGTTTGGTTTAGAAATATGCATTCTGAAGAAAGTTAATACGCCGGGTGCAGCCTTATGTATATTTTCGACTTAGTCTTTTTCCGCGAATTTGGTCAAAATCAGCTAAATGTACCTCTTTAGGCTCGAATCTGGAGCTCAAACCAAGAATCTGACAGCAAATTCGTGATGTTCAATCGATAGAACATAATGTAATGTACATTTGATGAAAGTTTGGTTTAGAAATATGCATTTTGAAGAAAGTTAATACGCCGGGTGCAGCCTTATGTATATTTTCGACTTAGTCTTTTTCCGCGAATTTGGTCAAAATCCGCTAAATGTACCTCTTTTAGCTCGAATCTGGAGCTCAAACCAAGAATCTGACAGCAAATTCGTGTTGTTCAATCGATAGAACACAATGTAATGTACATTTGATGAAAGTTTGGTTTAGAAATATGCATTTTGAAGAAAGTTATTACGCCAGGTGCAACCTTATGTATATTTTCGACTTAGTCTTTTTCCGCGAATTTGGTCAAAATCCGCTAAATGTACCTCTTTAAGCTCGAATCTGGAGCTCAAACCAAGAATGTGACAGCAAATTCGTGATGTTCAATCGATAGAACACAATGTAATGTACATTTGATGAAAGTTTGGTTTAGAAATATGCATTTTGAAGAAAGTTATTACGCCGGGTGCAGCCTTATGTATATTTTCGACTTAGTCTTTTTCCGCGAATTTGGTCAAAATCCGCTAAATGTACCTCTTTTAGCTCGAATCTGGAGCTCAAACCAAAAATCTGACAGCAAATTCGTGTTGTTCAATCGATAGAACACAATGTAATGTACATTTGATGAAAGTTTGGTTTAGAAATATGCATTTTGAAGAAAGTTATTACGCCGGGTGCAACCTTATGTATATTTTCGATTTAGTCTTTTTCCGCGATGTTAGTCAAAATCCGCTAAATGTACCTCTTTAAGCTCGAATCTGGAGCTCAAACCAAGAATCTGACAGCAAATTCGTGTTGTTCAATCGATAGAACACAATGTAATGTACATTTGATGAAAGTTTGGTTTAGAAATATCTATTCTGAAGAAAGGTAAAACGCCGGGTGCAACCTTATGTATATTTTCGACTTAGTCTTTTTCCGCGAATTTGGTCAAAATCAGCTAAATGTACCTCTTTAAGCTCGAATCTGGAGCTCAAACCAAGAATATGACAGCAAATTCGTGATGTTCAATCGATAGAACATAATGTAATGTACATTTGATGAAAGTTTGGTTTAGAAATATGCATTTTGAAGAAAGTTATTACGCCAGGTGCAACCTTATGTATATTTTCGACTTAGTCTTTTTCCGCGAATTTGGTCAAAATCCGCTAAATGTACCTCTTTAAGCTCGAATCTGGAGCTCAAACCAAGAAAGTGACAGCAAATTCGTGTTGTTCAATCGATAGAACATAATGTAATGTACATTTGATGAAAGTTTGGTTTAGAAATATGCATTTTGAAGAAAGTTATTACGCCAGGTGCAACCTTATGTATATTTTCGACTTAGTCTTTTTCCGCGATGTTAGTCAAAATCCGCTAAATGTATCTCTTTAAGCTCGAATCTGGAGCTCAAACCAAGAATCTGACAGCAAATTCGTGTTGTTCAATCGATAGAACACAATGTAATGTACATTTGATGAAAGTTTGGTTTAGAAATATGCATTTTGAAGAAAGTTAATACGCCGGGTGCAGCCTTATGTATATTTTCGACTTAGTCTTTTTCCGCGATTTTGGTCAAAATCCGCTAAATGTACCTCTTTAAGCTCGAATCTGGAGCTCAAACCAAGAATCTGACAGTAAATTCGTGTTGTTCAATCGATAGAACACAATGTAATGTACATTTGATGAAAGTTTGGTTTAGAAATATGCATTTTGAAGAAAGTTAATACGCCGGGTGCAGCCTTATGTATATTTTCGACTTAGTCTTTTTCCGCAATTTGGTCAAAATCCGCTAAATGTACCTCTTTAAGCTCGAATCTGGAGCCCAAACCAAAAATCTGACAGCAAATTCGTGATGTTCAATCGATAGAACACAATGTAATGTACATTTGATGAAAGTTTGGTTTAGAAATATGCATTCTGAAGAAAGTTAATACGCCGGGTGCAGCCTTATGTATATTTTCGACTTAGTCTTTTTCCGCGAATTTGGTCAAAATCCGCTAAATGTACCTCTTTAAGCTCGAATCTGGAGCTCAAACCAAGAATCTGACAGCAAATTCGTGATGTTCAATCGATAGAACATAATGTAATGTACATTTGATGAAAGTTTGGTTTAGAAATATGCATTCTGAAGAAAGGTAAAACGCCGGGTGCAACCTTATGTATATTTTCGACTTAGTCTTTTTCCGCGAATTTGGTCAAAATCAGCTAAATGTACCTCTTTAAGCTCGAATCTGGAGCTCAAACCAAGAATCTGACAGCAAATTCGTGATGTTCAATCGATAGAACATAATGTAATGTACATTTGATGAAAGTTTGGTTTAGAAATATGCATTTTGAAGAAAGTTATTACGCCAGGTGCAACCTTATGTATATTTTCGACTTAGTCTTTTTCCGCGAATTTGGTCAAAATCCGCTAAATGTACCTCTTTAAGCTCGAATCTGTAGCTCAAACCAAGAAAGTGACAGCAAATTCGTGATGTTCAATCGATAGAACATAATGTAATGTACATTTGATGAAAGTTTGGTTTAGAAATATGCATTCTGAAGAAAGTTAATACGCCGGGTGCAGCCTTATGTATATTTTCGACTTAGTCTTTTTCCGCGAATTTGGTCAAAATCAGCTAAATGTACCTCTTTAAGCTCGAATCTGGAGCTCAAACCAAGAATCTGACAGCAAATTCGTGATGTTCAATCGATAGAACATAATGTAATGTACATTTGATGAAAGTTTGGTTTAGAAATATGCATTTTGAAGAAAGTTAATACGCCGGGTGCAGCCTTATGTATATTTTCGACTTAGTCTTTTTCCGCGAATTTGGTCAAAATCCGCTAAATGTACCTCTTTTAGCTCGAATCTGGAGCTCAAACCAAGAATCTGACAGCAAATTCGTGTTGTTCAATCGATAGAACACAATGTAATGTACATTTGATGAAAGTTTGGTTTAGAAATATGCATTTTGAAGAAAGTTATTACGCCAGGTGCAACCTTATGTATATTTTCGACTTAGTCTTTTTCCGCGAATTTGGTCAAAATCCGCTAAATGTACCTCTTTAAGCTCGAATCTGGAGCTCAAACCAAGAATCTGACAGCAAATTCGTGTTGTTCAATCGATAGAACACAATGTAATGTACATTTGATGAAAGTTTGGTTTAGAAATATGCAATTTGAAGAACGTTATTACGCCAGGTGCAATCTTATAAATATTTTCGACTTAGTCTTTTTCCGCGATTTTGGTCAAAATCAGCTAAATGTACCTCTTTAAGCTCGAATCTGGAGCTCAAACCAAGAATCTGACAGCAAATTCGTGTTGTTCAATCGATAGAACACAATGTAATGTACATTTGATGAAAGTTTGGTTTAGAAATATGCATTCTGAAGAAAGGTAAAACGCCGGGTGCAACCTTATGTATATTTTCGACTTAGTCTTTTTCCGCGAATTTGGTCAAAATCAGCTAAATGTACCTCTTTAAGCTCGAATCTGGAGCTCAAACCAAGAATCTGACAGCAAATTCGTGATGTTCAATCGATAGAACATAATGTAATGTACATTTGATGAAAGTTTGGTTTAGAAATATGCATTTTGAAGAAAGTTATTACGCCAGGTGCAACCTTATGTATATTTTCGACTTAGTCTTTTTCCGCGAATTTGGTCAAAATCCGCTAAATGTACCTCTTTAAGCTCGAATCTGGAGCTCAAACCAAGAAAGTTAAAGCAAATTCGTGATGTTCAATCGATAGAACATAATGTAATGTACATTTGATGAAAGTTTGGTTTAGAAATATGCATTTTGAAGAAAGTTATTACGCCAGGTGCAACCTTATGTATATTTTCGATTTAGTCTTTTTCCGCGATTTTGGTCAAAATCCGCTAAATGTACCTCTTTAAGCTCGAATCTGGAGCTCAAACCAAGAATCTGACAGCAAATTCGTGATGTTCAATCGATAGAACACAATGTAATGTACATTTGATGAAAGTTTGGTTTAGAAATATGCATTCTGAAGAAAGGTAATACGCCGGGTGCAGCCTTATGTATATTTTCGACTTAGTCTTTTTCCGCGAATTTGGTCAAAATCAGCTAAATGTACCTCTTTAAGCTCGAATCTGGAGCTCAAACCAAGAATCTGACAGCAAATTCGTGATGTTCAATCGATAGAACATAATGTAATGTACATTTGATGAAAGTTTGGTTTAGAAATATGCATTTTGAAGAAAGTTAATACGCCGGGTGCAGCCTTATGTATATTTTCGACTTAGTCTTTTTCCGCGAATTTGGTCAAAATCCGCTAAATGTACCTCTTTTAGCTCGAATCTGGAGCTCAAACCAAGAATCTGACAGCAAATTCGTGTTGTTCAATCGATAGAACACAATGTAATGTACATTTGATGAAAGTTTGGTTTAGAAATATGCATTTTGAAGAAAGTTATTACGCCAGGTGCAACCTTATGTATATTTTCGACTTAGTCTTTTTCCGCGAATTTGGTCAAAATCCGCTAAATGTACCTCTTTAAGCTCGAATCTGGAGCTCAAACCAAGAATCTGACAGCAAATTCGTGATGTTCAATCGATAGAACACAATGTAATGTACATTTGATGAAAGTTTGGTTTAGAAATATGCATTTTGAAGAAAGTTATTACGCCAGGTGCAACCTTATGTATATTTTCGACTTAGTCTTTTTTTGCGATTTTGGTCAAAATCCTCTAAATGTACCTCTTTAAGCTCGAATCTGGAGCTCAAACCAAGAATCTGACAGCAAATTCGTGTTGTTCAATCGATAGAACACAATGTAATGTACATTTGATGAAAGTTTGGTTTAGAAATATGCATTCTGAAGAAAGTTAATACGCCGGGTGCAGCCTTATGTATATTTTCGACTTAGTCTTTTTCCGCGAATTTGGTCAAAATCCGCTAAATGTACCTCTTTTAGCTCGAATCTGGAGCTCAAACCAAGAATCTGACAGCAAATTCGTGATGTTCAATCGATAGAACACAATGTAATGTACATTTGATGAAAGTTTGGTTTAGAAATATGCATTCTGAAGAAAGTTAATACGCCGGGTGCAGCCTTATGTATATTTTCGACTTAGTCTTTTTCCGCGAATTTGGTCAAAATCAGCTAAATGTACCTCTTTAAGCTCGAATCTGGAGCTCAAACCAAGAATCTGACAGCAAATTCGTGATGTTCAATCGATAGAACATAATGTAATGTACATTTGATGAAAGTTTGGTTTAGAAATATGCATTTTGAAGAAAGTTAATACGCCGGGTGCAGCCTTATGTATATTTTCGACTTAGTCTTTTTCCGCGATTTTGGTCAAAATCCGCTAAATGTACCTCTTTTAGCTCGAATCTGGAGCTCAAACCAAGAATCTGACAGCAAATTCGTGTTGTTCAATCGATAGAACACAATGTAATGTACATTTGATGAAAGTTTGGTTTAGAAATATGCATTTTGAAGAAAGTTATTACGCCAGGTGCAACCTTATGTATATTTTCGACTTAGTCTTTTTCCGCGAATTTGGTCAAAATCCGCTAAATGTACCTCTTTAAGCTCGAATCTGGAGCTCAAACCAAGAATCTGACAGCAAATTCGTGATGTTCAATCGATAGAACACAATGTAATGTACATTTGATGAAAGTTTGGTTTAGAAATATGCATTTTGAAGAAAGTTATTACGCCGGGTGCAGCCTTATGTATATTTTCGACTTAGTCTTTTTCCGCGAATTTGGTCAAAATCCGCTAAATGTACCTCTTTTAGCTCGAATCTGGAGCTCAAACCAAAAATCTGACAGCAAATTCGTGTTGTTCAATCGATAGAACACAATGTAATGTACATTTGATGAAAGTTTGGTTTAGAAATATGCATTTTGAAGAAAGTTATTACGCCGGGTGCAACCTTATGTATATTTTCGATTTAGTCTTTTTCCGCGATGTTAGTCAAAATCCGCTAAATGTACCTCTTTAAGCTCGAATCTGGAGCTCAAACCAAGAATCTGACAGCAAATTCGTGTTGTTCAATCGATAGAACACAATGTAATGTACATTTGATGAAAGTTTGGTTTAGAAATATGCATTTTGAAGAAAGTTAATACGCCGGGTGCAACCTTATGTATATTTTCGACTTAGTCTTTTTCCGTGATGTTAGTCAAAATCCGCTAAATGTACCTCTTTAAGCTCGAATCTGGAGCTCAAACCAAGAATCTGACAGCAAATTCGTGATGTTCAATCGATAGAACATAATGTAATGTACATTTGATGAAAGTTTGGTTTAGAAATATGCATTTTGAAGAAAGTTAATACGCCGGGTGCAGCCTTATGTATATTTTCGACTTAGTCTTTTTCCGCGATTTTGGTCAAAATCAGCTAAATGTACCTCTTTAAGCTCGAATCTGGAGCTCAAACCAAGAATCTGACAGCAAATTCGTGTTGTTCAATCGATAGAACACAATGTAATGTACATTTGATGAAAGTTTGGTTTAGAAATATGCATTCTGAAGAAAGGTAATACGCCGGGTGCAGCCTTATGTATATTTTCGACTTAGTCTTTTTCCGCGAATTTGGTCAAAATCCGCTAAATGTACCTCTTTAAGCTCGAATCTGGAGCTCAAACCAAGAAAGTGACAGCAAATTCGTTTTGTTCAATCGATAGAGCATAATGTAATGTACATTTGATGAAAGTTTGGTTTAGAAATATGCATTTTGAAGAAAGTTATTACGCCAGGTGCAACCTTATGTATATTTTCGACTTAGTCTTTTTCCGCGAATTTGGTCAAAATCCGCTAAATGTACCTCTTTAAGCTCGAATCTGGAGCTCAAACCAAGAAAGTGACAGCAAATTCGTGTTGTTCAATCGATAGAACATAATGTAATGTACATTTGATGAAAGTTTGGTTTAGAAATATGCATTTTGAAGAAAGTTATTACGCCAGGTGCAACCTTATGTATATTTTCGACTTAGTCTTTTTTTGCGATTTTGGTCAAAATCCTCTAAATGTACCTCTTTAAGCTCGAATCTGGAGCTCAAACCAAGAATCTGACAGCAAATTCGTGTTGTTCAATCGATAGAACACAATGTAATGTACATTTGATGAAAGTTTGGTTTAGAAATATGCATTCTGAAGAAAGTTAATACGCCGGGTGCAGCCTTATGTATATTTTCGACTTAGTCTTTTTCCGCGAATTTGGTCAAAATCAGCTAAATGTACCTCTTTAAGCTCGAATCTGGAGCTCAAACCAAGAATCTGACAGCAAATTCGTGATGTTCAATCGATAGAACATAATGTAATGTACATTTGATGAAAGTTTGGTTTAGAAATATGCATTTTGAAGAAAGTTAATACGCCGGGTGCAGCCTTATGTATATTTTCGACTTAGTCTTTTTCCGCGAATTTGGTCAAAATCCGCTAAATGTACCTCTTTTAGCTCGAATCTGGAGCTCAAACCAAAAATCTGACAGCAAATTCGTGTTGTTCAATCGATAGAACACAATGTAATGTACATTTGATGAAAGTTTGGTTTAGAAATATGCATTTTGAAGAAAGTTAATACGCCGGGTGCAGCCTTATGTATATTTTCGACTTAGTCTTTTTCCGTGATGTTGGTCAAAACGCTAAATGTACCTCTTTAAGCTCGAATCTGGAGCTCAAACCAAGAATCTGACAGCAAATTCGTGATGTTCAATCGATAGAACACAATGTAATGTACATTTGATGAAAGTTTGGTTTAGAAATATGCATTCTGAAGAAAGTTAATACGCCGGGTGCAGCCTTATGTATATTTTCGACTTAGTCTTTTTCCGCGAATTTGGTCAAAATCAGCTAAATGTACCTCTTTAAGCTCGAATCTGGAGCTCAAACCAAGAATCTGACAGCAAATTCGTGATGTTCAATCGATAGAACATAATGTAATGTACATTTGATGAAAGTTTGGTTTAGAAATATGCATTATGAAGAAAGTTAATACGCCGGGTGCAGCCTTATGTATATTTTCGACTTAGTCTTTTTCCGCGAATTTGGTCAAAATCCGCTAAATGTACCTCTTTTAGCTCGAATCTGGAGCTCAAACCAAAAATCTGACAGCAAATTCGTGTTGTTCAATCGATAGAACACAATGTAATGTACATTTGATGAAAGTTTGGTTTAGAAATATGCATTTTGAAGAAAGTTATTACGCCAGGTGCAACCTTATGTATATTTTCGACTTAGTCTTTTTTCGCGAATTTGGTCAAAATCCGCTAAATGTACCTCTTTAAGCTCGAATCTGGAGCTCAAACCAAGAAAGTGACAGCAAATTCGTTTTGTTCAATCGATAGAGCATAATGTAATGTACATTTGATGAAAGTTTGGTTTAGAAATATGCATTTTGAAGAAAGTTATTACGCCAGGTGCAACCTTATGTATATTTTCGACTTAGTCTTTTTCCGCGAATTTGGTCAAAATCCGCTAAATGTACCTCTTTAAGCTCGAATCTGGAGCTCAAACCAAGAAAGTGACAGCAAATTCGTGTTGTTCAATCGATAGAACATAATGTAATGTACATTTGATGAAAGTTTGGTTTAGAAATATGCATTTTGAAGAAAGTTATTACGCCAGGTGCAACCTTATGTATATTTTCGACTTAGTCTTTTTTTGCGATTTTGGTCAAAATCCTCTAAATGTACCTCTTTAAGCTCGAATCTGGAGCTCAAACCAAGAATCTGACAGCAAATTCGTGTTGTTCAATCGATAGAACACAATGTAATGTACATTTGATGAAAGTTTGGTTTAGAAATATGCATTCTGAAGAAAGTTAATACGCCGGGTGCAGCCTTATGTATATTTTCGACTTAGTCTTTTTCCGCGAATTTGGTCAAAATCAGCTAAATGTACCTCTTTAAGCTCGAATCTGGAGCTCAAACCAAGAATCTGACAGCAAATTCGTGATGTTCAATCGATAGAACATAATGTAATGTACATTTGATGAAAGTTTGGTTTAGAAATATGCATTTTGAAGAAAGTTAATACGCCGGGTGCAGCCTTATGTATATTTTCGACTTAGTCTTTTTCCGCGAATTTGGTCAAAATCCGCTAAATGTACCTCTTTTAGCTCGAATCTGGAGCTCAAACCAAAAATCTGACAGCAAATTCGTGTTGTTCAATCGATAGAACACAATGTAATGTACATTTGATGAAAGTTTGGTTTAGAAATATGCATTTTGAAGAAAGTTAATACGCCGGGTGCAGCCTTATGTATATTTTCGACTTAGTCTTTTTCCGTGATGTTGGTCAAAACGCTAAATGTACCTCTTTAAGCTCGAATCTGGAGCTCAAACCAAGAATCTGACAGCAAATTCGTGATGTTCAATCGATAGAACACAATGTAATGTACATTTGATGAAAGTTTGGTTTAGAAATATGCATTCTGAAGAAAGTTAATACGCCGGGTGCAGCCTTATGTATATTTTCGACTTAGTCTTTTTCCGCGAATTTGGTCAAAATCAGCTAAATGTACCTCTTTAAGCTCGAATCTGGAGCTCAAACCAAGAATCTGACAGCAAATTCGTGATGTTCAATCGATAGAACATAATGTAATGTACATTTGATGAAAGTTTGGTTTAGAAATATGCATTATGAAGAAAGTTAATACGCCGGGTGCAGCCTTATGTATATTTTCGACTTAGTCTTTTTCCGCGAATTTGGTCAAAATCCGCTAAATGTACCTCTTTTAGCTCGAATCTGGAGCTCAAACCAAAAATCTGACAGCAAATTCGTGTTGTTCAATCGATAGAACACAATGTAATGTACATTTGATGAAAGTTTGGTTTAGAAATATGCATTTTGAAGAAAGTTATTACGCCAGGTGCAACCTTATGTATATTTTCGACTTAGTCTTTTTTCGCGATGTTAGTCAAAATCCGCTAAATGTACCTCTTTAAGCTCGAATCTGGAGCTCAAACCAAGAATCTGACAGCAAATTCGTGTTGTTCAATCGATAGAACACAATGTAATGTACATTTGATGAAAGTTTGGTTTAGAAATATGCATTCTGAAGAAAGTTAATACGCCAGGTGCAGCCTTATGTATATTTTCGACTTAGTCTTTTTCCGCGATTTTGGTCAAAATCAGCTAAATGTACCTCTTTAAGCTCGAATCTGGAGCTCAAACCAAGAATCTGACAGCAAATTCGTGTTGTTCAATCGATAGAACACAATGTAATGTACATTTGATGAAAGTTTGGTTTAGAAATATGCATTTTGAAGAAAGTTAATACGCCAGGTGCAGCCTTATGTATATTTTCGACTTAGTCTTTTTCCGCGATTTTGGTCAAAATCAGCTAAATGTACCTCTTTAAGCTCGAATCTGGAGCTCAAACCAAGAATCTGACAGCAAATTCGTGTTGTTCAATCGATAGAACACAATGTAATGTACATTTGATGAAAGTTTGGTTTAGAAATATGCATTCTGAAGAAAGGTAATACGCCGGGTGCAGCCTTATGTATATTTTCGACTTAGTCATTTTCCGCGAATTTGGTCAAAATCCGCTAAATGTACCTCTTTAAGCTCGAATCTGGAGCTCAAACCAAGAAAGTGACAGCAAATTCGTGTTGTTCAATCGATAGAGCATAATGTAATGTACATTTGATGAAAGTTTGGTTTAGAAATATGCATTTTGAAGAAAGTTAATACGCCAGGTGCAACCTTATGTATATTTTCGACTAAGTCTTTTTCCGCGAATTTGGTCAAAATCCGCTAAATGTACCTCTTTAAGCTCGAATCTGGAGCTCAAACCAAGAAAGTGACAGCAAATTCTTGTTGTTCAATCGATAGAACATAATGTAATGTACATTTGATGAAAGTTTGGTTTAGAAATATGCATTTTGAAGAAAGTTATTACGCCAGGTGCAACCTTATGTATATTTTCGACTTAGTCTTTTTTTGCGATTTTGGTCAAAATCCTCTAAATGTACCTCTTTAAGCTCGAATCTGGAGCTCAAACCAAGAATCTGACAGCAAATTCGTGTTGTACAATCGATAGAACACAATGTAATGTACATTTTATGAAAGTTTGGTTTAGAAATATGCATTCTGAAGAAAGTTAATACGCCGGGTGCAGCCTTATGTATATTTTCGACTTAGTCTTTTTCCGCGATTTTGGTCAAAATCCGCTAAATGTACCTCTTTAAGCTCGAATCTGGAGCTCAAACCAAGAAAGTGACAGCAAATTCGTGTTGTTCAATCGATAGAGCATAATGTAATGTACATTTGATGAAAGTTTGGTTTAGAAATATGCATTTTGAAGAAAGTTAATACGCCAGGTGCAGCCTTATGTATATTTTCGACTTAGTCTTTTTCCGTGATGTTGGTCAAAATCCGCTAAATGTACCTCTTTAAGCTCGAATCTGGAGCTCAAACCAAAAATCTGACAGCAAATTCGTGTTGTTCAATCGATAGAACACAATGTAATGTACATTTGATGAAAGTTTGGTTTAGAAATATGCATTTTGAAGAAAGTTAATACGCCGGGTGCAGCCTTATGTATATTTTCGACTTAGTCTTTTTCCGTGATGTTGGTCAAAATCCGCTAAATGTACCTCTTTAAGCTCGAATCTGGAGCTCAAACCAAGAATCTGACAGCAAATTCGTGATGTTCAATCGATAGAACATAATGTAATGTACATTTGATGAAAGTTTGGTTTAGAAATATGCATTTTGAAGAAAGTTAATACGCCGGGTGCAGCCTTATGTATATTTTCGACTTAGTCTTTTTCCGCGAATTTGGTCAAAATCCGCTAAATGTACCTCTTTTAGCTCGAATCTGGAGCTCAAACCAAGAATCTGACAGCAAATTCGTGTTGTTCAATCGATAGAACACAATGTAATGTACATTTGATGAAAGTTTGGTTTAGAAATATGCATTTTGAAGAAAGTTATTACGCCAGGTGCAACCTTATGTATATTTTCGACTTAGTCTTTTTCCGCGAATTTGGTCAAAATCCGCTAAATGTACCTCTTTAAGCTCGAATCTGGAGCTCAAACCAAGAATCTGACAGCAAATTCGTGATGTTCAATCGATAGAACACAATGTAATGTACATTTGATGAAAGTTTGGTTTAGAAATATGCATTTTGAAGAAAGTTATTACGCCAGGTGCAACCTTATGTATATTTTCGACTTAGTCTTTTTTTGCGATTTTGGTCAAAATCCTCTAAATGTACCTCTTTAAGCTCGAATCTGGAGCTCAAACCAAGAATCTGACAGCAAATTCGTGTTGTTCAATCGATAGAACACAATGTAATGTACATTTGATGAAAGTTTGGTTTAGAAATATGCATTCTGAAGAAAGTTAATACGCCGGGTGCAGCCTTATGTATATTTTCGACTTAGTCTTTTTCCGCGAATTTGGTCAAAATCAGCTAAATGTACCTCTTTAAGCTCGAATCTGGAGCTCAAACCAAGAATCTGACAGCAAATTCGTGATGTTCAATCGATAGAACATAATGTAATGTACATTTGATGAAAGTTTGGTTTAGAAATATGCATTTTGAAGAAAGTTAATACGCCGGGTGCAGCCTTATGTATATTTTCGACTTAGTCTTTTTCCGCGAATTTGGTCAAAATCCGCTAAATGTACCTCTTTTAGCTCGAATCTGGAGCTCAAACCAAGAATCTGACAGCAAATTCGTGATGTTCAATCGATAGAACACAATGTAATGTACATTTGATGAAAGTTTGGTTTAGAAATATGCATTCTGAAGAAAGTTAATACGCCGGGTGCAGCCTTATGTATATTTTCGACTTAGTCTTTTTCCGCGAATTTGGTCAAAATCAGCTAAATGTACCTCTTTAAGCTCGAATCTGGAGCTCAAACCAAGAATCTGACAGCAAATTCGTGATGTTCAATCGATAGAACATAATGTAATGTACATTTGATGAAAGTTTGGTTTAGAAATATGCATTTTGAAGAAAGTTAATACGCCGGGTGCAGCCTTATGTATATTTTCGACTTAGTCTTTTTCCGCGAATTTGGTCAAAATCCGCTAAATGTACCTCTTTTAGCTCGAATCTGGAGCTCAAACCAAGAATCTGACAGCAAATTCGTGTTGTTCAATCGATAGAACACAATGTAATGTACATTTGATGAAAGTTTGGTTTAGAAATATGCATTTTGAAGAAAGTTATTACGCCAGGTGCAACCTTATGTATATTTTCGACTTAGTCTTTTTCCGCGAATTTGGTCAAAATCCGCTAAATGTACCTCTTTAAGCTCGAATCTGGAGCTCAAACCAAGAATCTGACAGCAAATTCGTGATGTTCAATCGATAGAACACAATGTAATGTACATTTGATGAAAGTTTGGTTTAGAAATATGCATTTTGAAGAAAGTTATTACGCCGGGTGCAGCCTTATGTATATTTTCGACTTAGTCTTTTTCCGCGAATTTGGTCAAAATCCGCTAAATGTACCTCTTTTAGCTCGAATCTGGAGCTCAAACCAAAAATCTGACAGCAAATTCGTGTTGTTCAATCGATAGAACACAATGTAATGTACATTTGATGAAAGTTTGGTTTAGAAATATGCATTTTGAAGAAAGTTATTACGCCGGGTGCAACCTTATGTATATTTTCGATTTAGTCTTTTTCCGCGATGTTAGTCAAAATCCGCTAAATGTACCTCTTTAAGCTCGAATCTGGAGCTCAAACCAAGAATCTGACAGCAAATTCGTGTTGTTCAATCGATAGAACACAATGTAATGTACATTTGATGAAAGTTTGGTTTAGAAATATGCAATTTGAAGAAAGTTAATACGCCGGGTGCAACCTTATGTATATTTTCGACTTAGTCTTTTTCCGTGATGTTAGTCAAAATCCGCTAAATGTACCTCTTTAAGCTCGAATCTGGAGCTCAAACCAAGAATCTGACAGCAAATTCGTGATGTTCAATCGATAGAACATAATGTAATGTACATTTGATGAAAGTTTGGTTTAGAAATATGCATTTTGAAGAAAGTTAATACGCCGGGTGCAACCTTATGTATATTTTCGACTTAGTCTTTTTCCGCGATTTTGGTCAAAATCAGCTAAATGTACCTCTTTAAGCTCGAATGTGGAGCTCAAACCAAGAATCTGACAGCAAATTCGTGTTGTTCAATCGATAGAACATAATGTAATGTACATTTGATGAAAGTTTGGTTTAGAAATATGCATTCTGAAGAAAGGTAATACGCCGGGTGCAGCCTTATGTATATTTTCGACTTAGTCTTTTTCCGCGAATTTGGTCAAAATCAGCTAAATGTACCTCTTTAAGCTCGAATCTGGAGCTCAAACCAAGAATCTGACAGCAAATTCGTGTTGTTCAATCGATAGAACACAATGTAATGTACATTTGATGAAAGTTTGGTTTAGAAATATGCATTTTGAAGAAAGTTAATACGCCGGGTGCAACCTTATGTATATTTTCGACTTAGTCTTTTTCCGTGATGTTAGTCAAAATCCGCTAAATGTACCTCTTTAAGCTCGAATCTGGAGCTCAAACCAAGAATCTGACAGCAAATTCGTGATGTTCAATCGATAGAACATAATGTAATGTACATTTGATGAAAGTTTGGTTTAGAAATATGCATTTTGAAGAAAGTTAATACGCCGGGTGCAACCTTATGTATATTTTCGACTTAGTCTTTTTCCGCAATTTTTGGTCAAAATCAGCTAAATGTACCTCTTTAAGCTCGAATGTGGAGCTCAAACCAAGAATCTGACAGCAAATTCGTGTTGTTCAATCGATAGAACATAATGTAATGTACATTTGATGAAAGTTTGGTTTAGAAATATGCATTCTGAAGAAAGGTAATACGCCGGGTGCAGCCTTATGTATATTTTCGACTTAGTCTTTTTCCGCGAATTTGGTCAAAATCCGCTAAATGTACCTCTTTAAGCTCGAATCTGGAGCTCAAACCAAGAAAGTGACAGCAAATTCGTTTTGTTCAATCGATAGAGCATAATGTAATGTACATTTGATGAAAGTTTGGTTTAGAAATATGCATTTTGAAGAAAGTTATTACGCCAGGTGCAACCTTATGTATATTTTCGACTTAGTCTTTTTCCGCGAATTTGGTCAAAATCCGCTAAATGTACCTCTTTAAGCTCGAATCTGGAGCTCAAACCAAGAAAGTGACAGCAAATTCGTGTTGTTCAATCGATAGAACATAATGTAATGTACATTTGATGAAAGTTTGGTTTAGAAATATGCATTTTGAAGAAAGTTATTACGCCAGGTGCAACCTTATGTATATTTTCGACTTAGTCTTTTTTTGCGATTTTGGTCAAAATCCTCTAAATGTACCTCTTTAAGCTCGAATCTGGAGCTCAAACCAAGAATCTGACAGCAAATTCGTGTTGTTCAATCGATAGAACACAATGTAATGTACATTTGATGAAAGTTTGGTTTAGAAATATGCATTCTGAAGAAAGTTAATACGCCGGGTGCAGCCTTATGTATATTTTCGACTTAGTCTTTTTCCGCGAATTTGGTCAAAATCAGCTAAATGTACCTCTTTAAGCTCGAATCTGGAGCTCAAACCAAGAATCTGACAGCAAATTCGTGATGTTCAATCGATAGAACATAATGTAATGTACATTTGATGAAAGTTTGGTTTAGAAATATGCATTTTGAAGAAAGTTAATACGCCGGGTGCAGCCTTATGTATATTTTCGACTTAGTCTTTTTCCGCGAATTTGGTCAAAATCCGCTAAATGTACCTCTTTTAGCTCGAATCTGGAGCTCAAACCAAAAATCTGACAGCAAATTCGTGTTGTTCAATCGATAGAACACAATGTAATGTACATTTGATGAAAGTTTGGTTTAGAAATATGCATTTTGAAGAAAGTTAATACGCCGGGTGCAGCCTTATGTATATTTTCGACTTAGTCTTTTTCCGTGATGTTGGTCAAAACGCTAAATGTACCTCTTTAAGCTCGAATCTGGAGCTCAAACCAAGAATCTGACAGCAAATTCGTGATGTTCAATCGATAGAACACAATGTAATGTACATTTGATGAAAGTTTGGTTTAGAAATATGCATTCTGAAGAAAGTTAATACGCCGGGTGCAGCCTTATGTATATTTTCGACTTAGTCTTTTTCCGCGAATTTGGTCAAAATCAGCTAAATGTACCTCTTTAAGCTCGAATCTGGAGCTCAAACCAAGAATCTGACAGCAAATTCGTGATGTTCAATCGATAGAACATAATGTAATGTACATTTGATGAAAGTTTGGTTTAGAAATATGCATTATGAAGAAAGTTAATACGCCGGGTGCAGCCTTATGTATATTTTCGACTTAGTCTTTTTCCGCGAATTTGGTCAAAATCCGCTAAATGTACCTCTTTTAGCTCGAATCTGGAGCTCAAACCAAGAATCTGACAGCAAATTCGTGTTGTTCAATCGATAGAACACAATGTAATGTACATTTGATGAAAGTTTGGTTTAGAAATATGCATTTTGAAGAAAGTTATTACGCCAGGTGCAACCTTATGTATATTTTCGACTTAGTCTTTTTTCGCGATGTTAGTCAAAATCCGCTAAATGTACCTCTTTAAGCTCGAATCTGGAGCTCAAACCAAGAATCTGACAGCAAATTCGTGTTGTTCAATCGATAGAACACAATGTAATGTACATTTGATGAAAGTTTGGTTTAGAAATATGCATTCTGAAGAAAGTTAATACGCCAGGTGCAGCCTTATGTATATTTTCGACTTAGTCTTTTTCCGCGATTTTGGTCAAAATCAGCTAAATGTACCTCTTTAAGCTCGAATCTGGAGCTCAAACCAAGAATCTGACAGCAAATTCGTGTTGTTCAATCGATAGAACACAATGTAATGTACATTTGATGAAAGTTTGGTTTAGAAATATGCATTCTGAAGAAAGGTAATACGCCGGGTGCAGCCTTATGTATATTTTCGACTTAGTCTTTTTCCGCGAATTTGGTCAAAATCCGCTAAATGTACCTCTTTAAGCTCGAATCTGGAGCTCAAACCAAGAAAGTGACAGCAAATTCGTGTTGTTCAATCGATAGAGCATAATGTAATGTACATTTGATGAAAGTTTGGTTTAGAAATATGCATTTTGAAGAAAGTTAATACGCCAGGTGCAACCTTGTGTATATTTTCGACTTAGTCTTTTTCCGCGAATTTGGTCAAAATCCGCTAAATGTACCTCTTTAAGCTCGAATCTGGAGCTCAAACCAAGAAAGTGACAGCAAATTCTTGTTGTTCAATCGATAGAACATAATGTAATGTACATTTGATGAAAGTTTGGTTTAGAAATATGCATTTTGAAGAAAGTTATTACGCCAGGTGCAACCTTATGTATATTTTCGACTTAGTCTTTTTTTGCGATTTTGGTCAAAATCCTCTAAATGTACCTCTTTAAGCTAGAATCTGGAGCTCAAACCAAGAATCTGACAGCAAATTCGTGTTGTACAATCGATAGAACACAATGTAATGTACATTTTATGAAAGTTTGGTTTAGAAATATGCATTCTGAAGAAAGTTAATACGCCGGGTGCAGCCTTATGTATATTTTCGACTTAGTCTTTTTCCGCGATTTTGGTCAAAATCCGCTAAATGTACCTCTTTAAGCTCGAATCTGGAGCTCAAACCAAGAAAGTGACAGCAAATTCGTGTTGTTCAATCGATAGAACATAATGTAATGTACATTTGATGAAAGTTTGGTTTAAAAATATGCATTTTGAAGAAAGTTAATACGCCAGGTGCAACCTTATGTATATTTTCGACTTAGTCTTTTTCCGCGAATTTGGTCAAAATCCGCTAAATGTACCTCTTTAAGCTCGAATCTGGAGCTCAAACCAAGAATCTGACAGCAAATTCGTGATGTTCAATCGATAGAACATAATGTAATGTACATTTGATGAAAGTTTGGTTTAGAAATATGCATTTTGAAGAAAGTTATTACGCCAGGTGCAACCTTATGTATATTTTCGACTTAGTCTTTTTCCGTGATGTTGGTCAAAATCCGCTAAATGTACCTCTTTAAGCTCGAATCTGGAGCTCAAACCAAGAATCTGACAGCAAATTCGTGATGTTCAATCGATAGAACATAATGTAATGTACATTTGATGAAAGTTTGGTTTAGAAATATGCATTCTGAAGAAAGTTAATACGCCGGGTGCAGCCTTATGTATATTTTCGACTTAGTCTTTTTCCGCGAATTTGGTCAAAATCAGCTAAATGTACCTCTTTAAGCTCGAATCTGGAGCTCAAACCAAGAATCTGACAGCAAATTCGTGATGTTCAATCGATAGAACATAATGTAATGTACATTTGATGAAAGTTTGGTTTAGAAATATGCATTTTGAAGAAAGTTAATACGCCGGGTGCAGCCTTATGTATATTTTCGACTTAGTCTTTTTCCGCGAATTTGGTCAAAATCCGCTAAATGTACCTCTTTTAGCTCGAATCTGGAGCTCAAACCAAAAATCTGACAGCAAATTCGTGTTGTTCAATCGATAGAACACAATGTAATGTACATTTGATGAAAGTTTGGTTTAGAAATATGCATTTTGAAGAAAGTTATTACGCCGGGTGCAACCTTATGTATATTTTCGACTTAGTCTTTTTCCGCGAATTTGGTCAAAATCCGCTAAATGTACCTCTTTAAGCTCGAATCTGGAGCTCAAACCAAGAATCTGACAGCAAATTCGTGATGTTCAATCGATAGAACATAATGTAATGTACATTTGATGAAAGTTTGGTTTAGAAATATGCATTTTGAAGAAAGTTATTACGCCGGGTGCAACCTTATGTATATTTTCGACTTAGTCTTTTTCCGCGATGTTAGTCAAAATCCGCTAAATGTACCTCTTTAAGCTCGAATCTGGAGCTCAAACCAAGAATCTGACAGCAAATTCGTGTTGTTCAATCGATAGAACACAATGTAATGTACATTTGATGACAGTTTGGTTTAGAAATATGCATTCTGAAGAAAGTTATTACGCCAGGTGCAACCTTATGTATATTTTCGACTTAGTCTTTTTTCGCGATGTTAGTCAAAATCCGCTAAATGTACCTCTTTAAGCTCGAATCTGGAGCTCAAACCAAGAATCTGACAGCAAATTCGTGTTGTTCAATCGATAGAACACAATGTAATGTACATTTGATGAAAGTTTGGTTTAGAAATATGCATTCTGAAGAAAGTTAATACGCCGGGTGCAGCCTTATGTATATTTTCGACTTAGTCTTTTTCCGCGATTTTGGTCAAAATCAGCTAAATGTACCTCTTTAAGCTCGAATCTGGAGCTCAAACCAAGAATCTGACAGCAAATTCGTGTTGTTCAATCGATAGAACACAATGTAATGTACATTTGATGAAAGTTTGGTTTAGAAATATGCATTCTGAAGAAAGGTAATACGCCGGGTGCAGCCTTATGTATATTTTCGACTTAGTCTTTTTCCGCGAATTTGGTCAAAATCAGCTAAATGTACCTCTTTAAGCTCAAATCTGGAGCTCAAACCAAGAATCTGACAGCAAATTCGTGTTGTTCAATCGATAGAACATAATGTAATGTACATTTGATGAAAGTTTGGTTTAGAAATATCCTTTTTTTAAGAAAGTTATTACGCCAGGTGCAACCTTATGTATATTTTCGACTTAGTCTTTTTCCGCGAATTTGGTCAAAATCCGCTAAATGTACCTCTTTAAGCTCGAATCTGGAGCTCAAATCAAGAAAGTGACAGCAAATTCGTGTTGTTCAATCGATAGAGCATAATGTAATGTACATTTGATGAAAGTTTGGTTTAGAAATATGCAGTTTGAAGAAAGTTATTACGCCAGGTGCAACCTTATGTATATTTTCGACTTAGTCTTTTTTTGCGATTTTGGTCAAAATCCTCTAAATGTACCTCTTTAAGCTCGAATCTGGAGCTCAAACCAAGAATCTGACAGCAAATTCGTGTTGTTCAATCGATAGAACACAATAAAATGTACATTTGATGAAAGTTTGGTTTAGAAATATGCATTCTGAAGAAAGGTAATACGCCGGGTGCAGCCTTATGTATATTTTCGACTTAGTCTTTTTCCGCGAATTTGGTCAAAATCAGCTAAATGTACCTCTTTAAGCTCGAATCTGGAGCTCAAACCAAGAATCTGACAGCAAATTCGTGATGTTCAATCGATAGAACATAATGTAATGTACATTTGATGAAAGTTTGGTTTAGAAATATGCATTTTGAAGAAAGTTAATACGCCAGGTGCAGCCTTATGTATATTTTCGACTTAGTCTTTTTCCGCGAATTTGGTCAAAATCCGCTAAATGTACCTCTTTTAGCTCGAATCTGGAGCTCAAACCAAGAATCTGACAGCAAATTCGTGTTGTTCAATCGATAGAACACAATGTAATGTACATTTGATGAAAGTTTGGTTTAGAAATATGCATTTTGAAGAAAGTTATTACGCCAGGTGCAACCTTATGTATATTTTCGACTTAGTCTTTTTCCGCGAATTTGGTCAAAATCCGCTAAATGTACCTCTTTAAGCTCGAATCTGGAGCTCAAACCAAGAATCTGACAGCAAATTCGTGATGTTCAATCGATAGAACACAATGTAATGTACATTTGATGAAAGTTTGGTTTAGAAATATGCATTTTGAAGAAAGTTATTACGCCGGGTGCAGCCTTATGTATATTTTCGACTTAGTCTTTTTCCGCGAATTTGGTCAAAATCCGCTAAATGTACCTCTTTAAGCTCGAATCTGGAGCTCAAATCAAGAAAGTGACAGCAAATTCGTGTTGTTCAATCGATAGAGCATAATGTAATGTACATTTGATGAAAGTTTGGTTTAGAAATATGCAGTTTGAAGAAAGTTATTACGCCAGGTGCAACCTTATGTATATTTTCGACTTAGTCTTTTTTTGCGATTTTGGTCAAAATCCTCTAAATGTACCTCTTTAAGCTCGAATCTGGAGCTCAAACCAAGAATCTGACAGCAAATTCGTGTTGTTCAATCGATAGAACACAATAAAATGTACATTTGATGAAAGTTTGGTTTAGAAATATGCATTCTGAAGAAAGGTAATACGCCGGGTGCAGCCTTATGTATATTTTCGACTTAGTCTTTTTCCGCGAATTTGGTCAAAATCAGCTAAATGTACCTCTTTAAGCTCGAATCTGGAGCTCAAACCAAGAATCTGACAGCAAATTCGTGATGTTCAATCGATAGAACATAATGTAATGTACATTTGATGAAAGTTTGGTTTAGAAATATCCTTTTTTTAAGAAAGTTATTACGCCAGGTGCAACCTTATGTATATTTTCGACTTAGTCTTTTTTTGCGATTTTGGTCAAAATCCTCTAAATGTACCTCTTTAAGCTCGAATCTGGAGCTCAAACCAAGAATCTGACAGCAAATTCGTGTTGTTCAATCGATAGAACATAATGTAATGTACATTTGATGAAAGTTTGGTTTAGAAATATGCAGTTTGAAGAAAGGTTTTACGCCAGGTGCAACCTTATGTATATTTTCGACTTAGTCTTTTTCCGCGATTTTGGTCAAAATCCTCTAAATGTACCTCTTTAAGCTCGAATCTGGAGCTCAAACCAAGAATCTGACAGCAAATTCGTGTTGTTCAATCGATAGAACACAATGTAATGTACATTTGATGAAAGTTTGGTTTAGAAATATGCATTTTGAAGAAAGTTATTACGCCAGGTGCAACCTTATGTATATTTTCGACTTAGTCTTTTTTCGCGATGTTAGTCAAAATCCGCTAAATGTACCTCTTTAAGCTCGAATCTGGAGCTCAAACCAAGAATCTGACAGCAAATTCGTGTTGTTCAATCGATAGAACACAATGTAATGTACATTTGATGAAAGTTTGGTTTAGAAATATGCATTCTGAAGAAAGTTATTACGCCGGGTGCAGCCTTATGTATATTTTCGACTTAGTCTTTTTCCGCGAATTTGGTCAAAATCCGCTAAATGTACCTCTTTAAGCTCGAATCTGGAGCTCAAACCAAGAATCTGACAGCAAATTCGTGTTGTTCAATCGATAGAACACAATGTAATGTACATTTGATGAAAGTTTAGTTTAGAAATATGCATTCTGAAGAAAGTTAATACGCCGGGTGCAGCTTTATGTATATTTTCGACTTAGTCTTCTTTCCGCGAATTTGGTCAAAATCAGCTAAATGTACCTCTTTTAGCTCGAATCTGGAGCTCAAACCAAAAATCTGACAGCAAATTCGTGTTGTTCAATCGATAGAACACAATGTAATGTACATTTGATGAAAGTTTGGTTTAGAAATATGCATTTTGAAGAAAGTTATTACGCCGGGTGCAACCTTTTGTATATTTTCGACTTAGTCTTTTTCCGCGAATTTGGTCAAAATCCGCTAAATGTACCTCTTTAAGCTCGAATCTGGAGCTCAAACCAAGAATCTGACAGCAAATTCGTGTTGTTCAATCGATAGAACACAATGTAATGTACATTTGATGAAAGTTTGGTTTAGAAATATGAATTTTGAAGAAAGTTATTACGCCAGGTGCAACCTTATGTATATTTTCGACTTAGTCTTTTTTTGCGATTTTGGTCAAAATCCTCTAAATGTACCTCTTTAAGCTCGAATCTGGAGCTCAAACCAAGAATCTGACAGCAAATTCGTGTTGTTCAATCGATAGAACACAATAAAATGTACATTTGATGAAAGTTTGGTTTAGAAATATGCATTCTGAAGAAAGGTAATACGCCGGGTGCAGCCTTATGTATATTTTCGACTTAGTCTTTTTCCGCGAATTTGGTCAAAATCAGCTAAATGTACCTCTTTAAGCTCGAATCTGGAGCTCAAACCAAGAATCTGACAGCAAATTCGTGATGTTCAATCGATAGAACATAATGTAATGTACATTTGATGAAAGTTTGGTTTAGAAATATCCTTTTTTTAAGAAAGTTATTACGCCAGGTGCAACCTTATGTATATTTTCGACTTAGTCTTTTTTTGCGATTTTGGTCAAAATCCTCTAAATGTACCTCTTTAAGCTCGAATCTGGAGCTCAAACCAAGAATCTGACAGCAAATTCGTGTTGTTCAATCGATAGAACATAATGTAATGTACATTTGATGAAAGTTTGGTTTAGAAATATGCAGTTTGAAGAAAGGTTTTACGCCAGGTGCAACCTTATGTATATTTTCGACTTAGTCTTTTTCCGCGATTTTGGTCAAAATCCTCTAAATGTACCTCTTTAAGCTCGAATCTGGAGCTCAAACCAAGAATCTGACAGCAAATTCGTGTTGTTCAATCGATAGAACACAATGTAATGTACATTTGATGAAAGTTTGGTTTAGAAATATGCATTTTGAAGAAAGTTATTACGCCAGGTGCAACCTTATGTATATTTTCGACTTAGTCTTTTTTCGCGATGTTAGTCAAAATCCGCTAAATGTACTTCTTTAAGCTCGAATCTGGAGCTCAAACCAAGAATCTGACAGCAAATTCGTGTTGTTCAATCGATAGAACACAATGTAATGTACATTTGATGAAAGTTTGGTTTAGAAATATGCATTCTGAAGAAAGGTAATACGCCGGGTGCAGCCTTATGTATATTTTCGACTTAGTCTTTTTCCGCGAATTTGGTCAAAATCCGCTAAATGTACCTCTTTAAGCTCGAATCTGGAGCTCAAACCAAGAATCTGACAGCAAATTCGTGTTGTTCAATCGATAGAACACAATGTAATGTACATTTGATGAAAGTTTGGTTTAGAAATATGCATTCTGAAGAAAGTTAATACGCCGGGTGCAGCTTTATGTATATTTTCGACTTAGTCTTCTTTCCGCGAATTTGGTCAAAATCAGCTAAATGTACCTCTTTTAGCTCGAATCTGGAGCTCAAACCAAAAATCTGACAGCAAATTCGTGTTGTTCAATCGATAGAACACAATGTAATGTACATTTGATGAAAGTTTGGTTTAGAAATATGCATTTTGAAGAAAGTTATTACGCCGGGTGCAACCTTTTGTATATTTTCGACTTAGTCTTTTTCCGCGAATTTGGTCAAAATCCGCTAAATGTACCTCTTTAAGCTCGAATCTGGAGCTCAAACCAAGAATCTGACAGCAAATTCGTGTTGTTCAATCGATAGAACACAATGTAATGTACATTTGATGAAAGTTTGGTTTAGAAATATGCATTTTGAAGAAAGTTATTACGCCGGGTGCAACCTTATGTATATTTTCGACTTAGTCTTTTTCCGCGAATTTGGTCAAAATCCGCTAAATGTACCTCTTTAAGCTCGAATCTGGAGCTCAAACCAAGAATCTGACAGCAAATTCGTGTTGTTCAATCGATAGAACACAATGTAATGTACATTTGATGAAAGTTTGGTTTAGAAATATGCATTTTGAAGAAAGTTATTACGCCAGGTGCAACCTTATGTATATTTTCGACTTAGTCTTTTTTCGCGATGTTAGTCAAAATCCGCTAAATGTACCTCTTTAAGCTCGAATCTGGAGCTCAAACCAAGAATCTGACAGCAAATTCGTGTTGTTCAATCGATAGAACACAATGTAATGTACATTTGATGAAAGTTTGGTTTAGAAATATGCATTCTGAAGAAAGTTAATACGCCGGGTGCAGCCTTATGTATATTTTCGACTTAGTCTTTTTCCGCGATTTTGGTCAAAATCAGCTAAATGTACCTCTTTAAGCTCGAATCTGGAGCTCAAACCAAGAATCTGACAGCAAATTCGTGTTGTTCAATCGATAGAACACAATGTAATGTACATTTGATGAAAGTTTGGTTTAGAAATATGCATTTTGAAGAAAGTTATTACGCCGGGTGCAACCTTATGTACATTTTCGACTTAGTCTTTTTCCGCGATGTTAGTCAAAATCCGCTAAATGTACCTCTTTAAGCTCGAATCTGGAGCTCAAACCAAGAATCTGACAGCAAATTCGTGTTGTTCAATCGATAGAACACAATGTAATGTACATTTGATGAAAGTTTGGTTTAGAAATATGCATTCTGAAGAAAGTTATTACGCCAGGTGCAACCTTATGTATATTTTCGACTTAGTCTTTTTTCGCGATGTTAGTCAAAATCCGCTAAATGTACCTCTTTAAGCTAGAATCTGGAGCTCAAACCAAGAATCTGACAGCAAATTCGTGTTGTTCAATCGATAGAACACAATGTAATGTACATTTGATGAAAGTTTGGTTTAGAAATATGCATTCTGAAGAAAGTTAATACGCCGGGTGCAGCCTTATGTATATTTTCGACTTAGTCTTTTTCCGCGATTTTGGTCAAAATCAGCTAAATGTACCTCTTTAAGCTCGAATCTGGAGCTCAAACCAAGAATCTGACAGCAAATTCGTGTTGTTCAATCGATAGAACACAATGTAATGTACATTTGATGAAAGTTTGGTTTAGAAATATGCATTCTGAAGAAAGGTAATACGCCGGGTGCAGCCTTATGTATATTTTCGACTTAGTCTTTTTCCGCGAATTTGGTCAAAATCAGCTAAATGTACCTCTTTAAGCTCAAATCTGGAGCTCAAACCAAGAATCTGACAGCAAATTCGTGATGTTCAATCGATAGAGCATAATGTAATGTACATTTGATGAAAGTTTGGTTTAGAAATATGCATTTTGAAGAAAGTTAATACGCCAGGTGCAACCTTATGTATATTTTCGACTTAGTCTTTTTCCGCGATGTTAGTCAAAATCCGCTAAATGTACCTCTTTAAGCTCGAATCTGGAGCTCAAACCAAGAATCTGACAGCAAATTCGTGATGTTCAATCGATAGAACATAATGTAATGTACATTTGATGAAAGTTTGGTTTAGAAATATGCATTTTGAAGAAAGTTATTACGCCAGGTGCAACCTTATGTATATTTTCGACTTAGTCTTTTTCCGCGAATTTGGTCAAAATCAGCTAAATGTACCTCTTTAAGCTCGAATCTGGAGCTCAAACCAAGAATCTGACAGCAAATTCGTGATGTTCAATCGATAGAACATAATGTAATGTACATTTGATGAAAGTTTGGTTTAGAAATATGCATTCTGAAGAAAGGTAATACGCCGGGTGCAGCCTTATGTATATTTTCGACTTAGTCTTTTTCCGCGATTTTGGTCAAAATCCGCTAAATGTACCTCTTTAAGCTCGAATCTGGAGCTCAAACCAAGAAAGTGACAGCAAATTCGTGATGTTCAATCGATAGAACACAATGTAATGTACATTTGATGAAAGTTTGGTTTAGAAATATGCATTCTGAAGAAAGTTATTACGCCAGGTGCAACCTTATGTATATTTTCGACTTAGTCTTTTTTTGCAATTTTGGTCAAAATCCTCTAAATGTACCTTTTTAAGCTCGAATCTGGAGCTCAAACCAAGAATCTGACAGCAAATTCGTGTTGTTCAATCGATAGAACACAATGTAATGTACATTTGATGAAAGTTTGGTTTAGAAATATGCATTCTGAAGAAAGTTAATACGCCGGGTGCAGCCTTATGTATATTTTCGACTTAGTCTTTTTCCGCGAATTTGGTCAAAATCAGCTAAATGTACCTCTTTAAGCTCAAATCTGGAGCTCAAACCAAGAATCTGACAGCAAATTCGTGATGTTCAATCGATAGAACATAATGTAATGTACATTTGATGAAAGTTTGGTTTAGAAATATGCATTCTGAAGAAAGTTAATACGCCGGGTGCAGCCTTATGTATATTTTCGACTTAGTCTTTTTCCGCGAATTTGGTCAAAATCCGCTAAATGTACCTCTTTAAGCTCGAATCTGGAGCTCAAACCAAGACTCTGACAGCAAATTCGTGATGTTCAATCGATAGAACATAATGTAATGTACATTTGATGAAAGTTTGGTTTAGAAATATGCATTCTGAAGAAAGGTAACACGCCGGGTGCAGCCTTATGTATATTTTCGACTTAGTCTTTTTCCACGATTTTGGTCAAAATCCGCTAAATGTACCTCTTTAAGCTCGAATCTGGAGCTCAAACCAAAAATCTGACAGCAAATTCGTGATGTTCAATCGATAGAACACAATGTAATGTACATGTGATGAAAGTTTGGTTTATAAATATGCATTCTAAAGAAAGTTAATACGCCGGGTGCAGCCTTATGTATATTTTCGACTTAGTCTTTTTCCGCGAATTTGGTCAAAATCCGCTAAATGTACCTCTTTAAGCTCGAATCTGGAGCTCAAACCAAGAATCTGACAGCAAATTCGTGTTGTTCAATCGATAGAACACAATGTAATGTACATTTGATGAAAGTTTGGTTTAGAAATATGCAATTTGAAGAAAGTTAATACGCCAGGTGCAACCTTATGTATATTTTCGACTTAGTCTTTTTTCGCGATGTTAGTCAAAATCCGCTAAATGTACCTCTTTAAGCTCGAATCTGGAGCTCAAACCAAGAATCTGACAGCAAATTCGTGTTGTTCAATCGATAGAACACAATGTAATGTACATTTGATGAAAGTTTGGTTTAGAAATATGCATTCTGAAGAAAGTTAATACGCCGGGTGCAGCCTTATGTATATTTTCGACTTAGTCTTTTTCCGCGATTTTGGTCAAAATCAGCTAAATGTACCTCTTTAAGCTCGAATCTGGAGCTCAAACCAAGAATCTGACAGCAAATTCGTGTTGTTCAATCGATAGAACACAATGTAATGTACATTTGATGAAAGTTTGGTTTAGAAATATGCATTCTGAAGAAAGGTAATACGCCGGGTGCAGCCTTATGTATATTTTCGACTTAGTCTTTTTCCGCGAATTTGGTCAAAATCAGCTAAATGTACCTCTTTAAGCTCAAATCTGGAGCTCAAACCAAGAATCTGACAGCAAATTCGTGTTGTTCAATCGATAGAACATAATGTAATGTACATTTGATGAAAGTTTGGTTTAGAAATATCCTTTTTTTAAGAAAGTTATTACGCCAGGTGCAACCTTATGTATATTTTCGACTTAGTCTTTTTCCGCGAATTTGGTCAAAATCCGCTAAATGTACCTCTTTAAGCTCGAATCTGGAGCTCAAACCAAGAAAGTGACAGCAAATTCGTGTTGTTCAATCGATAGAGCATAATGTAATGTACATTTGATGAAAGTTTGGTTTAGAAATATGCATTTTGAAGAAAGTTATTACGCCAGGTGCAACCTTATGTATATTTTCGACTTAGTCTTTTTCCGCGATGTTGGTCAAAATCCGCTAAATGTACCTCTTTAAGCTCGAATCTGGAGCTCAAACCAAGAATCTGACAGCAAATTCGTGTTGTTCAATCGATAGAACACAATGTAATGTACATTTGATGAAAGTTTGGTTTAGAAATATGCATTCTGAAGAAAGTTATTACGCCAGGTGCAACCTTATGTATATTTTCGACTTAGTCTTTTTTCGCGATGTTAGTCAAAATCCGCTAAATGTACCTCTTTAAGCTCGAATCTGGAGCTCAAACCAAGAATCTGACAGCAAATTCGTGTTGTTCAATCGATAGAACACAATGTAATGTACATTTGATGAAAGTTTGGTTTAGAAATATGCATTCTGAAGAAAGTTAATACGCCGGGTGCAGCCTTTTGTATATTTTCGACTTAGTCTTTTTCCGCGATTTTGGTCAAAATCAGCTAAATGTACCTCTTTAAGCTCGAATCTGGAGCTCAAACCAAGAATCTGACAGCAAATTCGTGTTGTTCAATCGAGAGAACACAATGTAATGTACATTTGATGAAAGTTTGGTTTAGAAATATGCATTTTGAAGAAAGTTATTACGCCGGGTGCAACCTTATGTACATTTTCGACTTAGTCTTTTTCCGCGATGTTAGTCAAAATCCGCTAAATGTACCTCTTTAAGCTCGAATCTGGAGCTCAAACCAAGAATCTGACAGCAAATTCGTGTTGTTCAATCGATAGAACACAATGTAATGTACATTTGATGAAAGTTTGGTTTAGAAATATGCATTCTGAAGAAAGTTATTACGCCAGGTGCAACCTTATGTATATTTTCGACTTAGTCTTTTTCCGCGAATTTGGTCAAAATCCGCTAAATGTACCTCTTTAAGCTAGAATCTGGAGCTCAAACCAAGAATCTGACAGCAAATTCGTGTTGTTCAATCGATAGAACACAATGTAATGTACATTTGATGAAAGTTTGGTTTAGAAATATGCATTCTGAAGAAAGTTAATACGCCGGGTGCAGCCTTATGTATATTTTCGACTTAGTCTTTTTCCGCGAATTTGGTCAAAATCAGCTAAATGTACCTCTTTAAGCTCGAATCTGGAGCTCAAACCAAGAATCTGACAGCAAATTCGTGATGTTCAATCGATAGAACACAATGTAATGTACATTTGATGAAAGTTTGGTTTAGAAATATGCATTTTGAAGAAAGTTAATACGCCGGGTGCAGCCTTATGTATATTTTCGACTTAGTCTTTTTCCGCGAATTTGGTCAAAATCCGCTAAATGTACCTCTTTTAGCTCGAATCTGGAGCTCAAACCAAAAATCTGACAGCAAATTCGTGTTGTTCAATCGATAGAACACAATGTAATGTACATTTGATGAAAGTTTGGTTTAGAAATATGCATTCTGAAGAAAGTTATTACGCCGGGTGCAACCTTATGTATATTTTCGACTTAGTCTTTTTCCGCGATGTTAGTCAAAATCCGCTAAATGTATCTCTTTAAGCTCGAATCTGGAGCTCAAACCAAGAATCTGACAGCAAATTCGTGTTGTTCAATCGATAGAACACAATGTAATGTACATTTGATGAAAGTTTGGTTTAGAAATATGCATTCTGAAGAAAGTTATTACGCCGGGTGCAACCTTATGTATATTTTCGACTTAGTCTTTTTCCGCGAATTTGGTCAAAATCCGCTAAATGTACCTCTTTAAGCTCGAATCTGGAGCTCAAACCAAGAAAGTGACAGCAAATTCGTGTTGTTCAATCGATAGAACACAATGTAATGTACATTTGATGAAAGTTTGGTTTAGAAATATGCATTTTGAAGAAAGTTATTACGCCAGGTGCAACCTTTTGTATATTTTCGACTTAGTCTTTTTTTGCGATGTTAGTCAAAATCCGCTAAATGTACCTCTTTAAGCTCGAATCTGGAGCTCAAACCAAGAATCTGACAGCAAATTCGTGATGTTCAATCGATAGAACATAATGTAATGTACATTTGATGAAAGTTTGGTTTAGAAATATGCATTTTGAAGAAAGGTAATACGCCGGGTGCAGCCTTATGTATATTTTCGACTTAGTCTTTTTCCACGATTTTGGTCAAAATCCGCTAAATGTACCTCTTTAAGCTCGAATCTGGAGCTCAAACCAAGAATCTGACAGCAAATTCGTGATGTTCAATCGATAGAACACAATGTAATGTACATGTGATGAAAGTTTGGTTTAGAAATATGCATTCTGAAGAAAGTTAATACGCCGGGTGCAGCCTTATGTATATTTTCGACTTAGTCTTTTTCCGCGAATTTGGTCAAAATCCGCTAAATGTACCTCTTTAAGCTCGAATCTGGAGCTCAAACCAAGAATCTGACAGCAAATTCGTGTTGTTCAATCGATAGAACACAATGTAATGTACATTTGATGAAAGTTTGGTTTAGAAATATGCAATTTGAAGAAAGTTAATACGCCAGGTGCAGCCTTATGTATATTTTCGACTTAGTCTTTTTCCGCGATTTTGGTCAAAATCAGCTAAATGTACCTCTTTAAGCTCGAATCTGGAGCTCAAACCAAGAATCTGACAGCAAATTCGTGTTGTTCAATCGATAGAACACAATGTAATGTACATTTGATGAAAGTTTGGTTTAGAAATATGCATTCTGAAGAAAGGTAATACGCCGGGTGCAGCCTTATGTATATTTTCGACTTAGTCTTTTTCCACGATTTTGGTCAAAATCCGCTAAATGTACCTCTTTAAGCTCAAATCTGGAGCTCAAACCAAAAATCTGACAGCAAATTCGTGATGTTCAATCGATAGAACACAATGTAATGTACATGTGATGAAAGTTTGGTTTAGAAATATGCATTCTGAAGAAAGTTAATACGCCGGGTGCAGCCTTATGTATATTTTCGACTTAGTCTTTTTCCGCGAATTTGGTCAAAATCCGCTAAATGTACCTCTTTAAGCTCGAATCTGGAGCTCAAACCAAGAATCTGACAGCAAATTCGTGTTGTTCAATCGATAGAACACAATGTAATGTACATTTGATGAAAGTTTGGTTTAGAAATATGCAATTTGAAGAAAGTTAATACGCCAGGTGCAGCCTTATGTATATTTTCGACTTAGTCTTTTTCCGCGATTTTGGTCAAAATCAGCTAAATGTACCTCTTTAAGCTCGAATCTGGAGCTCAAACCAAGAATCTGACAGCAAATTCGTGTTGTTCAATCGATAGAACACAATGTAATGTACATTTGATGAAAGTTTGGTTTAGAAATATGCATTTTGAAGAAAGTTTTTGCGCCAGGTGCAGCCTTATGTATATTTTCGACTTAGTCTTTTTCCGCGAATTTGTCCAAAATCCTCTAAATGTACCTCTTTAAGCTCGAATCTGGAGCTCAAACCAAGAATCTGACAGCAAATTCGTGTTGTTCAATCGATAGAACACAATGTAATGTACATTTGATGAAAGTTTGGTTTAGAAATATGCATTTTGAAGAAAGTTATTACGCCAGGTGCAACCTTATGTATATTTTCGACTTAGTCTTTTTCCGCGATGTTAGTCAAAATCCGCTAAATGTACCTCTTTAAGCTCGAATCTGGAGCTCAAACCAAGAATCTGACAGCAAATTCGTGTTGTTCAATCGATAGAACACAATGTAATGTACATTTGATGAAAGTTTGGTTTAGAAATATGCATTCTGAAGAAAGTTAATACGCCGGGTGCAGCCTTTTGTATATTTTCGACTTAGTCTTTTTCCGCGAATTTGGTCAAAATCAGCTAAATGTACCTCTTTAAGCTCGAATCTGGAGCTCAAACCAAGAAAGTGACAGCAAATTCGTGTTGTTCAATCGATAGAACACAATGTAATGTACATTTGATGAAAGTTTGGTTTAGAAATATGCATTTTGAAGAAAGTTATTACGCCGGGTGCAACCTTATGTACATTTTCGACTTAGTCTTTTTCCGCGATGTTAGTCAAAATCCGCTAAATGTACCTCTTTAAGCTCGAATCTGGAGCTCAAACCAAGAATCTGACAGCAAATTCGTGTTGTTCAATCGATAGAACACAATGTAATGTACATTTGATGAAAGTTTGGTTTAGAAATATGCATTCTGAAGAAAGTTATTACGCCAGGTGCAACCTTATGTATATTTTCGACTTAGTCTTTTTCCGCGAATTTGGTCAAAATCCGCTAAATGTACCTCTTTAAGCTAGAATCTGGAGCTCAAACCAAGAATCTGACAGCAAATTCGTGTTGTTCAATCGATAGAACACAATGTAATGTACATTTGATGAAAGTTTGGTTTAGAAATATGCATTCTGAAGAAAGTTAATACGCCGGGTGCAGCCTTATGTATATTTTCGACTTAGTCTTTTTCCGCGAATTTGGTCAAAATCAGCTAAATGTACCTCTTTAAGCTCGAATCTGGAGCTCAAACCAAGAATCTGACAGCAAATTCGTGATGTTCAATCGATAGAACACAATGTAATGTACATTTGATGAAAGTTTGGTTTAGAAATATGCATTCTGAAGAAAGGTAATACGCCGGGTGCAGCCTTATGTATATTTTCGACTTAGTCTTTTTCCGCGATTTTGGTCAAAATCCGCTAAATGTACCTCTTTAAGCTCGAATCTGGAGCTCAAACCAAAAATCTGACAGCAAATTCGTGATGTTCAATCGATAGAACACAATGTAATGTACATTTGATGAAAGTTTGGTTTAGAAATATGCATTCTGAAGAAAGTTAATACGCCGGGTGCAGCCTTATGTATATTTTCGACTTAGTCTTTTTCCGCGATTTTGGTCAAAATCCGCTAAATGTACCTCTTTAAGCTCGAATCTGGAGCTCAAACCAAGAATCTGACAGCAAATTCGTGTTGTTCAATCGATAGAACACAATGTAATGTACATTTGATGAAAGTTTGGTTTAGAAATATGCAATTTGAAGAAAGTTAATACGCCAGGTGCAGCCTTATGTATATTTTCGACTTAGTCTTTTTCCGCGATTTTGGTCAAAATCCGCTAAATGTACCTCTTTAAGCTCGAATCTGGAGCTCAAACCAAGAATCTGACAGCAAATTCGTGTTGTTCAATCGATAGAACACAATGTAATGTACATTTGATGAAAGTTTGGTTTAGAAATATGCATTTTGAAGAAAGTTTTTGCGCCAGGTGCAGCCTTATGTATATTTTCGACTTAGTCTTTTTCCGCGAATTTGGTCAAAATCCGCTAAATGTACCTCTTTAAGCTCGAATCTGGAGCTCAAACCAAGAATCTGACAGCAAATTCGTGTTGTTCAATCGATAGAACACAATGTAATGTACATTTGATGAAAGTTTGGTTTAGAAATATGCAATTTGAAGAAAGTTAATACGCCAGGTGCAGCCTTATGTATATTTTCGACTTAGTCTTTTTCCGCGATTTTGGTCAAAATCAGCTAAATGTACCTCTTTAAGCTCGAATCTGGAGCTCAAACCAAGAATCTGACAGCAAATTCGTGTTGTTCAATCGATAGAACACAATGTAATGTACATTTGATGAAAGTTTGGTTTAGAAATATGCATTTTGAAGAAAGTTATTACGCCAGGTGCAACCTTATGTATATTTTCGACTTAGTCTTTTTCCGCGATGTTAGTCAAAATCCGCTAAATGTACCTCTTTAAGCTCGAATCTGGAGCTCAAACCAAGAATCTGACAGCAAATTCGTGATGTTCAATCGATAGAACATAATGTAATGTACATTTGATGAAAGTTTGGTTTAGAAATATGCATTTTGAAGAAAGTTATTACGCCGGGTGCAGCCTTATGTATATTTTCGACTTAGTCTTTTTCCGCGAATTTGGTCAAAATCAGCTAAATGTACCTCTTTAAGCTCGAATCTGGAGCTCAAACCAAGAATCTGACAGCAAATTCGTGATGTTCAATCGATAGAACATAATGTAATGTACATTTGATGAAAGTTTGGTTTAGAAATATGCATTCTGAAGAAAGGTAATACGCCGGGTGCAGCCTTATGTATATTTTCGACTTAGTCTTTTTCCGCGATTTTGGTCAAAATCCGCTAAATGTACCTCTTTAAGCTCGAATCTGGAGCTCAAACCAAGAATCTGACAGCAAATTCGTGTTGTTCAATCGATAGAACACAATGTAATGTACATTTGATGAAAGTTTGGTTTAGAAATATGCAATTTGAAGAAAGTTAATACGCCAGGTGCAGCCTTATGTATATTTTCGACTTAGTCTTTTTCCGCGATTTTGGTCAAAATCAGCTAAATGTACCTCTTTAAGCTCGAATCTGGAGCTCAAACCAAGAATCTGACAGCAAATTCGTGTTGTTCAATCGATAGAACACAATGTAATGTACATTTGATGAAAGTTTGGTTTAGAAATATGCATTTTGAAGAAAGTTTTTGCGCCAGGTGCAGCCTTATGTATATTTTCGACTTAGTCTTTTTCCGTGAATTTGTCCAAAATCCTCTAAATGTACCTCTTTAAGCTCGAATCTGGAGCTCAAACCAAGAATCTGACAGCAAATTCGTGTTGTTCAATCGATAGAACACAATGTAATGTACATTTGATGAAAGTTTGGTTTAGAAATATGCATTTTGAAGAAAGTTATTACGCCAGGTGCAACCTTATGTATATTTTCGACTTAGTCTTTTTCCGCGATGTTAGTCAAAATCCGCTAAATGTACCTCTTTAAGCTCGAATCTGGAGCTCAAACCAAGAATCTGACAGCAAATTCGTGTTGTTCAATCGATAGAACACAATGTAATGTACATTTGATGAAAGTTTGGTTTAGAAATATGCATTCTGAAGAAAGTTAATACGCCAGGTGCAGCCTTATGTATATTTTCGACTTAGTCTTTTTCCGCGAATTTGGTCAAAATCAGCTAAATGTACCTCTTTAAGCTCGAATCTGGAGCTCAAACCAAGACTCTGACAGCAAATTCGTGATGTTCAATCGATAGAACATAATGTAATGTACATTTGATGAAAGTTTGGTTTAGAAATATGCATTCTGAAGAAAGGTAATACGCCGGGTGCAGCCTTATGTATATTTTCGACTTAGTCTTTTTCCGCGATTTTGGTCAAAATCCGCTAAATGTACCTCTTTAAGCTCGAATCTGGAGCTCAAACCAAAAATCTGACAGCAAATTCGTGATGTTCAATCGATAGAACACAATGTAATGTACATTTGATGAAAGTTTGGTTTAGAAATATGCATTCTGAAGAAAGTTAATACGCCGGGTGCAGCCTTATGTATATTTTCGACTTAGTCTTTTTCCGCGATTTTGGTCAAAATCCGCTAAATGTACCTCTTTAAGCTCGAATCTGGAGCTCAAACCAAGAATCTGACAGCAAATTCGTGTTGTTCAATCGATAGAACACAATGTAATGTACATTTGATGAAAGTTTGGTTTAGAAATATGCAATTTGAAGAAAGTTAATACGCCAGGTGCAGCCTTATGTATATTTTCGACTTAGTCTTTTTCCGCGATTTTGGTCAAAATCAGCTAAATGTACCTCTTTAAGCTCGAATCTGGAGCTCAAACCAAGAATCTGACAGCAAATTCGTGTTGTTCAATCGATAGAACACAATGTAATGTACATTTGATGAAAGTTTGGTTTAGAAATATGCATTTTGAAGAAAGTTTTTGCGCCAGGTGCAGCCTTATGTATATTTTCGACTTAGTCTTTTTCCGCGAATTTGGTCAAAATCCGCTAAATGTACCTCTTTAAGCTCGAATCTGGAGCTCAAACCAAGAATCTGACAGCAAATTCGTGTTGTTCAATCGATAGAACACAATGTAATGTACATTTGATGAAAGTTTGGTTTAGAAATATGCAATTTGAAGAAAGTTAATACGCCAGGTGCAGCCTTATGTATATTTTCGACTTAGTCTTTTTCCGCGATTTTGGTCAAAATCAGCTAAATGTACCTCTTTAAGCTCGAATCTGGAGCTCAAACCAAGAATCTGACAGCAAATTCGTGTTGTTCAATCGATAGAACACAATGTAATGTACATTTGATGAAAGTTTGGTTTAGAAATATGCATTTTGAAGAAAGTTATTACGCCAGGTGCAACCTTATGTATATTTTCGACTTAGTCTTTTTCCGCGATGTTAGTCAAAATCCGCTAAATGTACCTCTTTAAGCTCGAATCTGGAGCTCAAACCAAGAATCTGACAGCAAATTCGTGATGTTCAATCGATAGAACATAATGTAATGTACATTTGATGAAAGTTTGGTTTAGAAATATGCATTTTGAAGAAAGTTATTACGCCGGGTGCAGCCTTATGTATATTTTCGACTTAGTCTTTTTCCGCGAATTTGGTCAAAATCAGCTAAATGTACCTCTTTAAGCTCGAATCTGGAGCTCAAACCAAGAATCTGACAGCAAATTCGTGATGTTCAATCGATAGAACATAATGTAATGTACATTTGATGAAAGTTTGGTTTAGAAATATGCATTCTGAAGAAAGGTAATACGCCGGGTGCAGCCTTATGTATATTTTCGACTTAGTCTTTTTCCGCGATTTTGGTCAAAATCCGCTAAATGTACCTCTTTAAGCTCGAATCTGGAGCTCAAACCAAAAATCTGACAGCAAATTCGTGATGTTCAATCGATAGAACACAATGTAATGTACATTTGATGAAAGTTTGGTTTAGAAATATGCATTCTGAAGAAAGTTAATACGCCGGGTGCAGCCTTATGTATATTTTCGACTTAGTCTTTTTCCGCGAATTTGGTCAAAATCCGCTAAATGTACCTCTTTAAGCTCGAATCTGGAGCTCAAACCAAGAAAGTGACAGCAAATTCGTGTTGTTCAATCGATAGAACATAATGTAATGTACATTTGATGAAAGTTTGGTTTAGAAATATGCATTTTGAAGAAAGTTATTACGCCAGGTGCAACCTTATGTATATTTTCGACTTAGTCTTTTTCCGCGATGTTAGTCAAAATCCGCTAAATGTACCTCTTTAAGCTCGAATCTGGAGCTCAAACCAAGAATCTGACAGCAAATTCGTGTTGTTCAATCGATAGAACACAATGTAATGTACATTTGATGAAAGTTTGGTTTAGAAATATGCATTCTGAAGAAAGTTAATACGCCAGGTGCAGCCTTATGTATATTTTCGACTTAGTCTTTTTCCGCGAATTTGGTCAAAATCAGCTAAATGTACCTCTTTAAGCTCGAATCTGGAGCTCAAACCAAGACTCTGACAGCAAATTCGTGATGTTCAATCGATAGAACATAATGTAATGTACATTTGATGAAAGTTTGGTTTAGAAATATGCATTCTGAAGAAAGGTAATACGCCGGGTGCAGCCTTATGTATATTTTCGACTTAGTCTTTTTCCACGATTTTGGTCAAAATCCGCTAAATGTACCTCTTTAAGCTCGAATCTGGAGCTCAAACCAAAAATCTGACAGCAAATTCGTGATGTTCAATCGATAGAACACAATGTAATGTACATGTGATGAAAGTTTGGTTTAGAAATATGCATTTTGAAGAAAGTTATTACGCCAGGTGCAACCTTATGTATATTTTCGACTTAGTCTTTTTCCGCGATGTTAGTCAAAATCCGCTAAATGTACCTCTTTAAGCTCGAATCTGGAGCTCAAACCAAGAATCTGACAGCAAATTCGTGATGTTCAATCGATAGAACATAATGTAATGTACATTTGATGAAAGTTTGGTTTAGAAATATGCATTTTGAAGAAAGTTATTACGCCGGGTGCAGCCTTATGTATATTTTCGACTTAGTCTTTTTCCGCGAATTTGGTCAAAATCAGCTAAATGTACCTCTTTAAGCTCGAATCTGGAGCTCAAACCAAGACTCTGACAGCAAATTCGTGTTGTTCAATCGATAGAACATAATGTAATGTACATTTGATGAAAGTTTGGTTTAGAAATATGCATTCTGAAGAAAGGTAATACGCCGGGTGCAGCCTTATGTATATTTTCGACTTAGTCTTTTTCCGCGATTTTGGTCAAAATCCGCTAAATGTACCTCTTTAAGCTCGAATCTGGAGCTCAAACCAAAAATCTGACAGCAAATTCGTGATGTTCAATCGATAGAACACAATGTAATGTACATGTGATGAAAGTTTGGTTTAGAAATATGCATTCTGAAGAAAGTTAATACGCCGGGTGCAGCCTTATGTATATTTTCGACTTAGTCTTTTTCCGCGAATTTGGTCAAAATCCGCTAAATGTACCTCTTTAAGCTCGAATCTGGAGCTCAAACCAAGAATCTGACAGCAAATTCGTGTTGTTCAATCGATAGAACACAATGTAATGTACATTTGATGAAAGTTTGGTTTAGAAATATGCAATTTGAAGAAAGTTAATACGCCAGGTGCAGCCTTATGTATATTTTCGACTTAGTCTTTTTCCGCGATTTTGGTCAAAATCAGCTAAATGTACCTCTTTAAGCTCGAATCTGGAGCTCAAACCAAGAATCTGACAGCAAATTCGTGTTGTTCAATCGATAGAACACAATGTAATGTACATTTGATGAAAGTTTGGTTTAGAAATATGCATTTTGAAGAAAGTTTTTGCGCCAGGTGCAGCCTTATGTATATTTTCGACTTAGTCTTTTTCCGCGAATTTGGTCAAAATCCGCTAAATGTACCTCTTTAAGCTCGAATCTGGAGCTCAAACCAAGAATCTGACAGCAAATTCGTGTTGTTCAATCGATAGAACACAATGTAATGTACATTTGATGAAAGTTTGGTTTAGAAATATGCAATTTGAAGAAAGTTAATACGCCAGGTGCAGCCTTATGTATATTTTCGACTTAGTCTTTTTCCGCGATTTTGGTCAAAATCAGCTAAATGTACCTCTTTAAGCTCGAATCTGGAGCTCAAACCAAGAATCTGACAGCAAATTCGTGTTGTTCAATCGATAGAACACAATGTAATGTACATTTGATGAAAGTTTGGTTTAGAAATATGCATTTTGAAGAAAGTTATTACGCCAGGTGCAACCTTATGTATATTTTCGACTTAGTCTTTTCGCGATGTTAGTCAAAATCCGCTAAATGTACCTCTTTAAGCTCGAATCTGGAGCTCAAACCAAAAATCTGACAGCAAATTCGTGATGTTCAATCGATAGAACACAATGTAATGTACATGTGATGAAAGTTTGGTTTAGAAATATGCATTCTGAAGAAAGTTAATACGCCGGGTGCAGCCTTATGTATATTTTCGACTTAGTCTTTTTCCGCGAATTTGGTCAAAATCCGCTAAATGTACCTCTTTAAGCTCGAATCTGGAGCTCAAACCAAGAATCTGACAGCAAATTCGTGTTGTTCAATCGATAGAACACAATGTAATGTACATTTGATGAAAGTTTGGTTTAGAAATATGCAATTTGAAGAAAGTTAATACGCCAGGTGCAGCCTTATGTATATTTTCGACTTAGTCTTTTTCCGCGATTTTGGTCAAAATCAGCTAAATGTACCTCTTTAAGCTCGAATCTGGAGCTCAAACCAAGAATCTGACAGCAAATTCGTGTTGTTCAATCGATAGAACACAATGTAATGTACATTTGATGAAAGTTTGGTTTAGAAATATGCATTTTGAAGAAAGTTTTTGCGCCAGGTGCAGCCTTATGTATATTTTCGACTTAGTCTTTTTCCGCGAATTTGGTCAAAATCCGCTAAATGTACCTCTTTAAGCTCGAATCTGGAGCTCAAACCAAGAATCTGACAGCAAATTCGTGTTGTTCAATCGATAGAACACAATGTAATGTACATTTGATGAAAGTTTGGTTTAGAAATATGCAATTTGAAGAAAGTTAATACGCCAGGTGCAGCCTTATGTATATTTTCGACTTAGTCTTTTTCCGCGATTTTGGTCAAAATCAGCTAAATGTACCTCTTTAAGCTCGAATCTGGAGCTCAAACCAAGAATCTGACAGCAAATTCGTGTTGTTCAATCGATAGAACACAATGTAATGTACATTTGATGAAAGTTTGGTTTAGAAATATGCAATTTGAAGAAAGTTAATACGCCAGGTGCAGCCTTATGTATATTTTCGACTTAGTCTTTTTCCGCGATTTTGGTCAAAATCAGCTAAATGTACCTCTTTAAGCTCGAATCTGGAGCTCAAACCAAGAATCTGACAGCAAATTCGTGTTGTTCAATCGATAGAACACAATGTAATGTACATTTGATGAAAGTTTGGTTTAGAAATATGCATTTTGAAGAAAGTTATTACGCCAGGTGCAACCTTATGTATATTTTCGACTTAGTCTTTTTCCGCGATGTTAGTCAAAATCCGCTAAATGTACCTCTTTAAGCTCGAATCTGGAGCTCAAACCAAGAATCTGACAGCAAATTCGTGATGTTCAATCGATAGAACATAATGTAATGTACATTTGATGAAAGTTTGGTTTAGAAATATGCATTTTGAAGAAAGTTATTACGCCGGGTGCAGCCTTATGTATATTTTCGACTTAGTCTTTTTCCGCGAATTTGGTCAAAATCAGCTAAATGTACCTCTTTAAGCTCGAATCTTGAGCTCAAACCAAGAATCTGACAGCAAATTCGTGATGTTCAATCGATAGAACATAATGTAATGTACATTTGATGAAAGTTTGGTTTAGAAATATGCATTCTGAAGAAAGGTAATACGCCGGGTGCAGCCTTATGTATATTTTCGACTTAGTCTTTTTCCGCGATTTTGGTCAAAATCCGCTAAATGTACCTCTTTAAGCTCGAATCTGGAGCTCAAACCAAAAATCTGACAGCAAATTCGTGATGTTCAATCGATAGAACACAATGTAATGTACATTTGATGAAAGTTTGGTTTAGAAATATGCATTCTGAAGAAAGTTAATACGCCGGGTGCAGCCTTATGTATATTTTCGACTTAGTCTTTTTCCGCGAATTTGGTCAAAATCCGCTAAATGTACCTCTTTAAGCTCGAATCTGGAGCTCAAACCAAGAAAGTGACAGCAAATTCGTGTTGTTCAATCGATAGAACACAATGTAATGTACATTTGATGAAAGTTTGGTTTAGAAATATGCATTTTGAAGAAAGTTATTACGCCAGGTGCAACCTTATGTATATTTTCGACTTAGTCTTTTTCCGCGATGTTAGTCAAAATCCGCTAAATGTACCTCTTTAAGCTCGAATCTGGAGCTCAAACCAAGACTCTGACAGCAAATTCGTGTTGTTCAATCGATAGAACACAATGTAATGTACATTTGATGAAAGTTTGGTTTAGAAATATGCATTCTGAAGAAAGTTAATACGCCAGGTGCAGCCTTATGTATATTTTCGACTTAGTCTTTTTCCACGATTTTGGTCAAAATCCGCTAAATGTACCTCTTTAAGCTCGAATCTGGAGCTCAAACCAAAAATCTGACAGCAAATTCGTGATGTTCAATCGATAGAACACAATGTAATGTACATGTGATGAAAGTTTGGTTTAGAAATATGCATTCTGAAGAAAGTTAATACGCCGGGTGCAGCCTTATGTATATTTTCGACTTAGTCTTTTTCCGCGAATTTGGTCAAAATCCGCTAAATGTACCTCTTTAAGCTCGAATCTGGAGCTCAAACCAAGAATCTGACAGCAAATTCGTGTTGTTCAATCGATAGAACACAATGTAATGTACATTTGATGAAAGTTTGGTTTAGAAATATGCAATTTGAAGAAAGTTAATACGCCAGGTGCAGCCTTATGTATATTTTCGACTTAGTCTTTTTCCGCGATTTTGGTCAAAATCAGCTAAATGTACCTCTTTAAGCTCGAATCTGGAGCTCAAACCAAGAATCTGACAGCAAATTCGTGTTGTTCAATCGATAGAACACAATGTAATGTACATTTGATGAAAGTTTGGTTTAGAAATATGCATTTTGAAGAAAGTTTTTGCGCCAGGTGCAGCCTTATGTATATTTTCGACTTAGTCTTTTTCCGCGAATTTGTCCAAAATCCTCTAAATGTACCTCTTTAAGCTCGAATCTGGAGCTCAAACCAAGAATCTGACAGCAAATTCGTGTTGTTAAATCGATAGAACACAATGTAATGTACATTTGATGAAAGTTTGGTTTAGAAATATGCATTTTGAAGAAAGTTATTACGCCAGGTGCAACCTTATGTATATTTTCGACTTAGTCTTTTTCCGCGATGTTAGTCAAAATCCGCTAAATGTACCTCTTTAAGCTCGAATCTGGAGCTCAAACCAAGAATCTGACAGCAAATTCGTGATGTTCAATCGATAGAACACAATGTAATGTACATTTGATGAAAGTTTGGTTTAGAAATATGCATTCTGAAGAAAGTTAATACGCCAGGTGCAGCCTTATGTATATTTTCGACTTAGTCTTTTTCCGCGAATTTGGTCAAAATCAGCTAAATGTACCTCTTTAAGCTCGAATCTGGAGCTCAAACCAAGACTCTGACAGCAAATTCGTGATGTTCAATCGATAGAACATAATGTAATGTACATTTGATGAAAGTTTGGTTTAGAAATATGCATTCTGAAGAAAGGTAATACGCCGGGTGCAGCCTTATGTATATTTTCGACTTAGTCTTTTTCCGCGATTTTGGTCAAAATCCGCTAAATGTACCTCTTTAAGCTCGAATCTGGAGCTCAAACCAAAAATCTGACAGCAAATTCGTGATGTTCAATCGATAGAACACAATGTAATGTACATTTGATGAAAGTTTGGTTTAGAAATATGCATTCTGAAGAAAGTTAATACGCCGGGTGCAGCCTTATGTATATTTTCGACTTAGTCTTTTTCCGCGAATTTGGTCAAAATCCGCTAAATGTACCTCTTTAAGCTCGAATCTGGAGCTCAAACCAAGAATCTGACAGCAAATTCGTGTTGTTCAATCGATAGAACACAATGTAATGTACATTTGATGAAAGTTTGGTTTAGAAATATGCAATTTGAAGAAAGTTAATACGCCAGGTGCAGCCTTATGTATATTTTCGACTTAGTCTTTTTCCGTGATTTTGGTCAAAATCAGCTAAATGTACCTCTTTAAGCTCGAATCTGGAGCTCAAACCAAGAATCTGACAGCAAATTCGTGTTGTTCAATCGATAGAACACAATGTAATGTACATTTGATGAAAGTTTGGTTTAGAAATATGCATTTTGAAGAAAGTTTTTGCGCCAGGTGCAGCCTTATGTATATTTTCGACTTAGTCTTTTTCCGCGAATTTGTCCAAAATCCTCTAAATGTACCTCTTTAAGCTCGAATCTGGAGCTCAAACCAAGAATCTGACAGCAAATTCGTGTTGTTCAATCGATAGAACACAATGTAATGTACATTTGATGAAAGTTTGGTTTAGAAATATGCATTTTGAAGAAAGTTATTACGCCAGGTTCAGCCTTATGTATATTTTCGACTTAGTCTTTTTCTGCGATTTTGGTCAAAATCAGCTAAATGTACCTCTTTAAGCTCGAATCTTGAGCTCAAACCAAGAATCTGACAGCAAATTCGTGTTGTTCAATCGATAGAACACAATGTAATGTACATTTGATGAAAGTTTGGTTTAGAAATATGCATTCTGAAGAAAGTTATTACGCCAGGTGCAACCTTATGTATATTTTCGACTTAGTCTTTTTCCGCGAATTTGTTCAAAATCCGCTAAATGTACCTCTTTAAGCTCGAATCTGGAGCTCAAACCAAGAAAGTGACAGCAAATTCGTGTTGTTCAATCGATAGAACACAATGTAATGTACATTTGATGAACGTTTGGTTTAGAAATATGCATTCTGAAGAAAGTTATTACGCCGGGTGCAATCTTATGTATATTTTCGACTTAGTCTTTTTTTGCGATTTTGGTCAAAATCCGCTAAATGTACCTCTTTAAGCTCGATTCTGGAGCTCAAACCAAGAATCTGACAGCAAATTCGTGTTGTTCAATCGATAGAACACAATGTAATGTACATTTGATGAAAGTTTGGTTTAGAAATATGCATTCTGAAGAAAGGTAATACGCCGGGTGCAGCCTTATGTATATTTTCGACTTAGTCTTTTTCCACGATTTTGGTCAAAATCCGCTAAATGTACCTCTTTAAGCTCGAATCTGGAGCTCAAACCAAAAATCTGACAGCAAATTCGTGATGTTCAATCGATAGAACACAATGTAATGTACATGTGATGAAAGTTTGGTTTAGAAATATGCATTTTGAAGAAAGTTAATACGCCGGGTGCAGCCTTATGTATATTTTCGACTTAGTCTTTTTCCGCGATTTTGGTCAAAATCCGCTAAATGTACCTCTTTAAGCTCGAATCTGGAGCTCAAACCAAAAATCTGACAGCAAATTCGTGATGTTCAATCGATAGAACACAATGTAATGTACATTTGATGAAAGTTTGGTTTAGAAATATGCATTCTGAAGAAAGTTAATACGCCGGGTGCAGCCTTATGTATATTTTCGACTTAGTCTTTTTCCGCGAATTTGGTCAAAATCTGCTAAATGTACCTCTTTAAGCTCGAATCTGGAGCTCAAACCAAGAATCTGACAGCAAATTCGTGTTGTTCAATCGATAGAACACAATGTAATGTACATTTGATGAAAGTTTGGTTTAGAAATATGCAATTTGAAGAAAGTTAATACGCCAGGTGCAGCCTTATGTATATTTTCGACTTAGTCTTTTTCCGCGATTTTGGTCAAAATCAGCTAAATGTACCTCTTTAAGCTCGAATCTGGAGCTCAAACCAAGAATCTGACAGCAAATTCGTGTTGTTCAATCGATAGAACACAATGTAATGTACATTTGATGAAAGTTTGGTTTAGAAATATGCATTTTGAAGAAAGTTTTTGCGCCAGGTGCAGCCTTATGTATATTTTCGACTTAGTCTTTTTCCGCGAATTTGTCCAAAATCCTCTAAATGTACCTCTTTAAGCTCGAATCTGGAGCTCAAACCAAGAATCTGACAGCAAATTCGTGTTGTTCAATCGATAGAACACAATGTAATGTACATTTGATGAAAGTTTGGTTTAGAAATATGCATTTTGAAGAAAGTTATTACGCCAGGTTCAGCCTTATGTATATTTTCGACTTAGTCTTTTTCTGCGATTTTGGTCAAAATCAGCTAAATGTACCTCTTTAAGCTCGAATCTTGAGCTCAAACCAAGAATCTGACAGCAAATTCGTGTTGTTCAATCGATAGAACACAATGTAATGTACATTTGATGAAAGTTTGGTTTAGAAATATGCATTCTGAAGAAAGTTATTACGCCAGGTGCAACCTTATGTATATTTTCGACTTAGTCTTTTTCCGCGAATTTGTTCAAAATCCGCTAAATGTACCTCTTTAAGCTCGAATCTGGAGCTCAAACCAAGAAAGTGACAGCAAATTCGTGTTGTTCAATCGATAGAACACAATGTAATGTACATTTGATGAACGTTTGGTTTAGAAATATGCATTCTGAAGAAAGTTATTACGCCGGGTGCAATCTTATGTATATTTTCGACTTAGTCTTTTTTTGCGATTTTGGTCAAAATCCGCTAAATGTACCTCTTTAAGCTCGATTCTGGAGCTCAAACCAAGAATCTGACAGCAAATTCGTGTTGTTCAATCGATAGAACACAATGTAATGTACATTTGATGAAAGTTTGGTTTAGAAATATGCATTCTGAAGAAAGGTAATACGCCGGGTGCAGCCTTATGTATATTTTCGACTTAGTCTTTTTCCACGATTTTGGTCAAAATCCGCTAAATGTACCTCTTTAAGCTCGAATCTGGAGCTCAAACCAAAAATCTGACAGCAAATTCGTGATGTTCAATCGATAGAACACAATGTAATGTACATGTGATGAAAGTTTGGTTTAGAAATATGCATTTTGAAGAAAGTTAATACGCCGGGTGCAGCCTTATGTATATTTTCGACTTAGTCTTTTTCCGCGAATTTGGTCAAAATCCGCTAAATGTACCTCTTTAAGCTCGAATCTGGAGCTCAAACCAAGAATCTGACAGCAAATTCGTGTTGTTCAATCGATAGAACACAATGTAATGTACATTTGATGAAAGTTTGGTTTAGAAATATGCAATTTGAAGAAAGTTAATACGCCAGGTGCAGCCTTATGTATATTTTCGACTTAGTCTTTTTCCGCGATTTTGGTCAAAATCAGCTAAATGTACCTCTTTAAGCTCGAATCTGGAGCTCAAACCAAGAATCTGACAGCAAATTCGTGTTGTTCAATCGATAGAACACAATGTAATGTACATTTGATGAAAGTTTGGTTTAGAAATATGCATTTTGAAGAAAGTTTTTGCGCCAGGTGCAGCCTTATGTATATTTTCGACTTAGTCTTTTTCCGCGAATTTGTCCAAAATCCTCTAAATGTACCTCTTTAAGCTCGAATCTGGAGCTCAAACCAAGAATCTGACAGCAAATTCGTGTTGTTCAATCGATAGAACACAATGTAATGTACATTTGATGAAAGTTTGGTTTAGAAATATGCATTTTGAAGAAAGTTATTACGCCAGGTGCAACCTTATGTATATTTTCGACTTAGTCTTTTTCCGCGATGTTAGTCAAAATCCGCTAAATGTACCTCTTTAAGCTCGAATCTGGAGCTCAAACCAAGAATCTGACAGCAAATTCGTGTTGTTCAATCGATAGAACACAATGTAATGTACATTTGATGAAAGTTTGGTTTAGAAATATGCATTCTGAAGAAAGTTAATACGCCAGGTGCAGCCTTATGTATATTTTCGACTTAGTCTTTTTCCGCGAATTTGGTCAAAATCAGCTAAATGTACCTCTTTAAGCTCGAATCTGGAGCTCAAACCAAGACTCTGACAGCAAATTCGTGATGTTCAATCGATAGAACATAATGTAATGTACATTTGATGAAAGTTTGGTTTAGAAATATGCATTCTGAAGAAAGGTAATACGCCGGGTGCAGCCTTATGTATATTTTCGACTTAGTCTTTTTCCGCGATTTTGGTCAAAATCCGCTAAATGTACCTCTTTAAGCTCGAATCTGGAGCTCAAACCAAAAATCTGACAGCAAATTCGTGATGTTCAATCGATAGAACACAATGTAATGTACATTTGATGAAAGTTTGGTTTAGAAATATGCATTCTGAAGAAAGTTAATACGCCGGGTGCAGCCTTATGTATATTTTCGACTTAGTCTTTTTCCGCGATTTTGGTCAAAATCCGCTAAATGTACCTCTTTAAGCTCGAATCTGGAGCTCAAACCAAGAATCTGACAGCAAATTCGTGTTGTTCAATCGATAGAACACAATGTAATGTACATTTGATGAAAGTTTGGTTTAGAAATATGCAATTTGAAGAAAGTTAATACGCCAGGTGCAGCCTTATGTATATTTTCGACTTAGTCTTTTTCCGCGATTTTGGTCAAAATCAGCTAAATGTACCTCTTTAAGCTCGAATCTGGAGCTCAAACCAAGAATCTGACAGCAAATTCGTGTTGTTCAATCGATAGAACACAATGTAATGTACATTTGATGAAAGTTTGGTTTAGAAATATGCATTTTGAAGAAAGTTTTTGCGCCAGGTGCAGCCTTATGTATATTTTCGACTTAGTCTTTTTCCGCGAATTTGGTCAAAATCCGCTAAATGTACCTCTTTAAGCTCGAATCTGGAGCTCAAACCAAGAATCTGACAGCAAATTCGTGTTGTTCAATCGATAGAACACAATGTAATGTACATTTGATGAAAGTTTGGTTTAGAAATATGCAATTTGAAGAAAGTTAATACGCCAGGTGCAGCCTTATGTATATTTTCGACTTAGTCTTTTTCCGCGATTTTGGTCAAAATCAGCTAAATGTACCTCTTTAAGCTCGAATCTGGAGCTCAAACCAAGAATCTGACAGCAAATTCGTGTTGTTCAATCGATAGAACACAATGTAATGTACATTTGATGAAAGTTTGGTTTAGAAATATGCATTTTGAAGAAAGTTATTACGCCAGGTGCAACCTTATGTATATTTTCGACTTAGTCTTTTTCCGCGATGTTAGTCAAAATCCGCTAAATGTACCTCTTTAAGCTCGAATCTGGAGCTCAAACCAAGAATCTGACAGCAAATTCGTGTTGTTCAATCGATAGAACACAATGTAATGTACATTTGATGAAAGTTTGGTTTAGAAATATGCATTCTGAAGAAAGTTAATACGCCAGGTGCAGCCTTATGTATATTTTCGACTTAGTCTTTTTCCGCGAATTTGGTCAAAATCAGCTAAATGTACCTCTTTAAGCTCGAATCTGGAGCTCAAACCAAGACTCTGACAGCAAATTCGTGATGTTCAATCGATAGAACATAATGTAATGTACATTTGATGAAAGTTTGGTTTAGAAATATGCATTCTGAAAAAAGGTAATACGCCGGGTGCAGCCTTATGTATATTTTCGACTTAGTCTTTTTCCGCGATTTTGGTCAAAATCCGCTAAATGTACCTCTTTAAGCTCGAATCTGGAGCTCAAACCAAAAATCTGACAGCAAATTCGTGATGTTCAATCGATAGAACACAATGTAATGTACATTTGATGAAAGTTTGGTTTAGAAATATGCATTTTGAAGAAAGTTTTTGCGCCAGGTGCAGCCTTATGTATATTTTCGACTTAGTCTTTTTCCGCGAATTTGGTCAAAATCCGCTAAATGTACCTCTTTAAGCTCGAATCTGGAGCTCAAACCAAGAATCTGACAGCAAATTCGTGTTGTTCAATCGATAGAACACAATGTAATGTACATTTGATGAAAGTTTGGTTTAGAAATATGCAATTTGAAGAAAGTTAATACGCCAGGTGCAGCCTTATGTATATTTTCGACTTAGTCTTTTTCCGCGATTTTGGTCAAAATCAGCTAAATGTACCTCTTTAAGCTCGAATCTGGAGCTCAAACCAAGAATCTGACAGCAAATTCGTGTTGTTCAATCGATAGAACACAATGTAATGTACATTTGATGAAAGTTTGGTTTAGAAATATGCATTTTGAAGAAAGTTTTTGCGCCAGGTGCAGCCTTATGTATATTTTCGACTAAGTCTTTTTCCGCGAATTTGGTCAAAATCCGCTAAATGTACCTCTTTAAGCTCGAATCTGGAGCTCAAACCAAGAATCTGACAGCAAATTCGTGTTGTTCAATCGATAGAACACAATGTAATGTACATTTGATGAAAGTTTGGTTTAGAAATATGCAATTTGAAGAAAGTTAATACGCCAGGTCAGGCTTATGTATATTTTCGACTTAGTCTTTTTTCCGCGATTTTGGTCAAAATCAGCTAAATGTACCTCTTTAAGCTCGAATCTGGAGCTCAAACCAAGAATCTGACAGCAAATTCGTGTTGTTCAATCGATAGAACACAATGTAATGTACATTTGATGAAAGTTTGGTTTAGAAATATGCATTCTGAAGAAAGTTAATACGCCGGGTGCAGCCTTATGTATATTTTCGACTTAGTCTTTTTCCGCGATTTTGGTCAAAATCAGCTAAATGTACCTCTTTAAGCTCGAATCTGGAGCTCAAACCAAGAATCTGACAGCAAATTCGTGTTGTTCAATCGATAGAACACAATGTAATGTACATTTGATGAAAGTTTGGTTTAGAAATATGCATTTTGAAGAAAGTTTTTGCGCCAGGTGCAGCCTTATGTATATTTTCGACTTAGTCTTTTTCCGCGAATTTGTCCAAAATCCTCTAAATGTACCTCTTTAAGCTCGAATCTGGAGCTCAAACCAAGAATCTGACAGCAAATTCGTGTTGTTCAATCGATAGAACACAATGTAATGTACATTTGATGAAAGTTTGGTTTAGAAATATGCATTTTGAAGAAAGTTATTACGCCAGGTTCAGCCTTATGTATATTTTCGACTTAGTCTTTTTCTGCGATTTTGGTCAAAATCAGCTAAATGTACCTCTTTAAGCTCGAATCTTGAGCTCAAACCAAGAATCTGACAGCAAATTCGTTTTGTTCAATCGATAGAACACAATGTAATGTACATTTGATGAAAGTTTGGTTTAGAAATATGCATTTTGAAGAAAGTTATTACGCTAGGTGCAGCCTTATGTATATTTTCGACTTAGTCTTTTTTCCGCGATTTTGGTCAAAATCAGCTAAATGTATCTCTTTAAGCTCGAATCTGGAGCTCAAACCAAGAATCTGACAGCAAATTCGTGTTGTTCAATCGATAGAACACAATGTAATGTACATTTGATGAAAGTTTGGTTTAGAAATATGCATTCTGAAGAAAGTTATTACGCCAGGTGCAACCTTATGTATATTTTCGACTTAGTCTTTTTCCGCGAATTTGTTCAAAATCCGCTAAATGTACCTCTTTAAGCTCGAATCTGGAGCTCAAACCAAGAAAGTGACAGCAAATTCGTGTTGTTCAATCGATAGAACACAATGTAATGTACATTTGATGAACGTTTGGTTTAGAAATATGCATTCTGAAGAAAGTTATTACGCCGGGTGCAATCTTATGTATATTTTCGACTTAGTCTTTTTTTGCGATTTTGGTCAAAATCCGCTAAATGTACCTCTTTAAGCTCGATTCTGGAGCTCAAACCAAGAATCTGACAGCAAATTCGTGTTGTTCAATCGATAGAACACAATGTAATGTACATTTGATGAAAGTTTGGTTTAGAAATATGCATTCTGAAGAAAGGTAATACGCCGGGTGCAGCCTTATGTATATTTTCGACTTAGTCTTTTTCCACGATTTTGGTCAAAATCCGCTAAATGTACCTCTTTAAGCTCGAATCTGGAGCTCAAACCAAAAATCTGACAGCAAATTCGTGATGTTCAATCGATAGAACACAATGTAATGTACATGTGATGAAAGTTTGGTTTAGAAATATGCATTCTGAAGAAAGTTAATACGCCGGGTGCAGCCTTATGTATATTTTCGACTTAGTCTTTTTCCGCGAATTTGGTCAAAATCCGCTAAATGTACCTCTTTAAGCTCGAATCTGGAGCTCAAACCAAGAATCTGACAGCAAATTCGTGTTGTTCAATCGATAGAACACAATGTAATGTACATTTGATGAAAGTTTGGTTTAGAAATATGCAATTTGAAGAAAGTTAATACGCCAGGTGCAGCCTTATGTATATTTTCGACTTAGTCTTTTTCCGCGATTTTGGTCAAAATCAGCTAAATGTACCTCTTTAAGCTCGAATCTGGAGCTCAAACCAAGAATCTGACAGCAAATTCGTGTTGTTCAATCGATAGAACACAATGTAATGTACATTTGATGAAAGTTTGGTTTAGAAATATGCATTTTGAAGAAAGTTTTTGCGCCAGGTGCAGCCTTATGTATATTTTCGACTTAGTCTTTTTCCGCGAATTTGTCCAAAATCCTCTAAATGTACCTCTTTAAGCTCGAATCTGGAGCTCAAACCAAGAATCTGACAGCAAATTCGTGTTGTTCAATCGATAGAACACAATGTAATGTACATTTGATGAAAGTTTGGTTTAGAAATATGCATTTTGAAGAAAGTTATTACGCCAGGTGCAACCTTATGTATATTTTCGACTTAGTCTTTTTCCGCGATGTTAGTCAAAATCCGCTAAATGTACCTCTTTAAGCTCGAATCTGGAGCTCAAACCAAGAATCTGACAGCAAATTCGTGTTGTTCAATCGATAGAACACAATGTAATGTACATTTGATGAAAGTTTGGTTTAGAAATATGCATTCTGAAGAAAGTTAATACGCCAGGTGCAGCCTTATGTATATTTTCGACTTAGTCTTTTTCCGCGAATTTGGTCAAAATCAGCTAAATGTACCTCTTTAAGCTCGAATCTGGAGCTCAAACCAAGACTCTGACAGCAAATTCGTGATGTTCAATCGATAGAACATAATGTAATGTACATTTGATGAAAGTTTGGTTTAGAAATATGCATTCTGAAGAAAGGTAATACGCCGGGTGCAGCCTTATGTATATTTTCGACTTAGTCTTTTTCCGCGATTTTGGTCAAAATCCGCTAAATGTACCTCTTTAAGCTCGAATCTGGAGCTCAAACCAAAAATCTGACAGCAAATTCGTGATGTTCAATCGATAGAACACAATGTAATGTACATTTGATGAAAGTTTGGTTTAGAAATATGCATTCTGAAGAAAGTTAATACGCCGGGTGCAGCCTTATGTATATTTTCGACTTAGTCTTTTTCCGCGATTTTGGTCAAAATCAGCTAAATGTACCTCTTTAAGCTCGAATCTGGAGCTCAAACCAAGAATCTGACAGCAAATTCGTGTTGTTCAATCGATAGAACACAATGTAATGTACATTTGATGAAAGTTTGGTTTAGAAATATGCATTTTGAAGAAAGTTATTACGCCAGGTGCAACCTTATGTATATTTTCGACTTAGTCTTTTTCCGCGATGTTAGTCAAAATCCGCTAAATGTACCTCTTTAAGCTCGAATCTGGAGCTCAAACCAAGAATCTGACAGCAAATTCGTGTTGTTCAATCGATAGAACACAATGTAATGTACATTTGATGAAAGTTTGGTTTAGAAATATGCATTCTGAAGAAAGTTAATACGCCAGGTGCAGCCTTATGTATATTTTCGACTTAGTCTTTTTCCGCGAATTTGGTCAAAATCAGCTAAATGTACCTCTTTAAGCTCGAATCTGGAGCTCAAACCAAGACTCTGACAGCAAATTCGTGATGTTCAATCGATAGAACATAATGTAATGTACATTTGATGAAAGTTTGGTTTAGAAATATGCATTCTGAAGAAAGGTAATACGCCGGGTGCAGCCTTATGTATATTTTCGACTTAGTCTTTTTCCGCGATTTTGGTCAAAATCCGCTAAATGTACCTCTTTAAGCTCGAATCTGGAGCTCAAACCAAAAATCTGACAGCAAATTCGTGATGTTCAATCGATAGAACACAATGTAATGTACATTTGATGAAAGTTTGGTTTAGAAATATGCATTCTGAAGAAAGTTAATACGCCGGGTGCAGCCTTATGTATATTTTCGACTTAGTCTTTTTCCGCGATTTTGGTCAAAATCAGCTAAATGTACCTCTTTAAGCTCGAATCTGGAGCTCAAACCAAGAATCTGACAGCAAATTCGTGTTGTTCAATCGATAGAACACAATGTAATGTACATTTGATGAAAGTTTGGTTTAGAAATATGCAATTTGAAGAAAGTTAATACGCCAGGTGCAGCCTTATGTATATTTTCGACTTAGTCTTTTTCCGCGATTTTGGTCAAAATCAGCTAAATGTACCTCTTTAAGCTCGAATCTGGAGCTCAAACCAAGAATCTGACAGCAAATTCGTGTTGTTCAATCGATAGAACACAATGTAATGTACATTTGATGAAAGTTTGGTTTAGAAATATGCATTTTGAAGAAAGTTTTTGCGCCAGGTGCAGCCTTATGTATATTTTCGACTTAGTCTTTTTCCGCGAATTTGGTCAAAATCCGCTAAATGTACCTCTTTAAGCTCGAATCTGGAGCTCAAACCAAGAATCTGACAGCAAATTCGTGTTGTTCAATCGATAGAACACAATGTAATGTACATTTGATGAAAGTTTGGTTTAGAAATATGCAATTTGAAGAAAGTTAATACGCCAGGTGCAGCCTTATGTATATTTTCGACTTAGTCTTTTTCCGCGATTTTGGTCAAAATCAGCTAAATGTACCTCTTTAAGCTCGAATCTGGAGCTCAAACCAAGAATCTGACAGCAAATTCGTGTTGTTCAATCGATAGAACACAATGTAATGTACATTTGATGAAAGTTTGGTTTAGAAATATGCATTTTGAAGAAAGTTATTACGCCAGGTGCAACCTTATGTATATTTTCGACTTAGTCTTTTTCCGCGATGTTAGTCAAAATCCGCTAAATGTACCTCTTTAAGCTCGAATCTGGAGCTCAAACCAAGAATCTGACAGCAAATTCGTGATGTTCAATCGATAGAACATAATGTAATGTACATTTGATGAAAGTCTGGTTTAGAAATATGCATTTTGAAGAAAGTTATTACGCCGGGTGCAGCCTTATGTATATTTTCGACTTAGTCTTTTTCCGCGAATTTGGTCAAAATCAGCTAAATGTACCTCTTTAAGCTCGAATCTGGAGCTCAAACCAAGAATCTGACAGCAAATTCGTGATGTTCAATCGATAGAACATAATGTAATGTACATTTGATGAAAGTTTGGTTTAGAAATATGCATTCTGAAGAAAGGTAATACGCCGGGTGCAGCCTTATGTATATTTTCGACTTAGTCTTTTTCCGCGATTTTGGTCAAAATCCGCTAAATGTACCTCTTTAAGCTCGAATCTGGAGCTCAAACCAAAAATCTGACAGCAAATTCGTGATGTTCAATCGATAGAACACAATGTAATGTACATTTGATGAAAGTTTGGTTTAGAAATATGCATTCTGAAGAAAGTTAATACGCCGGGTGCAGCCTTATGTATATTTTCGACTTAGTCTTTTTCCGCGAATTTGGTCAAAATCCGCTAAATGTACCTCTTTAAGCTCGAATCTGGAGCTCAAACCAAGAATCTGACAGCAAATTCGTGTTGTTCAATCGATAGAACACAATGTAATGTACATTTGATGAAAGTTTGGTTTAGAAATATGCAATTTGAAGAAAGTTAATACGCCAGGTGCAGCCTTATGTATATTTTCGACTTAGTCTTTTTCCGCGATTTTGGTCAAAATCAGCTAAATGTACCTCTTTAAGCTCGAATCTGGAGCTCAAACCAAGAATCTGACAGCAAATTCGTGTTGTTCAATCGATAGAACACAATGTAATGTACATTTGATGAAAGTTTGGTTTAGAAATATGCATTTTGAAGAAAGTTTTTGCGCCAGGTGCAGCCTTATGTATATTTTCGACTTAGTCTTTTTCCGCGAATTTGGTCAAAATCCGCTAAATGTACCTCTTTAAGCTCGAATCTGGAGCTCAAACCAAGAATCTGACAGCAAATTCGTGTTGTTCAATCGATAGAACACAATGTAATGTACATTTGATGAAAGTTTGGTTTAGAAATATGCAATTTGAAGAAAGTTAATACGCCAGGTGCAGCCTTATGTATATTTTCGACTTAGTCTTTTTCCGCGATTTTGGTCAAAATCAGCTAAATGTACCTCTTTAAGCTCGAATCTGGAGCTCAAACCAAGAATCTGACAGCAAATTCGTGTTGTTCAATCGATAGAACACAATGTAATGTACATTTGATGAAAGTTTGGTTTAGAAATATGCATTTTGAAGAAAGTTATTACGCCAGGTGCAACCTTATGTATATTTTCGACTTAGTCTTTTTCCGCGATGTTAGTCAAAATCCGCTAAATGTACTTCTTTAAGCTCGAATCTGGAGCTCAAACCAAGAATCTGACAGCAAATTCGTGTTGTTCAATCGATAGAACACAATGTAATGTACATTTGATGAAAGTTTGGTTTAGAAATATGCATTTTGAAGAAAGTTTTTGCGCCAGGTGCAGCCTTATGTATATTTTCGACTAAGTCTTTTTCCGCGAATTTGGTCAAAATCCGCTAAATGTACCTCTTTAAGCTCGAATCTGGAGCTCAAACCAAGAATCTGACAGCAAATTCGTGTTGTTCAATCGATAGAACACAATGTAATGTACATTTGATGAAAGTTTGGTTTAGAAATATGCAATTTGAAGAAAGTTAATACGCCAGGTGCAGCCTTATGTATATTTTCGACTTAGTCTTTTTCCGCGATTTTGGTCAAAATCAGCTAAATGTACCTCTTTAAGCTCGAATCTGGAGCTCAAACCAAGAATCTGACAGCAAATTCGTGTTGTTCAATCGATAGAACACAATGTAATGTACATTTGATGAAAGTTTGGTTTAGAAATATGCATTTTGAAGAAAGTTATTACGCCAGGTGCAACCTTATGTATATTTTCGACTTAGTCTTTTTCCGCGATGTTAGTCAAAATCCGCTAAATGTACCTCTTTAAGCTCGAATCTGGAGCTCAAACCAAGAATCTGACAGCAAATTCGTGATGTTCAATCGATAGAACATAATGTAATGTACATTTAATGAAAGTTTGGTTTAGAAATATGCATTTTGAAGAAAGTTATTACGCCGGGTGCAGCCTTATGTATATTTTCGACTTAGTCTTTTTCCGCGAATTTGGTCAAAATCAGCTAAATGTACCTCTTTAAGCTCGAATCTGGAGCTCAAACCAAGAATCTGACAGCAAATTCGTGATGTTCAATCGATAGAACATAATGTAATGTACATTTGATGAAAGTTTGGTTTAGAAATATGCATTCTGAAGAAAGGTAATACGCCGGGTGCAGCCTTATGTATATTTTCGACTTAGTCTTTTTCCGCGATTTTGGTCAAAATCCGCTAAATGTACCTCTTTAAGCTCGAATCTGGAGCTCAAACCAAAAATCTGACAGCAAATTCGTGATGTTCAATCGATAGAACACAATGTAATGTACATTTGATGAAAGTTTGGTTTAGAAATATGCATTCTGAAGAAAGTTAATACGCCGGGTGCAGCCTTATGTATATTTTCGACTTAGTCTTTTTCCGCGAATTTGGTCAAAATCCGCTAAATGTACCTCTTTAAGCTCGAATCTGGAGCTCAAACCAAGAAAGTGACAGCAAATTCGTGTTGTTCAATCGATAGAACACAATGTAATGTACATTTGATGAAAGTTTGGTTTAGAAATATGCATTTTGAAGAAAGTTATTACGCCAGGTGCAACCTTATGTATATTTTCGACTTAGTCTTTTTCCGCGATGTTAGTCAAAATCCGCTAAATGTACCTCTTTAAGCTCGAATCTGGAGCTCAAACCAAGAATCTGACAGCAAATTCGTGATGTTCAATCGATAGAACATAATGTAATGTACATTTAATGAAAGTTTGGTTTAGAAATATGCATTCTGAAGAAAGTTAATACGCCAGGTGCAGCCTTATGTATAATTTCGACTTAGTCTTTTTCCGCGAATTTGGTCAAAATCAGCTAAATGTACCTCTTTAAGCTCGAATCTGGAGCTCAAACCAAGAATCTGACAGCAAATTCGTGATGTTCAATCGATAGAACATAATGTAATGTACATTTGATGAAAGTTTGGTTTAGAAATATGCATTCTGAAGAAAGGTAATACGCCGGGTGCAGCCTTATGTATATTTTCGACTTAGTCTTTTTTCACGATTTTGGTCAAAATCCGCTAAATGTACCTCTTTAAGCTCGAATCTGGAGCTCAAACCAAAAATCTGACAGCAAATTCGTGATGTTCAATCGATAGAACACAATGTAATGTACATGTGATGAAAGTTTGGTTTAGAAATATGCATTCTGAAGAAAGTTAATACGCCGGGTGCAGCCTTATGTATATTTTCGACTTAGTCTTTTTCCGCGAATTTGGTCAAAATCCGCTAAATGTACCTCTTTAAGCTCGAATCTGGAGCTCAAACCAAGAATCTGACAGCAAATTCGTGTTGTTCAATCGATAGAACACAATGTAATGTACATTTGATGAAAGTTTGGTTTAGAAATATGCAATTTGAAGAAAGTTAATACGCCAGGTGCAGCCTTATGTATATTTTCGACTTAGTCTTTTTCCGCGATTTTGGTCAAAATCAGCTAAATGTACCTCTTTAAGCTCGAATCTGGAGCTCAAACCAAGAATCTGACAGCAAATTCGTGTTGTTCAATCGATAGAACACAATGTAATGTACATTTGATGAAAGTTTGGTTTAGAAATATGCATTCTGAAGAAAGTTAATACGCCAGGTGCAGCCTTATGTATATTTTCGACTTAGTCTTTTTCCGCGAATTTGGTCAAAATCAGCTAAATGTACCTCTTTAAGCTCGAATCTGGAGCTCAAACCAAGAATCTGACAGCAAATTCGTGATGTTCAATCGATAGAACATAATGTAATGTACATTTGATGAAAGTTTGGTTTAGAAATATGCATTCTGAAGAAAGGTAATACGCCGGGTGCAGCCTTATGTATATTTTCGACTTAGTCTTTTTCCACGATTTTGGTCAAAATCCGCTAAATGTACCTCTTTAAGCTCGAATCTGGAGCTCAAACCAAAAATCTGACAGCAAATTCGTGATGTTCAATCGATAGAACACAATGTAATGTACATGTGATGAAAGTTTGGTTTAGAAATATGCATTCTGAAGAAAGTTAATACGCCGGGTGCAGCCTTATGTATATTTTCGACTTAGTCTTTTTCCGCGAATTTGGTCAAAATCCGCTAAATGTACCTCTTTAAGCTCGAATCTGGAGCTCAAACCAAGAATCTGACAGCAAATTCGTGTTGTTCAATCGATAGAACACAATGTAATGTACAGTTGATGAAAGTTTGGTTTAGAAATATGCAATTTGAAGAAAGTTAATACGCCAGGTGCAGCCTTATGTATATTTTCGACTTAGTCTTTTTCCGCGATTTTGGTCAAAATCAGCTAAATGTACCTCTTTAAGCTCGAATCTGGAGCTCAAACCAAGAATCTGACAGCAAATTCGTGTTGTTCAATCGATAGAACACAATGTAATGTACATTTGATGAAAGTTTGGTTTAGAAATATGCATTCTGAAGAAAGGTAATACGCCGGGTGCAGCCTTATGTATATTTTCGACTTAGTCTTTTTCCACGATTTTGGTCAAAATCCGCTAAATGTACCTCTTTAAGCTCGAATCTGGAGCTCAAACCAAAAATCTGACAGCAAATTCGTGATGTTCAATCGATAGAACACAATGTAATGTACATGTGATGAAAGTTTGGTTTAGAAATATGCATTCTGAAGAAAGTTAATACGCCGGGTGCAGCCTTATGTATATTTTCGACTTAGTCTTTTTCCGCGAATTTGGTCAAAATCCGCTAAATGTACCTCTTTAAGCTCGAATCTGGAGCTCAAACCAAAAATCTGACAGCAAATTCGTGATGTTCAATCGATAGAACACAATGTAATGTACATTTGATGAAAGTTTGGTTTAGAAATATGCATTCTGAAGAAAGTTATTACGCCGGGTGCAGCCTTATGTATATTTTCGACTTAGTCTTTTTCCGCGAATTTGGTCAAAATCCGCTAAATGTACCTCTTTAAGCTCGAATCTGGAGCTCAAACCAAGAATCTGACAGCAAATTCGTGTTGTTCAATCGATAGAACACAATGTAATGTACATTTGATGAAAGTTTGGTTTAGAAATATGCAATTTGAAGAAAGTTAATACGCCAGGTGCAGCCTTATGTATATTTTCGACTTAGTCTTTTTCCGCGATTTTGGTCAAAATCAGCTAAATGTACCTCTTTAAGCTCGAATCTGGAGCTCAAACCAAGAATCTGACAGCAAATTCGTGTTGTTCAATCGATAGAACACAATGTAATGTACATTTGATGAAAGTTTGGTTTAGAAATATGCATTTTGAAGAAAGTTTTTGCGCCAGGTGCAGCCTTATGTATATTTTCGACTTAGTCTTTTTCCGCGAATTTGTCCAAAATCCTCTAAATGTACCTCTTTAAGCTCGAATCTGGAGCTCAAACCAAGAATCTGACAGCAAATTCGTGTTGTTCAATCGATAGAACACAATGTAATGTACATTTGATGAAAGTTTGGTTTAGAAATATGCATTTTGAAGAAAGTTATTACGCCAGGTTCAGCCTTATGTATATTTTCGACTTAGTCTTTTTCTGCGATTTTGGTCAAAATCAGCTAAATGTACCTCTTTAAGCTCGAATCTTGAGCTCAAACCAAGAATCTGACAGCAAATTCGTGTTGTTCAATCGATAGAACACAATGTAATGTACATTTGATGAAAGTTTGGTTTAGAAATATGCATTTTGAAGAAAGTTATTACGCTAGGTGCAGCCTTATGTATATTTTCGACTTAGTCTTTTTTCCGCGATTTTGGTCAAAATCAGCTAAATGTATCTCTTTAAGCTCGAATCTGGAGCTCAAACCAAGAATCTGACAGCAAATTCGTGTTGTTCAATCGATAGAACACAATGTAATGTACATTTGATGAAAGTTTGGTTTAGAAATATGCATTCTGAAGAAAGTTATTACGCCAGGTGCAACCTTATGTATATTTTCGACTTAGTCTTTTTCCGCGAATTTGTTCAAAATCCGCTAAATGTACCTCTTTAAGCTCGAATCTGGAGCTCAAACCAAGAAAGTGACAGCAAATTCGTGTTGTTCAATCGATAGAACACAATGTAATGTACATTTGATGAACGTTTGGTTTAGAAATATGCATTCTGAAGAAAGTTATTACGCCGGGTGCAATCTTATGTATATTTTCGACTTAGTCTTTTTTTGCGATTTTGGTCAAAATCCGCTAAATGTACCTCTTTAAGCTCGAATCTGGAGCTCAAACCAAAAATCTGACAGCAAATTCGTGATGTTCAATCGATAGAACACAATGTAATGTACATTTGATGAAAGTTTGGTTTAGAAATATGCATTCTGAAGAAAGTTAATACGCCGGGTGCAGCCTTATGTATATTTTCGACTTAGTCTTTTTCCGCGAATTTGGTCAAAATCCGCTAAATGTACCTCTTTAAGCTCGAATCTGGAGCTCAAACCAAGAAAGTGACAGCAAATTCGTGTTGTTCAATCGATAGAACACAATGTAATGTACATTTGATGAAAGTTTGGTTTAGAAATATGCATTTTGAAGAAAGTTATTACGCCAGGTGCAACCTTATGTATATTTTCGACTTAGTCTTTTTCCGCGATGTTAGTCAAAATCCGCTAAATGTACCTCTTTAAGCTCGAATCTGGAGCTCAAACCAAGAATCTGACAGCAAATTCGTGTTGTTCAATCGATAGAACACAATGTAATGTACATTTGATGAAAGTTTGGTTTAGAAATATGCATTCTGAAGAAAGTTAATACGCCAGGTGCAGCCTTATGTATATTTTCGACTTAGTCTTTTTCCGCGAATTTGGTCAAAATCAGCTAAATGTACCTCTTTAAGCTCGAATCTGGAGCTCAAACCAAGAATCTGACAGCAAATTCGTGATGTTCAATCGATAGAACATAATGTAATGTACATTTGATGAAAGTTTGGTTTAGAAATATGCATTCTGAAGAAAGGTAATACGCCGGGTGCAGCCTTATGTATATTTTCGACTTAGTCTTTTTCCACGATTTTGGTCAAAATCCGCTAAATGTACCTCTTTAAGCTCGAATCTGGAGCTCAAACCAAAAATCTGACAGCAAATTCGTGATGTTCAATCGATAGAACACAATGTAATGTACATGTGATGAAAGTTTGGTTTAGAAATATGCATTCTGAAGAAAGTTAATACGCCGGGTGCAGCCTTATGTATATTTTCGACTTAGTCTTTTTCCGCGAATTTGGTCAAAATCCGCTAAATGTACCTCTTTAAGCTCGAATCTGGAGCTCAAACCAAGAATCTGACAGCAAATTCGTGTTGTTCAATCGATAGAACACAATGTAATGTACATTTGATGAAAGTTTGGTTTAGAAATATGCAATTTGAAGAAAGTTATTACGCCAGGTGCAGCCTTATGTATATTTTCGACTTAGTCTTTTTCCGCGATTTTGGTCAAAATCAGCTAAATGTACCTCTTTAAGCTCGAATCTGGAGCTCAAACCAAGAATCTGACAGCAAATTCGTGTTGTTCAATCGATAGAACACAATGTAATGTACATTTGATGAAAGTTTGGTTTAGAAATATGCATTCTGAAGAAAGTTAATACGCCAGGTGCAGCCTTATGTATATTTTCGACTTAGTCTTTTTCCGCGAATTTGGTCAAAATCCGCTAAATGTACCTCTTTAAGCTCGAATCTGGAGCTCAAACCAAGACTCTGACAGCAAATTCGTGATGTTCAATCGATAGAACATAATGTAATGTACATTTGATGAAAGTTTGGTTTAGAAATATGCATTCTGAAGAAAGGTAATACGCCGGGTGCAGCCTTATGTATATTTTCGACTTAGTCTTTTTCCACGATTTTGGTCAAAATCCGCTAAATGTACCTCTTTAAGCTCGAATCTGGAGCTCAAACCAAAAATCTGACAGCAAATTCGTGATGTTCAATCGATAGAACACAATGTAATGTACATGTGATGAAAGTTTGGTTTAGAAATATGCATTCTGAAGAAAGTTAATACGCCAGGTGCAGCCTTATGTATATTTTCGACTTAGTCTTTTTCCGCGAATTTGGTCAAAATCCGCTAAATGTACCTCTTTAAGCTCGAATCTGGAGCTCAAACCAAGAATCTGACAGCAAATTCGTGTTGTTCAATCGATAGAACACAATGTAATGTACATTTGATGAAAGTTTGGTTTAGAAATATGCAATTTGAAGAAAGTTAATACGCCAGGTGCAGCCTTATGTATATTTTCGACTTAGTCTTTTTCCGCGGATTTAGGTCAAAATCAGCTAAATGTACCTCTTTAAGCTCGAATCTGGAGCTCAAACCAAGAATCTGACAGCAAATTCGTGTTGTTCAATCGATAGAACACAATGTAATGTACATTTGATGAAAGTTTGGTTTAGAAATATGCATTCTGAAGAAAGGTAATACGCCGGGTGCAGCCTTATGTATATTTTCGACTTAGTCTTTTTCCACGATTTTGGTCAAAATCCGCTAAATGTACCTCTTTAAGCTCGAATCTGGAGCTCAAACCAAAAATCTGACAGCAAATTCGTGATGTTCAATCGATAGAACACAATGTAATGTACATGTGATGAAAGTTTGGTTTAGAAATATGCATTCTGAAGAAAGTTAATACGCCGGGTGCAGCCTTATGTATATTTTCGACTTAGTCTTTTTCCGCGAATTTGGTCAAAATCCGCTAAATGTACCTCTTTAAGCTCGAATCTGGAGCTCAAACCAAGAATCTGACAGCAAATTCGTGTTGTTCAATTGATAGAACACAATGTAATGTACATTTGATGAAAGTTTGGTTTAGAAATATGCAATTTGAAGAAAGTTAATACGCCAGGTGCAGCCTTATGTATATTTTCGACTTAGTCTTTTTCCGCGATTTTGGTCAAAATCAGCTAAATGTACCTCTTTAAGCTCGAATCTGGAGCTCAAACCAAGAATCTGACAGCAAATTCGTGTTGTTCAATCGATAGAACACAATGTAATGTACATTTGATGAAAGTTTGGTTTAGAAATATGCATTTTGAAGAAAGTTTTTGCGCCAGGTGCAGCCTTATGTATATTTTCGACTTAGTCTTTTTCCGCGAATTTGGTCAAAATCCTCTAAATGTACCTCTTTAAGCTCGAATCTGGAGCTCAAACCAAGAATCTGACAGCAAATTCGTGTTGTTCAATCGATAGAACACAATGTAATGTACATTTGATGAAAGTTTGGTTTAGAAATATGCATTTTGAAGAAAGTTATTACGCCAGGTGCAACCTTATGTATATTTTCGACTTAGTCTTTTTCCGCGATGTTAGTCAAAATCCGCTAAATGTACCTCTTTAAGCTCGAATCTGGAGCTCAAACCAAAAATCTGACAGCAAATTCGTGATGTTCAATCGATAGAACACAATGTAATGTACATGTGATGAAAGTTTGGTTTAGAAATATGCATTCTGAAGAAAGTTAATACGCCGGGTGCAGCCTTATGTATATTTTCGACTTAGTCTTTTTCCGCGAATTTGGTCAAAATCCGCTAAATGTACCTCTTTAAGCTCGAATCTGGAGCTCAAACCAAGAATCTGACAGCAAATTCGTGTTGTTCAATTGATAGAACACAATGTAATGTACATTTGATGAAAGTTTGGTTTAGAAATATGCAATTTGAAGAAAGTTAATACGCCAGGTGCAACCTTATGTATATTTTCGACTTAGTCTTTTTCCGCGATTTTGGTCAAAATCAGCTAAATGTACCTCTTTAAGCTCGAATCTGGAGCTCAAACCAAGAATCTGACAGCAAATTCGTGTTGTTCAATCGATAGAACACAATGTAATGTACATTTGATGAAAGTTTGGTTTAGAAATATGCATTTTGAAGAAAGTTTTTGCGCCAGGTGCAGCCTTATGTATATTTTCGACTTAGTCTTTTTCCGCGAATTTGTCCAAAATCCTCTAAATGTACCTCTTTAAGCTCGAATCTGGAGCTCAAACCAAGAATCTGACAGCAAATTCGTGTTGTTCAATCGATAGAACACAATGTAATGTACATTTGATGAAAGTTTGGTTTAGAAATATGCATTTTGAAGAAAGTTATTACGCCAGGTGCAACCTTATGTATATTTTCGACTTAGTCTTTTTCCGCGATGTTAGTCAAAATCCGCTAAATGTACCTCTTTAAGCTCGATTCTGGAGCTCAAACCAAGAATCTGACAGCAAATTCGTGTTGTTCAATCGATAGAACACAATGTAATGTACATTTGATGAAAGTTTGGTTTAGAAATATGCATTCTGAAGAAAGGTAATACGCCGGGTGCAACCTTATGTATATTTTCGACTTAGTCTTTTTCCGCGAATTTGGTCAAAATCCGCTAAATGTACCTCTTTAAGCTCGAATCTGGAGCTCAAACCAAGAATCTGACAGCAAATTCGCGTTGTTCAATCGATAGAACACAATGTAATGTACATTTGATGAAAGTTTGGTTTAGAAATATGCATTTTGAAGAAAGTTATTACGCCAGGTGCAACCTTATGTATATTTTCGACTTAGTCTTTTTTCGCGATGTTAGTCAAAATCCGCTAAATGTACCTCTTTAAGCTCGAATCTGGAGCTCAAACCAAGAATCTGACAGCAAATTCGTGATGTTCAATCGATAGAACATAATGTAATGTACATTTGATGAAAGTTTGGTTTAGAAATATGCATTCTGAAGAAAGTTAATACGCCGGGTGCAGCCTTATGTATATTTTCGACTTAGTCTTTTTCCGCGAATTTGGTCAAAATCCGCTAAATGTACCTCTTTAAGCTCGAATCTGGAGCTCAAACCAAGAATCTGACAGCAAATTCGTGTTGTTCAATCGATAGAACACAATGTAATGTACATTTGATGAAAGTTTGGTTTAGAAATATGCAATTTGAAGAAAGTTAATACGCCAGGTGCAGTCTTATGTATATTTTCGACTTAGTCTTTTTCCGCGATTTTGGTCAAAATCAGCTAAATGTACCTCTTTAAGCTCGAATCTGGAGCTCAAACCAAGAATCTGACAGCAAATTCGTGTTGTTCAATCGATAGAACACAATGTAATGTACATTTGATGAAAGTTTGGTTTAGAAATATGCATTTTGAAGAAAGTTTTTGCGCCAGGTGCAGCCTTATGTATATTTTCGACTTAGTCTTTTTCCGCGAATTTGTCCAAAATCCTCTAAATGTACCTCTTTAAGCTCGAATCTGGAGCTCAAACCAAGAAACTGACAGCAAATTCGTGTTGTTCAATCGATAGAACACAATGTAATGTACATTTGATGAAAGTTTGGTTTAGAAATATGCATTTTGAAGAAAGTTATTACGCCAGGTTCAGCCTTATGTATATTTTCGACTTAGTCTTTTTCTGCGATTTTGGTCAAAATCCGCTAAATGTACCTCTTTAAGCTCGAATCTTGAGCTCAAACCAAGAATCTGACAGCAAATTCGTGTTGTTCAATCGATAGAACACAATGTAATGTACATTTGATGAAAGTTTGGTTTAGAAATATGCATTTTGAAGAAAGTTATTACGCTAGGTGCAGCCTTATGTATATTTTCGACTTAGTCTTTTTTCCGCGATTTTGGTCAAAATCAGCTAAATGTATCTCTTTAAGCTCGAATCTGGAGCTCAAACCAAGAATCTGACAGCAAATTCGTGTTGTTCAATCGATAGAACACAATGTAATGTACATTTGATGAACGTTTGGTTTAGAAATATGCATTCTGAAGAAAGTTATTACGCCGGGTGCAATCTTATGTATATTTTCGACTTAGTCTTTTTTTGCGATTTTGGTCAAAATCCGCTAAATGTACCTCTTTAAGCTCGATTCTGGAGCTCAAACCAAGAATCTGACAGCAAATTCGTGTTGTTCAATCGATAGAACACAATGTAATGTACATTTGATGAAAGTTTGGTTTAGAAATATGCATTCTGAAGAAAGGTAATACGCCGGGTGCAGCCTTATGTATATTTTCGACTTAGTCTTTTTCCACGATTTTGGTCAAAATCCGCTAAATGTACCTCTTTAAGCTCGAATCTGGAGCTCAAACCAAAAATCTGACAGCAAATTCGTGATGTTCAATCGATAGAACACAATGTAATGTACATGTGATGAAAGTTTGGTTTAGAAATATGCATTCTGAAGAAAGTTAATACGCCGGGTGCAGCCTTATGTATATTTTCGACTTAGTCTTTTTCCGCGAATTTGGTCAAAATCCGCTAAATGTACCTCTTTAAGCTCGAATCTGGAGCTCAAACCAAGAATCTGACAGCAAATTCGTGTTGTTCAATCGATAGAACACAATGTAATGTACATTTGATGAAAGTTTGGTTTAGAAATATGCAATTTGAAGAAAGTTAATACGCCAGGTGCAGCCTTATGTATATTTTCGACTTAGTCTTTTTCCGCGATTTTGGTCAAAATCAGCTAAATGTACCTCTTTAAGCTCGAATCTGGAGCTCAAACCAAGAATCTGACAGCAAATTCGTGTTGTTCAATCGATAGAACACAATGTAATGTACATTTGATGAAAGTTTGGTTTAGAAATATGCATTTTGAAGAAAGTTTTTGCGCCAGGTGCAGCCTAATGTATATTTTCGACTTAGTCTTTTTCCGCGAATTTGTCCAAAATCCTCTAAATGTACCTCTTTAAGCTCGAATCTGGAGCTCAAACCAAGAATCTGACAGCAAATTCGTGTTGTTCAATCGATAGAACACAATGTAATGTACATTTGATGAAAGTTTGGTTTAGAAATATGCATTTTGAAGAAAGTTATTACGCCAGGTGCAACCTTATGTATATTTTCGACTTAGTCTTTTTCCGCGATTTTGGTCAAAATCAGCTAAATGTACCTCTTTAAGCTCGAATCTGGAGCTCAAACCAAGAATCTGACAGCAAATTCGTGATGTTCAATCGATAGAACATAATGTAATGTACATTTGATGAAAGTTTGGTTTAGAAATATGCATTCTGAAGAAAGGTAATACGCCGGGTGCAGCCTTATGTATATTTTCGACTTAGTCTTTTTCCGCGATTTTGGTCAAAATCCGCTAAATGTACCTCTTTAAGCTCGAATCTGGAGCTCAAACCAAAAATCTGACAGCAAATTCGTGATGTTCAATCGATAGAACACAATGTAATGTACATTTGATGAAAGTTTGGTTTAGAAATATGCATTCTGAAGAAAGTTAATACGCCGGGTGCAGCCTTATGTATATTTTCGACTTAGTCTTTTTCCGCGATTTTGGTCAAAATCCGCTAAATGTACCTCTTTAAGCTCGAATCTGGAGCTCAAACCAAGAATCTGACAGCAAATTCGTGTTGTTCAATCGATAGAACACAATGTAATGTACATTTGATGAAAGTTTGGTTTAGAAATATGCAATTTGAAGAAAGTTAATACGCCAGGTGCAGCCTTATGTATATTTTCGACTTAGTCTTTTTCCGCGATTTTGGTCAAAATCAGCTAAATGTACCTCTTTAAGCTCGAATCTGGAGCTCAAACCAAGAATCTGACAGCAAATTCGTGTTGTTCAATCGATAGAACACAATGTAATGTACATTTGATGAAAGTTTGGTTTAGAAATATGCATTTTGAAGAAAGTTTTTGCGCCAGGTGCAGCCTTATGTATATTTTCGACTTAGTCTTTTTCCGCGAATTTGGTCAAAATCCGCTAAATGTACCTCTTTAAGCTCGAATCTGGAGCTCAAACCAAGAATCTGACAGCAAATTCGTGTTGTTCAATCGATAGAACACAATGTAATGTACATTTGATGAAAGTTTGGTTTAGAAATATGCAATTTGAAGAAAGTTAATACGCCAGGTGCAGCCTTATGTATATTTTCGACTTAGTCTTTTTCCGCGATTTTGGTCAAAATCAGCTAAATGTACCTCTTTAAGCTCGAATCTGGAGCTCAAACCAAGAATCTGACAGCAAATTCGTGTTGTTCAATCGATAGAACACAATGTAATGTACATTTGATGAAAGTTTGGTTTAGAAATATGCATTTTGAAGAAAGTTATTACGCCAGGTGCAACCTTATGTATATTTTCGACTTAGTCTTTTTCCGCGATGTTAGTCAAAATCCGCTAAATGTACCTCTTTAAGCTCGAATCTGGAGCTCAAACCAAGAATCTGACAGCAAATTCGTGATGTTCAATCGATAGAACATAATGTAATGTACATTTGATGAAAGTTTGGTTTAGAAATATGCATTTTGAAGAAAGTTATTACGCCGGGTGCAGCCTTATGTATATTTTCGACTTAGTCTTTTTCCGCGAATTTGGTCAAAATCAGCTAAATGTACCTCTTTAAGCTCGAATCTGGAGCTCAAACCAAGAATCTGACAGCAAATTCGTGATGTTCAATCGATAGAACATAATGTAATGTACATTTGATGAAAGTTTGGTTTAGAAATATGCATTCTGAAGAAAGGTAATACGCCGGGTGCAGCCTTATGTATATTTTCGACTTAGTCTTTTTCCGCGATTTTGGTCAAAATCCGCTAAATGTACCTCTTTAAGCTCGAATCTGGAGCTCAAACCAAAAATCTGACAGCAAATTCGTGATGTTCAATCGATAGAACACAATGTAATGTACATTTGATGAAAGTTTGGTTTAGAAATATGCATTCTGAAGAAAGTTAATACGCCGGGTGCAGCCTTATGTATATTTTCGACTTAGTCTTTTTCCGCGAATTTGGTCAAAATCCGCTAAATGTACCTCTTTAAGCTCGAATCTGGAGCTCAAACCAAGAATCTGACAGCAAATTCGTGTTGTTCAATCGATAGAACACAATGTAATGTACATTTGATGAAAGTTTGGTTTAGAAATATGCAATTTGAAGAAAGTTAATACGCCAGGTGCAGCCTTATGTATATTTTCGACTTAGTCTTTTTCCGCGATTTTGGTCAAAATCAGCTAAATGTACCTCTTTAAGCTCGAATCTGGAGCTCAAACCAAGAATCTGACAGCAAATTCGTGTTGTTCAATCGATAGAACACAATGTAATGTACATTTGATGAAAGTTTGGTTTAGAAATATGCATTTTGAAGAAAGTTTTTGCGCCAGGTGCAGCCTTATGTATATTTTCGACTAAGTCTTTTTCCGCGAATTTGGTCAAAATCCGCTAAATGTACCTCTTTAAGCTCGAATCTGGAGCTCAAACCAAGAATCTGACAGCAAATTCGTGTTGTTCAATCGATAGAACACAATGTAATGTACATTTGATGAAAGTTTGGTTTAGAAATATGCAATTTGAAGAAAGTTAATACGCCAGGTGCAGCCTTATGTATATTTTCGACTTAGTCTTTTTCCGCGATTTTGGTCAAAATCAGCTAAATGTACCTCTTTAAGCTCGAATCTGGAGCTCAAACCAAGAATCTGACAGCAAATTCGTGTTGTTCAATCGATAGAACACAATGTAATGTACATTTGATGAAAGTTTGGTTTAGAAATATGCATTTTGAAGAAAGTTATTACGCCAGGTGCAACCTTATGTATATTTTCGACTTAGTCTTTTTCCGCGATGTTAGTCAAAATCCGCTAAATGTACTTCTTTAAGCTCGAATCTGGAGCTCAAACCAAGAATCTGACAGCAAATTCGTGTTGTTCAATCGATAGAACACAATGTAATGTACATTTGATGAAAGTTTGGTTTAGAAATATGCATTTTGAAGAAAGTTTTTGCGCCAGGTGCAGCCTTATGTATATTTTCGACTTAGTCTTTTTCCGCGAATTTGGTCAAAATCCGCTAAATGTACCTCTTTAAGCTCGAATCTGGAGCTCAAACCAAGAATCTGACAGCAAATTCGTGTTGTTCAATCGATAGAACACAATGTAATGTACATTTGATGAAAGTTTGGTTTAGAAATATGCAATTTGAAGAAAGTTAATACGCCAGGTGCAGCCTTATGTATATTTTCGACTTAGTCTTTTTCCGCGATTTTGGTCAAAATCAGCTAAATGTACCTCTTTAAGCTCGAATCTGGAGCTCAAACCAAGAATCTGACAGCAAATTCGTGTTGTTCAATCGATAGAACACAATGTAATGTACATTTGATGAAAGTTTGGTTTAGAAATATGCATTTTGAAGAAAGTTATTACGCCAGGTGCAACCTTATGTATATTTTCGACTTAGTCTTTTTCCGCGATGTTAGTCAAAATCCGCTAAATGTACCTCTTTAAGCTCGAATCTGGAGCTCAAACCAAGAATCTGACAGCAAATTCGTGATGTTCAATCGATAGAACATAATGTAATGTACATTTAATGAAAGTTTGGTTTAGAAATATGCATTTTGAAGAAAGTTATTACGCCGGGTGCAGCCTTATGTATATTTTCGACTTAGTCTTTTTCCGCGAATTTGGTCAAAATCAGCTAAATGTACCTCTTTAAGCTCGAATCTGGAGCTCAAACCAAGAATCTGACAGCAAATTCGTGATGTTCAATCGATAGAACATAATGTAATGTACATTTGATGAAAGTTTGGTTTAGAAATATGCATTCTGAAGAAAGGTAATACGCCGGGTGCAGCCTTATGTATATTTTCGACTTAGTCTTTTTCCGCGATTTTGGTCAAAATCCGCTAAATGTACCTCTTTAAGCTCGAATCTGGAGCTCAAACCAAAAATCTGACAGCAAATTCGTGATGTTCAATCGATAGAACACAATGTAATGTACATTTGATGAAAGTTTGGTTTAGAAATATGCATTCTGAAGAAAGTTAATACGCCGGGTGCAGCCTTATGTATATTTTCGACTTAGTCTTTTTCCGCGAATTTGGTCAAAATCCGCTAAATGTACCTCTTTAAGCTCGAATCTGGAGCTCAAACCAAGAAAGTGACAGCAAATTCGTGTTGTTCAATCGATAGAACACAATGTAATGTACATTTGATGAAAGTTTGGTTTAGAAATATGCATTTTGAAGAAAGTTATTACGCCAGGTGCAACCTTATGTATATTTTCGACTTAGTCTTTTTCCGCGATGTTAGTCAAAATCCGCTAAATGTACCTCTTTAAGCTCGAATCTGGAGCTCAAACCAAGAATCTGACAGCAAATTCGTGTTGTTCAATCGATAGAACACAATGTAATGTACATTTGATGAAAGTTTGGTTTAGAAATATGCATTCTGAAGAAAGTTAATACGCCAGGTGCAGCCTTATGTATATTTTCGACTTAGTCTTTTTCCGCGAATTTGGTCAAAATCAGCTAAATGTACCTCTTTAAGCTCGAATCTGGAGCTCAAACCAAGAATCTGACAGCAAATTCGTGATGTTCAATCGATAGAACATAATGTAATGTACATTTGATGAAAGTTTGGTTTAGAAATATGCATTCTGAAGAAAGGTAATACGCCGGGTGCAGCCTTATGTATATTTTCGACTTAGTCTTTTTTCACGATTTTGGTCAAAATCCGCTAAATGTACCTCTTTAAGCTCGAATCTGGAGCTCAAACCAAAAATCTGACAGCAAATTCGTGATGTTCAATCGATAGAACACAATGTAATGTACATGTGATGAAAGTTTGGTTTAGAAATATGCATTCTGAAGAAAGTTAATACGCCGGGTGCAGCCTTATGTATATTTTCGACTTAGTCTTTTTCCGCGAATTTGGTCAAAATCCGCTAAATGTACCTCTTTAAGCTCGAATCTGGAGCTCAAACCAAGAATCTGACAGCAAATTCGTGTTGTTCAATCGATAGAACACAATGTAATGTACATTTGATGAAAGTTTGGTTTAGAAATATGCAATTTGAAGAAAGTTAATACGCCAGGTGCAGCCTTATGTATATTTTCGACTTAGTCTTTTTCCGCGATTTTGGTCAAAATCAGCTAAATGTACCTCTTTAAGCTCGAATCTGGAGCTCAAACCAAGAATCTGACAGCAAATTCGTGTTGTTCAATCGATAGAACACAATGTAATGTACATTTGATGAAAGTTTGGTTTAGAAATATGCATTCTGAAGAAAGTTAATACGCCAGGTGCAGCCTTATGTATATTTTCGACTTAGTCTTTTTCCGCGAATTTGGTCAAAATCAGCTAAATGTACCTCTTTAAGCTCGAATCTGGAGCTCAAACCAAGAATCTGACAGCAAATTCGTGATGTTCAATCGATAGAACATAATGTAATGTACATTTGATGAAAGTTTGGTTTAGAAATATGCATTCTGAAGAAAGGTAATACGCCGGGTGCAGCCTTATGTATATTTTCGACTTAGTCTTTTTCCACGATTTTGGTCAAAATCCGCTAAATGTACCTCTTTAAGCTCGAATCTGGAGCTCAAACCAAAAATCTGACAGCAAATTCGTGATGTTCAATCGATAGAACACAATGTAATGTACATGTGATGAAAGTTTGGTTTAGAAATATGCATTCTGAAGAAAGTTAATACGCCGGGTGCAGCCTTATGTATATTTTCGACTTAGTCTTTTTCCGCGAATTTGGTCAAAATCCGCTAAATGTACCTCTTTAAGCTCGAATCTGGAGCTCAAACCAAGAATCTGACAGCAAATTCGTGTTGTTCAATTGATAGAACACAATGTAATGTACATTTGATGAAAGTTTGGTTTAGAAATATGCAATTTGAAGAAAGTTAATACGCCAGGTGCAGCCTTATGTATATTTTCGACTTAGTCTTTTTCCGCGATTTTGGTCAAAATCAGCTAAATGTACCTCTTTAAGCTCGAATCTGGAGCTCAAACCAAGAAAGTGACAGCAAATTCGTGTTGTTCAATCGATAGAACACAATGTAATGTACATTTGATGAAAGTTTGGTTTAGAAATATGCATTTTGAAGAAAGTTATTACGCCAGGTGCAACCTTATGTATATTTTCGACTTAGTCTTTTTCCGCGATGTTAGTCAAAATCCGCTAAATGTACCTCTTTAAGCTCGAATCTGGAGCTCAAACCAAGAATCTGACAGCAAATTCGTGATGTTCAATCGATAGAACACAATGTAATGTACATTTGATGAAAGTTTGGTTTAGAAATATGCATTCTGAAGAAAGTTAATACGCCAGGTGCAGCCTTATGTATATTTTCGACTTAGTCTTTTTCCGCGAATTTGGTCAAAATCAGCTAAATGTACCTCTTTAAGCTCGAATCTGGAGCTCAAACCAAGACTCTGACAGCAAATTCGTGATGTTCAATCGATAGAACATAATGTAATGTACATTTGATGAAAGTTTGGTTTAGAAATATGCATTCTGAAGAAAGTTAATACGCCGGGTGCAGCCTTATGTATATTTTCGACTTAGTCTTTTTCCGCGATTTTGGTCAAAATCCGCTAAATGTACCTCTTTAAGCTCGAATCTGGAGCTCAAACCAAAAATCTGACAGCAAATTCGTGATGTTCAATCGATAGAACACAATGTAATGTACATTTGATGAAAGTTTGGTTTAGAAATATGCATTCTGAAGAAAGTTATTACGCCGGGTGCAGCCTTATGTATATTTTCGACTTAGTCTTTTTCCGCGAATTTGGTCAAAATCCGCTAAATGTACCTCTTTAAGCTCGAATCTGGAGCTCAAACCAAGAATCTGACAGCAAATTCGTGTTGTTCAATCGATAGAACACAATGTAATGTACATTTGATGAAAGTTTGGTTTAGAAATATGCAATTTGAAGAAAGTTAATACGCCAGGTGCAGCCTTATGTATATTTTCGACTTAGTCTTTTTCCGCGATTTTGGTCAAAATCAGCTAAATGTACCTCTTTAAGCTCGAATCTGGAGCTCAAACCAAGAATCTGACAGCAAATTCGTGTTGTTCAATCGATAGAACACAATGTAATGTACATTTGATGAAAGTTTGGTTTAGAAATATGCATTTTGAAGAAAGTTTTTGCGCCAGGTGCAGCCTTATGTATATTTTCGACTTAGTCTTTTTCCGCGAATTTGTCCAAAATCCTCTAAATGTACCTCTTTAAGCTCGAATCTGGAGCTCAAACCAAGAATCTGACAGCAAATTCGTGTTGTTCAATCGATAGAACACAATGTAATGTACATTTGATGAAAGTTTGGTTTAGAAATATGCATTTTGAAGAAAGTTATTACGCCAGGTTCAGCCTTATGTATATTTTCGACTTAGTCTTTTTCTGCGATTTTGGTCAAAATCAGCTAAATGTACCTCTTTAAGCTCGAATCTTGAGCTCAAACCAAGAATCTGACAGCAAATTCGTGTTGTTCAATCGATAGAACACAATGTAATGTACATTTGATGAAAGTTTGGTTTAGAAATATGCATTTTGAAGAAAGTTATTACGCTAGGTGCAGCCTTATGTATATTTTCGACTTAGTCTTTTTTCCGCGATTTTGGTCAAAATCAGCTAAATGTATCTCTTTAAGCTCGAATCTGGAGCTCAAACCAAGAATCTGACAGCAAATTCGTGTTGTTCAATCGATAGAACACAATGTAATGTACATTTGATGAAAGTTTGGTTTAGAAATATGCATTCTGAAGAAAGTTATTACGCCAGGTGCAACCTTATGTATATTTTCGACTTAGTCTTTTTCCGCGAATTTGTTCAAAATCCGCTAAATGTACCTCTTTAAGCTCGAATCTGGAGCTCAAACCAAGAAAGTGACAGCAAATTCGTGTTGTTCAATCGATAGAACACAATGTAATGTACATTTGATGAACGTTTGGTTTAGAAATATGCATTCTGAAGAAAGTTTTTACGCCGGGTGCAATCTTATGTATATTTTCGACTTAGTCTTTTTTTGCGATTTTGGTCAAAATCCGCTAAATGTACCTCTTTAAGCTCGAATCTGGAGCTCAAACCAAAAATCTGACAGCAAATTCGTGATGTTCAATCGATAGAACACAATGTAATGTACATTTGATGAAAGTTTGGTTTAGAAATATGCATTCTGAAGAAAGTTAATACGCCGGGTGCAGCCTTATGTATATTTTCGACTTAGTCTTTTTCCGCGAATTTGGTCAAAATCCGCTAAATGTACCTCTTTAAGCTCGAATCTGGAGCTCAAACCAAGAAAGTGACAGCAAATTCGTGTTGTTCAATCGATAGAACACAATGTAATGTACATTTGATGAAAGTTTGGTTTAGAAATATGCATTTTGAAGAAAGTTATTACGCCAGGTGCAACCTTATGTATATTTTCGACTTAGTCTTTTTCCGCGATGTTAGTCAAAATCCGCTAAATGTACCTCTTTAAGCTCGAATCTGGAGCTCAAACCAAGAATCTGACAGCAAATTCGTGTTGTTCAATCGATAGAACACAATGTAATGTACATTTGATGAAAGTTTGGTTTAGAAATATGCATTCTGAAGAAAGTTAATACGCCAGGTGCAGCCTTATGTATATTTTCGACTTAGTCTTTTTCCGCGAATTTGGTCAAAATCAGCTAAATGTACCTCTTTAAGCTCGAATCTGGAGCTCAAACCAAGAATCTGACAGCAAATTCGTGATGTTCAATCGATAGAACATAATGTAATGTACATTTGATGAAAGTTTGGTTTAGAAATATGCATTCTGAAGAAAGGTAATACGCCGGGTGCAGCCTTATGTATATTTTCGACTTAGTCTTTTTTCACGATTTTGGTCAAAATCCGCTAAATGTACCTCTTTAAGCTCGAATCTGGAGCTCAAACCAAAAATCTGACAGCAAATTCGTGATGTTCAATCGATAGAACACAATGTAATGTACATGTGATGAAAGTTTGGTTTAGAAATATGCATTCTGAAGAAAGTTAATACGCCGGGTGCAGCCTTATGTATATTTTCGACTTAGTCTTTTTCCGCGAATTTGGTCAAAATCCGCTAAATGTACCTCTTTAAGCTCGAATCTGGAGCTCAAACCAAGAATCTGACAGCAAATTCGTGTTGTTCAATCGATAGAACACAATGTAATGTACATTTGATGAAAGTTTGGTTTAGAAATATGCAATTTGAAGAAAGTTAATACGCCAGGTGCAGCCTTATGTATATTTTCGACTTAGTCTTTTTCCGCGATTTTGGTCAAAATCAGCTAAATGTACCTCTTTAAGCTCGAATCTGGAGCTCAAACCAAGAATCTGACAGCAAATTCGTGTTGTTCAATCGATAGAACACAATGTAATGTACATTTGATGAAAGTTTGGTTTAGAAATATGCATTCTGAAGAAAGTTAATACGCCAGGTGCAGCCTTATGTATATTTTCGACTTAGTCTTTTTCCGCGAATTTGGTCAAAATCAGCTAAATGTACCTCTTTAAGCTCGAATCTGGAGCTCAAACCAAGAATCTGACAGCAAATTCGTGATGTTCAATCGATAGAACATAATGTAATGTACATTTGATGAAAGTTTGGTTTAGAAATATGCATTCTGAAGAAAGGTAATACGCCGGGTGCAGCCTTATGTATATTTTCGACTTAGTCTTTTTCCACGATTTTGGTCAAAATCCGCTAAATGTACCTCTTTAAGCTCGAATCTGGAGCTCAAACCAAAAATCTGACAGCAAATTCGTGATGTTCAATCGATAGAACACAATGTAATGTACATGTGATGAAAGTTTGGTTTAGAAATATGCATTCTGAAGAAAGTTAATACGCCGGGTGCAGCCTTATGTATATTTTCGACTTAGTCTTTTTCCGCGAATTTGGTCAAAATCCGCTAAATGTACCTCTTTAAGCTCGAATCTGGAGCTCAAACCAAGAATCTGACAGCAAATTCGTGTTGTTCAATCGATAGAACACAATGTAATGTACAGTTGATGAAAGTTTGGTTTAGAAATATGCAATTTGAAGAAAGTTAATACGCCAGGTGCAGCCTTATGTATATTTTCGACTTAGTCTTTTTCCGCGATTTTGGTCAAAATCAGCTAAATGTACCTCTTTAAGCTCGAATCTGGAGCTCAAACCAAGAAAGTGACAGCAAATTCGTGTTGTTCAATCGATAGAACACAATGTAATGTACATTTGATGAAAGTTTGGTTTAGAAATATGCATTCTGAAGAAAGGTAATACGCCGGGTGCAGCCTTATGTATATTTTCGACTTAGTCTTTTTCCACGATTTTGGTCAAAATCCGCTAAATGTACCTCTTTAAGCTCGAATCTGGAGCTCAAACCAAAAATCTGACAGCAAATTCGTGATGTTCAATCGATAGAACACAATGTAATGTACATGTGATGAAAGTTTGGTTTAGAAATATGCATTCTGAAGAAAGTTAATACGCCGGGTGCAGCCTTATGTATATTTTCGACTTAGTCTTTTTCCGCGAATTTGGTCAAAATCCGCTAAATGTACCTCTTTAAGCTCGAATCTGGAGCTCAAACCAAGAATCTGACAGCAAATTCGTGTTGTTCAATTGATAGAACACAATGTAATGTACATTTGATGAAAGTTTGGTTTAGAAATATGCAATTTGAAGAAAGTTAATACGCCAGGTGCAGCCTTATGTATATTTTCGACTTAGTCTTTTTCCGCGAATTTGGTCAAAATCAGCTAAATGTACCTCTTTAAGCTCGAATCTGGAGCTCAAACCAAGAATCTGACAGCAAATTCGTGTTGTTCAATCGATAGAACACAATGTAATGTACATTTGATGAAAGTTTGGTTTAGAAATATGCATTTTGAAGAAAGTTTTTGCGCCAGGTGCAGCCTTATGTATATTTTCGACTTAGTCTTTTTCCGCGAATTTGTCCAAAATCCTCTAAATGTACCTCTTTAAGCTCGAATCTGGAGCTCAAACCAAGAATCTGACAGCAAATTCGTGTTGTTCAATCGATAGAACACAATGTAATGTACATTTGATGAAAGTTTGGTTTAGAAATATGCATTTTGAAGAAAGTTATTACGCCAGGTTCAGCCTTATGTATATTTTCGACTTAGTCTTTTTCTGCGATTTTGGTCAAAATCAGCTAAATGTACCTCTTTAAGCTCGAATCTTGAGCTCAAACCAAGAATCTGACAGCAAATTCGTGTTGTTCAATCGATAGAACACAATGTAATGTACATTTGATGAAAGTTTGGTTTAGAAATATGCATTTTGAAGAAAGTTATTACGCTAGGTGCAGCCTTATGTATATTTTCGACTTAGTCTTTTTTCCGCGATTTTGGTCAAAATCAGCTAAATGTATCTCTTTAAGCTCGAATCTGGAGCTCAAACCAAGAATCTGACAGCAAATTCGTGTTGTTCAATCGATAGAACACAATGTAATGTACATTTGATGAAAGTTTGGTTTAGAAATATGCATTCTGAAGAAAGTTATTACGCCAGGTGCAACCTTATGTATATTTTCGACTTAGTCTTTTTCCGCGAATTTGTTCAAAATCCGCTAAATGTACCTCTTTAAGCTCGAATCTGGAGCTCAAACCAAGAAAGTGACAGCAAATTCGTGTTGTTCAATCGATAGAACACAATGTAATGTACATTTGATGAACGTTTGGTTTAGAAATATGCATTCTGAAGAAAGTTTTTACGCCGGGTGCAATCTTATGTATATTTTCGACTTAGTCTTTTTTTGCGATTTTGGTCAAAATCCGCTAAATGTACCTCTTTAAGCTCGAATCTGGAGCTCAAACCAAAAATCTGACAGCAAATTCGTGATGTTCAATCGATAGAACACAATGTAATGTACATTTGATGAAAGTTTGGTTTAGAAATATGCATTCTGAAGAAAGTTAATACGCCGGGTGCAGCCTTATGTATATTTTCGACTTAGTCTTTTTCCGCGAATTTGGTCAAAATCCGCTAAATGTACCTCTTTAAGCTCGAATCTGGAGCTCAAACCAAGAAAGTGACAGCAAATTCGTGTTGTTCAATCGATAGAACACAATGTAATGTACATTTGATGAAAGTTTGGTTTAGAAATATGCATTTTGAAGAAAGTTATTACGCCAGGTGCAACCTTATGTATATTTTCGACTTAGTCTTTTTCCGCGATGTTAGTCAAAATCCGCTAAATGTACCTCTTTAAGCTCGAATCTGGAGCTCAAACCAAGAATCTGACAGCAAATTCGTGTTGTTCAATCGATAGAACACAATGTAATGTACATTTGATGAAAGTTTGGTTTAGAAATATGCATTCTGAAGAAAGTTAATACGCCAGGTGCAGCCTTATGTATATTTTCGACTTAGTCTTTTTCCGCGAATTTGGTCAAAATCAGCTAAATGTACCTCTTTAAGCTCGAATCTGGAGCTCAAACCAAGAATCTGACAGCAAATTCGTGATGTTCAATCGATAGAACATAATGTAATGTACATTTGATGAAAGTTTGGTTTAGAAATATGCATTCTGAAGAAAGGTAATACGCCGGGTGCAGCCTTATGTATATTTTCGACTTAGTCTTTTTTCACGATTTTGGTCAAAATCCGCTAAATGTACCTCTTTAAGCTCGAATCTGGAGCTCAAACCAAAAATCTGACAGCAAATTCGTGATGTTCAATCGATAGAACACAATGTAATGTACATGTGATGAAAGTTTGGTTTAGAAATATGCATTCTGAAGAAAGTTAATACGCCGGGTGCAGCCTTATGTATATTTTCGACTTAGTCTTTTTCCGCGAATTTGGTCAAAATCCGCTAAATGTACCTCTTTAAGCTCGAATCTGGAGCTCAAACCAAGAATCTGACAGCAAATTCGTGTTGTTCAATCGATAGAACACAATGTAATGTACATTTGATGAAAGTTTGGTTTAGAAATATGCAATTTGAAGAAAGTTAATACGCCAGGTGCAGCCTTATGTATATTTTCGACTTAGTCTTTTTCCGCGATTTTGGTCAAAATCAGCTAAATGTACCTCTTTAAGCTCGAATCTGGAGCTCAAACCAAGAATCTGACAGCAAATTCGTGTTGTTCAATCGATAGAACACAATGTAATGTACATTTGATGAAAGTTTGGTTTAGAAATATGCATTCTGAAGAAAGTTAATACGCCAGGTGCAGCCTTATGTATATTTTCGACTTAGTCTTTTTCCGCGAATTTGGTCAAAATCAGCTAAATGTACCTCTTTAAGCTCGAATCTGGAGCTCAAACCAAGAATCTGACAGCAAATTCGTGATGTTCAATCGATAGAACATAATGTAATGTACATTTGATGAAAGTTTGGTTTAGAAATATGCATTCTGAAGAAAGGTAATACGCCGGGTGCAGCCTTATGTATATTTTCGACTTAGTCTTTTTCCACGATTTTGGTCAAAATCCGCTAAATGTACCTCTTTAAGCTCGAATCTGGAGCTCAAACCAAAAATCTGACAGCAAATTCGTGATGTTCAATCGATAGAACACAATGTAATGTACATGTGATGAAAGTTTGGTTTAGAAATATGCATTCTGAAGAAAGTTAATACGCCGGGTGCAGCCTTATGTATATTTTCGACTTAGTCTTTTTCCGCGAATTTGGTCAAAATCCGCTAAATGTACCTCTTTAAGCTCGAATCTGGAGCTCAAACCAAGAATCTGACAGCAAATTCGTGTTGTTCAATCGATAGAACACAATGTAATGTACAGTTGATGAAAGTTTGGTTTAGAAATATGCAATTTGAAGAAAGTTAATACGCCAGGTGCAGCCTTATGTATATTTTCGACTTAGTCTTTTTCCGCGATTTTGGTCAAAATCAGCTAAATGTACCTCTTTAAGCTCGAATCTGGAGCTCAAACCAAGAAAGTGACAGCAAATTCGTGTTGTTCAATCGATAGAACACAATGTAATGTACATTTGATGAAAGTTTGGTTTAGAAATATGCATTCTGAAGAAAGGTAATACGCCGGGTGCAGCCTTATGTATATTTTCGACTTAGTCTTTTTCCACGATTTTGGTCAAAATCCGCTAAATGTACCTCTTTAAGCTCGAATCTGGAGCTCAAACCAAAAATCTGACAGCAAATTCGTGATGTTCAATCGATAGAACACAATGTAATGTACATGTGATGAAAGTTTGGTTTAGAAATATGCATTCTGAAGAAAGTTAATACGCCGGGTGCAGCCTTATGTATATTTTCGACTTAGTCTTTTTCCGCGAATTTGGTCAAAATCCGCTAAATGTACCTCTTTAAGCTCGAATCTGGAGCTCAAACCAAGAATCTGACAGCAAATTCGTGTTGTTCAATTGATAGAACACAATGTAATGTACATTTGATGAAAGTTTGGTTTAGAAATATGCAATTTGAAGAAAGTTAATACGCCAGGTGCAGCCTTATGTATATTTTCGACTTAGTCTTTTTCCGCGAATTTGGTCAAAATCAGCTAAATGTACCTCTTTAAGCTCGAATCTGGAGCTCAAACCAAGAATCTGACAGCAAATTCGTGTTGTTCAATCGATAGAACACAATGTAATGTACATTTGATGAAAGTTTGGTTTAGAAATATGCATTTTGAAGAAAGTTTTTGCGCCAGGTGCAGCCTTATGTATATTTTCGACTTAGTCTTTTTCCGCGAATTTGTCCAAAATCCTCTAAATGTACCTCTTTAAGCTCGAATCTGGAGCTCAAACCAAGAATCTGACAGCAAATTCGTGTTGTTCAATCGATAGAACACAATGTAATGTACATTTGATGAAAGTTTGGTTTAGAAATATGCATTTTGAAGAAAGTTATTACGCCAGGTGCAACCTTATGTATATTTTCGACTTAGTCTTTTTCCGCGATGTTAGTCAAAATCCGCTAAATGTACCTCTTTAAGCTCGAATCTGGAGCTCAAACCAAGAATCTGACAGCAAATTCGTGATGTTCAATCGATAGAACACAATGTAATGTACATTTGATGAAAGTTTGGTTTAGAAATATGCATTCTGAAGAAAGTTAATACGCCAGGTGCAGCCTTATGTATATTTTCGACTTAGTCTTTTTCCGCGAATTTGGTCAAAATCAGCTAAATGTACCTCTTTAAGCTCGAATCTGGAGCTCAAACCAAGACTCTGACAGCAAATTCGTGATGTTCAATCGATAGAACATAATGTAATGTACATTTGATGAAAGTTTGGTTTAGAAATATGCATTCTGAAGAAAGGTAATACGCCGGGTGCAGCCTTATGTATATTTTCGACTTAGTCTTTTTCCGCGATTTTGGTCAAAATCCGCTAAATGTACCTCTTTAAGCTCGAATCTGGAGCTCAAACCAAAAATCTGACAGCAAATTCGTGATGTTCAATCGATAGAACACAATGTAATGTACATTTGATGAAAGTTTGGTTTAGAAATATGCATTCTGAAGAAAGTTATTACGCCGGGTGCAGCCTTATGTATATTTTCGACTTAGTCTTTTTCCGCGAATTTGGTCAAAATCCGCTAAATGTACCTCTTTAAGCTCGAATCTGGAGCTCAAACCAAGAATCTGACAGCAAATTCGTGTTGTTCAATCGATAGAACACAATGTAATGTACATTTGATGAAAGTTTGGTTTAGAAATATGCAATTTGAAGAAAGTTAATACGCCAGGTGCAGCCTTATGTATATTTTCGACTTAGTCTTTTTCCGCGATTTTGGTCAAAATCAGCTAAATGTACCTCTTTAAGCTCGAATCTGGAGCTCAAACCAAGAATCTGACAGCAAATTCGTGTTGTTCAATCGATAGAACACAATGTAATGTACATTTGATGAAAGTTTGGTTTAGAAATATGCATTTTGAAGAAAGTTTTTGCGCCAGGTGCAGCCTTATGTATATTTTCGACTTAGTCTTTTTCCGCGAATTTGTCCAAAATCCTCTAAATGTACCTCTTTAAGCTCGAATCTGGAGCTCAAACCAAGAATCTGACAGCAAATTCGTGTTGTTCAATCGATAGAACACAATGTAATGTACATTTGATGAAAGTTTGGTTTAGAAATATGCATTTTGAAGAAAGTTATTACGCCAGGTTCAGCCTTATGTATATTTTCGACTTAGTCTTTTTCTGCGATTTTGGTCAAAATCAGCTAAATGTACCTCTTTAAGCTCGAATCTTGAGCTCAAACCAAGAATCTGACAGCAAATTCGTGTTGTTCAATCGATAGAACACAATGTAATGTACATTTGATGAAAGTTTGGTTTAGAAATATGCATTTTGAAGAAAGTTATTACGCTAGGTGCAGCCTTATGTATATTTTCGACTTAGTCTTTTTTCCGCGATTTTGGTCAAAATCAGCTAAATGTATCTCTTTAAGCTCGAATCTGGAGCTCAAACCAAGAATCTGACAGCAAATTCGTGTTGTTCAATCGATAGAACACAATGTAATGTACATTTGATGAAAGTTTGGTTTAGAAATATGCATTCTGAAGAAAGTTATTACGCCAGGTGCAACCTTATGTATATTTTCGACTTAGTCTTTTTCCGCGAATTTGTTCAAAATCCGCTAAATGTACCTCTTTAAGCTCGAATCTGGAGCTCAAACCAAGAAAGTGACAGCAAATTCGTGTTGTTCAATCGATAGAACACAATGTAATGTACATTTGATGAACGTTTGGTTTAGAAATATGCATTCTGAAGAAAGTTATTACGCCGGGTGCAATCTTATGTATATTTTCGACTTAGTCTTTTTTTGCGATTTTGGTCAAAATCCGCTAAATGTACCTCTTTAAGCTCGAATCTGGAGCTCAAACCAAAAATCTGACAGCAAATTCGTGATGTTCAATCGATAGAACACAATGTAATGTACATTTGATGAAAGTTTGGTTTAGAAATATGCATTCTGAAGAAAGTTAATACGCCGGGTGCAGCCTTATGTATATTTTCGACTTAGTCTTTTTCCGCGAATTTGGTCAAAATCCGCTAAATGTACCTCTTTAAGCTCGAATCTGGAGCTCAAACCAAGAAAGTGACAGCAAATTCGTGTTGTTCAATCGATAGAACACAATGTAATGTACATTTGATGAAAGTTTGGTTTAGAAATATGCATTTTGAAGAAAGTTATTACGCCAGGTGCAACCTTATGTATATTTTCGACTTAGTCTTTTTCCGCGATGTTAGTCAAAATCCGCTAAATGTACCTCTTTAAGCTCGAATCTGGAGCTCAAACCAAGAATCTGACAGCAAATTCGTGTTGTTCAATCGATAGAACACAATGTAATGTACATTTGATGAAAGTTTGGTTTAGAAATATGCATTCTGAAGAAAGTTAATACGCCAGGTGCAGCCTTATGTATATTTTCGACTTAGTCTTTTTCCGCGAATTTGGTCAAAATCAGCTAAATGTACCTCTTTAAGCTCGAATCTGGAGCTCAAACCAAGAATCTGACAGCAAATTCGTGATGTTCAATCGATAGAACATAATGTAATGTACATTTGATGAAAGTTTGGTTTAGAAATATGCATTCTGAAGAAAGGTAATACGCCGGGTGCAGCCTTATGTATATTTTCGACTTAGTCTTTTTCCACGATTTTGGTCAAAATCCGCTAAATGTACCTCTTTAAGCTCGAATCTGGAGCTCAAACCAAAAATCTGACAGCAAATTCGTGATGTTCAATCGATAGAACACAATGTAATGTACATGTGATGAAAGTTTGGTTTAGAAATATGCATTCTGAAGAAAGTTAATACGCCGGGTGCAGCCTTATGTATATTTTCGACTTAGTCTTTTTCCGCGAATTTGGTCAAAATCCGCTAAATGTACCTCTTTAAGCTCGAATCTGGAGCTCAAACCAAGAATCTGACAGCAAATTCGTGTTGTTCAATCGATAGAACACAATGTAATGTACATTTGATGAAAGTTTGGTTTAGAAATATGCAATTTGAAGAAAGTTAATACGCCGGGTGCAGCCTTATGTATATTTTCGACTTAGTCTTTTTCCGCGATTTTGGTCAAAATCAGCTAAATGTACCTCTTTAAGCTCGAATCTGGAGCTCAAACCAAGAATCTGACAGCAAATTCGTGTTGTTCAATCGATAGAACACAATGTAATGTACATTTGATGAAAGTTTGGTTTAGAAATATGCATTCTGAAGAAAGTTAATACGCCAGGTGCAGCCTTATGTATATTTTCGACTTAGTCTTTTTCCGCGAATTTGGTCAAAATCAGCTAAATGTACCTCTTTAAGCTCGAATCTGGAGCTCAAACCAAGAATCTGACAGCAAATTCGTGATGTTCAATCGATAGAACATAATGTAATGTACATTTGATGAAAGTTTGGTTTAGAAATATGCATTCTGAAGAAAGGTAATACGCCGGGTGCAGCCTTATGTATATTTTCGACTTAGTCTTTTTCCACGATTTTGGTCAAAATCCGCTAAATGTACCTCTTTAAGCTCGAATCTGGAGCTCAAACCAAAAATCTGACAGCAAATTCGTGTTGTTCAATCGATAGAACACAATGTAATGTACATTTGATGAAAGTTTGGTTTAGAAATATGCATTCTGAAGAAAGGTAATACGCCGGGTGCAGCCTTATGTATATTTTCGACTTAGTCTTTTTCCACGATTTTGGTCAAAATCCGCTAAATGTACCTCTTTAAGCTCGAATCTGGAGCTCAAACCAAAAATCTGACAGCAAATTCGTGATGTTCAATCGATAGAACACAATGTAATGTACATTTGATGAAAGTTTGGTTTAGAAATATGCATTCTGAAGAAAGTTAATACGCCGGGTGCAGCCTTATGTATATTTTCGACTTAGTCTTTTTCCGCGAATTTGGTCAAAATCCGCTAAATGTACCTCTTTAAGCTCGAATCTGGAGCTCAAACCAAGAATCTGACAGCAAATTCGTGTTGTTCAATCGATAGAACACAATGTAATGTACATTTGATGAAAGTTTGGTTTAGAAATATGCAATTTGAAGAAAGTTAATACGCCAGGTGCAGCCTTATGTATATTTTCGACTTAGTCTTTTTCCGCGATTTTGGTCAAAATCAGCTAAATGTACCTCTTTAAGCTCGAATCTGGAGCTCAAACCAAGAATCTGACAGCAAATTCGTGTTGTTCAATCGATAGAACACAATGTAATGTACATTTGATGAAAGTTTGGTTTAGAAATATGCATTCTGAAGAAAGGTAATACGCCGGGTGCAGCCTTATGTATATTTTCGACTTAGTCTTTTTCCACGATTTTGGTCAAAATCCGCTAAATGTACCTCTTTAAGCTCGAATCTGGAGCTCAAACCAAAAATCTGACAGCAAATTCGTGATGTTCAATCGATAGAACACAATGTAATGTACATGTGATGAAAGTTTGGTTTAGAAATATGCATTCTGAAGAAAGTTAATACGCCGGGTGCAGCCTTATGTATATTTTCGACTTAGTCTTTTTCCGCGAATTTGGTCAAAATCCGCTAAATGTACCTCTTTAAGCTCGAATCTGGAGCTCAAACCAAGAATCTGACAGCAAATTCGTGTTGTTCAATTGATAGAACACAATGTAATGTACATTTGATGAAAGTTTGGTTTAGAAATATGCAATTTGAAGAAAGTTAATACGCCAGGTGCAGCCTTATGTATATTTTCGACTTAGTCTTTTTCCGCGATTTTGGTCAAAATCAGCTAAATGTACCTCTTTAAGCTCGAATCTGGAGCTCAAACCAAGAATCTGACAGCAAATTCGTGTTGTTCAATCGATAGAACACAATGTAATGTACATTTGATGAAAGTTTGGTTTGGAAATATGCATTTTGAAGAAAGTTTTTGCGCCAGGTGCAGCCTTATGTATATTTTCGACTTAGTCTTTTTCCGCGAATTTGGTCAAAATCCTCTAAATGTACCTCTTTAAGCTCGAATCTGGAGCTCAAACCAAGAATCTGACAGCAAATTCGTGTTGTTCAATCGATAGAACACAATGTAATGTACATTTGATGAAAGTTTGGTTTAGAAATATGCATTTTGAAGAAAGTTATTACGCCAGGTGCAACCTTATGTATATTTTCGACTTAGTCTTTTTCCGCGATGTTAGTCAAAATCCGCTAAATGTACCTCTTTAAGCTCGAATCTGGAGCTCAAACCAAAAATCTGACAGCAAATTCGTGATGTTCAATCGATAGAACACAATGTAATGTACATGTGATGAAAGTTTGGTTTAGAAATATGCATTCTGAAGAAAGTTAATACGCCGGGTGCAGCCTTATGTATATTTTCGACTTAGTCTTTTTCCGCGAATTTGGTCAAAATCCGCTAAATGTACCTCTTTAAGCTCGAATCTGGAGCTCAAACCAAGAATCTGACAGCAAATTCGTGTTGTTCAATTGATAGAACACAATGTAATGTACATTTGATGAAAGTTTGGTTTAGAAATATGCAATTTGAAGAAAGTTAATACGCCAGGTGCAGCCTTATGTATATTTTCGACTTAGTCTTTTTCCGCGATTTTGGTCAAAATCAGCTAAATGTACCTCTTTAAGCTCGAATCTGGAGCTCAAACCAAGAATCTGACAGCAAATTCGTGTTGTTCAATCGATAGAACACAATGTAATGTACATTTGATGAAAGTTTGGTTTAGAAATATGCATTTTGAAGAAAGTTTTTGCGCCAGGTGCAGCCTTATGTATATTTTCGACTTAGTCTTTTTCCGCGAATTTGTCCAAAATCCTCTAAATGTACCTCTTTAAGCTCGAATCTGGAGCTCAAACCAAGAATCTGACAGCAAATTCGTGTTGTTCAATCGATAGAACACAATGTAATGTACATTTGATGAAAGTTTGGTTTAGAAATATGCATTTTGAAGAAAGTTATTACGCCAGGTGCAACCTTATGTATATTTTCGACTTAGTCTTTTTCCGCGATGTTAGTCAAAATCCGCTAAATGTACCTCTTTAAGCTCGAATCTGGAGCTCAAACCAAGAATCTGACAGCAAATTCGTGATGTTCAATCGATAGAACACAATGTAATGTACATTTGATGAAAGTTTGGTTTAGAAATATGCATTCTGAAGAAAGTTAATACGCCAGGTGCAGCCTTATGTATATTTTCGACTTAGTCTTTTTCCGCGAATTTGGTCAAAATCAGCTAAATGTACCTCTTTAAGCTCGAATCTGGAGCTCAAACAAAGACTCTGACAGCAAATTCGTGATGTTCAATCGATAGAACATAATGTAATGTACATTTGATGAAAGTTTGGTTTAGAAATATGCATTCTGAAGAAAGGTAATACGCCGGGTGCAGCCTTATGTATATTTTCGACTTAGTCTTTTTCCGCGATTTTGGTCAAAATCCGCTAAATGTACCTCTTTAAGCTCGAATCTGGAGCTCAAACCAAAAATCTGACAGCAAATTCGTGATGTTCAATCGATAGAACACAATGTAATGTACATTTGATGAAAGTTTGGTTTAGAAATATGCATTCTGAAGAAAGTTAATACGCCGGGTGCAGCCTTATGTATATTTTCGACTTAGTCTTTTTCCGCGAATTTGGTCAAAATCCGCTAAATGTACCTCTTTAAGCTCGAATCTGGAGCTCAAACCAAGAATCTGACAGCAAATTCGTGTTGTTCAATCGATAGAACACAATGTAATGTACATTTGATGAAAGTTTGGTTTAGAAATATGCAATTTGAAGAAAGTTAATACGCCAGGTGCAGTCTTATGTATATTTTCGACTTAGTCTTTTTCCGCGATTTTGGTCAAAATCAGCTAAATGTACCTCTTTAAGCTCGAATCTGGAGCTCAAACCAAGAAGCTGACAGCAAATTCGTGTTGTTCAATCGATAGAACACAATGTAATGTACATTTGATGAAAGTTTGGTTTAGAAATATGCATTTTGAAGAAAGTTTTTGCGCCAGGTGCAGCCTTATGTATATTTTCGACTTAGTCTTTTTCCGCGAATTTGTCCAAAATCCTCTAAATGTACCTCTTTAAGCTCGAATCTGGAGCTCAAACCAAGAATCTGACAGCAAATTCGTGTTGTTCAATCGATAGAACACAATGTAATGTACATTTGATGAAAGTTTGGTTTAGAAATATGCATTTTGAAGAAAGTTATTACGCCAGGTTCAGCCTTATGTATATTTTCGACTTAGTCTTTTTCTGCGATTTTGGTCAAAATCAGCTAAATGTACCTCTTTAAGCTCGAATCTTGAGCTCAAACTAAGAATCTGACAGCAAATTCGTGTTGTTCAATCGATAGAACACAATGTAATGTACATTTGATGAAAGTTTGGTTTAGAAATATGCATTTTGAAGAAAGTTATTACGCTAGGTGCAGCCTTATGTATATTTTCGACTTAGTCTTTTTTCCGCGATTTTGGTCAAAATCAGCTAAATGTATCTCTTTAAGCTCGAATCTGGAGCTCAAACCAAGAATCTGACAGCAAATTCGTGTTGTTCAATCGATAGAACACAATGTAATGTACATTTGATGAAAGTTTGGTTTAGAAATATGCATTCTGAAGAAAGTTATTACGCCAGGTGCAACCTTATGTATATTTTCGACTTAGTCTTTTTCCGCGAATTTGTTCAAAATCCGCTAAATGTACCTCTTTAAGCTCGAATCTGGAGCTCAAACCAAGAAAGTGACAGCAAATTCGTGTTGTTCAATCGATAGAACACAATGTAATGTACATTTGATGAAAGTTTGGTTTAGAAATATGCATTCTGAAGAAAGTTAATACGCCGGGTGCAACCTTATGTATATTTTCGACTTAGTCTTTTTCCGCGAATTTGGTCAAAATCCGCTAAATGTACCTCTTTAAGCTCGAATCTGGAGCTCAAACCAAGAATCTGACAGCAAATTCGTGTTGTTCAATCGATAGAACACAATGTAATGTACATTTGATGAAAGTTTGGTTTAGAAATATGCATTTTGAAGAAAGTTATTACGCCAGGTGCAACCTTATGTATATTTTCGACTTAGTCTTTTTTCGCGATGTTAGTCAAAATCCGCTAAATGTACCTCTTTAAGCTCGAATCTGGAGCTCAAACCAAGAATCTGACAGCAAATTCGTGATGTTCAATCGATAGAACATAATGTAATGTACATTTGATGAAAGTTTGGTTTAGAAATATGCATTCTGAAGAAAGTTAATACGCCGGGTGCAGCCTTATGTATATTTTCGACTTAGTCTTTTTCCGCGAATTTGGTCAAAATCCGCTAAATGTACCTCTTTAAGCTCGAATCTGGAGCTCAAACCAAGAATCTGACAGCAAATTCGTGTTGTTCAATCGATAGAACACAATGTAATGTACATTTGATGAAAGTTTGGTTTAGAAATATGCATTTTGAAGAAAGTTATTACGCCAGGTTCAGCCTTATGTATATTTTCGACTTAGTCTTTTTCTGCGATTTTGGTCAAAATCCGCTAAATGTACCTCTTTAAGCTCGAATCTTGAGCTCAAACCAAGAATCTGACAGCAAATTCGTGTTGTTCAATCGATAGAACACAATGTAATGTACATTTGATGAAAGTTTGGTTTAGAAATATGCATTTTGAAGAAAGTTATTACGCTAGGTGCAGCCTTATGTATATTTTCGACTTAGTCTTTTTTCCGCGATTTTGGTCAAAATCAGCTAAATGTATCTCTTTAAGCTCGAATCTGGAGCTCAAACCAAGAATCTGACAGCAAATTCGTGTTGTTCAATCGATAGAACACAATGTAATGTACATTTGATGAAAGTTTGGTTTAGAAATATGCATTCTGAAGAAAGTTATTACGCCAGGTGCAACCTTATGTATATTTTCGACTTAGTCTTTTTCCGCGAATTTGTTCAAAATCCGCTAAATGTACCTCTTTAAGCTCGAATCTGGAGCACAAACCAAGAAAGTGACAGCAAATTCGTGTTGTTCAATCGATAGAACACAATGTAATGTACATTTGATGAACGTTTGGTTTAGAAATATGCATTCTGAAGAAAGTTATTACGCCGGGTGCAATCTTATGTATATTTTCGACTTAGTCTTTTTTTGCGATTTTGGTCAAAATCCGCTAAATGTACCTCTTTAAGCTCGATTCTGGAGCTCAAACCAAGAATCTGACAGCAAATTCGTGTTGTTCAATCGATAGAACACAATGTAATGTACATTTGATGAAAGTTTGGTTTAGAAATATGCATTCTGAAGAAAGTTAATACGCCGGGTGCAACCTTATGTATATTTTCGACTTAGTCTTTTTCCGCGAATTTGGTCAAAATCCGCTAAATGTACCTCTTTAAGCTCGAATCTGGAGCTCAAACCAAGAATCTGACAGCAAATTCGTGTTGTTCAATCGATAGAACACAATGTAATGTACATTTGATGAAAGTTTGGTTTAGAAATATGCATTTTGAAGAAAGTTATTACGCCAGGTGCAACCTTATGTATATTTTCGACTTAGTCTTTTTTCGCGATGTTAGTCAAAATCCGCTAAATGTACCTCTTTAAGCTCGAATCTGGAGCTCAAACCAAGAATCTGACAGCAAATTCGTGATGTTCAATCGATAGAACATAATGTAATGTACATTTGATGAAAGTTTGGTTTAGAAATATGCATTCTGAAGAAAGTTAATACGCCGGGTGCAGCCTTATGTATATTTTCGACTTAGTCTTTTTCCGCGAATTTGGTCAAAATCCGCTAAATGTACCTCTTTAAGCTCGAATCTGGAGCTCAAACCAAGAATCTGACAGCAAATTCGTGTTGTTCAATCGATAGAACACAATGTAATGTACATTTGATGAAAGTTTGGTTTAGAAATATGCAATTTGAAGAAAGTTAATACGCCAGGTGCAGTCTTATGTATATTTTCGACTTAGTCTTTTTCCGCGATTTTGGTCAAAATCAGCTAAATGTACCTCTTTAAGCTCGAATCTGGAGCTCAAACCAAGAATCTGACAGCAAATTCGTGATGTTCAATCGATAGAACACAATGTAATGTACATTTGATGAAAGTTTGGTTTAGAAATATGCATTTTGAAGAAAGTTTTTGCGCCAGGTGCAGCCTTATGTATATTTTCGACTTAATCTTTTTCCGCGAATTTGTCCAAAATCCTCTAAATGTACCTCTTTAAGCTCGAATCTGGAGCTCAAACCAAGAATCTGACAGCAAATTCGTGTTGTTCAATCGATAGAACACAATGTAATGTACATTTGATGAAAGTTTGGTTTAGAAATATGCATTTTGAAGAAAGTTATTACGCCAGGTTCAGCCTTATGTATATTTTCGACTTAGTCTTTTTCTGCGATTTTGGTCAAAATCCGCTAAATGTACCTCTTTAAGCTCGAATCTTGAGCTCAAACCAAGAATCTGACAGCAAATTCGTGTTGTTCAATCGATAGAACACAATGTAATGTACATTTGATGAAAGTTTGGTTTAGAAATATGCATTTTGAAGAAAGTTATTACGCTAGGTGCAGCCTTATGTATATTTTCGACTTAGTCTTTTTTCCGCGATTTTGGTCAAAATCAGCTAAATGTATCTCTTTAAGCTCGAATCTGGAGCTCAAACCAAGAATCTGACAGCAAATTCGTGTTGTTCAATCGATAGAACACAATGTAATGTACATTTGATGAAAGTTTGGTTTAGAAATATGCATTCTGAAGAAAGTTATTACGCCAGGTGCAACCTTATGTATATTTTCGACTTAGTCTTTTTCCGCGAATTTGTTCAAAATCCGCTAAATGTACCTCTTTAAGCTCGAATCTGGAGCTCAAACCAAGAAAGTGACAGCAAATTCGTGTTGTTCAATCGATAGAACACAATGTAATGTACATTTGATGAACGTTTGGTTTAGAAATATGCATTCTGAAGAAAGTTATTACGCCGGGTGCAATCTTATGTATATTTTCGACTTAGTCTTTTTTTGCGATTTTGGTCAAAATCCGCTAAATGTACCTCTTTAAGCTCGATTCTGGAGCTCAAACCAAGAATCTGACAGCAAATTCGTGTTGTTCAATCGATAGAACACAATGTAATGTACATTTGATGAAAGTTTGGTTTAGAAATATGCATTCTGAAGAAAGTTAATACGCCGGGTGCAACCTTATGTATATTTTCGACTTAGTCTTTTTCCGCGAATTTGGTCAAAATCCGCTAAATGTACCTCTTTAAGCTCGAATCTGGAGCTCAAACCAAGAATCTGACAGCAAATTCGTGATGTTCAATCGATAGAACATAATGTAATGTACATTTGATGAAAGTTTGGTTTAGAAATATGCATTTTGAAGAAAGTTATTACGCCGGGTGCAACCTTATGTATATTTTCGACTTAGTCTTTTTTCGCGATGTTAGTCAAAATCCGCTAAATGTACCTCTTTAAGCTCGAATCTGGAGCTCAAACCAAGAATCTGACAGCAAATTCGTGTTGTTCAATCGATAGAACACAATGTAATGTACATTTGATGAAAGTTTGGTTTAGAAATATGCATTCTGAAGAAAGTTAATACGCCGGGTGCAGCCTTATGTATATTTTCGACTTAGTCTTTTTCCGCGAATTTGGTCAAAATCAGCTAAATGTACCTCTTTAAGCTCGAATCTGGAGCTCAAACCAAGAATCTGACAGCAAATTCGTGATGTTCAATCGATAGAACATAATGTAATGTACATTTGATGAAAGTTTGGTTTAGAAATATGCATTCTGAAGAAAGGTAATACGCCGGGTGCAGCCTTATGTATATTTTCGACTTAGTCTTTTTTGCAATTTTTCTCAAAATCCGCTAAATGTACCTCTTTAAGCTCGAATCTGGAGCTCAAACCAAAAATCTGACAGCAAATTCGTGTTGTTCAATCAATAGAACACAATGTAATGTACATTTGATGAAAGTTTGGTTTAGAAATATGCATTTTGAAGAAAGTTTTTGCGCCAGGTGCAGCCTTATGTATATTTTCGACTTAGTCTTTTTCCGCGAATTTGTCCAAAATCCTCTAAATGTACCTCTTTAAGCTCGAATCTGGAGCTCAAACCAAGAATCTGACAGCAAATTCGTGATGTTCAATCGATAGAACTTAATGTAATGTACATTTGATGAAAGTTTGGTTTAGAAATATGCATTTTGAAGAAAGTTATTACGCCATGTGCAGCCTTATGTATATTTTCGACTTAGTCTTTTTCTGCGATTTTGGTCAAAATCCGCTAAATGTACCTCTTTAAGCTCGAATCTGGAGCTCAAACCAAAAATCTGACAGCAAATTCGTGATGTTCAATCGATAGAACACAATGTAATGTACATGTGATGAAAATTTGGTTTAGAAATATGCATTCTGAAGAAAGTTGATACGCCGGGTGCAGCCTTATGTATATTTTCGACTTAGTCTTTTTCCGCGAATTTGGTCAAAATCCGCTAAATGTACCTCTTTAAGCTCGAATCTGGAGCTCAAACCAAGAATCTGACAGCAATTTCGTGTTGTTCAATCGATAGAACACAATGTAATGTACATTTGATGAAAGTTTGGTTTAGAAATATGCATTCTGAAGAAAGTTAATACGCCAGGTGCAGCCTTATGTATATTTTCGACTTAGTCTTTTTCCGCGATTTTGGTCAAAATCAGCTAAATGTACCTCTTTAAGCTCGAATCTGGAGCTCAAACCAAGAATCTGACAGCAAATTCGTGTTGTTCAATCGATAGAACACAATGTAATGTACATTTGATGAAAGTTTGGTTTAGAAATATGCATTTTGAAGAAAGTTTTTGCGCCAAGTGCAGCCTTATGTATATTTTCGACTTAGTCTTTTTCCGCGAATTTGTCCAAAATCCTCTAAATGTACCTCTTTAAGCTCGAATCTGGAGCTCAAACCAAGAATCTGACAGCAAATTCGTGTTGTTCAATCGATAGAACACAATGTAATGTACATTTGATGAAAGTTTGGTTTAGAAATATGCATTTTGAAGAAAGTTATTACGCCAGGTGCAACCTTATGTATATTTTCGACTTAGTCTTTTTCCGCGATGTTAGTCAAAATCCGCTAAATGTACCTCTTTAAGCTCGAATCTGGAGCTCAAACCAAGAATCTGACAGCAAATTCGTGTTGTTCAATCGATAGAACACAATGTAATGTACATTTGATGAAAGTTTGGTTTAGAAATATGCATTCTGAAGAAAGTTAATACGCCAGGTGCAGCCTTATGTATATTTTCGACTTAGTCTTTTTCCGCGATTTTGGTCAAAATCAGCTAAATGTACCTCTTTAAGCTCGAATCTGGAGCTCAAACCAAGAATCTGACAGCAAATTCGTGCTGTTCAATCGATAGAACACAATGTAATGTACATTTGATGAAAGTTTGGTTTAGAAATATGCATTTTGAAGAAAGTTAATACGCCAGGTGCAGCCTTATGTATATTTTCGACTTAGTCTTTTTCCGCGAATTTGTCCAAATTCCTCTAAATGTACCTCTATAAGCTCGAATCTGGAGCTCAAACCAAGAATCTGACAGCAAATTCGTGTTGTTCAATCGATAGAACACAATGTAATGTACATTTGATGAAAGTTTGGTTTAGAAATATGCATTTTGAAGAAAGTTATTACGCTAGGTGCAGCCTTATGTATATTTTCGACTTAGTCTTTTTTCCGCGATTTTGGTCAAAATCAGCTAAATGTATCTCTTTAAGCTCGAATCTGGAGCTCAAACCAAGAATCTGACAGCAAATTCGTGTTGTTCAATCGATAGAACACAATGTAATGTACATTTGATGAAAGTTTGGTTTAGAAATATGCATTCTGAAGAAAGTTAATACGCCGGGTGCAACCTTATGTATATTTTCGACTTAGTCTTTTTCCGCGAATTTGGTCAAAATCCGCTAAATGTACCTCTTTAAGCTCGAATCTGGAGCTCAAACCAAGAATCTGACAGCAAATTCGTGTTGTTCAATCGATAGAACACAATGTAATGTATATTTGATGAAAGTTTGGTTTAGAAATATCCTTTTTTTAAGAAAGTTATTACGCCAGGTGCAACCTTATGTATATTTTCGACTTAGTCTTTTTCCGCGATGTTAGTCAAAATCCGCTAAATGTACCTCTTTAAGCTCGAATCTGGAGCTCAAACCAAGAATCTGACAGCAAATTCGTGTTGTTCAATCGATAGAACACAATGTAATGTACATTTGATGAAAGTTTGGTTTAGAAATATGCATTTTGAAGAAAGTTATTACGCCAGGTGCAACCTTATGTATATTTTCGACTTAGTCTTTTTTCGCGATGTTAGTCAAAATCCGCTAAATGTACCTCTTTAAGCTCGAATCTGGAGCTCAAACCAAGAATCTGACAGCAAATTCGTGATGTTCAATCGATAGAACATAATGTAATGTACATTTGATGAAAGTTTGGTTTAGAAATATGCATTTTGAAGAAAGTTATTACGCCAGGTGCAACCTTATGTATATTTTCGACTTAGTCTTTTTTCGCGATGTTAGTCAAAATCCGCTAAATGTACCTCTTTAAGCTCGAATCTGGAGCTCAAACCAAGAATCTGACAGTAAATTCGTGTTGTTCAATCGATAGAACACAATGTAATGTACATTTGATGAAAGTTTGGTTTAGAAATATGCATTCTGAAGAAAGTTAATACGCCGGGTGCAGCCTTATGTATATTTTCGACTTAGTCTTTTTCCGCGAATTTGGTCAAAATCAGCTAAATGTACCTCTTTAAGCTCGAATCTGGAGCTCAAACCAAGAATCTGACAGCAAATTCGTGATGTTCAATCGATAGAACATAATGTAATGTACATTTGATGAAAGTTTGGTTTAGAAATATGCATTCTGAAGAAAGGTAATACGCCGGGTGCAGCCTTATGTATATTTTCGACTTAGTCTTTTTCCACGATTTTGGTCAAAATCCGCTAAATGTACCTCTTTAAGCTCGAATCTGGAGCTCAAACCAAAAATCTGACAGCAAATTCGTGATGTTCAATCGATAGAACACAATGTAATGTACATGTGATGAAAGTTTGGTTTAGAAATATGCATTCTGAAGAAAGTTAATACGCCGGGTGCAGCCTTATGTATATTTTCGACTTAGTCTTTTTCCGCGAATTTGGTCAAAATCCGCTAAATGTACCTCTTTAAGCTCGAATCTGGAGCTCAAACCAAGAATCTGACAGCAAATTCGTGTTGTTCAATCGATAGAACACAATGTAATGTACATTTGATGAAAGTTTGGTTTAGAAATATGCAATTTGAAGAAAGTTAATACGCCAGGTGCAGCCTTATGTATATTTTCGACTTAGTCTTTTTCCGCGAATTTGGTCAAAATCCGCTTAATGTACCTCTTTAAGCTCGAATCTGGAGCTCAAACCAAGAATCTGACAGCAAATTCGTGATGTTCAATCGATAGAACTTAATGTAATGTACATTTGATGAAAGTTTGGTTTAGAAATATGCATTTTGAAGAAAGTTATTACGCCATGTGCAGCCTTATGTATATTTTCGACTTAGTCTTTTTTTGCGATTTTGGTCAAAATCAGCTAAATGTACCTCTTTAAGCTCGAATCTTGAGCTCAAACCAAGAATCTGACAGCAAATTCGTGTTGTTCAATCGATAGAACACAATGTAATGTACATTTGATGAAAGTTTGGTTTAGAAATATGCATTTTGAAGAAAGTTATTACGCCAGGTGCAACCTTATGTATATTTTCGACTTAGTCTTTTTCCGCGATGTTAGTCAAAATCCGCTAAATGTACCTCTTTAAGCTCGAATCTGGAGCTCAAACCAAGAATCTGACAGCAAATTCGTGTTGTTCAATCGATAGAACACAATGTAATGTACATTTGATGAAAGTTTGGTTTAGAAATATGCATTCTGAAGAAAGTTAATACGCCAGGTGCAGCCTTATGTATATTTTCGACTTAGTCTTTTTTCGCGATGTTAGTCAAAATCCGCTAAATGTACCTCTTTAAGCTCGAATCTGGAGCTCAAACCAAGAATCTGACAGCAAATTCGTGATGTTCAATCGATAGAACATAATGTAATGTACATTTGATGAAAGTTTGGTTTAGAAATATGCATTTTGAAGAAAGTTATTACGCCAGGTGCAACCTTATGTATATTTTCGACTTAGTCTTTTTTCGCGATGTTAGTCAAAATCCGCTAAATGTACCTCTTTAAGCTCGAATCTGGAGCTTAAACCAAGAATCTGACAGCAAATTCGTGTTGTTCAATCGATAGAACACAATGTAATGTACATTTGATGAAAGTTTGGTTTAGAAATATGCATTCTGAAGAAAGTTAATACGCCGGGTGCAGCCTTATGTATATTTTCGACTTAGTCTTTTTCCGCGAATTTGGTCAAAATCAGCTAAATGTACCTCTTTAAGCTCGAATCTGGAGCTCAAACCAAGAATCTGACAGCAAATTCGTGATGTTCAATCGATAGAACATAATGTAATGTACATTTGATGAAAGTTTGGTTTAGAAATATGCATTCTGAAGAAAGGTAATACGCCGGGTGCAGCCTTATGTATATTTTCGACTTAGTCTTTTTCCACGATTTTGGTCAAAATCCGCTAAATGTACCTCTTTAAGCTCGAATCTGGAGCTCAAACCAAAAATCTGACAGCAAATTCGTGATGTTCAATCGATAGAACACAATGTAATGTACATGTGATGAAAGTTTGGTTTAGAAATATGCATTCTGAAGAAAGTTAATACGCCGGGTGCAGCCTTATGTATATTTTCGACTTAGTCTTTTTCCGCGAATTTGGTCAAAATCCGCTAAATGTACCTCTTTAAGCTCGAATCTGGAGCTCAAACCAAGAATCTGACAGCAAATTCGTGTTGTTCAATCGATAGAACACAATGTAATGTACATTTGATGAAAGTTTGGTTTAGAAATATGCAATTTGAAGAAAGTTAATACGCCAGGTGCAGCCTTATGTATATTTTCGACTTAGTCTTTTTCCGCGAATTTGGTCAAAATCCGCTTAATGTACCTCTTTAAGCTCGAATCTGGAGCTCAAACCAAGAATCTGACAGCAAATTCGTGATGTTCAATCGATAGAACTTAATGTAATGTACATTTGATGAAAGTTTGGTTTAGAAATATGCATTTTGAAGAAAGTTATTACGCCATGTGCAGCCTTATGTATATTTTCGACTTAGTCTTTTTTTGCGATTTTGGTCAAAATCAGCTAAATGTACCTCTTTAAGCTCGAATCTTGAGCTCAAACCAAGAATCTGACAGCAAATTCGTGTTGTTCAATCGATAGAACACAATGTAATGTACATTTGATGAAAGTTTGGTTTAGAAATATGCATTTTGAAGAAAGTTTTTGCGCCAGGTGCAGCCTTATGTATATTTTCGACTTAGTCTTTTTCCGCGAATTTGTCCAAAATCCTCTAAATGTACCTCTTTAAGCTCGAATCTGGAGCTCAAACCAAGAATCTGACAGCAAATTCGTGTTGTTCAATCGATAGAACACAATGTAATGTACATTTGATGAAAGTTTGGTTTAGAAATATGCATTTTGAAGAAAGTTATTACGCCAGGTTCAGCCTTATGTATATTTTCGACTTAGTCTTTTTCTGCGATTTTGGTCAAAATCCGCTAAATGTACCTCACAGCTGTTTGACACTGAGCACTTTAGCTGGGAGAGAGAACTACAGTACCAGCACTATACCGCCGTGAGAAGGCTGACCAAGATAAGCCACAGCGGGGTCAGCTGTACATTCCTTACATACAGCATCCCCATTCACATGACATATAAACACATGCACGCGCTTAATCAAAAACCTTTCAACAAGGCAAATTTAATTTATTTAGAGGGCATACATCAGCAAGACTGCATGTAAAGTTATAGTGTTGTTGATTGTTATTTGGCAACTATGTAGCAGGCATTCTGTATACATACCGTCGATTTTAGAAATCTGAACTTATAATACTGGTTAAGAATTAGTCCAGAATCATAAGCTAATGAAAGTTTTATATTATTATTTAAAGACAGATTCTGTTAGTTCAAACCCTTCTCCTTTGGATACACTGAAACATCAATCCGATTCATTTTATCTAAAACAAAGAGAGATAAGAAAAGAGGCCTACCCTAGTGAAGACAGCTAAATCCAAACAGCTATATCCATTACAGCTACTACATTTCCGGGTTGACTTGGTACAGTTCACATTTGCTTTTACATATTGACATCACTTGACTATATAAACTGATGGATGGAAAGAATTGTTACATTATTTTAAGTCTATTTCTCTAATTTTCTCCTTTTAACCATAGGTAATGATGATTGGATTTCGGGGGAAATTTGTAGATGGTGCTCTCTCATGATCGTCAATAGTTTTGATTGTGTTTTTACTCCCCATACACGTCGTTTCATCAGGTTTATAGTCGCATGTATCTGCTCGCCACCCTGTTCTCCATGAAAACCCATGCCAAATTTCCATTTTTGAATCCATGCCGGCACATGATCCTCCAGAAAGTGCATTTTAGGTATAATTGAGCATGATGGAAACCTATGGCGAAAGAATTTCATGTAATTCTGAATTTTACTGTCGATTTCTTTGACATCACCTTCCAATATTGGTTCGTCATGAGCTACAGAATGGTGAACTTCAGCAAATCGCCTGTTTAATTCTTCGTATACATTCCTCATACAGTAGGCACATGTTGTTATCTGCTGATTATCTGTCATTGAGGATGTAACACGAGTGATGCTTGCACAAAGGTCTTCTTATACTTCATCTCTCAGGTACCTGGCACAGTAGTTACCAATAAATGATCTACCATGGTAAGCCTGTGGTGTAATGCGGTGTTTTTTAGAACTGCATCCAAATTTGATGTCACAGGACCTTTTCTTAGTGGGAGGTTGTTAGCTTTTCTTTTCTCTCTAATCTGTTTCTGAATATCTTCAATTTTCTTCTTGAGTTTTTGTTCCGAAGCATTTAAGTTTTGTAGAGGAGTGGTGTCTTCTAAATTGTTTAATCTGATCTGCAATTGGGTTTCTTTATTTTCTAGATTTTTAATTTCCTTACAGTTTTTAACATATGTGCAGAATTCAGCGTCGCTTAGATCTTCTGGTGGCACTTTGCAATGGAGGCCAATACTTAAATCTATCTCGTGACATTCATTCTCAAGCATTGTGTGATGTTTCTTCACAATGCCCAGGAGAATGTGGAGGTAAGGTGGACAAACTTTGTTGATAGAGATTGGCAGGATAGGTAGATGTATCACATTATGGTGGTTAGATGCTTTCGATATATTTCCTTGTCCATTTTCTGAGAATCGCCTAAAATCCATTTTGATTGTTTTCAATGTTCTACCATCAACATCCTCTCTTGAGATGATCTCTTGTTGAATCTGAGATTTTGATGCATGGCACCATAAACAGGGAAATTTTCCTGCTGCTCCAGACAATCCATATATTTTAGCAAGAAAGTCATAATCTCCAAAGAGAAAAATATTGATTTTCTTATCGCCCCATTTCATTTTTGATAGACTTTTTAGCTGATCTGCATACGGCTGTAATGAAACTTCCAAATTGTACCGACTGTCCTTAGCTTCAAAGATGGAAAACACCACTGTGTTATGTTTTGAATTTGGATGATGCAGGTTAGCAATTTGTAATGACATTTTAAACGATCCTCCTCCATGATCTCCCCCGACTTTGAGCCAGATTTCATCTTCTGGTATAGTGCCGCCATGCCATGTCAGCCTGTCCGCTACCGAATATTTGTCAAGTAATGTCATGACAAACTTTGGTAGGTCTTTAACAAAACAAACATCTATGTCTTCTTCTCTAGTTTGACTTTCATCAGTTACCCGCATTTTAATGGTCTTAGTGTCAATATGATTACTCAAAATAGACGTTTGTTCTTCACGTTCAATTGATTCATTTTGAAATTTTACACCGACAGCGGACATAAATCTTTTATGTTTTCTGTATTGTGTCCATGACAGACCGAGGTTTGTTCTTGTTGCTAGACCATATCTAGATGAAATTGTTAATTTACGCTGAATTCCAGGTTTGGCACACACATTTTGTTTTCTGTGGAATGGTAGACGTTTAAGCTCAGAAATTTGCTGCTGTTTTGTGGAATCGTCAGACTGACCACTTATCAATCCTCTGACTTTGGCAATTTCTCTAGATCGTTTCAAAGGACTGTTGGCTTCAGCAGATGACTTTCTAGGTTTTTTAATTCTTTTAAAGACAATTGGCTGACCTTTTGTTTTACAAAGCAGAGTGCTTGCATCACTAGATGAGAGGAGCTTCCTTCGAACAAGATGTGTATGAAGTTGTTCTTCAATTTTAGAGAGGGGTTTTTCTAAAGGCTTTTGAAAACATGATTCAATGGTACTATTTGAGGTGTTTTCAAATTGAAAGGGTGAAGTCTGGGCCTCTTTAAACTCCTTCTGTTTGATTGGTCGTGTTGGGGTTTTGGGATTCCTTGAATCACCTTCACTTTCTTCATGTAAAGAAGTGTCATTCAAAGAACTGTCAGATATATCGGCAGGTTTTAATCCAGATGCTTTATTTTTCTTCTTGCTAGGCCGTCCACCTCTACTTTGCGTCTTGAGTCTAAGACAAACCCAGCAGTCATTTTGACAGGACTTTACTTCCCAGATGCTGTTAAGCCTTTTACTTTCTTCCACAGCAGCAGCGTCTTTCTCTGTCATCCTTCCCTTAGATGGCACAACCCTGTGTTGATAATTGATTATCCTTGAGTAGCAAGTATTGCAGAACAATTGTGGATAGTATTCTGATTTGTCATTCTGAACTTCAACTCCATAAACTGAATTAATTTCCTCTTTGTAATCAAAGCACACTTTTGGTAGCACATCCTTCCACGTTGGTTTAACTCTCCCGGCACAAATTCTACACATTAATTTAAGATTTTTAGTGTGGGTTTCACATACTTCATTCATTTTCAAAATTACACTGCGTTCAGAAAGAGAACTGTGGATATAATTGGGAGCATACGATATGGTTTCAGCAACGCGCTATAGTGAAACTGTACTCCACAGCTAGCCTTATAATGATAAAAAATGATCTGAATCGGTGAAACTAAAGCATTCTCTGAAGAGAACATAAGCAGAGGGTCAGGATAATCTAAACAAATGTCAGGGGAAAACTTCATCTGTTGATTAATTGACAATTATAAACACCGAAAAATAACATATGTGCCCCAGTGTTGACATTATCTGTATCAAGCCAGTTAACAGTGATAACATCCTGACAGATGCTATTTATCACCCCAATTATATGGTCACAAGGTTAAAGTGACAGATTAAGCTAACATTGTTGTTTCAAAACATGGTTAAAGGGATGATAATAAGTGCTTTTATTTCGAAGCGAGGGAAGTTGCTAGGACAGACGCCATTTGTAAACAGTGACGTCACACTTAGAAACGGGTTAGTGCGCATGCCCAGTCATGACTCAGCTTTCTCCCAGCTAGTGTAACTAAAGGGCCGGGAATCAGAGAGTTGAAACAGCTGTGACCTCTTTAAGCTCGAATCTTGAGCTCAAACCAAGAATCTGACAGCAAATTCGTGTTGTTCAATCGATAGAACACAATGTAATGTACATTTGATGAAAGTTTGGTTTAGAAATATGCATTTTGAAGAAAGTTATTACGCTAGGTGCAGCCTTATGTATATTTTCGACTTAGTCTTTTTTCCGCGATTTTGGTCAAAATCAGCTAAATGTATCTCTTTAAGCTCGAATCTGGAGCTCAAACCAAGAATCTGACAGCAAATTCGTGTTGTTCAATCGATAGAACACAATGTAATGTACATTTGATGAAAGTTTGGTTTAGAAATATGCATTTTGAAGAAAGTTATTACGCCGGGTGCAATCTTATGTATATTTTCGACTTAGTCTTTTTTTGCGATTTTGGTCAAAATCCGCTAAATGTACCTCTTTAAGCTCGATTCTGGAGCTCAAACCAAGAATCTGACAGCAAATTCGTGTTGTTCAATCGATAGAACACAATGTAATGTACATTTGATGAAAGTTTGGTTTAGAAATATGCATTCTGAAGAAAGTTAATACGCCGGGTGCAACCTTATGTATATTTTCGACTTAGTCTTTTTCCGCGAATTTGGTCAAAATCCGCTAAATGTACCTCTTTAAGCTCGAATCTGGAGCTCAAACCAAGAATCTGACAGCAAATTCGTGTTGTTCAATCGATAGAACACAATGTAATGTACATTTGATGAAAGTTTGGTTTAGAAATATGCATTTTGAAGAAAGTTATTACGCCAGGTGCAACCTTATGTATATTTTCGACTTAGTCTTTTTTCGCGATGTTAGTCAAAATCCGCTAAATGTACCTCTTTAAGCTCGAATCTGGAGCTCAAACCAAGAATCTGACAGCAAATTCGTGTTGTTCAATCGATAGAACATAATGTAATGTACATTTGATGAAAGTTTGGTTTAGAAATATGCATTTTGAAGAAAGTTATTACGCCAGGTGCAACCTTATGTATATTTTCGACTTAGTCTTTTTTCGCGATGTTAGTCAAAATCCGCTAAATGTACCTCTTTAAGCTCGAATCTGGAGCTTAAACCAAGAATCTGACAGCAAATTCGTGTTGTTCAATCGATAGAACACAATGTAATGTACATTTGATGAAAGTTTGGTTTAGAAATATGCATTCTGAAGAAAGTTAATACGCCGGGTGCAGCCTTATGTATATTTTCGACTTAGTCTTTTTCCGCGAATTTGGTCAAAATCAGCTAAATGTACCTCTTTAAGCTCGAATCTGGAGCTCAAACCAAGAATCTGACAGCAAATTCGTGATGTTCAATCGATAGAACATAATGTAATGTACATTTGATGAAAGTTTGGTTTAGAAATATGCATTCTGAAGAAAGGTAATACGCCGGGTGCAGCCTTATGTATATTTTCGACTTAGTCTTTTTCCGCGATTTTGGTCAAAATCCGCTAAATGTACCTCTTTAAGCTCGAATCTGGAGCTCAAACCAAGAAAGTGACAGCAAATTCGTGTTGTTCAATCGATAGAACACAATGTAATGTACATTTGATGAAAGTTTGGTTTAGAAATATGCATTCTGAAGAAAGTTAATACGCCGGGTGCAGCCTTATGTATATTTTCGACTTAGTCTTTTTCCGCGAATTTGGTCAAAATCAGCTAAATGTACCTCTTTAAGCTCGAATCTGGAGCTCAAACCAAGAATCTGACAGCAAATTCGTGATGTTCAATCGATAGAACTTAATGTAATGTACATTTGATGAAAGTTTGGTTTAGAAATATGCATTTTGAAGAAAGTTAATACGCCGGGTGCAGCCTTATGTATATTTTCGACTTAGTCTTTTTCCGCGAATTTGGTCAAAATCCGCTAAATGTACCTCTTTAAGCTCGAATCTGGAGCTCAAACCAAGAAAGTGACAGCAAATTCGTGTTGTTCAATCGATAGAACACAATGTAATGTACATTTGATGAAAGTTTGGTTTAGAAATATGCATTTTGAAGAAAGTTATTACGCCAGGTGCAACCTTATGTATATTTTCGACTTAGTCTTTTTTTGCAATTTTTGTCAAAATCCTCTAAATGTACCTCTTTAAGCTCGAATCTGGAGCTCAAACCAAGAATCTGACAGCAAATTCGTGTTGTTCAATCGATAGAACACAATGTAATGTACATTTGATGAAAGTTTGGTTTAGAAATATGCATTCTGAAGAAAGTTAATACGCCGGGTGCAGCCTTATGTATATTTTCGACTTAGTCTTTTTCCGCGAATTTGGTCAAAATCAGCTAAATGTACCTCTTTAAGCTCGAATCTGGAGCTCAAACCAAGAATCTGACAGCAAATTCGTGATGTTCAATCGATAGAACATAATGTAATGTACATTTGATGAAAGTTTGGTTTAGAAATATGCATTCTGAAGAAAGGTAATACGCCGGGTGCAGCCTTATGTATATTTTCGACTTAGTCTTTTTCCGCGAATTTGGTCAAAATCCGCTAAATGTACCTCTTTAAGCTCGAATCTGGAGCTCAAACCAAGAATCTGACAGCAAATTCGTGTTGTTCAATCGATAGAACACAATGTAATGTACATTTGATGAAAGTTTGGTTTAGAAATATGCATTTTGAAGAAAGTTATTACGCCAGGTGCAACCTTATGTATATTTTCGACTTAGTCTTTTTTCGCGATGTTAGTCAAAATCCGCTAAATGTACCTCTTTAAGCTCGAATCTGGAGCTCAAACCAAGAATCTGACAGCAAATTCGTGATGTTCAATCGATAGAACATAATGTAATGTACATTTGATGAAAGTTTGGTTTAGAAATATGCATTTTGAAGAAAGTTATTACGCCAGGTGCAACCTTATGTATATTTTCGACTTAGTCTTTTTTCGCGATGTTAGTCAAAATCCGCTAAATGTACCTCTTTAAGCTCGAATCTGGAGCTTAAACCAAGAATCTGACAGCAAATTCGTGTTGTTCAATCGATAGAACACAATGTAATGTACATTTGATGAAAGTTTGGTTTAGAAATATGCATTCTGAAGAAAGTTAATACGCCGGGTGCAGCCTTATGTATATTTTCGACTTAGTCTTTTTCCGCGAATTTGGTCAAAATCAGCTAAATGTACCTCTTTAAGCTCGAATCTGGAGCTCAAACCAAGAATCTGACAGCAAATTCGTGATGTTCAATCGATAGAACATAATGTAATGTACATTTGATGAAAGTTTGGTTTAGAAATATGCATTCTGAAGAAAGGTAATACGCCGGGTGCAGCCTTATGTATATTTTCGACTTAGTCTTTTTCCGCGATTTTGGTCAAAATCCGCTAAATGTACCTCTTTAAGCTCGAATCTGGAGCTCAAACCAAGAAAGTGACAGCAAATTCGTGTTGTTCAATCGATAGAACACAATGTAATGTACATTTGATGAAAGTTTGGTTTAGAAATATGCATTCTGAAGAAAGTTAATACGCCAGGTGCAGCCTTATGTATATTTTCGACTTAGTCTTTTTCCGCGAATTTGGTCAAAATCAGCTAAATGTACCTCTTTAAGCTCGAATCTGGAGCTCAAACCAAGAATCTGACAGCAAATTCGTGATGTTCAATCGATAGAACTTAATGTAATGTACATTTGATGAAAGTTTGGTTTAGAAATATGCATTTTGAAGAAAGTTAATACGCCGGGTGCAGCCTTATGTATATTTTCGACTTAGTCTTTTTCCGCGAATTTGGTCAAAATCCGCTAAATGTACCTCTTTAAGCTCGAATCTGGAGCTCAAACCAAGAAAGTGACAGCAAATTCGTGTTGTTCAATCGATAGAACACAATGTAATGTACATTTGATGAAAGTTTGGTTTAGAAATATGCATTTTGAAGAAAGTTATTACGCCAGGTGCAACCTTATGTATATTTTCGACTTAGTCTTTTTTTGCAATTTTTGTCAAAATCCTCTAAATGTACCTCTTTAAGCTCGAATCTGGAGCTCAAACCAAGAATCTGACAGCAAATTCGTGTTGTTCAATCGATAGAACACAATGTAATGTACATTTGATGAAAGTTTGGTTTAGAAATATGCATTCTGAAGAAAGTTAATACGCCGGGTGCAGCCTTATGTATATTTTCGACTTAGTCTTTTTCCGCGAATTTGGTCAAAATCAGCTAAATGTACCTCTTTAAGCTCGAATCTGGAGCTCAAACCAAGAATCTGACAGCAAATTCGTGATGTTCAATCGATAGAACATAATGTAATGTACATTTGATGAAAGTTTGGTTTAGAAATATGCATTCTGAAGAAAGGTAATACGCCGGGTGCAGCCTTATGTATATTTTCGACTTAGTCTTTTTCCGCGAATTTGGTCAAAATCCGCTAAATGTACCTCTTTAAGCTCGAATCTGGAGCTCAAACCAAGAATCTGACAGCAAATTCGTGTTGTTCAATCGATAGAACACAATGTAATGTACATTTGATGAAAGTTTGGTTTAGAAATATGCAATTTGAAGAAAGTTAATACGCCAGGTGCAGCCTTATGTATATTTTCGACTTAGTCTTTTTCCGCGAATTTGGTCAAAATCAGCTAAATGTACCTCTTTAAGCTCGAATCTGGAGCTCAAACCAAGAATCTGACAGCAAATTCGTGATGTTCAATCGATAGAACTTAATGTAATGTACATTTGATGAAAGTTTGGTTTAGAAATATGCATTTTGAAGAAAGTTATTACGCCATGTGCAGCCTTATGTATATTTTCGACTTAGTCTTTTTTTGCGATTTTGGTCAAAGTCAGCTAAATGTACCTCTTTAAGCTCGAATCTTGAGCTCAAACCAAGAATCTGACAGCAAATTCGTGTTGTTCAATCGATAGAACACAATGTAATGTACATTTGATGAAAGTTTGGTTTAGAAATATGCATTTTGAAGAAAGTTATTACGCCAGGTGCAGCCTTATGTATATTTTCGACTTAGTCTTTTTCCGCGATTTTGGTCAAAATCAGCTAAATGTATCTCTTTAAGCTCGAATCTGGAGCTCAAACCAAGAATCTGACAGCAAATTCGTGTTGTTCAATCGATAGAACACAATGTAATGTACATTTGATGAAAGTTTGGTTTAGAAATATGCATTCTGAAGAAAGTTATTACGCCAGGTGCAACCTTATGTATATTTTCGACTTAGTCTTTTTCCGCGAATTTGGTCAAAATCCGCTAAATGTACCTCTTTAAGCTCGAATCTGGAGCTCAAACCAAGAAAGTGACAGCAAATTCGTGTTGTTCAATCGATAGAACACAATGTAATGTACATTTGATGAAAGTTTGGTTTAGAAATATGCATTTTGAAGAAAGTTATTACGCCAGGTGCAACCTTATGTATATTTTCGACTTAGTCTTTTTTCGCGATGTTAGTCAAAATCCGCTAAATGTACCTCTTTAAGCTCGAATCTGGAGCTCAAACCAAGAATCTGACAGCAAATTCGTGATGTTCAATCGATAGAACACAATGTAATGTACATTTGATGAAAGTTTGGTTTAGAAATATGCATTTTGAAGAAAGTTATTACGCCAGGTGCAACCTTATGTATATTTTCGACTTAGTCTTTTTTCGCGATGTTAGTCAAAATCCGCTAAATGTACCTCTTTAAGCTCGAATCTGGAGCTTAAACCAAGAATCTGACAGCAAATTCGTGTTGTTCAATCGATAGAACACAATGTAATGTACATTTGATGAAAGTTTGGTTTAGAAATATCCTTTTTTTAAGAAAGTTATTACGCCAGGTGCAACCTTATGTATATTTTCGACTTAGTCTTTTTCCGCGATGTTAGTCAAAATCCGCTAAATGTACCTCTTTAAGCTCGAATCTGGAGCTCAAACCAAGAATCTGACAGCAAATTCGTGTTGTTCAATCGATAGAACACAATGTAATGTACATTTGATGAAAGTTTGGTTTAGAAATATGCATTTTGAAGAAAGTTATTACGCCAGGTGCAACCTTATGTATATTTTCGACTTAGTCTTTTTTCGCGATGTTAGTCAAAATCCGCTAAATGTACCTCTTTAAGCTCGAATCTGGAGCTCAAACCAAGAATCTGACAGCAAATTCGTGATGTTCAATCGATAGAACATAATGTAATGTACATTTGATGAAAGTTTGGTTTAGAAATATGCATTTTGAAGAAAGTTATTACGCCAGGTGCAACCTTATGTATATTTTCGACTTAGTCTTTTTCCGCGAATTTGGTCAAAATCCGCTAAATGTACCTCTTTAAGCTCGAATCTGGAGCTCAAACCAAGAAAGTGACAGCAAATTCGTGTTGTTCAATCGATAGAACACAATGTAATGTACATTTGATGAAAGTTTGGTTTAGAAATATGCATTTTGAAGAAAGTTATTACGCCAGGTGCAACCTTATGTATATTTTCGACTTAGTCTTTTTTTGCAATTTTTGTCAAAATCCTCTAAATGTACCTCTTTAAGCTCCAATCTGGAGCTCAAACCAAGAATCTGACAGCAAATTCGTGTTGTTCAATCGATAGAACACAATGTAATGTACATTTGATGAAAGTTTGGTTTAGAAATATGCATTCTGAAGAAAGTTAATACGCCGGGTGCAGCCTTATGTATATTTTCGACTTAGTCTTTTTCCGCGAATTTGGTCAAAATCAGCTAAATGTACCTCTTTAAGCTCGAATCTGGAGCTCAAACCAAGAATCTGACAGCAAATTCGTGATGTTCAATCGATAGAACATAATGTAATGTACATTTGATGAAAGTTTGGTTTAGAAATATGCATTCTGAAGAAAGGTAATACGCCGGGTGCAGCCTTATGTATATTTTCGACTTAGTCTTTTTCCGCGAATTTGGTCAAAATCCGCTAAATGTACCTCTTTAAGCTCGAATCTGGAGCTCAAACCAAGAATCTGACAGCAAATTCGTGTTGTTCAATCGATAGAACACAATGTAATGTACATTTGATGAAAGTTTGGTTTAGAAATATGCAATTTGAAGAAAGTTAATACGCCAGGTGCAGCCTTATGTATATTTTCGACTTAGTCTTTTTCCGCGAATTTGGTCAAAATCAGCTAAATGTACCTCTTTAAGCTCGAATCTGGAGCTCAAACCAAGAATCTGACAGCAAATTCGTGATGTTCAATCGATAGAACTTAATGTAATGTACATTTGATGAAAGTTTGGTTTAGAAATATGCATTTTGAAGAAAGTTATTACGCCATGTGCAGCCTTATGTATATTTTCGACTTAGTCTTTTTTTGCGATTTTGGTCAAAGTCAGCTAAATGTACCTCTTTAAGCTCGAATCTTGAGCTCAAACCAAGAATCTGACAGCAAATTCGTGTTGTTCAATCGATAGAACACAATGTAATGTACATTTGATGAAAGTTTGGTTTAGAAATATGCATTTTGAAGAAAGTTATTACGCCAGGTGCAGCCTTATGTATATTTTCGACTTAGTCTTTTTCCGCGATTTTGGTCAAAATCAGCTAAATGTATCTCTTTAAGCTCGAATCTGGAGCTCAAACCAAGAATCTGACAGCAAATTCGTGTTGTTCAATCGATAGAACACAATGTAATGTACATTTGATGAAAGTTTGGTTTAGAAATATGCATTCTGAAGAAAGTTATTACGCCAGGTGCAACCTTATGTATATTTTCGACTTAGTCTTTTTCCGCGAATTTGGTCAAAATCCGCTAAATGTACCTCTTTAAGCTCGAATCTGGAGCTCAAACCAAGAAAGTGACAGCAAATTCGTGTTGTTCAATCGATAGAACACAATGTAATGTACATTTGATGAAAGTTTGGTTTAGAAATATGCATTTTGAAGAAAGTTATTACGCCAGGTGCAACCTTATGTATATTTTCGACTTAGTCTTTTTTCGCGATGTTAGTCAAAATCCGCTAAATGTACCTCTTTAAGCTCGAATCTGGAGCTCAAACCAAGAATCTGACAGCAAATTCGTGATGTTCAATCGATAGAACACAATGTAATGTACATTTGATGAAAGTTTGGTTTAGAAATATGCATTTTGAAGAAAGTTATTACGCCAGGTGCAACCTTATGTATATTTTCGACTTAGTCTTTTTTCGCGATGTTAGTCAAAATCCGCTAAATGTACCTCTTTAAGCTCGAATCTGGAGCTTAAACCAAGAATCTGACAGCAAATTCGTGTTGTTCAATCGATAGAACACAATGTAATGTACATTTGATGAAAGTTTGGTTTAGAAATATCCTTTTTTTAAGAAAGTTATTACGCCAGGTGCAACCTTATGTATATTTTCGACTTAGTCTTTTTCCGCGATGTTAGTCAAAATCCGCTAAATGTACCTCTTTAAGCTCGAATCTGGAGCTCAAACCAAGAATCTGACAGCAAATTCGTGTTGTTCAATCGATAGAACACAATGTAATGTACATTTGATGAAAGTTTGGTTTAGAAATATGCATTTTGAAGAAAGTTATTACGCCAGGTGCAACCTTATGTATATTTTCGACTTAGTCTTTTTTCGCGATGTTAGTCAAAATCCGCTAAATGTACCTCTTTAAGCTCGAATCTGGAGCTCAAACCAAGAATCTGACAGCAAATTCGTGATGTTCAATCGATAGAACATAATGTAATGTACATTTGATGAAAGTTTGGTTTAGAAATATGCATTTTGAAGAAAGTTATTACGCCAGGTGCAACCTTATGTATATTTTCGACTTAGTCTTTTTTCGCGATGTTAGTCAAAATCCGCTAAATGTACCTCTTTAAGCTCGAATCTGGAGCTAAAACCAAGAATCTGACAGCAAATTCGTGTTGTTCAATCGATAGAACACAATGTAATGTACATTTGATGAAAGTTTGGTTTAGAAATATGCATTCTGAAGAAAGTTAATACGCCGGGTGCAGCCTTATGTATATTTTCGACTTAGTCTTTTTCCGCGAATTTGGTCAAAATCAGCTAAATGTACCTCTTTAAGCTCGAATCTGGAGCTCAAACCAAGAATCTGACAGCAAATTCGTGATGTTCAATCGATAGAACATAATGTAATGTACATTTGATGAAAGTTTGGTTTAGAAATATGCATTCTGAAGAAAGTTATTACGCTAGGTGCAGCCTTATGTATATTTTCGACTTAGTCTTTTTCCGCGATTTTGGTCAAAATCCGCTAAATGTACCTCTTTAAGCTCGAATCTGGAGCTCAAACCAAAAATCTGACAGCAAATTCGTGATGTTCAATCGATAGAACACAATGTAATGTACATTTGATGAAAGTTTGGTTTAGAAATATGCATTCTGAAGAAAGTTAATACGCCGGGTGCAGCCTTATGTATATTTTCGACTTAGTCTTTTTCCGCGAATTTGGTCAAAATCAGCTAAATGTACCTCTTTAAGCTCGAATCTGGAGCTCAAACCAAGAATCTGACAGCAAATTCGTGATGTTCAATCGATAGAACTTAATGTAATGTACATTTGATGAAAGTTTGGTTTAGAAATATGCATTTTGAAGAAAGTTAATACGCCGGGTGCAGCCTTATGTATATTTTCGACTTAGTCTTTTTCCGCGAATTTGGTCAAAATCCGCTAAATGTACCTCTTTAAGCTCGAATCTGGAGCTCAAACCAAGAAAGTGACAGCAAATTCGTATTGTTCAATCGATAGAACACAATGTAATGTACATTTGATGAAAGTTTGGTTTAGAAATATGCATTTTGAAGAAAGTTATTACGCCAGGTGCAACCTTATGTATATTTTCGACTTAGTCTTTTTTTGCAATTTTTGTCAAAATCCTCTAAATGTACCTTTTTAAGCTCGAATCTGGAGCTCAAACCAAGAATCTGACAGCAAATTCGTGTTGTTCAATCGATAGAACTTAATGTAATGTACATTTGATGAAAGTTTGGTTTAGATATATGCATTTTGAAGAAAGTTATTACGCCATGTGCAGCCTTATGTATATTTTCGACTTAGTCTTTTTTTGCGATTTTGGTCAAAATCAGCTAAATGTACCTCTTTAAGCTCGAATCTTGAGCTCAAACCAAGAATCTGACAGCAAATTCGTGTTGTTCAATCGATAGAACACAATGTAATGTACATTTGATGAAAGTTTGGTTTAGAAATATGCATTTTGAAGAAAGTTATTACGCTAGGTGCAGCCTTATGTATATTTTCGACTTAGTCTTTTTTCCGCGATTTTGGTCAAAATCAGCTAAATGTATCTCTTTAAGCTCGAATCTGGAGCTCAAACCAAGAATCTGACAGCAAATTCGTGTTGTTCAATCGATAGAACACAATGTAATGTACATTTGATGAAAGTTTGGTTTAGAAATATGCATTCTGAAGAAAGTTATTACGCCAGGTGCAACCTTATGTATATTTTCGACTTAGTCTTTTTCCGCGAATTTGTTCAAAATCCGCTAAATGTACCTCTTTAAGCTCGAATCTGGAGCTCAAACCAAGAAAGTGACAGCAAATTCGTGTTGTTCAATCGATAGAACACAATGTAATGTACATTTGATGAAAGTTTGGTTTAGAAATATGCATTTTGAAGAAAGTTATTACGCCAGGTGCAACCTTATGTATATTTTCGACTTAGTCTTTTTTCGCGATGTTAGTCAAAATCCGCTAAATGTACCTCTTTAAGCTCGAATCTGGAGCTTAAACCAAGAATCTGACAGCAAATTCGTGTTGTTCAATCGATAGAACACAATGTAATGTACATTTGATGAAAGTTTGGTTTAGAAATATGCATTCTGAAGAAAGTTAATACGCCGGGTGCAGCCTTATGTATATTTTCGACTTAGTCTTTTTCCGCGAATTTGGTCAAAATCAGCTAAATGTACCTCTTTAAGCTCGAATCTGGAGCTCAAACCAAGAATCTGACAGCAAATTCGTGATGTTCAATCGATAGAACATAATGTAATGTACATTTGATGAAAGTTTGGTTTAGAAATATGCATTCTGAAGAAAGGTAATACGCCGGGTGCAGCCTTATGTATATTTTCGACTTAGTCTTTTTCCGCGATTTTGGTCAAAATCCGCTAAATGTACCTCTTTAAGCTCGAATCTGGAGCTCAAACCAAAAATCTGACAGCAAATTCGTGATGTTCAATCGATAGAACACAATGTAATGTACATTTGATGAAAGTTTGGTTTAGAAATATGCATTCTGAAGAAAGTTAATACGCCGGGTGCAGCCTTATGTATATTTTCGACTTAGTCTTTTTCCGCGAATTTGGTCAAAATCAGCTAAATGTACCTCTTTAAGCTCGAATCTGGAGCTCAAACCAAGAATCTGACAGCAAATTCGTGATGTTCAATCGATAGAACACAATGTAATGTACATTTGATGAAAGTTTGGTTTAGAAATATGCATTTTGAAGAAAGTTAATACGCCGGGTGCAGCCTTATGTATATTTTCGACTTAGTCTTTTTCCGCGAATTTGGTCAAAATCCGCTAAATGTACCTCTTTAAGCTCGAATCTGGAGCTCAAACCAAGAAAGTGACAGCAAATTCGTATTGTTCAATCGATAGAACATAATGTAATGTACATTTGATGAAAGTTTGGTTTAGAAATATGCATTTTGAAGAAAGTTATTACGCCATGTGCAGCCTTATGTATATTTTCGACTTAGTCTTTTTTTGCGATTTTGGTCAAAATCAGCTAAATGTACCTCTTTAAGCTCGAATCTGGAGCTCAAACCAAGAATCTGACAGCAAATTCGTGTTGTTCAATCGATAGAACACAATGTAATGTACATTTGATGAAAGTTTGGTTTAGAAATATGCATTTTGAAGAAAGTTATTACGCTAGGTGCAGCCTTATGTATATTTTCGACTTAGTCTTTTTTCCGCGATTTTGGTCAAAATCAGCTAAATGTATCTCTTTAAGCTCGAATCTGGAGCTCAAACCAAGAATCTGACAGCAAATTCGTGTTGTTCAATCGATAGAACACAATGTAATGTACATTTGATGAAAGTTTGGTTTAGAAATATGCATTCTGAAGAAAGTTATTACGCCAGGTGCAACCTTATGTATATTTTCGACTTAGTCTTTTTCCGCGAATTTGTTCAAAATCCGCTAAATGTACCTCTTTAAGCTCGAATCTGGAGCTCAAACCAAGAAAGTGACAGCAAATTCGTGTTGTTCAATCGATAGAACACAATGTAATGTACATTTGATGAAAGTTTGGTTTAGAAATATGCATTTTGAAGAAAGTTATTACGCCAGGTGCAACCTTATGTATATTTTCGACTTAGTCTTTTTTCGCGATGTTAGTCAAAATCCGCTAAATGTACCTCTTTAAGCTCGAATCTGGAGCTCAAACCAAGAATCTGACAGCAAATTCGTGATGTTCAATCGATAGAACATAATGTAATGTACATTTGATGAAAGTTTGGTTTAGAAATATGCATTTTGAAGAAAGTTATTACGCCAGGTGCAACCTTATGTATATTTTCGACTTAGTCTTTTTTCGCGATGTTAGTCAAAATCCGCTAAATGTACCTCTTTAAGCTCGAATCTGGAGCTTAAACCAAGAATCTGACAGCAAATTCGTGTTGTTCAATCGATAGAACACAATGTAATGTACATTTGATGAAAGTTTGGTTTAGAAATATGCATTCTGAAGAAAGTTAATACGCCGGGTGCAGCCTTATGTATATTTTCGACTTAGTCTTTTTCCGCGAATTTGGTCAAAATCAGCTAAATGTACCTCTTTAAGCTCGAATCTGGAGCTCAAACCAAGAATCTGACAGCAAATTCGTGTTGTTCAATCGATAGAACACAATGTAATGTACATTTGATGAAAGTTTGGTTTAGAAATATGCATTTTGAAGAAAGTTATTACGCCAGGTGCAACCTTATGTATATTTTCGACTTAGTCTTTTTTCGCGATGTTAGTCAAAATCCGCTAAATGTACCTCTTTAAGCTCGAATCTGGAGCTTAAACCAAGAATCTGACAGCAAATTCGTGTTGTTCAATCGATAGAACACAATGTAATGTACATTTGATGAAAGTTTGGTTTAGAAATATGCATTCTGAAGAAAGTTAATACGCCGGGTGCAGCCTTATGTATATTTTCGACTTAGTCTTTTTCCGCGAATTTGGTCAAAATCAGCTAAATGTACCTCTTTAAGCTCGAATCTGGAGCTCAAACCAAGAATCTGACAGCAAATTCGTGATGTTCAATCGATAGAACATAATGTAATGTACATTTGATGAAAGTTTGGTTTATAAATATGCATTCTGAAGAAAGGTAATACGCCGGGTGCAGCCTTATGTATATTTTCGACTTAGTCTTTTTCCGCGATTTTGGTCAAAATCCGCTAAATGTACCTCTTTAAGCTCGAATCTGGAGCTCAAACCAAAAATCTGACAGCAAATTCGTGATGTTCAATCGATAGAACACAATGTAATGTACATTTGATGAAAGTTTGGTTTAGAAATATGCATTCTGAAGAAAGTTAATACGCCGGGTGCAGCCTTATGTATATTTTCGACTTAGTCTTTTTCCGCGAATTTGGTCAAAATCAGCTAAATGTACCTCTTTAAGCTCGAATCTGGAGCTCAAACCAAGAATCTGACAGCAAATTCGTGATGTTCAATCGATAGAACACAATGTAATGTACATTTGATGAAAGTTTGGTTTAGAAATATGCATTTTGAAGAAAGTTAATACGCCGGGTGCAGCCTTATGTATATTTTCGACTTAGTCTTTTTCCGCGAATTTGGTCAAAATCCGCTAAATGTACCTCTTTAAGCTCGAATCTGGAGCTCAAACCAAGAAAGTGACAGCAAATTCGTATTGTTCAATCGATAGAACATAATGTAATGTACATTTGATGAAAGTTTGGTTTAGAAATATGCATTTTGAAGAAAGTTATTACGCCATGTGCAGCCTTATGTATATTTTCGACTTAGTCTTTTTTTGCGATTTTGGTCAAAATCAGCTAAATGTACCTCTTTAAGCTCGAATCTGGAGCTCAAACCAAGAATCTGACAGCAAATTCGTGTTGTTCAATCGATAGAACACAATGTAATGTACATTTGATGAAAGTTTGGTTTAGAAATATGCATTTTGAAGAAAGTTATTACGCTAGGTGCAGCCTTATGTATATTTTCGACTTAGTCTTTTTTCCGCGATTTTGGTCAAAATCAGCTAAATGTATCTCTTTAAGCTCGAATCTGGAGCTCAAACCAAGAATCTGACAGCAAATTCGTGTTGTTCAATCGATAGAACACAATGTAATGTACATTTGATGAAAGTTTGGTTTAGAAATATGCATTTTGAAGAAAGTTATTACGCCAGGTGCAACCTTATGTATATTTTCGACTTAGTCTTTTTCCGCGAATTTGTTCAAAATCCGCTAAATGTACCTCTTTAAGCTCGAATCTGGAGCTCAAACCAAGAAAGTGACAGCAAATTCGTGTTGTTCAATCGATAGAACACAATGTAATGTACATTTGATGAAAGTTTGGTTTAGAAATATGCATTTTGAAGAAAGTTATTACGCCAGGTGCAACCTTATGTATATTTTCGACTTAGTCTTTTTTCGCGATGTTAGTCAAAATCCGCTAAATGTACCTCTTTAAGCTCGAATCTGGAGCTCAAACCAAGAATCTGACAGCAAATTCGTGATGTTCAATCGATAGAACATAATGTAATGTACATTTGATGAAAGTTTGGTTTAGAAATATGCATTTTGAAGAAAGTTATTACGCCAGGTGCAACCTTATGTATATTTTCGACTTAGTCTTTTTTCGCGATGTTAGTCAAAATCCGCTAAATGTACCTCTTTAAGCTCGAATCTGGAGCTTAAACCAAGAATCTGACAGCAAATTCGTGTTGTTCAATCGATAGAACACAATGTAATGTACATTTGATGAAAGTTTGGTTTAGAAATATGCATTCTGAAGAAAGTTAATACGCCGGGTGCAGCCTTATGTATATTTTCGACTTAGTCTTTTTCCGCGAATTTGGTCAAAATCAGCTAAATGTACCTCTTTAAGCTCGAATCTGGAGCTCAAACCAAGAATCTGACAGCAAATTCGTGATGTTCAATCGATAGAACATAATGTAATGTACATTTGATGAAAGTTTGGTTTAGAAATATGCATTTTGAAGAAAGGTAATACGCCGGGTGCAGCCTTATGTATATTTTCGACTTAGTCTTTTTCCGCGATTTTGGTCAAAATCCGCTAAATGTACCTCTTTAAGCTCGAATCTGGAGCTCAAACCAAGACTCTGACAGCAAATTCGTGATGTTCAATCGATAGAACACAATGTAATGTACATTTGATGAAAGTTTGGTTTAGAAATATGCATTCTGAAGAAAGTTAATACGCCGGGTGCAGCCTTATGTATATTTTCGACTTAGTCTTTTTCCGCGAATTTGGTCAAAATCAGCTAAATGTACCTCTTTAAGCTCGAATCTGGAGCTCAAACCAAGAAAGTGACAGCAAATTCGTATTGTTCAATCGATAGAACACAATGTAATGTACATTTGATGAAAGTTTGGTTTAGAAATATGCATTTTGAAGAAAGTTATTACGCCAGGTGCAACCTTATGTATATTTTCGACTTAGTCTTTTTTTGCAATTTTTGTCAAAATCCTCTAAATGTACCTTTTTAAGCTCGAATCTGGAGCTCAAACCAAGAATCTGACAGCAAATTCGTGTTGTTCAATCGATAGAACACAATGTAATGTACATTTGATGAAAGTTTGGTTTAGAAATATGCATTTTGAAGAAAGTTAATACGCCAGGTTCAGACTTATGTATATTTTCGACTTAGTCTTTTTCCGCGAATTTGGTCAAAATCCGCTTAATGTACCTCTTTAAGCTCGAATCTGGAGCTCAAACCAAGAATCTGACAGCAAATTCGTGATGTTCAATCGATAGAACTTAATGTAATGTACATTTGATGAAAGTTTGGTTTAGAAATATGCATTTTGAAGAAAGTTAATACGCCAGGTTCAGCCTTATGTATATTTTCGACTTAGTCTTTTTCCGCGAATTTGGTCAAAATCCGCTTAATGTACCTCTTTAAGCTCGAATCTGGAGCTCAAACCAAGAATCTGACAGCAAATTCGTGATGTTCAATCGATAGAACTTAATGTAATGTACATTTGATGAAAGTTTGGTTTAGAAATATGCATTTTGAAGAAAGTTATTACGCCATGTGCAGCCTTATGTATATTTTCGACTTAGTCTTTTTTTGCGATTTTGGTCAAAATCAGCTAAATGTACCTCTTTAAGCTCGAATCTTGAGCTCAAACCAAGAATCTGACAGCAAATTCGTGTTGTTCAATCGATAGAACACAATGTAATGTACATTTGATGAAAGTTTGGTTTAGAAATATGCATTTTGAAGAAAGTTATTACGCTAGGTGCAGCCTTATGTATATTTTCGACTTAGTCTTTTTTCCGCGATTTTGGTCAAAATCAGCTAAATGTATCTCTTTAAGCTCGAATCTGGAGCTCAAACCAAGAATCTGACAGCAAATTCGTGTTGTTCAATCGATAGAACACAATGTAATGTACATTTGATGAAAGTTTGGTTTAGAAATATGCATTCTGAAGAAAGTTATTACGCCAGGTGCAACCTTATGTATATTTTCGACTTAGTCTTTTTCCGCGAATTTGTTCAAAATCCGCTAAATGTACCTCTTTAAGCTCGAATCTGGAGCTCAAACCAAGAAAGTGACAGCAAATTCGTGTTGTTCAATCGATAGAACACAATGTAATGTACATTTGATGAAAGTTTGGTTTAGAAATATGCATTTTGAAGAAAGTTATTACGCCAGGTGCAACCTTATGTATATTTTCGACTTAGTCTTTTTTCGCGATGTTAGTCAAAATCCGCTAAATGTACCTCTTTAAGCTCGAATCTGGAGCTCAAACCAAGAATCTGACAGCAAATTCGTGATGTTCAATCGATAGAACATAATGTAATGTACATTTGATGAAAGTTTGGTTTAGAAATATGCATTTTGAAGAAAGTTATTACGCCAGGTGCAACCTTATGTATATTTTCGACTTAGTCTTTTTTCGCGATGTTAGTCAAAATCCGCTAAATGTACCTCTTTAAGCTCGAATCTGGAGCTTAAACCAAGAATCTGACAGCAAATTCGTGTTGTTCAATCGATAGAACACAATGTAATGTACATTTGATGAAAGTTTGGTTTAGAAATATGCATTCTGAAGAAAGTTAATACGCCGGGTGCAGCCTTATGTATATTTTCGACTTAGTCTTTTTCCGCGAATTTGGTCAAAATCAGCTAAATGTACCTCTTTAAGCTCGAATCTGGAGCTCAAACCAAGAATCTGACAGCAAATTCGTGATGTTCAATCGATAGAACATAATGTAATGTACATTTGATGAAAGTTTGGTTTAGAAATATGCATTCTGAAGAAAGTTATTACGCCGGGTGCAGCCTTATGTATATTTTCGACTTAGTCTTTTTCCGCGATTTTGGTCAAAATCCGCTAAATGTACCTCTTTAAGCTCGAATCTGGAGCTCAAACCAAAAATCTGACAGCAAATTCGTGATGTTCAATCGATAGAACACAATGTAATGTACATTTGATGAAAGTTTGGTTTAGAAATATGCATTCTGAAGAAAGTTAATACGCCGGGTGCAGCCTTATGTATATTTTCGACTTAGTCTTTTTCCGCGAATTTGGTCAAAATCAGCTAAATGTACCTCTTTAAGCTCGAATCTGGAGCTCAAACCAAGAATCTGACAGCAAATTCGTGATGTTCAATCGATAGAACTTAATGTAATGTACATTTGATGAAAGTTTGGTTTAGAAATATGCATTTTGAAGAAAGTTAATACGCCAGGAGCAGCCTTATGTATATTTTCGACTTAGTCTTTTTCCGCGAATTTGGTCAAAATCCGCTAAATGTACCTCTTTAAGCTCGAATCTGGAGCTCAAACCAAGAAAGTGACAGCAAATTCGTGTTGTTCAATCGATAGAACACAATGTAATGTACATTTGATGAAAGTTTGGTTTAGAAATATGCATTTTGAAGAAAGTTATTACGCCAGGTGCAACCTTATGTATATTTTCGACTTAGTCTTTTTTTGCAATTTTTGTCAAAATCCTCTAAATGTACCTTTTTAAGCTCGAATCTGGAGCTCAAACCAAGAATCTGACAGCAAATTCGTGTTGTTCAATCGATAGAACACAATGTAATGTACATTTGATGAAAGTTTGGTTTAGAAATATGCATTCTGAAGAAAGTTAATACGCCGGGTGCAGCCTTATGTATATTTTCGACTTAGTCTTTTTCCGCGAATTTGGTCAAAATCAGCTAAATGTACCTCTTTAAGCTCGAATCTGGAGCTCAAACCAAGACTCTGACAGCAAATTCGTGATGTTCAATCGATAGAACATAATGTAATGTACATTTGATGAAAGTTTGGTTTAGAAATATGCATTCTGAAGAAAGGTAATACGCCGGGTGCAGCCTTATGTATATTTTCGACTTAGTCTTTTTCCACGATTTTGGTCAAAATCCGCTAAATGTACCTCTTTAAGCTCGAATCTGGAGCTCAAACCAAAAATCTGACAGCAAATTCGTGATGTTCAATCGATAGAACACAATGTAATGTACATGTGATGAAAGTTTGGTTTAGAAATATGCATTCTGAAGAAAGTTAATACGCCGGGTGCAGCCTTATGTATATTTTCGACTTAGTATTTTTCCGCGAATTTGGTCAAAATCCGCTAAATGTACCTCTTTAAGCTCGAATCTGGAGCTCAAACCAAGAATCTGACAGCAAATTCGTGTTGTTCAATCGATAGAACACAATGTAATGTACATTTGATGAAAGTTTGGTTTAGAAATATGCATTTTGAAGAAAGTTAATACGCCAGGTTCAGCCTTATGTATACTTTCGACTTAGTCTTTTTCTGCGAATTTGGTCAAAATCCGCTTAATGTACCTCTTTAAGCTCGAATCTGGAGCTCAAACCAAGAATCTGACAGCAAATTCGTGATGTTCAATCGATAGAACTTAATGTAATGTACATTTGATGAAAGTTTGGTTTAGAAATATGCATTTTGAAGAAAGTTATTACGCCATGTGCAGCCTTATGTATATTTTCGACTTAGTCTTTTTCCGCGATTTTGGTCAAAATCCGCTAAATGTACCTCTTTAAGCTCGAATCTGGAGCTCAAACCAAAAATCTGACAGCAAATTCGTGATGTTCAATCGATAGAACACAATGTAATGTACATTTGATGAAAGTTTGGTTTAGAAATATGCATTCTGAAGAAAGTTAATACGCCGGGTGCAGCCTTATGTATATTTTCGACTTAGTCTTTTTCCGCGAATTTGGTCAAAATCAGCTAAATGTACCTCTTTAAGCTCGAATCTGGAGCTCAAACCAAGAATCTGACAGCAAATTCGTGATGTTCAATCGATAGAACTTAATGTAATGTACATTTGATGAAAGTTTGGTTTAGAAATATGCATTTTGAAGAAAGTTAATACGCCGGGTGCAGCCTTATGTATATTTTCGACTTAGTCTTTTTCCGCGAATTTGGTCAAAATCCGCTAAATGTACCTCTTTAAGCTCGAATCTGGAGCTCAAACCAAGAAAGTGACAGCAAATTCGTGTTGTTCAATCGATAGAACACAATGTAATGTACATTTGATGAAAGTTTGGTTTAGAAATATGCATTTTGAAGAAAGTTATTACGCCAGGTGCAACCTTATGTATATTTTCGACTTAGTCTTTTTTTGCAATTTTTGTCAAAATCCTCTAAATGTACCTTTTTAAGCTCGAATCTGGAGCTCAAACCAAGAATCTGACAGCAAATTCGTGTTGTTCAATCGATAGAACACAATGTAATGTACATTTGATGAAAGTTTGGTTTAGAAATATGCATTCTGAAGAAAGTTATTACGCCAGGTGCAACCTTATGTATATTTTCGACTTAGTCTTTTTCCGCGAATTTGGTCAAAATCCGCTAAATGTACCTCTTTAAGCTCGAATCTGGAGCTCAAACCAAGAAAGTGACAGCAAATTCGTGTTGTTCAATCGATAGAACACAATGTAATGTACATTTGATGAAAGTTTGGTTTAGAAATATGCATTTTGAAGAAAGTTATTACGCCAGGTGCAACCTTATGTATATTTTCGACTTAGTCTTTTTTTGCGATGTTAGTCAAAATCCGCTAAATGTACCTCTTTAAGCTCGAATCTGGAGCTCAAACCAAGAATCTGACAGCAAATTCGTGATGTTCAATCGATAGAACAAAATGTAATGTACATTTGATGAAAGTTTGGTTTAGAAATATGCATTTTGAAGAAAGTTATTACGCCAGGTGCAACCTTATGTATATTTTCGACTTAGTCTTTTTTCGCGATGTTAGTCAAAATCCGCTAAATGTACCTCTTTAAGCTCGAATCTGGAGCTTAAACCAAGAATCTGACAGCAAATTCGTGTTGTTCAATCGATAGAACACAATGTAATGTACATTTGATGAAAGTTTGGTTTAGAAATATGCATTCTGAAGAAAGTTAATACGCCGGGTGCAGCCTTATGTATATTTTCGACTTAGTCTTTTTCCGCGAATTTGGTCAAAATCAGCTAAATGTACCTCTTTAAGCTCGAATCTGGAGCTCAAACCAAGAATCTGACAGCAAATTCGTGATGTTCAATCGATAGAACATAATGTAATGTACATTTGATGAAAGTTTGGTTTAGAAATATGCATTTTGAAGAAAGTTATTACGCCAGGTGCAACCTTATGTATATTTTCGACTTAGTCTTTTTTTGCAATTTTTGTCAAAATCCTCTAAATGTACCTTTTTAAGCTCGAATCTGGAGCTCAAACCAAGAATCTGACAGCAAATTCGTGTTGTTCAATCGATAGAACACAATGTAATGTACATTTGATGAAAGTTTGGTTTAGAAATATGCATTCTGAAGAAAGTTAATACGCCGGGTGCAGCCTTATGTATATTTTCGACTTAGTCTTTTTCCGCGAATTTGGTCAAAATCAGCTAAATGTACCTCTTTAAGCTCGAATCTGGAGCTCAAACCAAGACTCTGACAGCAAATTCGTGATGTTCAATCGATAGAACATAATGTAATGTACATTTGATGAAAGTTTGGTTTAGAAATATGCATTCTGAAGAAAGGTAATACGCCGGGTGCAGCCTTATGTATATTTTCGACTTAGTCTTTTTCCACGATTTTGGTCAAAATCCGCTAAATGTACCTCTTTAAGCTCGAATCTGGAGCTCAAACCAAAAATCTGACAGCAAATTCGTGATGTTCAATCGATAGAACACAATGTAATGTACATGTGATGAAAGTTTGGTTTAGAAATATGCATTCTGAAGAAAGTTAATACGCCGGGTGCAGTCTTATGTATATTTTCGACTTAGTCTTTTTCCGCGAATTTGGTCAAAATCCGCTAAATGTACCTCTTTAAGCTCGAATCTGGAGCTCAAACCAAGAATCTGACAGCAAATTCGTGTTGTTCAATCGATAGAACACAATGTAATGTACATTTGATGAAAGTTTGGTTTAGAAATATGCATTTTGAAGAAAGTTAATACGCCAGGTTCAGCCTTATGTATACTTTCGACTTAGTCTTTTTCTGCGAATTTGGTCAAAATCCGCTTAATGTACCTCTTTAAGCTCGAATCTGGAGCTCAAACCAAGAATCTGACAGCAAATTCGTGATGTTCAATCGATAGAACTTAATGTAATGTACATTTGATGAAAGTTTGGTTTAGAAATATGCATTTTGAAGAAAGTTATTACGCCATGTGCAGCCTTATGTATATTTTCGACTTAGTCTTTTTCCGCGATTTTGGTCAAAATCCGCTAAATGTACCTCTTTAAGCTCGAATCTGGAGCTCAAACCAAAAATCTGACAGCAAATTCGTGATGTTCAATCGATAGAACACAATGTAATGTACATTTGATGAAAGTTTGGTTTAGAAATATGCATTCTGAAGAAAGTTAATACGCCGGGTGCAGCCTTATGTATATTTTCGACTTAGTCTTTTTCCGCGAATTTGGTCAAAATCAGCTAAATGTACCTCTTTAAGCTCGAATCTGGAGCTCAAACCAAGAATCTGACAGCAAATTCGTGATGTTCAATCGATAGAACTTAATGTAATGTACATTTGATGAAAGTTTGGTTTAGAAATATGCATTTTGAAGAAAGTTAATACGCCGGGTGCAGCCTTATGTATATTTTCGACTTAGTCTTTTTCCGCGAATTTGGTCAAAATCCGCTAAATGTACCTCTTTAAGCTCGAATCTGGAGCTCAAACCAAGAAAGTGACAGCAAATTCGTGTTGTTCAATCGATAGAACACAATGTAATGTACATTTGATGAAAGTTTGGTTTAGAAATATGCATTTTGAAGAAAGTTATTACGCCAGGTGCAACCTTATGTATATTTTCGACTTAGTCTTTTTTTGCAATTTTTGTCAAAATCCTCTAAATGTACCTTTTTAAGCTCGAATCTGGAGCTCAAACCAAGAAAGTGACAGCAAATTCGTGTTGTTCAATCGATAGAACACAATGTAATGTACATTTGATGAAAGTTTGGTTTAGAAATATGCATTCTGAAGAAAGTTAATACGCCGGGTGCAGCCTTATGTATATTTTCGACTTAGTCTTTTTCCGCGAATTTGGTCAAAATCAGCTAAATGTACCTCTTTAAGCTCGAATCTGGAGCTCAAACCAAGACTCTGACAGCAAATTCGTGATGTTCAATCGATAGAACATAATGTAATGTACATTTGATGAAAGTTTGGTTTAGAAATATGCATTCTGAAGAAAGGTAATACGCCGGGTGCAGCCTTATGTATATTTTCGACTTAGTCTTTTTACACGATTTTGGTCAAAATCCGCTAAATGTACCTCTTTAAGCTCGAATCTGGAGCTCAAACCAAAAATCTGACAGCAAATTCGTGATGTTCAATCGATAGAACACAATGTAATGTACATGTGATGAAAGTTTGGTTTAGAAATATGCATTCTGAAGAAAGTTAATACGCCGGGTGCAGCCTTATGTATATTTTCGACTTAGTCTTTTTCCGCGAATTTGGTCAAAATCCGCTAAATGTACCTCTTTAAGCTCGAATCTGGAGCTCAAACCAAGAATCTGACAGCAAATTCGTGTTGTTCAATCGATAGAACACAATGTAATGTACATTTGATGAAAGTTTGGTTTAGAAATATGCATTTTGAAGAAAGTTAATACGCCAGGTTCAGCCTTATGTATACTTTCGACTTAGTCTTTTTCTGCGAATTTGGTCAAAATCCGCTTAATGTACCTCTTTAAGCTCGAATCTGGAGCTCAAACCAAGAATCTGACAGCAAATTCGTGATGTTCAATCGATAGAACTTAATGTAATGTACATTTGATGAAAGTTCGGTTTAGAAATATGCATTTTGAAGAAAGTTATTTCGCCATGTGCAGCCTTATGTATATTTTCGACTTAGTCTTTTTTTGCGATTTTGGTCAAAATCAGCTAAATGTACCTCTTTAAGCTCGAATCTTGAGCTCAAACCAAGAATCTGACAGCAAATTCGTGTTGTTCAATCGATAGAACACAATGTAATGTACATTTGATGAAAGTTTGGTTTAGAAATATGCATTTTGAAGAAAGTTATTACGCTAGGTGCAGCCTTATGTATATTTTCGACTTAGTCTTTTTTCCGCGATTTTGGTCAAAATCAGCTAAATGTATCTCTTTAAGCTCGAATCTGGAGCTCAAACCAAGAATCTGACAGCAAATTCGTGTTGTTCAATCGATAGAACACAATGTAATGTACATTTGATGAAAGTTTGGTTTAGAAATATGCATTCTGAAGAAAGTTATTACGCCAGGTGCAACCTTATGTATATTTTCGACTTAGTCTTTTTCCGCGAATTTGTTCAAAATCCGCTAAATGTACCTCTTTAAGCTCGAATCTGGAGCTCAAACCAAGAAAGTGACAGCAAATTCGTGTTGTTCAATCGATAGAACACAATGTAATGTACATTTGATGAACGTTTGGTTTAGAAATATGCATTTTGAAGAAAGTTATTACGCCGGGTGCAATCTTATGTATATTTTCGACTTAGTCTTTTTTTGCGATTTTGGTCAAAATCCGCTAAATGTACCTCTTTAAGCTCGAATCTGGAGCTCAAACCAAGAAAGTGACAGCAAATTCGTGTTGTTCAATCGATAGAACACAATGTAATGTACATTTGATGAAAGTTTGGTTTAGAAATATGCATTTTGAAGAAAGTTATTACGCCAGGTGCAACCTTATGTATATTTTCGACTTAGTCTTTTTTTGCAATTTTTGTCAAAATCCTCTAAATGTACCTTTTTAAGCTCGAATCTGGAGCTCAAACCAAGAATCTGACAGCAAATTCGTGTTGTTCAATCGATAGAACACAATGTAATGTACATTTGATGAAAGTTTGGTTTAGAAATATGCATTCTGAAGAAAGTTAATACGCCGGGTGCAGCCTTATGTATATTTTCGACTTAGTCTTTTTCCGCGAATTTGGTCAAAATCAGCTAAATGTACCTCTTTAAGCTCGAATCTGGAGCTCAAACCAAGACTCTGACAGCAAATTCGTGATGTTCAATCGATAGAACATAATGTAATGTACATTTGATGAAAGTTTGGTTTAGAAATATGCATTCTGAAGAAAGGTAATACGCCGGGTGCAGCCTTATGTATATTTTCGACTTAGTCTTTTTCCACGATTTTGGTCAAAATCCGCTAAATGTACCTCTTTAAGCTCGAATCTGGAGCTCAAACCAAAAATCTGACAGCAAATTCGTGATGTTCAATCGATAGAACACAATGTAATGTACATGTGATGAAAGTTTGGTTTAGAAATATGCATTCTGAAGAAAGTTAATACGCCGGGTGCAGCCTTATGTATATTTTCGACTTAGTATTTTTCCGCGAATTTGGTCAAAATCCGCTAAATGTACCTCTTTAAGCTCGAATCTGGAGCTCAAACCAAGAATCTGACAGCAAATTCGTGTTGTTCAATCGATAGAACACAATGTAATGTACATTTGATGAAAGTTTGGTTTAGAAATATGCATTTTGAAGAAAGTTAATACGCCAGGTTCAGCCTTATGTATACTTTCGACTTAGTCTTTTTCTGCGAATTTGGTCAAAATCCGCTTAATGTACCTCTTTAAGCTCGAATCTGGAGCTCAAACCAAGAATCTGACAGCAAATTCGTGATGTTCAATCGATAGAACTTAATGTAATGTACATTTGATGAAAGTTTGGTTTAGAAATATGCATTTTGAAGAAAGTTATTACGCCATGTGCAGCCTTATGTATATTTTCGACTTAGTCTTTTTCCGCGATTTTGGTCAAAATCCGCTAAATGTACCTCTTTAAGCTCGAATCTGGAGCTCAAACCAAAAATCTGACAGCAAATTCGTGATGTTCAATCGATAGAACACAATGTAATGTACATTTGATGAAAGTTTGGTTTAGAAATATGCATTCTGAAGAAAGTTAATACGCCGGGTGCAGCCTTATGTATATTTTCGACTTAGTCTTTTTCCGCGAATTTGGTCAAAATCAGCTAAATGTACCTCTTTAAGCTCGAATCTGGAGCTCAAACCAAGAATCTGACAGCAAATTCGTGATGTTCAATCGATAGAACTTAATGTAATGTACATTTGATGAAAGTTTGGTTTAGAAATATGCATTTTGAAGAAAGTTAATACGCCAGGAGCAGCCTTATGTATATTTTCGACTTAGTCTTTTTCCGCGAATTTGGTCAAAATCCGCTAAATGTACCTCTTTAAGCTCGAATCTGGAGCTCAAACCAAGAAAGTGACAGCAAATTCGTGATGTTCAATCGATAGAACACAATGTAATGTACATTTGATGAAAGTTTGGTTTAGAAATATGCATTTTGAAGAAAGTTATTACGCCAGGTGCAACCTTATGTATATTTTCGACTTAGTCTTTTTTTGCAATTTTTGTCAAAATCCTCTAAATGTACCTTTTTAAGCTCGAATCTGGAGCTCAAACCAAGAATCTGACAGCAAATTCGTGTTGTTCAATCGATAGAACACAATGTAATGTACATTTGATGAAAGTTTGGTTTAGAAATATGCATTCTGAAGAAAGTTATTACGCCAGGTGCAACCTTATGTATATTTTCGACTTAGTCTTTTTCCGCGAATTTGGTCAAAATCCGCTAAATGTACCTCTTTAAGCTCGAATCTGGAGCTCAAACCAAGAAAGTGACAGCAAATTCGTGTTGTTCAATCGATAGAACACAATGTAATGTACATTTGATGAAAGTTTGGTTTAGAAATATGCATTTTGAAGAAAGTTATTACGCCAGGTGCAACCTTATGTATATTTTCGACTTAGTCTTTTTTTGCGATGTTAGTCAAAATCCGCTAAATGTACCTCTTTAAGCTCGAATCTGGAGCTCAAACCAAGAATCTGACAGCAAATTCGTGATGTTCAATCGATAGAACATAATGTAATGTACATTTGATGAAAGTTTGGTTTAGAAATATGCATTTTGAAGAAAGTTATTACGCCAGGTGCAACCTTATGTATATTTTCGACTTAGTCTTTTTTCGCGATGTTAGTCAAAATCCGCTAAATGTACCTCTTTAAGCTCGAATCTGGAGCTTAAACCAAGAATCTGACAGCAAATTCGTGTTGTTCAATCGATAGAACACAATGTAATGTACATTTGATGAAAGTTTGGTTTAGAAATATGCATTCTGAAGAAAGTTAATACGCCGGGTGCAGCCTTATGTATATTTTCGACTTAGTCTTTTTCCGCGAATTTGGTCAAAATCAGCTAAATGTACCTCTTTAAGCTCGAATCTGGAGCTCAAACCAAGAATCTGACAGCAAATTCGTGATGTTCAATCGATAGAACATAATGTAATGTACATTTGATGAAAGTTTGGTTTAGAAATATGCATTCTGAAGAAAGTTATTACGCCGGGTGCAGCCTTATGTATATTTTCGACTTAGTCTTTTTCCGCGATTTTGGTCAAAATCCGCTAAATGTACCTCTTTAAGCTCGAATCTGGAGCTCAAACCAAAAATCTGACAGCAAATTCGTGATGTTCAATCGATAGAACACAATGTAATGTACATTTGATGAAAGTTTGGTTTAGAAATATGCATTCTGAAGAAAGTTAATACGCCGGGTGCAGCCTTATGTATATTTTCGACTTAGTCTTTTTCCGCGAATTTGGTCAAAATCAGCTAAATGTACCTCTTTAAGCTCGAATCTGGAGCTCAAACCAAGAATCTGACAGCAAATTCGTGATGTTCAATCGATAGAACTTAATGTAATGTACATTTGATGAAAGTTTGGTTTAGAAATATGCATTTTGAAGAAAGTTAATACGCCGGGTGCAGCCTTATGTATATTTTCGACTTAGTCTTTTTCCGCGAATTTGGTCAAAATCCGCTAAATGTACCTCTTTAAGCTCGAATCTGGAGCTCAAACCAAGAAAGTGACAGCAAATTCGTGTTGTTCAATCGATAGAACACAATGTAATGTACATTTGATGAAAGTTTGGTTTAGAAATATGCATTTTGAAGAAAGTTATTACGCCAGGTGCAACCTTATGTATATTTTCGACTTAGTCTTTTTTTGCAATTTTTGTCAAAATCCTCTAAATGTACCTTTTTAAGCTCGAATCTGGAGCTCAAACCAAGAATCTGACAGCAAATTCGTGTTGTTCAATCGATAGAACACAATGTAATGTACATTTGATGAAAGTTTGGTTTAGAAATATGCATTCTGAAGAAAGTTAATACGCCGGGTGCAGCCTTATGTATATTTTCGACTTAGTCTTTTTCCGCGATTTTGGTCAAAATCAGCTAAATGTACCTCTTTAAGCTCGAATCTGGAGCTCAAACCAAGACTCTGACAGCAAATTCGTGATGTTCAATCGAAAGAACATAATGTAATGTACATTTGATGAAAGTTTGGTTTAGAAATATGCATTCTGAAGAAAGGTAATACGCCGGGTGCAGCCTTATGTATATTTTCGACTTAGTCTTTTTCCACGATTTTGGTCAAAATCCGCTAAATGTACCTCTTTAAGCTCGAATCTGGAGCTCAAACCAAAAATCTGACAGCAAATTCGTGATGTTCAATCGATAGAACACAATGTAATGTACATGTGATGAAAGTTTGGTTTAGAAATATGCATTCTGAAGAAAGTTAATACGCCGGGTGCAGTCTTATGTATATTTTCGACTTAGTCTTTTTCCGCGAATTTGGTCAAAATCCGCTAAATGTACCTCTTTAAGCTCGAATCTGGAGCTCAAACCAAGAATCTGACAGCAAATTCGTGTTGTTCAATCGATAGAACACAATGTAATGTACATTTGATGAAAGTTTGGTTTAGAAATATGCATTTTGAAGAAAGTTAATACGCCAGGTTCAGCCTTATGTATACTTTCGACTTAGTCTTTTTCTGCGAATTTGGTCAAAATCCGCTTAATGTACCTCTTTAAGCTCGAATCTGGAGCTCAAACCAAGAATCTGACAGCAAATTCGTGATGTTCAATCGATAGAACTTAATGTAATGTACATTTGATGAAAGTTTGGTTTAGAAATATGCATTTTGAAGAAAGTTATTACGCCATGTGCAGCCTTATGTATATTTTCGACTTAGTCTTTTTCCGCGATTTTGGTCAAAATCCGCTAAATGTACCTCTTTAAGCTCGAATCTGGAGCTCAAACCAAAAATCTGACAGCAAATTCGTGATGTTCAATCGATAGAACACAATGTAATGTACATTTGATGAAAGTTTGGTTTAGAAATATGCATTCTGAAGAAAGTTAATACGCCGGGTGCAGCCTTATGTATATTTTCGACTTAGTCTTTTTCCGCGAATTTGGTCAAAATCAGCTAAATGTACCTCTTTAAGCTCGAATCTGGAGCTCAAACCAAGAATCTGACAGCAAATTCGTGATGTTCAATCGATAGAACTTAATGTAATGTACATTTGATGAAAGTTTGGTTTAGAAATATGCATTTTGAAGAAAGTTAATACGCCAGGTGCAGCCTTATGTATATTTTCGACTTAGTCTTTTTCCGCGAATTTGGTCAAAATCCGCTAAATGTACCTCTTTAAGCTCGAATCTGGAGCTCAAACCAAGAAAGTGACAGCAAATTCGTGTTGTTCAATCGATAGAACACAATGTAATGTACATTTGATGAAAGTTTGGTTTAGAAATATGCATTTTGAAGAAAGTTATTACGCCAGGTGCAACCTTATGTATATTTTCGACTTAGTCTTTTTTTGCAATTTTTGTCAAAATCCTCTAAATGTACCTTTTTAAGCTCGAATCTGGAGCTCAAACCAAGAATCTGACAGCAAATTCGTGTTGTTCAATCGATAGAACACAATGTAATGTACATTTGATGAAAGTTTGGTTTAGAAATATGCATTCTGAAGAAAGTTAATACGCCGGGTGCAGCCTTATGTATATTTTCGACTTAGTCTTTTTCCGCGAATTTGGTCAAAATCAGCTAAATGTACCTCTTTAAGCTCGAATCTGGAGCTCAAACCAAGACTCTGACAGCAAATTCGTGATGTTCAATCGATAGAACATAATGTAATGTACATTTGATGAAAGTTTGGTTTAGAAATATGCATTCTGAAGAAAGGTAATACGCCGGGTGCAGCCTTATGTATATTTTCGACTTAGTCTTTTTACACGATTTTGGTCAAAATCCGCTAAATGTACCTCTTTAAGCTCGAATCTGGAGCTCAAACCAAAAATCTGACAGCAAATTCGTGATGTTCAATCGATAGAACACAATGTAATGTACATGTGATGAAAGTTTGGTTTAGAAATATGCATTCTGAAGAAAGTTAATACGCCGGGTGCAGCCTTATGTATATTTTCGACTTAGTCTTTTTCCGCGAATTTGGTCAAAATCCGCTAAATGTACCTCTTTAAGCTCGAATCTGGAGCTCAAACCAAGAATCTGACAGCAAATTCGTGTTGTTCAATCGATAGAACACAATGTAATGTACATTTGATGAAAGTTTGGTTTAGAAATATGCATTTTGAAGAAAGTTAATACGCCAGGTTCAGCCTTATGTATACTTTCGACTTAGTCTTTTTCTGCGAATTTGGTCAAAATCCGCTTAATGTACCTCTTTAAGCTCGAATCTGGAGCTCAAACCAAGAATCTGACAGCAAATTCGTGATGTTCAATCGATAGAACTTAATGTAATGTACATTTGATGAAAGTTCGGTTTAGAAATATGCATTTTGAAGAAAGTTATTTCGCCATGTGCAGCCTTATGTATATTTTCGACTTAGTCTTTTTTTGCGATTTTGGTCAAAATCAGCTAAATGTACCTCTTTAAGCTCGAATCTTGAGCTCAAACCAAGAATCTGACAGCAAATTCGTGTTGTTCAATCGATAGAACACAATGTAATGTACATTTGATGAAAGTTTGGTTTAGAAATATGCATTTTGAAGAAAGTTATTACGCTAGGTGCAGCCTTATGTATATTTTCGACTTAGTCTTTTTTCCGCGATTTTGGTCAAAATCAGCTAAATGTATCTCTTTAAGCTCGAATCTGGAGCTCAAACCAAGAATCTGACAGCAAATTCGTGTTGTTCAATCGATAGAACACAATGTAATGTACATTTGATGAAAGTTTGGTTTAGAAATATGCATTCTGAAGAAAGTTATTACGCCAGGTGCAACCTTATGTATATTTTCGACTTAGTCTTTTTCCGCGAATTTGTTCAAAATCCGCTAAATGTACCTCTTTAAGCTCGAATCTGGAGCTCAAACCAAGAAAGTGACAGCAAATTCGTGTTGTTCAATCGATAGAACACAATGTAATGTACATTTGATGAACGTTTGGTTTAGAAATATGCATTTTGAAGAAAGTTATTACGCCGGGTGCAATCTTATGTATATTTTCGACTTAGTCTTTTTTTGCGATTTTGGTCAAAATCCGCTAAATGTACCTCTTTAAGCTCGAATCTGGAGCTCAAACCAAGAATCTGACAGCAAATTCGTGTTGTTCAATCGATAGAACACAATGTAATGTACATTTGATGAAAGTTTGGTTTAGAAATATGCATTCTGAAGAAAGTTAATACGCCGGGTGCAACCTTATGTATATTTTCGACTTAGTCTTTTTCCGCGAATTTGGTCAAAATCCGCTAAATGTACCTCTTTAAGCTCGAATCTGGAGCTCAAACCAAGAATCTGACAGCAAATTCGTGATGTTCAATCGATAGAACACAATGTAATGTACATTTGATGAAAGTTTGGTTTAGAAATATGCATTTTGAAGAAAGTTAATACGCCAGGTGCAACCTTATGTATATTTTCGACTTAGTCTTTTTCCGCGATGTTAGTCAAAATCCGCTAAATGTATCTCTTTAAGCTCGAATCTGGAGCTCAAACCAAGAATCTGACAGCAAATTCGTGTTGTTCAATCGATAGAACACAATGTAATGTACATTTGATGAAAGTTTGGTTTAGAAATATGCATTTTGAAGAAAGTTATTACGAAAGGTGCAGCCTTATGTATATTTTCGACTTAGTCTTTTTCGGCCATTTTGGTCAAAATCTATAAATGTACCGGTTTAAGCTCGAATCTGGAGCTCAAACCAAGAATATGACAGCAAATTCGTGTTGTTCAATCGATAGAACATAATGTAATGTACATTTGATGAAAGTTTGGTTTAGAAATATGCATTTTGAAGAAAGTTATTACGCCATGTGCAGCCTTATGTATATTTTCGACTTAGTCTTTTTCCGTGATTTTGTTCAAAATCCGCTAAATGTACCTCTTTAAGCTCGAATCTGGAGCTCAAACCAAGAAAGTGACAGCAAATTCGTGATGTTCAATCGATAGAACATAATGTAATGTACATTTGATGAAAGTTTGGTTTAGAAATATGCATTTTGAAGAAAGTTATTACGCCAGGTGCAACCTTATGTATATTTTCGACTTAGTCTTTTTCCGCGAATTTGGTCAAAATCCGCTAAATGTACCTCTTAAAGCTCGAATCTGGAGCTCAAACCAAGAATCTGACAGCAAATTCGTGATGTTCAATCGATAGAACACAATGTAATGTACATTTGATGAAAGTTTGGTTTAGAAATATGCATTCTGAAGAAAGTTAATACGCCGGGTGCAGCCTTATGTATATTTTCGACTTAGTCTTTTTCCGCGAATTTGGTCAAAATCAGCTAAATGTACCTCTTTAAGCTCGAATCTGGAGCTCAAACCAAGAATCTGACAGCAAATTCGTGATGTTCAATCGATAGAACATAATGTAATGTACATTTGATGAAAGTTTGGTTTAGAAATATGCATTTTGAAGAAAGTTATTACGCCAGGTGCAACCTTATGTATATTTTCGACTTAGTCTTTTTTCGCGATGTTAGTCAAAATCCGCTAAATGTACCTCTTTAAGCTCGAATCTGGAGCTCAAACCAAGAATCTGACAGCAAATTCGTGTTGTTCAATCGATAGAACACAATGTAATGTACATTTGATGAAAGTTTGGTTTAGAAATATGCATTCTGAAGAAAGTTAATACGCCGGGTGCAGCCTTATGTATATTTTCGACTTAGTCTTTTTCCGCGAATTTGGTCAAAATCAGCTAAATGTACCTCTTTAAGCTCGAATCTGGAGCTCAAACCAAGAATCTGACAGCAAATTCGTGATGTTCAATCGATAGAACATAATGTAATGTACATTTGATGAAAGTTTGGTTTAGAAATATGCATTCTGAAGAAAGGTAATACGCCGGGTGCAGCCTTATGTATATTTTCGACTTAGTCTTTTTCCGCGATTTTGGTCAAAATCCGCTAAATGTACCTCTTTAAGCTCGAATCTGGAGCTCAAACCAAAAATCTGACAGCAAATTCGTGATGTTCAATCGTTAGAACACAATGTAATGTACATTTGATGAAAGTTTGGTTTAGAAATATGCATTCTGAAGAAAGTTAATACGCCGGGTGCAGCCTTATGTATATTTTCGACTTAGTCTTTTTCCGCGAATTTGGTCAAAATCAGCTAAATGTACCTCTTTAAGCTCGAATCTGGAGCTCAAACCAAGAATCTGACAGCAAATTCGTGATGTTCAATCGATAGAACATAATGTAATGTACATTTGATGAAAGTTTGGTTTAGAAATATGCATTTTGAAGAAAGTTATTACGCCAGGTGCAACCTTATGTATATTTTCGACTTAGTCTTTTTTCGCGATGTTAGTCAAAATCCGCTAAATGTACCTCTTTAAGCTCGAATCTGGAGCTCAAACCAAGAATCTGACAGCAAATTCGTGTTGTTCAATCGATAGAACACAATGTAATGTACATTTGATGAAAGTTTGGTTTAGAAATATGCATTCTGAAGAAAGTTAATACGCCGGGTGCAGCCTTATGTATATTTTCGACTTAGTCTTTTTCCGCGAATTTGGTCAAAATCAGCTAAATGTACCTCTTTAAGCTCGAATCTGGAGCTCAAACCAAGAATCTGACAGCAAATTCGTGATGTTCAATCGATAGAACATAATGTAATGTACATTTGATGAAAGTTTGGTTTAGAAATATGCATTCTGAAGAAAGGTAATACGCCGGGTGCAGCCTTATGTATATTTTCGACTTAGTCTTTTTCCGCGATTTTGGTCAAAATCCGCTAAATGTACCTCTTTAAGCTCGAATCTGGAGCTCAAACCAAAAATCTGACAGCAAATTCGTGATGTTCAATCGATAGAACACAATGTAATGTACATTTGATGAAAGTTTGGTTTAGAAATATGCATTCTGAAGAAAGTTAATACGCCGGGTGCAGCCTTATGTATATTTTCGACTTAGTCTTTTTCCGCGAATTTGGTCAAAATCAGCTAAATGTACCTCTTTAAGCTCGAATCTGGAGCTCAAACCAAGAATCTGACAGCAAATTCGTGATGTTCAATCGATAGAACATAATGTAATGTACATTTGATGAAAGTTTGGTTTAGAAATATGCATTTTGAAGAAAGTTAATACGCCAGGTGCAGCCTTATGTATATTTTCGACTTAGTCTTTTTCCGCGAATTTGGTCAAAATCCGCTAAATGTACCTCTTTAAGCTCGAATCTGGAGCTCAAACCAAGAAAGTGACAGCAAATTCGTGTTGTTCAATCGATAGAACACAATGTAATGTACATTTGATGAAAGTTTGGTTTAGAAATATGCATTTTGAAGAAAGTTATTACGCCAGGTGCAACCTTATGTATATTTTCGACTTAGTCTTTTTTTGCAATTTTTTTCAAAATCCTCTAAATGTACCTTTTTAAGCTCGAATCTGGAGCTCAAACCAAGAATCTGACAGCAAATTCGTGTTGTTCAATCGATAGAACACAATGTAATGTACATTTGATGAAAGTTTGGTTTAGAAATATGCATTCTGAAGAAAGGTAATACGCCGGGTGCAGCCTTATGTATATTTTCGACTTAGTCTTTTTCCGCGAATTTGGTCAAAATCAGCTAAATGTACCTCTTTAAGCTCGAATCTGGAGCTCAAACCAAGACTCTGACAGCAAATTCGTGATGTTCAATCGATAGAACATAATGTAATGTACATTTGATGAAAGTTTGGTTTAGAAATATGCATTCTGAAGAAAGGTAATACGCCGGGTGCAGCCTTATGTATATTTTCGACTTAGTCTTTTTTTGCGATTTTGGTCAAAATCCGCTAAATGTACCTCTTTAAGCTCGAATCTGGAGCTCAAACCAAAAATCTGACAGCAAATTCGTGTTGTTCAATCGATAGAACACAATGTAATGTACATTTGATGAAAGTTTGGTTTAGAAATATGCAATTTGAAGAAAGTTAATACGCCAGGTGCAGCCTTATGTATATTTTCGACTTAGTCTTTTTCCGCGATTTTGGTCAAAATCAGCTAAATGTACCTCTTTAAGCTCGAATCTGGAGCTCAAACCAAGAATCTGACAGCAAATTCGTGTTGTTCAATCGATAGAACACAATGTAATGTACATTTGATGAAAGTTTGGTTTAGAAATATGCATTTTGAAGAAAGTTAATACGCCAGGTTCAGCCTTATGTATATTTTCGACTTAGTCTTTTTCCGCGAATTTGGTCAAAATCCGCTTAATGTACCTCTTTAAGCTCGAATCTGGAGCTCAAACCAAGAATCTGACAGCAAATTCGTGATGTTCAATCGATAGAACTTAATGTAATGTACATTTGATGAAAGTTTGGTTTAGAAATATGCATTTTGAAGAAAGTTATTACGCCATGTGCAGCCTTATGTATATTTTCGACTTAGTCTTTTTTTGCGATTTTGGTCAAAATCAGCTAAATGTACCTCTTTAAGCTCGAATCTTGAGCTCAAACCAAGAATCTGACAGCAAATTCGTGTTGTTCAATCGATAGAACACAATGTAATGTACATTTGATGAAAGTTTGGTTTAGAAATATGCATTTTGAAGAAAGTTATTACGCTAGGTGCAGCCTTATGTATATTTTCGACTTAGTCTTTTTTCCGCGATTTTGGTCAAAATCAGCTAAATGTATCTCTTTAAGCTCGAATCTGGAGCTCAAACCAAGAATCTGACAGCAAATTCGTGTTGTTCAATCGATAGAACACAATGTAATGTACATTTGATGAAAGTTTGGTTTAGAAATATGCATTCTGAAGAAAGTTATTACGCCAGGTGCAACCTTATGTATATTTTCGACTTAGTCTTTTTCCGCGAATTTGTTCAAAATCCGCTAAATGTACCTCTTTAAGCTCGAATCTGGAGCTCAAACCAAGAAAGTGACAGCAAATTCGTGTTGTTCAATCGATAGAACACAATGTAATGTACATTTGATGAACGTTTGGTTTAGAAATATGCATTTTGAAGAAAGTTATTACGCCGTGTGCAATCTTATGTATATTTTCGACTTAGTCTTTTTTTGCGATTTTGGTCAAAATCCGCTAAATGTACCTCTTTAAGCTCGATTCTGGAGCTCAAACCAAGAATCTGACAGCAAATTCGTGTTGTTCAATCGATAGAACACAATGTAATGTACATTTGATGAAAGTTTGGTTTAGAAATATGCATTCTGAAGAAAGTTAATACGCCGGGTGCAACCTTATGTATATTTTCGACTTAGTCTTTTTCCGCGAATTTGGTCAAAATCCGCTAAATGTACCTCTTTAAGCTCGAATCTGGAGCTCAAACCAAGAATCTGACAGCAAATTCGTGATGTTCAATCGATAGAACACAATGTAATGTACATTTGATGAAAGTTTGGTTTAGAAATATGCATTTTGAAGAAAGTTAATACGCCAGGTGCAACCTTATGTATATTTTCGACTTAGTCTTTTTCCGCGATGTTAGTCAAAATCCGCTAAATGTATCTCTTTAAGCTCGAATCTGGAGCTCAAACCAAGAATCTGACAGCAAATTCGTGTTGTTCAATCGATAGAACACAATGTAATGTACATTTGATGAAAGTTTGGTTTAGAAATATGCATTTTGAAGAAAGTTATTACGCCGGGTGCAGCCTTATGTATATTTTCGACTTAGTCTTTTTCGGCCATTTTGGTCAAAATCTATAAATGTACCGGTTTAAGCTCGAATCTGGAGCTCAAACCAAGAATATGACAGCAAATTAGTGTTGTTCAATCGATAGAACACAATGTAATGTACATTTGATGAAAGTTTGGTTTAGAAATATGCATTTTGAAGAAAGTTAATACGCCGGGTGCAGCCTTATGTATATTTTCGACTTAGTCTTTTTCCGCGAATTTGGTCAAAATCAGCTAAATGTACCTCTTTAAGCTCGAATCTGGAGCTCAAACCAAGAATCTGACAGCAAATTCGTGATGTTCAATCGATAGAACATAATGTAATGTACATTTGATGAAAGTTTGGTTTAGAAATATGCATTCTGAAGAAAGGTAATACGCCGGGTGCAGCCTTATGTATATTTTCGACTTAGTCTTTTTCCGCGATTTTGGTCAAAATCCGCTAAATGTACCTCTTTAAGCTCGAATCTGGAGCTCAAACCAAAAATCTGACAGCAAATTCGTGATGTTCAATCGATAGAACACAATGTAATGTACATTTGATGAAAGTTTGGTTTAGAAATATGCATTCTGAAGAAAGTTAATACGCCGGGTGCAGCCTTATGTATATTTTCGACTTAGTCTTTTTCCGCGAATTTGGTCAAAATCAGCTAAATGTACCTCTTTAAGCTCGAATCTGGAGCTCAAACCAAGAATCTGACAGCAAATTCGTGATGTTCAATCGATAGAACATAATGTAATGTACATTTGATGAAAGTTTGGTTTAGAAATATGCATTTTGAAGAAAGTTAATACGCCGGGTGCAGCCTTATGTATATTTTCGACTTAGTCTTTTTCCGCGAATTTGGTCAAAATCCGCTAAATGTACCTCTTTAAGCTCGAATCTGGAGCTCAAACCAAGAAAGTGACAGCAAATTCGTGTTGTTCAATCGATAGAACACAATGTAATGTACATTTGATGAAAGTTTGGTTTAGAAATATGCATTTTGAAGAAAGTTATTACGCCAGGTGCAACCTTATGTATATTTTCGACTTAGTCTTTTTTTGCAATTTTTTTCAAAATCCTCTAAATGTACCTTTTTAAGCTCGAATCTGGAGCTCAAACCAAGAATCTGACAGCAAATTCGTGTTGTTCAATCGATAGAACACAATGTAATGTACATTTGATGAAAGTTTGGTTTAGAAATATGCATTCTGAAGAAAGTTAATACGCCGGGTGCAGCCTTATGTATATTTTCGACTTAGTCTTTTTCCGCGAATTTGGTCAAAATCAGCTAAATGTACCTCTTTAAGCTCGAATCTGGAGCTCAAACCAAGACTCTGACAGCAAATTCGTGATGTTCAATCGATAGAACATAATGTAATGTACATTTGATGAAAGTTTGGTTTAGAAATATGCATTCTGAAGAAAGGTAATACGCCGGGTGCAGCCTTATGTATATTTTCGACTTAGTCTTTTTTTGCGATTTTGGTCAAAATCCGCTAAATGTACCTCTTTAAGCTCGAATCTGGAGCTCAAACCAAAAATCTGACAGCAAATTCGTGTTGTTCAATCGATAGAACACAATGTAATGTACATTTGATGAAAGTTTGGTTTAGAAATATGCAATTTGAAGAAAGTTAATACGCCAGGTGCAGCCTTATGTATATTTTCGACTTAGTCTTTTTCCGCGATTTTGGTCAAAATCAGCTAAATGTACCTCTTTAAGCTCGAATCTGGAGCTCAAACCAAGAATCTGACAGCAAATTCGTGTTGTTCAATCGATAGAACACAATGTAATGTACATTTGATGAAAGTTTGGTTTAGAAATATGCATTTTGAAGAAAGTTAATACGCCAGGTTCAGCCTTATGTATATTTTCGACTTAGTCTTTTTCCGCGAATTTGGTCAAAATCCGCTTAATGTACCTCTTTAAGCTCGAATCTGGAGCTCAAACCAAGAATCTGACAGCAAATTCGTGATGTTCAATCGATAGAACTTAATGTAATGTACATTTGATGAAAGTTTGGTTTAGAAATATGCATTTTGAAGAAAGTTATTACGCCATGTGCAGCCTTATGTATATTTTCGACTTAGTCTTTTTTTGCGATTTTGGTCAAAATCAGCTAAATGTACCTCTTTAAGCTCGAATCTTGAGCTCAAACCAAGAATCTGACAGCAAATTCGTGTTGTTCAATCGATAGAACACAATGTAATGTACATTTGATGAAAGTTTGGTTTAGAAATATGCATTTTGAAGAAAGTTATTACGCTAGGTGCAGCCTTATGTATATTTTCGACTTAGTCTTTTTTCCGCGATTTTGGTCAAAATCAGCTAAATGTATCTCTTTAAGCTCGAATCTGGAGCTCAAACCAAGAATCTGACAGCAAATTCGTGTTGTTCAATCGATAGAACACAATGTAATGTACATTTGATGAAAGTTTGGTTTAGAAATATGCATTCTGAAGAAAGTTATTACGCCAGGTGCAACCTTATGTATATTTTCGACTTAGTCTTTTTCCGCGAATTTGTTCAAAATCCGCTAAATGTACCTCTTTAAGCTCGAATCTGGAGCTCAAACCAAGAAAGTGACAGCAAATTCGTGTTGTTCAATCGATAGAACACAATGTAATGTACATTTGATGAACGTTTGGTTTAGAAATATGCATTTTGAAGAAAGTTATTACGCCGTGTGCAATCTTATGTATATTTTCGACTTAGTCTTTTTTTGCGATTTTGGTCAAAATCCGCTAAATGTACCTCTTTAAGCTCGATTCTGGAGCTCAAACCAAGAATCTGACAGCAAATTCGTGTTGTTCAATCGATAGAACACAATGTAATGTACATTTGATGAAAGTTTGGTTTAGAAATATGCATTCTGAAGAAAGTTAATACGCCGGGTGCAACCTTATGTATATTTTCGACTTAGTCTTTTTCCGCGAATTTGGTCAAAATCCGCTAAATGTACCTCTTTAAGCTCGAATCTGGAGCTCAAACCAAGAATCTGACAGCAAATTCGTGATGTTCAATCGATAGAACACAATGTAATGTACATTTGATGAAAGTTTGGTTTAGAAATATGCATTTTGAAGAAAGTTAATACGCCAGGTGCAACCTTATGTATATTTTCGACTTAGTCTTTTTCCGCGATGTTAGTCAAAATCCGCTAAATGTATCTCTTTAAGCTCGAATCTGGAGCTCAAACCAAGAATCTGACAGCAAATTCGTGTTGTTCAATCGATAGAACACAATGTAATGTACATTTGATGAAAGTTTGGTTTAGAAATATGCATTTTGAAGAAAGTTATTACGCCGGGTGCAGCCTTATGTATATTTTCGACTTAGTCTTTTTCGGCCATTTTGGTCAAAATCTATAAATGTACCGGTTTAAGCTCGAATCTGGAGCTCAAACCAAGAATATGACAGCAAATTAGTGTTGTTCAATCGATAGAACATAATGTAATGTACATTTGATGAAAGTTTGGTTTAGAAATATGCATTTTGAAGAAAGTTATTACGCCATGTGCAGCCTTATGTATATTTTCGACTTAGTCTTTTTCCGTGATTTTGTTCAAAATCCGCTAAATGTACCTCTTTAAGCTCGAATCTGGAGCTCAAACCAAGAAAGTGACAGCAAATTCGTGATGTTCAATCGATAGAACACAATGTAATGTACATTTGATGAAAGTTTGGTTTAGAAATATGCATTTTGAAGAAAGTTATTACGCCAGGTGCAACCTTATGTATATTTTCGACTTAGTCTTTTTCCGCGAATTTGGTCAAAATCCGCTAAATGTACCTCTTAAAGCTCGAATCTGGAGCTCAAACCAAGAATCTGACAGCAAATTCGTGATGTTCAATCGATAGAACACAATGTAATGTACATTTGATGAAAGTTTGGTTTAGAAATATGCATTCTGAAGAAAGTTAATACGCCATGTGCAGCCTTATGTATATTTTCGACTTAGTCTTTTTCCGCGAATTTGGTCAAAATCAGCTAAATGTACCTCTTTAAGCTCGAATCTGGAGCTCAAACCAAGAATCTGACAGCAAATTCGTGATGTTCAATCGATAGTACATAATGTAATGTACATTTGATAAAAGTTTGGTTTAGAAATATGCATTTTGAAGAAAGTTATTACGCCAGGTGCAACCTTATGTATATTTTCGACTTAGTCTTTTTCCGCGAATTTGGTCAAAATCCGCTAAATGTACCTCTTTAAGCTCGAATCTGGAGCTCAAACCAAGAATCTGACAGCAAATTCGTGATGTTCAATCGATAGAACACAATGTAATGTACATTTGATGAAAGTTTGGTTTAGAAATATGCATTTTGAAGAAAGTTAATACGCCAGGTGCAACCTTATGTATATTTTCGACTTAGTCTTTTTCCGCGATGTTAGTCAAAATCCGCTAAATGTATCTCTTTAAGCTCGAATCTGGAGTTTAAACCAAGAAAGTGACAGCAAATTCGTGTTGTTCAATCGATAGAACATAATGTAATGTACATTTGATGAAAGTTTGGTTTAGAAATATGCATTCTGAAGAAAGTTATTACGCCAGGTGCAATCTTATGTATATTTTCGACTTAGTCTTTTTTTGCGATTTTGGTCAAAATCCGCTAAATGTACCTCTTTAAGCTCGATTCTGGAGCTCAAACCAAGAATCTCACAGCAAATTCGTGTTGTTCAATCGATAGAACACAATGTAATGTACATTTGATGAAAGTTTAGTTTAGAAATATGCATTCTGAAGAAAGTTATTACGCCAGGTGCAACCTTATGTATATTTTCGACTTAGTCTTTTTTTGCGATTTTGGTCAAAATCCTCTAAATGTACCTCTTTAAGCTCGAATCTGGAGCTCAAACCAAGAATCTGACAGCAAATTCGTGATGTTCAATCGATAGAACATAATGTAATGTACATTTGATGAAAGTTTGGTTTAGAAATATGCATTTTGAAGAAAGTTATTACGCCAGGTGCAACCTTATGTATATTTTCGACTTAGTCTTTTTTTGCGATTTTGGTCAAAATCCTCTAAATGTACCTCTTTAAGCTCGAATCTGCAGCTCAAACCAAGAATCTGACAGCAAATTCGTGATGTTCAATCGATAGAACTTAATGTAATGTACATTTGATGAAAGTTTGGTTTAGAAATATGCATTTTGAAGAAAGTTATTACGCCATGTGCAGCCTTATGTATATTTTCGACTTAGTCTTTTTCCGCGAATTTGTTCAAAATCCGCTAAATGTACCTCTTTAAGCTCGAATCTGGAGCTCAAACCAAGAAAGTGACAGCAAATTCGTGTTGTTCAATCGATAGAACATAATGTAATGTACATTTGATGAACGTTTGGTTTAGAAATATGCATTTTGAAGAAAGTTATTACGCCAGGTGCAATCTTATGTATATTTTCGACTTAGTCTTTTTTTTCGATTTTGGTCAAAATCCGCTAAATGTACCTCTTTAAGCTCGATTCTGGAGCTCAAACCAAGAATCTGACAGCAAATTCGTGTTGTTCAATCGATAGAACACAATGTAATGTACATTTGATGAAAGTTTGGTTTAGAAATATGCATTTTGAAGAAAGTTAATACGCCAGGTGCAACCTTATGTATATTTTCGACTTAGTCTTTTTCCGCGATGTTAGTCAAAATCCGCTAAATGTATCTCTTTAAGCTCGAATCTGGAGCTCAAACCAAGAATCTGACAGCAAATTCGTGTTGTTCAATCGATAGAACACAATGTAATGTACATTTGATGAAAGTTTGGTTTAGAAATATGCATTTTGAAGAAAGTTATTACGCCATGTGCTGCCTTATGTATATTTTCGACTTAGTCTTTTTCCGTGATTTTGTTCAAAATCCGCTAAATGTACCTCTTTAAGCTCGAATCTGGAGCTCAAACCAAGAAAGTGACAGCAAATTCGTGATGTTCAATCGATAGAACATAATGTAATGTACATTTGATGAAAGTTTGGTTTAGAAATATGCATTTTGAAGAAAGTTATTACGCCAGGTGCAACCTTATGTATATTTTCGACTTAGTCTTTTTCCGCGAATTTGGTCAAAATCAGCTAAATGTACCTCTTTAAGCTCGAATCTGGAGCTCAAACCAAGAATCTGACAGCAAATTCGTGATGTTCAATCGATAGAACACAATGTAATGTACATTTGATGAAAGTTTGGTTTAGAAATATGCATTCTGAAGAAAGTTAATACGCCGGGTGCAGCCTTATGTATATTTTCGACTTAGTCTTTTTCCGCGAATTTGGTCAAAATCCGCTAAATGTACCTCTTTAAGCTCGAATCTGGAGCTCAAACCAAGAATCTGACAGCAAATTCGTGATGTTCAATCGATAGAACACAATGTAATGTACATTTGATGAAAGTTTGGTTTAGAAATATGCATTCTGAAGAAAGTTAATACGCCGGGTGCAGCCTTATGTATATTTTCGACTTAGTCTTTTTCCGCGAATTTGGTCAAAATCAGCTAAATGTACCTCTTTAAGCTCGAATCTGGAGCTCAAACCAAGAATCTGACAGCAAATTCGTGATGTTCAATCGATAGAACATAATGTAATGTACATTTGATAAAAGTTTGGTTTAGAAATATGCATTCTGAAGAAAGTTATTACGCCAGGTGCAATCTTATGTATATTTTCGACTTAGTCTTTTTTTGCAATTTTTTTCAAAATCCTCTAAATGTACCTTTTTAAGCTCGAATCTGGAGCTCAAACCAAGAATCTGACAGCAAATTCGTGTTGTTCAATCGATAGAACACAATGTAATGTACATTTGATGAAAGTTTGGTTTAGAAATATGCATTCTGAAGAAAGTTAATACGCCGGGTGCAGCCTTATGTATATTTTCGACTTAGTCTTTTTCCGCGAATTTGGTCAAAATCAGCTAAATGTACCTCTTTAAGCTCGAATCTGGAGCTCAAACCAAGACTCTGACAGCAAATTCGTGATGTTCAATCGATAGAACATAATGTAATGTACATTTGATGAAAGTTTGGTTTAGAAATATGCATTCTGAAGAAAGGTAATACGCCGGGTGCAGCCTTATGTATATTTTCGACTTAGTCTTTTTTTGCGATTTTGGTCAAAATCCGCTAAATGTACCTCTTTAAGCTCGAATCTGGAGCTCAAACCAAAAATCTGACAGCAAATTCGTGTTGTTCAATCGATAGAACACAATGTAATGTACATTTGATGAAAGTTTGGTTTAGAAATATGCAATTTGAAGAAAGTTAATACGCCAGGTGCAGCCTTATGTATATTTTCGACTTAGTCTTTTTCCGCGATTTTGGTCAAAATAAGCTAAATGTACCTCTTTAAGCTCGAATCTGGAGCTCAAACCAAGAATCTGACAGCAAATTCGTGATGTTCAATCGATAGAACTTAATGTAATGTACATTTGATGAAAGTTTGGTTTAGAAATATGCATTTTGAAGAAAGTTATTACGCCATGTGCAGCCTTATGTATATTTTCGACTTAGTCTTTTTTTGCGATTTTGGTCAAAATCAGCTAAATGTACCTCTTTAAGCTCGAATCTTGAGCTCAAACCAAGAATCTGACAGCAAATTCGTGTTGTTCAATCGATAGAACACAATGTAATGTACATTTGATGAAAGTTTGGTTTAGAAATATGCATTTTGAAGAAAGTTATTACGCTAGGTGCAGCCTTATGTATATTTTCGACTTAGTCTTTTTTCCGCGATTTTGGTCAAAATCAGCTAAATGTATCTCTTTAAGCTCGAATCTGGAGCTCAAACCAAGAATCTGACAGCAAATTCGTGTTGTTCAATCGATAGAACACAATGTAATGTACATTTGATGAAAGTTTGGTTTAGAAATATGCATTCTGAAGAAAGTTATTACGCCAGGTGCAACCTTATGTATATTTTCGACTTAGTCTTTTTCCGCGAATTTGTTCAAAATCCGCTAAATGTACCTCTTTAAGCTCGAATCTGGAGCTCAAACCAAGAAAGTGACAGCAAATTCGTGTTGTTCAATCGATAGAACACAATGTAATGTACATTTGATGAACGTTTGGTTTAGAAATATGCATTTTGAAGAAAGTTATTACGCCGTGTGCAATCTTATGTATATTTTCGACTTAGTCTTTTTTTGCGATTTTGGTCAAAATCCGCTAAATGTACCTCTTTAAGCTCGATTCTGGAGCTCAAACCAAGAATCTGACAGCAAATTCGTGTTGTTCAATCGATAGAACACAATGTAATGTACATTTGATGAAAGTTTGGTTTAGAAATATGCATTCTGAAGAAAGTTAATACGCCGGGTGCAACCTTATGTATATTTTCGACTTAGTCTTTTTCCGCGAATTTGGTCAAAATCCGCTAAATGTACCTCTTTAAGCTCGAATCTGGAGCTCAAACCAAGAATCTGACAGCAAATTCGTGATGTTCAATCGATAGAACACAATGTAATGTACATTTGATGAAAGTTTGGTTTAGAAATATGCATTTTGAAGAAAGTTAATACGCCAGGTGCAACCTTATGTATATTTTCGACTTAGTCTTTTTCCGCGATGTTAGTCAAAATCCGCTAAATGTATCTCTTTAAGCTCGAATCTGGAGCTCAAACCAAGAATCTGACAGCAAATTCGTGTTGTTCAATCGATAGAACACAATGTAATGTACATTTGATGAAAGTTTGGTTTAGAAATATGCATTTTGAAGAAAGTTATTACGCCGGGTGCAGCCTTATGTATATTTTCGACTTAGTCTTTTTCGGCCATTTTGGTCAAAATCTATAAATGTACCGGTTTAAGCTCGAATCTGGAGCTCAAACCAAGAATATGACAGCAAATTAGTGTTGTTCAATCGATAGAACATAATGTAATGTACATTTGATGAAAGTTTGGTTTAGAAATATGCATTTTGAAGAAAGTTATTACGCCATGTGCAGCCTTATGTATATTTTCGACTTAGTCTTTTTCCGTGATTTTGTTCAAAATCCGCTAAATGTACCTCTTTAAGCTCGAATCTGGAGCTCAAACCAAGAAAGTGACAGCAAATTCGTGATGTTCAATCGATAGAACACAATGTAATGTACATTTGATGAAAGTTTGGTTTAGAAATATGCATTTTGAAGAAAGTTATTACGCCAGGTGCAACCTTATGTATATTTTCGACTTAGTCTTTTTCCGCGAATTTGGTCAAAATCCGCTAAATGTACCTCTTAAAGCTCGAATCTGGAGCTCAAACCAAGAATCTGACAGCAAATTCGTGATGTTCAATCGATAGAACACAATGTAATGTACATTTGATGAAAGTTTGGTTTAGAAATATGCATTCTGAAGAAAGTTAATACGCCATGTGCAGCCTTATGTATATTTTCGACTTAGTCTTTTTCCGCGAATTTGGTCAAAATCAGCTAAATGTACCTCTTTAAGCTCGAATCTGGAGCTCAAACCAAGAATCTGACAGCAAATTCGTGATGTTCAATCGATAGTACATAATGTAATGTACATTTGATAAAAGTTTGGTTTAGAAATATGCATTTTGAAGAAAGTTATTACGCCAGGTGCAACCTTATGTATATTTTCGACTTAGTCTTTTTCCGCGAATTTGGTCAAAATCCGCTAAATGTACCTCTTTAAGCTCGAATCTGGAGCTCAAACCAAGAATCTGACAGCAAATTCGTGATGTTCAATCGATAGAACACAATGTAATGTACATTTGATGAAAGTTTGGTTTAGAAATATGCATTTTGAAGAAAGTTAATACGCCAGGTGCAACCTTATGTATATTTTCGACTTAGTCTTTTTCCGCGATGTTAGTCAAAATCCGCTAAATGTATCTCTTTAAGCTCGAATCTGGAGTTTAAACCAAGAAAGTGACAGCAAATTCGTGTTGTTCAATCGATAGAACATAATGTAATGTACATTTGATGAAAGTTTGGTTTAGAAATATGCATTCTGAAGAAAGTTATTACGCCAGGTGCAATCTTATGTATATTTTCGACTTAGTCTTTTTTTGCGATTTTGGTCAAAATCCGCTAAATGTACCTCTTTAAGCTCGATTCTGGAGCTCAAACCAAGAATCTCACAGCAAATTCGTGTTGTTCAATCGATAGAACACAATGTAATGTACATTTGATGAAAGTTTAGTTTAGAAATATGCATTCTGAAGAAAGTTATTACGCCAGGTGCAACCTTATGTATATTTTCGACTTAGTCTTTTTTTGCGATTTTGGTCAAAATCCTCTAAATGTACCTCTTTAAGCTCGAATCTGGAGCTCAAACCAAGAATCTGACAGCAAATTCGTGATGTTCAATCGATAGAACATAATGTAATGTACATTTGATGAAAGTTTGGTTTAGAAATATGCATTTTGAAGAAAGTTATTACGCCAGGTGCAACCTTATGTATATTTTCGACTTAGTCTTTTTTTGCGATTTTGGTCAAAATCCTCTAAATGTACCTCTTTAAGCTCGAATCTGCAGCTCAAACCAAGAATCTGACAGCAAATTCGTGATGTTCAATCGATAGAACTTAATGTAATGTACATTTGATGAAAGTTTGGTTTAGAAATATGCATTTTGAAGAAAGTTATTACGCCATGTGCAGCCTTATGTATATTTTCGACTTAGTCTTTTTCCGCGAATTTGTTCAAAATCCGCTAAATGTACCTCTTTAAGCTCGAATCTGGAGCTCAAACCAAGAAAGTGACAGCAAATTCGTGTTGTTCAATCGATAGAACATAATGTAATGTACATTTGATGAACGTTTGGTTTAGAAATATGCATTTTGAAGAAAGTTATTACGCCAGGTGCAATCTTATGTATATTTTCGACTTAGTCTTTTTTTTCGATTTTGGTCAAAATCCGCTAAATGTACCTCTTTAAGCTCGAATCTGGAGCTCAAACCAAGAATCTGACAGCAAATTCGTGTTGTTCAATCGATAGAACACAATGTAATGTACATTTGATGAAAGTTTGGTTTAGAAATATGCATTTTGAAGAAAGTTAATACGCCAGGTGCAACCTTATGTATATTTTCGACTTAGTCTTTTTCCGCGATGTTAGTCAAAATCCGCTAAATGTATCTCTTTAAGCTCGAATCTGGAGCTCAAACCAAGAATCTGACAGCAAATTCGTGTTGTTCAATCGATAGAACACAATGTAATGTACATTTGATGAAAGTTTGGTTTAGAAATATGCATTTTGAAGAAAGTTATTACGCCATGTGCTGCCTTATGTATATTTTCGACTTAGTCTTTTTCCGTGATTTTGTTCAAAATCCGCTAAATGTACCTCTTTAAGCTCGAATCTGGAGCTCAAACCAAGAAAGTGACAGCAAATTCGTGATGTTCAATCGATAGAACATAATGTAATGTACATTTGATGAAAGTTTGGTTTAGAAATATGCATTTTGAAGAAAGTTATTACGCCAGGTGCAACCTTATGTATATTTTCGACTTAGTCTTTTTCCGCGAATTTGGTCAAAATCAGCTAAATGTACCTCTTTAAGCTCGAATCTGGAGCTCAAACCAAGAATCTGACAGCAAATTCGTGATGTTCAATCGATAGAACACAATGTAATGTACATTTGATGAAAGTTTGGTTTAGAAATATGCATTCTGAAGAAAGTTAATACGCCGGGTGCAGCCTTATGTATATTTTCGACTTAGTCTTTTTCCGCGAATTTGGTCAAAATCCGCTAAATGTACCTCTTTAAGCTCGAATCTGGAGCTCAAACCAAGAATCTGACAGCAAATTCGTGATGTTCAATCGATAGAACACAATGTAATGTACATTTGATGAAAGTTTGGTTTAGAAATATGCATTCTGAAGAAAGTTAATACGCCGGGTGCAGCCTTATGTATATTTTCGACTTAGTCTTTTTCCGCGAATTTGGTCAAAATCAGCTAAATGTACCTCTTTAAGCTCGAATCTGGAGCTCAAACCAAGAATCTGACAGCAAATTCGTGATGTTCAATCGATAGAACATAATGTAATGTACATTTGATAAAAGTTTGGTTTAGAAATATGCATTCTGAAGAAAGTTATTACGCCAGGTGCAACCTTATGTATATTTTCGACTTAGTCTTTTTTTGCGATTTTGGTCAAAATCCTCTAAATGTACCTCTTTAAGCTCGAATCTGGAGCTCAAACCAAGAATCTGACAGCAAATTCGTGATGTTCAATCGATAGAACATAATGTAATGTACATTTGATGAAAGTTTAGTTTAGAAATATGCATTTTGAAGAAAGTTATTACGCCAGGTGCAACCTTATGTATATTTTCGACTTAGTCTTTTTTTGCGATTTTGGTCAAAATCCTCTAAATGTACCTCTTTAAGCTCGAATCTGCAGCTCAAACCAAGAATCTGACAGCAAATTCGTGATGTTCAATCGATAGAACTTAATGTAATGTACATTTGATGAAAGTTTGGTTTAGAAATATGCATTTTGAAGAAAGTTATTACGCCATGTGCAGCCTTATGTATATTTTCGACTTAGTCTTTTTCCGCGAATTTGTTCAAAATCCGCTAAATGTACCTCTTTAAGCTCGAATCTGGAGCTCAAACCAAGAAAGTGACAGCAAATTCGTGTTGTTCAATCGATAGAACATAATGTAATGTACATTTGATGAAAGTTTGGTTTAGAAATATGCATTTTGAAGAAAGTTAATACGCCAGGTGCAACCTTATGTATATTTTCGACTTAGTCTTTTTCCGCGAATTTGGTCAAAATCCGCTAAATGTACCTCTTAAAGCTCGAATCTGGAGCTCAAACCAAGAATCTGACAGCAAATTCGTGATGTTCAATCGATAGAACACAATGTAATGTACATTTGATGAAAGTTTGGTTTAGAAATATGCATTCTGAAGAAAGTTAATACGCCGGGTGCAGCCTTATGTATATTTTCGACTTAGTCTTTTTCCGCGAATTTGGTCAAAATCAGCTAAATGTACCTCTTTAAGCTCGAATCTGGAGCTCAAACCAAGAATCTGACAGCAAATTCGTGATGTTCAATCGATAGAACATAATGTAATGTACATTTGATAAAAGTTTGGTTTAGAAATATGCATTTTGAAGAAAGTTATTACGCCAGGTGCAACCTTATGTATATTTTCGACTTAGTCTTTTTCCGCGAATTTGGTCAAAATCCGCTAAATGTACCTCTTTAAGCTCGAATCTGGAGCTCAAACCAAGAAAGTGACAGCAAATTCGTGTTGTTCAATCGATAGAACATAATGTAATGTACATTTGATGAAAGTTTGGTTTAGAAATATGCATTTTGAAGAAAGTTATTACGCCAGGTGCAACCTTATGTATATTTTCGACTTAGTCTTTTTTTGCGATTTTGGTCAAAATCCTCTAAATGTACCTCTTTAAGCTCGAATCTGCAGCTCAAACCAAGAATCTGACAGCAAATTCGTGATGTTCAATCGATAGAACTTAATGTAATGTACATTTGATGAAAGTTTGGTTTAGAAATATGCATTTTGAAGAAAGTTATTACGCCATGTGCAGCCTTATGTATATTTTCGACTTAGTCTTTTTCCGCGAATTTGTTCAAAATCCGCTAAATGTACCTCTTTAAGCTCGAATCTGGAGCTCAAACCAAGAAAGTGACAGCAAATTCGTGTTGTTCAATCGATAGAACATAATGTAATGTACATTTGATGAACGTTTGGTTTAGAAATATGCGTTTTGAAGAAAGTTATTACGCCAGGTGCAACCTTATGTATATTTTCGACTTAGTCTTTTTTTGCGATTTTGGTCAAAATCCGCTAAATGTACCTCTTTAAGCTCGAATCTTGAGCTCAAACCAAGAATCTGACAGCAAATTCGTGATGTTCAATCGATAGAACATAATGTAATGTACATTTGATAAAAGTTTGGTTTAGAAATATGCATTTTGAAGAAAGTTATTACGCTAGGTGCAACCTTATGTATATTTTCGACTTAGTCTTTTTCCGCGAATTTGTTCAAAATCCGCTAAATGTACCTCTTTAAGCTCGAATCTGGAGCTCAAACCAAGAATCTGACAGCAAATTCGTGATGTTCAATCGATAGAACACAATGTAATGTACATTTGATGAAAGTTTGGTTTAGAAATATGCATTCTGAAGAAAGTTAATACGCCGGGTGCAACCTTATGTATATTTTCGACTTAGTCTTTTTTTGCGATTTTGGTCAAAATCCTCTAAATGTACCTCTTTAAGCTCGAATCTGCAGCTCAAACCAAGAATCTGACAGCAAATTCGTGATGTTCAATCGATAGAACTTAATGTAATGTACATTTGATGAAAGTTTGGTTTAGAAATATGCATTTTGAAGAAAGTTATTACGCCATGTGCAGCCTTATGTATATTTTCGACTTAGTCTTTTTCCGCGAATTTGTTCAAAATCCGCTAAATGTACCTCTTTAAGCTCGAATCTGGAGCTCAAACCAAGAAAGTGACAGCAAATTCGTGTTGTTCAATCGATAGAACATAATGTAATGTACATTTGATGAAAGTTTGGTTTAGAAATATGCATTTTGAAGAAAGTTAATACGCCAGGTGCAACCTTATGTATATTTTCGACTTAGTCTTTTTCCGCGAATTTGGTCAAAATCCGCTAAATGTACCTCTTAAAGCTCGAATCTGGAGCTCAAACCAAGAATCTGACAGCAAATTCGTGATGTTCAATCGATAGAACACAATGTAATGTACATTTGATGAAAGTTTGGTTTAGAAATATGCATTCTGAAGAAAGTTAATACGCCGGGTGCAGCCTTATGTATATTTTCGACTTAGTCTTTTTCCGCGAATTTGGTCAAAATCAGCTAAATGTACCTCTTTAAGCTCGAATCTGGAGCTCAAACCAAGAATCTGACAGCAAATTCGTGATGTTCAATCGATAGAACATAATGTAATGTACATTTGATAAAAGTTTGGTTTAGAAATATGCATTTTGAAGAAAGTTATTACGCCAGGTGCAACCTTATGTATATTTTCGACTTAGTCTTTTTCCGCGAATTTGGTCAAAATCCGCTAAATGTACCTCTTTAAGCTCGAATCTGGAGCTCAAACCAAGAAAGTGACAGCAAATTCGTGTTGTTCAATCGATAGAACATAATGTAATGTACATTTGATGAAAGTTTGGTTTAGAAATATGCATTTTGAAGAAAGTTATTACGCCAGGTGCAATCTTATGTATATTTTCGACTTAGTCTTTTTTTGCGATTTTGGTCAAAATCCGCTAAATGTACCTCTTTAAGCTCGAATCTTGAGCTCAAACCAAGAATCTGACAGCAAATTCGTGTTGTTCAATCGATAGAACATAATGTAATGTACATTTGATGAAAGTTTGGTTTAGAAATATGCATTTTGAAGAAAGTTATTACGCCAGGTGCAACCTTATGTATATTTTCGACTTAGTCTTTTTTTGCGATTTTGGTCAAAATCCTCTAAATGTACCTCTTTAAGCTCGAATCTGCAGCTCAAACCAAGAATCTGACAGCAAATTCGTGATGTTCAATCGATAGAACTTAATGTAATGTACATTTGATGAAAGTTTGGTTTAGAAATATGCATTTTGAAGAAAGTTATTACGCCATGTGCAGCCTTATGTATATTTTCGACTTAGTCTTTTTCCGCGAATTTGTTCAAAATCCGCTAAATGTACCTCTTTAAGCTCGAATCTGGAGCTCAAACCAAGAAAGTGACAGCAAATTCGTGTTGTTCAATCGATAGAACATAATGTAATGTACATTTGATGAACGTTTGGTTTAGAAATATGCATTTTGAAGAAAGTTATTACGCCAGGTGCAATCTTATGTATATTTTCGACTTAGTCTTTTTTTGCGATTTTGGTCAAAATCCGCTAAATGTACCTCTTTAAGCTCGATTCTGGAGCTCAAACCAAGAATCTGACAGCAAATTCGTGATGTTCAATCGATAGAACACAATGTAATGTACATTTGATGAAAGTTTGGTTTAGAAATATGCATTTTGAAGAAAGTTAATACGCCAGGTGCAACCTTATGTATATTTTCGACTTAGTCTTTTTCCGCGATGTTAGTCAAAATCCGCTAAATGTATCTCTTTAAGCTCGAATCTGGAGCTCAAACCAAGAATCTGACAGCAAATTGTGTTGTTCAATCGATAGAACACAATGTAATGTACATTTGATGAAAGTTTGGTTTAGAAATATGCATTTTGAAGAAAGTTATTACGCCATGTGCAGCCTTATGTATATTTTCGACTTAGTCTTTTTCCGTGATTTTGTTCAAAATCCGCTAAATGTACCTCTTTAAGCTCGAATCTGGAGCTCAAACCAAGAAAGTGACAGCAAATTCGTGATGTTCAATCGATAGAACATAATGTAATGTACATTTGATGAAAGTTTGGTTTAGAAATATGCATTTTGAAGAAAGTTATTACGCCAGGTGCAACCTTATGTATATTTTCGACTTAGTCTTTTTCCGCGAATTTGGTCAAAATCAGCTAAATGTACCTCTTTAAGCTCGAATCTGGAGCTCAAACCAAGAATCTGACAGCAAATTCGTGATGTTCAATCGATAGAACAAAATGTAATGTACATTTGATGAAAGTTTGGTTTAGAAATATGCATTCTGAAGAAAGTTAATACGCCGGGTGCAGCCTTATGTATATTTTCGACTTAGTCTTTTTCCGCGAATTTGGTCAAAATCCGCTAAATGTACCTCTTTAAGCTCGAATCTGGAGCTCAAACCAAGAATCTGACAGCAAATTCGTGATGTTCAATCGATAGAACATAATGTAATGTACATTTGATGAAAGTTTGGTTTAGAAATATGCATTTTGAAGAAAGTTATTACGCCAGGTGCAATCTTATGTATATTTTCGATTTAGTCTTTTTCCGCGAATTTGGTCAAAATCCGCTAAATGTACCTCTTTAAGCTCGAATCTGGAGCTCAAACCACGAAAGTGACAGCAAATTCGTGTTGTTCAATCGATAGAACATAATGTAATGTACATTTGATGAAAGTTTGGTTTAGAAATATGCATTTTGAAGAAAGTTATTACGCCAGGTGCAACCTTATGTATATTTTCGACTTAGTCTTTTCTTGCGATTTTGGTCAAAATCCTCTAAATGTACCTCTTTAAGCTCGAATCTGGAGCTCAAACCAAGAATCTGACAGCAAATTCGTGATGTTCAATCGATAGAACATAATGTAATGTACATTTGATGAAAGTTTGGTTTAGAAATATGCATTTTGAAGAAAGTTATTACGCCATGTGCAGCCTTATGTATATTTTCGACTTAGTCTTTTTCCGCGAATTTGTTCAAAATCCGCTAAATGTACCTCTTTAAGCTCGAATCTGGAGCTCAAACCAAGAAAGTGACAGCAAATTCGTGTTGTTCAATCGATAGAACATAATGTAATGTACATTTGATGAACGTTTGGTTTAGAAATATGCATTTTGAAGAAAGTTATTACGCCAGGTGCAATCTTATGTATATTTTCGACTTAGTCTTTTTTTGCGATTTTGGTCAAAATCCGCTAAATGTACCTCTTTAAGCTCGATTCTGGAGCTCAAACCAAGAATCTGACAGCAAATTCGTGATGTTCAATCGATAGAACACAATGTAATGTACATTTGATGAAAGTTTGGTTTAGAAATATGCATTTTGAAGAAAGTTAATACGCCAGGTGCAACCTTATGTATATTTTCGACTTAGTCTTTTTCCGCGATGTTAGTCAAAATCCGCTAAATGTATCTCTTTAAGCTCGAATCTGGAGCTCAAACCAAGAATCTGACAGCAAATTGTGTTGTTCAATCGATAGAACACAATGTAATGTACATTTGATGAAAGTTTGGTTTAGAAATATGCATTTTGAAGAAAGTTATTACGCCATGTGCAGCCTTATGTATATTTTCGACTTAGTCTTTTTCCGTGATTTTGTTCAAAATCCGCTAAATGTACCTCTTTAAGCTCGAATCTGGAGCTCAAACCAAGAAAGTGACAGCAAATTCGTGATGTTCAATCGATAGAACATAATGTAATGTACATTTGATGAAAGTTTGGTTTAGAAATATGCATTTTGAAGAAAGTTATTACGCCAGGTGCAACCTTATGTATATTTTCGACTTAGTCTTTTTCCGCGAATTTGGTCAAAATCAGCTAAATGTACCTCTTTAAGCTCGAATCTGGAGCTCAAACCAAGAATCTGACAGCAAATTCGTGATGTTCAATCGATAGAACACAATGTAATGTACATTTGATGAAAGTTTGGTTTAGAAATATGCATTCTGAAGAAAGTTAATACGCCGGGTGCAGCCTTATGTATATTTTCGACTTAGTCTTTTTCCGCGAATTTGGTCAAAATCCGCTAAATGTACCTCTTTAAGCTCGAATCTGGAGCTCAAACCAAGAATCTGACAGCAAATTCGTGATGTTCAATCGATAGAACATAATGTAATGTACATTTGATGAAAGTTTGGTTTAGAAATATGCATTTTGAAGAAAGTTATTACGCCAGGTGCAATCTTATGTATATTTTCGATTTAGTCTTTTTCCGCGAATTTGGTCAAAATCCGCTAAATGTACCTCTTTAAGCTCGAATCTGGAGCTCAAACCACGAAAGTGACAGCAAATTCGTGTTGTTCAATCGATAGAACATAATGTAATGTACATTTGATGAAAGTTTGGTTTAGAAATATGCATTTTGAAGAAAGTTATTACGCCAGGTGCAACCTTATGTATATTTTCGACTTAGTCTTTTCTTGCGATTTTGGTCAAAATCCTCTAAATGTACCTCTTTAAGCTCGAATCTGGAGCTCAAACCAAGAATCTGACAGCAAATTCGTGATGTTCAATCGATAGAACATAATGTAATGTACATTTGATGAAAGTTTGGTTTAGAAATATGCATTTTGAAGAAAGTTATTACGCCAGGTGCAACCTTATGTATATTTTCGACTTAGTCTTTTTCCGCGAATTTGTTCAAAATCCGCTAAATGTACCTCTTTAAGCTCGAATCTGGAGCTCAAACCAAGAAAGTGACAGCAAATTCGTGTTGTTCAATCGATAGAACATAATGTAATGTACATTTGATGAAAGTTTGGTTTAGAAATATGCATTTTGAAGAAAGTTATTACGCCAGGTGCAACCTTATGTATATTTTCGACTTAGTCTTTTTCCGCGATTTTGGTCAAAATCCGCTAAATGTACCTCTTTAAGCTCGAATCTGGAGCTCAAACCAAGAATCTGACAGCAAATTCGTGTTGTTCAATCGATAGAACACAATGTAATGTACATTTGATGAAAGTTTGGTTTAGAAATATGCATTCTGAAAAAAGTTAATACGCCGGGTGCAACCTTATGTATATTTTCGACTTAGTCTTTTTCCGCGAATTTGGTCAAAATCAGCTAAATGTACCTCTTTAAGCTCGAATCTGGAGCTCAAACCAAGAATCTGACAGCAAATTCGTGATGTTCAATCGATAGAACATAATGTAATGTACATTTGATGAAAGTTTGGTTTAGAAATATGCATTTTGAAGAAAGTTAATACGCCAGGTGCAACCTTATGTATATTTTCGACTTAGTCATTTTCCGCGATGTTAGTCAAAATCCGCTAAATGTATCTCTTTAAGCTCGAATCTGGAGCTCAAACCAAGAATCTGACAGCAAATTCGTGTTGTTCAATCGATAGAACACAATGTAATGTACATTTGATGAAAGTTTGGTTTAGAAATATGCATTTTGAAGAAAGTTATTACGCCATGTGCAGCCTTATGTATATTTTCGACTTAGTCTTTTTCCGTGATTTTGGTCAAAATCCGCTAAATGTACCTCTTTAAGCTCGAATCTGGAGCTCAAACCAAGAATCTGACAGCAAATTCGTGATGTTCAATCGATAGAACATAATGTAATGTACATTTGATGAAAGTTTGGTTTAGAAATATGCATTTTGAAGAAAGTTATTACGCCAGGTGCAACCTTATGTATATTTTCGACTTAGTCTTTTTCCGCGAATTTGGTCAAAATCAGCTAAATGTACCTCTTTAAGCTCGAATCTGGAGCTCAAACCAAGAATCTGACAGCAAATTCGTGATGTTCAATCGATAGAACATAATGTAATGTACATTTGATGAAAGTTTGGTTTAGAAATATGCATTTTGAAGAAAGTTATTACGCCAGGTGCAACCTTATGTATATTTTCGACTTAGTCTTTTTCCGCGAATTTGTTCAAAATCCGCTAAATGTACCTCTTTAAGCTCGAATCTGGAGCTCAAACCAAGAATCTGACAGCAAATTCGTGATGTTCAATCGATAGAACACAATGTAATGTACATTTGATGAAAGTTTGGTTTAGAAATATGCATTCTGAAGAAAGTTAATACGCCGGGTGCAGCCTTATGTATATTTTCGACTTAGTCTTTTTCCGCGAATTTGGTCAAAATCCGCTAAATGTACCTCTTTAAGCTCGAATCTGGAGCTCAAACCAAGAATCTGACAGCAAATTCGTGATGTTCAATCGATAGAACACAATGTAATGTACATTTGATGAAAGTTTGGTTTAGAAATATGCATTCTGAAGAAAGTTAATACGCCGGGTGCAGCCTTATGTATATTTTCGACTTAGTCTTTTTCCGCGAATTTGTTCAAAATCCGCTAAATGTACCTCTTTAAGCTCGAATCTGGAGCTCAAACCAAGAAAGTGACAGCAAATTCGTGATGTTCAATCGATAGAACATAATGTAATGTACATTTGATGAAAGTTTGGTTTAGAAATATGCATTTTGAAGAAAGTTATTACGCCAGGTGCAACCTTATGTATATTTTCGACTTAGTCTTTTTCCGCGAATTTGTTCAAAATCCGCTAAATGTACCTCTTTAAGCTCGAATCTGGAGCTCAAACCAAGAATCTGACAGCAAATTCGTGATGTTCAATCGATAGAACACAATGTAATGTACATTTGATGAAAGTTTGGTTTAGAAATATGCATTCTGAAGAAAGTTAATACGCCGGGTGCAGCCTTATGTATATTTTCGACTTAGTCTTTTTCCGCGAATTTGGTCAAAATCCGCTAAATGTACCTCTTTAAGCTCGAATCTGGAGCTCAAACCAAGAATCTGACAGCAAATTCGTGATGTTCAATCGATAGAACACAATGTAATGTACATTTGATGAAAGTTTGGTTTAGAAATATGCATTCTGAAGAAAGTTAATACGCCGGGTGCAGCCTTATGTATATTTTCGACTTAGTCTTTTTCCGCGAATTTGTTCAAAATCCGCTAAATGTACCTCTTTAAGCTCGAATCTGGAGCTCAAACCAAGAAAGTGACAGCAAATTCGTGATGTTCAATCGATAGAACATAATGTAATGTACATTTGATGAAAGTTTGGTTTAGAAATATGCATTTTGAAGAAAGTTATTACGCCAGGTGCAACCTTATGTATATTTTCGACTTAGTCTTTTTCTGCGAATTTGGTCAAAATCAGCTAAATGTACCTCTTTAAGCTCGAATCTGGAGCTCAAACCAAGAATCTGACAGCAAATTCGTGATGTTCAATCGATAGAACACAATGTAATGTACATTTGATGAAAGTTTGGTTTAGAAATATGCATTCTGAAGAAAGTTAATACGCCAGGTGCAGCCTTATGTATATTTTCGACTTAGTCTTTTTCCGCGAATTTGGTCAAAATCCGCTAAATGTACCTCTTTAAGCTCGAATCTGGAGCTCAAACCAAGAATCTGACAGCAAATTCGTGATGTTCAATCGATAGAACATAATGTAATGTACATTTGATGAAAGTTTGGTTTAGAAATATGCATTTTGAAGAAAGTTATTACGCCAGGTGCAATCTTATGTATATTTTCGACTTAGTCTTTTTCCGCGAATTTGGTCAAAATCCGCTAAATGTACCTCTTTAAGCACGAATCTGGAGCTCAAACCAAGAAAGTGACAGCAAATTCGTGTTGTTCAATCGATAGAACATAATGTAATGTACATTTGATGAAAGTTTGGTTTAGAAATATGCATTTTGAAGAAAGTTATTACGCCAGGTGCAACCTTATGTATATTTTCGACTTAGTCTTTTTCCGCGAATTTGTTCAAAATCCGCTAAATGTACCTCTTTAAGCTCGAATCTGGAGCTCAAACCAAGAATCTGACAGCAAATTCGTGATGTTCAATCGATAGAACACAATGTAATGTACATTTGATGAAAGTTTGGTTTAGAAATATGCATTCTGAAGAAAGTTAATACGCCGGGTGCAGCCTTATGTATATTTTCGACTTAGTCTTTTTCCGCGAATTTGGTCAAAATCCGCTAAATGTACCTCTTTAAGCTCGAATCTGGAGCTCAAACCAAGAATCTGACAGCAAATTCGTGATGTTCAATCGATAGAACACAATGTAATGTACATTTGATGAAAGTTTGGTTTAGAAATATGCATTCTGAAGAAAGTTAATACGCCGGGTGCAGCCTTATGTATATTTTCGACTTAGTCTTTTTCCGCGAATTTGGTCAAAATCCGCTAAATGTACCTCTTTAAGCTCGAATCTGGAGCTCAAACCAAGAATCTGACAGCAAATTCGTGATGTTCAATCGATAGAACACAATGTAATGTACATTTGATGAAAGTTTGGTTTAGAAATATGCATTCTGAAGAAAGTTAATACGCCAGGTGCAGCCTTATGTATATTTTCGACTTAGTCTTTTTCCGCGAATTTGGTCAAAATCCGCTAAATGTACCTCTTTAAGCTCGAATCTGGAGCTCAAACCAAGAATCTGACAGCAAATTCGTGATGTTCAATCGATAGAACTTAATGTAATGTACATTTGATGAAAGTTTGGTTTAGAAATATGCATTTTGAAGAAAGTTATTACGCCAGGTGCAATCTTATGTATATTTTCGACTTAGTCTTTTTCCGCGAATTTGGTCAAAATCCGCTAAATGTACCTCTTTAAGCACGAATCTGGAGCTCAAACCAAGAAAGTGACAGCAAATTCGTGTTGTTCAATCGATAGAACATAATGTAATGTACATTTGATGAAAGTTTGGTTTAGAAATATGCATTTTGAAGAAAGTTATTACGCCAGGTGCAACCTTATGTATATTTTCGACTTAGTCTTTTCTTGCGATTTTGGTCAAAATCCTCTAAATTTACCTCTTTAAGCTCGAATCTGGAGCTCAAACCAAGAATCTGACAGCAAATTCGTGATGTTCAATCGATAGAACATAATGTAATGTACATTTGATGAAAGTTTGGTTTAGAAATATGCATTTTGAAGAAAGTTATTACGCCAGGTGCAACCTTATGTATATTTTCGACTTAGTCTTTTTCCGCGAATTTGTTCAAAATCCGCTAAATGTACCTCTTTAAGCTCGAATCTGGAGCTCAAACCAAGAAAGTGACAGCAAATTCGTGTTGTTCAATCGATAGAACATAATGTAATGTACATTTGATGAAAGTTTGGTTTAGAAATATGCATTTTGAAGAAAGTTATTACGCCAGGTGCAACCTTATGTATATTTTCGACTTAGTCTTTTTCCGCGATTTTGGTCAAAATCCGCTAAATGTACCTCTTTAAGCTCGAATCTGGAGCTCAAACCAAGAATCTGACAGCAAATTCGTGTTGTTCAATCGATAGAACACAATGTAATGTACATTTGATGAAAGTTTGGTTTAGAAATATGCATTCTGAAAAAAGTTAATACGCCGGGTGCAACCTTATGTATATTTTCGACTTAGTCTTTTTCCGCGAATTTGGTCAAAATCAGCTAAATGTACCTCTTTAAGCTCGAATCTGGAGCTCAAACCAAGAATCTGACAGCAAATTCGTGATGTTCAATCGATAGAACATAATGTAATGTACATTTGATGAAAGTTTGGTTTAGAAATATGCATTTTGAAGAAAGTTAATACGCCAGGTGCAACCTTATGTATATTTTCGACTTAGTCATTTTCCGCGATGTTAGTCAAAATCCGCTAAATGTATCTCTTTAAGCTCGAATCTGGAGCTCAAACCAAGAATCTGACAGCAAATTCGTGTTGTTCAATCGATAGAACACAATGTAATGTACATTTGATGAAAGTTTGGTTTAGAAATATGCATTTTGAAGAAAGTTATTACGCCATGTGCAGCCTTATGTATATTTTCGACTTAGTCTTTTTCCGTGATTTTGGTCAAAATCCGCTAAATGTACCTCTTTAAGCTCGAATCTGGAGCTCAAACCAAGAATCTGACAGCAAATTCGTGATGTTCAATCGATAGAACATAATGTAATGTACATTTGATAAAAGTTTGGTTTAGAAATATGCATTTTGAAGAAAGTTATTACGCCAGGTGCAACCTTATGTATATTTTCGACTTAGTCTTTTTCCGCGAATTTGGTCAAAATCAGCTAAATGTACCTCTTTAAGCTCGAATCTGGAGCTCAAACCAAGAATCTGACAGCAAATTCGTGTTGTTCAATCGATAGAACACAATGTAATGTACATTTGATGAAAGTTTGGTTTAGAAATATGCATTCTGAAGAAAGTTATTACGCCAGGTGCAACCTTATGTATATTTTCGACTTAGTCTTTTTTTGCGATTTTGGTCAAAATCCTCTAAATGTACCTCTTTAAGCTCGAATCTGGAGCTCAAACCAAGAATCTGACAGCAAATTCGTGATGTTCAATCGATAGAACATAATGTAATGTACATTTGATGAAAGTTTGGTTTAGAAATATGCATTTTGAAGAAAGTTATTACGCCAGGTGCAACCTTATGTATATTTTCGACTTAGTCTTTTTTTGCGATTTTGGTCAAAATCCTCTAAATGTACCTCTTTAAGCTCGAATCTGCAGCTCAAACCAAGAATCTGACAGCAAATTCGTGATGTTCAATCGATAGAACATAATGTAATGTACATTTGATGAAAGTTTGGTTTAGAAATATGCATTTTGAAGAAAGTTATTACGCCAGGTGCAACCTTATGTATATTTTCGACTTAGTCTTTTTCCGCGAATTTGTTCAAAATCCGCTAAATGTACCTCTTTAAGCTCGAATCTGGAGCTCAAACCAAGAAAGTGACAGCAAATTCGTGTTGTTCAATCAATAGAACATAATGTAATGTACATTTGATGAACGTTTGGTTTAGAAATATGCATTTTGAAGAAAGTTATTACGCCAGGTGCAATCTTATGTATATTTTCGACTTAGTCTTTTTTTGCGATTTTGGTCAAAATCCGCTAAATGTACCTCTTTAAGCTCGATTCTGGAGCTCAAACCAAGAATCTGACAGCAAATTCGTGTTGTTCAATCGATAGAACACAATGTAATGTACATTTGATGAAAGTTTGGTTTAGAAATATGCATTCTGAAGAAAGTTATTACGCCGGGTGCAACCTTATGTATATTTTCGACTTAGTCTTTTTCCGCGAATTTGGTCAAAATCCGCTAAATGTACCTCTTTAAGCTCGAATCTGGAGCTCAAACCAAGAAAGTGACAGCAAATTCGTGATGTTCAATCGATAGAACATAATGTAATGTACATTTGATGAAAGTTTGGTTTAGAAATATGCATTTTGAAGAAAGTTAATACGCCAGGTGCAACCTTATGTATATTTTCGACTTAGTCTTTTTCCGCGAATTTGGTCAAAATCCGCTAAATGTACCTCTTTAAGCTCGAATCTGGAGCTCAAACCAAGAAAGTGACAGCAAATTCGTGATGTTCAATCGATAGAACATAATGTAATGTACATTTGATGAAAGTTTTGTTTAGAAATATGCATTTTGAAGAAAGTTATTACGCCAGGTGCAACCTTATGTATATTTTCGACTTAGTCTTTTTCCGCGAATTTGGTCAAAATCAGCTAAATGTACCTCTTTAAGCTCGAATCTGGAGCTCAAACCAAGAATCTGACAGCAAATTCGTGATGTTCAATCGATAGAACATAATGTAATGTACATTTGATGAAAGTTTTGTTTAGAAATATGCATTTTGAAGAAAGTTATTACGCCAGGTGCAACCTTATGTATATTTTCGACTTAGTCTTTTTCCGCGAATTTGGTCAAAATCAGCTAAATGTACCTCTTTAAGCTCGAATCTGGAGCTCAAACCAAGAATCTGACAGCAAATTCGTGATGTTCAATCGATAGAACATAATGTAATGTACATTTGATGAAAGTTTGGTTTAGAAATATGCATTTTGAAGAAAGTTAATACGCCAGGTGCAACCTTATGTATATTTTCGACTTAGTCATTTTCCGCGATGTTAGTTAAAATCCGCTAAATGTATCTCTTTAAGCTCGAATCTGGAGCTCAAACCAAGAATCTGACAGCAAATTCGTGTTGTTCAATCGATAGAACACAATGTAATGTACATTTGATGAAAGTTTGGTTTAGAAATATGCATTTTGAAGAAAGTTATTACGCCATGTGCAGCCTTATGTATATTTTCGACTTAGTCTTTTTCCGTGATTTTGGTCAAAATCCGCTAAATGTACCTCTTTAAGCTCGAATCTGGAGCTCAAACCAAGAAAGTGACAGCAAATTCGTGTTGTTCAATCGATAGAACATAATGTAATGTACATTTGATGAAAGTTTTGTTTAGAAATATGCATTTTGAAGAAAGTTATTACGCCAGGTGCAACCTTATGTATATTTTCGACTTAGTCTTTTTCCGCGAATTTGGTCAAAATCCTCTAAATGTACCTCTTTAAGCTCGAATCTGGAGCTCAAACCAAGAATCTGACAGCAAATTCGTGATGTTCAATCGATAGAACATAATGTAATGTACATTTGATAAAAGTTTGGTTTAGAAATATGCATTTTGAAGAAAGTTATTACGCCAGGTGCAACCTTATGTATATTTTCGACTTAGTCTTTTTCCGCGAATTTGGTCAAAATCCGCTAAATGTACCTCTTTAAGCTCGAATCTGGAGCTCAAACCAAGAAAGTGACAGCAAATTCGTGTTGTTCAATCGATAGAACATAATGTAATGTACATTTGATGAAAGTTTGGTTTAGAAATATGCATTTTGAAGAAAGTTATTACGCCAGGTGCAATCTTATGTATATTTTCGACTTAGTCTTTTTTTGCGATTTTGGTCAAAATCCGCTAAATGTACCTCTTTGAGCTCGATTCTGGAGCTCAAACCAAGAATCCGACAGCAAATTCGTGTTGTTCAATCGATAGAACACAATGTAATGTACATTTGATGAAAGTTTGGTTTAGAAATATGCATTCTGAAGAAAGTTATTACGCCAGGTGCAACCTTATGTATATTTTCGACTTAGTCTTTTTTTGCGATTTTGGTCAAAATCCTCTAAATGTACCTCTTTAAGCTCGAATCTTGAGCTCAAACCAAGAATCTGACAGCAAATTCGTGATGTTCAATCGATAGAACATAATGTAATGTACATTTGATGAAAGTTTGGTTTAGAAATATGCATTTTGAAGAAAGTTATTACGCCAGGTGCAACCTTATGTATATTTTCGACTTAGTCTTTTTTTGCGATTTTGGTCAAAATCCTCTAAATGTACCTCTTTAAGCTCGAATCTGCAGCTCAAACCAAGAATCTGACAGCAAATTCGTGATGTTCAATCGATAGAACATAATGTAATGTACATTTGATGAAAGTTTGGTTTAGAAATATGCATTTTGAAGAAAGTTATTACGCCAGGTGCAACCTTATGTATATTTTCGACTTAGTCTTTTTCCGCGAATTTGTTCAAAATCCGCTAAATGTACCTCTTTAAGCTCGAATCTGGAGCTCAAACCAAGAAAGTAACAGCAAATTCGTGTTGTTCAATCGATAGAACATAATGTAATGTACATTTGATGAACGTTTGGTTTAGAAATATGCATTTTGAAGAAAGTTATTACGCCAGGTGCAATCTTATGTATATTTTCGACTTAGTCTTTTTTTGCGATTTTGGTCAAAATCCGCTAAATGTACCTCTTTAAGCTCGATTCTGGAGCTCAAACCAAGAATCTGACAGCAAATTCGTGTTGTTCAATCGATAGAACACAATGTAATGTACATTTGATGAAAGTTTGGTTTAGAAATATGCATTCTGAAGAAAGTTATTACGCCGGGTGCAACCTTATGTATATTTTCGACTTAGTCTTTTTCCGCGAATTTGGTCAAAATCCGCTAAATGTACCTCTTTAAGCTCGAATCTGGAGCTCAAACCAAGAAAGTGACAGCAAATTCGTGTTGTTCAATCGATAGAACACAATGTAATGTACATTTGATGAACGTTTGGTTTAGAAATATGCATTTTGAAGAAAGTTATTACGCCAGGTGCAATCTTATGTATATTTTCGACTTAGTCTTTTTTTGCGATTTTGGTCAAAATCCGCTAAATGTACCTCTTTAAGCTCGATTCTGGAGCTCAAACCAAGAATCTGACAGCAAATTCGTGTTGTTCAATCGATAGAACACAATGTAATGTACATTTGATGAAAGTTTGGTTTAGAAATATGCATTTTGAAGAAAGTTATTACGCCATGTGCAGCCTTATGTATATTTTCGACTTAGTCTTTTTCCGTGATTTTGGTCAAAATCCGCTAAATGTACCTCTTTAAGCTCGAATCTGGAGCTCAAACCAAGAAAGTGACAGCAAATTCGTGATGTTCAATCGATAGAACATAATGTAATGTACATTTGATGAAAGTTTTGTTTAGAAATATGCATTTTGAAGAAAGTTATTACGCCAGGTGCAACCTTATGTATATTTTCGACTTAGTCTTTTTCCGCGAATTTGGTCAAAATCAGCTAAATGTACCTCTTTAAGCTCGAATCTGGAGCTCAAACCAAGAATCTGACAGCAAATTCGTGATGTTCAATCGATAGAACACAATGTAATGTACATTTGATGAAAGTTTGGTTTAGAAATATGCATTCTGAAGAAAGTTAATACGCCGGGTGCAACCTTATGTATATTTTCGACTTAGTCTTTTTCCGTGATTTTGGTCAAAATCCGCTAAATGTACCTCTTTAAGCTCGAATCTGGAGCTCAAACCAAGAAAGTGACAGCAAATTCGTGATGTTCAATCGATAGAACATAATGTAATGTACATTTGATGAAAGTTTTGTTTAGAAATATGCATTTTGAAGAAAGTTATTACGCCAGGTGCAACCTTATGTATATTTTCGACTTAGTCTTTTTCCGCGAATTTGGTCAAAATCAGCTAAATGTACCTCTTTAAGCTCGAATCTGGAGCTCAAACCAAGAATCTGACAGCAAATTCGTGATGTTCAATCGATAGAACACAATGTAATGTACATTTGATGAAAGTTTGGTTTAGAAATATGCATTCTGAAGAAAGTTAATACGCCGGGTGCAACCTTATGTATATTTTCGACTTAGTCTTTTTCCGCGAATTTGGTCAAAATCCGCTAAATGTACCTCTTTAAGCTCGAATCTGGAGCTCAAACCAAGAATCTGACAGCAAATTCGTGATGTTCAATCGATAGAACATAATGTAATGTACATTTGATAAAAGTTTGGTTTAGAAATATGCATTTTGAAGAAAGTTATTACGCCAGGTGCAACCTTATGTATATTTTCGACTTAGTCTTTTTCCGCGAATTTGGTCAAAATCCGCTAAATGTACCTCTTTAAGCTCGAATCTGGAGCTCAAACCAAGAAAGTGACAGCAAATTCGTGTTGTTCAATCGATAGAACATAATGTAATGTACATTTGATGAAAGTTTGGTTTAGAAATATGCATTTTGAAGAAAGTTATTACGCCAGGTGCAATCTTATGTATATTTTCGACTTAGTCTTTTTTTGCGATTTTGGTCAAAATCCGCTAAATGTACCTCTTTAAGCTCGATTCTGGAGCTCAAACCAAGAATCTGACAGCAAATTCGTGTTGTTCAATCGATAGAACACAATGTAATGTACATTTGATGAAAGTTTGGTTTAGAAATATGCATTTTGAAGAAAGTTATTACGCCATGTGCAGCCTTATGTATATTTTCGACTTGGTCTTTTTCCGCGATTTTGGTCAAAATCCGCTAAATGTACCTCTTTAAGCTCGAATCTGGAGCTCAAACCAAGAATCTGACAGCAAATTCGTGATGTTCAATCGATAGAACACAATGTAATGTACATTTGATGAAAGTTTGGTTTAGAAATATGCATTCTGAAGAAAGTTAATACGCCGGGTGCAGCCTTATGTATATTTTCGACTTAGTCTTTTTCCGCGAATTTGGTCAAAATCCGCTAAATGTACCTCTTTAAGCTCGAATCTGGAGCTCAAACCAAGAATCTGACAGCAAATTCGTGATGTTCAATCGATAGAACACAATGTAATGTACATTTGATGAAAGTTTGGTTTAGAAATATGCATTTTGAAGAAAGTTATTACGCCATGTGCAGCCTTATGTATATTTTCGACTTGGTCTTTTTCCGCGATTTTGGTCAAAATCCGCTAAATGTACCTCTTTAAGCTCGAATCTGGAGCTCAAACCAAGAATCTGACAGCAAATTCGTGATGTTCAATCGATAGAACACAATGTAATGTACATTTGATGAAAGTTTGGTTTAGAAATATGCATTCTGAAGAAAGTTAATACGCCGGGTGCAGCCTTATGTATATTTTCGACTTAGTCTTTTTCCGCGAATTTGGTCAAAATCCGCTAAATGTACCTCTTTAAGCTCGAATCTGGAGCTCAAACCAAGAAAGTGACAGCAAATTCGTGTTGTTCAATCGATAGAACACAATGTAATGTACATTTGATGAACGTTTGGTTTAGAAATATGCATTTTGAAGAAAGTTATTACGCCAGGTGCAATCTTATGTATATTTTCGACTTAGTCTTTTTTTGCGATTTTGGTCAAAATCCGCTAAATGTACCTCTTTAAGCTCGATTCTGGAGCTCAAACCAAGAATCTGACAGCAAATTCGTGTTGTTCAATCGATAGAACACAATGTAATGTACATTTGATGAAAGTTTGGTTTAGAAATATGCATTTTGAAGAAAGTTATTACGCCATGTGCAGCCTTATGTATATTTTCGACTTAGTCTTTTTCCGTGATTTTGGTCAAAATCCGCTAAATGTACCTCTTTAAGCTCGAATCTGGAGCTCAAACCAAGAAAGTGACAGCAAATTCGTGATGTTCAATCGATAGAACATAATGTAATGTACATTTGATGAAAGTTTTGTTTAGAAATATGCATTTTGAAGAAAGTTATTACGCCAGGTGCAACCTTATGTATATTTTCGACTTAGTCTTTTTCCGCGAATTTGGTCAAAATCAGCTAAATGTACCTCTTTAAGCTCGAATCTGGAGCTCAAACCAAGAATCTGACAGCAAATTCGTGATGTTCAATCGATAGAACACAATGTAATGTACATTTGATGAAAGTTTGGTTTAGAAATATGCATTCTGAAGAAAGTTAATACGCCGGGTGCAACCTTATGTATATTTTCGACTTAGTCTTTTTCCGCGAATTTGGTCAAAATCCTCTAAATGTACCTCTTTAAGCTCGAATCTGGAGCTCAAACCAAGAATCTGACAGCAAATTCGTGATGTTCAATCGATAGAACATAATGTAATGTACATTTGATGAAAGTTTGGTTTAGAAATATGCATTTTGAAGAAAGTTAATACGCCAGGTGCAGCCTTATGTATATTTTCGACTTAGTCATTTTCCGCGATGTTAGTCAAAATCCGCTAAATGTATCTCTTTAAGCTCGAATCTGGAGCTCAAACCAAGAATCTGACAGCAAATTCGTGTTGTTCAATCGATAGAACACAATGTAATGTACATTTGATGAAAGTTTGGTTTAGAAATATGCATTTTGAAGAAAGTTATTACGCCATGTGCAGCCTTATGTATATTTTCGACTTAGTCTTTTTCCGTGATTTTGGTCAAAATCCGCTAAATGTACCTCTTTAAGCTCGAATCTGGAGCTCAAACCAAGAAAGTGACAGCAAATTCGTGATGTTCAATCGATAGAACATAATGTAATGTACATTTGATGAAAGTTTTGTTTAGAAATATGCATTTTGAAGAAAGTTATTACGCCAGGTGCAACCTTATGTATATTTTCGACTTAGTCTTTTTCCGCGAATTTGGTCAAAATCAGCTAAATGTACCTCTTTAAGCTCGAATCTGGAGCTCAAACCAAGAATCTGACAGCAAATTCGTGATGTTCAATCGATAGAACACAATGTAATGTACATTTGATGAAAGTTTGGTTTAGAAATATGCATTCTGAAGAAAGTTAATACGCCGGGTGCAACCTTATGTATATTTTCGACTTAGTCTTTTTCCGCGAATTTGGTCAAAATCCGCTAAATGTACCTCTTTAAGCTCGAATCTGGAGCTCAAACCAAGAATCTGACAGCAAATTCGTGATGTTCAATCGATAGAACATAATGTAATGTACATTTGATAAAAGTTTGGTTTAGAAATATGCATTTTGAAGAAAGTTATTACGCCAGGTGCAACCTTATGTATATTTTCGACTTAGTCTTTTTCCGCGAATTTGGTCAAAATCCGCTAAATGTACCTCTTTAAGCTCGAATCTGGAGCTCAAACCAAGAAAGTGACAGCAAATTCGTGTTGTTCAATCGATAGAACATAATGTAATGTACATTTGATGAAAGTTTGGTTTAGAAATATGCATTTTGAAGAAAGTTATCACGCCAGGTGCAATCTTATGTATATTTTCGACTTAGTCTTTTTTTGCGATTTTGGTCAAAATCCGCTAAATGTACCTCTTTAAGCTCGATTCTGGAGCTCAAACCAAGAATCTGACAGCAAATTCGTGTTGTTCAATCGATAGAACACAATGTAATGTACATTTGATGAAAGTTTGGTTTAGAAATATGCATTTTGAAGAAAGTTATTACGCCATGTGCAGCCTTATGTATATTTTCGACTTGGTCTTTTTCCGCGATTTTGGTCAAAATCCGCTAAATGTACCTCTTTAAGCTCGAATCTGGAGCTCAAACCAAGAATCTGACAGCAAATTCGTGATGTTCAATCGATAGAACACAATGTAATGTACATTTGATGAAAGTTTGGTTTAGAAATATGCATTCTGAAGAAAGTTAATACGCCAGGTGCAGCCTTATGTATATTTTCGACTTAGTCTTTTTCCGCGAATTTGGTCAAAATCCGCTAAATGTACCTCTTTAAGCTCGAATCTGGAGCTCAAACCAAGAATCTGACAGCAAATTCGTGATGTTCAATCGATAGAACATAATGTAATGTACATTTGATGAAAGTTTGGTTTAGAAATATGCATTTTGAAGAAAGTTATTACGCCAGGTGCAATCTTATGTATATTTTCGACTTAGTCTTTTTCCGCGAATTTGGTCAAAATCCGCTAAATGTACCTCTTTAAGCTCGAATCTGGAGCTCAAACCAAGAAAGTGACAGCAAATTCGTGTTGTTCAATCGATAGAACATAATGTAATGTACATTTGATGAAAGTTTGGTTTAGAAATATGCATTTTGAAGAAAGTTATTACGCCAGGTGCAACCTTATGTATATTTTCGACTTAGTCTTTTTTTGCGATTTTGGTCAAAATCCTCTAAATGTACCTCTTTAAGCTCGAATCTGGAGCTCAAACCAAGAATCTGACAGCAAATTCGTGATGTTCAATCGATAGAACATAATGTAATGTACATTTGATGAAAGTTTGGTTTAGGAATATGCATTTTGAAGAAAGTTATTACGCCAGGTGCAACCTTATGTATATTTTCGACTTAGTCTTTTTCCGCGAATTTGTTCAAAATCCGCTAAATGTACCTCTTTAAGCTCGAATCTGGAGCTCAAACCAAGAAAGTGACAGCAAATTCGTGTTGTTCAATCGATAGAACATAATGTAATGTACATTTGATGAAAGTTTGGTTTAGAAATATGCATTTTGAAGAAAGTTATTACGCCAGGTGCAACCTTATGTATATTTTCGACTTAGTCTTTTTCCGCGATTTTGGTCAAAATCCGCTAAATGTACCTCTTTAAGCTCGAATATGGAGCTCAAACCAAGAATCTGACAGCAAATTCGTGATGTTCAATCGATAGAACACAATGTAATGTACATTTGATGAAAGTTTGGTTTAGAAATATGCATTCTGAAGAAAGTTAATACGCCGGGTGCAACCTTATGTATATTTTCGACTTAGTCTTTTTCCGCGAATTTGGTCAAAATCAGCTAAATGTACCTCTTTAAGCTCGAATCTGGAGCTCAAACCAAGAATCTGACAGCAAATTCGTGATGTTCAATCGATAGAACATAATGTAATGTACATTTGATGAAAGTTTGGTTTAGAAATATGCATTTTGAAGAAAGTTAATACGCCAGGTGCAACCTTATGTATATTTTCGACTTAGTCTTTTTCCTCGATGTTAGTCAAAATCCGCTAAATGTATCTCTTTAAGCTCGAATATGGAGCTCAAACCAAGAATCTGACAGCAAATTCGTGTTGTTCAATCGATAGAACACAATGTAATGTACATTTGATGAAAGTTTGGTTTAGAAATATGCATTTTGAAGAAAGTTAATACGCCGGGTGCAGCCTTATGTATATTTTCGACTTAGTCTTTTTCCGCGAATTTGGTCAAAATCCGCTAAATGTACCTCTTTAAGCTCGATTCTGGAGCTCAAACCAAGAATCTGACAGCAAATTCGTGATGTTCAATCGATAGAACATAATGTAATGTACATTTGATGAAAGTTTGGTTTAGAAATATGCATTTTGAAGAAAGTTATTACGCCAGGTGCAATCTTATGTATATTTTCGACTTAGTCTTTTTCCGCGAATTTGGTCAAAATCCGCTAAATGTACCTCTTTAAGCTCGAATCTGGAGCTCAAACCAAGAAAGTGACAGCAAATTCGTTTTGTTCAATCGATAGAACATAATGTAATGTACATTTGATGAAAGTTTGGTTTAGAAATATGCATTTTGAAGAAAGTTATTACGCCAGGTGCAACCTTATGTATATTTTCGACTTAGTCTTTTTTTGCGATTTTGGTCAAAATCCTCTAAATGTACCTCTTTAAGCTCGAATCTGGAGCTCAAACCAAGAATCTGACAGCAAATTCGTGATGTTCAATCGATAGAACATAATGTAATGTACATTTGATGAAAGTTTGGTTTAGGAATATGCATTTTGAAGAAAGTTACTACGCCAGGTGCAACCTTATGTATATTTTCGACTTAGTCTTTTTCCGCGAATTTGTTCAAAATCCGCTAAATGTACCTCTTTAAGCTCGAATCTGGAGCTCAAACCAAGAAAGTGACAGCAAATTCGTGTTGTTCAATCGATAGAACATAATGTAATGTACATTTGATGAAAGTTTGGTTTAGAAATATGCATTTTGAAGAAAGTTATTACGCCAGGTGCAATCTTATGTATATTTTCGACTTAGTCTTTTTTTGCGATTTTGGTCAAAATCCGCTAAATGTACCTCTTTAAGCTCGATTCTGGAGCTCAAACCAAGAATCTGACAGCAAATTCGTGTTGTTCAATCGATAGAACACAATGTAATGTACATTTGATGAAAGTTTGGTTTAGAAATATGCATTTTGAAGAAAGTTATTACGCCATGTGCAGCCTTATGTATATTTTCGACTTAGTCTTTTTCCGTGATTTTGGTCAAAATCCGCTAAATGTACCTCTTTAAGCTCGAATCTGGAGCTCAAACCAAGAATCTGACAGCAAATTCGTGATGTTCAATCGATAGAACACAATGTAATGTACATTTGATGAAAGTTTGGTTTAGAAATATGCATTCTGAAGAAAGTTAATACGCCGGGTGCAGCCTTATGTATATTTTCGACTTAGTCTTTTTCCGCGAATTTGGTCAAAATCCGCTAAATGTACCTCTTTAAGCTCGAATCTGGAGCTCAAACCAAGAATCTGACAGCAAATTCGTGATGTTCAATCGATAGAACATAATGTAATGTACATTTGATGAAAGTTTGGTTTAGAAATATGCATTTTGAAGAAAGTTATTACGCCAGGTGCAATCTTATGTATATTTTCGACTTAGTCTTTTTCCGCGAATTTGGTCAAAATCCGCTAAATGTACCTCTTTAAGCTCGAATCTGGAGCTCAAACCAAGAAAGTGACAGCAAATTCGTGTTGTTCAATCGATAGAACATAATGTAATGTACATTTGATGAAAGTTTGGTTTAGAAATATGCATTTTGAAGAAAGTTATTACGCCAGGTGCAACCTTATGTATATTTTCGACTTAGTCTTTTTTTGCGATTTTGGTCAAAATCCTCTAAATGTACCTCTTTAAGCTCGAATCTGGAGCTCAAACCAAGAATCTGACAGCAAATTCGTGATGTTCAATCGATAGAACATAATGTAATGTACATTTGATGAAAGTTTGGTTTAGGAATATGCATTTTGAAGAAAGTTATTACGCCAGGTGCAACCTTATGTATATTTTCGACTTAGTCTTTTTCCGCGAATTTGTTCAAAATCCGCTAAATGTACCTCTTTAAGCTCGAATCTGGAGCTCAAACCAAGAAAGTGACAGCAAATTCGTGTTGTTCAATCGATAGAACATAATGTAATGTACATTTGATGAAAGTTTGGTTTAGAAATATGCATTTTGAAGAAAGTTATTACGCCAGGTGCAACCTTATGTATATTTTCGACTTAGTCTTTTTCCGCGATTTTGGTCAAAATCCGCTAAATGTACCTCTTTAAGCTCGAATATGGAGCTCAAACCAAGAATCTGACAGCAAATTCGTGATGTTCAATCGATAGAACACAATGTAATGTACATTTGATGAAAGTTTGGTTTAGAAATATGCATTCTGAAGAAAGTTAATACGCCGGGTGCAACCTTATGTATATTTTCGACTTAGTCTTTTTCCGCGAATTTGGTCAAAATCAGCTAAATGTACCTCTTTAAGCTCGAATCTGGAGCTCAAACCAAGAATCTGACAGCAAATTCGTGATGTTCAATCGATAGAACATAATGTAATGTACATTTGATGAAAGTTTGGTTTAGAAATATGCATTTTGAAGAAAGTTAATACGCCAGGTGCAACCTTATGTATATTTTCGACTTAGTCTTTTTCCTCGATGTTAGTCAAAATCCGCTAAATGTATCTCTTTAAGCTCGAATATGGAGCTCAAACCAAGAATCTGACAGCAAATTCGTGTTGTTCAATCGATAGAACACAATGTAATGTACATTTGATGAAAGTTTGGTTTAGAAATATGCATTTTGAAGAAAGTTAATACGCCGGGTGCAGCCTTATGTATATTTTCGACTTAGTCTTTTTCCGCGAATTTGGTCAAAATCCGCTAAATGTACCTCTTTAAGCTCGATTCTGGAGCTCAAACCAAGAATCTGACAGCAAATTCGTGATGTTCAATCGATAGAACATAATGTAATGTACATTTGATGAAAGTTTGGTTTAGAAATATGCATTTTGAAGAAAGTTATTACGCCAGGTGCAATCTTATGTATATTTTCGACTTAGTCTTTTTCCGCGAATTTGGTCAAAATCCGCTAAATGTACCTCTTTAAGCTCGAATCTGGAGCTCAAACCAAGAAAGTGACAGCAAATTCGTTTTGTTCAATCGATAGAACATAATGTAATGTACATTTGATGAAAGTTTGGTTTAGAAATATGCATTTTGAAGAAAGTTATTACGCCAGGTGCAACCTTATGTATATTTTCGACTTAGTCTTTTTTTGCGATTTTGGTCAAAATCCTCTAAATGTACCTCTTTAAGCTCGAATCTGGAGCTCAAACCAAGAATCTGACAGCAAATTCGTGATGTTCAATCGATAGAACATAATGTAATGTACATTTGATGAAAGTTTGGTTTAGGAATATGCATTTTGAAGAAAGTTATTACGCCAGGTGCAACCTTATGTATATTTTCGACTTAGTCTTTTTCCGCGAATTTGTTCAAAATCCGCTAAATGTACCTCTTTAAGCTCGAATCTGGAGCTCAAACCAAGAAAGTGACAGCAAATTCGTGTTGTTCAATCGATAGAACATAATGTAATGTACATTTGATGAAAGTTTGGTTTAGAAATATGCATTTTGAAGAAAGTTATTACGCCAGGTGCAATCTTATGTATATTTTCGACTTAGTCTTTTTTTGCGATTTTGGTCAAAATCCGCTAAATGTACCTCTGACAGCAAATTCGTGATGTTCAATCGATAGAACATAATGTAATGTACATTTGATGAAAGTTTGGTTTAGAAATATGCATTTTGAAGAAAGTTATTACGCCAGGTGCAATCTTATGTATATTTTCGACTTAGTCTTTTTCCGCGAATTTGGTCAAAATCCGCTAAATGTACCTCTTTAAGCTCGAATCTGGAGCTCAAACCAAGAAAGTGACAGCAAATTCGTGTTGTTCAATCGATAGAACATAATGTAATGTACATTTGATGAAAGTTTGGTTTAGAAATATGCATTTTGAAGAAAGTTATTACGCCAGGTGCAACCTTATGTATATTTTCGACTTAGTCTTTTTCCGCGAATTTGTTCAAAATCCGCTAAATGTACCTCTTTAAGCTCGAATCTGGAGCTCAAACCAAGAAAGTGACAGCAAATTCGTGTTGTTCAATCGATAGAACATAATGTAATGTACATTTGATGAAAGTTTGGTTTAGAAATATGCATTTTGAAGAAAGTTATTACGCCAGGTGCAACCTTATGTATATTTTCGACTTAGTCTTTTTCCGCGATTTTGGTCAAAATCCGCTAAATGTACCTCTTTAAGCTCGAATAAGGAGCTCAAACCAAGAATCTGACAGCAAATTCGTGATGTTCAATCGATAGAACACAATGTAATGTACATTTGATGAAAGTTTGGTTTAGAAATATGCATTCTGAAGAAAGTTAATACGCCGGGTGCAACCTTATGTATATTTTCGACTTAGTCTTTTTCCGCGAATTTGGTCAAAATCAGCTAAATGTACCTCTTTAAGCTCGAATCTGGAGCTCAAACCAAGAATCTGACAGCAAATTCGTGATGTTCAATCGATAGAACATAATGTAATGTACATTTGATGAAAGTTTGGTTTAGAAATATGCATTTTGAAGAAAGTTAATACGCCAGGTGCAACCTTATGTATATTTTCGACTTAGTCTTTTTCCTCGATGTTAGTCAAAATCCGCTAAATGTATCTCTTTAAGCTCGAATCTGGAGCTCAAACCAAGAATCTGACAGCAAATTCGTGTTGTTCAATCGATAGAACACAATGTAATGTACATTTGATGAAAGTTTGGTTTAGAAATATGCATTTTGAAGAAAGTTATTACGCCAGGTGCAGCCTTATGTATTTTTTCGACTTAGTCTTTTTCGGCCATTTTGGTCAAAATCTATAAATGTACCGGTTTAAGCTCGAATCTGGAGCTCAAACCAAGAATATGACAGCAAATTAGTGTTGTTCAATCGATAGAACACAATGTAATGTACATTTGATGAAAGTTTGGTTTAGAAATATGCATTTTGAAGAAAGTTATTACGCCATGTGCAGCCTTATGTATATTTTCGACTTAGTCTTTTTCCGTGATTTTGTTCAAAATCCGCTAAATGTACCTCTTTAAGCTCGAATCTGGAGCTCAAACCAAGAATCTGACAGCAAATTCGTGTTGTTCAATCGATAGAACACAATGTAATGTACATTTGATGAAAGTTTGGTTTAGAAATATGCATTTTGAAGAAAGTTATTACGCCAGGTGCAGCCTTATGTATTTTTTCGACTTAGTCTTTTTCGGCCATTTTGGTCAAAATCAGCTAAATGTACCGGTTTAAGCTCGAATCTGGAGCTCAAACCAAGAATATGACAGCAAATTAGTGTTGTTCAATCGATAGAACACAATGTAATGTACATTTGATGAAAGTTTGGTTTAGAAATATGCATTTTGAAGAAAGTTATTACGCCATGTGCAGCCTTATGTATATTTTCGACTTAGTCTTTTTCCGTGATTTTGTTCAAAATCCGCTAAATGTACCTCTTTAAGCTCGAATCTGGAGCTCAAACCAAGAATCTGACAGCAAATTCGTGTTGTTCAATCGATAGAACACAATGTAATGTACATTTGATGAAAGTTTGGTTTAGAAATATGCATTTTGAAGAAAGTTATTACGCCGGGTGCAGCCTTATGTATATTTTCGACTTAGTCTTTTTCCGCGAATTTGGTCAAAATCCGCTAAATGTACCTCTTTAAGCTCGATTCTGGAGCTCAAACCAAGAATCTGACAGCAAATTCGTGATGTTCAATCGATAGAACATAATGTAATGTACATTTGATGAAAGTTTGGTTTAGAAATATGCATTTTGAAGAAAGTTATTACGCCAGGTGCAACCTTATGTATATTTTCGACTTAGTCTTTTTTAGCGATTTTGGTCAAAATCCTCTAAATGTACCTCTTTAAGCTCGAATCTGGAGCTCAAACCAAGAATCTGACAGCAAATTCGTGATGTTCAATCGATAGAACATAATGTAATGTACATTTGATGAAAGTTTGGTTTAGGAATATGCATTTTGAAGAAAGTTATTACGCCAGGTGCAACCTTATGTATATTTTCGACTTAGTCTTTTTCCGCGAATTTGTTCAAAATCCGCTAAATGTACCTCTTTAAGCTCGAATCTGGAGCTCAAACCAAGAAAGTGACAGCAAATTCGTGTTGTTCAATCGATAGAACATAATGTAATGTACATTTGATGAAAGTTTGGTTTAGAAATATGCATTTTGAAGAAAGTTATTACGCCAGGTGCAACCTTATGTATATTTTCGACTTAGTCTTTTTCCGCGATTTTGGTCAAAATCCGCTAAATGTACCTCTTTAAGCTCGAATATGGAGCTCAAACCAAGAATCTGACAGCAAATTCGTGTTGTTCAATCGATAGAACACAATGTAATGTACATTTGATGAAAGTTTGGTTTAGAAATATGCATTCTGAAGAAAGTTAATACGCCGGGTGCAACCTTATGTATATTTTCGACTTAGTCTTTTTCCGCGAATTTGGTCAAAATCAGCTAAATGTACCTCTTTAAGCTCGAATCTGGAGCTCAAACCAAGAATCTGACAGCAAATTCGTGATGTTCAATCGATAGAACATAATGTAATGTACATTTGATGAAAGTTTGGTTTAGAAATATGCATTTTGAAGAAAGTTATTACGCCAGGTGCAACCTTATGTATATTTTCGACTTAGTCTTTTTCCTCGATGTTAGTCAAAATCCGCTAAATGTATCTCTTTAAGCTCGAATCTGGAGCTCAAACCAAGAATCTGACAGCAAATTCGTGTTGTTCAATCGATAGAACACAATGTAATGTACATTTGATGAAAGTTTGGTTTAGAAATATGCATTTTGAAGAAAGTTAATACGCCGGGTGCAGCCTTATGTATATTTTCGACTTAGTCTTTTTCCGCGAATTTGGTCAAAATCCGCTAAATGTACCTCTTTTAGCTCGAATCTGGAGCTCAAACCAAGAATCTGACAGCAAATTCGTGTTGTTCAATCGATAGAACATAATGTAATGTACATTTGATGAAAGTTTGGTTTAGAAATATGCATTTTGAAGAAAGTTATTACGCCAGGTGCAACCTTATGTATATTTTTGCTTTAGTCTTTTTCTGCGATTTTGGTCAAAATCCGCTAAATGTACCTCTTTAAGCTCGAATCTGGAGCTCAAACCAAGAATCTGACAGCAAATTCGTGTTGTTCAATCGATAGAACACAATGTAATGTACATTTGATGAAAGTTTGGTTTAGAAATATGCATTTTAAAGAAAGTTATTACGCCAGGTGCAGCCTTATGTATTTTTTCGACTTAGTCTTTTTCGGCCATTTTGGTCAAAATCTATAAATGTACCGGTTTAAGCTCGAATCTGGAGCTCAAACCAAGAATATGACAGCAAATTAGTGTTGTTCAATCGATAGAACACAATGTAATGTACATTTGATGAAAGTTTGGTTTAGAAATATGCATTTTGAAGAAAGTTATTACGCCATGTGCAGCCTTATGTATATTTTCGACTTAGTCTTTTTCCGTGATTTTGTTCAAAATCCGCTAAATGTACCTCTTTAAGCTCGAATCTGGAGCTCAAACCAAGAATCTGACAGCAAATTCGTGTTGTTCAATCGATAGAACACAATGTAATGTACATTTGATGAAAGTTTGGTTTAGAAATATGCATTTTGAAGAAAGTTATTACGCCGGGTGCAGCCTTATGTATATTTTCGACTTAGTCTTTTTCCGCGAATTTGGTCAAAATCCGCTAAATGTACCTCTTTAAGCTCGATTCTGGAGCTCAAACCAAGAATCTGACAGCAAATTCGTGATGTTCAATCGATAGAACATAATGTAATGTACATTTGATGAAAGTTTGGTTTAGAAATATGCATTTTGAAGAAAGTTATTACGCCAGGTGCAACCTTATGTATATTTTCGACTTAGTCTTTTTTTGCGATTTTGGTCAAAATCCTCTAAATGTACCTCTTTAAGCTCGAATCTGGAGCTCAAACCAAGAATCTGACAGCAAATTCGTGATGTTCAATCGATAGAACACAATGTAATGTACATTTGATGAAAGTTTGGTTTAGGAATATGCATTTTGAAGAAAGTTATTACGCCAGGTGCAACCTTATGTATATTTTCGACTTAGTCTTTTTCCGCGAATTTGTTCAAAATCCGCTAAATGTACCTCTTTAAGCTCGAATCTGGAGCTCAAACCAAGAAAGTGACAGCAAATTCGTGTTGTTCAATCGATAGAACATAATGTAATGTACATTTGATGAAAGTTTGGTTTAGAAATATGCATTTTGAAGAAAGTTATTATGCCAGGTGCAACCTTATGTATATTTTCGACTTAGTCTTTTTCCGCGATTTTGGTCAAAATCCGCTAAATGTACCTCTTTAAGCTCGAATATGGAGCTCAAACCAAGAATCTGACAGCAAATTCGTGTTGTTCAATCGATAGAACACAATGTAATGTACATTTGATGAAAGTTTGGTTTAGAAATATGCATTCTGAAGAAAGTTAATACGCCGGGTGCAACCTTATGTATATTTTCGACTTAGTCTTTTTCCGCGAATTTGGTCAAAATCAGCTAAATGTACCTCTTTAAGCTCGAATCTGGAGCTCAAACCAAGAATCTGACAGCAAATTCGTGATGTTCAATCGATAGAACATAATGTAATGTACATTTGATGAAAGTTTGGTTTAGAAATATGCATTTTGAAGAAAGTTAATACGCCAGGTGCAACCTTATGTTTATTTTCGACTTAGTCTTTTTCCTCGATGTTAGTCAAAATCCGCTAAATGTATCTCTTTAAGCTCGAATCTGGAGCTCAAACCAAGAATCTGACAGCAAATTCGTGTTGTTCAATCGATAGAACACAATGTAATGTACATTTGATGAAAGTTTGGTTTAGAAATATGCATTTTGAAGAAAGTTAATACGCCGGGTGCAGCCTTATGTATATTTTCGACTTAGTCTTTTTCCGCGAATTTGGTCAAAATCCGCTAAATGTACCTCTTTTAGCTCGAATCTGGAGCTCAAACCAAGAATCTGACAGCAAATTCGTGTTGTTCAATCGATAGAACATAATGTAATGTACATTTGATGAAAGTTTGGTTTAGAAATATGCATTTTGAAGAAAGTTATTACGCCAGGTGCAACCTTATGTATATTTTCGACTTAGTCTTTTTCCGCGAATTTGGTCAAAATCCGCTAAATGTACCTCTTTAAGCTCGAATCTGGAGCTCAAACCAAGAATCTGACAGTAAATTCGTGTTGTTCAATCGATAGAACACAATGTAATGTACATTTGATGAAAGTTTGGTTTAGAAATATGCAATTTGAAGAAAGTTAATACGCCAGGTGCAGCCTTATGTATATTTTCGACTTAGTCTTTTTCCGCGATTTTGGTCAAAATCCGCTAAATGTACCTCTTTAAGCTCGAATCTGGAGCTCAAACCAAGAATCTGACAGCAAATTCGTGATGTTCAATCGATAGAACTTAATGTAATGTACATTTGATGAAAGTTTGGTTTAGAAATATGCATTTTGAAGAAAGTTATTACGCCAGGTGCAACCTTATGTATATTTTCGACTTAGTCTTTTTCCGCGATTTTGGTCAAAATCCTCTAAATGTACCTCTTTAAGCTCGAATCTGGAGCTCAAACCAAGAATCTGACAGCAAATTCGTGTTGTTCAATCGATAGAACACAATGTAATGTACATTTGATGAAAGTTTGGTTTAGAAATATGCATTTTGAAGAAAGTTATTACGCCAGGTGCAGCCTTATGTATTTTTTCGACTTAGTCTTTTTCGGCCATTTTGGTCAAAATCTATAAATGTACCGGTTTAAGCTCGAATCTGGAGCTCAAACCAAGAAGATGACAGCAAATTAGTGTTGTTCAATCGATAGAACACAATGTAATGTACATTTGATGAAAGTTTGGTTTAGAAATATGCATTTTGAAGAAAGTTATTACGCCATGTGCAGCCTTATGTATATTTTCGACTTAGTCTTTTTCCGTGATTTTGTTCAAAATCCGCTAAATGTACCTCTTTAAGCTCGAATCTGGAGCTCAAACCAAGAATCTGACAGCAAATTCGTGTTGTTCAATCGATAGAACACAATGTAATGTACATTTGATGAAAGTTTGGTTTAGAAATATGCATTTTGAAGAAAGTTATTACGCCAGGTGCAACCTTATGTATATTTTCGACTTAGTCTTTTTTAGCGATTTTGGTCAAAATCCTCTAAATGTACCTCTTTAAGCTCGAATCTGGAGCTCAAACCAAGAATCTGACAGCAAATTCGTGATGTTCAATCGATAGAACATAATGTAATGTACATTTGATGAAAGTTTGGTTTAGGAATATGCATTTTGAAGAAAGTTATTACGCCAGGTGCAACCTTATGTATATTTTCGACTTAGTCTTTTTCCGCGAATTTGTTCAAAATCCGCTAAATGTACCTCTTTAAGCTCGAATCTGGAGCTCAAACCAAGAAAGTGACAGCAAATTCGTGTTGTTCAATCGATAGAACATAATGTAATGTACATTTGATGAAAGTTTGGTTTAGAAATATGCATTTTGAAGAAAGTTATTACGCCAGGTGCAACCTTATGTATATTTTCGACTTAGTCTTTTTCCGCGATTTTGGTCAAAATCCGCTAAATGTACCTCTTTAAGCTCGAATATGGAGCTCAAACCAAGAATCTGACAGCAAATTCGTGTTGTTCAATCGATAGAACACAATGTAATGTACATTTGATGAAAGTTTGGTTTAGAAATATGCATTCTGAAGAAAGTTAATACGCCGGGTGCAACCTTATGTATATTTTCGACTTAGTCTTTTTCCGCGAATTTGGTCAAAATCAGCTAAATGTACCTCTTTAAGCTCGAATCTGGAGCTCAAACCAAGAATCTGACAGCAAATTCGTGATGTTCAATCGATAGAACATAATGTAATGTACATTTGATGAAAGTTTGGTTTAGAAATATGCATTTTGAAGAAAGTTAATACGCCAGGTGCAACCTTATGTATATTTTCGACTTAGTCTTTTTCCTCGATGTTAGTCAAAATCCGCTAAATGTATCTCTTTAAGCTCGAATCTGGAGCTCAAACCAAGAATCTGACAGCAAATTCGTGTTGTTCAATCGATAGAACACAATGTAATGTACATTTGATGAAAGTTTGGTTTAGAAATATGCATTTTGAAGAAAGTTAATACGCCGGGTGCAGCCTTATGTATATTTTCGACTTAGTCTTTTTCCGCGAATTTGGTCAAAATCCGCTAAATGTACCTCTTTTAGCTCGAATCTGGAGCTCAAACCAAGAATCTGACAGCAAATTCGTGTTGTTCAATCGATAGAACATAATGTAATGTACATTTGATGAAAGTTTGGTTTAGAAATATGCATTTTGAAGAAAGTTATTACGCCAGGTGCAACCTTATGTATATTTTCGACTTAGTCTTTTTCCGCGAATTTGGTCAAAATCCGCTAAATGTACCTCTTTAAGCTCGAATCTGGAGCTCAAACCAAGAATCTGACAGCAAATTCGTGTTGTTCAATCGATAGAACACAATGTAATGTACATTTGATGAAAGTTTGGTTTAGAAATATGCAATTTGAAGAAAGTTAATACGCCAGGTGCAGCCTTATGTATATTTTCGACTTAGTCTTTTTCCGCGATTTTGGTCAAAATCCGCTAAATGTACCTCTTTAAGCTCGAATCTGGAGCTCAAACCAAGAATCTGACAGCAAATTCGTGATGTTCAATCGATAGAACACAATGTAATGTACATTTGATGAAAGTTTGGTTTAGAAATATGCATTTTGAAGAAAGTTATTACGCCAGGTGCAACCTTATGTATATTTTCGACTTAGTCTTTTTCCGCGATTTTGGTCAAAATCCTCTAAATGTACCTCTTTAAGCTCGAATCTGGAGCTCAAACCAAGAATCTGACAGCAAATTCGTGTTGTTCAATCGATAGAACACAATGTAATGTACATTTGATGAAAGTTTGGTTTAGAAATATGCATTTTGAAGAAAGTTATTACGCCAGGTGCAGCCTTATGTATATTTTTCGACTTAGTCTTTTTCGGCCATTTTGGTCAAAATCTATAAATGTACCGGTTTAAGCTCGAATCTGGAGCTCAAACCAAGAATATGACAGCAAATTAGTGTTGTTCAATCGATAGAACACAATGTAATGTACATTTGATGAAAGTTTGGTTTAGAAATATGCATTTTGAAGAAAGTTATTACGCCATGTGCAGCCTTATGTATATTTTCGACTTAGTCTTTTTCCGTGATTTTGTTCAAAATCCGCTAAATGTACCTCTTTAAGCTCGAATCTGGAGCTCAAACCAAGAATCTGACAGCAAATTCGTGATGTTCAATCGATAGAACATAATGTAATGTACATTTGATGAAAGTTTGGTTTAGAAATATGCATTCTGAAGAAAGTTATTACGCCAGGTGCAACCTTATGTATATTTTCGACTTAGTCTTTTTCCGCGAATTTGTTCAAAATCCGCTAAATGTACCTCTTTAAGCTCGAATCTGGAGCTCAAACCAAGAAAGTGACAGCAAATTCGTGTTGTTCAATCGATAGAACACAATGTAATGTACATTTGATGAACGTTTGGTTTAGAAATATGCATTTTGAAGAAAGTTATTACGCCGGGTGCAATCTTATGTATATTTTCGACTTAGTCTTTTTTGCGATTTTGGTCAAAATCCGCTAAATGTACCTCTTTAAGCTCGATTCTGGAGCTCAAACCAAGAATCTGACAGCAAATTCGTGTTGTTCAATCGATAGAACACAATGTAATGTACATTTGATGAAAGTTTGGTTTAGAAATATGCATTTTGAAGAAAGTTATTACGCCAGGTGCAATCTTATGGATATTTTCGACTTAGTCTTTTTCCGCGAATTTGGTCAAAATCAGCTAAATGTACCTCTTTAAGCTCGAATCTGGAGCTCAAACCAAGAAAGTGACAGCAAATTCGTGTTGTTCAATCGATAGAACATAATGTAATGTACATTTGATGAAAGTTTGGTTTAGAAATATGCATTTTGAAGAAAGTTATTACGCCAGGTGCAATCTTATGTATATTTTCGACTTAGTCTTTTTCCGCGATGTTAGTCAAAATCCGCTAAATGTATCTCTTTAAGCTCGAATCTGGAGCTCAAACCAAGAATCTGACAGCAAATTCGTGTTGTTCAATCGATAGAACACAATGTAATGTACATTTGATGAAAGTTTGGTTTAGAAATATGCATTTTGAAGAAAGTTATTACGCCAGGTGCAGCCTTATGTATATTTTCGACTTAGTCTTTTTCGGCCATTTTGGTCAAAATCTATAAATGTACCGGTTTAAGCTCGAATCTGGAGCTCAAACCAAGAATATGACAGCAAATTCGTGTTGTTCAATCGATAGAACACAATGTAATGTACATTTGATGAAAGTTTGGTTTAGAAATATGCATTTTGAAGAAAGTTATTACGCCAGGTGCAATCTTATGTATATTTTCGACTTAGTCTTTTTCCGCGATGTTAGTCAAAATCCGCTAAATGTATCTCTTTAAGCTCGAATCTGGAGCTCAAACCAAGAATCTGACAGCAAATTCGTGTTGTTCAATCGATAGAACACAATGTAATGTACATTTGATGAAAGTTTGGTTTAGAAATATGCATTCTGAAGAAAGTTAATACGCCGGGTGCAGCCTTATGTATATTTTCGACTTAGTCTTTTTCCGCGAATTTGGTCAAAATCAGCTAAATGTACCTCTTTAAGCTCGAATCTGGAGCTCAAACCAAGAATCTGACAGCAAATTCGTGATGTTCAATCGATAGAACATAATGTAATGTACATTTGATAAAAGTTTGGTTTAGAAATATGCATTTTGAAGAAAGTTATTACGCCAGGTGCAACCTTATGTATATTTTCGACTTAGTCTTTTTCCGCGAATTTGGTCAAAATCCGCTAAATGTACCTCTTTAAGCTCGAATCTGGAGCTCAAACCAAGAAAGTGACAGCAAATTCGTGTTGTTCAATCGATAGAACATAATGTAATGTACATTTGATGAAAGTTTGGTTTAGAAATATGCATTTTGAAGAAAGTTATTACGCCAGGTGCAATCTTATGGATATTTTCGACTTAGTCTTTTTTTGCGATTTTGGTCAAAATCCGCTAAATGTACCTCTTTAAGCTCGAATCTGGAGCTCAAACCAAGAATCTGACAGCAAATTCGTGTTGTTCAATCGATAGAACACAATGTAATGTACATTTGATGAAAGTTTGGTTTAGAAATATGCATTTTGAAGAAAGTTATTACGCCAGGTGCAACCTTATGTATATTTTCGACTTAGTCTTTTTTTGCGATTTTGGTCAAAATCCTCTAAATGTACCTCTTTAAGCTCGAATCTGCAGCTCAAACCAAGAATCTGACAGCAAATTCGTGATGTTCAATCGATAGAACATAATGTAATGTACATTTGATGAAAGTTTGGTTTAGAAATATGCATTTTGAAGAAAGTTATTACGCCAGGTGCAACCTTATGTATATTTTCGACTTAGTCTTTTTCCGCGAATTTGTTCAAAATCCGCTAAATGTACCTCTTTAAGCTCGAATCTGGAGCTCAAACCAAGAATCTGACAGCAAATTCGTGATGTTCAATCGATAGAACACAATGTAATGTACATTTGATGAAAGTTTGGTTTAGAAATATGCATTTTGAAGAAAGTTAATACGCCAGGTGCAACCTTATGTATATTTTCGACTTAGTCTTTTTCCGCGATGTTAGTCAAAATCCGCTAAATGTATCTCTTTAAGCTCGAATCTGGAGCTCAAACCAAGAATCTGACAGCAAATTCGTGTTGTTCAATCGATAGAACACAATGTAATGTACATTTAATGAAAGTTTGGTTTAGAAATATGCATTTTGAAGAAAGTTATTACGCCATGTGCAGCCTTATGTATATTTTCGACTTAGTCTTTTTCCGTGATTTTGTTCAAAATCCGCTAAATGTACCTCTTTAAGCTCGAATCTGGAGCTCAAACCAAGAAAGTGACAGCAAATTCGTGATGTTCAATCGATAGAACATAATGTAATGTACATTTGATAAAAGTTTGGTTTAGAAATATGCATTTTGAAGAAAGTTATTACGCCAGGTGCAACCTTATGTATATTTTCGACTTAGTCTTTTTCCGCGAATTTGGTCAAAATCCGCTAAATGTACCTCTTTAAGCTCGAATCTGGAGCTCAAACCAAGAAAGTGACAGCAAATTCGTGTTGTTCAATCGATAGAACATAATGTAATGTACATTTGATGAAAGTTTGGTTTAGAAATATGCATTTTGAAGAAAGTTATTACGCCAGGTGCAATCTTATGGATATTTTCGACTTAGTCTTTTTTTGCGATTTTGGTCAAAATCCGCTAAATGTACCTCTTTAAGCTCGATTCTGGAGCTCAAACCAAGAATCTGACAGCAAATTCGTGTTGTTCAATCGATAGAACACAATGTAATGTACATTTGATGAAAGTTTGGTTTAGAAATATGCATTCTGAAGAAAGTTATTACGCCAGGTGCAACCTTATGTATATTTTCGACTTAGTCTTTTTTTGCGATTTTGGTCAAAATCCTCTAAATGTACCTCTTTAAGCTCGAATCTGCAGCTCAAACCAAGAATCTGACAGCAAATTCGTGATGTTCAATCGATAGAACATAATGTAATGTACATTTGATGAAAGTTTGGTTTAGAAATATGCATTTTGAAGAAAGTTATTACGCCAGGTGCAACCTTATGTATATTTTCGACTTAGTCTTTTTCCGCGAATTTGTTCAAAATCCGCTAAATGTACCTCTTTAAGCTCGAATCTGGAGCTCAAACCAAGAATCTGACAGCAAATTCGTGATGTTCAATCGATAGAACACAATGTAATGTACATTTGATGAAAGTTTGGTTTAGAAATATGCATTTTGAAGAAAGTTAATACGCCAGGTGCAACCTTATGTATATTTTCGACTTAGTCTTTTTCCGCGATGTTAGTCAAAATCCGCTAAATGTATCTCTTTAAGCTCGAATCTGGAGCTCAAACCAAGAATCTGACAGCAAATTCGTGTTGTTCAATCGATAGAACACAATGTAATGTACATTTAATGAAAGTTTGGTTTAGAAATATGCATTTTGAAGAAAGTTATTACGCCATGTGCAGCCTTATGTATATTTTCGACTTAGTCTTTTTCCGTGATTTTGTTCAAAATCCGCTAAATGTACCTCTTTAAGCTCGAATCTGGAGCTCAAACCAAGAAAGTGACAGCAAATTCGTGATGTTCAATCGATAGAACATAATGTAATGTACATTTGATGAAAGTTTGGTTTAGAAATATGCATTTTGAAGAAAGTTATTACGCCAGGTGCAACCTTATGTATATTTTCGACTTAGTCTTTTTCCGCGAATTTGGTCAAAATCAGCTTAATGTACCTCTTTAAGCTCGAATCTGGAGCTCAAACCAAGAATCTGACAGCAAATTCGTGATGTTCAATCGATAGAACACAATGTAATGTACATTTGATGAAAGTTTGGTTTAGAAATATGCATTCTGAAGAAAGTTAATACGCCGGGTGCAGCCTTATGTATATTTTCGACTTAGTCTTTTTCCGCGAATTTGGTCAAAATCCGCTAAATGTACCTCTTTAAGCTCGAATCTGGAGCTCAAACCAAGAATCTGACAGCAAATTCGTGATGTTCAATCGATAGAACATAATGTAATGTACATTTGATGAAAGTTTGGTTTAGAAATATGCATTTTGAAGAAAGTTATTACGCCAGGTGCAATCTTATGTATATTTTCGACTTAGTCTTTTTCCGCGAATTTGGTCAAAATCCGCTAAATGTACCTCTTTAAGCTCGAATCTGGAGCTCAAACCAAGAATCTGACAGCAAATTCGTGTTGTTCAATCGATAGAACACAATGTAATGTACATTTAATGAAAGTTTGGTTTAGAAATATGCATTTTGAAGAAAGTTATTACGCCATGTGCAGCCTTATGTATATTTTCGACTTAGTCTTTTTCCGTGATTTTGTTCAAAATCCGCTAAATGTACCTCTTTAAGCTCGAATCTGGAGCTCAAACCAAGAAAGTGACAGCAAATTCGTGATGTTCAATCGATAGAACATAATGTAATGTACATTTGATAAAAGTTTGGTTTAGAAATATGCATTTTGAAGAAAGTTATTACGCCAGGTGCAACCTTATGTATATTTTCGACTTAGTCTTTTTCCGCGAATTTGGTCAAAATCCGCTAAATGTACCTCTTTAAGCTCGAATCTGGAGCTCAAACCAAGAAAGTGACAGCAAATTCGTGTTGTTCAATCGATAGAACATAATGTAATGTACATTTGATGAAAGTTTGGTTTAGAAATATGCATTTTGAAGAAAGTTATTACGCCAGGTGCAATCTTATGGATATTTTCGACTTAGTCTTTTTTTGCGATTTTGGTCAAAATCCGCTAAATGTACCTCTTTAAGCTCGATTCTGGAGCTCAAACCAAGAATCTGACAGCAAATTCGTGTTGTTCAATCGATAGAACACAATGTAATGTACATTTGATGAAAGTTTGGTTTAGAAATATGCATTCTGAAGAAAGTTATTACGCCAGGTGCAACCTTATGTATATTTTCGACTTAGTCTTTTTTTGCGATTTTGGTCAAAATCCTCTAAATGTACCTCTTTAAGCTCGAATCTGCAGCTCAAACCAAGAATCTGACAGCAAATTCGTGATGTTCAATCGATAGAACATAATGTAATGTACATTTGATGAAAGTTTGGTTTAGAAATATGCATTTTGAAGAAAGTTATTACGCCAGGTGCAACCTTATGTATATTTTCGACTTAGTCTTTTTCCGCGAATTTGTTCAAAATCCGCTAAATGTACCTCTTTAAGCTCGAATCTGGAGCTCAAACCAAGAATCTGACAGCAAATTCGTGATGTTCAATCGATAGAACACAATGTAATGTACATTTGATGAAAGTTTGGTTTAGAAATATGCATTTTGAAGAAAGTTAATACGCCAGGTGCAACCTTATGTATATTTTCGACTTAGTCTTTTTCCGCGATGTTAGTCAAAATCCGCTAAATGTATCTCTTTAAGCTCGAATCTGGAGCTCAAACCAAGAATCTGACAGCAAATTCGTGTTGTTCAATCGATAGAACACAATGTAATGTACATTTAATGAAAGTTTGGTTTAGAAATATGCATTTTGAAGAAAGTTATTACGCCATGTGCAGCCTTATGTATATTTTCGACTTAGTCTTTTTCCGTGATTTTGTTCAAAATCCGCTAAATGTACCTCTTTAAGCTCGAATCTGGAGCTCAAACCAAGAAAGTGACAGCAAATTCGTGATGTTCAATCGATAGAACATAATGTAATGTACATTTGATGAAAGTTTGGTTTAGAAATATGCATTTTGAAGAAAGTTATTACGCCAGGTGCAACCTTATGTATATTTTCGACTTAGTCTTTTTCCGCGAATTTGGTCAAAATCAGCTTAATGTACCTCTTTAAGCTCGAATCTGGAGCTCAAACCAAGAATCTGACAGCAAATTCGTGATGTTCAATCGATAGAACACAATGTAATGTACATTTGATGAAAGTTTGGTTTAGAAATATGCATTCTGAAGAAAGTTAATACGCCGGGTGCAGCCTTATGTATATTTTCGACTTAGTCTTTTTCCGCGAATTTGGTCAAAATCCGCTAAATGTACCTCTTTAAGCTCGAATCTGGAGCTCAAACCAAGAATCTGACAGCAAATTCGTGATGTTCAATCGATAGAACATAATGTAATGTACATTTGATGAAAGTTTGGTTTAGAAATATGCATTTTGAAGAAAGTTATTACGCCAGGTGCAATCTTATGTATATTTTCGACTTAGTCTTTTTCCGCGAATTTGGTCAAAATCCGCTAAATGTACCTCTTTAAGCTCGAATCTGGAGCTCAAACCAAGAATCTGACAGCAAATTCGTGTTGTTCAATCGATAGAACACAATGTAATGTACATTTAATGAAAGTTTGGTTTAGAAATATGCATTTTGAAGAAAGTTATTACGCCATGTGCAGCCTTATGTATATTTTCGACTTAGTCTTTTTCCGTGATTTTGTTCAAAATCCGCTAAATGTACCTCTTTAAGCTCGAATCTGGAGCTCAAACCAAGAAAGTGACAGCAAATTCGTGATGTTCAATCGATAGAACATAATGTAATGTACATTTGATGAAAGTTTGGTTTAGAAATATGCATTTTGAAGAAAGTTATTACGCCAGGTGCAACCTTATGTATATTTTCGACTTAGTCTTTTTCCGCGAATTTGGTCAAAATCAGCTAAATGTACCTCTTTAAGCTCGAATCTGGAGCTCAAACCAAGAATCTGACAGCAAATTCGTGATGTTCAATCGATAGAACACAATGTAATGTACATTTGATGAAAGTTTGGTTTAGAAATATGCATTCTGAAGAAAGTTAATACGCCGGGTGCAGCCTTATGTATATTTTCGACTTAGTCTTTTTCCGCGAATTTGGTCAAAATCCGCTAAATGTACCTCTTTAAGCTCGAATCTGGAGCTCAAACCAAGAATCTGACAGCAAATTCGTGATGTTCAATCGATAGAACATAATGTAATGTACATTTGATGAAAGTTTGGTTTAGAAATATGCATTTTGAAGAAAGTTATTACGCCAGGTGCAACCTTATGTATATTTTTGCTTTAGTCTTTTTCTGCGATTTTGGTCAAAATCCGCTAAATGTACCTCTTTAAGCTCGAATCTGGAGCTCAAACCAAGAATCTGACAGCAAATTCGTGTTGTTCAATCGATAGAACACAATGTAATGTACATTTGATGAAAGTTTGGTTTAGAAATATGCATTTTGAAGAAAGTTAATACGCCGGGTGCAACCTTATGTATATTTTCGACTTAGTCTTTTTCCGCGAATTTGGTCAAAATCAGCTAAATGTACCTCTTTAAGCTCGAATCTGGAGCTCAAACCAAGAATCTGACAGCAAATTCGTGATGTTCAATCGATAGAACATAATGTAATGTACATTTGATGAAAGTTTGGTTTAGAAATATGCATTTTGAAGAAAGTTAATACGCCAGGTGCAACCTTATGTATATTTTCGACTTAGTCTTTTTCCGCGAATTTGGTCAAAATCCGCTAAATGTACCTCTTTAAGCTCGAATCTGGAGCTCAAACCAAGAAAGTGACAGCAAATTCGTGTTGTTCAATCGATAGAACACAATGTAATGTACATTTGATGAAAGTTTGGTTTAGAAATATGCATTTTGAAGAAAGTTATTACGCCAGGTGCAACCTTATGTATATTTTCGACTTAGTCTTTTTCCGCGATTTTGGTCAAAATCCGCTAAATGTACCTCTTTAAGCTCGAATCTGGAGCTCAAACCAAGAAAGTGACAGCAAATTCGTGTTGTTCAATCGATAGAACATAATGTAATGTACATTTGATGAAAGTTTGGTTTAGAAATATGCATTTTGAAGAAAGTTATTACGCCAGGTGCAATCTTATGGATATTTTCGACTTAGTCTTTTTTTGCGATTTTGGTCAAAATCCGCTAAATGTACCTCTTTAAGCTCGATTCTGGAGCTCAAACCAAGAATCTGACAGCAAATTCGTGTTGTTCAATCGATAGAACACAATGTAATGTACATTTGATGAAAGTTTGGTTTAGAAATATGCATTCTGAAGAAAGTTATTACGCCAGGTGCAACCTTATGTATATTTTCGACTTAGTCTTTTTTTGCGATTTTGGTCAAAATCCTCTAAATGTACCTCTTTAAGCTCGAATCTGCAGCTCAAACCAAGAATCTGACAGCAAATTCGTGATGTTCAATCGATAGAACATAATGTAATGTACATTTGATGAAAGTTTGGTTTAGAAATATGCATTTTGAAGAAAGTTATTACGCCAGGTGCAACCTTATGTATATTTTCGACTTAGTCTTTTTCCGCGAATTTGGTCAAAATCCGCTAAATGTACCTCTTTAAGCTCGAATCTGGAGCTCAAACCAAGAATCTGACAGCAAATTCGTGATGTTCAATCGATAGAACACAATGTAATGTACATTTGATGAAAGTTTGGTTTAGAAATATGCATTTTGAAGAAAGTTAATACGCCAGGTGCAACCTTATGTATATTTTCGACTTAGTCTTTTTCCGCGATGTTAGTCAAAATCCGCTAAATGTATCTCTTTAAGCTCGAATCTGGAGCTCAAACCAAGAATCTGACAGCAAATTCGTGTTGTTCAATCGATAGAACACAATGTAATGTACATTTAATGAAAGTTTGGTTTAGAAATATGCATTTTGAAGAAAGTTATTACGCCATGTGCAGCCTTATGTATATTTTCGACTTAGTCTTTTTCCGTGATTTTGTTCAAAATCCGCTAAATGTACCTCTTTAAGCTCGAATCTGGAGCTCAAACCAAGAAAGTGACAGCAAATTCGTGATGTTCAATCGATAGAACATAATGTAATGTACATTTGATGAAAGTTTGGTTTAGAAATATGCATTTTGAAGAAAGTTATTACGCCAGGTGCAACCTTATGTATATTTTCGACTTAGTCTTTTTCCGCGAATTTGGTCAAAATCAGCTTAATGTACCTCTTTAAGCTCGAATCTGGAGCTCAAACCAAGAATCTGACAGCAAATTCGTGATGTTCAATCGATAGAACACAATGTAATGTACATTTGATGAAAGTTTGGTTTAGAAATATGCATTCTGAAGAAAGTTAATACGCCGGGTGCAGCCTTATGTATATTTTCGACTTAGTCTTTTTCCGCGAATTTGGTCAAAATCCGCTAAATGTACCTCTTTAAGCTCGAATCTGGAGCTCAAACCAAGAATCTGACAGCAAATTCGTGATGTTCAATCGATAGAACATAATGTAATGTACATTTGATGAAAGTTTGGTTTAGAAATATGCATTTTGAAGAAAGTTATTACGCCAGGTGCAATCTTATGTATATTTTCGACTTAGTCTTTTTCCGCGAATTTGGTCAAAATCCGCTAAATGTACCTCTTTAAGCTCGAATCTGGAGCTCAAACCAAGAATCTGACAGCAAATTCGTGTTGTTCAATCGATAGAACACAATGTAATGTACATTTAATGAAAGTTTGGTTTAGAAATATGCATTTTGAAGAAAGTTATTACGCCATGTGCAGCCTTATGTATATTTTCGACTTAGTCTTTTTCCGTGATTTTGTTCAAAATCCGCTAAATGTACCTCTTTAAGCTCGAATCTGGAGCTCAAACCAAGAAAGTGACAGCAAATTCGTGATGTTCAATCGATAGAACATAATGTAATGTACATTTGATGAAAGTTTGGTTTAGAAATATGCATTTTGAAGAAAGTTATTACGCCAGGTGCAACCTTATGTATATTTTCGACTTAGTCTTTTTCCGCGAATTTGGTCAAAATCAGCTAAATGTACCTCTTTAAGCTCGAATCTGGAGCTCAAACCAAGAATCTGACAGCAAATTCGTGATGTTCAATCGATAGAACACAATGTAATGTACATTTGATGAAAGTTTGGTTTAGAAATATGCATTCTGAAGAAAGTTAATACGCCGGGTGCAGCCTTATGTATATTTTCGACTTAGTCTTTTTCCGCGAATTTGGTCAAAATCCGCTAAATGTACCTCTTTAAGCTCGAATCTGGAGCTCAAACCAAGAATCTGACAGCAAATTCGTGATGTTCAATCGATAGAACATAATGTAATGTACATTTGATGAAAGTTTGGTTTAGAAATATGCATTTTGAAGAAAGTTATTACGCCAGGTGCAACCTTATGTATATTTTTGCTTTAGTCTTTTTCTGCGATTTTGGTCAAAATCCGCTAAATGTACCTCTTTAAGCTCGAATCTGGAGCTCAAACCAAGAATCTGACAGCAAATTCGTGTTGTTCAATCGATAGAACACAATGTAATGTACATTTGATGAAAGTTTGGTTTAGAAATATGCATTTTGAAGAAAGTTAATACGCCGGGTGCAACCTTATGTATATTTTCGACTTAGTCTTTTTCCGCGAATTTGGTCAAAATCAGCTAAATGTACCTCTTTAAGCTCGAATCTGGAGCTCAAACCAAGAATCTGACAGCAAATTCGTGATGTTCAATCGATAGAACATAATGTAATGTACATTTGATGAAAGTTTGGTTTAGAAATATGCATTTTGAAGAAAGTTAATACGCCAGGTGCAACCTTATGTATATTTTCGACTTAGTCTTTTTCCGCGAATTTGGTCAAAATCCGCTAAATGTACCTCTTTAAGCTCGAATCTGGAGCTCAAACCAAGAAAGTGACAGCAAATTCGTGTTGTTCAATCGATAGAACACAATGTAATGTACATTTGATGAAAGTTTGGTTTAGAAATATGCATTTTGAAGAAAGTTATTACGCCAGGTGCAACCTTATGTATATTTTCGACTTAGTCTTTTTCCGCGATTTTGGTCAAAATCCGCTAAATGTACCTCTTTAAGCTCGAATCTGGAGCTCAAACCAAGAATCTGACAGCAAATTCGTGTTGTTCAATCGATAGAACACAATGTAATGTACATTTGATGAAAGTTTGGTTTAGAAATATGCATTTTGAAGAAAGTTAATACGCCGGGTGCAACCTTATGTATATTTTCGACTTAGTCTTTTTCCGCGAATTTGGTCAAAATCAGCTAAATGTACCTCTTTAAGCTCGAATCTGGAGCTCAAACCAAGAATCTGACAGCAAATTCGTGATGTTCAATCGATAGAACATAATGTAATGTACATTTGATGAAAGTTTGGTTTAGAAATATGCATTCTGAAGAAAGTTAATACGCCAGGTGCAACCTTATGTATATTTTCGACTTAGTCTTTTTCCGCGATGTTAGTCAAAATCCGCTAAATGTATCTCTTTAAGCTCGAATCTGGAGCTCAAACCAAGAATCTGACAGCAAATTCGTGTTGTTCAATCGATAGAACACAATGTAATGTACATTTGATGAAAGTTTGGTTTAGAAATATGCATTTTGAAGAAAGTTAATACGCCGGGTGCAGCCTTATGTATATTTTCGACTTAGTCTTTTTCCGCGAATTTGGTCAAAATCCGCTAAATGTACCTCTTTTAGCTCGAATCTGGAGCTCAAACCAAGAAAGTGACAGCAAATTCGTGTTGTTCAATCGATAGAACATAATGTAATGTACATTTGATGAAAGTTTGGTTTAGAAATATGCATTTTGAAGAAAGTTATTACGCCAGGTGCAACCTTATGTATATTTTCGACTTAGTCTTTTTCCGCGATTTTGGTCAAAATCCGCTAAATGTACCTCTTTAAGCTCGAATCTGGAGCTCAAACCAAGAATCTGACAGCAAATTCGTGTTGTTCAATCGATAGAACACAATGTAATGTACATTTGATGAAAGTTTGGTTTAGAAATATGCATTCTGAAGAAAGTTAATACGCCGGGTGCAACCTTATGTATATTTTCGACTTAGTCTTTTTCCGCGAATTTGGTCAAAATCAGCTAAATGTACCTCTTTAAGCTCGAATCTGGAGCTCAAACCAAGAATCTGACAGCAAATTCGTGATGTTCAATCGATAGAACATAATGTAATGTACATTTGATGAAAGTTTGGTTTAGAAATATGCATTTTGAAGAAAGTTAATACGCCAGGTGCAACCTTATGTATATTTTCGACTTAGTCTTTTTCCGCGATGTTAGTCAAAATCCGCTAAATGTATCTCTTTAAGCTCGAATCTGGAGCTCAAACCAAGAATCTGACAGCAAATTCGTGTTGTTCAATCGATAGAACACAATGTAATGTACATATGATGAAAGTTTGGTTTAGAAATATGCATTTTGAAGAAAGTTAATACGCCAGGTGCAACCTTATGTATATTTTCGACTTAGTCTTTTTCCGCGAATTTGTTCAAAATCCGCTAAATGTACCTCTTTAAGCTCGAATCTGGAGCTCAAACCAAGAAAGTGACAGCAAATTCGTGTTGTTCAATCGATAGAACATAATGTAATGTACATTTGATGAAAGTTTGGTTTAGAAATATGCATTTTGAAGAAAGTTATTACGCCAGGTGCAACCTTATGTATATTTTCGACTTAGTCTTTTTCCGCGATTTTGGTCAAAATCCGCTAAATGTACCTCTTTAAGCTCGAATCTGGAGCTCAAACCAAGAATCTGACAGCAAATTCGTGTTGTTCAATCGATAGAACACAATGTAATGTACATTTGATGAAAGTTTGGTTTAGAAATATGCATTCTGAAGAAAGTTAATACGCCGGGTGCAACCTTATGTATATTTTCGACTTAGTCTTTTTCCGCGAATTTGGTCAAAATCAGCTAAATGTACCTCTTTAAGCTCGAATCTGGAGCTCAAACCAAGAATCTGACAGCAAATTCGTGATGTTCAATCGATAGAACACAATGTAATGTACATTTGATGAAAGTTTGGTTTAGAAATATGCATTTTGAAGAAAGTTATTACGCCAGGTGCAACCTTATGTATATTTTCGACTTAGTCTTTTTCCGCGATGTTAGTCAAAATCCGCTAAATGTATCTCTTTAAGCTCGAATCTGGAGCTCAAACCAAGAATCTGACAGCAAATTCGTGTTGTTCAATCGATAGAACACAATGTAATGTACATTTGATGAAAGTTTGGTTTAGAAATATGCATTTTGAAGAAAGTTATTACGCCAGGTGCAACCTTATGTATATTTTCGACTTAGTCTTTTTCCGCGATTTTGGTCAAAATCCGCTAAATGTACCTCTTTAAGCTCGAATCTGGAGCTCAAACCAAGAATCTGACAGCAAATTCGTGTTGTTCAATCGATAGAACACAATGTAATGTACATTTGATGAAAGTTTGGTTTAGAAATATGCATTCTGAAGAAAGTTAATACGCCGGGTGCAACCTTATGTATATTTTCGACTTAGTCTTTTTCCGCGAATTTGGTCAAAATCAGCTAAATGTACCTCTTTAAGCTCGAATCTGGAGCTCAAACCAAGAATCTGACAGCAAATTCGTGATGTTCAATCGATAGAACATAATGTAATGTACATTTGATGAAAGTTTGGTTTAGAAATATGCATTCTGAAGAAAGTTAATACGCCAGGTGCAACCTTATGTATATTTTCGACTTAGTCTTTTTCCGCGATGTTAGTCAAAATCCGCTAAATGTATCTCTTTAAGCTCGAATCTGGAGCTCAAACCAAGAATCTGACAGCAAATTCGTGTTGTTCAATCGATAGAACACAATGTAATGTACATTTGATGAAAGTTTGGTTTAGAAATATGCATTTTGAAGAAAGTTAATACGCCGGGTGCAGCCTTATGTATATTTTCGACTTAGTCTTTTTCCGCGAATTTGGTCAAAATCCGCTAAATGTACCTCTTTTAGCTCGAATCTGGAGCTCAAACCAAGAATCTGACAGCAAATTCGTGTTGTTCAATCGATAGAACATAATGTAATGTACATTTGATGAAAGTTTGGTTTAGAAATATGCATTTTGAAGAAAGTTATTACGCCAGGTGCAACCTTATGTATATTTTCGACTTAGTCTTTTTTTGCGATTTTGGTCAAAATCCTCTAAATGTACCTCTTTAAGCTCGAATCTGCAGCTCAAACCAAGAATCTGACAGCAAATTCGTGATGTTCAATCGATAGAACATAATGTAATGTACATTTGATGAAAGTTTGGTTTAGAAATATGCATTTTGAAGAAAGTTATTACGCCAGGTGCAACCTTATGTATATTTTCGACTTAGTCTTTTTCCGCGAATTTGTTCAAAATCCGCTAAATGTACCTCTTTAAGCTCGAATCTGGAGCTCAAACCAAGAATCTGACAGCAAATTCGTGATGTTCAATCGATAGAACACAATGTAATGTACATTTGATGAAAGTTTGGTTTAGAAATATGCATTTTGAAGAAAGTTAATACGCCAGGTGCAACCTTATGTATATTTTCGACTTAGTCTTTTTCCGCGAATTTGGTCAAAATCCGCTAAATGTATCTCTTTAAGCTCGAATCTGGAGCTCAAACCAAGAATCTGACAGCAAATTCGTGTTGTTCAATCGATAGAACACAATGTAATGTACATTTAATGAAAGTTTGGTTTAGAAATATGCATTTTGAAGAAAGTTATTACGCCATGTGCAGCCTTATGTATATTTTCGACTTAGTCTTTTTCCGTGATTTTGTTCAAAATCCGCTAAATGTACCTCTTTAAGCTCGAATCTGGAGCTCAAACCAAGAAAGTGACAGCAAATTCGTGATGTTCAATCGATAGAACATAATGTAATGTACATTTGATGAAAGTTTGGTTTAGAAATATGCATTCTGAAGAAAGTTATTACGCCAGGTGCAACCTTATGTATATTTTCGACTTAGTCTTTTTCCGCGAATTTGGTCAAAATCAGCTAAATGTACCTCTTTAAGCTCGAATCTGGAGCTCAAACCAAGAATCTGACAGCAAATTCGTGATGTTCAATCGATAGAACACAATGTAATGTACATTTGATGAAAGTTTGGTTTAGAAATATGCATTCTGAAGAAAGTTAATACGCCGGGTGCAGCCTTATGTATATTTTCGACTTAGTCTTTTTCCGCGAATTTGGTCAAAATCCGCTAAATGTACCTCTTTAAGCTCGAATCTGGAGCTCAAACCAAGAATCTGACAGCAAATTCGTGATGTTCAATCGATAGAACATAATGTAATGTACATTTGATGAAAGTTTGGTTTAGAAATATGCATTTTGAAGAAAGTTATTACGCCAGGTGCAATCTTATGTATATTTTCGACTTAGTCTTTTTCCGCGAATTTGGTCAAAATCCGCTAAATGTACCTCTTTAAGCTCGAATCTGGAGCTCAAACCAAGAAAGTGACAGCAAATTCGTGTTGTTCAATCGATAGAACATAATGTAATGTACATTTGATGAAAGTTTGGTTTAGAAATATGCATTTTGAAGAAAGTTATTACGCCAGGTGCAACCTTATGTATATTTTCGACTTAGTCTTTTCTTGCGATTTTGGTCAAAATCCTCTAAATGTACCTCTTTAAGCTCGAATCTGGAGCTCAAACCAAGAATCTGACAGCAAATTCGTGATGTTCAATCGATAGAACATAATGTAATGTACATTTGATGAAAGTTTGGTTTAGAAATATGCATTTTGAAGAAAGTTATTACGCCAGGTGCAACCTTATGTATATTTTCGACTTAGTCTTTTTCCGCGAATTTGTTCAAAATCCGCTAAATGTACCTCTTTAAGCTCGAATCTGGAGCTCAAACCAAGAAAGTGACAGCAAATTCGTGTTGTTCAATCGATAGAACATAATGTAATGTACATTTGATGAAAGTTTGGTTTAGAAATATGCATTTTGAAGAAAGTTATTACGCCAGGTGCAACCTTATGTATATTTTTGCTTTAGTCTTTTTCTGCGATTTTGGTCAAAATCCGCTAAATGTACCTCTTTAAGCTCGAATCTGGAGCTCAAACCAAGAATCTGACAGCAAATTCATGTTGTTCAATCGATAGAACACAATGTAATGTACATTTGATGAAAGTTTGGTTTAGAAATATGCATTTTGAAGAAAGTTAATACGCCGGGTGCAACCTTATGTATATTTTCGACTTAGTCTTTTTCCGCGAATTTGGTCAAAATCAGCTAAATGTACCTCTTTAAGCTCGAATCTGGAGCTCAAACCAAGAATCTGACAGCAAATTCGTGATGTTCAATCGATAGAACATAATGTAATGTACATTTGATGAAAGTTTGGTTTAGAAATATGCATTTTGAAGAAAGTTAATACGCCAGGTGCAACCTTATGTATATTTTCGACTTAGTCTTTTTCCGCGATGTTAGTCAAAATCCGCTAAATGTATCTCTTTAAGCTCGAATCTGGAGCTCAAACCAAGAATCTGACAGCAAATTCGTGTTGTTCAATCGATAGAACACAATGTAATGTACATTTGATGAAAGTTTGGTTTAGAAATATGCATTTTGAAGAAAGTTATTACGCCATGTGCAGCCTTATGTATATTTTCGACTTAGTCTTTTTCCGTGATTTTGTTCAAAATCCGCTAAATGTACCTCTTTAAGCTCGAATCTGGAGCTCAAACCAAGAAAGTGACAGCAAATTCGTGATGTTCAATCGATAGAACATAATGTAATGTACATTTGATGAAAGTTTGGTTTAGAAATATGCATTTTGAAGAAAGTTATTACGCCAGGTGCAACCTTATGTATATTTTCGACTTAGTCTTTTTCCGCGAATTTGGTCAAAATCAGCTAAATGTACCTCTTTAAGCTCGAATCTGGAGCTCAAACCAAGAATCTGACAGCAAATTCGTGATGTTCAATCGATAGAACATAATGTAATGTACATTTGATGAAAGTTTGGTTTAGAAATATGCATTTTGAAGAAAGTTATTACGCCAGGTGCAATCTTATGTATATTTTCGACTTAGTCTTTTTCCGCGAATTTGGTCAAAATCCGCTAAATGTACCTCTTTAAGCTCGAATCTGGAGCTCAAACCAAGAAAGTGACAGCAAATTCGTGTTGTTCAATCGATAGAACACAATGTAATGTACATTTGATGAAAGTTTGGTTTAGAAATATGCATTTTGAAGAAAGTTAATACGCCAGGTGCAACCTTATGTATATTTTCGACTTAGTCTTTTTCCGCGAATTTGTTCAAAATCCGCTAAATGTACCTCTTTAAGCTCGAATCTGGAGCTCAAACCAAGAAAGTGACAGCAAATTCGTGTTGTTCAATCGATAGAACATAATGTAATGTACATTTGATGAAAGTTTGGTTTAGAAATATGCATTTTGAAGAAAGTTATTACGCCAGGTGCAACCTTATGTATATTTTCGACTTAGTCTTTTTCCGCGATTTTGGTCAAAATCCGCTAAATGTACCTCTTTAAGCTCGAATCTGGAGCTCAAACCAAGAATCTGACAGCAAATTCGTGTTGTTCAATCGATAGAACACAATGTAATGTACATTTGATGAAAGTTTGGTTTAGAAATATGCATTCTGAAGAAAGTTAATACGCCGGGTGCAACCTTATGTATATTTTCGACTTAGTATTTTTTTGCGATTTTGGTCAAAATCCTCTAAATGTACCTCTTTAAGCTCGAATCTGGAGCTCAAACCAAGAATCTGACAGCAAATTCGTGATGTTCAATCGATAGAACATAATGTAATGTACATATGATGAAAGTTTGGTTTAGAAATATGCATTTTGAAGAAAGTTAATACGCCAGGTGCAACCTTATGTATATTTTCGACTTAGTCTTTTTCCGCGAATTTGTTCAAAATCCGCTAAATGTACCTCTTTAAGCTCGAATCTGGAGCTCAAACCAAGAAAGTGACAGCAAATTCGTGTTGTTCAATCGATAGAACATAATGTAATGTACATTTGATGAAAGTTTGGTTTAGAAATATGCATTTTGAAGAAAGTTATTACGCCAGGTGCAACCTTTTGTATATTTTCGACTTAGTCTTTTTCCGCGATTTTGGTCAAAATCCGCTAAATGTACCTCTTTAAGCTCGAATCTGGAGCTCAAACCAAGAATCTGACAGCAAATTCGTGTTGTTCAATCGATAGAACACAATGTAATGTACATTTGATGAAAGTTTGGTTTAGAAATATGCATTCTGAAGAAAGTTAATACGCCGGGTGCAACCTTATGTATATTTTCGACTTAGTCTTTTTCCGCGAATTTGGTCAAAATCCGCTAAATGTACCTCTTTAAGCTCGAATCTGGAGCTCAAACCAAGAATCTGACAGCAAATTCGTGTTGTTCAATCGATAGAACACAATGTAATGTACATTTGATGAAAGTTTGGTTTAGAAATATGCATTTTGAAGAAAGTTAATACGCCGGGTGCAACCTTATGTATATTTTCGACTTAGTCTTTTTCCGCGAATTTGGTCAAAATCAGCTAAATGTACCTCTTTAAGCTCGAATCTGGAGCTCAAACCAAGAATCTGACAGCAAATTCGTGATGTTCAATCGATAGAACATAATGTAATGTACATTTGATGAAAGTTTGGTTTAGAAATATGCATTTTGAAGAAAGTTAATACGCCAGGTGCAACCTTATGTATATTTTCGACTTAGTCTTTTTCCGCGATGTTAGTCAAAATCCGCTAAATGTATCTCTTTAAGCTCGAATCTGGAGCTCAAACCAAGAATCTGACAGCAAATTCGTGTTGTTCAATCGATAGAACACAATGTAATGTACATTTGATGAAAGTTTGGTTTAGAAATATGCATTTTGAAGAAAGTTATTACGCCATGTGCAGCCTTATGTATATTTTCGACTTAGTCTTTTTCCGTGATTTTGTTCAAAATCCGCTAAATGTACCTCTTTAAGCTCGAATCTGGAGCTCAAACCAAGAAAGTGACAGCAAATTCGTGATGTTCAATCGATAGAACATAATGTAATGTACATTTGATGAAAGTTTGGTTTAGAAATATGCATTTTGAAGAAAGTTATTACGCCAGGTGCAACCTTATGTATATTTTCGACTTAGTCTTTTTCCGCGAATTTGGTCAAAATCAGCTAAATGTACCTCATTAAGCTCGAATCTGGAGCTCAAACCAAGAATCTGACAGCAAATTCGTGATGTTCAATCGATAGAACATAATGTAATGTACATTTGATGAAAGTTTGGTTTAGAAATATGCATTTTGAAGAAAGTTATTACGCCAGGTGCAATCTTATGTATATTTTCGACTTAGTCTTTTTCCGCGAATTTGGTCAAAATCCGCTAAATGTACCTCTTTAAGCTCGAATCTGGAGCTCAAACCAAGAAAGTGACAGCAAATTCGTGTTGTTCAATCGATAGAACACAATGTAATGTACATTTGATGAAAGTTTGGTTTAGAAATATGCATTTTGAAGAAAGTTATTACGCCAGGTGCAACCTTATGTATATTTTCGACTTAGTATTTTTTTGCGATTTTGGTCAAAATCCTCTAAATGTACCTCTTTAAGCTCGAATCTGGAGCTCAAACCAAGAATCTGACAGCAAATTCGTGATGTTCAATCGATAGAACATAATGTAATGTACATATGATGAAAGTTTGGTTTAGAAATATGCATTTTGAAGAAAGTTAATACGCCAGGTGCAACCTTATGTATATTTTCGACTTAGTCTTTTTCCGCGAATTTGTTCAAAATCCGCTAAATGTACCTCTTTAAGCTCGAATCTGGAGCTCAAACCAAGAAAGTGACAGCAAATTCGTGTTGTTCAATCGATAGAACATAATGTAATGTACATTTGATGAAAGTTTGGTTTAGAAATATGCATTTTGAAGAAAGTTATTACGCCAGGTGCAACCTTATGTATATTTTCGACTTAGTCTTTTTCCGCGATTTTGGTCAAAATCCGCTAAATGTACCTCTTTAAGCTCGAATCTGGAGCTCAAACCAAGAATCTGACAGCAAATTCGTGTTGTTCAATCGATAGAACACAATGTAATGTACATTTGATGAAAGTTTGGTTTAGAAATATGCATTCTGAAGAAAGTTAATACGCCGGGTGCAACCTTATGTATATTTTCGACTTAGTCTTTTTCCGCGAATTTGGTCAAAATCAGCTAAATGTACCTCTTTAAGCTCGAATCTGGAGCTCAAACCAAGAATCTGACAGCAAATTCGTGATGTTCAATCGATAGAACATAATGTAATGTACATTTGATGAAAGTTTGGTTTAGAAATATGCATTTTGAAGAAAGTTATTACGCCAGGTGCAATCTTATGTATATTTTCGACTTAGTCTTTTTCCGCGAATTTGGTCAAAATCCGCTAAATGTACCTCTTTAAGCTCGAATCTGGAGCTCAAACCAAGAAAGTGACAGCAAATTCGTGTTGTTCAATCGATAGAACATAATGTAATGTACATTTGATGAAAGTTTGGTTTAGAAATATGCATTTTGAAGAAAGTTATTACGCCAGGTGCAACCTTATGTATATTTTCGACTTAGTCTTTTCTTGCGATTTTGGTCAAAATCCTCTAAATGTACCTCTTTAAGCTCGAATCTGGAGCTCAAACCAAGAATCTGACAGCAAATTCGTGATGTTCAATCGATAGAACATAATGTAATGTACATTTGATGAAAGTTTGGTTTAGAAATATGCATTTTGAAGAAAGTTATTACGCCAGGTGCAACCTTATGTATATTTTCGACTTAGTCTTTTTCCGCGAATTTGTTCAAAATCCGCTAAATGTACCTCTTTAAGCTCGAATCTGGAGCTCAAACCAAGAAAGTGACAGCAAATTCGTGTTGTTCAATCGATAGAACATAATGTAATGTACATTTGATGAAAGTTTGGTTTAGAAATATGCATTTTGAAGAAAGTTATTACGCCAGGTGCAACCTTATGTATATTTTTGCTTTAGTCTTTTTCTGCGATTTTGGTCAAAATCCGCTAAATGTACCTCTTTAAGCTCGAATCTGGAGCTCAAACCAAGAATCTGACAGCAAATTCGTGTTGTTCAATCGATAGAACACAATGTAATGTACATTTGATGAAAGTTTGGTTTAGAAATATGCATTTTGAAGAAAGTTAATGCGCCGGGTGCAACCTTATGTATATTTTCGACTTAGTCTTTTTCCGCGAATTTGGTCAAAATCAGCTAAATGTACCTCTTTAAGCTCGAATCTGGAGCTCAAACCAAGAATCTGACAGCAAATTCGTGATGTTCAATCGATAGAACATAATGTAATGTACATTTGATGAAAGTTTGGTTTAGAAATATGCATTTTGAAGAAAGTTAATACGCCAGGTGCAACCTTATGTATATTTTCGACTTAGTCTTTTTCCGCGATGTTAGTCAAAATCCGCTAAATGTATCTCTTTAAGCTCGAATCTGGAGCTCAAACCAAGAATCTGACAGCAAATTCGTGTTGTTCAATCGATAGAACACAATGTAATGTACATTTGATGAAAGTTTGGTTTAGAAATATGCATTTTGAAGAAAGTTATTACGCCATGTGCAGCCTTATGTATATTTTCGACTTAGTCTTTTTCCGTGATTTTGTTCAAAATCCGCTAAATGTACCTCTTTAAGCTCGAATCTGGAGCTCAAACCAAGAAAGTGACAGCAAATTCGTGATGTTCAATCGATAGAACATAATGTAATGTACATTTGATGAAAGTTTGGTTTAGAAATATGCATTTTGAAGAAAGTTATTACGCCAGGTGCAATCTTATGTATATTTTCGACTTAGTATTTTTTTGCGATTTTGGTCAAAATCCTCTAAATGTACCTCTTTAAGCTCGAATCTGGAGCTCAAACCAAGAATCTGACAGCAAATTCGTGATGTTCAATCGATAGAACATAATGTAATGTACATATGATGAAAGTTTGGTTTAGAAATATGCATTTTGAAGAAAGTTAATACGCCAGGTGCAACCTTATGTATATTTTCGACTTAGTCTTTTTCCGCGAATTTGTTCAAAATCCGCTAAATGTACCTCTTTAAGCTCGAATCTGGAGCTCAAACCAAGAAAGTGACAGCAAATTCGTGTTGTTCAATCGATAGAACATAATGTAATGTACATTTGATGAAAGTTTGGTTTAGAAATATGCATTTTGAAGAAAGTTATTACGCCAGGTGCAACCTTATGTATATTTTCGACTTAGTCTTTTTCCGCGATTTTGGTCAAAATCCGCTAAATGTACCTCTTTAAGCTCGAATCTGGAGCTCAAACCAAGAATCTGACAGCAAATTCGTGTTGTTCAATCGATAGAACACAATGTAATGTACATTTGATGAAAGTTTGGTTTAGAAATATGCATTCTGAAGAAAGTTAATACGCCGGGTGCAACCTTATGTATATTTTCGACTTAGTCTTTTTCCGCGAATTTGGTCAAAATCAGCTAAATGTACCTCTTTAAGCTCGAATCTGGAGCTCAAACCAAGAATCTGACAGCAAATTCGTGATGTTCAATCGATAGAACATAATGTAATGTACATTTGATGAAAGTTTGGTTTAGAAATATGCATTTTGAAGAAAGTTATTACGCCAGGTGCAATCTTATGTATATTTTCGACTTAGTCTTTTTCCGCGAATTTGGTCAAAATCCGCTAAATGTACCTCTTTAAGCTCGAATCTGGAGCTCAAACCAAGAAAGTGACAGCAAATTCGTGTTGTTCAATCGATAGAACATAATGTAATGTACATTTGATGAAAGTTTGGTTTAGAAATATGCATTTTGAAGAAAGTTATTACGCCAGGTGCAACCTTATGTATATTTTCGACTTAGTCTTTTCTTGCGATTTTGGTCAAAATCCTCTAAATGTACCTCTTTAAGCTCGAATCTGGAGCTCAAACCAAGAATCTGACAGCAAATTCGTGATGTTCAATCGATAGAACATAATGTAATGTACATTTGATGAAAGTTTGGTTTAGAAATATGCATTTTGAAGAAAGTTATTACGCCAGGTGCAACCTTATGTATATTTTCGACTTAGTCTTTTTCCGCGAATTTGTTCAAAATCCGCTAAATGTACCTCTTTAAGCTCGAATCTGGAGCTCAAACCAAGAAAGTGACAGCAAATTCGTGTTGTTCAATCGATAGAACATAATGTAATGTACATTTGATGAAAGTTTGGTTTAGAAATATGCATTTTGAAGAAAGTTATTACGCCAGGTGCAACCTTATGTATATTTTTGCTTTAGTCTTTTTCTGCGATTTTGGTCAAAATCCGCTAAATGTACCTCTTTAAGCTCGAATCTGGAGCTCAAACCAAGAATCTGACAGCAAATTCGTGTTGTTCAATCGATAGAACACAATGTAATGTACATTTGATGAAAGTTTGGTTTAGAAATATGCATTTTGAAGAAAGTTAATACGCCGGGTGCAACCTTATGTATATTTTCGACTTAGTCTTTTTCCGCGAATTTGGTCAAAATCAGCTAAATGTACCTCTTTAAGCTCGAATCTGGAGCTCAAACCAAGAATCTGACAGCAAATTCGTGATGTTCAATCGATAGAACATAATGTAATGTACATTTGATGAAAGTTTGGTTTAGAAATATGCATTTTGAAGAAAGTTAATACGCCAGGTGCAACCTTATGTATATTTTCGACTTAGTCTTTTTCCGCGATGTTAGTCAAAATCCGCTAAATGTATCTCTTTAAGCTCGAATCTGGAGCTCAAACCAAGAATCTGACAGCAAATTCGTGTTGTTCAATCGATAGAACACAATGTAATGTACATTTGATGAAAGTTTGGTTTAGAAATATGCATTTTGAAGAAAGTTATTACGCCATGTGCAGCCTTATGTATATTTTCGACTTAGTCTTTTTCCGTGATTTTGTTCAAAATCCGCTAAATGTACCTCTTTAAGCTCGAATCTGGAGCTCAAACCAAGAAAGTGACAGCAAATTCGTGATGTTCAATCGATAGAACATAATGTAATGTACATTTGATGAAAGTTTGGTTTAGAAATATGCATTTTGAAGAAAGTTATTACGCCAGGTGCAACCTTATGTATATTTTCGACTTAGTCTTTTTCCGCGAATTTGGTCAAAATCAGCTAAATGTACCTCTTTAAGCTCGAATCTGGAGCTCAAACCAAGAATCTGACAGCAAATTCGTGATGTTCAATCGATAGAACATAATGTAATGTACATTTGATGAAAGTTTGGTTTAGAAATATGCATTTTGAAGAAAGTTATTACGCCAGGTGCAATCTTATGTATATTTTCGACTTAGTCTTTTTCCGCGAATTTGGTCAAAATCCGCTAAATGTACCTCTTTAAGCTCGAATCTGGAGCTCAAACCAAGAAAGTGACAGCAAATTCGTGTTGTTCAATCGATAGAACACAATGTAATGTACATTTGATGAAAGTTTGGTTTAGAAATATGCATTTTGAAGAAAGTTATTACGCCAGGTGCAACCTTATGTATATTTTCGACTTAGTATTTTTTTGCGATTTTGGTCAAAATCCTCTAAATGTACCTCTTTAAGCTCGAATCTGGAGCTCAAACCAAGAATCTGACAGCAAATTCGTGATGTTCAATCGATAGAACATAATGTAATGTACATATGATGAAAGTTTGGTTTAGAAATATGCATTTTGAAGAAAGTTAATACGCCAGGTGCAACCTTATGTATATTTTCGACTTAGTCTTTTTCCGCGAATTTGTTCAAAATCCGCTAAATGTACCTCTTTAAGCTCGAATCTGGAGCTCAAACCAAGAAAGTGACAGCAAATTCGTGTTGTTCAATCGATAGAACATAATGTAATGTACATTTGATGAAAGTTTGGTTTAGAAATATGCATTTTGAAGAAAGTTATTACGCCAGGTGCAACCTTATGTATATTTTCGACTTAGTCTTTTTCCGCGATTTTGGTCAAAATCCGCTAAATGTACCTCTTTAAGCTCGAATCTGGAGCTCAAACCAAGAATCTGACAGCAAATTCGTGTTGTTCAATCGATAGAACACAATGTAATGTACATTTGATGAAAGTTTGGTTTAGAAATATGCATTCTGAAGAAAGTTAATACGCCGGGTGCAACCTTATGTATATTTTCGACTTAGTCTTTTTCCGCGAATTTGGTCAAAATCAGCTAAATGTACCTCTTTAAGCTCGAATCTGGAGCTCAAACCAAGAATCTGACAGCAAATTCGTGATGTTCAATCGATAGAACATAATGTAATGTACATTTGATGAAAGTTTGGTTTAGAAATATGCATTTTGAAGAAAGTTAATACGCCAGGTGCAACCTTATGTATATTTTCGACTTAGTCTTTTTCCGCGATGTTAGTCAAAATCCGCTAAATGTATCTCTTTAAGCTCGAATCTGGAGCTCAAACCAAGAAAGTGACAGCAAATTCGTGTTGTTCAATCGATAGAACACAATGTAATGTACATTTGATGAAAGTTTGGTTTAGAAATATGCATTCTGAAGAAAGTTAATACGCCGGGTGCAGCCTTATGTATATTTTCGACTTAGTCTTTTTCCGCGAATTTGGTCAAAATCCGCTAAATGTACCTCTTTTAGCTCGAATCTGGAGCTCAAACCAAGAATCTGACAGCAAATTCGTGTTGTTCAATCGATAGAACATAATGTAATGTACATTTGATGAAAGTTTGGTTTAGAAATATGCATTTTGAAGAAAGTTATTACGCCAGGTGCAACCTTATGTATATTTTCGACTTAGTCTTTTTCCGCGATTTTGGTCAAAATCCGCTAAATGTACCTCTTTAAGCTCGAATCTGGAGCTCAAACCAAGAATCTGACAGCAAATTCGTGATGTTTAATCGATAGAACACAATGTAATGTACATTTGATGAAAGTTTGGTTTAGAAATATGCATTCTGAAGAAAGTTAATACGCCGGGTGCAGCCTTATGTATATTTTCGACTTAGTCTTTTTCCGCGATTTTGGTCAAAATCCGCTAAATGTACCTCTTTAAGCTCGAATCTGGAGCTCAAACCAAAAATCTGACAGCAAATTCGTGATGTTTAATCGATAGAACACAATGTAATGTACATTTGATGAAAGTTTGGTTTAGAAATATGCATTCTGAAGAAAGTTAATACGCCGGGTGCAGCCTTATGTATATTTTCGACTTAGTCTTTTTCCGCGAATTTGGTCAAAATCCGCTAAATGTACCTCTTTAAGCTCGAATCTGGAGCTCAAACCAAGAATCTGACAGCAAATTCGTGATGTTCAATCGATAGAACACAATGTAATGTACATTTGATGAAAGTTTGGTTTAGAAATATGCATTCTGAAGAAAGTTAATACGCCGGGTGCAACCTTATGTATATTTTCGACTTAGTCTTTTTCCGCGAATTTGGTCAAAATCAGCTAAATGTACCTCTTTAAGCTCGAATCTGGAGCTCAAACCAAGAATCTGACAGCAAATTCGTGATGTTCAATCGATAGAACATAATGTAATGTACATTTGATGAAAGTTTGGTTTAGAAATATGCATTTTGAAGAAAGTTAATACGCCAGGTGCAACCTTATGTATATTTTCGACTTAGTCTTTTTCCGCGATGTTAGTCAAAATCCGCTAAATGTATCTCTTTAAGCTCGAATCTGGAGCTCAAACCAAGAATCTGACAGCAAATTCGTGATGTTCAATCGATAGAACTTAATGTAATGTACATTTGATGAAAGTTTGGTTTAGAAATATGCATTTTGAAGAAAGTTATTACGCCAGGTGCAACCTTATGTATATTGTCGACTTAGTCTTTTCTTGCGATTTTGGTCAAAATCCTCTAAATGTACCTCTTTAAGCTCGAATCTGGAGCTCAAACCAAGAATCTGACAGCAAATTCGTGATGTTCAATCGATAGAACATAATGTAATGTACATTTGATGAAAGTTTGGTTTAGAAATATGCATTTTGAAGAAAGTTATTAGGCCAGGTGCAACCTTATGTATATTTTCGACTTAGTCTTTTTCCGCGAATTTGTTCAAAATCCGCTAAATGTACCTCTTTAAGCTCGAATCTGGAGCTCAAACCAAGAAAGTGACAGCAAATTCGTGTTGTTCAATCGATAGAACATAATGTAATGTACATTTGATGAAAGTTTGGTTTAGAAATATGCATTTTGAAGAAAGTTATTACGCCAGGTGCAACCTTATGTATATTTTCGCTTTAGTCTTTTTCCGCGATGTTAGTCAAAATCCGCTAAATGTACCTCTTTAAGCTCGAATCTGGAGCTCAAACCAAGAATCTGACAGCAAATTCGTGTTGTTCAATCGATAGAACACAATGTAATGTACATTTGATGAAAGTTTGGTTTAGAAATATGCATTCTGAAGAAAGTTAATACGCCGGGTGCAACCTTATGTATATTTTCGACTTAGTCTTTTTCCGCGAATTTGGTCAAAATCAGCTAAATGTACCTCTTTAAGCTCGAATCTGGAGCTCAAACCAAGAATCTGACAGCAAATTCGTGATGTTCAATCGATAGAACATAATGTAATGTACATTTGATGAAAGTTTGGTTTAGAAATATGCATTTTGAAGAAAGTTAATACGCCAGGTGCAACCTTATGTATATTTTCGACTTAGTCTTTTTCCGCGATGTTAGTCAAAATCCGCTAAATGTATCTCTTTAAGCTCGAATCTGGAGCTCAAACCAAGAATCTGACAGCAAATTCGTGTTGTTCAATCGATAGAACACAATGTAATGTACATTTGATGAAAGTTTGGTTTAGAAATATGCATTTTGAAGAAAGTTATTACGCCATGTGCAGCCTTATGTATATTTTCGACTTAGTCTTTTTCCGTGATTTTGTTCAAAATCCGCTAAATGTACCTCTTTAAGCTCGAATCTGGAGCTCAAACCAAGAAAGTGACAGCAAATTCGTGATGTTCAATCGATAGAACATAATGTAATGTACATTTGATGAAAGTTTGGTTTAGAAATATGCATTTTGAAGAAAGTTATTACGCCAGGTGCAACCTTATGTATATTTTCGACTTAGTCTTTTTCCGCGAATTTGGTCAAAATCCGCTAAATGTACCTCTTTAAGCTCGAATCTGGAGCTCAAACCAAGAATCTGACAGCAAATTCGTGATGTTCAATCGATAGAACACAATGTAATGTACATTTGATGAAAGTTTGGTTTAGAAATATGCATTCTGAAGAATGTTAATACGCCAGGTGCAGCCTTATGTATATTTTCGACTTAGTCTTTTTTTGCGAATTTGGTCAAAATCCGCTAAATGTACCGCTTTAAGCTCGAATCTGGAGCTCAAACCAAGAATCTGACAGCAAATTCGTGATGTTCAATCGATAGAACATAATGTAATGTACATTTGATGAAAGTTTGGTTTAGAAATATGCATTTTGAAGAAAGTTATTACGCCAGGTGCAATCTTATGTATATTTTCGACTTAGTCTTTTTCCGCGATTTTGGTCAAAATCCGCTAAATGTACCTCTTTAAGCTCGAATCTGGAGCTCAAACCAAGAATCTGACAGCAAATTCGTGATGTTCAATCGATAGAACATAATGTAATGTACATATGATGAAAGTTTGGTTTAGAAATATGCATTTTGAAGAAAGTTATTACGCCAGGTGCAACCTTATGTATATTTTCGACTTAGTCTTTTTCCGCGATGTTAGTCAAAATCCGCTAAATGTATCTCTTTAAGCTCGAATCTGGAGCTCAAACCAAGAATCTGACAGCAAATTCGTGTTGTTCAATCGATAGAACACAATGTAATGTACATTTGATGAAAGTTTGGTTTAGAAATATGCATTTTGAAGAAAGTTAATACGCCGGGTGCAGCCTTATGTATATTTTCGACTTAGTCTTTTTCCGCGAATTTGGTCAAAATCCGCTAAATGTACCTCTTTTAGCTCGAATCTGGAGCTCAAACCAAGAATCTGACAGCAAATTCGTGTTGTTCAATCGATAGAACATAATGTAATGTACATTTGATGAAAGTTTGGTTTAGAAATATGCATTTTGAAGAAAGTTATTACGCCAGGTGCAACCTTATGTATATTTTCGACTTAGTCTTTTTCCGCGAATTTGGTCAAAATCCGCTAAATGTACCTCTTTAAGCTCGAATCTGGAGCTCAAACCAAGAATCTGACAGTAAATTCGTGTTGTTCAATCGATAGAACACAATGTAATGTACATTTGATGAAAGTTTGGTTTAGAAATATGCAATGTGAAGAACGTTATTACGCCAGGTGCAACCTTATGTATATTTTCGACTTAGTCTTTTTCCGCGATTTTGGTCAAAATCAGCTAAATGTATCTCTTTAAGCTCGAATCTGGAGCTCAAACCAAGAATCTGACAGCAAATTCGTGTTGTTCAATCGATAGAACACAATGTAATGTACATTTGATGAAAGTTTGGTTTAGAAATATGCATTTTGAAGAAAGTTATTACGCCAGGTGCAACCTTATGTATATTTTCGACTTAGTCTTTTTCCGCGAATTTGGTCAAAATCAGCTAAATGTACCTCTTTAAGCTCGAATCTGGAGCTCAAACCAAGAAAGTGACAGCAAATTCGTGATGTTCAATCGATAGAACATAATGTAATGTACATTTGATGAAAGTTTGGTTTAGAAATATGCATTTTGAAGAAAGTTATTACGCCAGGTGCAACCTTATGTATATTTTCGACTTAGTCTTTTTCCGCGAATTTGGTCAAAATCCGCTAAATGTACCTCTTTAAGCTCGAATCTGGAGCTCAAACCAAGAAAGTGACAGCAAATTCGTGATGTTCAATCGATAGAACATAATGTAATGTACATTTGATGAAAGTTTGGTTTAGAAATATGCATTTTGAAGAAAGTTTTTACGCCAGGTGCAACCTTATGTATATTTTCGACTTAGTCTTTTTCCGCGATGTTAGTCAAAATCCGCTAAATGTATCTCTTTAAGCTCGAATCTGGAGCTCAAACCAAGAATCTGACAGCAAATTCGTGTTGTTCAATCGATAGAACACAATGTAATGTACATTTGATGAAAGTTTGGTTTAGAAATATGCATTTTGAAGAAAGTTAATACGCCGGGTGCAGCCTTATGTATATTTTCGACTTAGTCTTTTTCCGCGAATTTGGTCAAAATCCGCTAAATGTACCTCTTTTAGCTCGAATCTGGAGCTCAAACCAAGAATCTGACAGCAAATTCGTGTTGTTCAATCGATAGAACATAATGTAATGTACATTTGATGAAAGTTTGGTTTAGAAATATGCATTTTGAAGAAAGTTATTACGCCAGGTGCAACCTTATGTATATTTTCGACTTAGTCTTTTTCCGCGAATTTGGTCAAAATCCGCTAAATGTACCTCTTTAAGCTCGAATCTGGAGCTCAAACCAAGAATCTGACAGTAAATTCGTGTTGTTCAATCGATAGAACACAATGTAATGTACATTTGATGAAAGTTTGGTTTAGAAATATGCATTTTGAAGAAAGTTAATACGCCGGGTGCAGCCTTATGTATATTTTCGACTTAGTCTTTTTCCGCGATTTTGGTCAAAATCCGCTAAATGTACCTCTTTAAGCTCGAATCTGGAGCTCAAACCAAGAATCTGACAGTAAATTCGTGTTGTTCAATCGATAGAACACAATGTAATGTACATTTGATGAAAGTTTGGTTTAGAAATATGCAATGTGAAGAACGTTATTACGCCAGGTGCAACCTTATGTATATTTTCGACTTAGTCTTTTTCCGCGATTTTGGTCAAAATCAGCTAAATGTATCTCTTTAAGCTCGAATCTGGAGCTCAAACCAAGAATCTGACAGTAAATTCGTGTTGTTCAATCGATAGAACACAATGTAATGTACATTTGATGAAAGTTTGGTTTAGAAATATGCATTTTGAAGAAAGTTAATACGCCGGGTGCAGCCTTATGTATATTTTCGACTTAGTCTTTTTCCGCGATTTTGGTCAAAATCCGCTAAATGTACCTCTTTAAGCTCGAATCTGGAGCTCAAACCAAAAATCTGACAGCAAATTCGTGATGTTCAATCGATAGAACACAATGTAATGTACATTTGATGAAAGTTTGGTTTAGAAATATGCATTTTGAAGAAAGGTAATACGCCGGGTGCAGCCTTATGTATATTTTCGACTTAGTCTTTTTCCGCGATTTTGGTCAAAATCCGCTAAATGTACCTCTTTCAGCTCGAATCTGGAGCTCAAACCAAGAATCTGACAGCAAATTCGTGATGTTCAATCGATAGAACACAATGTAATGTACATTTGATGAAAGTTTGGTTTAGAAATATGCATTTTGAAGAAAGTTAATACGCCGGGTGCAGCCTTATGTATATTTTCGACTTAGTCTTTTTCCGCGAATTTGGTCAAAATCCGCTAAATGTACCTCTTTTAGCTCGAATCTGGAGCTCAAACCAAAAATCTGACAGCAAATTCGTGTTGTTCAATCGATAGAACACAATGTAATGTACATTTGATGAAAGTTTGGTTTAGAAATATGCATTTTGAAGAAAGTTATTACGCCAGGTGCAACCTTATGTATATTTTCGACTTAGTCTTTTTCCGCGATTTTGGTCAAAATCAGCTAAATATATCTCTTTAAGCTCGAATCTGGAGCTCAAACCAAGAAAGTGACAGCAAATTCGTGATGTTCAATCGATAGAACATAATGTAATGTACATTTGATGAAAGTTTGGTTTAGAAATATGCATTTTGAAGAAAGTTATTACGCCAGGTGCAACCTTATGTATATTTTCGACTTAGTCTTTTTCCGCGATGTTAGTCAAAATCCGCTAAATGTATCTCTTTAAGCTCGAATCTGGAGCTCAAACCAAGAATCTGACAGCAAATTCGTGTTGTTCAATCGATAGAACACAATGTAATGTACATTTGATGAAAGTTTGGTTTAGAAATATGCATTTTGAAGAAAGTTAATACGCCGGGTGCAGCCTTATGTATATTTTCGACTTAGTCTTTTTCCGCGATTTTGGTCAAAATCCGCTAAATGTACCTCTTTAAGCTCGAATCTGGAGCTCAAACCAAGAATCTGACAGCAAATTCGTGTTGTTCAATCGATAGAACACAATGTAATGTACATTTGATGAAAGTTTGGTTTAGAAATATGCATTCTGAAGAAAGGTAATACGCCAGGTGCAGCCTTATGTATATTTTCGACTTAGTCTTTTTCCGCGATTTTGGTCAAAATCCGCTAAATGTACCTCTTTTAGCTCGAATCTGGAGCTCAAACCAAAAATCTGACAGCAAATTCGTGTTGTTCAATCGATAGAACACAATGTAATGTACATTTGATGAAAGTTTGGTTTAGAAATATGCATTTTGAAGAAAGTTATTACGCCAGGTGCAACCTTATGTATATTTTCGACTTAGTCTTTTTCCGCGAATTTGGTCAAAATCCGCTAAATGTACCTCTTTAAGCTCGAATCTGGAGCTCAAACCAAGAATCTGACAGCAAATTCGTGATGTTCAATCGATAGAACATAATGTAATGTACATTTGATGAAAGTTTGGTTTAGAAATATGCATTTTGAAGAAAGTTATTACGCCGGGTGCAACCTTATGTATATTTTCGACTTAGTCTTTTTCCGCGATTTTGGTCAAAATCCGCTAAATGTACCTCTTTAAGCTCGAATCTGGAGCTCAAACCAAGAATCTGACAGCAAATTCGTGTTGTTCAATCGATAGAACACAATGTAATGTACATTTGATGAAAGTTTGGTTTAGAAATATGCATTCTGAAGAAAGTTATTACGCCAGGTGCAACCTTATGTATATTTTCGACTTAGTCTTTTTCCGCGATGTTAGTCAAAATCCGCTAAATGTACCTCTTTAAGCTCGAATCTGGAGCTCAAACCAAGAAAGTGACAGCAAATTCGTGTTGTTCAATCGATAGAGCATAATGTAATGTACATTTGATGAAAGTTTGGTTTAGAAATATGCATTTTGAAGAAAGTTAATACGCCGGGTGCAGCCTTATGTATATTTTCGACTTAGTCTTTTTCCGCGAATTTGGTCAAAATCCGCTAAATGTACCTCTTTTAGCTCGAATCTGGAGCTCAAACCAAAAATCTGACAGCAAATTCGTGTTGTTCAATCGATAGAACACAATGTAATGTACATTTGATGAAAGTTTGGTTTAGAAATATGCATTTTGAAGAAAGTTATTACGCCAGGTGCAACCTTATGTATATTTTCGACTTAGTCTTTTTCCGCGAATTTGGTCAAAATCCGCTAAATGTACCTCTTTAAGCTCGAATCTGGAGCTCAAACCAAGAATCTGACAGCAAATTCGTGATGTTCAATCGATAGAACATAATGTAATGTACATTTGATGAAAGTTTGGTTTAGAAATATGCATTTTGAAGAAAGTTATTACGCCGGGTGCAACCTTATGTATATTTTCGACTTAGTCTTTTTCCGCGATTTTGGTCAAAATCCGCTAAATGTACCTCTTTAAGCTCGAATCTGGAGCTCAAACCAAGAATCTGACAGCAAATTCGTGTTGTTCAATCGATAGAACACAATGTAATGTACATTTGATGAAAGTTTGGTTTAGAAATATGCATTCTGAAGAAAGTTATTACGCCAGGTGCAACCTTATGTATATTTTCGACTTAGTCTTTTTCCGCGATGTTAGTCAAAATCCGCTAAATGTACCTCTTTAAGCTCGAATCTGGAGCTCAAACCAAGAATCTGACAGCAAATTCGTGTTGTTCAATCGATAGAACACAATGTAATGTACATTTGATGAAAGTTTGGTTTAGAAATATGCATTCTGAAGAAAGTTAATACGCCGGGTGCAGCCTTATGTATATTTTCGACTTAGTCTTTTTCCGCGATTTTGGTCAAAATCAGCTAAATGTACCTCTTTAAGCTCGAATCTGGAGCTCAAACCAAGAATCTGACAGCAAATTCGTGTTGTTCAATCGATAGAACACAATGTAATGTACATTTGATGAAAGTTTGGTTTAGAAATATGCATTCTGAAGAAAGTTAATACGCCGGGTGCAGCCTTATGTATATTTTCGACTTAGTCTTTTTCCGCGAATTTGGTCAAAATCCGCTAAATGTACCTCTTTAAGCTCGAATCTGGAGCTCAAACCAAGAAAGTGACAGCAAATTCGTGTTGTTCAATCGATAGAGCATAATGTAATGTACATTTGATGAAAGTTTGGTTTAGAAATATGCATTTTGAAGAAAGTTAATACGCCAGGTGCAACCTTATGTATATTTTCGACTTAGTCTTTTTCCGCGAATTTGGTCAAAATCCGCTAAATGTACCTCTTTAAGCTCGAATCTGGAGCTCAAACCAAGAAAGTGACAGCAAATTCTTGTTGTTCAATCGATAGAACATAATGTAATGTACATTTGATGAAAGTTTGGTTTAGAAATATGCATTTTGAAGAAAGTTATTACGCCAGGTGCAACCTTATGTATATTTTCGACTTAGTCTTTTTTTGCGATTTTGGTCAAAATCCTCTAAATGTACCTCTTTAAGCTCGAATCTGGAGCTCAAACCAAGAATCTGACAGCAAATTCGTGTTGTTCAATCGATAGAACACAATGTAATGTACATTTGATGAAAGTTTGGTTTAGAAATATGCATTCTGAAGAAAGTTAATACGCCGGGTGCAGCCTTATGTATATTTTCGACTTAGTCTTTTTCCGCGATTTTGGTCAAAATCCGCTAAATGTACCTCTTTAAGCTCGAATCTGGAGCTCAAACCAAGAATCTGACAGCAAATTCGTGATGTTCAATCGATAGAACACAATGTAATGTACATTTGATGAAAGTTTGGTTTAGAAATATGCATTCTGAAGAAAGTTAATACGCCGGGTGCAGCCTTATGTATATTTTCGACTTAGTCTTTTTCCGCGAATTTGGTCAAAATCCGCTAAATGTACCTCTTTTAGCTCGAATCTGGAGCTCAAACCAAAAATCTGACAGCAAATTCGTGTTGTTCAATCGATAGAACACAATGTAATGTACATTTGATGAAAGTTTGGTTTAGAAATATGCATTCTGAAGAAAGTTAATACGCCGGGTGCAGCCTTATGTATATTTTCGACTTAGTCTTTTTCCGCGAATTTGGTCAAAATCAGCTAAATGTACCTCTTTAAGCTCGAATCTGGAGCTCAAACCAAGAATCTGACAGCAAATTCGTGATGTTCAATCGATAGAACATAATGTAATGTACATTTGATGAAAGTTTGGTTTAGAAATATGCATTTTGAAGAAAGTGAATATGCCGGGTGCAGCCTTATGTATATTTTCGACTTAGTCTTTTTCCGCGAATTTGGTCAAAATCCGCTAAATGTACCTCTTTAAGCTCGAATCTGGAGCTCAAACCAAAAATCTGACAGCAAATTCGTGTTGTTCAATCGATAGAACACAATGTAATGTACATTTGATGAAAGTTTGGTTTAGAAATATGCATTTTGAAGAAAGTTATTACGCCAGGTGCAACCTTATGTATATTTTCGACTTAGTCTTTTTCCGCGAATTTGGTCAAAATCCGCTAAATGTACCTCTTTAAGCTCGAATCTGGAGCTCAAACCAAGAATCTGACAGCAAATTCGTGATGTTCAATCGATAGAACATAATGTAATGTACATTTGATGAAAGTTTGGTTTAGAAATATGCATTTTGAAGAAAGTTATTACGCCAGGTGCAACCTTATGTATATTTTCGACTTAGTCTTTTTCCGCGATGTTAGTCAAAATCCGCTAAATGTACCTCTTTAAGCTCGAATCTGGAGCTCAAACCAAGAATCTGACAGCAAATTCGTGTTGTTCAATCGATAGAACACAATGTAATGTACATTTGATGAAAGTTTGGTTTAGAAATATGCATTCTGAAGAAAGTTAATACGCCGGGTGCAGCCTTATGTATATTTTCGACTTAGTCTTTTTCCGCGATTTTGGTCAAAATCCGCTAAATGTACCTCTTTAAGCTCGAATCTGGAGCTCAAACCAAGAATCTGACAGCAAATTCGTGATGTTCAATCGATAGAACACAATGTAATGTACATTTGATGAAAGTTTGGTTTAGAAATATGCATTCTGAAGAAAGTTAATACGCCGGGTGCAGCCTTATGTATATTTTCGACTTAGTCTTTTTCCGCGAATTTGGTCAAAATCCGCTAAATGTACCTCTTTTAGCTCGAATCTGGAGCTCAAACCAAAAATCTGACAGCAAATTCGTGTTGTTCAATCGATAGAACACAATGTAATGTACATTTGATGAAAGTTTGGTTTAGAAATATCCTTTTTTTAAGAAAGTTATTACGCCAGGTGCAACCTTATGTATATTTTCGACTTAGTCTTTTTCCGCGAATTTGGTCAAAATCCGCTAAATGTACCTCTTTAAGCTCGAATCTGGAGCTCAAACCAAGAAAGTGACAGCAAATTCGTGATGTTCAATCGATAAAGCATAATGTAATGTACATTTGATGAAAGTTTGGTTTAGAAATATGCATTTTGAAGAAAGTTATTACGCCAGGTGCAACCTTATGTATATTTTCGACTTAGTCTTTTTTTGCGATTTTGGTCAAAATCCTCTAAATGTACCTCTTTAAGCTCGAATCTGGAGCTCAAACCAAGAATCTGACAGCAAATTCGTGTTGTTCAATCGATAGAACACAATGTAATGTACATTTGATGAAAGTTTGGTTTAGAAATATGCATTCTGAAGAAAGGTAATACGCCGGGTGCAGCCTTATGTATATTTTCGACTTAGTCTTTTTCCGCGAATTTGGTCAAAATCAGCTAAATGTACCTCTTTAAGCTCAAATCTGGAGCTCAAACCAAGAATCTGACAGCAAATTCGTGATGTTCAATCGATAGAACATAATGTAATGTACATTTGATGAAAGTTTGGTTTAGAAATATCCTTTTTTTAAGAAAGTTATTACGCCAGGTGCAACCTTATGTATATTTTCGACTTAGTCTTTTTCCGCGAATTTGGTCAAAATCCGCTAAATGTACCTCTTTAAGCTCGAATCTGGAGCTCAAACCAAGAAAGTGACAGCAAATTCGTGATGTTCAATCGATAGAGCATAATGTAATGTACATTTGATGAAAGTTTGGTTTAGAAATATGCATTTTGAAGAAAGTTATTACGCCAGGTGCAACCTTATGTATATTTTCGACTTAGTCTTTTTCCGCGAATTTGGTCAAAATCAGCTAAATGTACCTCTTTAAGCTCGAATCTGGAGCTCAAACCAAGAATCTGACAGCAAATTCGTGATGTTCAATCGATAGAACATAATGTAATGTACATTTGATGAAAGTTTGGTTTAGAAATATCCTTTTTTTAAGAAAGTTATTACGCCAGGTGCAACCTTATGTATATTTTCGACTTAGTCTTTTTCCGCGAATTTGGTCAAAATCCGCTAAATGTACCTCTTTAAGCTCGAATCTGGAGCTCAAACCAAGAAAGTGACAGCAAATTCGTGTTGTTCAATCGATAGAACACAATGTAATGTACATTTGATGAAAGTTTGGTTTAGAAATATGCATTTTGAAGAAAGTTATTACGCCAGGTGCAACCTTATGTATATTTTCGACTTAGTCTTTTTTTGCGATTTTGGTCAAAATCCTCTAAATGTACCTCTTTAAGCTCGAATCTGGAGCTCAAACCAAGAATCTGACAGCAAATTCGTGTTGTTCAATCGATAGAACACAATGTAATGTATATTTGATGAAAGTTTGGTTTAGAAATATCCTTTTTTTAAGAAAGTTATTACGCCAGGTGCAACCTTATGTATATTTTCGACTTAGTCTTTTTTCGCGATGTTAGTCAAAATCCGCTAAATGTACCTCTTTAAGCTCGAATGTGGAGCTCAAACCAAGAATCTGACAGCAAATTCGTGATGTTCAATCGATAGAACACAATGTAATGTACATTTGATGAAAGTTTGGTTTAGAAATATGCATTTTGAAGAAAGTTATTACGCCGGGTGCAACCTTATGTATATTTTCGACTTAGTCTTTTTCCGCGATGTTAGTCAAAATCCGCTAAATGTACCTCTTTAAGCTCGAATCTGGAGCTCAAACCAAGAATCTGACAGCAAATTCGTGTTGTTCAATCGATAGAACACAATGTAATGTACATTTGATGAAAGTTTGGTTTAGAAATATGCATTTTGAAGAAAGTTATTACGCCAGGTGCAACCTTATGTATATTTTCGACTTAGTCTTTTTCCGCGATGTTAGTCAAAATCCGCTAAATGTACCTCTTTAAGCTCGAATCTGGAGCTCAAACCAAGAAAGTGACAGCAAATTCGTGTTGTTCAATCGATAGAGCATAATGTAATGTACATTTGATGAAAGTTTGGTTTAGAAATATGCATTTTGAAGAAAGTTATTACGCCAGGTGCAACCTTATGTATATTTTCGACTTAGTCTATTTTTGCGATTTTGGTCAAAATCCTCTAAATGTACCTCTTTAAGCTCGAATCTTTAGCTCAAACCAAGAATCTGACAGCAAATTCGTGTTGTTCAATCGATAGAACACAATAAAATGTACATTTGATGAAAGTTTGGTTTAGAAATATGCATTCTGAAGAAAGGTAATACGCCGGGTGCAGCCTTATGTATATTTTCGACTTAGTCTTTTTCCGCGAATTTGGTCAAAATCAGCTAAATGTACCTCTTTAAGCTCGAATCTGGAGCTCAAACCAAGAATCTGACAGCAAATTCGTGATGTTCAATCGATAGAACATAATGTAATGTACATTTGATGAAAGTTTGGTTTAGAAATATCCTTTTTTTAAGAAAGTTATTACGCCAGGTGCAACCTTATGTATATTTTCGACTTAGTCTTTTTCCGCGAATTTGGTCAAAATCCGCTAAATGTACCTCTTTAAGCTCGAATCTGGAGCTCAAACCAAGAAAGTGACAGCACATTCGTGTTGTTCAATCGATAGAGCATAATGTAATGTACATTTGATGAAAGTTTGGTTTAGAAATATGCATTTTGAAGAAAGTTATTACGCCAGGTGCAACCTTATGTATATTTTCGACTTAGTCTTTTTTTGCGATTTTGGTCAAAATCCTCTAAATGTACCTTTTTAAGCTCGAATCTGGAGCTCAAACCAAGAATCTGACAGCAAATTCGTGTTGTTCAATCGATAGAACATAATGTAATGTACATTTGATGAAAGTTTGGTTTAGAAATATGCAGTTTGAAGAAAGGTATTACGCCAGGTGCAACCTTATGTATATTTTCGACTTAGTCTTTTTTTGCGATTTTGGTCAAAATCCTCTAAATGTACCTCTTTAAGCTCGAATCTGGAGCTCAAACCAAGAATCTGACAGCAAATTCGTGATGTTCAATCGATAGAACATAATGTAATGTACATTTGATGAAAGTTTGGTTTAGAAATATCCTTTTTTTAAGAAAGTTATTACGCCAGGTGCAACCTTATGTATATTTTCGACTTAGTCTTTTTCCGCGATGTTAGTCAAAATCCGCTAAATGTACCTCTTTAAGCTCGAATCTGGAGCTCAAACCAAGAATCTGACAGCAAATTCGTGTTGTTCAATCGATAGAACACAATGTAATGTACATTTGATGAAAGTTTGGTTTAGAAATATGCATTTTGAAGAAAGTTATAACGCCAGGTGCAACCTTATGTATATTTTCGACTTAGTCTTTTTTCGCGATGTTAGTCAAAATCCGCTAAATGTACCTCTTTAAGCTCGAATGTGGAGCTCAAACCAAGAATCTGACAGCAAATTCGTGATGTTCAATCGATAGAACATAATGTAATGTACATTTGATGAAAGTTTGGTTTAGAAATATGCATTTTGAAGAAAGTTATTACGCCAGGTGCAACCTTATGTATATTTTCGACTTAGTCTTTTTTCGCGATGTTAGTCAAAATCCGCTAAATGTACTTCTTTAAGCTCGAATCTGGAGCTCAAACCAAGAATCTGACAGCAAATTCGTGTTGTTCAATCGATAGAACACAATGTAATGTACATTTGATGAAAGTTTGGTTTAGAAATATGCATTCTGAAGAAAGGTAATACGCCGGGTGCAGCCTTATGTATATTTTCGACTTAGTCTTTTTCCGCGAATTTGGTCAAAATCAGCTAAATGTACCTCTTTAAGCTCGAATCTGGAGCTCAAACCAAGAATCTGACAGCAAATTCGTGATGTTCAATCGATAGAACATAATGTAATGTACATTTGATGAAAGTTTGGTTTAGAAATATGCATTCTGAAGAAAGGTAATACGCCGGGTGCAGCCTTATGTATATTTTCGACTTAGTCTTTTTCCGCGATTTTGGTCAAAATCCGCTAAATGTACCTCTTTAAGCTCGAATCTGGAGCTCAAACCAAAAATCTGACAGCAAATTCGTGATGTTCAATCGATAGAACACAATGTAATGTACATTTGATGAAAGTTTGGTTTAGAAATATGCATTCTGAAGAAAGTTAATACGCCGGGTGCAGCCTTATGTATATTTTCGACTTAGTCTTTTTCCGCGAATTTGGTCAAAATCCGCTAAATGTACCTCTTTAAGCTCGAATATGGAGCTCAAACCAAGAATCTGACAGCAAATTCGTGTTGTTCAATCGATAGAACACAATGTAATGTACATTTGATGAAAGTTTGGTTTAGAAATATGCATTTTAAAGAAAGTTATTACGCCAGGTGCAACCTTTTGTATATTTTCGACTTAGTCTTTTTCCGCGAATTTGGTCAAAATCCGCTAAATGTACCTCTTTAAGCTCGAATCTGGAGCTCAAACCAAGAATCTGACAGCAAATTCGTGATGTTCAATCGATAGAACATAATGTAATGTACATTTGATGAAAGTTTGGTTTAGAAATATGCATTTTGAAGAAAGTTATTACGCCGGGTGCAACCTTATGTATATTTTCGACTTAGTCTTTTTCCGCGATGTTAGTCAAAATCCGCTAAATGTACCTCTTTAAGCTCGAATCTGGAGCTCAAACCAAGAATCTGACAGCAAATTCGTGTTGTTCAATCGATAGAACACAATGTAATGTACATTTGATGAAAGTTTGGTTTAGAAATATGCATTTTGAAGAAAGTTATTACTCCAGGTGCAACCTTATGTATATTTTCGACTTAGTCTTTTTTTGCGATTTTGGTCAAAATCCTCTAAATGTACCTCTTTAAGCTCGAATCTGGAGCTCAAACCAAGAATCTGACAGCAAATTCGTGTTGTTCAATCGATAGAACACAATGTAATGTATATTTGATGAAAGTTTGGTTTAGAAATATCCTTTTTTTAAGAAAGTTATTACGCCAGGTGCAACCTTATGTATATTTTCGACTTAGTCTTTTTCCGCGATGTTAGTCAAAATCCGCTAAATGTACCTCTTTAAGCTCGAATCTGGAGCTCAAACCAAGAATCTGACAGCAAATTCGTGTTGTTCAATCAATAGAACACAATGTAATGTACATTTGATGAAAGTTTGGTTTAGAAATATGCATTTTGAAGAAAGTTATTACGCCAGGTGCAACCTTATGTATATTTTCGACTTAGTCTTTTTCCGCGATGTTAGTCAAAATCCGCTAAATGTACCTCTTTAAGCTCGAATCTGGAGCTCAAACCAAGAATCTGACAGCAAATTCGTGTTGTTCAATCGATAGAACACAATGTAATGTACATTTGATGAAAGTTTGGTTTAGAAATATGCATTTTGAAGAAAGTTATTACGCCAGGTGCAACCTTATGTATATTTTCGACTTAGTCTTTTTCCGCGATGTTAGTCAAAATCCGCTAAATGTACCTCTTTAAGCTCGAATCTGGAGCTCAAACCAAGAAAGTGACAGCAAATTCGTGTTGTTCAATCGATAGAGCATAATGTAATGTACATTTGATGAAAGTTTGGTTTAGAAATATGCATTTTGAAGAAAGTTATTACGCCAGGTGCAACCTTATGTATATTTTCGACTTAGTCTATTTTTGCGATTTTGGTCAAAATCCTCTAAATGTACCTCTTTAAGCTCGAATCTTTAGCTCAAACCAAGAATCTGACAGCAAATTCGTGTTGTTCAATCGATAGAACACAATAAAATGTACATTTGATGAAAGTTTGGTTTAGAAATATGCATTCTGAAGAAAGGTAATACGCCGGGTGCAGCCTTATGTATATTTTCGACTTAGTCTTTTTCCGCGAATTTGGTCAAAATCAGCTAAATGTACCTCTTTAAGCTCGAATCTGGAGCTCAAACCAAGAATCTGACAGCAAATTCGTGATGTTCAATCGATAGAACATAATGTAATGTACATTTGATGAAAGTTTGGTTTAGAAATATCCTTTTTTTAAGAAAGTTATTACGCCAGGTGCAACCTTATGTATATTTTCGACTTAGTCTTTTTCCGCGAATTTGGTCAAAATCCGCTAAATGTACCTCTTTAAGCTCGAATCTGGAGCTCAAACCAAGAAAGTGACAGCACATTCGTGTTGTTCAATCGATAGAGCATAATGTAATGTACATTTGATGAAAGTTTGGTTTAGAAATATGCATTTTGAAGAAAGTTATTACGCCAGGTGCAACCTTATGTATATTTTCGACTTAGTCTTTTTTTGCGATTTTGGTCAAAATCCTCTAAATGTACCTTTTTAAGCTCGAATCTGGAGCTCAAACCAAGAATCTGACAGCAAATTCGTGTTGTTCAATCGATAGAACATAATGTAATGTACATTTGATGAAAGTTTGGTTTAGAAATATGCAGTTTGAAGAAAGGTATTACGCCAGGTGCAACCTTATGTATATTTTCGACTTAGTCTTTTTTTGCGATTTTGGTCAAAATCCTCTAAATGTACCTCTTTAAGCTCGAATCTGGAGCTCAAACCAAGAATCTGACAGCAAATTCGTGATGTTCAATCGATAGAACATAATGTAATGTACATTTGATGAAAGTTTGGTTTAGAAATATCCTTTTTTTAAGAAAGTTATTACGCCAGGTGCAACCTTATGTATATTTTCGACTTAGTCTTTTTCCGCGAATTTGGTCAAAATCCGCTAAATGTACCTCTTTAAGCTCGAATCTGGAGCTCAAACCAAGAAAGTGACAGCAAATTCGTGTTGTTCAATCGATAGAGCATAATGTAATGTACATTTGATGAAAGTTTGGTTTAGAAATATGCATTTTGAAGAAAGTTATTACGCCAGGTGCAACCTTATGTATATTTTCGACTTAGTCTTTTTCCGCGATGTTAGTCAAAATCCGCTAAATGTACCTCTTTAAGCTCGAATCTGGAGCTCAAACCAAGAATCTGACAGCAAATTCGTGTTGTTCAATCGATAGAACACAATGTAATGTATATTTGATGAAAGTTTGGTTTAGAAATATCCTTTTTTTAAGAAAGTTATTACGCCAGGTGCAACCTTATGTATATTTTCGACTTAGTCTTTTTCCGCGATGTTAGTCAAAATCCGCTAAATGTACCTCTTTAAGCTCGAATCTGGAGCTCAAACCAAGAATCTGACAGCAAATTCGTGTTGTTCAATCGATAGAACACAATGTAATGTACATTTGATGAAAGTTTGGTTTAGAAATATGCATTTTGAAGAAAGTTATTACGCCAGGTGCAACCTTATGTATATTTTCGACTTAGTCTTTTTTCGCGATGTTAGTTAAAATCCGCTAAATGTACCTCTTTAAGCTCGAATCTGGAGCTCAAACCAAGAATCTGACAGCAAATTCGTGATGTTCAATCGATAGAACATAATGTAATGTACATTTGATGAAAGTTTGGTTTAGAAATATGCATTTTGAAGAAAGTTATTACGCCAGGTGCAACCTTATGTATATTTTCGACTTAGTCTTTTTTCGCGATGTTAGTCAAAATCCGCTAAATGTACCTCTTTAAGCTCGAATCTGGAGCTCAAACCAAGAATCTGACAGCAAATTCGTGTTGTTCAATCGATAGAACACAATGTAATGTACATTTGATGAAAGTTTGGTTTAGAAATATGCATTCTGAAGAAAGGTAATACGCCGGGTGCAGCCTTATGTATATTTTCGACTTAGTCTTTTTCCGCGAATTTGGTCAAAATCAGCTAAATGTACCTCTTTAAGCTCGAATCTGGAGCTCAAACCAAGAATCTGACAGCAAATTCGTGATGTTCAATCGATAGAACATAATGTAATGTACATTTGATGAAAGTTTGGTTTAGAAATATGCATTCTGAAGAAAGGTAATACGCCGGGTGCAGCCTTATGTATATTTTCGACTTAGTCTTTTTCCGCGATTTTGGTCAAAATCCGCTAAATGTACCTCTTTAAGCTCGAATCTGGAGCTCAAACCAAAAATCTGACAGCAAATTCGTGTTGTTCAATCGATAGAACACAATGTAATGTACATTTGATGAAAGTTTGGTTTAGAAATATGCATTCTGAAGAAAGTTAATACGCCGGGTGCAGCCTTATGTATATTTTCGACTTAGTCTTTTTCCGCGAATTTGGTCAAAATCAGCTAAATGTACCTCTTTTAGCTCGAATCTGGAGCTCAAACCAAAAATCTGACAGCAAATTCGTGTTGTTCAATCGATAGAACACAATGTAATGTACATTTGATGAAAGTTTGGTTTAGAAATATGCATTTTGAAGAAAGTTATTACGCCAGGTGCAACCTTATGTATATTTTCGACTTAGTCTTTTTTCGCGATGTTAGTTAAAATCCGCTAAATGTACCTCTTTAAGCTCGAATGTGGAGCTCAAACCAAGAATCTGACAGCAAATTCGTGATGTTCAATCGATAGAACATAATGTAATGTACATTTGATGAAAGTTTGGTTTAGAAATATGCATTTTGAAGAAAGTTATTACGCCAGGTGCAACCTTATGTATATTTTCGACTTAGTCTTTTTTCGCGATGTTAGTCAAAATCCGCTAAATGTACCTCTTTAAGCTCGAATCTGGAGCTCAAACCAAGAATCTGACAGCAAATTCGTGTTGTTCAATCGATAGAACACAATGTAATGTACATTTGATGAAAGTTTGGTTTAGAAATATGCATTCTGAAGAAAGGTAATACGCCGGGTGCAGCCTTATGTATATTTTCGACTTAGTCTTTTTCCGCGAATTTGGTCAAAATCAGCTAAATGTACCTCTTTAAGCTCGAATCTGGAGCTCAAACCAAGAATCTGACAGCAAATTCGTGATGTTCAATCGATAGAACATAATGTAATGTACATTTGATGAAAGTTTGGTTTAGAAATATGCATTCTGAAGAAAGGTAATACGCCGGGTGCAGCCTTATGTATATTTTCGACTTAGTCTTTTTCCGCGATTTTGGTCAAAATCCGCTAAATGTACCTCTTTAAGCTCGAATCTGGAGCTCAAACCAAAAATCTGACAGCAAATTCGTGTTGTTCAATCGATAGAACACAATGTAATGTACATTTGATGAAAGTTTGGTTTAGAAATATGCATTCTGAAGAAAGTTAATACGCCGGGTGCAGCCTTATGTATATTTTCGACTTAGTCTTTTTCCGCGAATTTGGTCAAAATCAGCTAAATGTACCTCTTTTAGCTCGAATCTGGAGCTCAAACCAAAAATCTGACAGCAAATTCGTGTTGTTCAATCGATAGAACACAATGTAATGTACATTTGATGAAAGTTTGGTTTAGAAATATGCATTTTAAAGAAAGTTATTACGCCAGGTGCAACCTTTTGTATATTTTCGACTTAGTCTTTTTCCGCGAATTTGGTCAAAATCCGCTAAATGTACCTCTTTAAGCTCGAATCTGGAGCTCAAACCAAGAATCTGACAGCAAATTCGTGATGTTCAATCGATAGAACATAATGTAATGTACATTTGATGAAAGTTTGGTTTAGAAATATGCATTTTGAAGAAAGTTAATACGCCGGGTGCAACCTTATGTATATTTTCGACTTAGTCTTTTTCCGCGATGTTAGTCAAAATCCGCTAAATGTACCTCTTTAAGCTCGAATCTGGAGCTCAAACCAAGAATCTGACAGCAAATTCGTGATGTTCAATCGATAGAACACAATGTAATGTACATTTGATGAAAGTTTGGTTTAGAAATATGCATTTTGAAGAAAGTTATTACGCCGGGTGCAACCTTATGTATATTTTCGACTTAGTCTTTTTCCGCGATGTTAGTCAAAATCCGCTAAATGTACCTCTTTAAGCTCGAATCTGGAGCTCAAACCAAGAATCTGACAGCAAATTCGTGTTGTTCAATCGATAGAACACAATGTAATGTACATTTGATGAAAGTTTGGTTTAGAAATATGCATTCTGAAGAAAGTTATTACGCCAGGTGCAACCTTATGTATATTTTCGACTTAGTCTTTTTTCACGATGTTAGTCAAAATCCGCTAAATGTACCTCTTTAAGCTCGAATCTGGAGCTCAAACCAAGAATCTGACAGCAAATTCGTGTTGTTCAATCGATAGAACACAATGTAATGTACATTTGATGAAAGTTTGGTTTAGAAATATGCATTCTGAAGAAAGTTAATACGCCGGGTGCAGCCTTATGTATATTTTCGACTTAGTCTTTTTCCGCGATTTTGGTCAAAATCAGCTAAATGTACCTCTTTAAGCTCGAATCTGGAGCTCAAACCAAGAATCTGACAGCAAATTCGTGTTGTTCAATCGATAGAACACAATGTAATGTACATTTGATGAAAGTTTGGTTTAGAAATATGCATTTTGAAGAAAGTTATTACGCCGGGTGCAACCTTATGTATATTTTCGACTTAGTCTTTTTCCGCGATGTTAGTCAAAATCCGCTAAATGTACCTCTTTAAGCTCGAATCTGGAGCTCAAACCAAGAATCTGACAGCAAATTCGTGTTGTTCAATCGATAGAACACAATGTAATGTACATTTGATGAAAGTTTGGTTTAGAAATATGCATTCTGAAGAAAGTTATTACGCCAGGTGCAACCTTATGTATATTTTCGACTTAGTCTTTTTTCGCGATGTTAGTCAAAATCCGCTAAATGTACCTCTTTAAGCTCGAATCTGGAGCTCAAACCAAGAATCTGACAGCAAATTCGTGTTGTTCAATCGATAGAACACAATGTAATGTACATTTGATGAAAGTTTGGTTTAGAAATATGCATTCTGAAGAAAGTTAATACGCCGGGTGCAGCCTTATGTATATTTTCGACTTAGTCTTTTTCCGCGATTTTGGTCAAAATCAGCTAAATGTACCTCTTTAAGCTCGAATCTGGAGCTCAAACCAAGAATCTGACAGCAAATTCGTGTTGTTCAATCGATAGAACACAATGTAATGTACATTTGATGAAAGTTTGGTTTAGAAATATGCATTCTGAAGAAAGTTAATACGCCGGGTGCAGCCTTATGTATATTTTCGACTTAGTCTTTTTCCGCGATGTTAGTCAAAATCCGCTAAATGTACCTCTTTAAGCTCGAATCTGGAGCTCAAACCAAGAATCTGACAGCAAATTCGTATTGTTCAATCGATAGAACACAATGTAATGTACATTTGATGAAAGTTTGGTTTAGAAATATGCATTCTGAAGAAAGGTAATACGCCGGGTGCAGCCTTATGTATATTTTCGACTTAGTCTTTTTCCGCGAATTTGGTCAAAATCAGCTAAATGTACCTCTTTAAGCTCAAATCTGGAGCTCAAACCAAGAATCTGACAGCAAATTCGTGATGTTCAATCGATAGAACATAATGTAATGTACATTTGATGAAAGTTTGGTTTAGAAATATCCTTTTTTTAAGAAAGTTATTACGCCAGGTGCAACCTTATGTATATTTTCGACTTAGTCTTTTTCCGCGAATTTGGTCAAAATCCGCTAAATGTACCTCTTTAAGCTCGAATCTGGAGCTCAAACCAAGAAAGTGACAGCAAATTCGTGTTGTTCAATCGATAGAGCATAATGTAATGTACATTTGATGAAAGTTTGGTTTAGAAATATGCATTTTGAAGAAAGTTATTACGCCAGGTGCAACCTTATGTATATTTTCGACTTAGTCTTTTTTTGCGATTTTGGTCAAAATCCTCTAAATGTACCTCTTTAAGCTCGAATCTGGAGCTCAAACCAAGAATCTGACAGCAAATTCGTGTTGTTCAATCGATAGAACACAATAAAATGTACATTTGATGAAAGTTTGGTTTAGAAATATGCATTCTGAAGAAAGGTAATACGCCAGGTGCAGCCTTATGTATATTTTCGACTTAGTCTTTTTCCGCGAATTTGGTCAAAATCAGCTAAATGTACCTTTTTAAGCTCGAATCTGGAGCTCAAACCAAGAATCTGACAGCAAATTCGTGATGTTCAATCGATAGAACATAATGTAATGTACATTTGATGAAAGTTTGGTTTAGAAATATCCTTTTTTTAAGAAAGTTATTACGCCAGGTGCAACCTTATGTATATTTTCGACTTAGTCTTTTTCCGCGAATTTGGTCAAAATCCGCTAAATGTACCTCTTTAAGCTCGAATCTGGAGCTCAAACCAAGAATCTGACAGCAAATTCGTGTTGTTCAATCGATAGAACATAATGTAATGTACATTTGATGAAAGTTTGGTTTAGAAATATGCAGTTTGAAGAAAGTTATTACGCCAGGTGCAACCTTATGTATATTTTCGACTTAGTCTTTTTCCGCGATGTTAGTCAAAATCCGCTAAATGTACCTCTTTAAGCTCGAATCTGGAGCTCAAACCAAGAATCTGACAGCAAATTCGTGTTGTTCAATCGATAGAACACAATGTAATGTATATTTGATGAAAGTTTGGTTTAGAAATATCCTTTTTTTAAGAAAGTTATTACGCCAGGTGCAACCTTATGTATATTTTCGACTTAGTCTTTTTTCCGCGATGTTAGTCAAAATCCGCTAAATGTACCTCTTTAAGCTCGAATCTGGAGCTCAAACCAAGAATCTGACAGCAAATTCGTGTTGTTCAATCGATAGAACACAATGTAATGTACATTTGATGAAAGTTTGGTTTAGAAATATGCATTTTGAAGAAAGTTATTACGCCAGGTGCAACCTTATGTATATTTTCGACTTAGTCTTTTTTCGCGATGTTAGTCAAAATCCGCTAAATGTACCTCTTTAAGCTCGAATCTGGAGCTCAAACCAAGAATCTGACAGCAAATTCGTGATGTTCAATCGATAGAACATAATGTAATGTACATTTGATGAAAGTTTGGTTTAGAAATATGCATTTTGAAGAAAGTTATTACGCCAGGTGCAACCTTATGTATATTTTCGACTTAGTCTTTTTTCGCGATGTTAGTCAAAATCCGCTAAATGTACCTCTTTAAGCTCGAATCTGGAGCTCAAACCAAGAATCTGACAGCAAATTCGTGTTGTTCAATCGATAGAACACAATGTAATGTACATTTGATGAAAGTTTGGTTTAGAAATATGCATTCTGAAGAAAGGTAATACGCCGGGTGCAGCCTTATGTATATTTTCGACTCAGTCTTTTTCCGCGAATTTGGTCAAAATCAGCTAAATGTACCTCTTTAAGCTCAAATCTGGAGCTCAAACCAAGAATCTGACAGCAAATTCGTGATGTTCAATCGATAGAACATAATGTAATGTACATTTGATGAAAGTTTGGTTTAGAAATATCCTTTTTTTAAGAAAGTTATTACGCCAGGTGCAACCTTATGTATATTTTCGACTTAGTCTTTTTCCGCGAATTTGGTCAAAATCCGCTAAATGTACCTCTTTAAGCTCGAATCTGGAGCTCAAACCAAGAAAGTGACAGCAAATTCGTGTTGTTCAATCGATAGAGCATAATGTAATGTACATTTGATGAAAGTTTGGTTTAGAAATATGCATTTTGAAGAAAGTTATTACGCCAGGTGCAACCTTATGTATATTTTCGACTTAGTCTTTTTTTGCGATTTTGGTCAAAATCCTCTAAATGTACCTCTTTAAGCTCGAATCTGGAGCTCAAACCAAGAATCTGACAGCAAATTCGTGTTGTTCAATCGATAGAACACAATAAAATGTACATTTGATGAAAGTTTGGTTTAGAAATATGCATTCTGAAGAAAGGTAATACGCCGGGTGCAGCCTTATGTATATTTTCGACTTAGTCTTTTTCCGCGAATTTGGTCAAAATCAGCTAAATGTACCTTTTTAAGCTCGAATCTGGAGCTCAAACCAAGAATCTGACAGCAAATTCGTGATGTTCAATCGATAGAACATAATGTAATGTACATTTGATGAAAGTTTGGTTTAGAAATATCCTTTTTTTAAGAAAGTTATTACGCCAGGTGCAACCTTATGTATATTTTCGACTTAGTCTTTTTCCGCGAATTTGGTCAAAATCCGCTAAATGTACCTCTTTAAGCTCGAATCTGGAGCTCAAACCAAGAATCTGACAGCAAATTCGTGTTGTTCAATCGATAGAACATAATGTAATGTACATTTGATGAAAGTTTGGTTTAGAAATATGCATTTTGAAGAAAGTTATTACGCCAGGTGCAACCTTATGTATATTTTCGACTTAGTCTTTTTTCGCGATGTTAGTCAAAATCCGCTAAATGTACCTCTTTAAGCTCGAATCTGGAGCTCAAACCAAGAATCTGACAGCAAATTCGTGATGTTCAATCGATAGAACATAATGTAATGTACATTTGATGAAAGTTTGGTTTAGAAATATGCATTTTGAAGAAAGTTATTACGCCAGGTGCAACCTTATGTATATTTTCGACTTAGTCTTTTTTCGCGATGTTAGTCAAAATCCGCTAAATGTACCTCTTTAAGCTCGAATCTGGAGCTCAAACCAAGAATCTGACAGCAAATTCGTGTTGTTCAATCGATAGAACACAATGTAATGTACATTTGATGAAAGTTTGGTTTAGAAATATGCATTCTGAAGAAAGGTAATACGCCGGGTGCAGCCTTATGTATATTTTCGACTTAGTCTTTTTCCGCGAATTTGGTCAAAATCAGCTAAATGTACCTCTTTAAGCTCAAATCTGGAGCTCAAACCAAGAATCTGACAGCAAATTCGTGATGTTCAATCGATAGAACATAATGTAATGTACATTTGATGAAAGTTTGGTTTAGAAATATCCTTTTTTTAAGAAAGTTATTACGCCAGGTGCAACCTTATGTATATTTTCGACTTAGTCTTTTTCCGCGAATTTGGTCAAAATCCGCTAAATGTACCTCTTTAAGCTCGAATCTGGAGCTCAAACCAAGAAAGTGACAGCAAATTCGTGTTGTTCAATCGATAGAGCATAATGTAATGTACATTTGATGAAAGTTTGGTTTAGAAATATGCATTTTGAAGAAAGTTATTACGCCAGGTGCAACCTTATGTATATTTTCGACTTAGTCTTTTTTTGCGATTTTGGTCAAAATCCTCTAAATGTACCTCTTTAAGCTCGAATCTGGAGCTCAAACCAAGAATCTGACAGCAAATTCGTGTTGTTCAATCGATAGAACACAATAAAATGTACATTTGATGAAAGTTTGGTTTAGAAATATGCATTCTGAAGAAAGGTAATACGCCGGGTGCAGCCTTATGTATATTTTCGACTTAGTCTTTTTCCGCGAATTTGGTCAAAATCAGCTAAATGTACCTTTTTAAGCTCGAATCTGGAGCTCAAACCAAGAATCTGACAGCAAATTCGTGATGTTCAATCGATAGAACATAATGTAATGTACATTTGATGAAAGTTTGGTTTAGAAATATCCTTTTTTTAAGAAAGTTATTACGCCAGGTGCAACCTTATGTATATTTTCGACTTAGTCTTTTTCCGCGAATTTGGTCAAAATCCGCTAAATGTACCTCTTTAAGCTCGAATCTGGAGCTCAAACCAAGAATCTGACAGCAAATTCGTGTTGTTCAATCGATAGAACATAATGTAATGTACATTTGATGAAAGTTTGGTTTAGAAATATGCAGTTTGAAGAAAGTTATTACGCCAGGTGCAACCTTATGTATATTTTCGACTTAGTCTTTTTCCGCGATGTTAGTCAAAATCCGCTAAATGTACCTCTTTAAGCTCGAATCTGGAGCTCAAACCAAGAATCTGACAGCAAATTCGTGTTGTTCAATCGATAGAACACAATGTAATGTATATTTGATGAAAGTTTGGTTTAGAAATATCCTTTTTTTAAGAAAGTTATTACGCCAGGTGCAACCTTATGTATATTTTCGACTTAGTCTTTTTTCCGCGATGTTAGTCAAAATCCGCTAAATGTACCTCTTTAAGCTCGAATCTGGAGCTCAAACCAAGAATCTGACAGCAAATTCGTGTTGTTCAATCGATAGAACACAATGTAATGTACATTTGATGAAAGTTTGGTTTAGAAATATGCATTTTGAAGAAAGTTATTACGCCAGGTGCAACCTTATGTATATTTTCGACTTAGTCTTTTTTCGCGATGTTAGTCAAAATCCGCTAAATGTACCTCTTTAAGCTCGAATCTGGAGCTCAAACCAAGAATCTGACAGCAAATTCGTGATGTTCAATCGATAGAACATAATGTAATGTACATTTGATGAAAGTTTGGTTTAGAAATATGCATTTTGAAGAAAGTTATTACGCCAGGTGCAACCTTATGTATATTTTCGACTTAGTCTTTTTTCGCGATGTTAGTCAAAATCCGCTAAATGTACCTCTTTAAGCTCGAATCTGGAGCTCAAACCAAGAATCTGACAGCAAATTCGTGTTGTTCAATCGATAGAACACAATGTAATGTACATTTGATGAATGTTTGGTTTAGAAATATGCATTCTGAAGAAAGTTAATACGCCGGGTGCAGCCTTATGTATATTTTCGACTTAGTCTTTTTCCGCGAATTTGGTCAAAATCAGCTAAATGTACCTCTTTAAGCTCGAATCTGGAGCTCAAACCAAGAATCTGACAGCAAATTCGTGATGTTCAATCGATAGAACTTAATGTAATGTACATTTGATGAAAGTTTGGTTTAGAAATATGCATTTTGAAGAAAGTTAATACGCCGGGTGCAGCCTTATGTATATTTTCGACTTAGTCTTTTTCCGCGATGTTAGTCAAAATCCGCTAAATGTACCTCTTTAAGCTCGAATCTGGAGCTCAAACCAAGAAAGTGACAGCAAATTCGTGTTGTTCAATCGATAGAACACAATGTAATGTACATTTGATGAAAGTTTGGTTTAGAAATATGCATTTTGAAGAAAGTTATTACGCCAGGTGCAACCTTATGTATATTTTCGACTTAGTCTTTTTTTGCAATTTTGGTCAAAATCCGCTAAATGTACCTTTTTAAGCTCGAATCTGGAGCTCAAACCAAGAATCTGACAGCAAATTCGTGTTGTTCAATCGATAGAACACAATGTAATGTACATTTGATGAAAGTTTGGTTTAAAAATATGCATTCTGAAGAAAGTTAATACGCCGGGTGCAGCCTTATGTATATTTTCGACTTAGTCTTTTTCCGCGAATTTGGTCAAAATCAGCTAAATGTACCTCTTTAAGCTCGAATCTGGAGCTCAAACCAAGAATCTGACAGCAAATTCGTGATGTTCAATCGATAGAACATAATGTAATGTACATTTGATGAAAGTTTGGTTTAGAAATATGCATTTTGAAGAAAGTTATTACGCCAGGTGCAACCTTATGTATATTTTCGACTTAGTCTTTTTCCGCGATGTTAGTCAAAATCCGCTAAATGTACCTCTTTCAGCTCGAATCTGGAGCTCAAACCAAGAATCTGACAGCAAATTCGTGTTGTTCAATCGATAGAACACAATGTAATGTACATTTGATGAAAGTGTGGTTTAGAAATATGCATTCTGAAGAAAGTTAATACGCCGGGTGCAGCCTTATGTATATTTTCGACTTAGTCTTTTTCCGCGAATTTGGTCAAAATCAGCTAAATGTACCTCTTTAAGCTCGAATCTGGAGCTCAAACCAAGAATCTGACAGCAAATTCGTGATGTTCAATCGATAGAACATAATGTAATGTACATTTGATGAAAGTTTGGTTTAGAAATATGCATTTTGAAGAAAGTTATTACGCCAGGTGCAACCTTATGTATATTTTCGACTTAGTCTTTTTCCGCGATGTTAGTCAAAATCCGCTAAATGTACCTCTTTAAGCTCGAATCTGGAGCTCAAACCAAGAATCTGACAGCAAATTCGTGTTGTTCAATCGATAGAACACAATGTAATGTATATTTGATGAAAGTTTGGTTTAGAAATATCCTTTTTTTAAGAAAGTTATTACGCCAGGTGCAACCTTATGTATATTTTCGACTTAGTCTTTTTTCCGCGATGTTAGTCAAAATCCGCTAAATGTACCTCTTTAAGCTCGAATCTGGAGCTCAAACCAAGAATCTGACAGCAAATTCGTGTTGTTCAATCGATAGAACACAATGTAATGTACATTTGATGAAAGTTTGGTTTAGAAATATGCATTTTGAAGAAAGTTATTACGCCAGGTGCAACCTTATGTATATTTTCGACTTAGTCTTTTTTCGCGATGTTAGTCAAAATCCGCTAAATGTACCTCTTTAAGCTCGAATCTGGAGCTCAAACCAAGAATCTGACAGCAAATTCGTGATGTTCAATCGATAGAACATAATGTAATGTACATTTGATGAAAGTTTGGTTTAGAAATATGCATTTTGAAGAAAGTTATTACGCCAGGTGCAACCTTATGTATATTTTCGACTTAGTCTTTTTTCGCGATGTTAGTCAAAATCCGCTAAATGTACCTCTTTAAGCTCGAATCTGGAGCTCAAACCAAGAATCTGACAGCAAATTCGTGTTGTTCAATCGATAGAACACAATGTAATGTACATTTGATGAAAGTTTGGTTTAGAAATATGCATTCTGAAGAAAGGTAATACGCCGGGTGCAGCCTTATGTATATTTTCGACTTAGTCTTTTTCCGCGAATTTGGTCAAAATCAGCTAAATGTACCTCTTTAAGCTCAAATCTGGAGCTCAAACCAAGAATCTGACAGCAAATTCGTGATGTTCAATCGATAGAACATAATGTAATGTACATTTGATGAAAGTTTGGTTTAGAAATATCCTTTTTTTAAGAAAGTTATTACGCCAGGTGCAACCTTATGTATATTTTCGACTTAGTCTTTTTCCGCGAATTTGGTCAAAATCCGCTAAATGTACCTCTTTAAGCTCGAATCTGGAGCTCAAACCAAGAAAGTGACAGCAAATTCGTGTTGTTCAATCGATAGAGCATAATGTAATGTACATTTGATGAAAGTTTGGTTTAGAAATATGCATTTTGAAGAAAGTTATTACGCCAGGTGCAACCTTATGTATATTTTCGACTTAGTCTTTTTTTGCGATTTTGGTCAAAATCCTCTAAATGTACCTCTTTAAGCTCGAATCTGGAGCTCAAACCAAGAATCTGACAGCAAATTCGTGTTGTTCAATCGATAGAACACAATAAAATGTACATTTGATGAAAGTTTGGTTTAGAAATATGCATTCTGAAGAAAGGTAATACGCCGGGTGCAGCCTTATGTATATTTTCGACTTAGTCTTTTTCCGCGAATTTGGTCAAAATCAGCTAAATGTACCTTTTTAAGCTCGAATCTGGAGCTCAAACCAAGAATCTGACAGCAAATTCGTGATGTTCAATCGATAGAACATAATGTAATGTACATTTGATGAAAGTTTGGTTTAGAAATATCCTTTTTTTAAGAAAGTTATTACGCCAGGTGCAACCTTATGTATATTTTCGACTTAGTCTTTTTCCGCGAATTTGGTCAAAATCCGCTAAATGTACCTCTTTAAGCTCGAATCTGGAGCTCAAACCAAGAATCTGACAGCAAATTCGTGTTGTTCAATCGATAGAACATAATGTAATGTACATTTGATGAAAGTTTGGTTTAGAAATATGCATTTTGAAGAAAGTTATTACGCCAGGTGCAACCTTATGTATATTTTCGACTTAGTCTTTTTTCGCGATGTTAGTCAAAATCCGCTAAATGTACCTCTTTAAGCTCGAATCTGGAGCTCAAACCAAGAATCTGACAGCAAATTCGTGATGTTCAATCGATAGAACATAATGTAATGTACATTTGATGAAAGTTTGGTTTAGAAATATGCATTTTGAAGAAAGTTATTACGCCAGGTGCAACCTTATGTATATTTTCGACTTAGTCTTTTTTCGCGATGTTAGTCAAAATCCGCTAAATGTACCTCTTTAAGCTCGAATCTGGAGCTCAAACCAAGAATCTGACAGCAAATTCGTGTTGTTCAATCGATAGAACACAATGTAATGTACATTTGATGAAAGTTTGGTTTAGAAATATGCATTCTGAAGAAAGGTAATACGCCGGGTGCAGCCTTATGTATATTTTCGACTTAGTCTTTTTCCGCGAATTTGGTCAAAATCAGCTAAATGTACCTCTTTAAGCTCAAATCTGGAGCTCAAACCAAGAATCTGACAGCAAATTCGTGATGTTCAATCGATAGAACATAATGTAATGTACATTTGATGAAAGTTTGGTTTAGAAATATCCTTTTTTTAAGAAAGTTATTACGCCAGGTGCAACCTTATGTATATTTTCGACTTAGTCTTTTTCCGCGAATTTGGTCAAAATCCGCTAAATGTACCTCTTTAAGCTCGAATCTGGAGCTCAAACCAAGAAAGTGACAGCAAATTCGTGTTGTTCAATCGATAGAGCATAATGTAATGTACATTTGATGAAAGTTTGGTTTAGAAATATGCATTTTGAAGAAAGTTATTACGCCAGGTGCAACCTTATGTATATTTTCGACTTAGTCTTTTTTTGCGATTTTGGTCAAAATCCTCTAAATGTACCTCTTTAAGCTCGAATCTGGAGCTCAAACCAAGAATCTGACAGCAAATTCGTGTTGTTCAATCGATAGAACACAATAAAATGTACATTTGATGAAAGTTTGGTTTAGAAATATGCATTCTGAAGAAAGGTAATACGCCGGGTGCAGCCTTATGTATATTTTCGACTTAGTCTTTTTCCGCGAATTTGGTCAAAATCAGCTAAATGTACCTTTTTAAGCTCGAATCTGGAGCTCAAACCAAGAATCTGACAGCAAATTCGTGATGTTCAATCGATAGAACATAATGTAATGTACATTTGATGAAAGTTTGGTTTAGAAATATCCTTTTTTTAAGAAAGTTATTACGCCAGGTGCAACCTTATGTATATTTTCGACTTAGTCTTTTTCCGCGAATTTGGTCAAAATCCGCTAAATGTACCTCTTTAAGCTCGAATCTGGAGCTCAAACCAAGAATCTGACAGCAAATTCGTGTTGTTCAATCGATAGAACATAATGTAATGTACATTTGATGAAAGTTTGGTTTAGAAATATGCAGTTTGAAGAAAGTTATTACGCCAGGTGCAACCTTATGTATATTTTCGACTTAGTCTTTTTCCGCGATGTTAGTCAAAATCCGCTAAATGTACCTCTTTAAGCTCGAATCTGGAGCTCAAACCAAGAATCTGACAGCAAATTCGTGTTGTTCAATCGATAGAACACAATGTAATGTATATTTGATGAAAGTTTGGTTTAGAAATATCCTTTTTTTAAGAAAGTTATTACGCCAGGTGCAACCTTATGTATATTTTCGACTTAGTCTTTTTTCCGCGATGTTAGTCAAAATCCGCTAAATGTACCTCTTTAAGCTCGAATCTGGAGCTCAAACCAAGAATCTGACAGCAAATTCGTGTTGTTCAATCGATAGAACACAATGTAATGTACATTTGATGAAAGTTTGGTTTAGAAATATGCATTTTGAAGAAAGTTATTACGCCAGGTGCAACCTTATGTATATTTTCGACTTAGTCTTTTTTCGCGATGTTAGTCAAAATCCGCTAAATGTACCTCTTTAAGCTCGAATCTGGAGCTCAAACCAAGAATCTGACAGCAAATTCGTGATGTTCAATCGATAGAACATAATGTAATGTACATTTGATGAAAGTTTGGTTTAGAAATATGCATTTTGAAGAAAGTTATTACGCCAGGTGCAACCTTATGTATATTTTCGACTTAGTCTTTTTTCGCGATGTTAGTCAAAATCCGCTAAATGTACCTCTTTAAGCTCGAATCTGGAGCTCAAACCAAGAATCTGACAGCAAATTCGTGTTGTTCAATCGATAGAACACAATGTAATGTACATTTGATGAAAGTTTGGTTTAGAAATATGCATTCTGAAGAAAGTTAATACGCCGGGTGCAGCCTTATGTATATTTTCGACTTAGTCTTTTTCCGCGAATTTGGTCAAAATCAGCTAAATGTACCTCTTTAAGCTCGAATCTGGAGCTCAAACCAAGAATCTGACAGCAAATTCGTGATGTTCAATCGATAGAACTTAATGTAATGTACATTTGATGAAAGTTTGGTTTAGAAATATGCATTTTGAAGAAAGTTAATACGCCGGGTGCAGCCTTATGTATATTTTCGACTTAGTCTTTTTCCGCGATGTTAGTCAAAATCCGCTAAATGTACCTCTTTAAGCTCGAATCTGGAGCTCAAACCAAGAAAGTGACAGCAAATTCGTGTTGTTCAATCGATAGAACACAATGTAATGTACATTTGATGAAAGTTTGGTTTAGAAATATGCATTTTGAAGAAAGTTATTACGCCAGGTGCAACCTTATGTATATTTTCGACTTAGTCTTTTTTTGCAATTTTGGTCAAAATCCGCTAAATGTACCTTTTTAAGCTCGAATCTGGAGCTCAAACCAAGAATCTGACAGCAAATTCGTGTTGTTCAATCGATAGAACACAATGTAATGTACATTTGATGAAAGTTTGGTTTAAAAATATGCATTCTGAAGAAAGTTAATACGCCGGGTGCAGCCTTATGTATATTTTCGACTTAGTCTTTTTCCGCGAATTTGGTCAAAATCAGCTAAATGTACCTCTTTAAGCTCGAATCTGGAGCTCAAACCAAGAATCTGACAGCAAATTCGTGATGTTCAATCGATAGAACATAATGTAATGTACATTTGATGAAAGTTTGGTTTAGAAATATGCATTTTGAAGAAAGTTATTACGCCAGGTGCAACCTTATGTATATTTTCGACTTAGTCTTTTTCCGCGATGTTAGTCAAAATCCGCTAAATGTACCTCTTTCAGCTCGAATCTGGAGCTCAAACCAAGAATCTGACAGCAAATTCGTGTTGTTCAATCGATAGAACACAATGTAATGTACATTTGATGAAAGTGTGGTTTAGAAATATGCATTCTGAAGAAAGTTAATACGCCGGGTGCAGCCTTATGTATATTTTCGACTTAGTCTTTTTCCGCGAATTTGGTCAAAATCAGCTAAATGTACCTCTTTAAGCTCGAATCTGGAGCTCAAACCAAGAATCTGACAGCAAATTCGTGATGTTCAATCGATAGAACATAATGTAATGTACATTTGATGAAAGTTTGGTTTAGAAATATGCATTTTGAAGAAAGTTATTACGCCAGGTGCAACCTTATGTATATTTTCGACTTAGTCTTTTTCCGCGATGTTAGTCAAAATCCGCTAAATGTACCTCTTTAAGCTCGAATCTGGAGCTCAAACCAAGAATCTGACAGCAAATTCGTGTTGTTCAATCGATAGAACACAATGTAATGTACATTTGATGAAAGTTTGGTTTAGAAATATGCATTCTGAAGAAAGTTAATACGCCAGGTGCAACCTTATGTATATTTTCGACTTAGTCTTTTTCCGCGAATTTGGTCAAAATCAGCTAAATGTACCTCTTTAAGCTCGAATCTGGAGCTCAAACCAAGACTCTGACAGCAAATTCGTGATGTTCAATCGATAGAACATAATGTAATGTACATTTGATGAAAGTTTGGTTTAGAAATATGCATTCTGAAGAAAGGTAATACGCCGGGTGCAGCCTTATGTATATTTTCGACTTAGTCTTTTTCCGCGATTTTGGTCAAAATCCGCTAAATGTACCTCTTTAAGCTCGAATCTGGAGCTCAAACCAAAAATCTGACAGCAAATTCGTGATGTTCAATCGATAGAACACAATGTAATGTACATTTGATGAAAGTTTGGTTTAGAAATATGCATTCTGAAGAAAGTTAATACGCCGGGTGCAGCCTTATGTATATTTTCGACTTAGTCTTTTTCCGCGAATTTGGTCAAAATCCGCTAAATGTACCTCTTTAAGCTCGAATCTGGAGCTCAAACCAAGAATCTGACAGCAAATTCGTGTTGTTCAATCGATAGAACACAATGTAATGTACATTTGATGAAAGTTTGGTTTAGAAATATGCAATTTGAAGAAAGTTAATACGCCAGGTGCAGCCTTATGTATATTTTCGACTTAGTCTTTTTCCGCGATTTTGGTCAAAATCAGCTAAATGTACCTCTTTAAGCTCGAATCTGGAGCTCAAACCAAGAATCTGACAGCAAATTCGTGTTGTTCAATCGATAGAACACAATGTAATGTACATTTGATGAAAGTTTGGTTTAGAAATATGCATTCTGAAGAAAGTTAATACGCCAGGTGCAGCCTTATGTATATTTTCGACTTAGTCTTTTTCCGCGAATTTGGTCAAAATCAGCTAAATTTACCTCTTTAAGCTCGAATCTGGAGCTCAAACCAAGAATCTGACAGCAAATTCGTGATGTTCAATCGATAGAACATAATGTAATGTACATTTGATGAAAGTTTGGTTTAGAAATATGCATTTTGAAGAAAGTTATTACGCCAGGTGCAACCTTATGTATATTTTCGACTTAGTCTTTTTCCGCGATGTTAGTCAAAATCCGCTAAATGTACCTCTTTAAGCTCGAATCTGGAGCTCAAACCAAGAATCTGACAGCAAATTCGTGTTGTTCAATCGATAGAACACAATGTAATGTACATTTGATGAAAGTTTGGTTTAGAAATATGCATTCTGAAGAAAGTTAATACGCCGGGTGCAGCCTTATGTATATTTTCGACTTAGTCTTTTTCCGCGATGTTAGTCAAAATCCGCTAAATGTACCTCTTTAAGCTCGAATCTGGAGCTCAAACCAAGAATCTGACAGCAAATTCGTGTTGTTCAATCGATAGAACACAATGTAATGTACATTTGATGAAAGTTTGGTTTAGAAATATGCATTCTGAAGAAAGTTAATACGCCAGGTGCAGCCTTATGTATATTTTCGACTTAGTCTTTTTCCGCGAATTTGGTCAAAATCAGCTAAATGTACCTCTTTAAGCTCGAATCTGGAGCTCAAACCAAGAATCTGACAGCAAATTCGTGATGTTCAATCGATAGAACACAATGTAATGTACATTTGATGAAAGTTTGGTTTAGAAATATGCATTCTGAAGAAAGTTAATACGCCGGGTGCAGCCTTATGTATATTTTCGACTTAGTCTTTTTCCGCGAATTTGGTCAAAATCCGCTAAATGTACCTCTTTAAGCTCGAATCTGGAGCTCAAACCAAGAATCTGACAGCAAATTCGTGTTGTTCAATCGATAGAACACAATGTAATGTACATTTGATGAAAGTTTGGTTTAGAAATATGCAATTTGAAGAAAGTTAATACGCCAGGTGCAACCTTATGTATATTTTCGACTTAGTCTTTTTCCGCGAATTTGTCCAAAATCCTCTAAATGTACCTCTTTAAGCTCGAATCTGGAGCTCAAACCAAGAATCTGACAGCAAATTCGTGTTGTTCAATCGATAGAACACAATGTAATGTACATTTGATGAAAGTTTGGTTTAGAAATATGCATTTTGAAGAAAGTTATTACGCCAGGTGCAACCTTATGTATATTTTCGACTTAGTCTTTTTCCGCGATGTTAGTCAAAATCCGCTAAATGTACCTCTTTAAGCTCGAATCTGGAGCTCAAACCAAGAATCTGACAGCAAATTCGTGTTGTTCAATCGATAGAACACAATGTAATGTACATTTGATGAAAGTTTGGTTTAGAAATATGCATTCTGAAGAAAGTTAATACGCCAGGTGCAGCCTTTTGTATATTTTCGACTTAGTCTTTTTCCGCGAATTTGGTCAAAATCAGCTAAATGTACCTCTTTAAGCTCGAATCTGGAGCTCAAACCAAGACTCTGACAGCAAATTCGTGATGTTCAATCGATAGAACATAATGTAATGTACATTTGATGAAAGTTTGGTTTAGAAATATGCATTCTGAAGAAAGGTAATACGCCGGGTGCAGCCTTATGTATATTTTCGACTTAGTCTTTTTCCGCGATTTTGGTCAAAATCCGCTAAATGTACCTCTTTAAGCTCGAATCTGGAGCTCAAACCAAAAATCTGACAGCAAATTCGTGATGTTCAATCGATAGAACACAATGTAATGTACATTTGATGAAAGTTTGGTTTAGAAATATGCATTCTGAAGAAAGTTAATACGCCGGGTGCAGCCTTATGTATATTTTCGACTTAGTCTTTTTCCGCGAATTTGGTCAAAATCCGCTAAATGTACCTCTTTAAGCTCGAATCTGGAGCTCAAACCAAGAATCTGACAGCAAATTCGTGTTGTTCAATCGATAGAACACAATGTAATGTACATTTGATGAAAGTTTGGTTTAGAAATATGCAATTTGAAGAAAGTTAATACGCCGGGTGCAGCCTTATGTATATTTTCGACTTAGTCTTTTTCCGCGATTTTGGTCAAAATCAGCTAAATGTACCTCTTTAAGCTCGAATCTGGAGCTCAAACCAAGAATCTGACAGCAAATTCGTGTTGTTCAATCGATAGAACACAATGTAATGTACATTTGATGAAAGTTTGGTTTAGAAATATGCATTTTGAAGAAAGTTTTTGCGCCAGGTGCAGCCTTATGTATATTTTCGACTTAGTCTTTTTCCGCGAATTTGGTCAAAATCCGCTAAATGTACCTCTTTAAGCTCGAATCTGGAGCTCAAACCAAGAATCTGACAGCAAATTCGTGTTGTTCAATCGATAGAACACAATGTAATGTACATTTGATGAAAGTTTGGTTTAGAAATATGCATTTTGAAGAAAGTTAATACGCCGGGTGCAGCCTTATGTATATTTTCGACTTAGTCTTTTTCCGCGATTTTGGTCAAAATCAGCTAAATGTACCTCTTTAAGCTCGAATCTGGAGCTCAAACCAAGAATCTGACAGCAAATTCGTGTTGTTCAATCGATAGAACACAATGTAATGTACATTTGATGAAAGTTTGGTTTAGAAATATGCATTTTGAAGAAAGTTTTTGCGCCAGGTGCAGCCTTATGTATATTTTCGACTTAGTCTTTTTCTGCGAATTTGGTCAAAATCCGCTAAATGTACCTCTTTAAGCTCGAATCTGGAGCTCAAACCAAGAATCTGACAGCAAATTCGTGTTGTTCAATCGATAGAACACAATGTAATGTACATTTGATGAAAGTTTGGTTTAGAAATATGCATTCTGAAGAAAGTTAATACGCCGGGTGCAGCCTTATGTATATTTTCGACTTAGTCTTTTTCCGCGAATTTGGTCAAAATCAGCTAAATGTACCTCTTTAAGCTCGAATCTGGAGCTCAAACCAAGAATCTGACAGCAAATTCGTGATGTTCAATCGATAGAACTTAATGTAATGTACATTTGATGAAAGTTTGGTTTAGAAATATGCATTCTGAAGAAAGGTAATACGCCGGGTGCAGCCTTATGTATATTTTCGACTTAGTCTTTTTCCGCGATTTTGGTCAAAATCCGCTAAATGTACCTCTTTAAGCTCGAATCTGGAGCTCAAACCAAAAATCTGACAGCAAATTCGTGATGTTCAATCGATAGAACACAATGTAATGTACATTTGATGAAAGTTTGGTTTAGAAATATGCATTCTGAAGAAAGTTAATACGCCGGGTGCAGCCTTATGTATATTTTCGACTTAGTCTTTTTCCGCGAATTTGGTCAAAATCCGCTAAATGTACCTCTTTAAGCTCGAATCTGGAGCTCAAACCAAGAATCTGACAGCAAATTCGTGTTGTTCAATCGATAGAACACAATGTAATGTACATTTGATGAAAGTTTGGTTTAGAAATATGCATTTTGAAGAAAGTTATTACGCCAGGTGCAACCTTATGTATATTTTCGACTTAGTCTTTTTCCGCGATGTTAGTCAAAATCCGCTAAATGTACCTCTTTAAGCTCGAATCTGGAGCTCAAACCAAGAATCTGACAGCAAATTCGTGTTGTTCAATCGATAGAACACAATGTAATGTACATTTGATGAAAGTTTGGTTTAGAAATATGCATTCTGAAGAAAGTTAATACGCCAGGTGCAGCCTTTTGTATATTTTCGACTTAGTCTTTTTCCGCGAATTTGGTCAAAATCAGCTAAATGTACCTCTTTAAGCTCGAATCTGGAGCTCAAACCAAGACTCTGACAGCAAATTCGTGATGTTCAATCGATAGAACATAATGTAATGTACATTTGATGAAAGTTTGGTTTAGAAATATGCATTCTGAAGAAAGGTAATACGCCGGGTGCAGCCTTATGTATATTTTCGACTTAGTCTTTTTCCGCGATTTTGGTCAAAATCCGCTAAATGTACCTCTTTAAGCTCGAATCTGGAGCTCAAACCAAAAATCTGACAGCAAATTCGTGATGTTCAATCGATAGAACACAATGTAATGTACATTTGATGAAAGTTTGGTTTAGAAATATGCATTCTGAAGAAAGTTAATACGCCGGGTGCAGCCTTATGTATATTTTCGACTTAGTCTTTTTCCGCGAATTTGGTCAAAATCAGCTAAATGTACCTCTTTAAGCTCGAATCTGGAGCTCAAACCAAGAATCTGACAGCAAATTCGTGTTGTTCAATCGATAGAACACAATGTAATGTACATTTGATGAAAGTTTGGTTTAGAAATATGCAATTTGAAGAAAGTTAATACGCCGGGTGCAGCCTTATGTATATTTTCGACTTAGTCTTTTTCCGCGATTTTGGTCAAAATCAGCTAAATGTACCTCTTTAAGCTCGAATCTGGAGCTCAAACCAAGAATCTGACAGCAAATTCGTGTTGTTCAATCGATAGAACACAATGTAATGTACATTTGATGAAAGTTTGGTTTAGAAATATGCATTTTGAAGAAAGTTTTTGCGCCAGGTGCAGCCATATGTATGTTTTCGACTAAGTCTTTTTCCGCGAATTTGGTCAAAATCCGCTAAATGTACCTCTTTAAGCTCGAATCTGGAGCTCAAACCAAGAATCTGACAGCAAATTCGTGTTGTTCAATCGATAGAACACAATGTAATGTACATTTGATGAAAGTTTGGTTTAGAAATATGCATTTTGAAGAAAGTTAATACGCCGGGTGCAGCCTTATGTATATTTTCGACTTAGTCTTTTTCCGCGATTTTGGTCAAAATCAGCTAAATGTACCTCTTTAAGCTCGAATCTGGAGCTCAAACCAAGAATCTGACAGCAAATTCGTGTTGTTCAATCGATAGAACACAATGTAATGTACATTTGATGAAAGTTTGGTTTAGAAATATGCATTTTGAAGAAAGTTTTTGCGCCAGGTGCAGCCTTATGTATATTTTCGACTTAGTCTTTTTCTGCGAATTTGGTCAAAATCCGCTAAATGTACCTCTTTAAGCTCGAATCTGGAGCTCAAACCAAGAATCTGACAGCAAATTCGTGTTGTTCAATCGATAGAACACAATGTAATGTACATTTGATGAAAGTTTGGTTTAGAAATATGCATTCTGAAGAAAGTTAATACGCCGGGTGCAGCCTTATGTATATTTTCGACTTAGTCTTTTTCCGCGAATTTGGTCAAAATCAGCTAAATGTACCTCTTTAAGCTCGAATCTGGAGCTCAAACCAAGAATCTGACAGCAAATTCGTGATGTTCAATCGATAGAACTTAATGTAATGTACATTTGATGAAAGTTTGGTTTAGAAATATGCATTCTGAAGAAAGGTAATACGCCGGGTGCAGCCTTATGTATATTTTCGACTTAGTCTTTTTCCGCGATTTTGGTCAAAATCCGCTAAATGTACCTCTTTAAGCTCGAATCTGGAGCTCAAACCAAAAATCTGACAGCAAATTCGTGATGTTCAATCGATAGAACACAATGTAATGTACATTTGATGAAAGTTTGGTTTAGAAATATGCATTCTGAAGAAAGTTAATACGCCGGGTGCAGCCTTATGTATATTTTCGACTTAGTCTTTTTCCGCGAATTTGGTCAAAATCCGCTAAATGTACCTCTTTAAGCTCGAATCTGGAGCTCAAACCAAGAATCTGACAGCAAATTCGTGTTGTTCAATCGATAGAACACAATGTAATGTACATTTGATGAAAGTTTGGTTTAGAAATATGCAATTTGAAGAAAGTTAATACGCCAGGTGCAGCCTTATGTATATTTTCGACTTAGTCTTTTTCCGCGATTTTGGTCAAAATCAGCTAAATGTACCTCTTTAAGCTCGAATCTGGAGCTCAAACCAAGAATCTGACAGCAAATTCGTGTTGTTCAATCGATAGAACACAATGTAATGTACATTTGATGAACGTTTGGTTTAGAAATATGCATTTTGAAGAAAGTTTTTGCGCCAGGTGCAGCCTTATGTATATTTTCGACTTAGTCTTTTTCCGCGAATTTGTCCAAAATCCTCTAAATGTACCTCTTTAAGCTCGAATCTGGAGCTCAAACCAAGAATCTGACAGCAAATTCGTGTTGTTCAATCGATAGAACACAATGTAATGTACATTTGATGAAAGTTTGGTTTAGAAATATGCATTTTGAAGAAAGTTATTACGCCAGGTGCAACCTTATGTATATTTTCGACTTAGTCTTTTTCTGCGATGTTAGTCAAAATCCGCTAAATGTACCTCTTTAAACTCGAATCTGGAGCTCAAACCAAGAATCTGACAGCAAATTCGTGTTGTTCAATCGATAGAACACAATGTAATGTACATTTGATGAAAGTTTGGTTTAGAAATATGCATTCTGAAGAAAGTTAATACGCCAGGTGCAGCCTTATGTATATTTTCGACTTAGTCTTTTTCCGCGAATTTGGTCAAAATCAGCTAAATGTACCTCTTTAAGCTCGAATCTGGAGCTCAAACCAAGACTCTGACAGCAAATTCGTGATGTTCAATCGATAGAACATAATGTAATGTACATTTGATGAAAGTTTGGTTTAGAAATATGCATTTTGAAGAAAGGTAATACGCCGGGTGCAGCCTTATGTATATTTTCGACTTAGTCTTTTTCCGCGATTTTGGTCAAAATCCGCTAAATGTACCTCTTTAAGCTCGAATCTGGAGCTCAAACCAAAAATCTGACAGCAAATTCGTGATGTTCAATCGATAGAACACAATGTAATGTACATTTGATGAAAGTTTGGTTTAGAAATATGCATTCTGAAGAAAGTTAATACGCCGGGTGCAGCCTTATGTATATTTTCGACTTAGTCTTTTTCCGCGAATTTGGTCAAAATCCGCTAAATGTACCTCTTTAAGCTCGAATCTGGAACTCAAACCAAGAATCTGACAGCAAATTCGTGTTGTTCAATCGATAGAACACAATGTAATGTACATTTGATGAAAGTTTGGTTTAGAAATATGCAATTTGAAGAAAGTTAATACGCCAGGTGCAGCCTTATGTATATTTTCGACTTAGTCTTTTTCCGCGATTTTGGTCAAAATCAGCTAAATGTACCTCTTTAAGCTCGAATCTGGAGCTCAAACCAAGAATCTGACAGCAAATTCGTGTTGTTCAATCGATAGAACACAATGTAATGTACATTTGATGAAAGTTTGGTTTAGAAATATGCATTTTGAAGAAAGTTTTTGCGCCAGGTGCAGCCTTATGTATATTTTCGACTTAGTCTTTTTCCGCGAATTTGTCCAAAATCCTCTAAATGTACCTCTTTAAGCTCGAATCTGGAGCTCAAACCAAGAATCTGACAGCAAATTCGTGTTGTTCAATCGATAGAACACAATGTAATGTACATTTGATGAAAGTTTGGTTTAGAAATATGCATTTTGAAGAAAGTTATTACGCCAGGTGCAACCTTATGTATATTTTCGACTTAGTCTTTTTCCGCGATGTTAGTCAAAATCCGCTAAATGTACCTCTTTAAGCTCGAATCTGGAGCTCAAACCAAGAATCTGACAGCAAATTCGTGTTGTTCAATCGATAGAACACAATGTAATGTACATTTGATGAAAGTTTGGTTTAGAAATATGCATTCTGAAGAAAGTTAATACGCCAGGTGCAACCTTATGTATATTTTCGACTTAGTCTTTTTCCGCGAATTTGGTCAAAATCAGCTAAATGTACCTCTTTAAGCTCGAATCTTGAGCTCAAACCAAGACTCTGACAGCAAATTCGTGATGTTCAATCGATAGAACATAATGTAATGTACATTTGATGAAAGTTTGGTTTAGAAATATGCATTCTGAAGAAAGGTAATACGCCGGGTGCAGCCTTATGTATATTTTCGACTTAGTCTTTTTCCGCGATTTTGGTCAAAATCCGCTAAATGTACCTCTTTAAGCTCGAATCTGGAGCTCAAACCAAAAATCTGACAGCAAATTCGTGATGTTCAATCGATAGAACACAATGTAATGTACATTTGATGAAAGTTTGGTTTAGAAATATGCATTCTGAAGAAAGTTAATACGCCGGGTGCAGCCTTATGTATATTTTCGACTTAGTCTTTTTCCGCGAATTTGGTCAAAATCCGCTAAATGTACCTCTTTAAGCTCGAATCTGGAGCTCAAACCAAGAATCTGACAGCAAATTCGTGTTGTTCAATCGATAGAACACAATGTAATGTACATTTGATGAAAGTTTGGTTTAGAAATATGCAATTTGAAGAAAGTTAATACGCCGGGTGCAGCCTTATGTATATTTTCGACTTAGTCTTTTTCCGCGATTTTGGTCAAAATCAGCTAAATGTACCTCTTTAAGCTCGAATCTGGAGCTCAAACCAAGAATCTGACAGCAAATTCGTGTTGTTCAATCGATAGAACACAATGTAATGTACATTTGATGAAAGTTTGGTTTAGAAATATGCATTTTGAAGAAAGTTTTTGCGCCAGGTGCAGCCTTATGTATATTTTCGACTTAGTCTTTTTCCGCGAATTTGGTCAAAATCCGCTAAATGTACCTCTTTAAGCTCGAATCTGGAGCTCAAACCAAGAATCTGACAGCAAATTCGTGATGTTCAATCGATAGAACACAATGTAATGTACATTTGATGAAAGTTTGGTTTAGAAATATGCATTTTGAAGAAAGTTAATACGCCAGGTTCAGCCTTATGTATATTTTCGACTTAGTCTTTTTCCGCGAATTTGGTCAAAATCCGCTTAATGTACCTCTTTAAGCTCGAATCTGGAGCTCAAACCAAGAATCTGACAGCAAATTCGTGATGTTCAATCGATAGAACTTAATGTAATGTACATTTGATGAAAGTTTGGTTTAGAAATATGCATTTTGAAGAAAGTTATTACGCCAGGTGCAACCTTATGTATATTTTCGACTTAGTCTTTTTCTGCGATTTTGGTCAAAATCAGCTAAATGTACCTCTTTAAGCTCGAATCTGGAGCTCAAACCAAGAATCTGACAGCAAATTCGTGTTGTTCAATCGATAGAACACAATGTAATGTACATTTGATGAAAGTTTGGTTTAGAAATATGCATTTTGAAGAAAGTTATTACGCTAGGTGCAGCCTTATGTATATTTTCGACTTAGTCTTTTTTCCGCGATTTTGGTCAAAATCAGCTAAATGTATCTCTTTAAGCTCGAATCTGGAGCTCAAACCAAGAATCTGACAGCAAATTCGTGTTGTTCAATCGATAGAACACAATGTAATGTACATTTGATGAAAGTTTGGTTTAGAAATATGCATTCTGAAGAAAGTTATTACGCCAGGTGCAACCTTATGTATATTTTCGACTTAGTCTTTTTCCGCGAATTTGGTCAAAATCCGCTAAATGTACCTCTTTAAGCTCGAATCTGGAGCTCAAACCAAGAATCTGACAGCAAATTCGTGATGTTCAATCGATAGAACACAATGTAATGTACATTTGATGAAAGTTTGGTTTAGAAATATGCATTTTGAAGAAAGTTAATACGCCAGGTGCAACCTTATGTATATTTTCGACTTAGTCTTTTTCCGCGAATTTGGTCAAAATCCGCTAAATGTATCTCTTTAAGCTCGAATCTGGAGCTCAAACCAAGAATCTGACAGCAAATTCGTGTTGTTCAATCGATAGAACACAATGTAATGTACATTTGATGAAAGTTTGGTTTAGAAATATGCATTTTGAAGAAAGTTATTACGCCAGGTGCAGCCTTATGTATATTTTCGACTTAGTCTTTTTCGGCCATTTTAGTCAAAATCTATAAATGTACCGGTTTAAGCTCGAATCTGGAGCTCAAACCAAGAATATGACAGCAAATTAGTGTTGTTCAATCGATAGAACATAATGTAATGTACATTTGATGAAAGTTTGGTTTAGAAATATGCATTTTGAAGAAAGTTATTACGCCATGTGCAGCCTTATGTATATTTTCGACTTAGTCTTTTTCCGTGATTTTGTTCAAAATCCGCTAAATGTACCTCTTTAAGCTCGAATCTGGAGCTCAAACCAAGAATCTGACAGCAAATTCGTGATGTTCAATCGATAGAACTTAATGTAATGTACATTTGATGAAAGTTTGGTTTAGAAATATGCATTCTGAAGAAAGGTAATACGCCGGGTGCAGCCTTATGTATATTTTCGACTTAGTCTTTTTCCGCGATTTTGGTCAAAATCCGCTAAATGTACCTCTTTAAGCTCGAATCTGGAGCTCAAACCAAAAATCTGACAGCAAATTCGTGATGTTCAATCGATAGAACACAATGTAATGTACATTTGATGAAAGTTTGGTTTAGAAATATGCATTCTGAAGAAAGTTAATACGCCGGGTGCAGCCTTATGTATATTTTCGACTTAGTCTTTTTCCGCGAATTTGGTCAAAATCCGCTAAATGTACCTCTTTAAGCTCGAATCTGGAGCTCAAACCAAGAATCTGACAGCAAATTCGTGTTGTTCAATCGATAGAACACAATGTAATGTACATTTGATGAAAGTTTGGTTTAGAAATATGCAATTTGAAGAAAGTTAATACGCCAGGTGCAGCCTTATGTATATTTTCGACTTAGTCTTTTTCCGCGATTTTGGTCAAAATCAGCTAAATGTACCTCTTTAAGCTCGAATCTGGAGCTCAAACCAAGAATCTGACAGCAAATTCGTGTTGTTCAATCGATAGAACACAATGTAATGTACATTTGATGAACGTTTGGTTTAGAAATATGCATTTTGAAGAAAGTTTTTGCGCCAGGTGCAGCCTTATGTATATTTTCGACTTAGTCTTTTTCCGCGAATTTGTCCAAAATCCTCTAAATGTACCTCTTTAAGCTCGAATCTGGAGCTCAAACCAAGAATCTGACAGCAAATTCGTGTTGTTCAATCGATAGAACACAATGTAATGTACATTTGATGAAAGTTTGGTTTAGAAATATGCATTTTGAAGAAAGTTATTACGCCAGGTGCAACCTTATGTATATTTTCGACTTAGTCTTTTTCTGCGATGTTAGTCAAAATCCGCTAAATGTACCTCTTTAAACTCGAATCTGGAGCTCAAACCAAGAATCTGACAGCAAATTCGTGTTGTTCAATCGATAGAACACAATGTAATGTACATTTGATGAAAGTTTGGTTTAGAAATATGCATTCTGAAGAAAGTTAATACGCCAGGTGCAGCCTTATGTATATTTTCGACTTAGTCTTTTTCCGCGAATTTGGTCAAAATCAGCTAAATGTACCTCTTTAAGCTCGAATCTGGAGCTCAAACCAAGACTCTGACAGCAAATTCGTGATGTTCAATCGATAGAACATAATGTAATGTACATTTGATGAAAGTTTGGTTTAGAAATATGCATTTTGAAGAAAGGTAATACGCCGGGTGCAGCCTTATGTATATTTTCGACTTAGTCTTTTTCCGCGATTTTGGTCAAAATCCGCTAAATGTACCTCTTTAAGCTCGAATCTGGAGCTCAAACCAAAAATCTGACAGCAAATTCGTGATGTTCAATCGATAGAACACAATGTAATGTACATTTGATGAAAGTTTGGTTTAGAAATATGCATTCTGAAGAAAGTTAATACGCCGGGTGCAGCCTTATGTATATTTTCGACTTAGTCTTTTTCCGCGAATTTGGTCAAAATCCGCTAAATGTACCTCTTTAAGCTCGAATCTGGAACTCAAACCAAGAATCTGACAGCAAATTCGTGTTGTTCAATCGATAGAACACAATGTAATGTACATTTGATGAAAGTTTGGTTTAGAAATATGCAATTTGAAGAAAGTTAATACGCCAGGTGCAGCCTTATGTATATTTTCGACTTAGTCTTTTTCCGCGATTTTGGTCAAAATCAGCTAAATGTACCTCTTTAAGCTCGAATCTGGAGCTCAAACCAAGAATCTGACAGCAAATTCGTGTTGTTCAATCGATAGAACACAATGTAATGTACATTTGATGAAAGTTTGGTTTAGAAATATGCATTTTGAAGAAAGTTTTTGCGCCAGGTGCAGCCTTATGTATATTTTCGACTTAGTCTTTTTCCGCGAATTTGTCCAAAATCCTCTAAATGTACCTCTTTAAGCTCGAATCTGGAGCTCAAACCAAGAATCTGACAGCAAATTCGTGTTGTTCAATCGATAGAACACAATGTAATGTACATTTGATGAAAGTTTGGTTTAGAAATATGCATTTTGAAGAAAGTTATTACGCCAGGTGCAACCTTATGTATATTTTCGACTTAGTCTTTTTCCGCGATGTTAGTCAAAATCCGCTAAATGTACCTCTTTAAGCTCGAATCTGGAGCTCAAACCAAGAATCTGACAGCAAATTCGTGTTGTTCAATCGATAGAACACAATGTAATGTACATTTGATGAAAGTTTGGTTTAGAAATATGCATTTTGAAGAAAGTTATTACGCCAGGTGCAACCTTATGTATATTTTCGACTTAGTCTTTTTCTGCGATGTTAGTCAAAATCCGCTAAATGTACCTCTTTAAACTCGAATCTGGAGCTCAAACCAAGAATCTGACAGCAAATTCGTGTTGTTCAATCGATAGAACACAATGTAATGTACATTTGATGAAAGTTTGGTTTAGAAATATGCATTCTGAAGAAAGTTAATACGCCAGGTGCAGCCTTATGTATATTTTCGACTTAGTCTTTTTCCGCGAATTTGTCCAAAATCCTCTAAATGTACCTCTTTAAGCTCGAATCTGGAGCTCAAACCAAGAATCTGACAGCAAATTCGTGTTGTTCAATCGATAGAACACAATGTAATGTACATTTGATGAAAGTTTGGTTTAGAAATATGCATTTTGAAGAAAGTTATTACGCCAGGTGCAACCTTATGTATATTTTCGACTTAGTCTTTTTCTGCGATGTTAGTCAAAATCCGCTAAATGTACCTCTTTAAACTCGAATCTGGAGCTCAAACCAAGAATCTGACAGCAAATTCGTGTTGTTCAATCGATAGAACACAATGTAATGTACATTTGATGAAAGTTTGGTTTAGAAATATGCATTCTGAAGAAAGTTAATACGCCAGGTGCAGCCTTATGTATATTTTCGACTTAGTCTTTTTCCGCGAATTTGGTCAAAATCAGCTAAATGTACCTCTTTAAGCTCGAATCTGGAGCTCAAACCAAGACTCTGACAGCAAATTCGTGATGTTCAATCGATAGAACATAATGTAATGTACATTTGATGAAAGTTTGGTTTAGAAATATGCATTTTGAAGAAAGGTAATACGCCGGGTGCAGCCTTATGTATATTTTCGACTTAGTCTTTTTCCGCGATTTTGGTCAAAATCCGCTAAATGTACCTCTTTAAGCTCGAATCTGGAGCTCAAACCAAAAATCTGACAGCAAATTCGTGATGTTCAATCGATAGAACACAATGTAATGTACATTTGATGAAAGTTTGGTTTAGAAATATGCATTCTGAAGAAAGTTAATACGCCGGGTGCAGCCTTATGTATATTTTCGACTTAGTCTTTTTCCGCGAATTTGGTCAAAATCCGCTAAATGTACCTCTTTAAGCTCGAATCTGGAACTCAAACCAAGAATCTGACAGCAAATTCGTGTTGTTCAATCGATAGAACACAATGTAATGTACATTTGATGAAAGTTTGGTTTAGAAATATGCAATTTGAAGAAAGTTAATACGCCAGGTGCAGCCTTATGTATATTTTCGACTTAGTCTTTTTCCGCGATTTTGGTCAAAATCAGCTAAATGTACCTCTTTAAGCTCGAATCTGGAGCTCAAACCAAGAATCTGACAGCAAATTCGTGTTGTTCAATCGATAGAACACAATGTAATGTACATTTGATGAAAGTTTGGTTTAGAAATATGCATTTTGAAGAAAGTTTTTGCGCCAGGTGCAGCCTTATGTATATTTTCGACTTAGTCTTTTTCCGCGAATTTGTCCAAAATCCTCTAAATGTACCTCTTTAAGCTCGAATCTGGAGCTCAAACCAAGAATCTGACAGCAAATTCGTGTTGTTCAATCGATAGAACACAATGTAATGTACATTTGATGAAAGTTTGGTTTAGAAATATGCATTTTGAAGAAAGTTATTACGCCAGGTGCAACCTTATGTATATTTTCGACTTAGTCTTTTTCCGCGATGTTAGTCAAAATCCGCTAAATGTACCTCTTTAAGCTCGAATCTGGAGCTCAAACCAAGAATCTGACAGCAAATTCGTGTTGTTCAATCGATAGAACACAATGTAATGTACATTTGATGAAAGTTTGGTTTAGAAATATGCATTCTGAAGAAAGTTAATACGCCAGGTGCAACCTTATGTATATTTTCGACTTAGTCTTTTTCCGCGAATTTGGTCAAAATCAGCTAAATGTACCTCTTTAAGCTCGAATCTTGAGCTCAAACCAAGACTCTGACAGCAAATTCGTGATGTTCAATCGATAGAACATAATGTAATGTACATTTGATGAAAGTTTGGTTTAGAAATATGCATTCTGAAGAAAGGTAATACGCCGGGTGCAGCCTTATGTATATTTTCGACTTAGTCTTTTTCCGCGATTTTGGTCAAAATCCGCTAAATGTACCTCTTTAAGCTCGAATCTGGAGCTCAAACCAAAAATCTGACAGCAAATTCGTGATGTTCAATCGATAGAACACAATGTAATGTACATTTGATGAAAGTTTGGTTTAGAAATATGCATTCTGAAGAAAGTTAATACGCCGGGTGCAGCCTTATGTATATTTTCGACTTAGTCTTTTTCCGCGAATTTGGTCAAAATCCGCTAAATGTACCTCTTTAAGCTCGAATCTGGAGCTCAAACCAAGAATCTGACAGCAAATTCGTGTTGTTCAATCGATAGAACACAATGTAATGTACATTTGATGAAAGTTTGGTTTAGAAATATGTAATTTGAAGAAAGTTAATACGCCGGGTGCAGCCTTATGTATATTTTCGACTTAGTCTTTTTCCGCGATTTTGGTCAAAATCAGCTAAATGTACCTCTTTAAGCTCGAATCTGGAGCTCAAACCAAGAATCTGACAGCAAATTCGTGTTGTTCAATCGATAGAACACAATGTAATGTACATTTGATGAAAGTTTGGTTTAGAAATATGCATTTTGAAGAAAGTTTTTGCGCCAGGTGCAGCCTTATGTATATTTTCGACTTAGTCTTTTTCCGCGAATTTGGTCAAAATCCGCTAAATGTACCTCTTTAAGCTCGAATCTGGAGCTCAAACCAAGAATCTGACAGCAAATTCGTGATGTTCAATCGATAGAACACAATGTAATGTACATTTGATGAAAGTTTGGTTTAGAAATATGCATTTTGAAGAAAGTTAATACGCCAGGTTCAGCCTTATGTATATTTTCGACTTAGTCTTTTTCCGCGAATTTGGTCAAAATCCGCTTAATGTACCTCTTTAAGCTCGAATCTGGAGCTCAAACCAAGAATCTGACAGCAAATTCGTGATGTTCAATCGATAGAACTTAATGTAATGTACATTTGATGAAAGTTTGGTTTAGAAATATGCATTTTGAAGAAAGTTATTACGCCAGGTGCAACCTTATGTATATTTTCGACTTAGTCTTTTTCTGCGATTTTGGTCAAAATCAGCTAAATGTACCTCTTTAAGCTCGAATCTGGAGCTCAAACCAAGAATCTGACAGCAAATTCGTGTTGTTCAATCGATAGAACACAATGTAATGTACATTTGATGAAAGTTTGGTTTAGAAATATGCATTTTGAAGAAAGTTATTACGCTAGGTGCAGCCTTATGTATATTTTCGACTTAGTCTTTTTTCCGCGATTTTGGTCAAAATCAGCTAAATGTATCTCTTTAAGCTCGAATCTGGAGCTCAAACCAAGAATCTGACAGCAAATTCGTGTTGTTCAATCGATAGAACACAATGTAATGTACATTTGATGAAAGTTTGGTTTAGAAATATGCATTCTGAAGAAAGTTATTACGCCAGGTGCAACCTTATGTATATTTTCGACTTAGTCTTTTTCCGCGAATTTGGTCAAAATCCGCTAAATGTACCTCTTTAAGCTCGAATCTGGAGCTCAAACCAAGAATCTGACAGCAAATTCGTGATGTTCAATCGATAGAACACAATGTAATGTACATTTGATGAAAGTTTGGTTTAGAAATATGCATTTTGAAGAAAGTTAATACGCCAGGTGCAACCTTATGTATATTTTCGACTTAGTCTTTTTCCGCGAATTTGGTCAAAATCCGCTAAATGTATCTCTTTAAGCTCGAATCTGGAGCTCAAACCAAGAATCTGACAGCAAATTCGTGTTGTTCAATCGATAGAACACAATGTAATGTACATTTGATGAAAGTTTGGTTTAGAAATATGCATTTTGAAGAAAGTTATTACGCCAGGTGCAGCCTTATGTATATTTTCGACTTAGTCTTTTTCGGCCATTTTAGTCAAAATCTATAAATGTACCGGTTTAAGCTCGAATCTGGAGCTCAAACCAAGAATATGACAGCAAATTAGTGTTGTTCAATCGATAGAACATAATGTAATGTACATTTGATGAAAGTTTGGTTTAGAAATATGCATTTTGAAGAAAGTTATTACGCCATGTGCAGCCTTATGTATATTTTCGACTTAGTCTTTTTCCGTGATTTTGTTCAAAATCCGCTAAATGTACCTCTTTAAGCTCGAATCTGGAGCTCAAACCAAGAAAGTGACAGCAAATTCGTGATGTTCAATCGATAGAACACAATGTAATGTACATTTGATGAAAGTTTGGTTTAGAAATATGCATTTTGAAGAAAGTTATTACGCCAGGTGCAACCTTATGTATATTTTCGACTTAGTCTTTTTCCGCGAATTTGGTCAAAATCCGCTAAATGTACCTCTTTAAGCTCGAATCTGGAGCTCAAACCAAGAATCTGACAGCAAATTCGTGATGTTCAATCGATAGAACACAATGTAATGTACATTTGATGAAAGTTTGGTTTAGAAATATGCATTCTGAAGAAAGTTAATACGCCGGGTGCAGCCTTATGTATATTTTCGACTTAGTCTTTTTCCGCGAATTTGGTCAAAATCAGCTAAATGTACCTCTTTAAGCTCGAATCTGGAGCTCAAACCAAGAATCTGACAGCAAATTCGTGTTGTTCAATCGATAGAACACAATGTAATGTACATTTGATGAAAGTTTGGTTTAGAAATATGCATTTTGAAGAAAGTTTTTGCGCCAGGTGCAGCCTTATGTATATTTTCGACTTAGTCTTTTTCCGCGAATTTGGTCAAAATCCGCTAAATGTACCTCTTTAAGCTCGAATCTGGAGCTCAAACCAAGAATCTGACAGCAAATTCGTGATGTTCAATCGATAGAACACAATGTAATGTACATTTGATGAAAGTTTGGTTTAGAAATATGCATTTTGAAGAAAGTTAATACGCCAGGTTCAGCCTTATGTATATTTTCGACTTAGTCTTTTTCCGCGAATTTGGTCAAAATCCGCTTAATGTACCTCTTTAAGCTCGAATCTGGAGCTCAAACCAAGAATCTGACAGCAAATTCGTGATGTTCAATCGATAGAACTTAATGTAATGTACATTTGATGAAAGTTTGGTTTAGAAATATGCATTTTGAAGAAAGTTATTACGCCAGGTGCAGCCTTATGTATATTTTCGACTTAGTCTTTTTCTGCGATTTTGGTCAAAATCAGCTAAATGTACCTCTTTAAGCTCGAATCTTGAGCTCAAACCAAGAATCTGACAGCAAATTCGTGTTGTTCAATCGATAGAACACAATGTAATGTACATTTGATGAAAGTTTGGTTTAGAAATATGCATTTTGAAGAAAGTTATTACGCTAGGTGCAGCCTTATGTATATTTTCGACTTAGTCTTTTTTCCGCGATTTTGGTCAAAATCAGCTAAATGTATCTCTTTAAGCTCGAATCTGGAGCTCAAACCAAGAATCTGACAGCAAATTCGTGTTGTTCAATCGATAGAACACAATGTAATGTACATTTGATGAAAGTTTGGTTTAGAAATATGCATTCTGAAGAAAGTTATTACGCCAGGTGCAACCTTATGTATATTTTCGACTTAGTTTTTTTCCGCGAATTTGTTCAAAATCCGCTAAATGTACCTCTTTAAGCTCGAATCTGGAGCTCAAACCAAGAAAGTGACAGCAAATTCGTGTTGTTCAATCGATAGAACACAATGTAATGTACATTTGATGAACGTTTGGTTTAGAAATATGCATTTTGAAGAAAGTTATTACGCCAGGTGCAATCTTATGTATATTTTCGACTTAGTCTTTTTTTGCGATTTTGGTCAAAATCCGCTAAATGTACCTCTTTAAGCTCGATTCTGGAGCTCAAACCAAGAATCTGACAGCAAATTCGTGTTGTTCAATCGATAGAACACAATGTAATGTACATTTGATGAAAGTTTGGTTTAGAAATATGCATTCTGAAGAAAGTTAATACGCCGGGTGCAACCTTATGTATATTTTCGACTTAGTCTTTTTCCGCGAATTTGGTCAAAATCCGCTAAATGTACCTCTTTAAGCTCGAATCTGGAGCTCAAACCAAGAATCTGACAGCAAATTCGTGATGTTCAATCGATAGAACACAATGTAATGTACATTTGATGAAAGTTTGGTTTAGAAATATGCATTTTGAAGAAGGTTAATACGCCAGGTGCAACCTTATGTATATTTTCGACTTAGTCTTTTTCCGCGATGTTAGTCAAAATCCGCTAAATGTATCTCTTTAAGCTCGAATCTGGAGCTCAAACCAAGAATCTGACAGCAAATTCGTGTTGTTCAATCGATAGAACACAATGTAATGTACATTTGATGAAAGTTTGGTTTAGAAATATGCATTTTGAAGAAAGTTATTACGCCAGGTGCAGCCTTATGTATATTTTCGACTTAGTCTTTTTCGGCCATTTTGGTCAAAATCTATAAATGTACCGGTTTAAGCTCGAATCTGGAGCTCAAACCAAGAATATGACAGCAAATTAGTGTTGTTCAATCGATAGAACATAATGTAATGTACATTTGATGAAAGTTTGGTTTAGAAATATGCATTTTAAAGAACGTTATTACGCCATGTGCAGCCTTATGTATATTTTCGACTTAGTCTTTTTCCGTGATTTTGTTCAAAATCCGCTAAATGTACCTCTTTAAGCTCGAATCTGGAGCTCAAACCAAGAAAGTGACAGCAAATTCGTGATGTTCAATCGATAGAACATAATGTAATGTACATTTGATGAAAGTTTGGTTTAGAAATATGCATTTTGAAGAAAGTTATTACGCCAGGTGCAACCTTATGTATATTTTCGACTTAGTCTTTTTCCGCGAATTTGGTCAAAATCCGCTAAATGTACCTCTTTAAGCTCGAATCTGGAGCTCAAACCAAGAATCTGACAGCAAATTCGTGATGTTCAATCGATAGAACACAATGTAATGTACATTTGATGAAAGTTTGGTTTAGAAATATGCATTCTGAAGAAAGTTAATACGCCGGGTGCAGCCTTATGTATATTTTCCACTTAGTCTTTTTCCGCGAATTTGGTCAAAATCAGCTAAATGTACCTCTTTAAGCTCGAATCTGGAGCTCAAACCAAGAAAGTGACAGCAAATTCGTGTTGTTCAATCGATAGAACATAATGTAATGTACATTTGATGAAAGTTTGGTTTAGAAATATGCATTTTGAAGAAAGTTATTACGCCAGGTGCAACCTTATGTATATTTTCGACTTAGTCTTTTTTTGCGATTTTGGTCAAAATCCTCTAAATGTACCTCTTTAAGCTCGAATCTGGAGCTCAAACCAAGAATCTGACAGCAAATTCGTGATGTTCAATCGATAGAACATAATGTAATGTACATTTGATGAAAGTTTGGTTTAGAAATATGCATTTTGAAGAAAGTTATTACGCCAGGTGCAACCTTATGTATATTTTCGACTTAGTCTTTTTCCGCGAATTTGTTCAAAATCCGCTAAATGTACCTCTTTAAGCTCGAATCTGGAGCTCAAACCAAGAAAGTGACAGCAAATTCGTGTTGTTCAATCGATAGAACATAATGTAATGTACATTTGATGAAAGTTTGGTTTAGAAATATGCATTTTGAAGAAAGTTATTACGCCAGGTGCAATCTTATGTATATTTTCGACTTAGTCTTTTTCCGCGAATTTGGTCAAAATCCGCTAAATGTACCTCTTTAAGCTCGATTCTGGAGCTCAAACCAAGAATCTGACAGCAAATTCGTGTTGTTCAATCGATAGAACACAATGTAATGTACATTTGATGAAAGTTTGGTTTAGAAATATGCATTCTGAAGAAAGTTATTACGCCAGGTGCAACCTTATGTATATTTTCGACTTAGTCTTTTTTTGCGATTTTGGTCAAAATCCTCTAAATGTACCTCTTTAAGCTCGAATCTGGAGCTCAAACCAAGAATCTGACAGCAAATTCGTGATGTTCAATCGATAGAACATAATGTAATGTACATTTGATGAAAGTTTGGTTTAGAAATATGCATTTTGAAGAAAGTTATTACGCCAGGTGCAGCCTTATGTATATTTTCGACTTAGTCTTTTTCCGTGATTTTGTTCAAAATCCGCTAAATGTACCTCTTTAAGCTCGAATCTGGAGCTCAAACCAAGAAAGTGACAGCAAATTCGTGATGTTCAATCGATAGAACATAATGTAATGTACATTTGATGAAAGTTTGGTTTAGAAATATGCATTTTGAAGAAAGTTATTACGCCAGGTGCAACCTTATGTATATTTTCGACTTAGTCTTTTTCCGCGAATTTGGTCAAAATCCGCTAAATGTACCTCTTTAAGCTCGAATCTGGAGCTCAAACCAAGAATCTGACAGCAAATTCGTGATGTTCAATCGATAGAACACAATGTAATGTACATTTGATGAAAGTTTGGTTTAGAAATATGCATTCTGAAGAAAGTTAATACGCCGGGTGCAGCCTTATGTATATTTTCGACTTAGTCTTTTTCCGCGAATTTGGTCAAAATCAGCTAAATGTACCTCTTTAAGCTCGAATCTGGAGCTCAAACCAAGAATCTGACAGCAAATTCGTGATGTTCAATCGATAGAACATAATGTAATGTACATTTGATAAAAGTTTGGTTTAGAAATATGCATTTTGAAGAAAGTTATTACGCCAGGTGCAACCTTATGTATATTTTCGACTTAGTCTTTTTCCGCGAATTTGGTCAAAATCCGCTAAATGTACCTCTTTAAGCTCGAATCTGGAGCTCAAACCAAGAAAGTGACAGCAAATTCGTGTTGTTCAATCGATAGAACATAATGTAATGTACATTTGATGAAAGTTTGGTTTAGAAATATGCATTTTGAAGAAAGTTATTACGCCAGGTGCAACCTTATGTATATTTTCGACTTAGTCTTTTTTTGCGATTTTGGTCAAAATCCTCTAAATGTACCTCTTTAAGCTCGAATCTGGAGCTCAAACCAAGAATCTGACAGCAAATTCGTGATGTTCAATCGATAGAACTTAATGTAATGTACATTTGATGAAAGTTTGGTTTAGAAATATGCATTTTGAAGAAAGTTATTACGCCAGGTGCAACCTTATGTATATTTTCGACTTAGTCTTTTTCCGCGAATTTGTTCAAAATCCGCTAAATGTACCTCTTTAAGCTCGAATCTGGAGCTCAAACCAAGAAAGTGACAGCAAATTCGTGTTGTTCAATCGATAGAACATAATGTAATGTACATTTGATGAAAGTTTGGTTTAGAAATATGCATTTTGAAGAAAGTTATTACGCCAGGTGCAATCTTATGTATATTTTCGACTTAGTCTTTTTCCGCGAATTTGGTCAAAATCCGCTAAATGTACCTCTTTAAGCTCGATTCTGGAGCTCAAACCAAGAATCTGACAGCAAATTCGTGTTGTTCAATCGATAGAACACAATGTAATGTACATTTGATGAAAGTTTGGTTTAGAAATATGCATTCTGAAGAAAGTTATTACGCCAGGTGCAACCTTATGTATATTTTCGACTTAGTCTTTTTTTGCGATTTTGGTCAAAATCCTCTAAATGTACCTCTTTAAGCTCGAATCTGGAGCTCAAACCAAGAATCTGACAGCAAATTCGTGATGTTCAATCGATAGAACATAATGTAATGTACATTTGATGAAAGTTTGGTTTAGAAATATGCATTTTGAAGAAAGTTATTACGCCAGGTGCAACCTTATGTATATTTTCGACTTAGTCTTTTTTTGCGATTTTGGTCAAAATCCTCTAAATGTACCTCTTTAAGCTCGAATCTGCAGCTCAAACCAAGAATCTGACAGCAAATTCGTGATGTTCAATCGATAGAACATAATGTAATGTACATTTGATGAAAGTTTGGTTTAGAAATATGCATTTTGAAGAAAGTTATTACGCCAGGTGCAACCTTATGTATATTTTCGACTTAGTCTTTTTCCGCGAATTTGTTCAAAATCCGCTAAATGTACCTCTTTAAGCTCGAATCTGGAGCTCAAACCAAGAAAGTGACAGCAAATTCGTGTTGTTCAATCGATAGAACACAATGTAATGTACATTTGATGAAAGTTTGGTTTAGAAATATGCATTTTGAAGAAAGTTATTACGCTAGGTGCAGCCTTATGTATATTTTCGACTTAGTCTTTTTTCCGCGATTTTGGTCAAAATCAGCTAAATGTATCTCTTTAAGCTCGAATCTGGAGCTCAAACCAAGACTCTGACAGCAAATTCGTGTTGTTCAATCGATAGAACACAATGTAATGTACATTTGATGAAAGTTTGGTTTAGAAATATGCATTCTGAAGAAAGTTATTACGCCAGGTGCAACCTTATGTATATTTTCGACTTAGTCTTTTTTTGCGATTTTGGTCAAAATCCTCTAAATGTACCTCTTTAAGCTCGAATCTGGAGCTCAAACCAAGAATCTGACAGCAAATTCGTGATGTTCAATCAATAGAACATAATGTAATGTACATTTGATGAAAGTTTGGTTTAGAAATATGCATTTTGAAGAAAGTTATTACGCCAGGTGCAACCTTATGTATATTTTCGACTTAGTCTTTTTTTGCGATTTTGGTCAAAATCCTCTAAATGTACCTCTTTAAGCTCGAATCTGCAGCTCAAACCAAGAATCTGACAGCAAATTCGTGATGTTCAATCGATAGAACATAATGTAATGTACATTTGATGAAAGTTTGGTTTAGAAATATGCATTTTGAAGAAAGTTATTACGCCAGGTGCAACCTTATGTATATTTTCGACTTAGTCTTTTTCCGCGAATTTGTTCAAAATCCGCTAAATGTACCTCTTTAAGCTCGAATCTGGAGCTCAAACCAAGAAAGTGACAGCAAATTCGTGTTGTTCAATCGATAGAACACAATGTAATGTACATTTGATGAAAGTTTGGTTTAGAAATATGCATTTTGAAGAAAGTTATTACGTTAGGTGCAGCCTTATGTATATTTTCGACTTAGTCTTTTTTCCGCGAATTTGTTCAAAATCCGCTAAATGTACCTCTTTAAGCTCGAATCTGGAGCTCAAACCAAGAAAGTGACAGCAAATTCGTGTTGTTCAATCGATAGAACACAATGTAATGTACATTTGATGAACGTTTGGTTTAGAAATATGCATTTTGAAGAAAGTTATTACGCCAGGTGCAATCTTATGTATATTTTCGACTTAGTCTTTTTTTGCGATTTTGGTCAAAATCCGCTAAATGTACCTCTTTAAGCTCGATTCTGGAGCTCAAACCAAGAATCTGACAGCAAATTCGTGTTGTTCAATCGATAGAACACAATGTAATGTACATTTGATGAAAGTTTGGTTTAGAAATATGCATTCTGAAGAAAGTTAATACGCCGGGTGCAACCTTATGTATATTTTCGACTTAGTCTTTTTCCGCGAATTTGGTCAAAATCAGCTAAATGTACCTCTTTAAGCTCGAATCTGGAGCTCAAACCAAGAATCTGACAGCAAATTCGTGATGTTCAATCGATAGAACACAATGTAATGTACATTTGATGAAAGTTTGGTTTAGAAATATGCATTTTGAAGAAAGTTAATACGCCAGGTGCAACCTTATGTATATTTTCGACTTAGTCTTTTTCCGCGATGTTAGTCAAAATCCGCTAAATGTATCTCTTTAAGCTCGAATCTGGAGCTCAAACCAAGAATCTGACAGCAAATTCGTGTTGTTCAATCGATAGAACACAATGTAATGTACATTTGATGAAAGTTTGGTTTAGAAATATGCATTTTGAAGAAAGTTATTACGCCAGGTGCAGCCTTATGTATATTTTCGACTTAGTCTTTTTCGGCCATTTTGGTCAAAATCTATAAATGTACCGGTTTAAGCTCGAATCTGGAGCTCAAACCAAGAATATGACAGCAAATTAGTGTTGTTCAATCGATAGAACATAATGTAATGTACATTTGATGAAAGTTTGGTTTAGAAATATGCATTTTGAAGAAAGTTATTACGCCATGTGCAACCTTATGTATATTTTCGACTTAGTCTTTTTCCGTGATTTTGTTCAAAATCCGCTAAATGTACCTCTTTAAGCTCGAATCTGGAGCTCAAACCAATAAAGTGACAGCAAATTCGTGATGTTCAATCGATAGAACATAATGTAATGTACATTTGATGAAAGTTTGGTTTAGAAATATGCATTTTGAAGAAAGTTATTACGCCAGGTGCAACCTTATGTATATTTTCGACTTAGTCTTTTTCCGCAAATTTGGTCAAAATCCGCTAAATGTACCTCTTTAAGCTCGAATCTGGAGCTCAAACCAAGAATCTGACAGCAAATTCGTGATGTTCAATCGATAGAACACAATGTAATGTACATTTGATGAAAGTTTGGTTTAGAAATATGCATTCTGAAGAAAGTTAATACGCCGGGTGCAGCCTTATGTATATTTTCCACTTAGTCTTTTTCCGCGAATTTGGTCAAAATCAGCTAAATGTACCTCTTTAAGCTCGAATCTGGAGCTCAAACCAAGAATCTGACAGCAAATTCGTGATGTTCAATCGATAGAACATAATGTAATGTACATTTGATAAAAGTTTGGTTTAGAAATATGCATTTTGAAGAAAGTTATTACGCCAGGTGCAACCTTATGTATATTTTCGACTTAGTCTTTTTCCGCGATTTTGGTCAAAATCCTCTAAATGTACCTCTTTAAGCTCGAATCTGGAGCTCAAACCAAGAATATGACAGCAAATTCGTGATGTTCAATCGATAGAACATAATGTAATGTACATTTGATGAAAATTTGGTTTAGAAATATGCATTTTGAAGAAAGTTATTACGCCAGGTGCAACCTTATGTATATTTTCGACTTAGTCTTTTTCCGCGAATTTGTTCAAAATCCGCTAAATGTACCTCTTTAAGCTCGAATCTGGAGCTCAAACCAAGAAAGTGACAGCAAATTCGTGTTGTTCAATCGATAGAACATAATGTAATGTACATTTGATGAAAGTTTGGTTTAGAAATATGCATTCTGAAGAAAGTTAATACGCCGGGTGCAGCCTTATGTATATTTTCGACTTAGTCTTTTTCCGCAAATTTGGTCAAAATCCGCTAAATGTACCTCTTTAAGCTCGAATCTGGAGCTCAAACCAAGAATCTGACAGCAAATTCGTGATGTTCAATCGATAGAACACAATGTAATGTACATTTGATGAAAGTTTGGTTTAGAAATATGCATTCTGAAGAAAGTTAATACGCCGGGTGCAGCCTTATGTATATTTTCCACTTAGTCTTTTTCCGCGAATTTGGTCAAAATCAGCTAAATGTACCTCTTTAAGCTCGAATCTGGAGCTCAAACCAAGAATCTGACAGCAAATTCGTGATGTTCAATCGATAGAACATAATGTAATGTACATTTGATAAAAGTTTGGTTTAGAAATATGCATTTTGAAGAAAGTTATTACGCCAGGTGCAACCTTATGTATATTTTCGACTTAGTCTTTTTTTGCGATTTTGGTCAAAATCCTCTAAATGTACCTCTTTAAGCTCGAATCTGGAGCTCAAACCAAGAATATGACAGCAAATTCGTGATGTTCAATCGATAGAACATAATGTAATGTACATTTGATGAAAATTTGGTTTAGAAATATGCATTTTGAAGAAAGTTATTACGCCAGGTGCAACCTTATGTATATTTTCGACTTAGTCTTTTTCCGCGAATTTGTTCAAAATCCGCTAAATGTACCTCTTTAAGCTCGAATCTGGAGCTCAAACCAAGAAAGTGACAGCAAATTCGTGTTGTTCAATCGATAGAACATAATGTAATGTACATTTGATGAAAGTTTGGTTTAGAAATATGCATTTTGAAGAAAGTTATTACGCCAGGTGCAATCTTATGTATATTTTCGACTTAGTCTTTTTTTGCGATTTTGGTCAAAATCCGCTAAATGTACCTCTTTAAGCTCGATTCTGGAGCTCAAACCAAGAATCTGACAGCAAATTCGTGTTGTTCAATCGATAGAACACAATGTAATGTACATTTGATGAAAGTTTGGTTTAGAAATATGCATTCTGAAGAAAGTTATTACGCCAGGTGCAACCTTATGTATATTTTCGACTTAGTCTTTTTTTGCGATTTTGGTCAAAATCCTCTAAATGTACCTCTTTAAGCTCGAATCTGGAGCTCAAACCAAGAATCTGACAGCAAATTCGTGATGTTCAATCGATAGAACATAATGTAATGTACATTTGATGAAAGTTTGGTTTAGAAATATGCATTTTGAAGAAAGTTATTACGCCAGGTGCAACCTTATGTATATTTTCGACTTAGTCTTTTTTTGCGATTTTGGTCAAAATCCTCTAAATGTACCTCTTTAAGCTCGAATCTGGAGCTCAAACCAAGAAAGTGACAGCAAATTCGTGATGTTCAATCGATAGAACATAATGTAATGTACATTTGATGAAAGTTTGGTTTAGAAATATGCATTTTGAAGAAAGTTATTACGCCAGGTGCAACCTTATGTATATTTTCGACTTAGTCTTTTTTTGCGATTTTGGTCAAAATCCTCTAAATGTACCTCTTTAAGCTCGAATCTGCAGCTCAAACCAAGAATCTGACAGCAAATTCGTGATGTTCAATCGATAGAACATAATGTAATGTACATTTGATGAAAGTTTGGTTTAGAAATATGCATTTTGAAGAAAGTTATTACGCCAGGTGCAACCTTATGTATATTTTCGACTTAGTCTTTTTCCGCGAATTTGTTCAAAATCCGCTAAATGTACCTCTTTAAGCTCGAATCTGGAGCTCAAACCAAGAAAGTGACAGCAAATTCGTGTTGTTCAATCGATAGAACACAATGTAATGTACATTTGATGAAAGTTTGGTTTAGAAATATGCATTTTGAAGAAAGTTATTACGCTAGGTGCAGCCTTATGTATATTTTCGACTTAGTCTTTTTTCCGCGAATTTGTTCAAAATCCGCTAAATGTACCTCTTTAAGCTCGAATCTGGAGCTCAAACCAAGAAAGTGACAGCAAATTCGTGTTGTTCAATCGATAGAACACAATGTAATGTACATTTGATGAACGTTTGGTTTAGAAATATGCATTTTGAAGAAAGTTATTACGCCAGGTGCAATCTTATGTATATTTTCGACTTAGTCTTTTTTTGCGATTTTGGTCAAAATCCGCTAAATGTACCTCTTTAAGCTCGATTCTGGAGCTCAAACCAAGAATCTGACAGCAAATTCGTGTTGTTCAATCGATAGAACACAATGTAATGTACATTTGATGAAAGTTTGGTTTAGAAATATGCATTCTGAAGAAAGTTAATACGCCGGGTGCAACCTTATGTATATTTTCGACTTAGTCTTTTTCCGCGAATTTGGTCAAAATCAGCTAAATGTACCTCTTTAAGCTCGAATCTGGAGCTCAAACCAAGAATCTGACAGCAAATTCGTGATGTTCAATCGATAGAACACAATGTAATGTACATTTGATGAAAGTTTGGTTTAGAAATATGCATTTTGAAGAAAGTTAATACGCCAGGTGCAACCTTATGTATATTTTCGACTTAGTCTTTTTCCGCGATGTTAGTCAAAATCCGCTAAATGTATCTCTTTAAGCTCGAATCTGGAGCTCAAACCAAGAATCTGACAGCAAATTCGTGTTGTTCAATCGATAGAACACAATGTAATGTACATTTGATGAAAGTTTGGTTTAGAAATATGCATTTTGAAGAAAGTTATTACGCCATGTGCAACCTTATGTATATTTTCGACTTAGTCTTTTTCCGTGATTTTGTTCAAAATCCGCTAAATGTACCTCTTTAAGCTCGAATCTGGAGCTCAAACCAATAAAGTGACAGCAAATTCGTGATGTTCAATCGATAGAACATAATGTAATGTACATTTGATGAAAGTTTGGTTTAGAAATATGCATTTTGAAGAAAGTTATTACGCCAGGTGCAACCTTATGTATATTTTCGACTTAGTCTTTTTCCGCAAATTTGGTCAAAATCCGCTAAATGTACCTCTTTAAGCTCGAATCTGGAGCTCAAACCAAGAATCTGACAGCAAATTCGTGATGTTCAATCGATAGAACACAATGTAATGTACATTTGATGAAAGTTTGGTTTAGAAATATGCATTCTGAAGAAAGTTAATACGCCGGGTGCAGCCTTATGTATATTTTCCACTTAGTCTTTTTCCGCGAATTTGGTCAAAATCAGCTAAATGTACCTCTTTAAGCTCGAATCTGGAGCTCAAACCAAGAATCTGACAGCAAATTCGTGATGTTCAATCGATAGAACATAATGTAATGTACATTTGATGAAAATTTGGTTTAGAAATATGCATTTTGAAGAAAGTTATTACGCCAGGTGCAACCTTATGTATATTTTCGACTTAGTCTTTTTCCGCGATTTTGGTCAAAATCCTCTAAATGTACCTCTTTAAGCTCGAATCTGGAGCTCAAACCAAGAATATGACAGCAAATTCGTGATGTTCAATCGATAGAACATAATGTAATGTACATTTGATGAAAATTTGGTTTAGAAATATGCATTTTGAAGAAAGTTATTACGCCAGGTGCAACCTTATGTATATTTTCGACTTAGTCTTTTTCCGCGAATTTGTTCAAAATCCGCTAAATGTACCTCTTTAAGCTCGAATCTGGAGCTCAAACCAAGAAAGTGACAGCAAATTCGTGTTGTTCAATCGATAGAACATAATGTAATGTACATTTGATGAAAGTTTGGTTTAGAAATATGCATTCTGAAGAAAGTTAATACGCCGGGTGCAGCCTTATGTATATTTTCGACTTAGTCTTTTTCCGCAAATTTGGTCAAAATCCGCTAAATGTACCTCTTTAAGCTCGAATCTGGAGCTCAAACCAAGAATCTGACAGCAAATTCGTGATGTTCAATCGATAGAACACAATGTAATGTACATTTGATGAAAGTTTGGTTTAGAAATATGCATTCTGAAGAAAGTTAATACGCCGGGTGCAGCCTTATGTATATTTTCCACTTAGTCTTTTTCCGCGAATTTGGTCAAAATCAGCTAAATGTACCTCTTTAAGCTCGAATCTGGAGCTCAAACCAAGAATCTGACAGCAAATTCGTGATGTTCAATCGATAGAACATAATGTAATGTACATTTGATAAAAGTTTGGTTTAGAAATATGCATTCTGAAGAAAGTTATTACGCCAGGTGCAACCTTATGTATATTTTCGACTTAGTCTTTTTTTGCGATTTTGGTCAAAATCCTCTAAATGTACCTCTTTAAGCTCGAATCTGGAGCTCAAACCAAGAATATGACAGCAAATTCGTGATGTTCAATCGATAGAACATAATGTAATGTACATTTGATGAAAATTTGGTTTAGAAATATGCATTTTGAAGAAAGTTATTACGCCAGGTGCAACCTTATGTATATTTTCGACTTAGTCTTTTTCCGCGAATTTGTTCAAAATCCGCTAAATGTACCTCTTTAAGCTCGAATCTGGAGCTCAAACCAAGAAAGTGACAGCAAATTCGTGTTGTTCAATCGATAGAACATAATGTAATGTACATTTGATGAAAGTTTGGTTTAGAAATATGCATTTTGAAGAAAGTTATTACGCCAGGTGCAATCTTATGTATATTTTCGACTTAGTCTTTTTTTGCGATTTTGGTCAAAATCCGCTAAATGTACCTCTTTAAGCTCGATTCTGGAGCTCAAACCAAGAATCTGACAGCAAATTCGTGTTGTTCAATCGATAGAACACAATGTAATGTACATTTGATGAAAGTTTGGTTTAGAAATATGCATTCTGAAGAAAGTTATTACGCCAGGTGCAACCTTATGTATATTTTCGACTTAGTCTTTTTTTGCGATTTTGGTCAAAATCCTCTAAATGTACCTCTTTAAGCTCGAATCTGGAGCTCAAACCAAGAATCTGACAGCAAATTCGTGATGTTCAATCGATAGAACATAATGTAATGTACATTTGATGAAAGTTTGGTTTAGAAATATGCATTTTGAAGAAAGTTATTACGCCAGGTGCAACCTTATGTATATTTTCGACTTAGTCTTTTTTTGCGATTTTGGTCAAAATCCTCTAAATGTACCTCTTTAAGCTCGAATCTGCAGCTCAAACCAAGAATCTGACAGCAAATTCGTGATGTTCAATCGATAGAACATAATGTAATGTACATTTGATGAAAGTTTGGTTTAGAAATATGCATTTTGAAGAAAGTTATTACGCCAGGTGCAACCTTATGTATATTTTCGACTTAGTCTTTTTTTGCGATTTTGGTCAAAATCCGCTAAATGTACCTCTTTAAGCTCGAGTCTGGAGCTCAAACCAAGAATCTGACAGCAAATTCGTGTTGTTCAATCGATAGAACACAATGTAATGTACATTTGATGAAAGTTTGGTTTAGAAATATGCATTCTGAAGAAAGTTAATACGCCGGGTGCAACCTTATGTATATTTTCGACTTAGTCTTTTTCCGCGAATTTGGTCAAAATCCGCTAAATGTACCTCTTTAAGCTCGAATCTGGAGCTCAAACCAAGAATCTGACAGCAAATTCGTGATGTTCAATCGATAGAACACAATGTAATGTACATTTGATGAAAGTTTGGTTTAGAAATATGCATTCTGAAGAAAGTTAATACGCCGGGTGCAGCCTTATGTATATTTTCCACTTAGTCTTTTTCCGCGAATTTGGTCAAAATCAGCTAAATGTACCTCTTTAAGCTCGAATCTGGAGCTCAAACCAAGAATCTGACAGCAAATTCGTGATGTTCAATCGATAGAACATAATGTAATGTACATTTGATGAAAATTTGGTTTAGAAATATGCATTTTGAAGAAAGTTATTACGCCAGGTGCAACCTTATGTATATTTTCGACTTAGTCTTTTTCCGCGATTTTGGTCAAAATCCTCTAAATGTACCTCTTTAAGCTCGAATCTGGAGCTCAAACCAAGAATATGACAGCAAATTCGTGATGTTCAATCGATAGAACATAATGTAATGTACATTTGATGAAAATTTGGTTTAGAAATATGCATTTTGAAGAAAGTTATTACGCCAGGTGCAACCTTATGTATATTTTCGACTTAGTCTTTTTCCGCGAATTTGTTCAAAATCCGCTAAATGTACCTCTTTAAGCTCGAATCTGGAGCTCAAACCAAGAAAGTGACAGCAAATTCGTGTTGTTCAATCGATAGAACATAATGTAATGTACATTTGATGAACGTTTGGTTTAGAAATATGCATTTTAAAGAAAGTTATTACGCCAGGTGCAATCTTATGTATATTTTCGACTTAGTCTTTTTTTGCGATTTTGGTCAAAATCCGCTAAATGTACCTCTTTAAGCTCGAGTCTGGAGCTCAAACCAAGAATCTGACAGCAAATTCGTGTTGTTCAATCGATAGAACACAATGTAATGTACATTTGATGAAAGTTTGGTTTAGAAATATGCATTCTGAAGAAAGTTAATACGCCGGGTGCAACCTTATGTATATTTTCGACTTAGTCTTTTTCCGCGAATTTGGTCAAAATCCGCTAAATGTACCTCTTTAAGCTCGAATCTGGAGCTCAAACCAAGAATCTGACAGCAAATTCGTGATGTTCAATCGATAGAACACAATGTAATGTACATTTGATGAAAGTTTGGTTTAGAAATATGCATTCTGAAGAAAGTTAATACGCCGGGTGCAGCCTTATGTATATTTTCCACTTAGTCTTTTTCCGCGAATTTGGTCAAAATCAGCTAAATGTACCTCTTTAAGCTCGAATCTGGAGCTCAAACCAAGAATCTGACAGCAAATTCGTGATGTTCAATCGATAGAACATAATGTAATGTACATTTGATGAAAATTTGGTTTAGAAATATGCATTTTGAAGAAAGTTATTACGCCAGGTGCAACCTTATGTATATTTTCGACTTAGTCTTTTTCCGCGATTTTGGTCAAAATCCTCTAAATGTACCTCTTTAAGCTCGAATCTGGAGCTCAAACCAAGAATATGACAGCAAATTCGTGATGTTCAATCGATAGAACATAATGTAATGTACATTTGATGAAAATTTGGTTTAGAAATATGCATTTTGAAGAAAGTTATTACGCCAGGTGCAACCTTATGTATATTTTCGACTTAGTCTTTTTCCGCGAATTTGTTCAAAATCCGCTAAATGTACCTCTTTAAGCTCGAATCTGGAGCTCAAACCAAGAAAGTGACAGCAAATTCGTGTTGTTCAATCGATAGAACATAATGTAATGTACATTTGATGAAAGTTTGGTTTAGAAATATGCATTCTGAAGAAAGTTAATACGCCGGGTGCAGCCTTATGTATATTTTCGACTTAGTCTTTTTCCGCAAATTTGGTCAAAATCCGCTAAATGTACCTCTTTAAGCTCGAATCTGGAGCTCAAACCAAGAATCTGACAGCAAATTCGTGATGTTCAATCGATAGAACACAATGTAATGTACATTTGATGAAAGTTTGGTTTAGAAATATGCATTCTGAAGAAAGTTAATACGCCGGGTGCAGCCTTATGTATATTTTCCACTTAGTCTTTTTCCGCGAATTTGGTCAAAATCAGCTAAATGTACCTCTTTAAGCTCGAATCTGGAGCTCAAACCAAGAATCTGACAGCAAATTCGTGATGTTCAATCGATAGAACATAATGTAATGTACATTTGATAAAAGTTTGGTTTAGAAATATGCATTCTGAAGAAAGTTATTACGCCAGGTGCAACCTTATGTATATTTTCGACTTAGTCTTTTTTTGCGATTTTGGTCAAAATCCTCTAAATGTACCTCTTTAAGCTCGAATCTGGAGCTCAAACCAAGAATATGACAGCAAATTCGTGATGTTCAATCGATAGAACATAATGTAATGTACATTTGATGAAAATTTGGTTTAGAAATATGCATTTTGAAGAAAGTTATTACGCCAGGTGCAACCTTATGTATATTTTCGACTTAGTCTTTTTCCGCGAATTTGTTCAAAATCCGCTAAATGTACCTCTTTAAGCTCGAATCTGGAGCTCAAACCAAGAAAGTGACAGCAAATTCGTGTTGTTCAATCGATAGAACATAATGTAATGTACATTTGATGAAAGTTTGGTTTAGAAATATGCATTTTGAAGAAAGTTATTACGCCAGGTGCAATCTTATGTATATTTTCGACTTAGTCTTTTTTTGCGATTTTGGTCAAAATCCGCTAAATGTACCTCTTTAAGCTCGATTCTGGAGCTCAAACCAAGAATCTGACAGCAAATTCGTGTTGTTCAATCGATAGAACACAATGTAATGTACATTTGATGAAAGTTTGGTTTAGAAATATGCATTCTGAAGAAAGTTATTACGCCAGGTGCAACCTTATGTATATTTTCGACTTAGTCTTTTTTTGCGATTTTGGTCAAAATCCTCTAAATGTACCTCTTTAAGCTCGAATCTGGAGCTCAAACCAAGAATCTGACAGCAAATTCGTGATGTTCAATCGATAGAACATAATGTAATGTACATTTGATGAAAGTTTGGTTTAGAAATATGCATTTTGAAGAAAGTTATTACGCCAGGTGCAACCTTATGTATATTTTCGACTTAGTCTTTTTTTGCGATTTTGGTCAAAATCCTCTAAATGTACCTCTTTAAGCTCGAATCTGCAGCTCAAACCAAGAATCTGACAGCAAATTCGTGATGTTCAATCGATAGAACATAATGTAATGTACATTTGATGAAAGTTTGGTTTAGAAATATGCATTTTGAAGAAAGTTATTACGCCAGGTGCAACCTTATGTATATTTTCGACTTAGTCTTTTTCCGCGAATTTGTTCAAAATCCGCTAAATGTACCTCTTTAAGCTCGAATCTGGAGCTCAAACCAAGAAAGTGACAGCAAATTCGTGTTGTTCAATCGATAGAACATAATGTAATGTACATTTGATGAACGTTTGGTTTAGAAATATGCATTTTAAAGAAAGTTATTACGCCAGGTGCAATCTTATGTATATTTTCGACTTAGTCTTTTTTTGCGATTTTGGTCAAAATCCGCTAAATGTACCTCTTTAAGCTCGAGTCTGGAGCTCAAACCAAGAATCTGACAGCAAATTCGTGTTGTTCAATCGATAGAACACAATGTAATGTACATTTGATGAAAGTTTGGTTTAGAAATATGCATTCTGAAGAAAGTTAATACGCCGGGTGCAACCTTATGTATATTTTCGACTTAGTCTTTTTCCGCGAATTTGGTCAAAATCCGCTAAATGTACCTCTTTAAGCTCGAATCTGGAGCTCAAACCAAGAATCTGACAGTAAATTCGTGTTGTTCAATCGATAGAACACAATGTAATGTACATTTGATGAAAGCTTGGTTTAGAAATATGCATTTTGAAGAAAGTTATTACGCCATGTGCAGCCTTATGTATATTTTCGACTTAGTCTTTTTCCGTGATTTTGTTCAAAATCCGCTAAATGTACCTCTTTAAGCTCGAATCTGGAGCTCAAACCAAGAAAGTGACAGCAAATTCGTGATGTTCAATCGATAGAACATAATGTAATGTACATTTGATGAAAGTTTGGTTTAGAAATATGCATTTTGAAGAAAGTTATTACGCCAGGTGCAACCTTATGTATATTTTCGACTTAGTCTTTTTTTGCGATTTTGGTCAAAATCCTCTAAATGTACCTCTTTAAGCTCGAATCTGCAGCTCAAACCAAGAATCTGACAGCAAATTCGTGATGTTCAATCGATAGAACATAATGTAATGTACATTTGATGAAAGTTTGGTTTAGAAATATGCATTTTGAAGAAAGTTATTACGCCAGGTGCAACCTTATGTATATTTTCGACTTAGTCTTTTTTTGCGATTTTGGTCAAAATCCGCTAAATGTACCTCTTTAAGCTCGAGTCTGGAGCTCAAACCAAGAATCTGACAGCAAATTCGTGTTGTTCAATCGATAGAACACAATGTAATGTACATTTGATGAAAGTTTGGTTTAGAAATATGCATTCTGAAGAAAGTTAATACGCCGGGTGCAACCTTATGTATATTTTCGACTTAGTCTTTTTCCGCGAATTTGGTCAAAATCCGCTAAATGTACCTCTTTAAGCTCGAATCTGGAGCTCAAACCAAGAATCTGACAGCAAATTCGTGATGTTCAATCGATAGAACACAATGTAATGTACATTTGATGAAAGTTTGGTTTAGAAATATGCATTCTGAAGAAAGTTAAAACGCCGGGTGCAGCCTTATGTATATTTTCCACTTAGTCTTTTTCCGCGAATTTGGTCAAAATCAGCTAAATGTACCTCTTTAAGCTCGAATCTGGAGCTCAAACCAAGAATCTGACAGCAAATTCGTGATGTTCAATCGATAGAACATAATGTAATGTACATTTGATGAAAATTTGGTTTAGAAATATGCATTTTGAAGAAAGTTATTACGCCAGGTGCAACCTTATGTATATTTTCGACTTAGTCTTTTTCCGCGATTTTGGTCAAAATCCTCTAAATGTACCTCTTTAAGCTCGAATCTGGAGCTCAAACCAAGAATATGACAGCAAATTCGTGATGTTCAATCGATAGAACATAATGTAATGTACATTTGATGAAAATTTGGTTTAGAAATATGCATTTTGAAGAAAGTTATTACGCCAGGTGCAACCTTATGTATATTTTCGACTTAGTCTTTTTCCGCGAATTTGTTCAAAATCCGCTAAATGTACCTCTTTAAGCTCGAATCTGGAGCTCAAACCAAGAAAGTGACAGCAAATTCGTGTTGTTCAATCGATAGAACATAATGTAATGTACATTTGATGAACGTTTGGTTTAGAAATATGCATTTTAAAGAAAGTTATTACGCCAGGTGCAATCTTATGTATATTTTCGACTTAGTCTTTTTTTGCGATTTTGGTCAAAATCCGCTAAATGTACCTCTTTAAGCTCGAGTCTGGAGCTCAAACCAAGAATCTGACAGCAAATTCGTGTTGTTCAATCGATAGAACACAATGTAATGTACATTTGATGAAAGTTTGGTTTAGAAATATGCATTCTGAAGAAAGTTAATACGCCGGGTGCAACCTTATGTATATTTTCGACTTAGTCTTTTTCCGCGAATTTGGTCAAAATCCGCTAAATGTACCTCTTTAAGCTCGAATCTGGAGCTCAAACCAAGAATCTGACAGCAAATTCGTGATGTTCAATCGATAGAACACAATGTAATGTACATTTGATGAAAGTTTGGTTTAGAAATATGCATTCTGAAGAAAGTTAATACGCCGGGTGCAGCCTTATGTATATTTTCCACTTAGTCTTTTTCCGCGAATTTGGTCAAAATCAGCTAAATGTACCTCTTTAAGCTCGAATCTGGAGCTCAAACCAAGAATCTGACAGCAAATTCGTGATGTTCAATCGATAGAACATAATGTAATGTACATTTGATGAAAATTTGGTTTAGAAATATGCATTTTGAAGAAAGTTATTACGCCAGGTGCAACCTTATGTATATTTTCGACTTAGTCTTTTTCCGCGATTTTGGTCAAAATCCTCTAAATGTACCTCTTTAAGCTCGAATCTGGAGCTCAAACCAAGAATATGACAGCAAATTCGTGATGTTCAATCGATAGAACATAATGTAATGTACATTTGATGAAAATTTGGTTTAGAAATATGCATTTTGAAGAAAGTTATTACGCCAGGTGCAACCTTATGTATATTTTCGACTTAGTCTTTTTCCGCGAATTTGTTCAAAATCCGCTAAATGTACCTCTTTAAGCTCGAATCTGGAGCTCAAACCAAGAAAGTGACAGCAAATTCGTGTTGTTCAATCGATAGAACATAATGTAATGTACATTTGATGAAAGTTTGGTTTAGAAATATGCATTCTGAAGAAAGTTAATACGCCGGGTGCAGCCTTATGTATATTTTCGACTTAGTCTTTTTCCGCAAATTTGGTCAAAATCCGCTAAATGTACCTCTTTAAGCTCGAATCTGGAGCTCAAACCAAGAATCTGACAGCAAATTCGTGATGTTCAATCGATAGAACACAATGTAATGTACATTTGATGAAAGTTTGGTTTAGAAATATGCATTCTGAAGAAAGTTAATACGCCGGGTGCAGCCTTATGTATATTTTCCACTTAGTCTTTTTCCGCGAATTTGGTCAAAATCAGCTAAATGTACCTCTTTAAGCTCGAATCTGGAGCTCAAACCAAGAATCTGACAGCAAATTCGTGATGTTCAATCGATAGAACATAATGTAATGTACATTTGATAAAAGTTTGGTTTAGAAATATGCATTCTGAAGAAAGTTATTACGCCAGGTGCAACCTTATGTATATTTTCGACTTAGTCTTTTTTTGCGATTTTGGTCAAAATCCTCTAAATGTACCTCTTTAAGCTCGAATCTGGAGCTCAAACCAAGAATATGACAGCAAATTCGTGATGTTCAATCGATAGAACATAATGTAATGTACATTTGATGAAAATTTGGTTTAGAAATATGCATTTTGAAGAAAGTTATTACGCCAGGTGCAACCTTATGTATATTTTCGACTTAGTCTTTTTCCGCGAATTTGTTCAAAATCCGCTAAATGTACCTCTTTAAGCTCGAATCTGGAGCTCAAACCAAGAAAGTGACAGCAAATTCGTGTTGTTCAATCGATAGAACATAATGTAATGTACATTTGATGAAAGTTTGGTTTAGAAATATGCATTTTGAAGAAAGTTATTACGCCAGGTGCAATCTTATGTATATTTTCGACTTAGTCTTTTTTTGCGATTTTGGTCAAAATCCGCTAAATGTACCTCTTTAAGCTCGATTCTGGAGCTCAAACCAAGAATCTGACAGCAAATTCGTGTTGTTCAATCGATAGAACACAATGTAATGTACATTTGATGAAAGTTTGGTTTAGAAATATGCATTCTGAAGAAAGTTATTACGCCAGGTGCAACCTTATGTATATTTTCGACTTAGTCTTTTTTTGCGATTTTGGTCAAAATCCTCTAAATGTACCTCTTTAAGCTCGAATCTGGAGCTCAAACCAAGAATCTGACAGCAAATTCGTGATGTTCAATCGATAGAACATAATGTAATGTACATTTGATGAAAGTTTGGTTTAGAAATATGCATTTTGAAGAAAGTTATTACGCCAGGTGCAACCTTATGTATATTTTCGACTTAGTCTTTTTTTGCGATTTTGGTCAAAATCCTCTAAATGTACCTCTTTAAGCTCGAATCTGCAGCTCAAACCAAGAATCTGACAGCAAATTCGTGATGTTCAATCGATAGAACATAATGTAATGTACATTTGATGAAAGTTTGGTTTAGAAATATGCATTTTGAAGAAAGTTATTACGCCAGGTGCAACCTTATGTATATTTTCGACTTAGTCTTTTTCCGCGAATTTGTTCAAAATCCGCTAAATGTACCTCTTTAAGCTCGAATCTGGAGCTCAAACCAAGAAAGTGACAGCAAATTCGTGTTGTTCAATCGATAGAACATAATGTAATGTACATTTGATGAACGTTTGGTTTAGAAATATGCATTTTAAAGAAAGTTATTACGCCAGGTGCAATCTTATGTATATTTTCGACTTAGTCTTTTTTTGCGATTTTGGTCAAAATCCGCTAAATGTACCTCTTTAAGCTCGAGTCTGGAGCTCAAACCAAGAATCTGACAGCAAATTCGTGTTGTTCAATCGATAGAACACAATGTAATGTACATTTGATGAAAGTTTGGTTTAGAAATATGCATTCTGAAGAAAGTTAATACGCCGGGTGCAACCTTATGTATATTTTCGACTTAGTCTTTTTCCGCGAATTTGGTCAAAATCCGCTAAATGTACCTCTTTAAGCTCGAATCTGGAGCTCAAACCAAGAATCTGACAGTAAATTCGTGTTGTTCAATCGATAGAACACAATGTAATGTACATTTGATGAAAGCTTGGTTTAGAAATATGCATTTTGAAGAAAGTTATTACGCCATGTGCAGCCTTATGTATATTTTCGACTTAGTCTTTTTCCGTGATTTTGTTCAAAATCCGCTAAATGTACCTCTTTAAGCTCGAATCTGGAGCTCAAACCAAGAAAGTGACAGCAAATTCGTGATGTTCAATCGATAGAACATAATGTAATGTACATTTGATGAAAGTTTGGTTTAGAAATATGCATTTTGAAGAAAGTTATTACGCCAGGTGCAACCTTATGTATATTTTCGACTTAGTCTTTTTCCGCGAATTTGGTCAAAATCCGCTAAATGTACCTCTTTAAGCTCAAATCTGGAGCTCAAACCAAGAATCTGACAGCAAATTCGTGATGTTCAATCGATAGAACACAATGTAATGTACATTTGATGAAAGTTTGGTTTAGAAATATGCATTTTGAAGAAAGTTAATACGCCAGGTGCAACCTTATGTATATTTTCGACTTAGTCTTTTTCCGCGATGTTAGTCAAAATCCGCTAAATGTATCTCTTTAAGCTCGAATCTGGAGCTCAAACCAAGAATCTGACAGCAAATTCGTGTTGTTCAATCGATAGAACACAATGTAATGTACATTTGATGAAAGTTTGGTTTAGAAATATGCATTTTGAAGAAAGTTATTACGCCAGGTGCAGCCTTATGTATATTTTCGACTTAGTCTTTTTCGGCCATTTTGGTCAAAATCTATAAATGTACCGGTTTAAGCTCGAATCTGGAGCTCAAACCAAGAATATGACAGCAAATTAGTGTTGTTCAATCGATAGAACATAATGTAATGTACATTTGATGAAAGTTTGGTTTAGAAATATGCATTTTGAAGAAAGTTATTACGCCATGTGCAACCTTATGTATATTTTCGACTTAGTCTTTTTCCGTGATTTTGTTCAAAATCCGCTAAATGTACCTCTTTAAGCTCGAATCTGGAGCTCAAACCAAGAAAGTGACAGCAAATTCGTGATGTTCAATCGATAGAACATAATGTAATGTACATTTGATGAAAGTTTGGTTTAGAAATATGCATTTTGAAGAAAGTTATTACGCCAGGTGCAACCTTATGTATATTTTCGACTTAGTCTTTTTCCGCAAATTTGGTCAAAATCCGCTAAATGTACCTCTTTAAGCTCGAATCTGGAGCTCAAACCAAGAATCTGACAGCAAATTCGTGATGTTCAATCGATAGAACACAATGTAATGTACATTTGATGAAAGTTTGGTTTAGAAATATGCATTCTGAAGAAAGTTAATACGCCGGGTGCAGCCTTATGTATATTTTCGACTTAGTCTTTTTCCGCGAATTTGGTCAAAATCAGCTAAATGTACCTCTTTAAGCTCGAATCTGGAGCTCAAACCAAGAATCTGACAGCAAATTCGTGATGTTCAATCGATAGAACATAATGTAATGTACATTTGATAAAAGTTTGGTTTAGAAATATGCATTTTGAAGAAAGTTATTACGCCAGGTGCAACCTTATGTATATTTTCGACTTAGTCTTTTTCCGCGAATTTGGTCAAAATCCGCTAAATGTACCTCTTTAAGCTCGAATCTGGAGCTCAAACCAAGAAAGTGACAGCAAATTCGTGTTGTTCAATCGATAGAACATAATGTAATGTACATTTGATGAAAGTTTGGTTTAGAAATATGCATTTTGAAGAAAGTTATTACGCCAGGTGCAACCTTATGTATATTTTCGACTTAGTCTTTTTTTGCGATTTTGGTCAAAATCCTCTAAATGTACCTCTTTAAGCTCGAATCTGGAGCTCAAACCAAGAATCTGACAGCAAATTCGTGATGTTCAATCGATAGAACTTAATGTAATGTACATTTGATGAAAGTTTGGTTTAGAAATATGCATTTTGAAGAAAGTTATTACGCCAGGTGCAACCTTATGTATATTTTCGACTTAGTCTTTTTCCGCGAATTTGTTCAAAATCCGCTAAATGTACCTCTTTAAGCTCGAATCTGGAGCTCAAACCAAGAAAGTGACAGCAAATTCGTGTTGTTCAATCGATAGAACATAATGTAATGTACATTTGATGAAAGTTTGGTTTAGAAATATGCATTTTGAAGAAAGTTATTACGCTAGGTGCAGCCTTATGTATATTTTCGACTTAGTCTTTTTTCCGCGATTTTGGTCAAAATCAGCTAAATGTATCTCTTTAAGCTCGAATCTGGAGCTCAAACCAAGACTCTGACAGCAAATTCGTGTTGTTCAATCGATAGAACACAATGTAATGTACATTTGATGAAAGTTTGGTTTAGAAATATGCATTCTGAAGAAAGTTATTACGCCAGGTGCAACCTTATGTATATTTTCGACTTAGTCTTTTTTTGCGATTTTGGTCAAAATCCTCTAAATGTACCTCTTTAAGCTCGAATCTGGAGCTCAAACCAAGAATCTGACAGCAAATTCGTGATGTTCAATCAATAGAACATAATGTAATGTACATTTGATGAAAGTTTGGTTTAGAAATATGCATTTTGAAGAAAGTTATTACGCCAGGTGCAACCTTATGTATATTTTCGACTTAGTCTTTTTTTGCGATTTTGGTCAAAATCCTCTAAATGTACCTCTTTAAGCTCGAATCTGCAGCTCAAACCAAGAATCTGACAGCAAATTCGTGATGTTCAATCGATAGAACATAATGTAATGTACATTTGATGAAAGTTTGGTTTAGAAATATGCATTTTGAAGAAAGTTATTACGCCAGGTGCAACCTTATGTATATTTTCGACTTAGTCTTTTTCCGCGAATTTGTTCAAAATCCGCTAAATGTACCTCTTTAAGCTCGAATCTGGAGCTCAAACCAAGAAAGTGACAGCAAATTCGTGTTGTTCAATCGATAGAACACAATGTAATGTACATTTGATGAAAGTTTGGTTTAGAAATATGCATTTTGAAGAAAGTTATTACGCTAGGTGCAGCCTTATGTATATTTTCGACTTAGTCTTTTTTCCGCGAATTTGTTCAAAATCCGCTAAATGTACCTCTTTAAGCTCGAATCTGGAGCTCAAACCAAGAAAGTGACAGCAAATTCGTGTTGTTCAATCGATAGAACACAATGTAATGTACATTTGATGAACGTTTGGTTTAGAAATATGCATTTTGAAGAAAGTTATTACGCCAGGTGCAATCTTATGTATATTTTCGACTTAGTCTTTTTTTGCGATTTTGGTCAAAATCCGCTAAATGTACCTCTTTAAGCTCGATTCTGGAGCTCAAACCAAGAATCTGACAGCAAATTCGTGTTGTTCAATCGATAGAACACAATGTAATGTACATTTGATGAAAGTTTGGTTTAGAAATATGCATTCTGAAGAAAGTTAATACGCCGGGTGCAACCTTATGTATATTTTCGACTTAGTCTTTTTCCGCGAATTTGGTCAAAATCAGCTAAATGTACCTCTTTAAGCTCGAATCTGGAGCTCAAACCAAGAATCTGACAGCAAATTCGTGATGTTCAATCGATAGAACACAATGTAATGTACATTTGATGAAAGTTTGGTTTAGAAATATGCATTTTGAAGAAAGTTAATACGCCAGGTGCAACCTTATGTATATTTTCGACTTAGTCTTTTTCCGCGATGTTAGTCAAAATCCGCTAAATGTATCTCTTTAAGCTCGAATCTGGAGCTCAAACCAAGAATCTGACAGCAAATTCGTGTTGTTCAATCGATAGAACACAATGTAATGTACATTTGATGAAAGTTTGGTTTAGAAATATGCATTTTGAAGAAAGTTATTACGCCAGGTGCAGCCTTATGTATATTTTCGACTTAGTCTTTTTCGGCCATTTTGGTCAAAATCTATAAATGTACCGGTTTAAGCTCGAATCTGGAGCTCAAACCAAGAATATGACAGCAAATTAGTGTTGTTCAATCGATAGAACATAATGTAATGTACATTTGATGAAAGTTTGGTTTAGAAATATGCATTTTGAAGAAAGTTATTACGCCATGTGCAACCTTATGTATATTTTCGACTTAGTCTTTTTCCGTGATTTTGTTCAAAATCCGCTAAATGTACCTCTTTAAGCTCGAATCTGGAGCTCAAACCAATAAAGTGACAGCAAATTCGTGATGTTCAATCGATAGAACATAATGTAATGTACATTTGATGAAAGTTTGGTTTAGAAATATGCATTTTGAAGAAAGTTATTACGCCAGGTGCAACCTTATGTATATTTTCGACTTAGTCTTTTTCCGCAAATTTGGTCAAAATCCGCTAAATGTACCTCTTTAAGCTCGAATCTGGAGCTCAAACCAAGAATCTGACAGCAAATTCGTGATGTTCAATCGATAGAACACAATGTAATGTACATTTGATGAAAGTTTGGTTTAGAAATATGCATTCTGAAGAAAGTTAATACGCCGGGTGCAGCCTTATGTATATTTTCCACTTAGTCTTTTTCCGCGAATTTGGTCAAAATCAGCTAAATGTACCTCTTTAAGCTCGAATCTGGAGCTCAAACCAAGAATCTGACAGCAAATTCGTGATGTTCAATCAATAGAACATAATGTAATGTACATTTGATAAAAGTTTGGTTTAGAAATATGCATTTTGAAGAAAGTTATTACGCCAGGTGCAACCTTATGTATATTTTCGACTTAGTCTTTTTCCGCGATTTTGGTCAAAATCAGCTAAATGTACCTCTTTAAGCTCGAATCTGGAGCTCAAACCAAGAATATGACAGCAAATTCGTGATGTTCAATCGATAGAACATAATGTAATGTACATTTGATGAAAATTTGGTTTAGAAATATGCATTTTGAAGAAAGTTATTACGCCAGGTGCAACCTTATGTATATTTTCGACTTAGTCTTTTTCCGCGAATTTGTTCAAAATCCGCTAAATGTACCTCTTTAAGCTCGAATCTGGAGCTCAAACCAAGAAAGTGACAGCAAATTCGTGTTGTTCAATCGATAGAACATAATGTAATGTACATTTGATGAAAGTTTGGTTTAGAAATATGCATTCTGAAGAAAGTTAATACGCCGGGTGCAGCCTTATGTATATTTTCGACTTAGTCTTTTTCCGCAAATTTGGTCAAAATCCGCTAAATGTACCTCTTTAAGCTCGAATCTGGAGCTCAAACCAAGAATCTGACAGCAAATTCGTGATGTTCAATCGATAGAACATAATGTAATGTACATTTGATGAAAGTTTGGTTTAGAAATATGCATTCTGAAGAAAGTTAATACGCCGGGTGCAGCCTTATGTATATTTTCCACTTAGTCTTTTTCCGCGAATTTGGTCAAAATCAGCTAAATGTACCTCTTTAAGCTCGAATCTGGAGCTCAAACCAAGAATCTGACAGCAAATTCGTGATGTTCAATCGATAGAACATAATGTAATGTACATTTGATAAAAGTTTGGTTTAGAAATATGCATTTTGAAGAAAGTTATTACGCCAGGTGCAACCTTATGTATATTTTCGACTTAGTCTTTTTCCGCGAATTTGTTCAAAATCCGCTAAATGTACCTCTTTAAGCTCGAATCTGGAGCTCAAACCAAGAAAGTGACAGCAAATTCGTGTTGTTCAATCGATAGAACATAATGTAATGTACATTTGATGAAAGTTTGGTTTAGAAATATGCATTTTGAAGAAAGTTATTACGCCAGGTGCAATCTTATGTATATTTTCGACTTAGTCTTTTTTTGCGATTTTGGTCAAAATCCGCTAAATGTACCTCTTTAAGCTCGATTCTGGAGCTCAAACCAAGAATCTGACAGCAAATTCGTGTTGTTCAATCGATAGAACACAATGTAATGTACATTTGATGAAAGTTTGGTTTAGAAATATGCATTCTGAAGAAAGTTATTACGCCAGGTGCAACCTTATGTATATTTTCGACTTAGTCTTTTTTTGCGATTTTGGTCAAAATCCTCTAAATGTACCTCTTTAAGCTCGAATCTGGAGCTCAAACCAAGAATCTGACAGCAAATTCGTGTTGTTCAATCGATAGAACATAATGTAATGTACATTTGATGAAAGTTTGGTTTAGAAATATGCATTTTGAAGAAAGTTATTACGCCAGGTGCAACCTTATGTATATTTTCGACTTAGTCTTTTTTTGCGATTTTGGTCAAAATCCTCTAAATGTACCTCTTTAAGCTCGAATCTGCAGCTCAAACCAAGAATCTGACAGCAAATTCGTGATGTTCAATCGATAGAACATAATGTAATGTACATTTGATGAAAGTTTGGTTTAGAAATATGCATTTTGAAGAAAGTTATTACGCCAGGTGCAACCTTATGTATATTTTCGACTTAGTCTTTTTCCGCGAATTTGTTCAAAATCCGCTAAATGTACCTCTTTAAGCTCGAATCTGGAGCTCAAACCAAGAAAGTGACAGCAAATTCGTGTTGTTCAATCGATAGAACATAATGTAATGTACATTTGATGAACGTTTGGTTTAGAAATATGCATTTTAAAGAAAGTTATTACGCCAGGTGCAATCTTATGTATATTTTCGACTTAGTCTTTTTTTGCGATTTTGGTCAAAATCCGCTAAATGTACCTCTTTAAGCTCGAGTCTGGAGCTCAAACCAAGAATCTGACAGCAAATTCGTGTTGTTCAATCGATAGAACACAATGTAATGTACATTTGATGAAAGTTTGGTTTAGAAATATGCATTCTGAAGAAAGTTAATACGCCGGGTGCAACCTTATGTATATTTTCGACTTAGTCTTTTTCCGCGAATTTGGTCAAAATCCGCTAAATGTACCTCTTTAAGCTCGAATCTGGAGCTCAAACCAAGAATCTGACAGTAAATTCGTGTTGTTCAATCGATAGAACACAATGTAATGTACATTTGATGAAAGCTTGGTTTAGAAATATGCATTTTGAAGAAAGTTATTACGCCATGTGCAGCCTTATGTATATTTTCGACTTAGTCTTTTTCCGTGATTTTGTTCAAAATCCGCTAAATGTACCTCTTTAAGCTCGAATCTGGAGCTCAAACCAAGAAAGTGACAGCAAATTCGTGATGTTCAATCGATAGAACATAATGTAATGTACATTTGATGAAAGTTTGGTTTAGAAATATGCATTTTGAAGAAAGTTATTACGCCAGGTGCAACCTTATGTATATTTTCGATTTAGTCTTTTTCCGCGAATTTGGTCAAAATCCGCTAAATGTACCTCTTTAAGCTCAAATCTGGAGCTCAAACCAAGAATCTGACAGCAAATTCGTGATGTTCAATCGATAGAACACAATGTAATGTACATTTGATGAAAGTTTGGTTTAGAAATATGCATTTTGAAGAAAGTTAATACGCCAGGTGCAACCTTATGTATATTTTCGACTTAGTCTTTTTCCGCGATGTTAGTCAAAATCCGCTAAATGTATCTCTTTAAGCTCGAATCTGGAGCTCAAACCAAGAATCTGACAGCAAATTCGTGTTGTTCAATCGATAGAACACAATGTAATGTACATTTGATGAAAGTTTGGTTTAGAAATATGCATTTTGAAGAAAGTTATTACGCCAGGTGCAGCCTTATGTATATTTTCGACTTAGTCTTTTTCGGCCATTTTGGTCAAAATCTATAAATGTACCGGTTTAAGCTCGAATCTGGAGCTCAAACCAAGAATATGACAGCAAATTCGTGATGTTCAATCGATAGAACATAATGTAATGTACATTTGATGAAAGTTTGGTTTAGAAATATGCATTTTGAAGAAAGTTATTACGCCATGTGCAACCTTATGTATATTTTCGACTTAGTCTTTTTCCGTGATTTTGTTCAAAATCCGCTAAATGTACCTCTTTAAGCTCGAATCTGGAGCTCAAACCAAGAAAGTGACAGCAAATTCGTGATGTTCAATCGATAGAACATAATGTAATGTACATTTGATGAAAGTTTGGTTTAGAAATATGCATTTTGAAGAAAGTTATTACGCCAGGTGCAACCTTATGTATATTTTCGACTTAGTCTTTTTCCGCAAATTTGGTCAAAATCCGCTAAATGTACCTCTTTAAGCTCGAATCTGGAGCTCAAACCAAGAATCTGACAGCAAATTCGTGATGTTCAATCGATAGAACACAATGTAATGTACATTTGATGAAAGTTTGGTTTAGAAATATGCATTCTGAAGAAAGTTAATACGCCGGGTGCAGCCTTATGTATATTTTCCACTTAGTCTTTTTCCGCGAATTTGGTCAAAATCAGCTAAATGTACCTCTTTAAGCTCGAATCTGGAGCTCAAACCAAGAATCTGACAGCAAATTCGTGATGTTCAATCGATAGAACATAATGTAATGTACATTTGATAAAAGTTTGGTTTAGAAATATGCATTTTGAAGAAAGTTATTACGCCAGGTGCAACCTTATGTATATTTTCGACTTAGTCTTTTTTTGCGATTTTGGTCAAAATCCTCTAAATGTACCTCTTTAAGCTCGAATCTGGAGCTCAAACCAAGAATATGACAGCAAATTCGTGATGTTCAATCGATAGAACATAATGTAATGTACATTTGATGAAAATTTGGTTTAGAAATATGCATTTTGAAGAAAGTTATTACGCCAGGTGCAACCTTATGTATATTTTCGACTTAGTCTTTTTCCGCGAATTTGTTCAAAATCCGCTAAATGTACCTCTTTAAGCTCGAATCTGGAGCTCAAACCAAGAAAGTGACAGCAAATTCGTGTTGTTCAATCGATAGAACATAATGTAATGTACATTTGATGAAAGTTTGGTTTAGAAATATGCATTCTGAAGAAAGTTAATACGCCGGGTGCAGCCTTATGTATATTTTCGACTTAGTCTTTTTCCGCAAATTTGGTCAAAATCCGCTAAATGTACCTCTTTAAGCTCGAATCTGGAGCTCAAACCAAGAATCTGACAGCAAATTCGTGATGTTCAATCGATAGAACACAATGTAATGTACATTTGATGAAAGTTTGGTTTAGAAATATGCATTCTGAAGAAAGTTAATACGCCGGGTGCAGCCTTATGTATATTTTCCACTTAGTCTTTTTCCGCGATGTTAGTCAAAATCCGCTAAATGTATCTCTTTAAGCTCGAATCTGGAGCTCAAACCAAGAATCTGACAGCAAATTCGTGATGTTCAATCGATAGAACACAATGTAATGTACATTTGATGAAAGTTTGGTTTAGAAATATGCATTTTGAAGAAAGTTATTACGCCAGGTGCAACCTTATGTATATTTTCGACTTAGTCTTTTTCCGTGATTTTGTTCAAAATCCGCTAAATGTACCTCTTTAAGCTCGAATCTGGAGCTCAAACCAAGAAAGTGACAGCAAATTCGTGATGTTCAATCGATAGAACATAATGTAATGTACATTTGATGAAAGTTTGGTTTAGAAATATGCATTTTGAAGAAAGTTATTACGCCAGGTGCAACCTTATGTATATTTTCGACTTAGTCTTTTTCCGCAAATTTGGTCAAAATCCGCTAAATGTACCTCTTTAAGCTCGAATCTGGAGCTCAAACCAAGAATCTGACAGCAAATTCGTGATGTTCAATCGATAGAACACAATGTAATGTACATTTGATGAAAGTTTGGTTTAGAAATATGCATTCTGAAGAAAGTTAATACGCCGGGTGCAGCCTTATGTATATTTTCCACTTAGTCTTTTTCCGCGAATTTGGTCAAAATCAGCTAAATGTACCTCTTTAAGCTCGAATCTGGAGCTCAAACCAAGAATCTGACAGCAAATTCGTGATGTTCAATCGATAGAACATAATGTAATGTACATTTGATAAAAGTTTGGTTTAGAAATATGCATTTTGAAGAAAGTTATTACGCCAGGTGCAACCTTATGTATATTTTCGACTTAGTCTTTTTTTGCGATTTTGGTCAAAATCCTCTAAATGTACCTCTTTAAGCTCGAATCTGGAGCTCAAACCAAGAATATGACAGCAAATTCGTGATGTTCAATCGATAGAACATAATGTAATGTACATTTGATGAAAATTTGGTTTAGAAATATGCATTTTGAAGAAAGTTATTACGCCAGGTGCAACCTTATGTATATTTTCGACTTAGTCTTTTTCCGCGAATTTGTTCAAAATCCGCTAAATGTACCTCTTTAAGCTCGAATCTGGAGCTCAAACCAAGAAAGTGACAGCAAATTCGTGTTGTTCAATCGATAGAACATAATGTAATGTACATTTGATGAAAGTTTGGTTTAGAAATATGCATTCTGAAGAAAGTTAATACGCCGGGTGCAGCCTTATGTATATTTTCGACTTAGTCTTTTTCCGCAAATTTGGTCAAAATCCGCTAAATGTACCTCTTTAAGCTCGAATCTGGAGCTCAAACCAAGAATCTGACAGCAAATTCGTGATGTTCAATCGATAGAACACAATGTAATGTACATTTGATGAAAGTTTGGTTTAGAAATATGCATTCTGAAGAAAGTTAATACGCCGGGTGCAGCCTTATGTATATTTTCGACTTAGTCTTTTTCCGCGATGTTAGTCAAAATCCGCTAAATGTATCTCTTTAAGCTCGAATCTGGAGCTCAAACCAAGAATCTGACAGCAAATTCGTGTTGTTCAATCGATAGAACACAATGTAATGTACATTTGATGAAAGTTTGGTTTAGAAATATGCATTTTGAAGAAAGTTATTACGCCAGGTGCAGCCTTATGTATATTTTCGACTTAGTCTTTTTCGGCCATTTTGGTCAAAATCTATAAATGTACCGGTTTAAGCTCGAATCTGGAGCTCAAACCAAGAATATGACAGCAAATTAGTGTTGTTCAATCGATAGAACATAATGTAATGTACATTTGATGAAAGTTTGGTTTAGAAATATGCATTTTGAAGAAAGTTATTACGCCATGTGCAACCTTATGTATATTTTCGACTTAGTCTTTTTCCGTGATTTTGTTCAAAATCCGCTAAATGTACCTCTTTAAGCTCGAATCTGGAGCTCAAACCAAGAAAGTGACAGCAAATTCGTGATGTTCAATCGATAGAACATAATGTAATGTACATTTGATGAAAGTTTGGTTTAGAAATATGCATTTTGAAGAAAGTTATTACGCCAGGTGCAACCTTATGTATATTTTCGACTTAGTCTTTTTCCGCAAATTTGGTCAAAATCCGCTAAATGTACCTCTTTAAGCTCGAATCTGGAGCTCAAACCAAGAATCTGACAGCAAATTCGTGATGTTCAATCGATAGAACACAATGTAATGTACATTTGATGAAAGTTTGGTTTAGAAATATGCATTCTGAAGAAAGTTAATACGCCGGGTGCAGCCTTATGTATATTTTCCACTTAGTCTTTTTCCGCGAATTTGGTCAAAATCAGCTAAATGTACCTCTTTAAGCTCGAATCTGGAGCTCAAACCAAGAATCTGACAGCAAATTCGTGATGTTCAATCGATAGAACATAATGTAATGTACATTTGATAAAAGTTTGGTTTAGAAATATGCATTTTGAAGAAAGTTATTACGCCAGGTGCAACCTTATGTATATTTTCGACTTAGTCTTTTTTTGCGATTTTGGTCAAAATCCTCTAAATGTACCTCTTTAAGCTCGAATCTGGAGCTCAAACCAAGAAAGTGACAGCAAATTCGTGTTGTTCAATCGATAGAACATAATGTAATGTACATTTGATGAAAGTTTGGTTTAGAAATATGCATTTTGAAGAAAGTTATTACGCCAGGTGCAACCTTATGTATATTTTCGACTTAGTCTTTTTTTGCGATTTTGGTCAAAATCCTCTAAATGTACCTCTTTAAGCTCGAATCTGGAGCTCAAACCAAGAATCTGACAGCAAATTCGTGATGTTCAATCGATAGAACTTAATGTAATGTACATTTGATGAAAGTTTGGTTTAGAAATATGCATTTTGAAGAAAGTTATTACGCCAGGTGCAACCTTATGTATATTTTCGACTTAGTCTTTTCCCGCGAATTTGTTCAAAATCCGCTAAATGTACCTCTTTAAGCTCGAATCTGGAGCTCAAACCAAGAAAGTGACAGCAAATTCGTGTTGTTCAATCGATAGAACATAATGTAATGTACATTTGATGAAAGTTTGGTTTAGAAATATGCATTTTGAAGAAAGTTATTACGCTAGGTGCAGCCTTATGTATATTTTCGACTTAGTCTTTTTTCCGCGATTTTGGTCAAAATCAGCTAAATGTATCTCTTTAAGCTCGAATCTGGAGCTCAAACCAAGACTCTGACAGCAAATTCGTGTTGTTCAATCGATAGAACACAATGTAATGTACATTTGATGAAAGTTTGGTTTAGAAATATGCATTCTGAAGAAAGTTATTACGCCAGGTGCAACCTTATGTATATTTTCGACTTAGTCTTTTTTTGCGATTTTGGTCAAAATCCTCTAAATGTACCTCTTTAAGCTCGAATCTGGAGCTCAAACCAAGAATCTGACAGCAAATTCGTGATGTTCAATCAATAGAACATAATGTAATGTACATTTGATGAAAGTTTGGTTTAGAAATATGCATTTTGAAGAAAGTTATTACGCCAGGTGCAACCTTATGTATATTTTCGACTTAGTCTTTTTTTGCGATTTTGGTCAAAATCCTCTAAATGTACCTCTTTAAGCTCGAATCTGCAGCTCAAACCAAGAATCTGACAGCAAATTCGTGATGTTCAATCGATAGAACATAATGTAATGTACATTTGATGAAAGTTTGGTTTAGAAATATGCATTTTGAAGAAAGTTATTACGCCAGGTGCAACCTTATGTATATTTTCGACTTAGTCTTTTTCCGCGAATTTGTTCAAAATCCGCTAAATGTACCTCTTTAAGCTCGAATCTGGAGCTCAAACCAAGAAAGTGACAGCAAATTCGTGTTGTTCAATCGATAGAACACAATGTAATGTACATTTGATGAAAGTTTGGTTTAGAAATATGCATTTTGAAGAAAGTTATTACGCTAGGTGCAGCCTTATGTATATTTTCGACTTAGTCTTTTTTCCGCGAATTTGTTCAAAATCCGCTAAATGTACCTCTTTAAGCTCGAATCTGGAGCTCAAACCAAGAAAGTGACAGCAAATTCGTGTTGTTCAATCGATAGAACACAATGTAATGTACATTTGATGAACGTTTGGTTTAGAAATATGCATTTTGAAGAAAGTTATTACGCCAGGTGCAATCTTATGTATATTTTCGACTTAGTCTTTTTTTGCGATTTTGGTCAAAATCCGCTAAATGTACCTCTTTAAGCTCGATTCTGGAGCTCAAACCAAGAATCTGACAGCAAATTCGTGTTGTTCAATCGATAGAACACAATGTAATGTACATTTGATGAAAGTTTGGTTTAGAAATATGCATTCTGAAGAAAGTTAATACGCCGGGTGCAACCTTATGTATATTTTCGACTTAGTCTTTTTCCGCGAATTTGGTCAAAATCAGCTAAATGTACCTCTTTAAGCTCGAATCTGGAGCTCAAACCAAGAATCTGACAGCAAATTCGTGATGTTCAATCGATAGAACACAATGTAATGTACATTTGATGAAAGTTTGGTTTAGAAATATGCATTTTGAAGAAAGTTAATACGCCAGGTGCAACCTTATGTATATTTTCGACTTAGTCTTTTTCCGCGATGTTAGTCAAAATCCGCTAAATGTATCTCTTTAAGCTCGAATCTGGAGCTCAAACCAAGAATCTGACAGCAAATTCGTGTTGTTCAATCGATAGAACACAATGTAATGTACATTTGATGAAAGTTTGGTTTAGAAATATGCATTTTGAAGAAAGTTATTACGCCAGGTGCAGCCTTATGTATATTTTCGACTTAGTCTTTTTCGGCCATTTTGGTCAAAATCTATAAATGTACCGGTTTAAGCTCGAATCTGGAGCTCAAACCAAGAATATGACAGCAAATTAGTGTTGTTCAATCGATAGAACATAATGTAATGTACATTTGATGAAAGTTTGGTTTAGAAATATGCATTTTGAAGAAAGTTATTACGCCATGTGCAACCTTATGTATATTTTCGACTTAGTCTTTTTCCGTGATTTTGTTCAAAATCCGCTAAATGTACCTCTTTAAGCTCGAATCTGGAGCTCAAACCAATAAAGTGACAGCAAATTCGTGATGTTCAATCGATAGAACATAATGTAATGTACATTTGATGAAAGTTTGGTTTAGAAATATGCATTTTGAAGAAAGTTATTACGCCAGGTGCAACCTTATGTATATTTTCGACTTAGTCTTTTTCCGCAAATTTGGTCAAAATCCGCTAAATGTACCTCTTTAAGCTCGAATCTGGAGCTCAAACCAAGAATCTGACAGCAAATTCGTGATGTTCAATCGATAGAACACAATGTAATGTACATTTGATGAAAGTTTGGTTTAGAAATATGCATTCTGAAGAAAGTTAATACGCCGGGTGCAGCCTTATGTATATTTTCCACTTAGTCTTTTTCCGCGAATTTGGTCAAAATCAGCTAAATGTACCTCTTTAAGCTCGAATCTGGAGCTCAAACCAAGAATCTGACAGCAAATTCGTGATGTTCAATCAATAGAACATAATGTAATGTACATTTGATAAAAGTTTGGTTTAGAAATATGCATTTTGAAGAAAGTTATTACGCCAGGTGCAACCTTATGTATATTTTCGACTTAGTCTTTTTCCGCGATTTTGGTCAAAATCAGCTAAATGTACCTCTTTAAGCTCGAATCTGGAGCTCAAACCAAGAATATGACAGCAAATTCGTGATGTTCAATCGATAGAACATAATGTAATGTACATTTGATGAAAATTTGGTTTAGAAATATGCATTTTGAAGAAAGTTATTACGCCAGGTGCAACCTTATGTATATTTTCGACTTAGTCTTTTTCCGCGAATTTGTTCAAAATCCGCTAAATGTACCTCTTTAAGCTCGAATCTGGAGCTCAAACCAAGAAAGTGACAGCAAATTCGTGTTGTTCAATCGATAGAACATAATGTAATGTACATTTGATGAAAGTTTGGTTTAGAAATATGCATTCTGAAGAAAGTTAATACGCCGGGTGCAGCCTTATGTATATTTTCGACTTAGTCTTTTTCCGCAAATTTGGTCAAAATCCGCTAAATGTACCTCTTTAAGCTCGAATCTGGAGCTCAAACCAAGAATCTGACAGCAAATTCGTGATGTTCAATCGATAGAACACAATGTAATGTACATTTGATGAAAGTTTGGTTTAGAAATATGCATTCTGAAGAAAGTTAATACGCCGGGTGCAGCCTTATGTATATTTTCCACTTAGTCTTTTTCCGCGAATTTGGTCAAAATCAGCTAAATGTACCTCTTTAAGCTCGAATCTGGAGCTCAAACCAAGAATCTGACAGCAAATTCGTGATGTTCAATCGATAGAACATAATGTAATGTACATTTGATAAAAGTTTGGTTTAGAAATATGCATTTTGAAGAAAGTTATTACGCCAGGTGCAACCTTATGTATATTTTCGACTTAGTCTTTTTCCGCGAATTTGTTCAAAATCCGCTAAATGTACCTCTTTAAGCTCGAATCTGGAGCTCAAACCAAGAAAGTGACAGCAAATTCGTGTTGTTCAATCGATAGAACATAATGTAATGTACATTTGATGAAAGTTTGGTTTAGAAATATGCATTTTGAAGAAAGTTATTACGCCAGGTGCAATCTTATGTATATTTTCGACTTAGTCTTTTTTTGCGATTTTGGTCAAAATCCGCTAAATGTACCTCTTTAAGCTCGATTCTGGAGCTCAAACCAAGAATCTGACAGCAAATTCGTGTTGTTCAATCGATAGAACACAATGTAATGTACATTTGATGAAAGTTTGGTTTAGAAATATGCATTCTGAAGAAAGTTATTACGCCAGGTGCAACCTTATGTATATTTTCGACTTAGTCTTTTTTTGCGATTTTGGTCAAAATCCTCTAAATGTACCTCTTTAAGCTCGAATCTGGAGCTCAAACCAAGAATCTGACAGCAAATTCGTGTTGTTCAATCGATAGAACATAATGTAATGTACATTTGATGAAAGTTTGGTTTAGAAATATGCATTTTGAAGAAAGTTATTACGCCAGGTGCAACCTTATGTATATTTTCGACTTAGTCTTTTTTTGCGATTTTGGTCAAAATCCTCTAAATGTACCTCTTTAAGCTCGAATCTGCAGCTCAAACCAAGAATCTGACAGCAAATTCGTGATGTTCAATCGATAGAACATAATGTAATGTACATTTGATGAAAGTTTGGTTTAGAAATATGCATTTTGAAGAAAGTTATTACGCCAGGTGCAACCTTATGTATATTTTCGACTTAGTCTTTTTCCGCGAATTTGTTCAAAATCCGCTAAATGTACCTCTTTAAGCTCGAATCTGGAGCTCAAACCAAGAAAGTGACAGCAAATTCGTGTTGTTCAATCGATAGAACATAATGTAATGTACATTTGATGAACGTTTGGTTTAGAAATATGCATTTTAAAGAAAGTTATTACGCCAGGTGCAATCTTATGTATATTTTCGACTTAGTCTTTTTTTGCGATTTTGGTCAAAATCCGCTAAATGTACCTCTTTAAGCTCGAGTCTGGAGCTCAAACCAAGAATCTGACAGCAAATTCGTGTTGTTCAATCGATAGAACACAATGTAATGTACATTTGATGAAAGTTTGGTTTAGAAATATGCATTCTGAAGAAAGTTAATACGCCGGGTGCAACCTTATGTATATTTTCGACTTAGTCTTTTTCCGCGAATTTGGTCAAAATCCGCTAAATGTACCTCTTTAAGCTCGAATCTGGAGCTCAAACCAAGAATCTGACAGTAAATTCGTGTTGTTCAATCGATAGAACACAATGTAATGTACATTTGATGAAAGCTTGGTTTAGAAATATGCATTTTGAAGAAAGTTATTACGCCATGTGCAGCCTTATGTATATTTTCGACTTAGTCTTTTTCCGTGATTTTGTTCAAAATCCGCTAAATGTACCTCTTTAAGCTCGAATCTGGAGCTCAAACCAAGAAAGTGACAGCAAATTCGTGATGTTCAATCGATAGAACATAATGTAATGTACATTTGATGAAAGTTTGGTTTAGAAATATGCATTTTGAAGAAAGTTATTACGCCAGGTGCAACCTTATGTATATTTTCGATTTAGTCTTTTTCCGCGAATTTGGTCAAAATCCGCTAAATGTACCTCTTTAAGCTCAAATCTGGAGCTCAAACCAAGAATCTGACAGCAAATTCGTGATGTTCAATCGATAGAACACAATGTAATGTACATTTGATGAAAGTTTGGTTTAGAAATATGCATTTTGAAGAAAGTTAATACGCCAGGTGCAACCTTATGTATATTTTCGACTTAGTCTTTTTCCGCGATGTTAGTCAAAATCCGCTAAATGTATCTCTTTAAGCTCGAATCTGGAGCTCAAACCAAGAATCTGACAGCAAATTCGTGTTGTTCAATCGATAGAACACAATGTAATGTACATTTGATGAAAGTTTGGTTTAGAAATATGCATTTTGAAGAAAGTTATTACGCCAGGTGCAGCCTTATGTATATTTTCGACTTAGTCTTTTTCGGCCATTTTGGTCAAAATCTATAAATGTACCGGTTTAAGCTCGAATCTGGAGCTCAAACCAAGAATATGACAGCAAATTCGTGATGTTCAATCGATAGAACATAATGTAATGTACATTTGATGAAAGTTTGGTTTAGAAATATGCATTTTGAAGAAAGTTATTACGCCATGTGCAACCTTATGTATATTTTCGACTTAGTCTTTTTCCGTGATTTTGTTCAAAATCCGCTAAATGTACCTCTTTAAGCTCGAATCTGGAGCTCAAACCAAGAAAGTGACAGCAAATTCGTGATGTTCAATCGATAGAACATAATGTAATGTACATTTGATGAAAGTTTGGTTTAGAAATATGCATTTTGAAGAAAGTTATTACGCCAGGTGCAACCTTATGTATATTTTCGACTTAGTCTTTTTCCGCAAATTTGGTCAAAATCCGCTAAATGTACCTCTTTAAGCTCGAATCTGGAGCTCAAACCAAGAATCTGACAGCAAATTCGTGATGTTCAATCGATAGAACACAATGTAATGTACATTTGATGAAAGTTTGGTTTAGAAATATGCATTCTGAAGAAAGTTAATACGCCGGGTGCAGCCTTATGTATATTTTCCACTTAGTCTTTTTCCGCGAATTTGGTCAAAATCAGCTAAATGTACCTCTTTAAGCTCGAATCTGGAGCTCAAACCAAGAATCTGACAGCAAATTCGTGATGTTCAATCGATAGAACATAATGTAATGTACATTTGATAAAAGTTTGGTTTAGAAATATGCATTTTGAAGAAAGTTATTACGCCAGGTGCAACCTTATGTATATTTTCGACTTAGTCTTTTTTTGCGATTTTGGTCAAAATCCTCTAAATGTACCTCTTTAAGCTCGAATCTGGAGCTCAAACCAAGAATATGACAGCAAATTCGTGATGTTCAATCGATAGAACATAATGTAATGTACATTTGATGAAAATTTGGTTTAGAAATATGCATTTTGAAGAAAGTTATTACGCCAGGTGCAACCTTATGTATATTTTCGACTTAGTCTTTTTCCGCGAATTTGTTCAAAATCCGCTAAATGTACCTCTTTAAGCTCGAATCTGGAGCTCAAACCAAGAAAGTGACAGCAAATTCGTGTTGTTCAATCGATAGAACATAATGTAATGTACATTTGATGAAAGTTTGGTTTAGAAATATGCATTCTGAAGAAAGTTAATACGCCGGGTGCAGCCTTATGTATATTTTCGACTTAGTCTTTTTCCGCAAATTTGGTCAAAATCCGCTAAATGTACCTCTTTAAGCTCGAATCTGGAGCTCAAACCAAGAATCTGACAGCAAATTCGTGATGTTCAATCGATAGAACACAATGTAATGTACATTTGATGAAAGTTTGGTTTAGAAATATGCATTCTGAAGAAAGTTAATACGCCGGGTGCAGCCTTATGTATATTTTCCACTTAGTCTTTTTCCGCGATGTTAGTCAAAATCCGCTAAATGTATCTCTTTAAGCTCGAATCTGGAGCTCAAACCAAGAATCTGACAGCAAATTCGTGATGTTCAATCGATAGAACACAATGTAATGTACATTTGATGAAAGTTTGGTTTAGAAATATGCATTTTGAAGAAAGTTATTACGCCAGGTGCAACCTTATGTATATTTTCGACTTAGTCTTTTTCCGTGATTTTGTTCAAAATCCGCTAAATGTACCTCTTTAAGCTCGAATCTGGAGCTCAAACCAAGAAAGTGACAGCAAATTCGTGATGTTCAATCGATAGAACATAATGTAATGTACATTTGATGAAAGTTTGGTTTAGAAATATGCATTTTGAAGAAAGTTATTACGCCAGGTGCAACCTTATGTATATTTTCGACTTAGTCTTTTTCCGCAAATTTGGTCAAAATCCGCTAAATGTACCTCTTTAAGCTCGAATCTGGAGCTCAAACCAAGAATCTGACAGCAAATTCGTGATGTTCAATCGATAGAACACAATGTAATGTACATTTGATGAAAGTTTGGTTTAGAAATATGCATTCTGAAGAAAGTTAATACGCCGGGTGCAGCCTTATGTATATTTTCCACTTAGTCTTTTTCCGCGAATTTGGTCAAAATCAGCTAAATGTACCTCTTTAAGCTCGAATCTGGAGCTCAAACCAAGAATCTGACAGCAAATTCGTGATGTTCAATCGATAGAACATAATGTAATGTACATTTGATAAAAGTTTGGTTTAGAAATATGCATTTTGAAGAAAGTTATTACGCCAGGTGCAACCTTATGTATATTTTCGACTTAGTCTTTTTTTGCGATTTTGGTCAAAATCCTCTAAATGTACCTCTTTAAGCTCGAATCTGGAGCTCAAACCAAGAATATGACAGCAAATTCGTGATGTTCAATCGATAGAACATAATGTAATGTACATTTGATGAAAATTTGGTTTAGAAATATGCATTTTGAAGAAAGTTATTACGCCAGGTGCAACCTTATGTATATTTTCGACTTAGTCTTTTTCCGCGAATTTGTTCAAAATCCGCTAAATGTACCTCTTTAAGCTCGAATCTGGAGCTCAAACCAAGAAAGTGACAGCAAATTCGTGTTGTTCAATCGATAGAACATAATGTAATGTACATTTGATGAAAGTTTGGTTTAGAAATATGCATTCTGAAGAAAGTTAATACGCCGGGTGCAGCCTTATGTATATTTTCGACTTAGTCTTTTTCCGCAAATTTGGTCAAAATCCGCTAAATGTACCTCTTTAAGCTCGAATCTGGAGCTCAAACCAAGAATCTGACAGCAAATTCGTGATGTTCAATCGATAGAACACAATGTAATGTACATTTGATGAAAGTTTGGTTTAGAAATATGCATTCTGAAGAAAGTTAATACGCCGGGTGCAGCCTTATGTATATTTTCCACTTAGTCTTTTTCCGCGATGTTAGTCAAAATCCGCTAAATGTATCTCTTTAAGCTCGAATCTGGAGCTCAAACCAAGAATCTGACAGCAAATTCGTGTTGTTCAATCGATAGAACACAATGTAATGTACATTTGATGAAAGTTTGGTTTAGAAATATGCATTTTGAAGAAAGTTATTACGCCAGGTGCAGCCTTATGTATATTTTCGACTTAGTCTTTTTCGGCCATTTTGGTCAAAATCTATAAATGTACCGGTTTAAGCTCGAATCTGGAGCTCAAACCAAGAATATGACAGCAAATTAGTGTTGTTCAATCGATAGAACATAATGTAATGTACATTTGATGAAAGTTTGGTTTAGAAATATGCATTTTGAAGAAAGTTATTACGCCATGTGCAACCTTATGTATATTTTCGACTTAGTCTTTTTCCGTGATTTTGTTCAAAATCCGCTAAATGTACCTCTTTAAGCTCGAATCTGGAGCTCAAACCAAGAAAGTGACAGCAAATTCGTGATGTTCAATCGATAGAACATAATGTAATGTACATTTGATGAAAGTTTGGTTTAGAAATATGCATTTTGAAGAAAGTTATTACGCCAGGTGCAACCTTATGTATATTTTCGACTTAGTCTTTTTCCGCAAATTTGGTCAAAATCCGCTAAATGTACCTCTTTAAGCTCGAATCTGGAGCTCAAACCAAGAATCTGACAGCAAATTCGTGATGTTCAATCGATAGAACACAATGTAATGTACATTTGATGAAAGTTTGGTTTAGAAATATGCATTCTGAAGAAAGTTAATACGCCGGGTGCAGCCTTATGTATATTTTCCACTTAGTCTTTTTCCGCGAATTTGGTCAAAATCAGCTAAATGTACCTCTTTAAGCTCGAATCTGGAGCTCAAACCAAGAATCTGACAGCAAATTCGTGATGTTCAATCGATAGAACATAATGTAATGTACATTTGATAAAAGTTTGGTTTAGAAATATGCATTTTGAAGAAAGTTATTACGCCAGGTGCAACCTTATGTATATTTTCGACTTAGTCTTTTTTTGCGATTTTGGTCAAAATCCTCTAAATGTACCTCTTTAAGCTCGAATCTGGAGCTCAAACCAAGAATATGACAGCAAATTCGTGATGTTCAATCGATAGAACATAATGTAATGTACATTTGATGAAAATTTGGTTTAGAAATATGCATTTTGAAGAAAGTTATTACGCCAGGTGCAACCTTATGTATATTTTCGACTTAGTCTTTTTCCGCGAATTTGTTCAAAATCCGCTAAATGTACCTCTTTAAGCTCGAATCTGGAGCTCAAACCAAGAAAGTGACAGCAAATTCGTGTTGTTCAATCGATAGAACATAATGTAATGTACATTTGATGAAAGTTTGGTTTAGAAATATGCATTCTGAAGAAAGTTAATACGCCGGGTGCAGCCTTATGTATATTTTCGACTTAGTCTTTTTCCGCAAATTTGGTCAAAATCCGCTAAATGTACCTCTTTAAGCTCGAATCTGGAGCTCAAACCAAGAATCTGACAGCAAATTCGTGATGTTCAATCGATAGAACACAATGTAATGTACATTTGATGAAAGTTTGGTTTAGAAATATGCATTCTGAAGAAAGTTAATACGCCGGGTGCAGCCTTATGTATATTTTCCACTTAGTCTTTTTCCGCGAATTTGGTCAAAATCAGCTAAATGTACCTCTTTAAGCTCGAATCTGGAGCTCAAACCAAGAATCTGACAGCAAATTCGTGATGTTCAATCGATAGAACATAATGTAATGTACATTTGATAAAAGTTTGGTTTAGAAATATGCATTTTGAAGAAAGTTATTACGCCAGGTGCAACCTTATGTATATTTTCGACTTAGTCTTTTTTTGCGATTTTGGTCAAAATCCTCTAAATGTACCTCTTTAAGCTCGAATCTGGAGCTCAAACCAAGAATATGACAGCAAATTCGTGATGTTCAATCGATAGAACATAATGTAATGTACATTTGATGAAAATTTGGTTTAGAAATATGCATTTTGAAGAAAGTTATTACGCCAGGTGCAACCTTATGTATATTTTCGACTTAGTCTTTTTCCGCGAATTTGTTCAAAATCCGCTAAATGTACCTCTTTAAGCTCGAATCTGGAGCTCAAACCAAGAAAGTGACAGCAAATTCGTGTTGTTCAATCGATAGAACATAATGTAATGTACATTTGATGAAAGTTTGGTTTAGAAATATGCATTTTGAAGAAAGTTATTACGCCAGGTGCAATCTTATGTATATTTTCGACTTAGTCTTTTTTTGCGATTTTGGTCAAAATCCGCTAAATGTACCTCTTTAAGCTCGATTCTGGAGCTCAAACCAAGAATCTGACAGCAAATTCGTGTTGTTCAATCGATAGAACACAATGTAATGTACATTTGATGAAAGTTTGGTTTAGAAATATGCATTCTGAAGAAAGTTATTACGCCAGGTGCAACCTTATGTATATTTTCGACTTAGTCTTTTTTTGCGATTTTGGTCAAAATCCTCTAAATGTACCTCTTTAAGCTCGAATCTGGAGCTCAAACCAAGAATCTGACAGCAAATTCGTGATGTTCAATCGATAGAACATAATGTAATGTACATTTGATGAAAGTTTGGTTTAGAAATATGCATTTTGAAGAAAGTTATTACGCCAGGTGCAACCTTATGTATATTTTCGACTTAGTCTTTTTTTGCGATTTTGGTCAAAATCCTCTAAATGTACCTCTTTAAGCTCGAATCTGCAGCTCAAACCAAGAATCTGACAGCAAATTCGTGATGTTCAATCGATAGAACATAATGTAATGTACATTTGATGAAAGTTTGGTTTAGAAATATGCATTTTGAAGAAAGTTATTACGCCAGGTGCAACCTTATGTATATTTTCGACTTAGTCTTTTTCCGCGAATTTGTTCAAAATCCGCTAAATGTACCTCTTTAAGCTCGAATCTGGAGCTCAAACCAAGAAAGTGACAGCAAATTCGTGTTGTTCAATCGATAGAACATAATGTAATGTACATTTGATGAACGTTTGGTTTAGAAATATGCATTTTAAAGAAAGTTATTACGCCAGGTGCAATCTTATGTATATTTTCGACTTAGTCTTTTTTGCGATTTTGGTCAAAATCCGCTAAATGTACCTCTTTAAGCTCGAGTCTGGAGCTCAAACCAAGAATCTGACAGCAAATTCGTGTTGTTCAATCGATAGAACACAATGTAATGTACATTTGATGAAAGTTTGGTTTAGAAATATGCATTCTGAAGAAAGTTATTACGCCAGGTGCAACCTTATGTATATTTTCGACTTAGTCTTTTTTTGCGATTTTGGTCAAAATCCTCTAAATGTACCTCTTTAAGCTCGAATCTGGAGCTCAAACCAAGAATCTGACAGCAAATTCGTGATGTTCAATCGATAGAACATAATGTAATGTACATTTGATGAAAGTTTGGTTTAGAAATATGCATTTTGAAGAAAGTTATTACGCCAGGTGCAACCTTATGTATATTTTCGACTTAGTCTTTTTTTGCGATTTTGGTCAAAATCCTCTAAATGTACCTCTTTAAGCTCGAATCTGCAGCTCAAACCAAGAATCTGACAGCAAATTCGTGATGTTCAATCGATAGAACATAATGTAATGTACATTTGATGAAAGTTTGGTTTAGAAATATGCATTTTGAAGAAAGTTATTACGCCAGGTGCAACCTTATGTATATTTTCGACTTAGTCTTTTTCCGCGAATTTGTTCAAAATCCGCTAAATGTACCTCTTTAAGCTCGAATCTGGAGCTCAAACCAAGAAAGTGACAGCAAATTCGTGTTGTTCAATCGATAGAACATAATGTAATGTACATTTGATGAACGTTTGGTTTAGAAATATGCATTTTAAAGAAAGTTATTACGCCAGGTGCAATCTTATGTATATTTTCGACTTAGTCTTTTTTTGCGATTTTGGTCAAAATCCGCTAAATGTACCTCTTTAAGCTCGAGTCTGGAGCTCAAACCAAGAATCTGACAGCAAATTCGTGTTGTTCAATCGATAGAACACAATGTAATGTACATTTGATGAAAGTTTGGTTTAGAAATATGCATTCTGAAGAAAGTTAATACGCCGGGTGCAACCTTATGTATATTTTCGACTTAGTCTTTTTCCGCGAATTTGTTCAAAATCCGCTAAATGTACCTCTTTAAGCTCGAATCTGGAGCTCAAACCAAGAAAGTGACAGCAAATTCGTGTTGTTCAATCGATAGAACATAATGTAATGTACATTTGATGAACGTTTGGTTTAGAAATATGCATTTTAAAGAAAGTTATTACGCCAGGTGCAATCTTATGTATATTTTCGACTTAGTCTTTTTTTGCGATTTTGGTCAAAATCCGCTAAATGTACCTCTTTAAGCTCGAGTCTGGAGCTCAAACCAAGAATCTGACAGCAAATTCGTGTTGTTCAATCGATAGAACACAATGTAATGTACATTTGATGAAAGTTTGGTTTAGAAATATGCATTCTGAAGAAAGTTAATACGCCGGGTGCAACCTTATGTATATTTTCGACTTAGTCTTTTTCCGCGAATTTGGTCAAAATCCGCTAAATGTACCTCTTTAAGCTCGAATCTGGAGCTCAAACCAAGAATCTGACAGCAAATTCGTGATGTTCAATCGATAGAACACAATGTAATGTACATTTGATGAAAGTTTGGTTTAGAAATATGCATTTTGAAGAAAGTTAATACGCCGGGTGCAACCTTATGTATATTTTCGACTTAGTCTTTTTCCGCGATGTTAGTCAAAATCCGCTAAATGTATCTCTTTAAGCTCGAATCTGGAGCTCAAACCAAGAATCTGACAGCAAATTCGTGTTGTTCAATCGATAGAACACAATGTAATGTACATTTGATGAAAGTTTGGTTTAGAAATATGCATTTTGAAGAAAGTTATTACGCCAGGTGCAACCTTATGTATATTTTCGACTTAGTCTTTTTCCGCGAATTTGGTCAAAATCCGCTAAATGTACCTCTTTAAGCTCGAATCTGGAGCTCAAACCAAGAATCTGACAGTAAATTCGTGTTGTTCAATCGATAGAACACAATGTAATGTACATTTGATGAAAGCTTGGATTAGAAATATGCATTTTGAAGAAAGTTATTACGCCATGTGCAGCCTTATGTATATTTTCGACTTAGTCTTTTTCCGTGATTTTGTTCAAAATCCGCTAAATGTACCTCTTTAAGCTCGAATCTGGAGCTCAAACCAAGAAAGTGACAGCAAATTCGTGATGTTCAATCGATAGAACATAATGTAATGTACATTTGATGAAAGTTTGGTTTAGAAATATGCATTTTGAAGAAAGTTATTACGCCAGGTGCAACCTTATGTATATTTTCGACTTAGTCTTTTTCCGCGAATTTGGTCAAAATCCGCTAAATGTACCTCTTTAAGCTCGAATCTGGAGCTCAAACCAAGAATCTGACAGCAAATTCGTGATGTTCAATCGATAGAACACAATGTAATGTACATTTGATGAAAGTTTGGTTTAGAAATATGCATTCTGAAGAAAGTTAATACGCCGGGTGCAGCCTTATGTATATTTTCGACTTAGTCTTTTTCCGCGAATTTGGTCAAAATCCGCTAAATGTACCTTTTTATGCTCGAATCTGGAGCTCAAACCAAGAATCTGACAGCAAATTCGTGATGTTCAATCGATAGAACATAATGTAATGTACATTTGATAAAAGTTTGGTTTAGAAATATGCATTTTGAAGAAAGTTATTACGCCAGGTGCAACCTTATGTATATTTTCGACTTAGTCTTTTTTTGCGATTTTGGTCAAAATCCTCTAAATGTACCTCTTTAAGCTCGAATCTGGAGCTCAAACCAAGAATCTGACAGCAAATTCGTGATGTTCAATCGATAGAACATAATGTAATGTACATTTGATGAAAGTTTGGTTTAGAAATATGCATTTTGAAGAAAGTTATTACGCCAGGTGCAACCTTATGTATATTTTCGACTTAGTCTTTTTTTGCGATTTTGGTCAAAATCCTCTAAATGTACCTCTTTAAGCTCGAATCTGCAGCTCAAACCAAGAATCTGACAGCAAATTCGTGATGTTCAATCGATAGAACATAATGTAATGTACATTTGATGAAAGTTTGGTTTAGAAATATGCATTTTGAAGAAAGTTATTACGCCAGGTGCAACCTTATGTATATTTTCGACTTAGTCTTTTTCCGCGAATTTGTTCAAAATCCGCTAAATGTACCTCTTTAAGCTCGAATCTGGAGCTCAAACCAAGAAAGTGACAGCAAATTCGTGTTGTTCAATCGATAGAACATAATGTAATGTACATTTGATGAACGTTTGGTTTAGAAATATGCATTTTAAAGAAAGTTATTACGCCAGGTGCAATCTTATGTATATTTTCGACTTAGTCTTTTTTTGCGATTTTGGTCAAAATCCGCTAAATGTACCTCTTTAAGCTCGAGTCTGGAGCTCAAACCAAGAATCTGACAGCAAATTCGTGTTGTTCAATCGATAGAACACAATGTAATGTACATTTGATGAAAGTTTGGTTTAGAAATATGCATTCTGAAGAAAGTTAATACGCCGGGTGCAACCTTATGTATATTTTCGACTTAGTCTTTTTCCGCGAATTTGGTCAAAATCCGCTAAATGTACCTCTTTAAGCTCGAATCTGGAGCTCAAACCAAGAATCTGACAGTAAATTCGTGTTGTTCAATCGATAGAACACAATGTAATGTACATTTGATGAAAGCTTGGATTAGAAATATGCATTTTGAAGAAAGTTATTACGCCATGTGCAGCCTTATGTATATTTTCGACTTAGTCTTTTTCCGTGATTTTGTTCAAAATCCGCTAAATGTACCTCTTTAAGCTCGAATCTGGAGCTCAAACCAAGAAAGTGACAGCAAATTCGTGATGTTCAATCGATAGAACATAATGTAATGTACATTTGATGAAAGTTTGGTTTAGAAATATGCATTTTGAAGAAAGTTATTACGCCAGGTGCAACCTTATGTATATTTTCGACTTAGTCTTTTTCCGCGAATTTGGTCAAAATCCGCTAAATGTACCTCTTTAAGCTCGAATCTGGAGCTCAAACCAAAAATCTGACAGCAAATTCGTGATGTTCAATCGATAGAACACAATGTAATGTACATTTGATGAAAGTTTGGTTTAGAAATATGCATTCTGAAGAAAGTTAATACGCCGGGTGCAGCCTTATGTATATTTTCGACTTAGTCTTTTTCCGCGAATTTGGTCAAAATCCGCTAAATGTACCTTTTTATGCTCGAATCTGGAGCTCAAACCAAGAATCTGACAGCAAATTCGTGATGTTCAATCGATAGAACATAATGTAATGTACATTTGATGAAAGTTTGGTTTAGAAATATGCATTTTGAAGAAAGTTATTACGCCAGGTGCAACCTTATGTATATTTTCGACTTAGTCTTTTTCCGCGAATTTGGTCAAAATCAGCTAAATGTACCTCTTTAAGCTCGAATCTGGAGCTCAAACCAAGAAAGTGACAGCAAATTCGTGTTGTTCAATCGATAGAACATAATGTAATGTACATTTGATGAAAGTTTGGTTTAGAAATATGCATTTTGAAGAAAGTTATTACGCCAGGTGCAACCTTATGTATATTTTCGACTTAGTCTTTTTTTGCGATTTTGGTCAAAATCCGCTAAATGTACCTCTTTAAGCTCGAATCTGGAGCTCAAACCAAGAATCTGACAGCAAATTCGTGATGTTCAATCGATAGAACATAATGTAATGTACATTTGATGAAAGTTTGGTTTAGAAATATGCATTTTGAAGAAAGTTATTACGCCAGGTGCAACCTTATGTATATTTTCGACTTAGTCTTTTTCCGCGAATTTGTTCAAAATCCGCTAAATGTACCTCTTTAAGCTCGAATCTGGAGCTCAAACCAAGAAAGTGACAGCAAATTCGTGTTGTTCAATCGATAGAACATAATGTAATGTACATTTGATGAAAGTTTGGTTTAGAAATATGCATTCTGAAGAAAGTTAATACGCCGGGTGCAACCTTATGTATATTTTCGACTTAGTCTTTTTCCGCGAATTTGGTCAAAATCAGCTAAATGTACCTCTTTAAGCTCGAATCTGGAGCTCAAACCAAGAATCTGACAGCAAATTCGTGATGTTCAATCGATAGAACATAATGTAATGTACATTTGATGAAAGTTTGGTTTAGAAATATGCATTTTGAAGAAAGTTAATACGCCAGGTGCAACCTTATGTATATTTTCGACTTAGTCTTTTTCCGCGATGTTAGTCAAAATCCGCTAAATGTATCTCTTTAAGCTCGAATCTGGAGCTCAAACCAAGAATCTGACAGCAAATTCGTGTTGTTCAATCGATAGAACACAATGTAATGTACATTTGATGAAAGTTTGGTTTAGAAATATGCATTTTGAAGAAAGTTAATACGCCGGGTGCAGCCTTATGTATATTTTCGACTTAGTCTTTTTCCGCGAATTTGGTCAAAATCCGCTAAATGTACCTCTTTTAGCTCGAATCTGGAGCTCAAACCAAGAATCTGACAGCAAATTCGTGATGTTCAATCGATAGAACATAATGTAATGTACATTTGATAAAAGTTTGGTTTAGAAATATGCATTTTGAAGAAAGTTATTACGCCAGGTGCAACCTTATGTATATTTTCGACTTAGTCTTTTTTTGCGATTTTGGTCAAAATCCTCTAAATGTACCTCTTTAAGCTCGAATCTGGAGCTCAAACCAAGAATATGACAGCAAATTCGTGATGTTCAATCGATAGAACATAATGTAATGTACATTTGATGAAAATTTGGTTTAGAAATATGCATTTTGAAGAAAGTTATTACGCCAGGTGCAACCTTATGTATATTTTCGACTTAGTCTTTTTCCGCGAATTTGTTCAAAATCCGCTAAATGTACCTCTTTAAGCTCGAATCTGGAGCTCAAACCAAGAAAGTGACAGCAAATTCGTGTTGTTCAATCGATAGAACATAATGTAATGTACATTTGATGAAAGTTTGGTTTAGAAATATGCATTCTGAAGAAAGTTAATACGCCGGGTGCAGCCTTATGTATATTTTCGACTTAGTCTTTTTCCGCAAATTTGGTCAAAATCCGCTAAATGTACCTCTTTAAGCTCGAATCTGGAGCTCAAACCAAGAATCTGACAGCAAATTCGTGATGTTCAATCGATAGAACACAATGTAATGTACATTTGATGAAAGTTTGGTTTAGAAATATGCATTCTGAAGAAAGTTAATACGCCGGGTGCAGCCTTATGTATATTTTCCACTTAGTCTTTTTCCGCGAATTTGGTCAAAATCAGCTAAATGTACCTCTTTAAGCTCGAATCTGGAGCTCAAACCAAGAATCTGACAGCAAATTCGTGATGTTCAATCGATAGAACATAATGTAATGTACATTTGATAAAAGTTTGGTTTAGAAATATGCATTTTGAAGAAAGTTATTACGCCAGGTGCAACCTTATGTATATTTTCGACTTAGTCTTTTTTTGCGATTTTGGTCAAAATCCTCTAAATGTACCTCTTTAAGCTCGAATCTGGAGCTCAAACCAAGAATATGACAGCAAATTCGTGATGTTCAATCGATAGAACATAATGTAATGTACATTTGATGAAAATTTGGTTTAGAAATATGCATTTTGAAGAAAGTTATTACGCCAGGTGCAACCTTATGTATATTTTCGACTTAGTCTTTTTCCGCGAATTTGTTCAAAATCCGCTAAATGTACCTCTTTAAGCTCGAATCTGGAGCTCAAACCAAGAAAGTGACAGCAAATTCGTGTTGTTCAATCGATAGAACATAATGTAATGTACATTTGATGAAAGTTTGGTTTAGAAATATGCATTTTGAAGAAAGTTATTACGCCAGGTGCAATCTTATGTATATTTTCGACTTAGTCTTTTTTTGCGATTTTGGTCAAAATCCGCTAAATGTACCTCTTTAAGCTCGATTCTGGAGCTCAAACCAAGAATCTGACAGCAAATTCGTGTTGTTCAATCGATAGAACACAATGTAATGTACATTTGATGAAAGTTTGGTTTAGAAATATGCATTCTGAAGAAAGTTATTACGCCAGGTGCAACCTTATGTATATTTTCGACTTAGTCTTTTTTTGCGATTTTGGTCAAAATCCTCTAAATGTACCTCTTTAAGCTCGAATCTGCAGCTCAAACCAAGAATCTGACAGCAAATTCGTGATGTTCAATCGATAGAACATAATGTAATGTACATTTGATGAAAGTTTGGTTTAGAAATATGCATTTTGAAGAAAGTTATTACGCCAGGTGCAACCTTATGTATATTTTCGACTTAGTCTTTTTCCGCGAATTTGTTCAAAATCCGCTAAATGTACCTCTTTAAGCTCGAATCTGGAGCTCAAACCAAGAAAGTGACAGCAAATTCGTGTTGTTCAATCGATAGAACATAATGTAATGTACATTTGATGAACGTTTGGTTTAGAAATATGCATTTTAAAGAAAGTTATTACGCCAGGTGCAATCTTATGTATATTTTCGACTTAGTCTTTTTTTGCGATTTTGGTCGAAATCCGCTAAATGTACCTCTTTAAGCTCGAGTCTGGAGCTCAAACCAAGAATCTGACAGCAAATTCGTGTTGTTCAATCGATAGAACACAATGTAATGTACATTTGATGAAAGTTTGGTTTAGAAATATGCATTCTGAAGAAAGTTAATACGCCGGGTGCAACCTTATGTATATTTTCGACTTAGTCTTTTTCCGCGAATTTGGTCAAAATCCGCTAAATGTACCTCTTTAAGCTCGAATCTGGAGCTCAAACCAAGAATCTGACAGCAAATTCGTGATGTTCAATCGATAGAACACAATGTAATGTACATTTGATGAAAGTTTGGTTTAGAAATATGCATTTTGAAGAAAGTTAATACGCCGGGTGCAACCTTATGTATATTTTCGACTTAGTCTTTTTCCGCGATGTTAGTCAAAATCCGCTAAATGTATCTCTTTAAGCTCGAATCTGGAGCTCAAACCAAGAATCTGACAGCAAATACGTGTTGTTCAATCGATAGAACACAATGTAATGTACATTTGATGAAAGTTTGGTTTAGAAATATGCATTTTGAAGAAAGTTATTACGCCAGGTGCAACCTTATGTATATTTTCGACTTAGTCTTTTTCCGCGAATTTGGTCAAAATCCGCTAAATGTACCTCTTTAAGCTCGAATCTGGAGCTCAAACCAAGAATCTGACAGTAAATTCGTGTTGTTCAATCGATAGAACACAATGTAATGTACATTTGATGAAAGCTTGGTTTAGAAATATGCATTTTGAAGAAAGTTATTACGCCATGTGCAGCCTTATGTATATTTTCGACTTAGTCTTTTTCCGTGATTTTGTTCAAAATCCGCTAAATGTACCTCTTTAAGCTCGAATCTGGAGCTCAAACCAAGAAAGTGACAGCAAATTCGTGATGTTCAATCGATAGAACATAATGTAATGTACATTTGATGAAAGTTTGGTTTAGAAATATGCATTTTGAAGAAAGTTATTACGCCAGGTGCAACCTTATGTATATTTTCGACTTAGTCTTTTTCCGCGAATTTGGTCAAAATCCGCTAAATGTACCTCTTTAAGCTCAAATCTGGAGCTCAAACCAAGAATCTGACAGCAAATTCGTGATGTTCAATCGATAGAACACAATGTAATGTACATTTGATGAAAGTTTGGTTTAGAAATATGCATTTTGAAGAAAGTTAATACGCCAGGTGCAACCTTATGTATATTTTCGACTTAGTCTTTTTCCGCGATGTTAGTCAAAATCCGCTAAATGTATCTCTTTAAGCTCGAATCTGGAGCTCAAACCAAGAATCTGACAGCAAATTCGTGTTGTTCAATCGATAGAACACAATGTAATGTACATTTGATGAAAGTTTGGTTTAGAAATATGCATTTTGAAGAAAGTTATTACGCCAGGTGCAGCCTTATGTATATTTTCGACTTAGTCTTTTTCGACCATTTTGGTCAAAATCTATAAATGTACCGGTTTAAGCTCGAATCTGGAGCTCAAACCAAGAATATGACAGCAAATTAGTGTTGTTCAATCGATAGAACATAATGTAATGTACATTTGATGAAAGTTTGGTTTAGAAATATGCATTTTGAAGAAAGTTATTACGCCATGTGCAACCTTATGTATATTTTCGACTTAGTCTTTTTCCGTGATTTTGTTCAAAATCCGCTAAATGTACCTCTTTAAGCTCGAATCTGGAGCTCAAACCAAGAAAGTGACAGCAAATTCGTGATGTTCAATCGATAGAACATAATGTAATGTACATTTGATGAAAGTTTGGTTTAGAAATATGCATTTTGAAGAAAGTTATTACGCCAGGTGCAACCTTATGTATATTTTCGACTTAGTCCTTTTCCGCAAATTTGGTCAAAATCCGCTAAATGTACCTCTTTAAGCTCGAATCTGGAGCTCAAACCAAGAATCTGACAGCAAATTCGTGATGTTCAATCGATAGAACACAATGTAATGTACATTTGATGAAAGTTTGGTTTAGAAATATGCATTCTGAAGAAAGTTAATACGCCGGGTGCAGCCTTATGTATATTTTCCACTTAGTCTTTTTCCGCGAATTTGGTCAAAATCAGCTAAATGTACCTCTTTAAGCTCGAATCTGGAGCTCAAACCAAGAATCTGACAGCAAATTCGTGATGTTCAATCGATAGAACATAATGTAATGTACATTTGATAAAAGTTTGGTTTAGAAATATGCATTTTGAAGAAAGTTATTACGCCAGGTGCAACCTTATGTATATTTTCGACTTAGTCTTTTTTTGCGATTTTGGTCAAAATCCTCTAAATGTACCTCTTTAAGCTCGAATCTGGAGCTCAAACCAAGAATATGACAGCAAATTCGTGATGTTCAATCGATAGAACATAATGTAATGTACATTTGATGAAAATTTGGTTTAGAAATATGCATTTTGAAGAAAGTTATTACGCCAGGTGCAACCTTATGTATATTTTCGACTTAGTCTTTTTCCGCGAATTTGTTCAAAATCCGCTAAATGTACCTCTTTAAGCTCGAATCTGGAGCTCAAACCAAGAAAGTGACAGCAAATTCGTGTTGTTCAATCGATAGAACATAATGTAATGTACATTTGATGAAAGTTTGGTTTAGAAATATGCATTCTGAAGAAAGTTAATACGCCGGGTGCAGCCTTATGTATATTTTCGACTTAGTCTTTTTCCGCAAATTTGGTCAAAATCCAATAAATGTACCTCTTTAAGCTCGAATCTGGAGCTCAAACCAAGAATCTGACAGCAAATTCGTGATGTTCAATCGATAGAACACAATGTAATGTACATTTGATGAAAGTTTGGTTTAGAAATATGCATTCTGAAGAAAGTTAATACGCCGGGTGCAGCCTTATGTATATTTTCCACTTAGTCTTTTTCCGCGAATTTGGTCAAAATCAGCTAAATGTACCTCTTTAAGCTCGAATCTGGAGCTCAAACCAAGAATCTGACAGCAAATTCGTGATGTTCAATCGATAGAACATAATGTAATGTACATTTGATAAAAGTTTGGTTTAGAAATATGCATTTTGAAGAAAGTTATTACGCCAGGTGCAACCTTATGTATATTTTCGACTTAGTCTTTTTTTGCGATTTTGGTCAAAATCCTCTAAATGTACCTCTTTAAGCTCGAATCTGGAGCTCAAACCAAGAATATGACAGCAAATTCGTGATGTTCAATCGATAGAACATAATGTAATGTACATTTGATGAAAATTTGGTTTAGAAATATGCATTTTGAAGAAAGTTATTACGCCAGGTGCAATCTTATGTATATTTTCGACTTAGTCTTTTTTTGCGATTTTGGTCAAAATCCGCTAAATGTACCTCTTTAAGCTCGATTCTGGAGCTCAAACCAAGAATCTGACAGCAAATTCGTGTTGTTCAATCGATAGAACACAATGTAATGTACATTTGATGAAAGTTTGGTTTAGAAATATGCATTCTGAAGAAAGTTATTACGCCAGGTGCAACCTTATGTATATTTTCGACTTAGTCTTTTTTTGCGATTTTGGTCAAAATCCTCTAAATGTACCTCTTTAAGCTCGAATCTGGAGCTCAAACCAAGAATCTGACAGCAAATTCGTGTTGTTCAATCGATAGAACATAATGTAATGTACATTTGATGAAAGTTTGGTTTAGAAATATGCATTTTGAAGAAAGTTATTACGCCAGGTGCAACCTTATGTATATTTTCGACTTAGTCTTTTTTTGCGATTTTGGTCAAAATCCTCTAAATGTACCTCTTTAAGCTCGAATCTGCAGCTCAAACCAAGAATCTGACAGCAAATTCGTGATGTTCAATCGATAGAACATAATGTAATGTACATTTGATGAAAGTTTGGTTTAGAAATATGCATTTTGAAGAAAGTTATTACGCCAGGTGCAACCTTATGTATATTTTCGACTTAGTCTTTTTCCGCGAATTTGTTCAAAATCCGCTAAATGTACCTCTTTAAGCTCGAATCTGGAGCTCAAACCAAGAAAGTGACAGCAAATTCGTGTTGTTCAATCGATAGAACATAATGTAATGTACATTTGATGAACGTTTGGTTTAGAAATATGCATTTTAAAGAAAGTTATTACGCCAGGTGCAATCTTATGTATATTTTCGACTTAGTCTTTTTTTGCGATTTTGGTCAAAATCCGCTAAATGTACCTCTTTAAGCTCGAGTCTGGAGCTCAAACCAAGAATCTGACAGCAAATTCGTGTTGTTCAATCGATAGAACACAATGTAATGTACATTTGATGAAAGTTTGGTTTAGAAATATGCATTCTGAAGAAAGTTAATACGCCGGGTGCAACCTTATGTATATTTTAGACTTAGTCTTTTTCCGCGAATTTGGTCAAAATCCGCTAAATGTACCTCTTTAAGCTCGATTCTGGAGCTCAAACCAAGAATCTGACAGCAAATTCGTGTTGTTCAATCGATAGAACACAATGTAATGTACATTTGATGAAAGTTTGGTTTAGAAATATGCATTCTGAAGAAAGTTATTACGCCAGGTGCAACCTTATGTATATTTTCGACTTAGTCTTTTTTTGCGATTTTGGTCAAAATCCTCTAAATGTACCTCTTTAAGCTCGAATCTGCAGCTCAAACCAAGAATCTGACAGCAAATTCGTGATGTTCAATCGATAGAACATAATGTAATGTACATTTGATGAAAGTTTGGTTTAGAAATATGCATTTTGAAGAAAGTTATTACGCCAGGTGCAACCTTATGTATATTTTCGACTTAGTCTTTTTTTGCGATTTTGGTCAAAATCCTCTAAATGTACCTCTTTAAGCTCGAATCTGCAGCTCAAACCAAGAATCTGACAGCAAATTCGTGATGTTCAATCGATAGAACATAATGTAATGTACATTTGATGAAAGTTTGGTTTAGAAATATGCATTTTGAAGAAAGTTATTACGCCAGGTGCAACCTTATGTATATTTTCGACTTAGTCTTTTTCCGCGAATTTGTTCAAAATCCGCTAAATGTACCTCTTTAAGCTCGAATCTGGAGCTCAAACCAAGAAAGTGACAGCAAATTCGTGTTGTTCAATCGATAGAACATAATGTAATGTACATTTGATGAACGTTTGGTTTAGAAATATGCATTTTAAAGAAAGTTATTACGCCAGGTGCAATCTTATGTATATTTTCGACTTAGTCTTTTTTTGCGATTTTGGTCAAAATCCGCTAAATGTACCTCTTTAAGCTCGAGTCTGGAGCTCAAACCAAGAATCTGACAGCAAATTCGTGTTGTTCAATCGATAGAACACAATGTAATGTACATTTGATGAAAGTTTGGTTTAGAAATATGCATTCTGAAGAAAGTTAATACGCCGGGTGCAACCTTATGTATATTTTAGACTTAGTCTTTTTCCGCGAATTTGGTCAAAATCCGCTAAATGTACCTCTTTAAGCTCGATTCTGGAGCTCAAACCAAGAATCTGACAGCAAATTCGTGTTGTTCAATCGATAGAACATAATGTAATGTACATTTGATGAAAGTTTGGTTTAGAAATATGCATTTTGAAGAAAGTTATTACGCCAGGTGCAACCTTATGTATATTTTCGACTTAGTCTTTTTTTGCGATTTTGGTCAAAATCCTCTAAATGTACCTCTTTAAGCTCGAATCTGCAGCTCAAACCAAGAATCTGACAGCAAATTCGTGATGTTCAATCGATAGAACATAATGTAATGTACATTTGATGAAAGTTTGGTTTAGAAATATGCATTTTGAAGAAAGTTATTACGCCAGGTGCAACCTTATGTATATTTTCGACTTAGTCTTTTTCCGCGAATTTGTTCAAAATCCGCTAAATGTACCTCTTTAAGCTCGAATCTGGAGCTCAAACCAAGAAAGTGACAGCAAATTCGTGTTGTTCAATCGATAGAACATAATGTAATGTACATTTGATGAACGTTTGGTTTAGAAATATGCATTTTAAAGAAAGTTATTACGCCAGGTGCAATCTTATGTATATTTTCGACTTAGTCTTTTTTTGCGATTTTGGTCAAAATCCGCTAAATGTACCTCTTTAAGCTCGAGTCTGGAGCTCAAACCAAGAATCTGACAGCAAATTCGTGTTGTTCAATCGATAGAACACAATGTAATGTACATTTGATGAAAGTTTGGTTTAGAAATATGCATTCTGAAGAAAGTTAATACGCCGGGTGCAACCTTATGTATATTTTCGACTTAGTCTTTTTCCGCGAATTTGGTCAAAATCCGCTAAATGTACCTCTTTAAGCTCGAATCTGGAGCTCAAACCAAGAATCTGACAGCAAATTCGTGATGTTCAATCGATAGAACACAATGTAATGTACATTTGATGAAAGTTTGGTTTAGAAATATGCATTTTGAAGAAAGTTAATACGCCGGGTGCAACCTTATGTATATTTTCGACTTAGTCTTTTTCCGCGATGTTAGTCAAAATCCGCTAAATGTATCTCTTTAAGCTCGAATCTGGAGCTCAAACCAAAAATCTGACAGCAAATTCGTGTTGTTCAATCGATAGAACACAATGTAATGTACATTTGATGAAAGTTTGGTTTAGAAATATGCATTTTGAAGAAAGTTATTACGCCAGGTGCAACCTTATGTATATTTTCGACTTAGTCTTTTTCCGCGAATTTGGTCAAAATCCGCTAAATGTACCTCTTTAAGCTCGAATCTGGAGCTCAAACCAAGAATCTGACAGTAAATTCGTGTTGTTCAATCGATAGAACACAATGTAATGTACATTTGATGAAAGCTTGGTTTAGAAATATGCATTTTGAAGAAAGTTATTACGCCATGTGCAGCCTTATGTATATTTTCGACTTAGTCTTTTTCCGCGAATTTGTTCAAAATCCGCTAAATGTACCTCTTTAAGCTCGAATCTGGAGCTCAAACCAAGAAAGTGACAGCAAATTCGTGATGTTCAATCGATAGAACATAATGTAATGTACATTTGATGAAAGTTTGGTTTAGAAATATGCATTTTGAAGAAAGTTATTACGCCAGGTGCAACCTTATGTATATTTTCGACTTAGTCTTTTTCCGCGAATTTGGTCAAAATCCGCTAAATGTACCTCTTTAAGCTCGAATCTGGAGCTCAAACCAAGAATCTGACAGCAAATTCGTGATGTTCAATCGATAGAACACAATGTAATGTACATTTGATGAAAGTTTGGTTTAGAAATATGCATTCTGAAGAAAGTTAATACGCCGGGTGCAGCCTTATGTATATTTTCGACTTAGTCTTTTTCCGCGAATTTGGTCAAAATCCGCTAAATGTACCTTTTTATGCTCGAATCTGGAGCTCAAACCAAGAATCTGACAGCAAATTCGTGATGTTCAATCGATAGAACATAATGTAATGTACATTTGATGAAAGTTTGGTTTAGAAATATGCATTTTGAAGAAAGTTATTACGCCAGGTGCAACCTTATGTATATTTTCGACTTAGTCTTTTTCCGCGAATTTGGTCAAAATCAGCTAAATGTACCTCTTTAAGCTCGAATCTGGAGCTCAAACCAAGAAAGTGACAGCAAATTCGTGTTGTTCAATCGATAGAACATAATGTAATGTACATTTGATGAAAGTTTGGTTTAGAAATATGCATTTTGAAGAAAGTTATTACGCCAGGTGCAACCTTATGTATATTTTCGACTTAGTCTTTTTTTGCGATTTTGGTCAAAATCCTCTAAATGTACCTCTTTAAGCTCGAATCTGGAGCTCAAACCAAGAATCTGACAGCAAATTCGTGATGTTCAATCGATAGAACATAATGTAATGTACATTTGATGAAAGTTTGGTTTAGAAATATGCATTTTGAAGAAAGTTATTACGCCAGGTGCAACCTTATGTATATTTTCGACTTAGTCTTTTTCCGCGAATTTGTTCAAAATCCGCTAAATGTACCTCTTTAAGCTCGAATCTGGAGCTCAAACCAAGAAAGTGACAGCAAATTCGTGTTGTTCAATCGATAGAACATAATGTAATGTACATTTGATGAAAGTTTGGTTTAGAAATATGCATTCTGAAGAAAGTTAATACGCCGGGTGCAACCTTATGTATATTTTCGACTTAGTCTTTTTCCGCGAATTTGGTCAAAATCAGCTAAATGTACCTCTTTAAGCTCGAATCTGGAGCTCAAACCAAGAATCTGACAGCAAATTCGTGATGTTCAATCGATAGAACATAATGTAATGTACATTTGATGAAAGTTTGGTTTAGAAATATGCATTTTGAAGAAAGTTAATACGCCAGGTGCAACCTTATGTATATTTTCGACTTAGTCTTTTTCCGCGATGTTAGTCAAAATCCGCTAAATGTATCTCTTTAAGCTCGAATCTGGAGCTCAAACCAAGAATCTGACAGCAAATTCGTGTTGTTCAATCGATAGAACACAATGTAATGTACATTTGATGAAAGTTTGGTTTAGAAATATGCATTTTGAAGAAAGTTAATACGCCGGGTGCAGCCTTATGTATATTTTCGACTTAGTCTTTTTCCGCGAATTTGGTCAAAATCCGCTAAATGTACCTCTTTTAGCTCGAATCTGGAGCTCAAACCAAGAATCTGACAGCAAATTCGTGTTGTTCAATCGATAGAACATAATGTAATGTACATTTGATGAAAGTTTGGTTTAGAAATATGCATTTTGAAGAAAGTTATTACGCCAGGTGCAACCTTATGTATATTTTCGACTTAGTCTTTTTCCGCGATTTTGGTCAAAATCCGCTAAATGTACCTCTTTAAGCTCGAATCTGGAGCTCAAACCAAGAATCTGACAGCAAATTCGTGTTGTTCAATCGATAGAACACAATGTAATGTACATTTGATGAAAGTTTGGTTTAGAAATATGCATTTTGAAGAAAGTTAATACGCCAGGTGCAACCTTAAAAATTATGTATATTTTCGACTTAGTCTTTTTTTGCGATTTTGGTCAAAATCCTCTAAATGTACCTCTTTAAGCTCGAATCTGGAGCTCAAACCAAGAATCTGACAGCAAATTCGTGATGTTCAATCGATAGAACATAATGTAATGTACATTTGATGAAAGTTTGGTTTAGAAATATGCATTTTGAAGAAAGTTATTACGCCAGGTGCAACCTTATGTATATTTTCGACTTAGTCTTTTTTTGCGATTTTGGTCAAAATCCTCTAAATGTACCTCTTTAAGCTCGAATCTGCAGCTCAAACCAAGAATCTGACAGCAAATTCGTGATGTTCAATCGATAGAACATAATGTAATGTACATTTGATGAAAGTTTGGTTTAGAAATATGCATTTTGAAGAAAGTTATTACGCCAGGTGCAACCTTATGTATATTTTCGACTTAGTCTTTTTCCGCGAATTTGTTCAAAATCCGCTAAATGTACCTCTTTAAGCTCGAATCTGGAGCTCAAACCAAGAATCTGACAGCAAATTCGTGTTGTTCAATCGATAGAACACAATGTAATGTACATTTGATGAAAGTTTGGTTTAGAAATATGCATTCTGAAGAAAGTTATTACGCCAGGTGCAACCTTATGTATATTTTCGACTTAGTCTTTTTTTGCGATTTTGGTCAAAATCCTCTAAATGTACCTCTTTAAGCTCGAATCTGCAGCTCAAACCAAGAATCTGACAGCAAATTCGTGATGTTCAATCGATAGAACATAATGTAATGTACATTTGATGAAAGTTTGGTTTAGAAATATGCATTTTGAAGAAAGTTATTACGCCAGGTGCAACCTTATGTATATTTTCGACTTAGTCTTTTTCCGCGAATTTGTTCAAAATCCTCTAAATGTACCTCTTTAAGCTCGAATCTGCAGCTCAAACCAAGAATCTGACAGCAAATTCGTGATGTTCAATCGATAGAACACAATGTAATGTACATTTGATGAAAGTTTGGTTTAGAAATATGCATTTTGAAGAAAGTTAATACGCCAGGTGCAGCCTTATGTATATTTTCGACTTAGTCTTTTTTTGCGATTTTGGTCAAAATCCGCTAAATGTACCTCTTTAAGCTCGAATCTGGAGCTCAAACCAAGAATCTGACAGCAAATTCGTGATGTTCAATCGATAGAACATAATGTAATGTACATTTGATGAAAGTTTGGTTTAGAAATATGCATTTTGAAGAAAGTTATTACGCCAGGTGCAACCTTATGTATATTTTCGACTTAGTCTTTTTTTGCGATTTTGGTCAAAATCCTCTAAATGTACCTCTTTAAGCTCGAATCTGCAGCTCAAACCAAGAATCTGACAGCAAATTCGTGATGTTCAATCGATAGAACATAATGTAATGTACATTTGATGAAAGTTTGGTTTAGAAATATGCATTTTGAAGAAAGTTATTACGCCAGGTGCAACCTTATGTATATTTTCGACTTAGTCTTTTTCCGCGAATTTGTTCAAAATCCGCTAAATGTACCTCTTTAAGCTCGAATCTGGAGCTCAAACCAAGAAAGTGACAGCAAATTCGTGTTGTTCAATCGATAGAACATAATGTAATGTACATTTGATGAAAGTTTGGTTTAGAAATATGCATTTTAAAGAAAGTTATTACGCCAGGTGCAATCTTATGTATATTTTCGACTTAGTCTTTTTTTGCGATTTTGGTCAAAATCCGCTAAATGTACCTCTTTAAGCTCGAATCTGGAGCTCAAACCAAGAATCTGACAGCAAATTCGTGTTGTTCAATCGATAGAACACAATGTAATGTACATTTGATGAAAGTTTGGTTTAGAAATATGCATTCTGAAGAAAGTTAATACGCCGGGTGCAACCTTATGTATATTTTCGACTTAGTCTTTTTCCGCGAATTTGGTCAAAATCCGCTAAATGTACCTCTTTAAGCTCGAATCTGGAGCTCAAACCAAGAATCTGACAGCAAATTCGTGATGTTCAATCGATAGAACACAATGTAATGTACATTTGATGAAAGTTTGGTTTAGAAATATGCATTTTGAAGAAAGTTAATACGCCAGGTGCAGCCTTATGTATATTTTCGACTTAGTCTTTTTCCGCGATGTTAGTCAAAATCCGCTAAATGTATCTCTTTAAGCTCGAATCTGGAGCTCAAACCAAGAATCTGACAGCAAATTCGTGTTGTTCAATCGATAGAACACAATGTAATGTACATTTGATGAAAGTTTGGTTTAGAAATATGCATTTTGAAGAAAGTTAATACGCCAGGTGCAACCTTAAAAATTATGTATATTTTCGACTTAGTCTTTTTCCGCGAATTTGGTCAAAATCCGCTAAATGTACCTCTTTAAGCTCGAATCTGGAGCTCAAACCAAGAATCTGACAGTAAATTCGTGTTGTTCAATCGATAGAACACAATGTAATGTACATTTGATGAAAGCTTGGTTTAGAAATATGCATTTTGAAGAAAGTTATTACGCCATGTGCAGCCTTATGTATATTTTCGACTTAGTCTTTTTCCGTGATTTTGTTCAAAATCCGCTAAATGTACCTCTTTAAGCTCGAATCTGGAGCTCAAACCAAGAAAGTGACAGCAAATTCGTGATGTTCAATCGATAGAACATAATGTAATGTACATTTGATGAAAGTTTGGTTTAGAAATATGCATTTTGAAGAAAGTTATTACGCCAGGTGCAACCTTATGTATATTTTCGACTTAGTCTTTTTCCGCGAATTTGGTCAAAATCCGCTAAATGTACCTCTTTAAGCCCGAATCTGGAGCTCAAACCAAGAATCTGACAGCAAATTCGTGATGTTCAATCGATAGAACACAATGTAATGTACATTTGATGAAAGTTTGGTTTAGAAATATGCATTTTGAAGAAAGTTATTACGCCAGGTGCAACCTTATGTATATTTTCGACTTAGTCTTTTTCCGCGAATTTGTTCAAAATCCGCTAAATGTATCTCTTTAAGCTCGAATCTGGAGCTCAAACCAAGAATCTGACAGCAAATTCGTGTTGTTCAATCGATAGAACACAATGTAATGTACATTTGATGAAAGTTTGGTTTAGAAATATGCATTTTGAAGAAAGTTAATACGCCGGGTGCAGCCTTATGTATATTTTCGACTTAGTCTTTTTCCGCGAATTTGGTCAAAATCCGCTAAATGTACCTTTTTATGCTCGAATCTGGAGCTCAAACCAAGAATCTGACAGCAAATTCGTGATGTTCAATCGATAGAACATAATGTAATGTACATTTGATGAAAGTTTGGTTTAGAAATATGCATTTTGAAGAAAGTTATTACGCCAGGTGCAACCTTATGTATATTTTCGACTTAGTCTTTTTCCGCGAATTTGGTCAAAATCAGCTAAATGTACCTCTTTAAGCTCGAATCTGGAGCTCAAACCAAGAAAGTGACAGCAAATTCGTGATGTTCAATCGATAGAACATAATGTAATGTACATTTGATGAAAGTTTGGTTTAGAAATATGCATTTTGAAGAAAGTTATTACGCCAGGTGCAACCTTATGTATATTTTCGACTTAGTCTTTTTCCGCGAATTTGTTCAAAATCCGCTAAATGTACCTCTTTAAGCTCGAATCTGGAGCTCAAACCAAGAAAGTGACAGCAAATTCGTGTTGTTCAATCGATAGAACATAATGTAATGTACATTTGATGAAAGTTTGGTTTAGAAATATGCATTCTGAAGAAAGTTAATACGCCGGGTGCAACCTTATGTATATTTTCGACTTAGTCTTTTTCCGCGAATTTGGTCAAAATCAGCTAAATGTACCTCTTTAAGCTCGAATCTGGAGCTCAAACCAAGAATCTGACAGCAAATTCGTGATGTTCAATCGATAGAACATAATGTAATGTACATTTGATGAAAGTTTGGTTTAGAAATATGCATTTTGAAGAAAGTTAATACGCCAGGTGCAACCTTATGTATATTTTCGACTTAGTCTTTTTCCGCGATGTTAGTCAAAATCCGCTAAATGTATCTCTTTAAGCTCGAATCTGGAGCTCAAACCAAGAATCTGACAGCAAATTCGTGTTGTTCAATCGATAGAACACAATGTAATGTACATTTGATGAAAGTTTGGTTTAGAAATATGCATTTTGAAGAAAGTTAATACGCCGGGTGCAGCCTTATGTATATTTTCGACTTAGTCTTTTTCCGCGAATTTGGTCAAAATCCGCTAAATGTACCTCTTTTAGCTCGAATCTGGAGCTCAAACCAAGAATCTGACAGCAAATTCGTGTTGTTCAATCGATAGAACATAATGTAATGTACATTTGATGAAAGTTTGGTTTAGAAATATGCATTTTGAAGAAAGTTATTACGCCAGGTGCAACCTTATGTATATTTTCGACTTAGTCTTTTTCCGCGAATTTGGTCAAAATCCGCTAAATGTACCTCTTTAAGCTCGAATCTGGAGCTCAAACCAAGAATCTGACAGTAAATTCGTGTTGTTCAATCGATAGAACACAATGTAATGTACATTTGATGAAAGTTTGGTTTAGAAATATGCAATTTGAAGAAAGTTAATACGCCAGGTGCAGCCTTATGTATATTTTCGACTTAGTCTTTTTCCGCGATTTTGGTCAAAATCCGCTAAATGTACCTCTTTAAGCTCGAATCTGGAGCTCAAACCAAGAATCTGACAGCAAATTCGTGATGTTCAATCGATAGAACTTAATGTAATGTACATTTGATGAAAGTTTGGTTTAGAAATATGCATTCTGAAGAAAGTTAATACGCCGGGTGCAGCCTTATGTATATTTTCGACTTAGTCTTTTTCCGCGAATTTGGTCAAAATCCGCTAAATGTACCTCTTTTAGCTCGAATCTGGAGCTCAAACCAAGAATCTGACAGCAAATTCGTGTTGTTCAATCGATAGAACATAATGTAATGTACATTTGATGAAAGTTTGGTTTAGAAATATGCATTTTGAAGAAAGTTATTACGCCAGGTGCAACCTTATGTATATTTTCGACTTAGTCTTTTTCCGCGAATTTGGTCAAAATCAGCTAAATGTACCTCTTTAAGCTCGAATCTGGAGCTCAAACCAAGAATCTGACAGCAAATTCGTGATGTTCAATCGATAGAACACAATGTAATGTACATTTGATGAAAGTTTGGTTTAGAAATATGCAATTTGAAGAAAGTTAATACGCCAGGTGCAGCCTTATGTATATTTTCGACTTAGTCTTTTTCCGCGATTTTGGTCAAAATCCGCTAAATGTACCTCTTTAAGCTCGAATCTGGAGCTCAAACCAAGAATCTGACAGCAAATTCGTGATGTTCAATCGATAGAACTTAATGTAATGTACATTTGATGAAAGTTTGGTTTAGAAATATGCATTTTGAAGAAAGTTATTACGCCAGGTGCAACCTTATGTATATTTTCGACTTAGTCTTTTTCCGCGATTTTGGTCAAAATCCTCTAAATGTACCTCTTTAAGCTCGAATCTGGAGCTCAAACCAAGAATCTGACAGCAAATTCGTGTTGTTCAATCGATAGAACACAATGTAATGTACATTTGATGAAAGTTTGGTTTAGAAATATGCATTTTGAAGAAAGTTATTACGCCAGGTGCAGCCTTATGTATTTTTTCGACTTAGTCTTTTTCCGTGATTTTGTTCAAAATCCGCTAAATGTACCTCTTTAAGCTCGAATCTGGAGCTCAAACCAAGAATCTGACATCAAATTCGTGATGTTCAATCGATAGAACATAATGTAATGTACATTTGATGAAAGTTTGGTTTAGAAATATGCATTTTGAAGAAAGTTATTACGCCAGGTGCAACCTTATGTATATTTTCGACTTAGTCTTTTTCCGCGAATTTGTTCAAAATCCGCTAAATGTACCTCTTTAAGCTCGAATCTGGAGCTCAAACCAAGAAAGTGACAGCAAATTCGTGTTGTTCAATCGATAGAACATAATGTAATGTACATTTGATGAAAGTTTGGTTTAGAAATATGCATCCTGAAGAAAGTTAATACGCCGGGTGCAACCTTATGTATATTTTCGACTTAGTCTTTTTCCGCGAATTTGGTCAAAATCAGCTAAATGTACCTCTTTAAGCTCGAATCTGGAGCTCAAACCAAGAATCTGACAGCAAATTCGTGATGTTCAATCGATAGAACATAATGTAATGTACATTTGATGAAAGTTTGGTTTAGAAATATGCATTTTGAAGAAAGTTAATACGCCAGGTGCAACCTTATGTATATTTTCGACTTAGTCTTTTTCCGCGATGTTAGTCAAAATCCGCTAAATGTATCTCTTTAAGCTCGAATCTGGAGCTCAAACCAAGAATCTGACAGCAAATTCGTGTTGTTCAATCGATAGAACACAATGTAATGTACATTTGATGAAAGTTTGGTTTAGAAATATGCATTTTGAAGAAAGTTAATACGCCGGGTGCAGCCTTATGTATATTTTCGACTTAGTCTTTTTCCGCGAATTTGGTCAAAATCCGCTAAATGTACCTCTTTTAGCTCGAATCTGGAGCTCAAACCAAGAATCTGACAGCAAATTCGTGTTGTTCAATCGATAGAACATAATGTAATGTACATTTGATGAAAGTTTGGTTTAGAAATATGCATTTTGAAGAAAGTTATTACGCCAGGTGCAACCTTATGTATATTTTCGACTTAGTCTTTTTCCGCGAATTTGGTCAAAATCCGCTAAATGTACCTCTTTAAGCTCGAATCTGGAGCTCAAACCAAGAATCTGACAGTAAATTCGTGTTGTTCAATCGATAGAACACAATGTAATGTACATTTGATGAAAGTTTGGTTTAGAAATATGCAATTTGAAGAAAGTTAATACGCCAGGTGCAGCCTTATGTATATTTTCGACTTAGTCTTTTTCCGCGATTTTGGTCAAAATCCGCTAAATGTACCTCTTTAAGCTCGAATCTGGAGCTCAAACCAAGAATCTGACAGCAAATTCGTGATGTTCAATCGATAGAACTTAATGTAATGTACATTTGATGAAAGTTTGGTTTAGAAATATGCATTCTGAAGAAAGTTAATACGCCGGGTGCAGCCTTATGTATATTTTCGACTTAGTCTTTTTCCGCGAATTTGGTCAAAATCCGCTAAATGTACCTCTTTAAGCTCGAATCTGGAGCTCAAACCAAGAATCTGACAGCAAATTCGTGATGTTCAATCGATAGAACATAATGTAATGTACATTTGATGAAAGTTTGGTTTAGAAATATGCATTTTGAAGAAAGTTATTACGCCAGGTGCAACCTTATGTATATTTTCGACTTAGTCTTTTTCCGCGAATTTGGTCAAAATCCGCTAAATGTACCTCTTTAAGCTCGAATCTGGAGCTCAAACCAAGAATCTGACAGTAAATTCGTGTTGTTCAATCGATAGAACACAATGTAATGTACATTTGATGAAAGTTTGGTTTAGAAATATGCAATTTGAAGAAAGTTAATACGCCAGGTGCAGCCTTATGTATATTTTCGACTTAGTCTTTTTCCGCGATTTTGGTCAAAATCCGCTAAATGTACCTCTTTAAGCTCGAATCTGGAGCTCAAACCAAGAATCTGACAGCAAATTCGTGATGTTCAATCGATAGAACTTAATGTAATGTACATTTGATGAAAGTTTGGTTTAGAAATATGCATTTTGAAGAAAGTTATTACGCCAGGTGCAACCTTATGTATATTTTCGACTTAGTCTTTTTCCGCGATTTTGGTCAAAATCCTCTAAATGTACCTTTTTAAGCTCGAATCTGGAGCTCAAACCAAGAATCTGACAGTAAATTCGTGTTGTTCAATCGATAGAACACAATGTAATGTACATTTGATGAAAGTTTGGTTTAGAAATATGCATTTTGAAGAAAGTTATTACGCCAGGTGCAGCCTTATGTATTTTTTCGACTTAGTCTTTTTCGGCCATTTTGGTCAAAATCTATAAATGTACCGGTTTAAGCTCGAATCTGGAGCTCAAACCAAGAATATGACAGCAAATTCGTGTTGTTCAATCGATAGAACACAATGTAATGTACATTTGATGAAAGTTTGGTTTAGAAATATGCATTTTGAAGAAAGTTATTACGCCATGTGCAGCCTTATGTATATTTTCGACTTAGTCTTTTTCCGTGATTTTGTTCAAAATCCGCTAAATGTACCTCTTTAAGCTCGAATCTGGAGCTCAAACCAAGAAAGTGACAGCAAATTCGTGATGTTCAATCGATAGAACATAATGTAATGTACATTTGATGAAAGTTTGGTTTAGAAATATGCATTTTGAAGAAAGTTATTACGCCAGGTGCAACCTTATGTATATTTTCGACTTAGTCTTTTTCCGTGATTTTGTTCAAAATCCGCTAAATGTACCTCTTTAAGCTCGAATCTGGAGCTCAAACCAAGAATCTGACATCAAATTCGTGATGTTCAATCGATAGAACATAATGTAATGTACATTTGATGAAAGTTTGGTTTAGAAATATGCATTTTGAAGAAAGTTATTACGCCAGGTGCAACCTTATGTATATTTTCGACTTAGTCTTTTTCCGTGATTTTGTTTAAAATCCGCTAAATGTACCTCTTTAAGCTCGAATCTGGAGCTCAAACCAAGAAAGTGACAGCAAATTCGTGTTGTTCAATCGATAGAACACAATGTAATGTACATTTGATGAAAGTTTGGTTTAGAAATATGCATTCTGAAGAAAGTTAATACGCCGGGTGCAACCTTATGTATATTTTCGACTTAGTCTTTTTCCGCGAATTTGGTCAAAATCAGCTAAATGTACCTCTTTAAGCTCGAATCTGGAGCTCAAACCAAGAATCTGACAGCAAATTCGTGATGTTCAATCGATAGAACATAATGTAATGTACATTTGATGAAAGTTTGGTTTAGAAATATGCATTTTGAAGAAAGTTAATACGCCAGGTGCAACCTTATGTATATTTTCGACTTAGTCTTTTTCCGCGATGTTAGTCAAAATCCGCTAAATGTATCTCTTTAAGCTCGAATCTGGAGCTCAAACCAAGAATCTGACAGCAAATTCGTGTTGTTCAATCGATAGAACACAATGTAATGTACATTTGATGAAAGTTTGGTTTAGAAATATGCATTTTGAAGAAAGTTAATACGCCGGGTGCAGCCTTATGTATATTTTCGACTTAGTCTTTTTCCGCGAATTTGGTCAAAATCCGCTAAATGTACCTCTTTTAGCTCGAATCTGGAGCTCAAACCAAGAATCTGACAGCAAATTCGTGATGTTCAATCGATAGAACATAATGTAATGTACATTTGATGAAAGTTTGGTTTAGAAATATGCATTTTGAAGAAAGTTATTACGCCAGGTGCAACCTTATGTATATTTTCGACTTAGTCTTTTTCCGTGATTTTGTTCAAAATCCGCTAAATGTACCTCTTTAAGCTCGAATCTGGAGCTCAAACCAAGAATCTGACATCAAATTCGTGATGTTCAATCGATAGAACATAATGTAATGTACATTTGATGAAAGTTTGGTTTAGAAATATGCATTTTGAAGAAAGTTATTACGCCAGGTGCAACCTTATGTATATTTTCGACTTAGTCTTTTTCCGTGATTTTGTTTAAAATCCGCTAAATGTACCTCTTTAAGCTCGAATCTGGAGCTCAAACCAAGAAAGTGACAGCAAATTCGTGATGTTCAATCGATAGAACATAATGTAATGTACATTTGATGAAAGTTTGGTTTAGAAATATGCATTTTGAAGAAAGTTATTACGCCAGGTGCAACCTTATGTATATTTTCGACTTAGTCTTTTTCCGTGATTTTGTTCAAAATCCGCTAAATGTACCTCTTTAAGCTCGAATCTGGAGCTCAAACCAAGAATCTGACATCAAATTCGTGATGTTCAATCGATAGAACATAATGTAATGTACATTTGATGAAAGTTTGGTTTAGAAATATGCATTTTGAAGAAAGTTATTACGCCAGGTGCAACCTTATGTATATTTTCGACTTAGTCTTTTTCCGTGATTTTGTTTAAAATCCGCTAAATGTACCTCTTTAAGCTCGAATCTGGAGCTCAAACCAAGAAAGTGACAGCAAATTCGTGTTGTTCAATCGATAGAACACAATGTAATGTACATTTGATGAAAGTTTGGTTTAGAAATATGCATTCTGAAGAAAGTTAATACGCCGGGTGCAACCTTATGTATATTTTCGACTTAGTCTTTTTCCGCGAATTTGGTCAAAATCAGCTAAATGTACCTCTTTAAGCTCGAATCTGGAGCTCAAACCAAGAATCTGACAGCAAATTCGTGATGTTCAATCGATAGAACATAATGTAATGTACATTTGATGAAAGTTTGGTTTAGAAATATGCATTTTGAAGAAAGTTAATACGCCAGGTGCAACCTTATGTATATTTTCGACTTAGTCTTTTTCCGCGATGTTAGTCAAAATCCGCTAAATGTATCTCTTTAAGCTCGAATCTGGAGCTCAAACCAAGAATCTGACAGCAAATTCGTGTTGTTCAATCGATAGAACACAATGTAATGTACATTTGATGAAAGTTTGGTTTAGAAATATGCATTTTGAAGAAAGTTAATACGCCGGGTGCAGCCTTATGTATATTTTCGACTTAGTCTTTTTCCGCGAATTTGGTCAAAATCCGCTAAATGTACCTCTTTTAGCTCGAATCTGGAGCTCAAACCAAGAATCTGACAGCAAATTCGTGATGTTCAATCGATAGAACATAATGTAATGTACATTTGATGAAAGTTTGGTTTAGAAATATGCATTTTGAAGAAAGTTATTACGCCAGGTGCAACCTTATGTATATTTTCGACTTAGTCTTTTTCCGTGATTTTGTTCAAAATCCGCTAAATGTACCTCTTTAAGCTCGAATCTGGAGCTCAAACCAAGAATCTGACATCAAATTCGTGATGTTCAATCGATAGAACATAATGTAATGTACATTTGATGAAAGTTTGGTTTAGAAATATGCATTTTGAAGAAAGTTATTACGCCAGGTGCAACCTTATGTATATTTTCGACTTAGTCTTTTTCCGTGATTTTGTTTAAAATCCGCTAAATGTACCTCTTTAAGCTCGAATCTGGAGCTCAAACCAAGAAAGTGACAGCAAATTCGTGTTGTTCAATCGATAGAACACAATGTAATGTACATTTGATGAAAGTTTGGTTTAGAAATATGCATTCTGAAGAAAGTTAATACGCCGGGTGCAACCTTATGTATATTTTCGACTTAGTCTTTTTCCGCGAATTTGGTCAAAATCAGCTAAATGTACCTCTTTAAGCTCGAATCTGGAGCTCAAACCAAGAATCTGACAGCAAATTCGTGATGTTCAATCGATAGAACATAATGTAATGTACATTTGATGAAAGTTTGGTTTAGAAATATGCATTTTGAAGAAAGTTAATACGCCAGGTGCAACCTTATGTATATTTTCGACTTAGTCTTTTTCCGCGATGTTAGTCAAAATCCGCTAAATGTATCTCTTTAAGCTCGAATCTGGAGCTCAAACCAAGAATCTGACAGCAAATTCGTGTTGTTCAATCGATAGAACACAATGTAATGTACATTTGATGAAAGTTTGGTTTAGAAATATGCATTTTGAAGAAAGTTAATACGCCGGGTGCAGCCTTATGTATATTTTCGACTTAGTCTTTTTCCGCGAATTTGGTCAAAATCCGCTAAATGTACCTCTTTTAGCTCGAATCTGGAGCTCAAACCAAGAATCTGACAGCAAATTCGTGTTGTTCAATCGATAGAACATAATGTAATGTACATTTGATGAAAGTTTGGTTTAGAAATATGCATTTTGAAGAAAGTTATTACGCCAGGTGCAACCTTATGTATATTTTCGACTTAGTCTTTTTCCGCGAATTTGGTCAAAATCCGCTAAATGTACCTCTTTAAGCTCGAATCTGGAGCTCAAACCAAGAATCTGACAGTAAATTCGTGTTGTTCAATCGATAGAACACAATGTAATGTACATTTGATGAAAGTTTGGTTTAGAAATATGCAATTTGAAGAAAGTTAATACGCCAGGTGCAGCCTTATGTATATTTTCGACTTAGTCTTTTTCCGCGATTTTGGTCAAAATCCGCTAAATGTACCTCTTTAAGCTCGAATCTGGAGCTCAAACCAAGAATCTGACAGCAAATTCGTGATGTTCAATCGATAGAACTTAATGTAATGTACATTTGATGAAAGTTTGGTTTAGAAATATGCATTCTGAAGAAAGTTAATACGCCGGGTGCAGCCTTATGTATATTTTCGACTTAGTCTTTTTCCGCGAATTTGGTCAAAATCCGCTAAATGTACCTCTTTAAGCTCGAATCTGGAGCTCAAACCAAGAATCTGACAGTAAATTCGTGTTGTTCAATCGATAGAACACAATGTAATGTACATTTGATGAAAGTTTGGTTTAGAAATATGCAATTTGAAGAAAGTTAATACGCCAGGTGCAGCCTTATGTATATTTTCGACTTAGTCTTTTTCCGCGAATTTGGTCAAAATCAGCTAAATGTACCTCTTTAAGCTCGAATCTGGAGCTCAAACCAAGAATCTGACAGCAAATTCGTGATGTTCAATCGATAGAACATAATGTAATGTACATTTGATGAAAGTTTGGTTTAGAAATATGCATTTTGAAGAAAGTTAATACGCCAGGTGCAACCTTATGTATATTTTCGACTTAGTCTTTTTCCGCGATGTTAGTCAAAATCCGCTAAATGTATCTCTTTAAGCTCGAATCTGGAGCTCAAACCAAGAATCTGACAGCAAATTCGTGTTGTTCAATCGATAGAACACAATGTAATGTACATTTGATGAAAGTTTGGTTTAGAAATATGCATTTTGAAGAAAGTTAATACGCCGGGTGCAGCCTTATGTATATTTTCGACTTAGTCTTTTTCCGCGAATTTGGTCAAAATCCGCTAAATGTACCTCTTTTAGCTCGAATCTGGAGCTCAAACCAAGAATCTGACAGCAAATTCGTGTTGTTCAATCGATAGAACATAATGTAATGTACATTTGATGAAAGTTTGGTTTAGAAATATGCATTTTGAAGAAAGTTATTACGCCAGGTGCAACCTTATGTATATTTTCGACTTAGTCTTTTTCCGCGAATTTGGTCAAAATCCGCTAAATGTACCTCTTTAAGCTCGAATCTGGAGCTCAAACCAAGAATCTGACAGTAAATTCGTGTTGTTCAATCGATAGAACACAATGTAATGTACATTTGATGAAAGTTTGGTTTAGAAATATGCAATTTGAAGAAAGTTAATACGCCAGGTGCAGCCTTATGTATATTTTCGACTTAGTCTTTTTCCGCGATTTTGGTCAAAATCCGCTAAATGTACCTCTTTAAGCTCGAATCTGGAGCTCAAACCAAGAATCTGACAGCAAATTCGTGATGTTCAATCGATAGAACTTAATGTAATGTACATTTGATGAAAGTTTGGTTTAGAAATATGCATTCTGAAGAAAGTTAATACGCCGGGTGCAGCCTTATGTATATTTTCGACTTAGTCTTTTTCCGCGAATTTGGTCAAAATCCGCTAAATGTACCTCTTTTAGCTCGAATCTGGAGCTCAAACCAAGAATCTGACAGCAAATTCGTGATGTTCAATCGATAGAACTTAATGTAATGTACATTTGATGAAAGTTTGGTTTAGAAATATGCATTCTGAAGAAAGTTAATACGCCGGGTGCAGCCTTATGTATATTTTCGACTTAGTCTTTTTCCGCGAATTTGGTCAAAATCCGCTAAATGTACCTCTTTTAGCTCGAATCTGGAGCTCAAACCAAGAATCTGACAGCAAATTCGTGATGTTCAATCGATAGAACTTAATGTAATGTACATTTGATGAAAGTTTGGTTTAGAAATATGCATTCTGAAGAAAGTTAATACGCCGGGTGCAGCCTTATGTATATTTTCGACTTAGTCTTTTTCCGCGAATTTGGTCAAAATCCGCTAAATGTACCTCTTTAAGCTCGAATCTGGAGCTCAAACCAAGACTCTGACAGTAAATTCGTGTTGTTCAATCGATAGAACACAATGTAATGTACATTTGATGAAAGTTTGGTTTAGAAATATGCAATTTGAAGAAAGTTAATACGCCAGGTGCAGCCTTATGTATATTTTCGACTTAGTCTTTTTCCGCGATTTTGGTCAAAATCCGCTAAATGTACCTCTTTAAGCTCGAATCTGGAGCTCAAACCAAGAATCTGACAGCAAATTCGTGATGTTCAATCGATAGAACTTAATGTAATGTACATTTGATGAAAGTTTGGTTTAGAAATATGCATTTTGAAGAAAGTTATTACGCCAGGTGCAACCTTATGTATATTTTCGACTTAGTCTTTTTCCGCGATTTTGGTCAAAATCCTCTAAATGTACCTCTTTAAGCTCGAATCTGGAGCTCAAACCAAGAATCTGACAGCAAATTCGTGTTGTTCAATCGATAGAACACAATGTAATGTACATTTGATGAAAGTTTGGTTTAGAAATATGCATTTTGAAGAAAGTTATTACGCCAGGTGCAGCCTTATGTATTTTTTCGACTTAGTCTTTTTCGGCCATTTTGGTCAAAATCTATAAATGTACCGGTTTAAGCTCGAATCTGGAGCTCAAACCAAGAATATGACAGCAAGTTAGTGTTGTTCAATCGATAGAACACAATGTAATGTACATTTGATGAAAGTTTGGTTTAGAAATATGCATTTTGAAGAAAGTTATTACGCCATGTGCAGCCTTATGTATATTTTCGACTTAGTCTTTTTCCGTGATTTTGTTCAAAATCCGCTAAATGTACCTCTTTAAGCTCGAATCTGGAGCTCAAACCAAGAAAGTGACAGCAAATTCGTGATGTTCAATCGATAGAACATAATGTAATGTACATTTGATGAAAGTTTGGTTTAGAAATATGCATTTTGAAGAAAGTTATTACGCCAGGTGCAACCTTATGTATATTTTCGACTTAGTCTTTTTCCGTGATTTTGTTCAAAATCCGCTAAATGTACCTCTTTAAGCTCGAATCTGGAGCTCAAACCAAGAATCTGACATCAAATTCGTGATGTTCAATCGATAGAACATAATGTAATGTACATTTGATGAAAGTTTGGTTTAGAAATATGCATTCTGAAGAAAGTTAATACGCCGGGTGCAGCCTTATGTATATTTTCGACTTAGTCTTTTTCCGCGAATTTGGTCAAAATCCGCTAAATGTACCTCTTTAAGCTCGAATCTGGAGCTCAAACCAAGACTCTGACAGTAAATTCGTGTTGTTCAATCGATAGAACACAATGTAATGTACATTTGATGAAAGTTTGGTTTAGAAATATGCAATTTGAAGAAAGTTAATACGCCAGGTGCAGCCTTATGTATATTTTCGACTTAGTCTTTTTCCGCGATTTTGGTCAAAATCCGCTAAATGTACCTCTTTAAGCTCGAATCTGGAGCTCAAACCAAGAATCTGACAGCAAATTCGTGATGTTCAATCGATAGAACTTAATGTAATGTACATTTGATGAAAGTTTGGTTTAGAAATATGCATTTTGAAGAAAGTTATTACGCCAGGTGCAACCTTATGTATATTTTCGACTTAGTCTTTTTCCGCGATTTTGGTCAAAATCCTCTAAATGTACCTCTTTAAGCTCGAATCTGGAGCTCAAACCAAGAATCTGACAGCAAATTCGTGTTGTTCAATCGATAGAACACAATGTAATGTACATTTGATGAAAGTTTGGTTTAGAAATATGCATTTTGAAGAAAGTTATTACGCCAGGTGCAGCCTTATGTATTTTTTCGACTTAGTCTTTTTCGGCCATTTTGGTCAAAATCTATAAATGTACCGGTTTAAGCTCGAATCTGGAGCTCAAACCAAGAATATGACAGCAAGTTAGTGTTGTTCAATCGATAGAACACAATGTAATGTACATTTGATGAAAGTTTGGTTTAGAAATATGCATTTTGAAGAAAGTTATTACGCCATGTGCAGCCTTATGTATATTTTCGACTTAGTCTTTTTCCGTGATTTTGTTCAAAATCCGCTAAATGTACCTCTTTAAGCTCGAATCTGGAGCTCAAACCAAGAAAGTGACAGCAAATTCGTGATGTTCAATCGATAGAACATAATGTAATGTACATTTGATGAAAGTTTGGTTTAGAAATATGCATTTTGAAGAAAGTTATTACGCCAGGTGCAACCTTATGTATATTTTCGACTTAGTCTTTTTCCGTGATTTTGTTCAAAATCCGCTAAATGTACCTCTTTAAGCTCGAATCTGGAGCTCAAACCAAGAATCTGACATCAAATTCGTGATGTTCAATCGATAGAACATAATGTAATGTACATTTGATGAAAGTTTGGTTTAGAAATATGCATTTTGAAGAAAGTTATTACGCCAGGTGCAACCTTATGTATATTTTCGACTTAGTCTTTTTCCGTGATTTTGTTTAAAATCCGCTAAATGTACCTCTTTAAGCTCGATTCTGGAGCTCAAACCAAGAATCTGACAGCAAATTCGTGTTGTTCAATCGATAGAACACAATGTAATGTACATTTGATGAAAGTTTGGTTTAGAAATATGCATTTTGAAGAAAGTTAATACGCCGGGTGCAACCTTATGTATATTTTCGACTTAGTCTTTTTCTGGTTCTTAATACTGCACCATTCACTTTTTGAATGGTAACTTACAAAAATATTTTTGCATTTGTTCTCTTTCTGGGAGTCATTATCAATATCAATATTACCTTAGAAATTAATGTAGACCAAAATTATAGTTGAGTGGATACAATGTTCACCAAAACAAACTTTGAAATAGAACATTATGAAGTTATAAGCTCACATGTCAAAAAATGCAGCAAAACCACATTCAAATTTGTTTACTTACAAAATAAAAATTGTTTTTGTAAAGTGATAGGATGTTCGTTTTACAGAGTAAGATATGTAGAATTGTTTTTTAACACCTGCAAATTTAATTACAAATTGACAGTGTAATCAAAAGGTTTAGAACTCTTAAATTTGCAGGTGTTGAATAACAATTCTAACATGACATTAAAATGAGAATGAAAATACTGCATTCTGATTGGTTCCGCATATCAGTTTTGGAGTAAATACTTCGCTTATAGTTTTCTCTAAATATTTTTTACCGATTTACAATCACATTCCTCAACGCATGTAAACAAACTGCACTCGGTGAACCTACTGTTTACATAGACTTCTAGTCACTCTACATTAGTCAAGGAGTCAGTGGTTCTGGAGAAGAAGACCACATGCCATAAGCCAATCGGGCCTTTTAGGTAGATGAGCTAAATAAATTCAATTAAATATCCCGATCATGTGATCAGCCCCTAATGTCATTTAATATGCAAAATCGAATTCACATCCGGACCCAGTACACAACCAATATAGTCCTAAATGAGGCGGATCTATCTGATTATTTTGGGAAACAAAAGTGAGAGACATATCTTATATGTTTCTTATTATTCATACATAATAATTTCCCAGTCGAACTAATGTGACCTAGGACCATATTTGTTGCATTTGGTTTTAAATTTCAAAAGAATACTGCAAGATCTTAAAAACATATCGTTGCGCTGCGAGAATGGACCACCTTGTGACTGCATGATAAAACACTCATAAAAGGTCTAATGATTAACTATTTCAATTGAATATATTTACCCATAGCTTGAAAGAATGTATGTCCTTTTTGACTGAACTCTTTGAGAGTACACAGTTTTGTATTTATTATTACCTGTAACTGATCATGGGAACAAATGAAAAAAAATAAAAACAAAAACAAAAAACCTATTTTAATTGCTCGTTGACGATTACATATGAAACAAAGCAAGTCAAGTAAATGAAGATCAAATTAAAATTCAATTGCCGAAACGAAATGTTTTAGTTTTAGATGTGATACTTCTTCCATCTTAGATTGGACATCCAAACTTAGGATTCCAAGTTCTTATGATTGGGCGGATTTGCAAATGGGATAATACATCAATACATCACAATTGCGTCATTAAAATAACCATATACGTATTACCATTTGAAGATTAAGATGATCGACTGACATACGTGCTTATCATGATTGAGTGCACATGTGTTTGATTTGATAAATTTTATAGTGTGAAAGTAAATATTTAGACTGCACTAACAAAATCGTTTTTCTTTGGGTACTTCGATTTATCTTAATCCACTGATATCACGTCAATCTCTAAAGTTCATCTGTCAGACCTCTAAGTTTTAAATCACCTCAGTGAAACATTCTTGGCTACACTTAACAATTTTGTTCAAGCTTAGATGTTTTCTTTGATGTTGGCGAGATGGTGGTGTAGTGGTCAGCGAGCTGGCCTCTAACGCAAATGGCCCGGGTTCGAATCCAGGTGGAGACACCAAACATTTATGACCTGTGCTTTACACTGCGTTATGTCCTTGGGCAAGGTACATCATCCACATTGCACTCAGTCCACGCAGCTGTACAATTGGGTACCTAAATATTGGATGTATTGACCTATATGGTCGCGCGAAGCGCTTAGTAGCAGCATCGTAAGTACAATTCCCTCACGGTAATAAAAGTTCAGCGTTTTGAGCATGTGCCTTTCACATGGAAAAAGCGCCATACAAATGCATTTTTTTTTTATGAAGAAAACACCTTTATTGAGCAGGTAACGCTTGATAACGTTGTTAGTATCTACACCGAAACGTCGCAGTCCTGCAATAAAGAAGTTGTAATATCCATAGAACTTGTTCTCTATTCAGTTTCAACGTTGAAGCTTGAATGTTCCACTTCATTTTTCTTCACGTACTATTTCACAGAGAAACATGCTCTCACGTGAGCACTGACCGTCGTACATATCGTATTTTTGTAAAGATGTTTTGTAAAAAATTGATGCACAGTTTTGTTCAACGCCATAACTCCTGTGGTTTGGTTCAGACGCTAAGAAATCACGAGACCATCTTTTCTCGTCCTTAAATTCAGTCCCATCAAGCCAAACATACTTGTCATTTTTTTGTTGATCCCTCAGACCAATCCATATTTGGTCATCTGCAAGAAAACTCATTTATTACATTTTTGCGTTAACAATTCGTGCCATTTAAGCATAGATTAATCGATGAAACAAATGTGTTACACCTGCGGCAATGACTCGAACTAGAATTTATTGAAGTCAATTTTTATCGAATCTTTTATGATTTAAGTTATTAAAATCTTATCACGATAGAACAATAAATTACTGGTTTACCAATCAATAGTATGGCAACAGGGCTTTTTGGCATTTGCCGAGTGTTCGGTGTTTGGACATTCTTTGGTTACTCATAATGTACGGGTTATATTTGATCTCGTACTTGTAGACGAATACTTTACTCATTATTCTTCAAGTTTGACTTTCATCAAGTTTCAATGATTGAGGTTCTCGATTTTTCAACACCTTTCGCGCGACTGCGCAGTTGAAACCCAGCAGGCATCTGACGTCATTTCGACGTCGGAATTTGGTTGAATTCAGGTCAGGACGTCGATCAACCAATTTTCGACGTCGGAACAACGTTAGTTTCCTGACGTTGAAATTCGGTTGGTGTTTTGACGTTGTTTCAACGTTATCAGAACAACTTTAAACGGAAAATGATTACTTTTATAAGATTTCATTATCATTAATAACATCGAATACGTTATGGATTGTTTTAAAGAATGAAATAAGAAATGCAAAATCAAATAGCTATCATTGACATTTAAAAGTGTTATTGATATTGGAATTAGATAAATAAAAGTTAATTTCTTTCAATTTTACAATAAAGGGAAGTAACTCTGTCTTATGGCTAATTAGAATAAACAAGGTATATGGTATTTTTCAACAGTTTTTATTTTTTTCAGTTATGTTCACAACTGACAACATAAATTTTCCATTTGAATAAAGTTAGTAGTTCTTACATAACGGTATTTACGTATTTTTAAAAAACATTGTTTTCGTGACACTTTGGTCTAAATCGTTGCAGTGTCATATAAACAGTGGTACCCTCACAACTTTGTAATTTCCATTACATGGATAACTTCTCATGAGCAGACATCAAAGTCTTGCACCGAGGCTTATGAAAGCGTAGCCACACAGATACTTAGTGCATTGTTGCAAGTAAACTAACGAAAATAAACAACACAACCTGATTGATCAATGAGACTTGACGTCGAAATGACGTTTTTTCAACGTCAATACGACGTCATGGCTTCAACGTTGAACCGACGTTGAAATCACGTCGGATTTCGACGTCGCCGCAAATTTCAAATCCAATCAAATTTCAACGTTATTTCAACGTTGCTAAACGACGTCGTTTCAACGTTGATACAACGTCAGATTGCCTGCTGGGAAGTCTCTCAAAACAGTGATGACAACTGTCCTCTCAGCGTATATGAATCCGCTCTCCCCTTTCCTAATACCCTGATCTCTTTCAAGTCAAAACCCTCGTATCGCTAGCTATCTAACCAGCCAATGAGACCACTCGAAATCAGCAACAACGGCACAACCCGAATGGAAGTTTAAGAGCCACTCCGCGAGGTGTTGGAGTCACATGTGCCAAACTTAATCAATGATGTCATTTGATCGCGAATTATCGACTGTTACCAAATAGACACATTTTAAAGCTTATTGTTTTTTTACAGTGACAATATGAAGGTAGAACGTCGCAATTATGATCGAAAACCGGACAGTGGTGCGCGTCAAATAGTCAAGCGTTACTTTAGAGACTTATCTAAAACAGCCGGGAGGGCAGTTAGGAGTTGATAGTGTTTGTTAGATTATATAACAAGTATCCATGTATATTGGACGTGATATCTACACCTGTGTGAATTTATGAGGCTGTTTTTAGATTTTCATGGGAAAACCAGTATTTGTCATATATGTCTTTTGGGCATGAAAAGTTATGATATTTTGATTTTATAACACAACATTTGATATTTAGATTCGTAAAAAAGGTAAATAATATGTTATGAAAATCACGGAGTGGCTCTTTAAGCTTGTAGCTTCAAGCTCCTTAATTATCGACATTTCATTGGCTGAAAAAATAAAAGTTTAGCCTAGCCACGAATATCAAGCCGCCAGCCATACGAAGGATTTAGCCCGAAAGAGATCAGCGTATTAGGAAGGAGCGTTGACGGATTCATATACGCTGATTTAACAGGATACTGTCCTCTTATTCTAATATGCCCTTAACGAAAAAAATACATAGAAGTTTTTTCTCAAAACAGGGTTGTGTTGTGTAATCTTCATGGTCATGAATATACGAGGGGAAGTCAACAAGTTCAAAGAAGTGAATATTGATACAATCCTGAAGACATCATCGTCGTTATTGATATAGGCCATCCCTTCCCTTCCCATTTACATGAAATCTAAGGCCTGTGATCATGGAAAGTTCTTAAAATGAGCGTCATGCGGTTATCAAGTTTCTCGCGAAAGAGGAGGTGAATGCGACTTCAATACATAAACGTATGGCCAATGGGTATGGGAACGAATACTCTACTGATGCAAAATGGTCAGCTGAGTTTAAGCGGGGTCGCAGCTGCTTGGACGATGACCAACGGTCAGGAAAACCTGTTGAATCCATTACAGATGATATAGCTACACGGGTCCAGGCCTAATAATGTCCGGTCGTAGAATAATGGAGGACGAGATCTTCAGAATTTGACAATTCTAATGGAAGTGTTTGCACCATAATTTATGAGCACTTTCTCATGTTCAAAGTGTCTGCAAGATGGGTGCCACGAAACGTCAATCGACAAAAGAGAATTAAATCCAGTCGTGAGCTATTGGACATCTACAAAGCTGACCCTAATAAGTTTCATGTCCGTCTGGTTACAACGGTCTAAACGTGGACTCACCACCGGGATTATAACACAAAGCAAGAATCCATGCAATGGAAGCATAAACGATCTCTCTTCACCCAAGAAGTTCAGATCTCAGCCTTCTGCCTGAAAGATCATGACGACCATTTCCTGGGATTTATGTTGCGTGATTCTGATAGAGTATACACCGCCTAAACAATAGGAGCCTACCATGCTGACTTGTTGATGCAATTGAGAGCGGTGATCAACAAGAAGAGGCGCGGCATGTTGACTGCTGGAGTTATGCTTCTTCATGATAACGATCCAATGCACAAGAGTCGTATTGGATCGGCTGCAGTTCAATGTGGCTTTAAACAACTTACCCATTCCCCCTACAGTCCACAATTGGCCCCAATCGAGTTATATCTGTTTGGCAATTTAAAATCACAATTGCGTGTTACAAGATTTGGCAGCTACTGTGGCGTGGCTGATTGTCGAGTCAGAAGACATCTACCGCAAGGGCATAGACAGTTTCAAAGACAAATTGGCAAAGTGCATCGAGGTCCAGTGAGAGGATATTGAAAAATAAAATCAATATCACAACCATTGGTTTCTGTTACGCATCCATTTCTATGAACTTATTGACTTCCCCTTGTACGACGTGAAGATTATGACATATCATACTCATCTGATAGGGACAACACTTACGTGTTCCAGGTTTAGGTGTTGGGGCCATTTCCCACTTGAAATCTTTATCCAGTTGTGCTAGCAAACCGCCATCTTTTATGCATTGTTTCATTGCATTATCCCACGATCTAGTTTCACTGTAAATCTTATACATATAAATACGTTTTCCCTTTCTCTTTTCGCAATAACCTGAAATTTAAACACGTTTTAGTTATTGTATTTATAATAATACTCAAGTATCCTTCAAATATGAATATTTTCATGGTTGCTTTATGGGGAAAAAGCTCAAAATCTGAATTCAACCAACAATTTGAATAGTTTTTTTCATTTAAGAGTATCTTCGATTTTAATTCTCAAGATACTCACTGGATTTTCCACTAGTAGATGATATTTGTAATTCAACTTTCTACATTATAGTTGATAAATCTGCTATTACATTATCCATCAATAAGACTAAGTAACTTATTCAAAAATACAAGATTTTGAAAATTACTGCATAAATATATTGAATAAATGGAAAGTAGACAAACGCAGAAAACTGTGAAATAATTGAAAAATTGGAATAAGCAGATATTCAGTGAGAGGGTCCAAAAAACAATTTGTCCCATATTTGTTTTGCCTATAGTAATTAACAGTTTATATCTTAAACATGGAGGCCTTCTTGTTTAATAATGCGCTTCGTGCGCCTCGATATGTCAAGCATGTTAAATCAGCTGCCCTTTTCAAACACTATAAAATTTTCAATGATACTTGTATGAATGAATGTTCAAGAACTTTATAGGTACAAATACACACAGTAGCAAAATAAAATCACGTTTCTGAAATGACATATCGACAATGCACAAACCTCTTTTGCGAAGTATGTTAAGTTGGTTAGTTGACAGGACAGCAGCTGTTTCTGCAACGAGAAACAACTGTTATAACTCCATAACTACCAACAGGCAAACCAAATAATGCATTAAAAAAGCTTCATTAGCTATATGCTTCAAAAAGGTTAATGCTCAGTAGCACCGACTGGTATTAAGATAAAAGATTTTTATAAATAATGATGGGGAAATTTGAAGAAACACCTGTATAACATTGCCTCTCTAATTGGATATTTCAGTATAAATAACATATGCATGTGCAAAGCACTTTCCTCAGCAAGCAGAGAAATATTTATTCCCGTGTGCATGTATGCAAGTACCACCAAATTGCAAATTCAGGGCTTGAAGAAAGGCTTATGTCCTTGCGACATATTTGAAGACGTATGAATGTTTACAATGGTGCAATAAAAAAAACTTGCAAAACAGGTAAAATTAGTGTGTGTATGTGTTTATATATGTATGTATGCATGTATGTGTATGTGTGTATGTATGTATGTGTGTGTATGTATGCATGTATATGTATGTGAGTGTATGTATGTATGTTTACATTTGTGTATGTGTATGTATATAGATATATGTACATGTGTGTATATGTACATGTATGTGTATCTCATGTATTTATGTATGTGTGTATGTATATGCATATATATGTGTATTGATAAATATATATGTATGTGTGTATGTATGTATTTGCATATATGTGTATTAATAAATATATATGTATGTGTGTTTGTGTGTATATGCATATATGTGTATATGAGTTAATGTATGTCTGTGCATTTGTGTATTTTTATATGTTTGTACTTATGTATGTTATGGGTTTAAATGTGTATATGGATATGTGTTTCTATATATGTAGGTCATCACGGAAATACTGTACACAATATGATTCATTCTTTTTTTTTAAAAAGAATGAGAAACAACTGAAAACTTTTGAAAAAACCTTACATACATTTAACTGTAAGTAGTTTCAAGTAAAGACCACAGTGAGTATATACTCATGTGAATATATGAGTACACTTTATTATTATATTCTACAAAATGAAAATAATTATCTAAATTTGTACTTTCAATTGCAAGTGCAAAATCTTTTAATTGGTACATGTCATAATGCTAATGTACTCAATATTTACATATACTAAAAACTGTCAGTACAACAACTTTTCAATATAATGCTAAAATAGCCAATGCAACTTCCTATGTCTATGTGTGCATTCTTATTAACAATGTTATCATTATATAATTCTGGTAATGTAATAACAAGTGTACATGTTTTTCAACCTGAACATACGGTTGATCATTTAAATGCACACTTGCATTATATGCATCGAAGTGTTCAGTTAGTATTTGAATGCTACGACATGCATTTACTTATGCTTATAGGGTAAGTGTTTTATTTTTACTTAACACATACGGTAAATGATTAACTATAATTCATAATTGTTTACAATGTATAGACACTTTCATAACAAGTAAATTTATTTCCTGTTGTGAAAGATGCCTAAAATCATACACAAAAAGTATATGTAAATATATATTTAATAATCGATGATATTAGATTTTGATATGAATGTTTCTATTCTTATATCTTTCCTCAGACGCTTTTGAAAGTATATGTTATTATTGTGCACATATAACTCCTTTTCTTAGCAGTCAGGAAAAAGGAAATGTCAAATATACTCCACATCATTACATGTATTCAAAAACAATCAATATAAATTAAACTTACCAACAAATTACATCGAATCCAAATAATCATAGATGATAAAGTACAGACCGCAGTTTTTCCAATACTACATCTGTAATGACATTGTCAATCTAACACATTTCAAAGCAAACTCATGGTATTCATTCTCAGCATACTACCAAACACCAACTCGAGTTTGCAATGCACACCACACGCAAAGCACGAGCCTTTTCCCCGTTTCTAGAAACCGGAGGCCTTTTCACAGTAAATGTATCCACTATGTAGTCTGTCTTTACTAACGAATGCATTCTCGTTGTATTGTATATAATTTCTTTTATTTCTACTTCTTTCTTCTATGTATATATCTTTTCCTTATCTCTTCTTCTCTGCACCTTTCATTTATATATAGGTACATGTACACGATCATACTTGAACACACCACTCAGAATATTTACACATGAATGGCAACCTGAAAATACTAACTTCGAATTGCCAAGGACTAAATAATAAAAAAAAGCGAATAGATGTATTTTCCAATCTTAAACGCAAAAAAGCAGATATATATTGTCTTCAAGATACGCATTTCACGTCAGACTTAGAAAGGGCAATCAAAATCGATTGGGGCTCAAATATGTGTTTCTTTAGTTCGTATAAAAGTAATGCACGTGGCGTGGCCATTTTATTCAAAGAAGACTTGGATGTTAAAATCTTAGAAAAAAAAGCAAGATGAGTCTAATGGTAATTTCCTTGCACTTAAAATAGAGATTTACGAAAAAACAATTACCTTAATTACCTTTTATGGGCCAAATACAGATAACCCTACGTTTTTTGAAAATCTATTGAAAATTATTAATGAGTTTGAATCGGATCATTTCTCAATTTGCGGTGACTGGAATCTTGTTCAAAATCCCGAAATCGACCTTTTCAATTACAAGCATGTAAATAATCAAAAAGCAAGAGAGGTAATACTTTCATTTATTGAGGAATATAATGCAATCGATCCGTGGCGTTATTTAAACCCAGGGAGTAAACGTTATACCTGGAGACAAAGAAAACCGATAAAACAATCTAGATTAGATTTTTTTATAATGTCTAGAGATTTAGAACCAGCTGTTGAAAATGCAAATATTGAATCGGCTTATAAATCAGACCACTCAATAACATGGGTGAACTTGAAATTAAAAGACATTGAAAGAGGAAGAGGATTTTGGAAATTTAATAACTCCCTTCTCTATGACAAATGTTACGTATCAGAGATAAAATTGTTAATTAACGCAACAAAAGAGCAATATCTAACAGGAACAGATCCTCAAGGGAAGGCGATATTCAGTATAGATGATCAGCTGTTTTTCGAAACACTACTCGTAATGATAAGAGGATTCACGATAAAATATTCGTCCGAACGTAAAAGAGAAAGAGAAAAATATGAAAATAAATTAAATGAAACCCTAAATACTCTCCAGAAAGATCTCGATGAAAGTGATGATATTACAAAAAAGGATTTGATTATAAATGAAATTAACATAACTAGCAAAAATCTTGAAAAGTTAAACAACATAAAAGCTGAAGGTATAATGATGAGATCTAAATGTGAATGGAAAGAAAAAGGTGAAAAACCAACAAGGTATTTCTTATCGCTTGAGAAAGCAAACTTTATAAATAAATCCATATCTAAACTAGAAACGAGAGACAACAAAACCATAACTGATACAAAAGAAATTGTAAATGAAACAAAACACTATTATAAAAATCTTTATACCAAACATGTTTGTAAATCAGTAGATCTAAACATTTTACTAGGAGATTTTGAGGTCCCAAAGCTTAATGATAACGACAAATATACTCTCGAGGGAGAATTACAATACGAGGAAGTGTTAGCATCACTCAAAAATATGAAAAATGATAAGAGCCCAGGCCCATCAGGTTTCACAGTAGAATTCTTTAAATTCTTTTGGCTTGATATACATATGTACTTGATACGCTCGTTAAACATGTCGTTTAGAACAGGAGAGTTATCTGTAAGTCAAAAACAAGGTCTCATAACCTGTATACCTAAAGGAAATAAGCCGAAACAGTTTCTAAAAAATTGGAGACCAATATCGCTACTAAACGTATCCTACAAGATAGCTTCTGCTACTATAGCAAATCGAATAAAGGGACTACTTCCAAAAATAATACATGAAGACCAAAGAGGTTTTATGTCAAATAGGTATATAGGGGAATGCACACGGCAAATTTATGATATCATTGATTATACAGAAACTATGGAAATACCAGGACTGCTCCTACTTATAGATTTCGAAAAGGCATTTGACTCAGTTGATTGGGACTTTATTGGGAATGTTCTTGAATTTTTCAATTTTGGCCCAAATGTCAGAAAATGGATTAGTACTTTTTACACAAACATAAATTCAAGTGTGCTTGTGAATGGTTTCGCATCAGATTTTTTTGACATAACTCGCGGCTGTAGACAAGGCGATCCATTATCGCCATATCTTTTTATCCTTTGTGCAGAAATTCTAAATATTATGATCCGTAACAATAAAAAGATAAAAGGAATAAAAATAGGTGATAGCGAATATCTCATCGCGCAGTTTGCAGACGATACATCTTTGACATTGGATGGAACAGAAGCATGCCTTCAAAGTACACTCCAAGTACTTGAACAATATGCTTCATTTTCAGGTTTGAAAATAAATACTAGTAAAACACAAGTTATATGGATAGGTTCACTGAAAAACTCAAACAAAACGTTTTGCAAAGAACATAAATTAGATTGGTCTAAAAAGGAATTTACTATCCTTGGCATAATATTTACACACAACTTGGCAGAAATGGTAGAGAGAAATTACAAAGATAAATTGAAGCAAATTAAAATTACAATGAACCATTGGCTCAGAAGTGATATCACACCACTTGGAAGGACAACTGTCCTGAAAAGTCTTATTTTACCAAAGTTAAACCATGTCTCTAATGTATTACCTAACCCAAACGAAAGTACCATCAAAGAAATCGAAAAACTCTGCTTTAACTTTGTTTGGAAAGGAAAGCCAGATAAGATAAAACGTAAAATAATAACCCAAAACTACACTGAAGGAGGCTTTAGAGTACCGGATATACGAAATACATTGCTTTCACAAAAAATAAGCTGGGTGAAAAGACTTTATAATTCTGATGATAAATCAAAACTAAAGACATTGTTTCAATTAAATATATCTCCTTTACATAATGATTTCTATCAGTATAACGAAGAATCAATTATGAATGATGTATTAACTAAAAAAACGAATGAATTTTGGAAAGATGTCTTACATGCGTGGGGTCACTTCATAAAACAAAATGGAAATAATGTTAAAGCCCAATCCGATCTCTTATCTCAGCCAATATGGAGAAATGATAACATAAAAATTAACAAGAAAACTTTAAATAACAAGAGCATGTCAACCGCGGGTATTTTCTTTATCAATGATGTTGTGGAAGATGATGGTAAGTTTCTCGACTATGAAAAGATTATCCAAACCTACCAATGTAAGTTAAACTTTCTGGATTACGCGGGTATTGTTCAATCAATAAAGGGGTACTTTAAAAAATCAAATGTCTCTATAAATAGAAAACTCAACACCCCGTTCATCCCGTATTTAATTGAAGATATTGTTACTAAGAAAAAGGGATGTAGAGCCTTCTACGACATATTGCAAGAAAAACCAAGTAATGATAATGACTGTAAATACAAACGGAAATGGGAAAAAGTTCTGAAATGCTCGATCAATGAAGAAGAATGGAAAATAATCCACAAAGTACCTTTTACATCTAACTTTAGCTCAAAATTAACATGGTTTCAATATTCCATTCTACATAGAATTTTACCTACAAATGATCTCTTACATAAGATGAACATTAAAGATACAAATACATGTAATTTATGTAAAAAAGAAAGCCAAACTATAATCCATCTGTTTTACGATTGCCAATATGTAGTTGAGATTTGGAATAAACTCAAAAAATGGTTAGAAGATGTTACAAGTGCTAAGATAGAACTATCAAAAAGAATTATATGTTTCGGATATCCGGAAAAAAGAAATAGAATACTGAATATGATCATAACTATTGTGAAATATAACATATTTAAATCTAAGAATATCGAGATGAAACCAACTTTTAGTAGCATTAAACAAGACATCAAAAACGCATACAACATCGACAAATACAACACATACTCAACTTGTAATTATTCGAAATTTACGAAATTCTGGTCGATTTGTCATCTGCTCTTCCAAAATGATTAAAGATTTGTTTGTTCTATTTTGTAATGACATCCTTCTTCCACTGCAGCTTAGGATTCGTTAACGTTTAGTTTCATTTGTAACCAACAACGGCAATGCTGATACCTCCTTTATCATTTATATCATGTACCAATTTCTGTCAAAATGTACCATCCACGACTATGTATTTCTTACCCAAGACTATGTAAAAATTGATGTATGATTTCTTGTATATGTACCACAAAAATAAATAAATAAAAAAAAAAAACAGGTAAAAGTCGCCGTGAGTAGGGATAAAATCAAAACGACCACTTGAGAACTGGAAGATAATTGCCAGGTATGGCATGTTGGAAACCGGGAGCAGAAAACTACGGGAGTGAACGTATGACGGAGCTGGCATCTTGGAGCTGGTGAACAAAGGTCTGTTGGCAGCTGGTCTTTAAATTCTGTCCCTACTAAGACAACCACTGACTGATACTAACTGCGCCTTTGTCTTGCTTCAGCACAGGCACTTCAACATTGTGATCGGAACACATGGTTACGTTGGTACAACCTGCATCTTGCTGTTAGCCGCTTAACAGTCCAACGTCATTCGAACATGGAACTCAACCCTCCAAACATAATTACAAAAATGCCTTCTCTCAAGATTAATTCTCAAGTTGATTACATCTACGACACTGGCCGTCCCATCTCACTGAGATGGTCACAGACACGAAGAGGCAGCACATTGCTAACATAAGAGAAACGTAGTAGAAGTGCATGAAAGCGAACAGAGCCCACACACCCTTTTTTCCATCTTACGTCAAAGGACTTCAAATAAGTTGAAAGCACATTTATGAAATTATTATCTGTGGGTAAGGTTGAATGACAGTTGGTTTATATAACGAGCGCAGTGCACATACCCTCGCTTTGTGATTACGCAAAAGAACTTAAAATACGTTAAAACTCATTGAAATTTAACATCTGTGGGTGAGGTTGTCATTGTTGTAGCTATCTCAAGTTATTCTTTTCAATTTATTCATCAAACTTTGTCCGAAAAATATATGCTATTTAGTTGTTCTGCTGTTAGCGGTTTACATATTGTATGATATCTTTTTAGTAGCTATCGCGTAAGGAGATTGCTTCAGACAAAATGATTTTATCTTGAAATCACTCGACTAGTCCTGCTTACGTGGAAACCGAACAATTTCTTTTCAAACGTGATGATGTGATATGGGGTTCGATTCATTCAGGTATGTCTATGTTGAAAACATAGTCTTCACTGAAGGTGAGGTGAGGTGAGGTGATTTGGGGTTTATCGGCGCTTTCAAGAGTATTTCACTTAAATCACGGCTGCTAGTATCATTGCAGGGAGAAAGCCCGCAACACCATTATCGACTGTTACTATCGCCTTAAATTTTACCAAAACTGAGCAGGTACACCTTAATAGTTAAGACTTACCTGCTCTAAGCGCTGATGTATGTTCAACTTCCCTGCAGATCTGACGATGATTTCTTGTTGTGAGGACTCTCGATCCTGTTTGGCAGTTCATTTGTTCCTTTTTTGTGGGTCTCTAGTTTTGAAATGTGGTGAAAATAACGATTTTTTAGCGTTCATATGCACCATTCATTTTTTACTTATACTGTAAACGCACATGCATCACATTTCTAATTGCCAATCAAGATGAAGTTTCGTTTAAGTTGAACTGCATTAGATTGGTTAAGTTCGAGATTTAAGCTTCAGGCGACAGGACAAGAATTCATTGGTTAAAACGTCCACGCGTCATATTGCAAGAATAACTAGCTGACTGCGATAATAGGCATTTACCTTCATAAATAAGGGTATTGAAATATCTTAAATGATACTCATAGAGAATACAACACTCGGTCCCATTAGATACGAATTGTGCAATGGTATTTGACCGAGCGAAAGTGAGATCAAATACCATAGGAAGGTCACATGTTTCGTTTAATATCTAATTGTGACTTAGTGTGGTAATTATTCACAACACGTTTTACCATGTTTAGATGCCTTTCAATATTGTTTCTTTGTAAGGGATAAGGGAATAAATTCCAGAAACTGGAACAGGTCTAATTAAACAAGTGCGCAATAATTAACGTAAACTGCTTGACACCTGTTTTCTCAGCCTAGTTGTCAAGACTATGCGGTACAATGGAGTTCCCGAGTTCCAGCTAAAGCAATCAGAAGTGGGTGCCAACGATGGTTATGATAATCGCTATAGCTTTTATCCTTTAAATAATTACTCCCAAGTTATGAAAAATATGTCAAAATTCACTCACGGTTGCGCCAAGGCTGTTTACGTGTTGATTAACTGGAGGCTTTGGGACAGAAAATCCTTAAAGAGCCACTCCGTGAGTTGTTGGAGTCATATATGCCAAACTTAATCAATGGTGTCACTTTATCGTGAAGTATTGACATATTACCAAAAAGACACATTTTAAAGCTTATTGGTTTTTTACAGTGACAATATGAAAGCAGAACTTCGCAATTATGATCGAAAACCGGACAGTAGCGCGCGTCAAATTGTCAAACGTAATTTTGGAGACTTATCTAAAACAGCCAGGAGGGCAGTTAGGGGTTGATAGCGTTTGTTAGGTTACATAACTTATAATAATCTTTTTTACATGAAATGTTATGATGTTTTGATTCTATATCAAAACATATGACATTTAGGTTCGTATCAAATGTAAATAATAATATGTTATGAAAATAACGGAGTGGCTCTTTAACCTTTTCCAGATTGTACATAGAGAGTGAACCGTGAACCATGGTTCCAAACAATGGATATGAGAATAGCTATTGATATTAATCATAAAATTCAAATTTCATATTGATAAAGTGTATAAAGTGCGGCATGCGGTCCTGTGCGTAGCTCAGTTGACTGCTATCAGTGAAGTTCAGCAACATCTGGCGTGACTCGCTGGATGGGTGGGTTACCCGATCATTGCTGTTTTAACTGAGAGTTTGAAGGGTTAATCCCTCCGCCGCACTGGGACACAAATAAAACAACTTGTGGTGTCTCCTTAGGCAAGAGACTTTATTTAAATTATGTCTATGTTCACCCAGCAGTACTAATTGGGTACCTGGTGAAGATAGTGTATGAGGTGACCTTTAAGCGCTGTAACCGGCAGCTTGGGTTAGACCAGGGTAATAATGCAATTGTAAAGCGCCTGTGAACAGCCCAGCTGAAACTCGGCGCTCTAAAATTGATTATTATTATTATATAAATATCTAAAGCTTTGCCAAACGTTATTGAAGTATTTAAAGATGATAACATAAGAAATAACGTGTTTATTATTAATTAAAAGTAGTTCCGTTTCATGTTGACCCTGACTGTGAGATAATTAGATTTCAAATCAAATCTTTGGAAATTGGGTGATGACGTTACGACACAGGTCAATTCCATACGCCGCACGTGTGACGTACGAGGTAAATATGTCATCAGTTGTACATTCACCCCATGTGTCAAACATGATGATACGCTCTCATAGTTGTATGCCTTGGTTGATTAAAAAAAACACGTAGAAATCAGAAAATATCAATTCACCTCATCTCTCCTTTAGTAAATATTACCTTCAGACGCTTTGACACAAGCTTGCTCTTCGGAGTTGTCGAAAGGGTGCCTTCGAGACATGTAAGATGGTCAGGAAGGTAGTTATAAATCTCACAACCTATGGTAAACATACACTTGTATTTACACAAAGAAATTCCAACAGGACCTCCATGAAGGGTTGTTGTGGTGAGTGACAAAGGAAGGAGAAAACTGATGAAGATGATTTGTAGAACTCTTATGAAATACATTGTGGATCCGTTTCTGAAATGGACACGATGCTGTTATGATTTTGATTAGTTCAACTAGTTTTTGTGGTAACTTGACTAAAGGTCTTTTCTGTTCTTTGCTTTCCTTTTATCAATGCATAAAGCAGTGTCATCACAAAAAAGTGTACTCATTTTACTTAAAGCCAAATCGACAAGCAACTTAATCGCCATAATTATTTGCTATGATCAGAGGAATGCGTCATTCTGGTAATGAATGGCCGTAACATTTGTTACTAAACAGCTACATTAACGCATAATAGGCACATTAATCATGCCACAATATGTTCTGCTTGGAGCCATTTTACCCTTAGGTATGAAATGTTTAATCATCAGTCTTTAAGAAGTTGATATTGTTTTGAATCGACTTCCACTGAACAATGGCATGTAGGAATAAAGGAGATTGTCAGTGTCATTGAGCTGGGAGGAGGATGAAATTTATATAGCTGCATACCAAAAGTTTGTTAACATATCTTTATTTCCTGATGCAAATGTGAATGTCATGTAATTTAGCATGTTTAAGGCACGGTTGCATTGCGAAAATGAAAGGAATAATTTTGAATTTTCAATACAGAACTGAAGATCCATTGCAACTTAACGCAATCGTATGCTTCCCATATAGTTAACCGAAAATTTGGAGGATGAAGAAAAGATACGGCGTTCATACTAAAGATTTCAGCATTGAAGACTTTTTTTTCTAAAGATGAAGATGAAAATAAGTTTTATGCATGAGCATCCTAGGCCACGGAATAATGATATCTGCAATTAGTAATCCTAATGTCTCAAGGTACCTGAACACAGGATTTCAACCAGCAAGTGATTCTCGAGAAGATGACAAAAATGTTTTAAAGAGCATGCATCCTCCCTTAAGTCAAATTCTCATAAGGTGCAACAAAGTAAAAATCAACAATTTATCCAAATTTGTGCAAGGTAAATCTACTTAAGCGACTTAAAGGTTTGTTTTATTTCCAAGGAAAATCGAAAGTGTGAATAGAGCTTAAAAGTACTCAGAAGATAATGGCGTCTATTGAAGTCAAAATTATTAATATCCGAGTCTGAAAGTAGAGGTTTCCTCTGAATGAATGTAAAACTTGTATTTCAGTTTATGAATCTATTAATTCTATTATATTATCTATTCTATTTTATTCTATGATATTTTAGATGACAGTTTTCAAAGTCAAAATACTGAATAGTAATTCTATTTCAGTTCACGTTTCAATCATTTGAACATTATTGAAATTTAGATTAAAATAAAATTTTAAAGATAGCCACTTAAACATTTTACACAAACTACATTTCTCACACACACAAATTCCTCATACACTAACACAGTACAAAGAAGTTAGAATAATTGCATATCAGTTGGTGTGTCAAGTTTCATTTGTTCAGATTTGCACGTACCTTAAACAAGTCACTCGCCGTCTGTTTATTATATTGTCAATGAAAATATATTTCTATGTAGCAAAGGAAGATATTAAAACGCATTGATATAATCAAATTATGCAGTTAAGCTTTAGGCACTGTCATTTGAATTCAACGAAAATAATGACCAATGAATACTAATTGTTTAAAAGTATATGATAAAAGGTGGTTAGATACTCGTTCCTAAAAAACGATGTTAACTGATAAACATTTATATCAATTCCATTTTGTAATTTGAAGAATATCTCTTCATCTAAGTGAATATTTTTCAAAACATAACTCTCGCTAGTATCACATTACATGGCTTTGTGTCCACCAGAAAAGAACAAAAATTCTAAATGATAACAATTTAATTGAAAAAATACATTTTTTCTATGAATTTGTAATACGCCAAGTTCAGCTATCTTAACGTAGATCTCAAAAATAGTGTCTGTTCTTCTACATCTTATGTTTATGGGTAACTATTAAGAAAAGTATCCTAACAAACTAAAGAAAGATATGCATTATCTGTGAATTCTTTATAGAGAAAGACATTGGTGTCCGCTAGTGTCTTTAAGATAATGGAAGCAGTAACACGGATCCTCGGATCATTAAACAAATTCATTTAAAAAATATTAGAAAAATTTTAATTTTTTTTAGAACAACCCCTGAATAGAATTGTACCTCTGTTAATAGTATAACAGAGTACGATTCTATTCAGGGGGTGTTCTCAAAATATTTTTTTTTTTTTTTTTAAATTTAAATTTTTTTTAATGATCCGAGGGCCTGTGAGCATCAATGGATTCTCTGAGGAATGTTTTGTTTTATCTTTAAGTCAAGAGCTGGACTTTTAAGGTGTGCCGACCACCACTTGACTCAATACCTTGTCGTGGGGTAGTGGTTTGAGTGCTTCAGATACCCCGAGAGCTATACCAGTCGGAGTTTACATGCCCCTGGTAGGGGCACCCGAGCTGCACAGGCTGACGGGTAGAAGCCTGACCAAAATTGAGTCGTTCTAAAACCTGCTCTCAAAAAAAAAAAACTGATGTCCTTTCCATTGACCAACCTAATTAACTTCACGTTAAAGGTATGTGTATTATTTTTCATTAGCGTTATTACCCTAGGTTTCTGTGTGGTTGTGGTCTTTATGACATTTCAATTAAAATTTTCAAGAATAGATATATGAAACATTTAAATCTGGAACCTCAATATTAAACAACGATGTATGTTAGATTGATATTTCAAACTGTAACCCACTAATTAAAGAATTATTAATGAGGCACGAGTTTTCACAGGAATACACTAATATTGAGAATTACAAGCCATGGCGAGATAGGCAACATCCTTTATTTCTATAATTGCCTATTTTATCATTGTAGATTTCAACCATCATGTTATCGATTTAAAGAAAAAATTATCTTCATCTGATTGTGAGGATTATGATCAACAGATGACAATTTAAGTAAGTAATATAGATCATTTAGAATTACAAGTCATGTATTCAAGCTAAATTTATGTTTTACTTTTGGCCTAAAAAATGACACATCACCAATGAAACTTATAAATTAGCAAACAATGAGATAATCTTTACCAAAGAGTCCCGTTGATTGATTGATTGATTGATTATGCCCGATTCATTCCTCTCTTGTTTCTTTTATTCTGTTATGTTTGTTATTCAAGTCTTTTCATTACTACTGCCATTCAAATACCTTTGTGTAAACACTCATTAGAGAGAATGTGTATTTCACAGACACTTTGAATTGCTGACTACTCTTTTTCCTGGTATTTATAATTAAAAATATAAAATATATATATATAAATATTTAAAAATAAGTTGTATTAGTAAGTTACTTGAAATCTTATTTCAACATTAATTTGCAAAAGATTGTTTGCTTGTTTGCAGGATATATTGAAATCATAAAGGGAAATGCACTTTATTTGTATAAACATTGCACTGACAAGAAATCGTGGGAATATGCTATGTAACAGTGCAAAGAAGATGGCGGTTTGCTTCCACAGGTGAACAAAGAATTTAAATGGGAATTGGTCTCTAAGATTATAAATATCCCTTCATCTCCATACTGTACGTATGTTCAGTTTACAGATAAATTTACTTTTAGACAAATTCCATTGGAAAATGCTGTAACACAATTAGCCGCCTAATTTTATCCCCACTTACAAACATAAACCTTGGTAAAGCTTCCTGTCCTGTTTCTCCATTTGTTTAGGTAAGAGAAGTCAATTTGTATTTCATCCAAACTACACGTGCTTTTTAACCGAGCTAGATAAACGTGTCAATTGTTGTCATACCTACATAAGTACATACTTTGGCAAGCTTCATAAATCACTTCATCATGAGGCTATCTGAGGAATAACTGGTTTCAAAATTGTACACGTTAGGTCCTTTAACCATATCCTGAGTGTTACCAATGAATTTGGAATAGGAAATTGTCCCAGGTCACACCAGCAAAATATAACAAGACAATTGTAAATTAATTACAATTTAATCAATCAAATAATAAACAACGTGTTTAAGGTTACAATTTCGAGCTAATACAAGCTATAATACAATATCAAACGAGTCACACTTGTTGATGAATGTAGAAAACAGTCAGTGGGTCTTGATAGGAGATAGATGAATCCGGCTTGTAAAGGTATCCAAAAACAGTGACACGGCAGATGATCGCAAAGTTGATTGTAAGAAGCAAGATGAGTAAGAGTTATAATGCCAGCCTATAGATATAGGTTAGATACCTTCCAGAATTTTCTTTAAAGTTCCACGACAAACTCCATTCAGGAGTGTCAAACTCAAGCAATCAAGAAATAGATAGAACATTCTAGAATAGATGATTCTCGACACTGTCAGCTAAGACTATCAAACCAAGTGTAAGTGTGACCCAATAAACAATACAACAATGTTATACAATGTTAAATTTTTAAACAATAACACGCTCATAACATTAGATACCCCCTTTAAGTAAAACCTGTTTGTATATTCTCTTTTTTTCAGCACGTTCAATTATGCCTCTATCTGTACTTAAATTTCCTCAACTGTTTGCACATTCTCTTTGGACTTGCCCAATGGAACCATTACATTTGTAACGAGTTCCCAGAAAATTAAAGTGATCATTGATATACTTTTCTCAAATTATTTCACATTGAAATCATATTTGAATGTTTTGTGCAGCTCTAAAAACACGTTCAAGTTTAGACTTAATGTGTACTAAACTTTCCTCAACTTTGTGTTATGCATAGTTCATAGTATGATTTATTATAAATCATATGTTGCAGCTCCATGCACATGGATCGGTCTCATGGGTTGATAGATTTAAGGAGAAAAACGGTTGAACCAACCCATCGAACTTTCGCCATGGAGGTAGACTGTGCAATGTTTCGCTATCTGTCCAGCAGAAAGGAATATCAATATTATGATTATGTGTGTGCCAAGTCAGGAACTTTTATCTGTAAAGTAATTGGTAAGCAGAATAAAGAACAATGAAGTATGGCAACCTTATGCCGAGGAAAATGAAAATCGGGAAGATGCTACATGATACTGAGATGAATTGAAATGAAACATCGGTTACCTGACGGAAATTCTTATAAATCGAATAAAAGATCATAAATTCATAGCTTAAAATAAACAAAAAACTATCAAATCTAATAATGTAGAAATTGAATAAAATAGACGCATAATTGACATAATATGATTTTGAACAATTTGTTGTTAACTGAACACTCATCCTCTTCATTCGTCATCGTTTCTGCAAACGCGAGTCTCCTGTCAATGTCATCATTATCATCATCATCATCATCATCATCATCATCATCATCAGTATCATCATTAGACTAAGGAATCAAACCTGACCAAGGGTGGGTCAAGGCATATTCCAACAGCAAGAGACCTAGGCAAATGGGACAATAAGCGCCATCATATAAGCGTTCAAGAAGAACTCTGACCTTCTAGAATACAACTGCAACTCGCACTAAGCACGATTGTAATATGGTAACATTACTATTCGAGCACTGATGTCTAGTTCTTCGTTTAGTCGGAAGCGAGTTAAATTTGTAGGGAAGTGTGATGTAGAGAGATTGAAAATAAGTTAGAATATGTTTTTTTAGGAAACATTCAGTATAATTAGAATAAGGATAGGATAGCAATATAATATTTGAAAGTAGCAAATGTGTAGAGAAAAGAAGCAATCGACCAGGTGATACAACGTGTAGTCCAGTGCGTGTCAGGGTTATCAATTAGGAGAGACACGAGTAGCAAATGAGCTTTTATTGTGACATATGGAAAGCTGAATGCCAATGGGATTAATGTGAACACCTAGTTGGAGTCATTTCCTATGTCAAATACTACTGGGTAAGAAGAATTGATGAGAGATAAAAAGCATTAATGTGACGTTTTGAATCACTGAGCATTTGCTAAAGTACATTTACCAATTAGAGAGAGTAATTCGTGACGTCACAGAGGTTAACGCGTTCAGAGGTCAAAGAGCACTCTTGATTGACTCCTGTCAAAGGGTGAAATAAGGAATATGTTGGTCAAGAGTAAAACACACCCAGAAGATGATTAATGAGATTAGGAGTCAAAAAGTAAATGCACGTGTAGTTTAGTTGAGCTAGACAAAAAAACTAGGAGTTTCGCAGTCCGGGGAGACAACATCACCGGGAGAGAAGTCAGGGGCTTCGGCCGGGTCAAGCAGAGGCTAGGATGCAGTTGGCTCAAGTATTGGGGGAGAAGAATAAGTCGGGGTACGCTAGGAAGGTAGATGTAAGATTAGGATTTGTATGTTGGTGTAAGACACTTAAACTGTGTTTATAATAAAATGAAAAACTTCTGATGTATTTTATCAAGAAAGTGTACCTAATGCTAGCTCATAAGCAAGTCCCCAACCAAACCTACTGAATGTGACAAAAGTGCACGATACGTGTACAATCATTCCCCGAATGAACATGATTGTAACATGGTCAGAACACATTCAACACAAACTTTGCACGACGCTTACACGATAATAATAATAATAATGAAAATTTGTATTGCGCTAAATCCATGCTTAGCATGCTCTCAGCGCTACAACAGTTAAAGGTATAAACAACATATATATACAACGGGAAATTTGAGATGTAGAACTGCAAGGAGTGATTTAGATATTGTAAGAGTTTGTGAACAGGTATGTCTTGAGTCGGCGCTTGAAATGTTCGAAAGGTGGTGAAAGCTTGATATCAAGTGGAAGAGAGTTCCATAACAGTGGGACCTGATGTGAGAAAGATCTGTAGCCGTAGGATTTTAACTTGAATCTAGGGATAGTAAGGAGGTGCTGGTCTGTTGATCGGAGTTGTCGTGGTGGATTACACGATGCAATAACGATTGGTGTACGAATGACGCGCGATTTTAAATAATTTTGACCCCAATCAGTTTTCCTCCCTAAAAAATCTCGCTTAGATATGATGTCAGTTGCAATGTAGAAACTACCTCCCATTTTATTTATTTTATTTTTAACCATTATTGGCAATTATCATTATTGAATTGTTATTCATCCTGTGATGCATTTCAGCTATGAAATACGATCTCATTGTGATAAAGACAGTAAATTTTACTAATACCAACATGATCTTCGGACAATGTTCCTGAATGTTTTTTCTCATCTTCTTGTATAATGCAAATAATTACTCATTGTATTCAAAGGCAATCCTTCTGATTTATAGCAGCTGAATATCCAGACCAGCTAAGGAAATTATATTTCATTTACATCGTGAATTTGTCGAGTCGACCGAGAGTTGAAGACATAAACATAAAAGTTACGAAAAATCAACATTTCTCCATGCTGATAATCACATTTCCTTAAACTATATGATCATTGAGTGCCCCAAATATCATTTTCGAATTCTAGGTCATTAATATCTATCGTTCCAAAAAAACGAGAGTCTGTGGATATACTAAACAATTGAAAGAGCATTGTCGTGTGAGTGGCGCAGTGAGAACGCTCCATGGTTCCAGCTCCAGTGCAATATAAGTATACTTATTTCTATTATTATGACCTGCTGTGTTCAAAATGATTCAGTTTAATTTATTATTGATACCAAGAACACCATCGATTCATTCAAACATAGAACAAACAAAAAAAACATTATGTTCCATTTACCAGTGTCTAATGCGTTCATGAGTTGATTTTAATTTGAATATTTGAATTTCGTGCGATTGTGTATTAAAATTATATATACATTTGATCAATCCTATGCACAAAAGCTATAGAATAGAACGAAGATCTTAAACACTCATATTTCTTATATGCAATTTTGCAGTATACAGCTGTTCTGCTATATCTGATTGTCTCCCACGGCTCCTACTTATATTGTGTTCTTGTTGCATTTTATCATCCCTTGAACTGAAACCGTGCAGCAGTGATTCCGAGCCTTTTAAAATATCGAAAGTCCATTTTTACCATTCACATGTGTTGCCCATTTATGCATCTTTAAACTTTGCATTCTGCATAATTTCAAACACCTCATAAACTCAAAAGTACAAAAAAATGTGTTTGGTTTACTTGAAAAAGGTAAATGTCATTATGTACACTATAAACGGACTGATTAAAAGTTAATTTAGCTTTACCACACACTAAAATATCTTTATAGACACATAGTGAAATAAAAATGTTCAATAATGAAGGACATTGGGTTGTACAGAAAATCAATTTTCTTTTCAAAGTTCACTTCGATACAATTCTTTCAGACATTGAGCAACATTTAACCATAATGTGATTTTAATATAACAATGTTATATTTGTTCACCATCTGAATAGCATGTAAATTGACAGTGTCGGTTGTTTTGTTGGAGAAAGGACCGTGGTGAAACTATAGGACACTATTTAGGAAACGTAACAGTAATTGACATAGTATCTCTTTAAGTATAAAAATCATTAAGTTAATGACAGAACAGTTTCGCTGTGAAAAGTTCAAAGTTCAAAATTGCAAATGAGTGAAAAAAACTTTTGTTAAGTAGTTGTAGATACACATAATGTTTTTCAAGATTACAATTAGAAATAGATTTGAGCTTCAACTGGAGTTACAATAGGGTGTGCACAGGTTGAGAATTATCGAAAAGTCGGAAGTAACGTGGCGATTTGTTCGTCTCCCTCGCTCACCAGCCATAGTGAGTGAGTGAGTTGGGGTTTAAAACCGCTGTCAAGATTATTTTACTTATATCGCGGCTGCTAGTATTATTGCAGGGAGAAATCCCGCAACACATTGTGGCTATGCATTGCGGTGAAACCTGCGAGCTTCGGCTGGAACTAGCGAACCATGGGTGGTACTGCTCTGAAATTCATTGTAGCATTGCACCCAAACCTGACAGCGTGTAGAACAGTTCTCTACTGCAGACAAAGTTGCCGAGCCCCTGGCGGGATTCGAACCACGGACCTCTAGACTCACCAGCCATAGCTTGCCATTGTTTGTGCTGCCATGGAATGAAAAGATGCGAATTCAAATCTTTCTTTTGGTACAAGATAAAGTAAAGATAGGATTAAAGATAGTTCAATATGATCATGAAAAAGTAAATCGTATATAATTCAACAAAATGGAGTGTTTGCACCATAATCCATGAGCACTTGCACATGTTCAAGGTGTCTGCAAAATGGGCGCCATTTAACTTAAAAGCACAAGTTGGACACCAGAGAATTGAATCCAGTCGTGAGCTGTTGGATATCTACAGTGCTGATCTCAATAACTTTTATGCCCGTCTGGTTACAGGGGGTGAAACGTGGATTATTCACTGGTATCTTGACACTAAGCAAGATTCCATGCAATGGCCATGGAAGCATAAGCACTCTCCTGCACCAAAGAAGTTCAGAACTTGGCTTTTGCTGGCAAGATCATCTCGACCATTTTCTGGGATACTTATAGACTGAAAACACTTATGCTGACTTGTTGAAGCAATTGGAAGAGGCGTTGGAATAATGCTTCTTCGTGACAACGCTCCAGTGCACAAGATTCATATTGCACAGACTCAGAGACTGCACTTCAACAATGTGGCTTTAAACAACTTAACCACCCCCCCCCCCCTCTCCCACGTCCCTCCTACATGCTAGATCTGGCCCAAAGCGACTTTTATCTGTTTTGCAATTTGTAAGCACAATTTCAAAATCATTATCACAATCATTGGCTTCTGTTTTAAATCCACATCTATGAACTTATTGACTTGCCCTCGTATATAATTAGTCAAGAATACTGTCCAAAAGATAACAGAATTCTTTTGAGAGGTAAGAATAGTTGAGTTAATTTGTTTTGAAACGTGCCATCTATATTCCAATTCGTATGGTGTATCTGCATTCTTGGGTTTTCAGTTTATACAGAAATGTACTTTACCTCATGAGCTTTAAGAAAAGAAAATTGTTCAAATCGAAGATTCTATGCCCACGATGACCAGATAAATTTGGTTTACGGTTGAAGAGAACATTTTGCGGATTTGATATTGATGGTTATTACAATGCTTACTTCCTTGAATTAATTTGAAAAATACTCAAACAATCGTCCTTATATCGACTTGCACAGCAATGTTGGCTAGTCCATCAGCGAGCATGAACCAGAACACCGATTTATTCGCATATTACTCACCATCACTCACTCTCACCACACTCTCACCAGAGTGAGATATCAAACTCAAACACATGAAAAATCTCAATATCAAACTCGCGGTCACATGGTAACATGTTTATTTCGATATTTCGGCGAGGACCCATATTTTATGCTTAGAAATCTGGCTTGAAGGATTGGATGGGCTATATGCCTGGTTCAATCGGATTTGAAGTAGATATCTTGACGTCTTCTCCATTTTTTCCAAACAAATATTTGAGTTGATTAATATAATGTGTCAGAAGATGATAAATGTCCTTTGAAAAGAGTTAAGGAATATTTCAAAACACTATATTATGAGATCTTGATATAAGCACATACAACAAGACAATTGAAAAAGCTTTATTCATATCAAGTAAACACTAAATAGGAATAACAAATTTATCTAGTTTTTGTTTTAGTTTATCATTGTTTACATGGACATTCTCAAATCATGTCATGAACTCTGACGACTCAGAATTTACAGATATCATATCCGTTTGAAGTACCTCCTAAAAGCGTTAAGAGGTAAGGTATATAAAAAGTAAAAATTAATTAACTAGTCTTTTGATATTTTTTCCTATGATATAAATCCTGTTAATTGCTGTAATCTTCAACAATATTTCATTATAAGGCTCTAAATATTGAATCAATTGATATCGTTGTAAAATGATTAAATCTAATCAGTGATATAGTCAAATATTATGAAAATTACAGAAAAATACAGTCAAAATTTCAAATTCTTACAAACGTTGGCAAAATCATGAGATACTTAAATTCTATCGTAATTTAAATGTAAGGTTTTTTATCAGGACACTTTTTTCCTGATAAAATGTATCGCATGGTACAATCTTGATTCACATTTTAAAGCACGTCTCATTTAAAATAACCTACAGGATAACGCTTGTAAAGTGACATGTGAGATAAATGAGACCCTAACGCAGGTTGTATTCAGAAATAGTTTCGTGTTTTCATTGTTAAATTCATTATTCATAAATTATTGTTTTAAGTGATTCTTGCCTGGGTATGTTATATATAGAGAGAGATTCTATGCAGTAGGAGGGGGAGAGACTCTAGGCAGTAGGAGGGGGAGAGACTCTAGGCAGTAGGAGGAGAAGAGACTCTAGGCAGTAGGAGGGGGAGAGACTCTAGGCAGAAGGAGGGGGAGAGACTCCAGGCAATAGGAGGAGTAGAGACTCTAGGCATTAAAAGGAGAAGAGACTCTAGGCAATAGGAGGAGAAGAAACTCTAGGCAGTAGGAGGGGGAGAGACTCTAGGCAGTAGGAGGGGGAGAGACTTCAGGCAATAGGAGTAGAGATTCTAGGCATTAAGAGGAGAAGAGACTCTAGGCATTAAAAGGAGGAGAGACTCTAGGCAGTAGGAGGAGAAGAGACTCTAGGCATTAAGAGGAGAAGAGACTCTAGGCAATAGGAGGAGGAGAGACTCTAGGCAGTAGGAGGGGGAGAGACTCCAGGCAATAGGAGGAGGAGAGACTCCAGGCAATAGGAGGAGGAGAGACTCTAGGCAATAGGAGGAGAAGAGACTCTAGGCAGTAGGAGGAGGAGAGACTCTAGGCAATAGGAGGAGAAGAGACTCCAGGCAATAGGAGGAGGAGAGACTCTAGGCAGTAGGAGGGGGAGAGACTCTAGGCAGTAGGAGGGGGAGAGACTCTAGGCAGTAGGAGGAGAAGAGACTCCAGGCAATAGGAGGAGAAGAGACTCCAGCCAATAGGAGGAGAAGAGACTCCAGGCAATAGGAGGAGGATAGACTCTAGGCAATAGGAGGAGAAGAGACTCTAGGCAGTAGGAGGAGAAGAGACTCCAGGCAATAGGAGGAGGAGAGACTCCAGGCAATAGGAGGAGGAGAGACTCCAGGCAATAGGAGGGGGAGAGACTCTAGGCAATAGGAGGAGGAGAGACTCTAGGCAATAGGAGGGGGAGAGACTCTAGGCAGTAGGAGGGGGAGCGACTCCAGGCAGTAGGAGGAGAAGAGACTCTAGGCAGTAGGAGGAGGAGAGACTCTATGCAATAGGAGGAGGAGAGACTCCAGGCAATAGGAGGAGGAGAGACTCCAGGCAATAGGAGGAGAAGAGACTCTAGGCAGTAGGAGGCGGAGAGACTCTAGGCAGTAGGAGGGGGAGAGACTCTAGGCAATAGGAGGAGGAGAGACTCTAGGCAGTAGGAGGGGGAGAGACTCTAGGCAATAGGAGGAGGAGAGACTCCAGGCAATAGGAGGAGGAGAGACTCTAAGCAGTAGGAGGAGAGACTCCAGGCAATAGGAGGAGGAGAGACTCCAGGCAGTAGGAGGGGGAGAGACTCTAGGCAATAGGAGGAGGAGAGACTCTAGGCAATAGGAGGAGGAGAGACTCTAGGCAATAGGAGGAGGAGAGACTCTAGGCAGTAGGAGGGGGAGAGACTCCAGGCAATAGGAGGAGAAGAGACTCTAGGCAATAGGAGGAGGAGAGACTCCAGGCAATAGGAGGAGGAGAGACTCTAGGCAGTAGGAGGGGGAGAGACTCTAGGCAATAGGAGGAGGAGAGACTCCAGGCAATAGGAGGAGGAGAGACTCCAGGCAGTAGGAGGAGGAGAGACTCCAGGCAATAGGAGGAGGAGAGACTCCAGGCAATAGGAGGAGGAGAGACTCTAGGCAGTAGGAGGGGGAGAGACTCCAGGCAATAGGAGGAGAAGAGACTCTAGGCAATAGGAGGAGGAGAGACTCCAGGCAATAGGAGGAGGAGAGACTCCAGGCAATAGGAGGAGGAGAGACTCTAGGCAGTAGGAGGGGGAGAGACTCCAGGCAATAGGAGGAGAAGAGACTCCAGGCAATAGGAGGAAGAGAGACTCTAGGCAATAGGAGGAGGAGAGACTCTAGGCAATAGGAGGAGGAGAGACTCCAGGCAATAGGAGGAGAAGAGACTCTAGGCAGTAGGAGGAGAAGAGACTCTAGGCAGTAGGAGGGGGAGAGACTCTAGGCAGTAGGAGGAGAAGAGACTCCAGGCAATAGGAGGAGGAGAGACTCTAGGCAATAGGAGGAGTGATAAAGCAGTGTTTATGTATGTAAATTGAATTGCTAAGTTTATATTATTTGTGCAACTTGTGAGCTAGTTTTTAACAAGAAAATTCAAATATGATCATTATCCGTTGCATCTGATATCCATACATCACTTCTACGTTATATTAGTCATCATCTTAAAGAGGCGTGTTTAACTACCTGACACAAAAAGGACAATTTCGTTTCCCTAAATTGAAAATCTTTTTTCGATTTTGTCAACGTTTTGAAGACAACTTTAATCAAAAGAGAAGGCATAAACAAGTTATTCTGTTTAAGGAATTAAGAGTACTCTGTTTATGTGGCATAACTCCGACTTTGAAATAATTTTTTTAAATTTTGCAATAGCTTCAAACTTCGACGACGTGTCAATATTGCTTCATATTTGAATTACAACTTCACAAAGAAATTCTAGGGGGTTTGAGCACGTAAAATCATACAATATCATGTCATTTGATTCCGGCCTGTACCGAAATGATACACAGTCTTCGGCTCTACCGAACGTTACATGACTAGGTTCAGTTTTTAGAATACTACTATACCATCTTTTCTTGTCAGTTAGTTCAGTCCCATCAGCCCATACAAACTTGTTGTTCTGTTGTCGATCGCGGAGTCCAATCCAAGTGAGGGGAGCTACAATAAATTGTTTCATTGTCGTTAAACTAATGATCGCAAAAATTAGCTAAAGATTCACATTATATACACATCACTGTCATGGTGAATTGAGGCGATCCTCGGTTACCCAAGTTAGTATGTTTACCCCTAGTCCTTTTCATCGAAAATCTACACTGAAAATACACGCCCTTCATTTGAGTAAGCCAACGGAATGCCACGCCTGTAGCGACCCAAACCGGAACACGACCCAAACCGGGGAAATCGATCCAAGTTTTACACTGAACTCGTTTCCATGAATTGCTGCGGAGGGTTTAAGATCACGTGAAGGAAGTCACTGAAAACTTTTAATGTAGTTTAAATGGAAAACGATTACAGCAAATTAAAAATCATCGTTTAAAAGTCCATAATATTTGGAAAGGTTTATTTGGTATAAATCACTTATCTGCCATATGTGTTTCATGCAATATTTGAAAAATAGTGTAAGAGAGGCACATTTCAACCTAATTTGGAACAACATTGTCATTTGCGGTATATCACTTTTAAAGATATTGACATATTTTTCATGCGTATGTAATCTAAAAAATGAATGTAAACATTAATGTCCAATTTTTTTTTTTATTGTTTACACTTTTGAATGTCACAGAGTTAGTGATATCTACAATTATGTATACTTAATCTCCATTATTATGTCATTATATTGATTATGAGTGGTTTGGTACATTGAGAAAGAAAGCTGAATAAAATATTTAGTGGATTTATCAAACCACGTGTTTTTAACAGGTGAATAAACCGCTGTATGGCATAGTCTAGGTCGACAAGCGTTTTCGCTTCGTTTTTCTTCTACGATTACTAATAATCAGATTGATTCATGAAGTGTTTGACCCTCTGAAGATAATGCATTTGGGATAAACATTAACCTCATTGGGGAAAATTTTAAGAAATAAACTTTCCCAAAACGTGCTACTGCTCCTTTGAGTTTAAGTTTCACCTTAAGTTTTCAGTCTACTAGCTGTCATCGGACTAGGAGAAAAATATATGCTATGTACCAGCTACATAGGAATACATTCATAAGTAATTTTTCTGAGACAAAAATATAACCATTTACCATTGAAATTTCAAAAACCAAAAAAGGTTTTGATAGATTTCATCTCAAGGTTTCATAAATGTATGGGCATAAATGTATATAAGCATAGTCTCGATGTAATCAGGTTATCATGTTTGGATTGAGGTTGTGACACGAGTATTATCTAGTAATATAAATTTATTTGTATTAAAACTTAAACGCGTACCCTCGGCAGAAGAATAGATTTCGTTACGTTTTCCGTTCGCATTTGGTCGAAATTGCATTCAATTACACATATGCAAAAATTTTATTCTTCCAAAATAAAAGTGTATCTTGTAGCTGAACATGTTGAAACAAAATTGCGCACTGTTTGGTGTACAGTATAGAATTTAAAGACGTTTTACCGTTTAGGTCCAGGGTCCAATCAATAATTTCAAATGTGCCAAATAACTAACAGTTCATCAAAAGGAGCGCGCCTTATATAAAACATCGCGAATCATGAATCTATATATATTAAAAGTATATATTTTAAAGGCGTTTTCCCGTGATTGGTCGAGATCCCATCAAAATTAACTAATTCAAACCAAAGCCAAAAATCTAATTCTTGACCAATGGTAGCCAAACTTGCCAGAACATCTTGTATCATGATTATGTATATGTGAAAACAAAAAGGCGCACCATTGGTACAAAAGTATGGATTTTAAAGACGTTTTCCCGTATTGGGTCGAGTTTCTGTCAAAATTAATATATTCAAACCTATGTAAAAACTCTAATACTTGACACAAGGTAGCCAAACTTGCATGATGATTCCATTATATAAATATATACGTTAAAACAAAATTGCGCACCATGGGGTAAAAATTAAAGATTTTAAAGGCGTTTTTCCGTTTTGGGTCGAGGTCCTGTCAAAATTAATATATTCAAACCTATGTAAAAAATCTATTAGTTGACCAATGGTAGCCAAACTTGACAGATCCTCTTGTATCATGAATCTACACATGTTAAAACAAAAATGCGCACCATTGTTTCGAAAATAAAGATTTTAAAGGCGTTTTTCCGTTTTGGGTCGAGGTCCTGTCAAAATTAATATATTCAAACCTATGTAAAAAATCTATTAGTTGACCAATGGTAGCCAAACTTGACAGATCCTCTTGTATCATGAATCTACACATGTTAAAACAAAAATGCGCACCATTGTTTCGAAAATAAAGATTTTAAAGGCGTTTTCCCGTTTTGGGTCGAAGTCCTGTCAAAATTTCTATATTCAAACTTATGTAAAATAGGTAATACTTGACAAAAGGTAGCCAAACTTGCCAGATCATCTTGTATCATGATTATATACTTGTTAAAACAAAATTGCACACCATTGGGTCAAAATTATAGATTTTAAAGACGTTTTCCCGTTTTGGGTCGAGGTCCTGTGAAAATAAACAAATTCAAACCTATGTAAAATATCTATTTGTTGAACAATGGTAGCCAAACTTGCCAGATCATCTTTAATCATTAATCTACACATGTTAAAACAAAATTGCGCACCATTGGGTCGAAAATATAGATTTTAAAGGTGTTTTCCCCTTTTGGGTCGAGGTCTAATATCCATTAGTTGACCAAAGAAAACCAAACTTCCAGATCATCGTGTATCATGAATCTACATATGTTAAACAAAATTATGCACTATTGAGTAAAAAATAGATTTTAAAGACTTTTTTCCGTTTTGGGTTTATTTATTTTCGAAACTTACAAATTTAAACATTTACCAAATATCTATTAGTTGATCAATGGTAGCTAAACTTACCAGATAACCGTGTGTAATGAAGTTTGGCAAACCAACCTAAATAGTTTTTGATAGGGATCAATAGGTTAGTTGTTAGAAATATTTTCTCTCTTTACATTAACGCCCTATGGTATATAAACCAGCTTACTAAATCATTGTTCTTGGCCATTTCGTAGATTACTTAAAAACATTTGTCATTGTTTTGGAGCACAGTTTACTTTTAATTAAGAGGTTTCACGAAGCCGCCTCCAACTTGAATGTAGTGCATCACTTTATAAAGGCATATAATCAAATTCTCATGATTTCACTAGCATAAAATTTCTTTTTTAATGCTTTTCTTATTTGCTAATCAGATTTTTTAAACACCAACAGTTTTTATCTATTGATTTTGGCCAGGCATATGACTGTATATACATTGAAATAATTTCTGAATTTTAAAGTTCAAAGTAAATGGCCCTGCATTTTGTTTAATAATCTAAAGGTTGCCTTTTTGATTTCTATAAAAGTTATCACACTTATAAATCGGTTGTTATTACCTTCTGAGGGGAGTGGTGGAAGTGCCATATGATATTTAAAGATTATCGTATTTTGGTTGTTTTAGTTTTGTGGAGGAATTTTCTGGTAAGTGACTATAGGCTACTTTCAATCTCAATTACAAAATATAGTTATAGTCCTTAAACTGAAATACCGAGGATTGATTAATATGGATGTTGTCAGTTGGTTACGACAAAGTTGAGTCCTGTACCATTCTTAACTTAAGGCTTAAGTAACTAGACTTGCAAGCATTTTCCAGACTTCCGAAGTCTCCAATAATTTTCGCAATAAGGTCTTGATTAACTTGACATCAACCGCAAACTACTTCGATATATATTTCAATTAATTTCAAGTGAGTATAATTTCCCCATAGTTAATCGTATTCATTTGATGGATAATCATGTCAAAAACTGTCATCTATTATTCAAATGTTTATTTTCCTTAGCTATAGCATGTTGAAAATGTTGAAATAAGAAAATACTCATATTGCTTAGGCGCACTATTCTTAAAGTTTACCGCCCAAGGCTCAGAGAGACATATATTTGGTATAAATATTTTGGATTTCGAAAATTTAAGATATGATGTAAGGAGTTAGTAGATAACAAAAATAAGAGAACCATGGTCTATGTAGTTCAACAGACTTGGTATTGTTGATGTTCAAGACGAAGATGTATACCCGTTATATTTCCAAATGAAATACCAAAATTGTCCATTGTCAGTGCACTAGATAAGATGTCTTAACACAAATTTGGAAGAAAGTTGATAAAACCATGTAACTTACCTTAAATCATAATCCAAAATAGACAACAGATTTTATTTAAAATAGTGACTTTTTTTCATTCATTTACACACTCTTAAACATTTGCTCTTTAATGTCTTAACGCATTTAAAACAATTAAAACATGTTTTGAACGAGCAAAAAATCTATTTTCAACAACATCCCAACACCTTCTGACCCCACCACTTCTGTTATCAACCTTTCCCAAATTAACGTTTACCAAACCCCTGCCAATACGCAACAGAAATTGCAAGAGTGTCAGATTTCGATCTGCTTGCCTATTGTTACTGTGTGCCAAGTCCACTGTTTGGATGGGCTGTCTGAACAAGCTCAGTCATACGCTTCAACATTTATTAAAATGATTTTAGTTTACTTATTACTTGAGCTTCAGACATGAACTTGGGCTCGATTGAATCCTCCTTACCGCATCAATATGATTCAACTGATCATCTGACAAAGCTATTGAAAATTACAGGCCTTTTAATTTTGCAACCCGGTCACGCCTTTTAACCCTTGCCACACTCTTGTTTTTGGGGTTAGGACAATGAAATTTACACATCTTTGTCTCAAACCTACTAAGATGTTATTCTCAAAACGTTATATCCCAAGCATGACTGATGTCTTGTCTGAAACAAAGGCAATAGAATGTTTCAGGTTCAGTATTCTGTAACGCCATTATTTGAACGGCGGTCAAGATAAAATGTACAAATTAGAATCACCTGGGTGCAAGGTATAACCCCCCAAGTTTCAATTTTAGGAGTCGTCTGTTTTGGTCATGTCATACCTTTAAGGTCTGATCGGCTTATAAAATAAGTAAAAGATTTAAGAGACCTTACATGAGTTGTTTGAATTACATATGCTTAACTTGTAGTGTCATTGCCAAAAGGTAACAATTGTATGGTAATCAGTTCATTTGGGCGACAATATAAAGGTAAGAGGTTGCGATATTGATTGAAAAAAGGATGCGCATCAATTAGTCATACATAACTTTTAAACTTATGCAGGTAGCAGATTGCATTTGAGTTGGTATTATCTAAAACGTTATTCGAGCGGAAGTCAATAATCAGAGAAGATACACCCCTAAAGACACCATCGTTGATGTCATTATTTAGATAGGCCATCTGATGACTGTTTACAGACATCAACAACCCTTCCCGATCATTTACTTGAGATTTACAGCCTGTTGAACAGAGGTACCCTCCTGTAATCATGGAAAGTTCTAAAACTGAGCATCGTGCGGTTATGAAGTTTCTCACAAAAGAAGGGGTGAATGCGACCGTAATATATGAACATATGACCAATGTGTATGGGAAAGCAGCCCCTCAATATTCTACTGTTGCAAAATAGTCAGCTGAGTTTAAGCGGGGTCGCAGCTCTTTAGATGATGACCCACGGTCAGGAAGGCCTGTTGAAACCATTACAGATGATATGGTTGCACCGGTCCAGGGCTTAATCATGTCTGATCGTAGAATAAAGGTGAACGAGATATCTTCAGAGTGTGGCATTTCTCACGGAAGTCTTTGCATCATAATTCATGAGCACTTGACCAAGGTGTTTGTAAGATGGATATCGCGAAACTGCAAAAGATCAACACCAAAGAGTTGAGCTCTACGATGCTGATCTCGATAACTTTTGTGCCCCTCTGCTTACAGGGGAAGAAACATGGATTCATCACTGGGAGGGATCCTGACACCAAGCATGAATACGTGCAATGAAAACACAAACACTCTCCTCATCCAAAAAGTTCAGGACTAAGTCTTCTGCTGGCAGGATCATGGCGACCATTTTCTGGGAATCAAAGGGCGTGATACCTATAGACTGTAAACCGCCTAAAACTACAGTAACAGAAGTCTACTATGCTGACTTGTTGAAGTAATTGAGAGAGGCAATCAAGAGGAAGAGGCGCGGCATGTTGACTGCTTGAGTTATGCTTCTTCATGACAACGCCCAAGTGCCCAAGAGTAGTACCGCACAGGCTGCGTTTCAACAATTTGGCTTTTAACATCTTAACCTTCCCCCATACAGTCCAAAAATGTCAAAAAAGCGACTTCTATCTGTTTCGCATTTTGAAATTAAACTTGCGTGGTACGAGATTTGGCTGAACTCAAGGCAGCTACTTAGGCATGGATGAGGGGCCAGTCAGAAGACTTCTACCGCAACGGCATAGACAGGCTCAAAGACAAAATGTCTAAGTGCATAAAGGTAACAGGGAAAATATATTGAAAAATGAAATCAATATCGCAAACATTGGCTTCTGTTTTATATTCATTTCGATGAACTTATTTACTTCCCCTGTTAGTAACTAGTATTCATAATAACTGACAATGTGATTTCGCGTTGTTCGGTTTTCATTCAAAACATTTGTAAGTAAATAAGTGTCTTTTATTTACCTAATCCCTGTCAGAAATGTGTTTAAATTTGTTTGTATGATCAGTGAAGTCTTCATATTATGTTTTAAGAAAACTTCCGTTTATTATTTTTCTGTGCATAAACGGGAGAATGTAAATAATGATAATACATATTTTTTTACAATGATTGAGGAAATTAGTTATTGATTGATGAGATATACATTATCAGTGTTTATCATTACAACAGATGTAATCTTTCATGGGTTTTTTTTAACCGATAAATTTACTATGAGTGGGTAATAACTAAATTGAAATAATGTTTTAAATGCAGACATTTGAACAAAAGATATTTCCTTTGCTGATTGTTTTTGTTGTTTTTTAAGAGGGTTATAGTTTGCAAATCGATCAAAGTTTTATTAAATTTGTTTTAAAAGATAGGTGGCAAAATGTAAAACCCCTAATTTGTTCATTGATTATGCATAAGTGCAAAAATAAACATAATATTGTTTTACGGAATATCCTAGCTTCGTGCCATAAATGTTTCGTAAATGGGAAAACAGTCTACTTCTCACGTTTCACATAAATTCAAATATTGCTTAATTACCTGACGAAACTCAAAAACGAAAATTTTAAATCATTACACTTTATTCTGCGACTGTTTTCCTTATTTTGAAACGTAAACTTACACTGGAACAAAAATGTTTTTATCATTATGCTTTAATCATTTCGATTTGAGTCTGAGTTTTAATATCACAGTAATTTGATAAACAAATATCTTCAGAAGATCACATTTCACACGAGTCTCTCAGAATTCGTGACGGACCTCTTTGTTATACTAACAAAACCTTTTTCCCCCGAAGCAAAGCTTCATTTGTACAGAGTCAAAATGCAATCTTGCAATATACATGCACAATTTACCGTGTCCATCAAGGTATTGATTGATGGGGAATAGTATTAAGAAAAGATTTTTGCTCAAAAAATGAGTCCAAATTCTTCTTCTGTTTCTGATTTCAATTTCTTGGTCTTCTTGTGTCTTCTTATAGTTTAAATTAGCGTAAATATGACTTAGACTGTGTAAAGTGCTCTTATTTTATACACATTCTTTGAGCTGGACAAGAATGAGATAAAACACATTTCATTGCTCCCTTGCTGAGTTGAATATAACCCCAACTGTCATTCTTGCGTTCATTTCCAGTGTAGAAAATGAACATATCTTAATCATATTTATTGTTATTTAAAAAAGACTTAAACAGAAGAAGTTTTTTGAGTTCTTCAAGTTTTGAGTCAAGTGAATCTCAATCTAGTTAAAGCTTGCTGTATTGATAAAGTTTCAAGGGATAAATCTGATATGTAAGACTGTCCAGACTCTGCACAAACATCCTACTGGAACAGGATTCGTGAATCAATGGTGATAGTCGTTGATTAATGTATGTCTCAATTGTCATGTTATTCTTGATCAAAATACTTGCTTTTAATCCCTTAATCTTGATATACGTTCACCTGTATCTGGACCTATACTAGATTGTTTGCGTAATATTCTGTTGATATATTAGGACTTCAACTCAAAGTAGAAAAACGGAATTATATCAATACTATTGACTCAATAGAGCGCAATAAGGGTTTTAAACATATCAAGTTATTTTACACACAATGATCTGACAAGTTTTGGCTACCATTGGTCTAGTATTAGATTTGTGGGATAGCTTTGAGTCTGTTAATTTTGACAGGACATCAACCCAAACGGGAAAACGCCTTTAAAATCTATACTTTCGACCCAGTGGTGCGCAATTTTGTTTTAACATGTATGTATTCATGATACACGATGATCTGGCAAGTTTGGCTACCTTGTGTCAAGTGTTAGATATTTTACATGGGTTTGAATTTGTAATTTGGACAGGACCTCGACCCAAAACGGGAAAACGCCTTTAAAATCTATACTTTTCATCCACTGGTGCGCAATTTTGTTTTAACATGTATATAATCATGATACAAGATGATCTGGTAAGTTTGGCTACCATTGGTCAACTAATAGATATTTTACATGGGTTTGAATATGTTAATTTTGACAGGACCTCGACCCAAAACGGGAAAACGCCTTTAAAATCTATACTGTTGACCCAGTGGTGCTTTTTGGTTTTTTTAACATGTTCTGGTGCATAATCCCGTTGGTCAACTTTTGAAAATTTAGTATTTGTTTTAATTTGTTAAATATGACTCAAACCGCCAATATCATCTATACTGATTATTGCGCTGTTTTGTTCACTATTGTACATTTGACATTTTTTCTAAGATGCTAAATTTGAACTTGAAAACTTTGAACTGACGACATATGGCCTATGTAGGGAAATGTTTTTGGATATATATTCATATTGGTAATCCTAAATTGAGCAATCTATGTTGAACCTAATTTAATCATTTCTATCACGTATTCGATACAGCATTAAAACATTATAGAATAAATTTTAGCCAAAGTTATCTTAATTTTTAAATAACTATTCAATGTATTATATACACATTACATATGGCGAGATAATTGAATATATCTATATATAAGATGCATAACCTATATACGTCCAATACGATAGTTTGAACACAGAAGTCAAATTAAATCTTCGGCATTTTCCCTTGAAATATTTCAAAATGCGATGCAGTTCAACTCATGACGTTTCATTTTCTGTTTTGTTTGTTTAACACATTTATACGTTTATTGTTTCCTATAATATTTTTTTCTAATTTGAATTTGAAATTTCGGTCAATGCATTTTGCTACCCAATAACTCAAGACTAAATTCGACAAAAAAAGTATTTAACTCAAAGTCTCAAATATGTTTGGGTATTCCTGTTTCCGTGGTTCTAGGCTCCTTTCAAATTTATTTCGTATGAGATAGTCAAAGGTGAATAAAGTTAAAATGTATTTTTTATAGAAATAACTGATAAATATCTTATACTTATAATATTACATACGTTCAATTTTTGTTTTTAACCTCAATTTATTTTTTTAATGGAATTATTTTAATTAACAGCAATATTCTGCGTGAGCAGAAAGAAGGTACGGTGATTATGGTTCGTTTCCACAAAGCAATCCTTCTTTTGCAGCTACGGGGCAAATCGCGCTCGACTTTCCAAGCGGACGAAGTCGAAAATAGGCTAATAAAAACATAAGCTGTTTTTTTTCTTGGCACACATAGGCTTTTTTCACTTAACCATACCATTTAATGATTTTCAATGAGGCAATTGGATTTATTTATATAGATTTCCCTGTTTGGGTCGTTTCCCGGTTTGGGTCGTAACACGTCGAATGGACCTAGCTGCGAGCTCCTCAAAAGATGTTCTCAATAAAATATATAGTCTTGAAATACAGAGAATGCGCTGCGATACGGACTGTTTAAAGCTAAGAGTTACTAAAATTCAATGATTTGTGTACACGTTTTCCTTATGAACATTGTAAGGACAGAACTGAGCATCGGAACATAAGCCCATGGTAACCGCGGAAGGATTGAGACTAAATGAGGTTTTGGAGTACCATGAGTAGCCTATATCGACAAGTATAGGGTGGGGGAAAACTACAATGAGTGAAAGGAGCTCGTTATTTCACTGCGCTGCGCCTCGTAATATTCATGAGCTGGTTAGTTTGCAAATGTTTAATATACCTCACTTGTTTGATTCGCGAACATTTTGAAATTTATTAGATTGTTGTGCTCTAATTAGGAACTATGAGGTGGTCATGCAATCACACTATGCTGTGGTGAGTGAGACAAATGCAATGCCGATTCATTCGGCCGATGTGCAAGAAGTGGTCCAGCTCACTTCGTCAACGAATGAACAGAAGTTTAGATTATCTGAACTAGTTCAAGAAGATGACTTAATTGAAATAGTTTTCTATTTTTGATGAAGTATGTATTGAATAGTATATTTTTGCTTACGTACATGTACATAACCGATTTATTAAATTTGGTATATATTTTTTTTTATATGCTAAGAGTTATTAAAATGTGCAGATGAAAAAGAGTATAAAACATGTCTACAGTACCCTGAAATAAATGTAGAATTCGAAATGTGTATGTTATTAACTGTTTCAAAATTCTTTTGATGAACAGTTTTAGGCTTCCGCTCAAAATAAAAATGACTGTCAAATAGTATTACATGCAACAAAACGTTCCAGAAACAATAACCATGGCATTCTCTTCATTATGTTCCTACAAAAAGCTTTGCAAAAGATATAATGTTTTCAGTTCCGTCCATTATTCCGTAAATGCTTTCATTTCCGGGCCATATCTCAAAAACCGTTCAATGTATTTTTTTTACACAAACTTGGTATGTGTTTAGGTCTAGTGATGGAGTGGTGCCTTTTGCTACTTTGGTTATTAAAATTTTCAATTTTTAGGGTTTCTATGGAAAAAGTTTGAACTTTTTGCATATGGGAAAAGGGTAATTTTCCAACCTATCTCTATATCTAAAAATCTAACGGGTATTATTTTACTAAACCTGATATGTGGTTATATCTGCCATTTGCAACTCTGGTTATTCTTAATTTTTCATTTTACTTGGTTTCCATGGAAACAATTTGAACTTAGTGCATATTTGGGGCTGTAGATGCTAATTATAATATTTGAAAACTGTGTGGGTATCAAAAGTCACATCCCCTACAATAAAGAAGTTGACAAATACATATAAAAATCTTCCTTATGCACCATTGAACTTGTATATTTCACGAGTCATTATTATGTCAAGTTCATTGATGCTAATATATTAACCTTTTTAGTACATGTTTGGTATGGATTGTTTCTGGTATAAGTGGCAATAAGATGATTAGGTTGGATTAAATGTTTGGAAGGGGGACATCACTGTGCATCACATGCACATTTTCTAGTTGTTGCCTGGCAAAAGTTAATGAAGTGCCATGAAAGGTCCATACATCCCAATAAGATTTGTTTAAGTGTGTGAATCCAAGATAAACCACATTTAAAATACATTAATTTCCAAGCACAAATCATAAAACAAAAGCATAACTGCAGGTATCCAAGTTCATACCTTGTTTTATTTTAAATTCAGAAAGAAATTAAATGAAGGTTTCAAGTCTATTTGATTATGCAGTGTTAGAATTTTATAGTAATGAAATGTTTTAATGTGGCTTTATATCAGTATTTGTGGGGGTTTTAAAATACACAAAAAACAGAAATCATTTATTCTTTGAGATAATATATTTCAACAATAGTTCATAAAGCTGTAGATTATGTGTTGCATATGCACATAAAGAAAACGTGAGCACATATATACAGTCGAGGGTTGATATCATTATATGGATCAACACAGACAACAAAGCCTCCACACTATGAAATACACAGAGTATACTTGTAATTTCTAGTCAGATACATATTTCAGAAAGTATGCATCATTCGTGACATTAATCATTCATGATTGTTTTGCTTGAGATGTACCTCCTTCAAATGACTCATGATTGTAGGTTACAGTGATTTGTGAATAAAGAAATAGTGACTTAATGAGCTCAAAAACACTATATGATTAAATCTAAAGTGTTATCCATTGTCTTAAATATGTTACAAATTGTTAGTGATTTTTCCAGATGAAATAAAAAGACACTAAAACAATAGTCTATCTCTATTTTTATAGAACAATCAAGTCCAATTTCCAAGGAATTTATTATAAATGATATAAAAAGTTGGCAAAAACATTATCATTTTCTAGTAATATGGTTTTTGGAATTTAATTTGGAAATTCGAACAGATGTTAATAAAGTTGATAACAGTCAAAACTTTTGATTTATTCGCAAAATAAAGTTTTGTGTTTTAAATTTTTCTATTAGCTAAGAAAGTGATCAAGAACCTAAATATTTCTGATCAATGATGCTGATTGCTCACAAGAAGAAAGTGATTGGCAGCAAGAAAATGGGATGCAAAAGCTGCATTGTTCTGGAAAAGTGATATACTTTCAAGGTACATACAATTCAAAATTGAAGATTTATGAGGGTTTTTTAAAACCTAAATAGTAGAGCTATAGTCTTGAAGTGTACAAACTTTCCTGAATTATAATATTGTGGATTAATGGTAAGCGGAAAGTGAATTATTACACACCATTATATGAAAAACCTATTTCTATTTTGAAAAGCCGGCTTCACCAACTGAATATCACCAGACAGCGAGGTAAAAGCAGTTGAGAACAGCTCTTCATTGATCATCTGGCTATTCTGTAGTGTCTACTTTGTAGTGGAGAGGGAGGACACAGCTTCATTCACAGAGACACTGCAAAGTTTCATCAGAAAAACCATCAGAATCAAGGAATCCATCAGCTTTCATGTCTGACATGAAAATTCACCTTTCTAAACCTCTTGTTTCTGGAAAAGATGAAAAAAGGTTTTAAGGGTGTGGTCCCCATGGAAATTTTGAATTTAAGGCAATATTTTTTTGGTTTCAATTATGAAAATAACATTTTTGTAAATTGATTTAACTGTGATGTTCCAAATTATCCTTTTAAGCAGTTCCAAGGTTTCTGCATTGAGATTTTCAAATCAAATAATCATGTTACATTATTCTATTCATTTTAGGATAGTTTACATTTACAACACTTATTGAGAACATTTCTTTGGCATGATTTATGAAAAATAATAAGAGGTATATCTGAAACAAATGCCTATCTACATCTCACACCTACAAAACGGACTTTTTATTTCTTATGTAAACAAAAACTTTGCAAACAGTTTTGAACATAATATTTTGCTGGCAGTATGTTCTTTATGTGTGTGGTCTATTGAACCTTTGGAATGTCATTTTATAAGCAACACCTCTTTTCAATTGTTTAAGCACCCAGGCTGCTTCAAACGTAGAATGCGATAATATCAATTTTTTAAGTGAATGATTATTGAATTTTAATCATTAAAGATTATGTTCTACTTTAATATAATTTATTTGTCTAAGCATGCATAATTAATAATCTTTCTTCAAAAGTGATTTTCTTACAAAGATTATCTATTTACTAATGTGTTACAGTTGCCAAATAACAACCACATGTGGCTGCACTTTTGAGACATAAGTATTGTACTCAACTTTTAGGGTAAAACATTTATGGTTTATTTTTTAGAATACAATCCCTATTTTTTTAAACAATGTAATTGAGTAAGCCAATGTAAGTCTTATCCTCAATCACCTGACTTTAAGTATTAACACCCGTTCGTTCTATTGATAAATATATGGAACCATAGGAAGGTTAATTCTTATATATTTTTGGCTATTTTTTAGATTTTCTGTTGCAGTGAAAGAAAGTTATTGCTCAAACAGTAAAATTTTGCTGTGCTTGTTTATATTTAATTTTAAACTCCATGAAATGCAAGATATTTGGTGAATTGAAGATTTTCCAATACTTATAGATATACTCTTAGCAGCCCATAACAATTTCTTTACTTTACCAGAAATAAGACATAATATGCTCAGTATTTTTGAATATGAAATAATTCAATTACCCTGTCAATATCTTAAAAACACATTCAATAAATAATATCAAATAAACTATCGATCTGTGTAATTTTAAAAATCCAGTTAATTTTTGGCAAAAGAATTAGTAAAAATTAGCATCTCTGACTTTGTTTAAAATGTCAACAAGATTTAATAAAAGAATAAAACAAGTGTTTACTTAACATTAGTTAATTATTAAATAATGGAAAGGTATGTACGCAATAACTTTATGATGTTCACAATGTTTGTCATTGTAAGTATGCAGCTCGCTTGCGAGAACAAATCTACGGCATTCGTCGACAGAAATTTCGGTCTATATATTTAGAAGCACGCTTCATAATTTCAACCTGAATATTTAATTCTGGGAAAATCACCTTTCACTCATTGTAGTTTTCCTTCAGCCACAAGTATAGACCTTAATCACGCGACACCATTTTGATAACGAGAACGAGGCTAGGAACGCAAACAAAGCTATCGACTTATCTGCGCAACGTTTTTGTCTACAGCATTGCATCAGTGCACTTACGATTCATATGTGATTACACATGGATTAGTCACGATTAAAGTTCCCAAAGATTATAAGGAAAAGAAGCAGTGGATCATAAAATCAAATTATTTCAAGTATTTCAGCTTATTCTAATAAAGAAAGCAGATCATTGTGACATCAGTTTACCGTATCCCTACAACTGTATGCTGTTTTGGTCTTGGGTAACTGACCGAGATTCGGGCAGTATTCTGATTCAAATTTTTTAGATAAAATTTATATTTTCAAATATGAAATGAATAACCATCAGCACGTTAAACTGTCAAATTTAAATAACTCGATTTCGATCTATATTAGCAAATTGTTTGAACATTAACCTAACATATCGATTGAAGTAGACCCATAGACTCCCCAAGGTTTGGACAGTTTAATTGAACTAACTCCACTACTGACAGTTTATTTTACCGTATGAATTCCTAGTTTCCCCATTGTCTCCAAACAGAGGTAGCTCCGTCATAAATTACTATACAACCTTTGTCTTGATACGAAGGTTTATTGATCTAGAAATGTAGAACGCCGATTGGATTCAATCAAATTTGCTGGGGTTTTTTTGTTGTATTTTTTTTTATTGGCTCCAAAGATTATATAGGTTATTATATGTTCAGATTATAAGTACAGATACATGGCTGGTGTATTTTCCATTAACTGTGAAAAGATGTACAGGGGTAATGTCAATCTTAATAAAACATGCATGTACATGTAAATATCATTTAGTAATACATATAGAAAAACAGTAAGATAAAGTATGGAAAAGTATATGTTGGGGTCATGCAAGTACTGGTAGGAGTGGGTTCCAAATGTGATTAAAATTTTCAATTCTATTCTTCTTCTCTTTATATATTTTTTCCCAAAAAATATTTGTTTCAGGGTTTTAGTAGACAAGTTTACATTAGGCAGTTTATTCTTGATACTGCATATGTAAATATGTCTTTTTGCAGCAAGGATGATATGATTCAGTAGTCTGTTTTAATACAGAGTACAAAACCAGACCAGAAATTTGGATAATATTGGATGAGGATATAAAAGCTGTTAAATCAAATTTGTAAGTTATTCCAAAAGGTTTGGGTCACCTGACATCCCCAGTACACATGACAAAGGTTCTCATTTTCATCATTACAAAAACAGCATAGACTGTTATCAACCTTTTTCTCTTTGAGCAATTCATTCTCTGTATAGATTGTTCAATGCTAAAATTTGTATTGAAAATCTATAAGCTTTATATCTTGTAATCCCTTCTTGTATATGGTGCATATGTTTTTCCAATCGAAGTCAATTTCAGGAAATAAATTCTGCCATTTACTACAAATGTTTGGTTGTTTACCACTTAAAATAAGTTTATCATAAAACGTCCTTTTGATCTTTTTAAAAGGCATATCTGTTAATTGTTTATATTTAAATTCATGACTGAGATGGTTGGCAGCATTTGTTAATATGTTTCCAAGATTCAAGAATTAGATTCAATAAGTATCTCGGATCTAAGTAAGTACCTTTGATACAATATTTTTCTTTTAAAGTTTCTATTGATAGAAAACCAGTTTCATCACATATTTCTGTGATATTTATGATTCCTTTCTCTGTCCAATCTTTTATGAAGTGTTTAAGAGTTTTTTGAATTGTGGTTGAACCATAACGTTATGTTTTTTGTCCGTGCCCCTAAAACACCATGCCAAAAAGGACTTTAAATTCAAATAAAAGTTTGAGAATTTGCTCCAAACTTAAATAATTCTTTAAAAGGTATTTTGCATGGGTGCATGATGTAATCAAAGTTAGATGTGCAATCAGCGACGCCGTTTCAAAAGTTATCATTCAAATCGCCTAAGTTATTTCCGTAAGCTTTCCAAAAGCTAAATGTTATTCTAATATGCACCTTGCACTTTTGCATAGGCCTGTCTGACACCAAATATGTTATTTATGCATTATGTGTTTTCATTGGCTGAAATATTGCCAGGTAGTTTAAGTTGCAATATTGCGCTGGTAGGGGAAATCTTATATGATTTTTGTCAAAATAAATTTGTTTAACGTTTTATCTTAAGAGCTAAGAGTATTAACTCGATCATTTACTACTCGTGTTACGGAAAAAGTAGAACAAAATGTCATGTTTAACAGCAGCAGCAGAGGGAGAAAATGCCATCGGAATGTCAAAAGTGGGGGTTTCGAACAGTCAGATTGCCAGGACGTTTGGTAGCACCAGACAAACGGTCATTCGACTCCTTCATCGCCAGACTGGCAACACATCTGACCGTCCTAGAAGTGGAAGACCAAGGGTGACAACTTCCGCAGAAGACCGATAACTGTGCATACTACGTCTGCGCAAAAGCTTTGTCACCATGACGTCAACGGAATCGGCGGTGTTAGGGCACGATATCAGCATGAAACCTGTAATGAGATGATTTCGAGCTACCGGTACTCGGGCATGACCGTTCCGCGGAATGACCTTCACCCGCGGCATCTCCTCAACCGTCTACCCTGCGCAAGGAGAGTGAGTCACTGGCAACGTCGTGATTGGGCAAGAGTGATCTTCAGGGACGAAAGTCGATTCAACCTAATCCAAGAAGACGCCAGAATGAGAGTATACAAACATAGGGCGAGAGACAGGCTGCAGCATGTGTCAATAAGAAGTTGAACCCGGTGGCAGCGTCATGGTTTTGGCGGGATCTGCGGCTACCAAAAGACAGGTTGCATGACAATTCGTCACACCCGTACAGCCCAGAGATACAGGGATATAAAGTCTTACAGCCTGTGGTAGTCCTATTCATACAGATGCACAGCAGGGGATGTATTTTCAACAGGACAACACAATACCATATACCGCAAGGATCACAATGGACCAACAAAACCGACAAAACATCCAGTTTTTGCCTTTTTTCACGATCCCCTTATTTATCATTGACCGAGCATCTATGGGACCATTATGGTAGACGATTTAGCAACCAGTCACCAGTCACAATACAACAGGCAATACACGAAAAGTGGCAACGTATCCCGAAATATAAGATACCCACGGCATTAAAACAGTGGCGAACAATGGGACCGACGATGTGCTTTATTTGACGATACAACCATGCGCGAGGTTAATGACGTCATTTCAAGTAACGTTACAAATGACGTCATATTGGCCAAGTCCATTGCTCAAACTTGAGGGGGCTATTGTCCATCATGGCTGACTCGGCGTCTGTCGATTCGAAACCAAAAGGAGAGGTGTGGGTTTTTATAGAGAAAGAAAATCACGGATTAGAGACGTAACGTATCCCCTGGGGACATCTTCAAATTCATATTGATTGTTCAATAAATTTGATTCTATTTATATTGGAGCACCCACCCCTATACATGATAATGGACTCGTCCGAATATTTTCTACGGCGGGAGGCATCATTATTTTCAAAATGTTTCTGCTAAAAATACCATAATTTTTCAACTGTTTTTATATGTAAAGCGAGTAATTGTTAAGGGTATCTCATATAAGAAATAGAAAACTCTTCGTGTTTTATGCTCCCTGATATGTTTTATTCAACGATAGATGGACACCAACTCGTCTTCTATTTTTTAAATACGTCATCCGACGTCTTACCCTTTCCATGAGAAGACATGTCTATGCTTCTATTGATTTTAATGTGGGTCACACCCGATACTCTACCATTTCTAAAAATCAGACGACATTAAGTTGTCTGATCTGTCCAATTTTAAAATATACCCCCCACAAACACAAACAAACAAATATAGAGATGTGTTGAACAAAACACTCCGGCATGTCCTTGAAAATGGTTCGCTAATAATATTAAACATTTTAAATGCTCGAAAGCTTGTCTTGTTTTCTTTAATAACGAAATTCCTTGGGTGTGTACTTTCTTTTGTACTTCAGTTTAGATAAGCTGAAATGTCAAGTAAGATGCAGTTTTAAAGGAATTTACAACGTTTACTGTTCAGGTTGATCCGAAACCAAATCTGATACACACATTTCTACCAACTGAATACTTATTACGTACCATGTAACATTGTTACTGATATTTTAAACAAAACAAAAAAATCTAAAATAAGGGATTAGAAGGGTTCGTTTGACCCCATGAAAAGCTATGTTTACATGGAAAAACACCGGCCTTCATAAAGCGTGACTGGGTTAAGATATGTTTCAGATTTGGTGATGGCTGTTAAAAGCTGACGTTTGTAGCGACCCAAACCGGGACACGACCCAAACCGGGGAAATCGATCCAAGTTTTAGACTCAACTCATTTCCATAATTTGCTGCGGAGAGTTTAAGATCACGTGAAGGAAGTCATTGAAAACTTGTAATGTAGTTTAAATGGAAAACGATTACGGCAAATTGAAAATCATTGTTTAGAGGTTCATAATATTTGGAAAGGTTTATTTGGTATAAATCACTTATTTTGCCATATGTGTTTCATGCAATATATGAATGATAGTGTCAGAGAGGCCCATTTAAACCTAATTTGGAACAACAATGTTCATTTGCGGTAAATCACTTTTAAAGATATTGACATATTTTTCATGCTTATGTAATCTAAGAAATGAATGTAAACATTAATGTCCAAATTTTTTTTTATTGTTTACACTTTTGAATGTCACAGAGTTAGTGATATATAATTATTTATACTTAATCTCCAGTCTTATGTCACTATATTGATTATGAGTGGTTTGGTACATTGAGAAAGAAAGCTGAATGAAATAATTAGTGGATTTATCAAACCACGTATTTTTAACAGGTGAATAAACCTCTGTATGGCGTGCGGCATAGTCTAGTTCGATAACAGTTTTCGCTTCGTTTTTCTTCTACGATTACTAATAATCAGATTGAGTCATGAAGTGTTTGACCCTCTGAAGATAATGCATTTGGGATAAATATTAACCTCATTAGTGAAAATTTTAAGAAATAAACTTTCCCAAAACGTGCTACTGCTCCTTTGAAATTCTATTTCTTAAGTTTTCAGTCTACTGTCATCGGACTAGGAGAAGAATATATGCTATGTACCAGCTACATATGAATACATTCATAAGTGTAATTTTTCTGAGATAAAAATATAACCATTTACCATTGAACTTTCAAAAACAAAAAAGATTTTGATAGATTTCCTTCTACAACCTTTCCGCACATTAAAAAACAACAACCCATAAATACAAGACGGCATGTCAAGGTTTCATAAATGTATGGGCATAAATGTATATAAGCATAGCCTTGATGTAATCAGGTTATCAAGTTTGGATTGAGGTTATGACACGAGTATAAATATATTTCTTTTAAAACTTAAATGCGTACCCTCGGCAGAAGAATAGATTTCGTTATGTTTTCCGTCCGCATTTGGTCGAAATTGTATTCAATTACACTTATGCAAAATTTTCAAAAAGCTTAACATGTTGAAACAAAATTGCGCACTGTTTGGTGTGCAGTATAGAATTTAAAGACCTTTTACCGTTTAGGTCCAGGGTCCAATGAACAATTTCAAAATATGCCAAATAACTAAGAGTTGATGAAAATTAGCCAACCTTATAAAATTCACCCGCGAATCATGAATCTATATATATCAAAAGTATAGATTTTAAAGGCGTTTCAAAATTGATATGTTCAAACTTATGTCAAATATCTATTGCGCATATCAAAATTGATATATTCAAACTTACGTAAAATATCTATTAGTTGACAAAAGGTAGCCAAACTTGCCAGATCATCGTGTATCATGATTATATACATGTTAAAACAAAATTGCGCACCATTGGGTCGAAACTATAGATTTTAAAGACGTTTTCCCGTTTTGGGTCGAGGTCCTGTCAAAATTAACAAATTCAAACCTATGTAAAATATCTAATACTTGACACAAGGTAGCCAAACATGCCAGATCATCGTGCATCATGACTCTACACATGTTAAAACTAAATTGCGCACCATTGGGGCGAAAACATAGATTTTAAAGGCGTTTTCCCGTTTTGGGTCGAGGTCCTGTCAAAATTAACAAATTCAAACCTATGTAAAATATCTATTAGTTGACAAAAGGTAGCCAAACTTGCCAGATCATCGTGTATCATGATTATATACATGTTAAAACAAAATTGGGCACCATTGGGACGAAAATGTAAATTTTAAAGACGTTTTCCCGTTTTGGGTCGAGGTCCTGTCAAAATTAACAAATTCAAACCTATGTAAAATATCTAATACTTGACACAAGGTATCCAAACATGCCAGATCATCATGCATCATGACTCTACATGTGTTAAAACTAAATTGCGCACCATTGGGGCGAAAATATAGATTTTAAAGGCGTTTTCCCGTTTTGGGTCGAGGTCCTGTCAAAATCGAAATATTCAAACCTATGTAAAATATCTAATACTTGACACAAGGTAGCCAAACTTGCCAGATCATCGTGCATCATGACTCTACACATGTTAAAACTAAATTGCGCACCATTAGGGCGAAAATATAGATTTTAAAGACGTTTTCCCGTTTTGGGTCGAGGTCCTGTAAAAATTAACAAATTCAAACCTATGTAAAATATCTATTAGTTGACAAAAGGTAGCCAAACTTGCCAGATCATCGTGTATCATGATTATATACATGTTAAAACAAAATTGCGCACCATTGGGACGAAAATATAAATTTTAAAGACGTTTTCCCGTTTTGGGTCGAGGTCCTGTCAAAATTAACAAATTCAAACCTATGTAAAATATCTAATACTTGACACAAGGTAGCCAAACTTGCCAGATCATCGTGCATCATGACTCTACACGGGTTAAAACTAAATTGCGCACCATTGGGGCGAAAATATAGATTTTAAAGCCGTTTTCCCGTTTTGGGTCGAGGTCCTGTCAAAATTGAAATATTCAAACCTATGTAAAATATCTAATACTTGACACAAGGTAGCCAAACTTGCCAGATCATCGTGCATCATGACTCTACACATGTTAAAACTAAATTGCGCACCATTGGGACGAAAATATAGATTTTAAAGACGTTTTCCCGTTTTGGGTCGAGGTCCTGTCAAAATTGAAATATTCAAACCTATGTAAAATATCTAATACTTGACACAAGGTAGCCAAACTTGCCAGTTCGTCTTGTATCATGATTATACACATGTTCAAACAAAATTGCGCACCATTGGGTCGAAAATATAAATTTTAAAGACGTTTTCCCGTTTTGGGTCGAGGTCCTGTCAAAATTGATATATTCAAACCTATGTAAAATATCTATTAGTTGACAAAAGGTAGCCAAATTTGCCAGATCATTTTGTTTCATGATTATATACATATTAAAACAAAATTGCGCACCATTTGGTCGAAATTATAGATTTTAAAGACGTTTTCCCGTTTTGGGTCGAGGTCCTGTAAAAATTGAAATATTCAAACCTATGTAAAATGTCTAATACTTGACATCCAATAGTTGACCAAAGAAAACCAAACTTCCAGATCATCGTGTATCGTGAATCTACATATGTTAAACATAATTATGCACTATTGAGTAAAATATAGCTTGTAAAGACGTTTTCCCGTTTTGGGTCGTTTTATTTTCGAAATTAACAAATTCAAACATTTACCAAATATTTATTAGTTGATCAATCGTAGCTAAACTTGCCAGAGAACCGTGTGTAATGAAGTTTGGCAAACCAACCTAATTTTTTTTAATAGGGCTCAATAGGTTAGTTGTTAGAAACGTTTTCTCTCTTTACATTAACGCCTAATGGTATATAAACCAACATACTAATCCATTGTTCTTGACGATTTCGTAGATTACTTAAAAACATTTGTCATTGTTTTGGAGCACAGTTCACTTTTAATCAAGAGGTTTCATTAAGCCGCCTCCAACTTAAATAGATTGCATCACTGTTTATCATATTCTCATGATTTCACAAGCATAAAATTGTTTTTTTAATGCTTTTCTTATTTGCTAATCAGATTTGTGAACACCAACAGTTTTTATCTATTGATTTTGGCCAGGCATATGACTGTATATACATTGAAATAATTTCTGAATCTTAAAGTTCAAAGTAAATGGCTTTACATTTAGTTTAATAATGTAAAGGTTGCATTTTTGATTTCTATAGAAGTTATCACATTTATCAATCGGTTGTTATTACCTTCTGAGGGGAGTGGTTTAAGTGCCATATGATATTTAAATATTATCGTATTCTGGTTGTTTTAGTTTTGTGGAGGTATTTTCTGGTAAGTGACTATAGGCTACTTTCAAACTCAATTACAAAATATAGTTATAGTCCTTAAACTGAAATACCGAGGATTGATTAATATGGATGTTGTCAGTTGATAACGACAAAATTGAGTCCTGAGCCATTCTTAACTTCAGGCTTAAGTGACTAGACTTGGAAGCATTTTACAGACTTCCAATAATTTTCGCAATAGGGTCTTTACTTGACATCAACCGCAGACCAATTTGATAAATATTACAAATAATTTCAAGTGAGTATCATTTCCCCCATAGTTAATCGTATTAATTTGATGGATAATCATTTCAAAAACTTTGATCAATTATTCAAATGTTTATCTTCCTTAGCTATAGCATTTTTAAAATGTTGAAATAAGAAAATACTCATATTTATTGCTTTCCGACAATTGCTTAGGCACACTATTCTTAAAGTTTACCGTCTAAGGCTCAGAGAGACATACAGAGAGTATATATTTGGTATAAATATTTTGGATTTCGAAAATTTAAGATATGAAGTAAGGAGTTAGTAGATACCAAAAATAAGAGAGCCATGGTCTATGTAGTTCAACAGACTTGGTAGTGTTGATGTTCAAGACGAAGATGTATATCCGTTAGATCTCCAAATGAAATACCAAAATTGTCCAGTGTCAGTGCACTAGATAAGATGTCTTAACACAAATTTCGAAGAAATTTGATGAAACCATGTAATATTCCTTAAATCATAATCCTGAAAAGACAACAGATTTTTTTTAAAATAATGATAGTCATTCCTTCATTTACACATTACTCTTATACATTTGCTCTTTTATGTCTTAACGCATTTAAAACAACTAAAACATGCTTTAAATGAGCAAAAAATCTATTTCCAACAACATCCCACTTCTATCTTCTGACCCCACCACTTTTGTTATCAACCTTTCCCAAATTAACGTTCACCAAACCCCTGCCAATACGCAACAGAAATTGCAAGGGTGTCAGATGTCGACTTGCTTGTCCCTTTCTACTGTGTGCCCAGTCCACTGTTTGCAAGGGCTGTCTGAACAAGCTCAGTCATACGCTTCAAAATTTATTAATTGTTTTTTTAGTTTTTTTTTTAATTGAGCTTCAGACATGAACTTGGGCTAGATTGAATCCTCCTAACCGCATCAATATGATTCAACTTAACTGATCACCTGACAAAGCTTTTGGAAATTATAGGCCTTTTTATTTTGCAACCCGGTCACGCCATATGAACCCCTGCCACACTCATGTTTTTGGGGTTAGGACAATGAAATTTAACCATCATTGTCTCAAACATACAAAGATGATATTCTCAAAACATAAGATCCCAAGCATGACTGAAGTCTTGTCTGAAACAAAGGCGATAGAATGTTTCAGGTTGGGTATTCTGTAACGCCATTATTTGAACGGCGGCCAAGATAAAATCTAATCTAATCTAATCTGCAAGGTGTTTCCCTCTCCCCCAATTGCAAGTTTCAATTTTAGGAGTCGTCTGTTTTGGTGGAGAAGTCGAAAATGTCAAATGTTTACGGACCACGCCTGACGGACATCGGATTAAGGGCCATGTCATACCTTTCAGGTCTGATCGGCTTATAAAATGAGTTAAAGATTAAAGAGACCCCACATGAGTTTTTCGAATAACATATGCTAAACTTGTGGTGTCATTGCCAAAAGGTAACACTTGTCTTCTAATCAGTTCATTTGGGTGACAATATAAAGGGAAAAATTTGCGATATTGATTGAAAATAGGATGCGCATCAATTAGTCATACATAACTTTTAAACTAATGCAGGTAGCAGATTGCATTTGAGTTGGTATTATCTAAAAAGTTATTCGAGGGGAAGTCAATAATCCGAGAAGTGACTATTGATACACCCCTAAAGACACCATCGTTGATGTCATTATTTAGATAGGCCATCTGATGACTGTTTACAGACAACCCTTCACGATCATTTACTTGAGATTTACAGCCTGTTGAATAAAGGTACTCTCCTGTAATCATGGAAAGTTCTAAAACTGAGCATCGTGCGGTTATCAAGTTTCTCACAAAAGAAGGGGTGAATGCGACCGTAATACATAAACATATTACCAATGTGTATGGGAAACAGCCCCCAATATTCTACTGTTGCAAAATGGTCAGCTGAGTTGTAGATGGTTAGCAGCTCTTTGGATGATGACCCACGGCCAGGAAGGCCTGTTGAAGTCATTACAGATGATATGGTTGCACTGGTCCAGGGCTTAATCATGTCTGATCGTAGAATAAAGGTGAACGAGATATCTTCAGAGTGTGGCATTTTTCACGGAAGTGTTTGCACCATAATTCATGAGCACTTGACCAATGTGTTTACAAGATGGATACCACGAAACTGATCAACACCAAAGAGTTGAATCCAGTCGTGAGCTCTTTGACATCTACAATGCTGATCCCGATAACTTTCATGCCCGTTTGCTTACAGGGGTAGAAACATGGATTCATCACTGGGATCCTGACACCGAGAAAGAATACATGCAATGAAAGCACAAGCACTCTCCTCATCCAAAATGTTCAGAACTAAGCCTTCTGCTGGCAGGATCATGGCGACCATTTTTTGGGAATCAAAGGGCGTGATATCTATAGACTGTAAACCGTCTAAAACTACAGTAACAGGAGCTTACTATGCTGACTTGTTGCGGCGATCAAGAGGAAGAGGCGCGGCATGTTGACTGCTGGAGTTATGCTTCTTCATGACAACGCTCCAGTTCACAAGAGTAGTACCGCACAGGCTGCGTTTCAACAATTTGGCTTTTAACATCTTAACCTTCCCCCTTACAGTCTAGATCTGTCCAAAAGCGACTTCTATCTGTTTCGCATTTTGAAATTAAACCTGCGTGGTACGAGATTTTGCATGATGATGAACTCATGGCAGCTACTTAGGCATGGATGAGGGGCCAGTCAGAAGACTTCTACCGCAACGGCATAGACAGTCTCAAAGACAAAAGGCCTAGGTGCATCGAGGTCCAGGGAAAATATATTGAAAAATGAAATCAATATCGCAACCATTGGCTTCTGTTTTTATATCCATTTTGATGAACTTATTTACGTCCCCGCGTAGTTACTATTATTCATAATAACTGACAATGTGATTTCGTGTTGTTTGGTTTTCATTCAAAACATTTGTTTAAAGTAAATAAGTGTCTTTTATCTACCTAATCCCTGTCGGAAATGTATTTAAATTTGTTTACATGATCAGTGAAGGTCTTCATATTATGTTTTAAGAAAACTTCCGTTTATTATTTTTCTGTGCATAAGCGGGAGAATCTAAATAATGTTAAAACATATTTTTGACAATTGAGGAAATTAGGTATTGATTGATGAGATATACATTATCAGTGTTTATCATTACAACAGATGCAATCTTTCATATATTTTTTTTATTTTAACCGATAGATTTACGATAGGTGGGAAATAACTAAATTGAAATAACTTTGTAAATGCAGACATTTGAACAAAAGATATTTCCTTTGCTGATTGTTTTTGTTGTTTTTTAAGGGGGTTATAGTTTGCAAATTGGTCAAATTATTAAAGTTTTATTGAATTTGTTTTAAAAGATAGGTGTCAAATGTAACTCCGAATTGTGTGTTTTTAAACCTTAATTTGTTCATTGACAATGCATAAGTGCAAAAATTAACATAATATTTTTTAACGGAATATCCTAGCTTCGTGCCATAAATGTTTCATGAATGGGAAAACAGTCTACTTCTCACGTTCACATCAATTCAAATATTGCTAAATTACCTGACGAAACTCAAAAACGAAAATTTTAAATCATTACATTTTATTCTGCGACTGTTTTCCTTATTTGAAACGTAAACTTACACTCGACCAAAATTGTTTTTATTATTATCCTTTTATCATTTCGATTTGAGTCTGAGATTTAATATCACAGTAATTTGATAAACAAACATCTTCAGAAGATCACATTTCACACAGGTCTTTCAGAATTCAAACTCCCCCCCCCCCCCCCTTTTCTCTCAGAATTCTGAAAATATCAAAAGGCACCGCCTCAGTAGTTGGGTAATATTTATGCAAAGTTCCAGTAAGATTTAATTTTTTAGTCCTGTTACAGTAATTATAATTATATGAACGGACGGATATATCCCACGTGATATGTATCGTAGCGATAAAAAAATGAAAATCCATAATTTCAATTAACACCCATAATGAGAACTCACATACAGTACACTCAAATGATGTTCTCAAATACCAAGGGAAACAACACTACACAAGAGACCTAATATTAGAAGAATGAATTAGTTTTGAGTAAAATAAATATCAGCCATCCGAATGTTGCGCCAAAGCTGAGAACCACCATATTTTCAAGGACATCTGAGGATCTGGGCCAAGATCTAGACTTGGTTATTGACAAATTTCGACAGGACTTATAGATTTCAGCAAAGGGAAAGTGGTTCAAAGGTGCTCTAACGAAAGCTATAAAATCTTCAAGAAGACTGCTAGAGCGCGAGTATACTGAAAATCAGACTTTGAGATAATTTTTGAAAATAACGAACTTCTGTTTCTGATTACAATTTCTTGGTCTGCTTGTGTCTTCGTATAGTTTAAATTAACGTAAATAGGACTTAGACTGTTTAAAGTGCTCTTATCTTAAACACATTCTTGGAACTGGACAAGAATGTGACAAAAGACATGTTTTGCCTAGAATAAGACAATTCAATGCCTCCTTGCTGAGTTGAATATAACCCCAACTGTCATTCTTGCGTTCATTTTCCAGTGTGGAAAATGAACATATCTTAATCATATTTATTGTTATTTAAAGAAGACTTACACAGAAGAATGTTTTTGAGTTGTCGTACAACGCTTTAAAAGCACGACCCTAAAATTAAGCGCTTAGAGTTCTTCAAGTTTTGAGTCAAATGAATCTCAATCTAGTTAAAGCTTGATAAAGTTTCAAGGGATAAATCTCATATGTAGGACTGCCGAGACTCTGCACAAACATCCTACTGAAACAGGATTCGTGAATCCATGGTGATAGTCGTTGATTTATGTATGTAATGGTGGAGACTTAGATAGTAAATCATAGATACTATTCTAAATCATTACTAAATTGCAATTATATCGGGGCTACGGTGTTTAAGTCTATGAATCTTCAAGCCACACATAATCTTAAATCTTAAATCTTAAACTACATAGCCTTATCCGTTATTCTTCAAAGAATTATTTCATTTCCTTATCTTCGTTCAGAGAAGACTATTGCCTGATTGACATAAAAATACCATGTAGTCTTCTTGCACAGCTCTTACAGAAGATTCAAGTCATCATATTGAAATATGGCACTTATCAACCATTTGTTATGTTTATGTTAAGTTGATAATAAAATTTATCTGCTTCATTACAGTTATTCGTGTTGTTCTATAGCCCATAAGGCTCATCATACAATGTAAACAGTTACAGAAAATAGAGATTTCTATACTAGATTGTTTGCGTAATTAAATTCTGTTGATTTAATAGGACTTCAACTCAAAGTAGAAAAACGGAATTCATATCAATACTTTTGACTAAATAGAGCGATTTTAAGGTTTTTAAACATATTAAGTTATTCTACACACAATGATCTGACAAGTTTGGCTACCATTGGTCAAGTTTTAGATTTGTGGGATAGCTTTTAGTCTGTTAATTTTGACCGGACCTCGACCCAAAACGGGAAAACGTCTTTAAAATCTATATTTTCGTCCCAATGGTGCGCAATTTTGTTTTAACATGTATATAATCATGATACACGATGATCTGGCAAGTTTGGCTACCTTTTGTCAAGTATTAGATATTTTACATAGGTTTGAATTTGTTAATTTTGACAGGACCTCGACCCAAAACGGGAAAACGTCTTTAAAATCTATATTTTCGTCCCAATGGTGCGCAATTTTGTTTTAACATGTATATAATCATGATACAAGATGATCTGGCAAGTTTGGCTACCTTTTGTCAATTATTAGATATTTTACATAGGTTTGAATTTGTTAATTTTGACAGGACCTCGACCCAAAACGGGAAAACGTCTTTAAAATCTATATTTTCGTCCCAATGGTGCGCAATTTTGTTTTAACATGTATATAATCATGATACAAGATGATCTGGCAAGTTTGGCTACCTTTTGTCAATTATTAGATATTTTACATAGGTTTGAATTTGTTAATTTTGACAGGACCTCGACCCAAAACGGGAAAACGTCTTTAAAATCTATATTTTCGTCCCAATGGTGCGCAATTTTGTTTTAACATGTATGTAATCATAATACAAGATGATCTGGCAAGTTTGGCTACCCTTTGTCAAGTATTAGATATTTTACATAGGTTTGAATATTTCAATTTTGACCGGACCTCGACCCAAAACGGGAAAACGTCTTTAAAATCTATATTTTCGTCCCAATGGTGCGCAATTTTGTTTTAACATGTATATAATCATGATACAAGATGATCTGGCAAGTTTAGCTACCTTTTGTCAAGTATTAAATATTTTACATAGGTTTGAATATGTTAATTTTGACAGGACCTCGACCCAAAACGGGAAAACGTCTTTAAAATCTATATTTTCGTCCCAATGGTGCGCAATTTTGTTTTAACATGTATCTAATCATGCTACACGATGATCTGGCAAGTTTGGCTACCTTTTGTCAACTAATAGATATTTTACATAGGTTTGAATTTGTTAATTTTGACAGGACCTCGACCCAAAACGGGAAAACGTCTTTAAAATCTATATTTTCGACCCAATGGTGCGCAATTTTGTTTTACCATGTGTAGATTCATGATACATGATGATCTGGCAAGTTTGGCTATCATTGGTCATCTAATAGATATTTTACATAGGTTTGAATTTGTTAATTTTGACAGGACCTCGACCCAAAACGGGAAAACGTCTTTAAAATCTATATTTTCGTCCCAATGGTGCGCAATTTTGTTTTAACATGTATCTAATCATGATACACGATGATCTGGCAAGTTTGGCTACCTTTTGTCAAGTATTAGATATTTTACATAGGTTTGAATTTGTTAATTTTGACAGGACCTCGACCCAAAACGGGAAAACGTCTTTAAAATCTATATTTTCGTCCCAATGGTGCGCAATTTTGTTTTAACATGTATATAATCATGATACAAGATGATCTGGCAAGTTTGGCTACCATTGGTCAAGTTTTAGATTTGTGGGATAGCTTTTAGTCTGTTAATTTTCACAGGACCTCGACCCAAAACGGGAAAACGTCTTTAAAATCTATATTTTCGTCCCAATGGTGCGCAATTTTGTTTGAACATGTATATAATCATGATACAAGATGATCTGGCAAGTTTGGCTATCATTGGTCATCTAATAGATAATTTACATAGGTTTGAATATGTTATTTTGACAGGACCTCGACCCAAAACGGGAAAACGTCTTTAAAATCTATATTTTCGACCCAATGGTGCGCAATTTTGTTTTACCATGTGTAGATTCATGATACATGATGATCTGGCAAGTTTGGCTATCATTGGTCATCTAATAGATATTTTACATAGGTTTGAATTTGTTAATTTTGACAGGACCTCGACCCAAAACGGGAAAACGTCTTTAAAATCTATAGTTTCGTCCCAATGGTGCGCAATTTTGTTTTAACATGTATATAATCATGATACACGAGTGGCAAGTTTGGCTATCATTGGTCATCTAATAGATAATTTACATAGGTTTGAATATGTTATTTTGACAGGACCTCGACCCAAAACGGGAAAACGTCTTTAAAATCTATATTTTCGACCCAATGGTGCGCAATTTTGTTTTACCATGTGTAGATTAATGATACATGATGATCTGGCAAGTTTGGCTATCATTGGTCATCTAATAGATATTTTACATAGGTTTGAATTTGTTAATTTTGACAGGACCTCGACCCAAAACGGGAAAACGTCTTTAAAATCTATAGTTTCGTCCCAATGGTGCGCAATTTTGTTTTAACATGTATATAATCATGATACAAGATGATCTGGCAAGTTTGGCTACCATTGGTCAAGTTTTAGATTTGTGGGATAGCTTTTAGTCTGTTAATTTTCACAGGACCTCGACCCAAAACGGGAAAACGTCTTTAAAATCTATATTTTCGTCCCAATGGTGCGCAATTTTGTTTGAACATGTATATAATCATGATACAAGATGATCTGGCAAGTTTGGCTATCATTGGTCATCTAATAGATAATTTACATAGGTTTGAATATGTTATTTTGACAGGACCTCGACCCAAAACGGGAAAACGTCTTTAAAATCTATATTTTCGACCCAATGGTGCGCAATTTTGTTTTACCATGTGTAGATTCATGATACATGATGATCTGGCAAGTTTGGCTATCATTGGTCATCTAATAGATATTTTACATAGGTTTGAATTTGTTAATTTTGACAGGACCTCGACCCAAAACGGGAAAACGTCTTTAAAATCTATAGTTTCGTCCCAATGGTGCGCAATTTTGTTTTAACATGTATATAATCATGATACACGAGTGGCAAGTTTGGCTATCATTGGTCATCTAATAGATATTTTACATAGGTTTGAATTTGTTTATTTTGACCGGACCTCGACCCAAAACGGGAAAACGTCTTTAAAATCTATATTTTCGTCCCAATGGTGCGCAATTTTGTTTTAACATGTATATAATCATGATACACGATGATCTGGCAAGTTTGGCTACCTTTTGACAACTAATAGATATTTTACATAGGTTTGAATTTGTTAATTTTGACCGGACCTCGACCCAAAACGGGAAAACGTCTTTAAAATCTATATTTTCGACCCAATGGTGCGCAATTTTGTTTTAACATGTATATAATCATGATACAAGATGATCTGGCAAGTTTGGCTACCTTTTGTCAAGTATTAGATATTTTACATAGGTTTGAATTTGTTAATTTTGACAGGACCTCGACCCAAAACGGGAAAACGTCTTTAAAATCTATATTTTCGACCCAATGGTGCACAATTTTGTTTTAACATGTGTACATTCAAGATACACAATGATCTGACAAGTTTGGCTACCATTGGTCAACTAATAGATATTTGACATAGGTTTGAATATATCAATTTTGACCGGACCTCGACCCAAAACGGGAAAACGTCTTTAAAATCTATATTTTCGTCCCAATGGTGCGCAATTTTGTTTTAACATGTATATAATCATGATACACGATGATCTGGCAAGTTTGGCTACCTTTTGTCAACTAATAGATATTTTACATTGGTTTGAATTTGTTAATTTTGACAGGACCTCGACCCAAAACGGGAAAAGCCTTTAAAATCTATACCTTTGATCAAATGGTGCGCATTTTTGTTTTAACATGTGTAGATTCATGATACATGATGATTTGGCAAGTTTGGCTACCTTTGATCATGTATTAAACTTTTGGCATAGTTTTGAATTTGTTAATTTGGACAGGACCTTGACCCAAAACGGGAAAACGCCTTTTAAATCAAGACTTTTCATCATGCGCATTTTTTTTTAACTTGTATAGATTCATTTTACGGGATGATCTGGCATGTTTGGCTACCTTTGGTCCACTATTAGATATTTGACATAGGTTTAAAAATTTTAATTTGGACAGGAACTCGACCCAAAACGGGAAAACGCTTTTAAAATTTATACTTTTCATCCAATGGGGCGCATTTTTGTTTTATCTTGTAAAGATTCATGTTACGGGATGATCTGGCAAGTTCGGCTACCTTTGGTCCACTATTAGATATTTGGCATAGGTTTAAAATTTGTTCATTTTGACATGACCTCGACTTAAAACGGGAAAACGCTTTTCATATTTTCTATATTTTCATATTAGTAATCCTATATATCATTTCAAGATACTAGTATCTTGAACCTAATTTAATCATTTCTAGCACGTATTCGATACATTATTAAAACATTATAGAATAAATTGTAGCCAAAGATATTATTTTTTCAAATAACTATACAATGTATAATATACATATTACATATGGCGAGATAATTGAATATTCATATATAAGATGCATAACCTATCTACGTCCAATGCGACAGTTTGAACATAGAGGTCAAATTAAATTTTCGGCATTTTCCCTTAAAATATATAAAAATGCGATGCAGTTCAACTCATGACGGTTCATTTTCTGTTTTATTTGTTTAACACATTTATACGTTTATTGTTTCCTATCATATTTTTTCTAATTTGAATTGAACTCTAATTTCGATCAATGCATTTTACTCCCCAATAACTTAAGAGTAAAGTCGCCAAAAATAGTATTTGATCTACTTTAACTCAAAGTCTCAACTTTTTCATATTCACATTCAACATTTTACTTCAACCTAAGACCTCATGATATAAGGATTATCTTTATACCTCTATGTTTGGGTATTCCTGTTTTCGTTGTTCTAGGCTCCTTTCAAATTTATTTCATATGAGATAGTCAAAGGTGAATATAGTCAAAATGTCATTTTTGTAGAAATAACTGATAAGTATGTTATATTTTGAATACAACATACGTATAATTTTTCTTTTTAACCTCAATTTATTTTTTTATAATGAAAATACCGTATTAAGAAAATATTTATCAGACAGCAAATTAAAAAATAAAGAAAGAGAATCGAAACTATTTTAATCAACAGCAAACAGCGAGAGCAGAAAGAAGGTACAGTGGTTATGGTTCGTTTCCACAACGCAATCCTTCTTTTACAGCTACGGGGCAAATCGCGCTCGACTTTCCAAGCGGACGAAGTCGAAAATAGGCTAATAAAATCAAAAGCTGTTTTTCTTGGCACAAAAAGGCTTTTTGTCACTTAACCATACCATTTAATGATTTTCAATGAGGCAATTGGATTTATTTATATAGATTTCCCTGTTTGGGTCGTTTCCCGGTTTGGGTCGTAACAGACGTTTCTCTTTGGGGCGAAGTCAAAGTCAAATCATGGTTCTTTGGTATTCCAGAAAGACTTAAGGGTTGACCCTTTTACGAATAATGTCATGTCATTTATGATGGATTCCGCTTGAATGAGTCAAGATCCGTAAATGTTGCATTTATAGTTTAGGAAAGGAGGATCTTGCCTCATCAAGGCAGATGGTTTCTTCCGATTGCAAGTATTTCGTAAAGCTTGGATTGACAACAGTTTTTGAAAATGAACACTATATTCTTTAAGTTATAATGAATAAGTGATGTGCCTGGAGTCAAAAATTGGATATCAAATTTGCCTGTTATACCTTCAAATAATTCATCCGTAAATTGAACATACTTACGGAAGAAAGCTTTAGATAGATTGACAACCTTTGGCACTATTTCCCATTTGAATTCTTTGTTGAATTGTGCCAGAAAACCGCCATCATCTCTGCATTGTTCCATCGCTTTGTCCCACGATTTCTTTTTTGTATAACGGTTAAACAAGTACAATTTATTTCCACTTGTGAATTCACGATAACCTGCAATTAAAGGATAAGGATAATTGATAAAGATTTTTATAATCTATAATAAACACAAATTCAAATAATTTTCAAATACAATGTTTGTTAAAGTTTCTTGAAGTTGTAAATTTAATTATATATACGCTTTTACCTAAATGTCTTTTTTCATTAGATTGTTGTCGACTTTGATTGACTATGTTATGTAAATCGAAAAAATGTATTGATTTGCCCTTGTTTATATTTTGTATTCAACATTGAAATTGCTGGATACTCGATTATGATTGATTGGTCTGTCTTATTTACAAGGAATAAATTCACCATTGAAGTTGCTCTGTTTACGGAAATCATTCTACATGTAGCCTATTAATACATACATTGACGTCACAACAAGTCTATATTCTACTTTTCAAAAGAGATTAAAGAGCCACTCCGTGAGTTGTTGGAGTCATATATGCCAAACTTAATCAATGGTGTCATTTGATCGCGAAGCATCGTCTGTTACCTAAAAGACAAATTTTAAAGCTTATTGGGTTTTTACAGTGACAATTATGTACGTAGAACGTCGCAATGTTTATCGAAAACCGGACAGTGGCGCGCGTCAAATAGTCAAACGTAATTTTGGAGAGTTATCTAAAACAGCCAGGAGAGCAGTTACGAGTTGATAGTGTTTGTTAGGTTATATAACTAGTATCCATGTATATTGGACGTTATAGCTACACCTCTGTGCATTTATAAGGTTGTTTTTGAGATTTTCATGGAAAACCAGTACTTGTGATATATATATATATATATATCTTTTGGACATGAAAAGTTTTGATGTTTATACGAAAAGAGCAAATTGTTTGAAATATAAGCACCTAAGTCATATGCAGTCTACAAAACAATAATTGATTGATCAGTATTGAATGAAACTTTCCACATCTGAGCATGCCGCTGGATTCCATCGAGTACGGAAAAACAATACTATGCGCTTCTTGCGTCATAATTTTTTATCACGACGCCATGATAGTTTTCTGTTAAGAGTCAACTATTTGCTTCAAAGGGATCTAGCGGTCTTTGTAATCTATGAAACCCTGAAAAAAGACATTTTACACGACTCGATATTTTAATTTGTGTTGCGTACTTTGACAAAAACATTTCTTGACCACGCAGTAATCTGTTTAACTTTGTTAACGGTTACATTGTAACAATAGTAACACGCAAAACACGCAAAACACGCAAAACCACCGATACGGACGAGTACATTTTGGATTAGGACATAGAGGATACTAAACGACCTTCCATTTAACACTATTTTTATTAAACGAGTTAATGATTAAGTATAAAACGAACGAAAGCGAGTATTAAATGGAAGGAAGTTTAGTATTCTGTTTATTACTTGACCTCAGTAATCAAGCATTATTACCGAAAGTGTACTAAACGAAGCATTTCCGCGACTAAGCCGCCATTGAGACGACGGTGCCAAGATTGTGACGTCACAACCACACAATATTATACGTCATACGGGGAGCGGTATTACACTGGTTTAATATCGCCGTATAAATATTACACTGCGGTATCTTACACGGGCGAGTAATAAAAATAGTTTATGATTAAAATCTTCATATTAGAATGGAGATAAAATCTTATATCGATTCGGTTTAGATTCAAAATTTAATCGCTACGCGTTCAGTTTCAATGTTAAATGTACTCGCTATCAATCTGGTATAACATGTCTGATTTTCAGACATACTAGGTTTATCTCCTACATCAAAAGTTCAGATTAACATCTACCAAATTTGTTGATTACATCATATTATTTCATAAAGACATTATCCATCACATGAAAATTCTATTCTATTCGTGAAATACCCGATAGTTTTTCTCTGAAAGGTGATGGGCTTTGTCAGTTTTGAAATATGTATTGTCTTTCGCATTCCTTCGATAATATAATAACATGATAAAAATATGTATTCAATTCTGAAATAAATTATATCATACGAATTAAGGTTTAAAATTATCATTTTTTATTTACTACGTCACTACCTAGTTCCTGTGTGTTTGTTTTTAAGTTCATACTCACTTAAACTTTGACAACTTTTCCATAACGGACAGTTAAGCATCATCTGACGTCGATGCGCTTTCGGTTTCTATTATAAAAATACTCGCTATCAGTCCAGTATAACATGTCTCTGATTTTCAAACACACTTGGTTTATCTCCTAACTACATGTATGGTCAATCGACCATACTTATCTGACATCAGATGATATAACCGTGACGATTTTAATGTTGAACTCTTTTTCCTAGCGAAATGCACATTGTATAAGGTTCCAACTTCAGGGGACAAAGTTGAACTCATCTGTATCGGGGATTTTGCGTCTAGGTTTTGAAATTAAATTAAACAGTTAACAAAGTTAAACCTAATACTGCATGTTCACGAAATGGTTTTGTCATAGTACGTAGTACAAATATCGAATCGTTTAAAAAGTCTTTCTTCTTGTTTTGATAGCAACATCCCTATAGAGCATATAGGTGACACTAACAGTAAAACACTATGGCGTCGTCATAAGGACCATGGCATCAGAAGCGCTCGCGAAATGACATCATTATTTTGTTACCGGAATCGAAGGAATGCTGCGGAATGGCCAATAGTTGAAATCTTAGTTTCCACTGAGATATCAGTCAATTTTCTTTGTTTTTAACTTACACATATACTTAAAACATTTTGCCCTCTCCGTGTAAACACACGAAAACAAATACGGATAATTCCTTTTGGAAAGAGATTAACCTCACTTACAAGCTGAATACCGTCTCAGAAGTTACCAGTCGGAAAGTCGTTAGTCAATGTTTGTAATGATACATTGTAAACTGATTTCGGGTAAGAGAGCAACTTCGAATTCAGTCGCGTGAATTGATATCCGCATCGAGTATCCAGCACTTTCATGGTAGAAACAATACGTTTTTTTGAAAATGGGAACTGAAAATCAAACTAAAAAATACAAAGATTCTCTGTGAAATAACTTTTAATTTATTGATGACAAATGGCATCATTCAATGTAATAGTGTTTAGCAGATTTCAAATAGCATGAATCATCAATTCGAAAAAGTTTAAATGATCCGAGAACTATTGCCTTCAAATCTACAACTTATCAGCTAACCTTTATTTAAGAAAAACACTTATTAAAGAAAATGAGCAAACTTGACGATTTTAAACTTACATACCTTTACTGGAGAGTTTTCGAAATTGATTACTGTTAAGGGCAACATTTTTCCCTGAAAAAAGAAAATGATTTGAAAACAATCAATTGAATGGTAACATAGCTGCAAAACCGATATAAGGTTGTGTATGTTTTCAAAACGGTTAGATCTAGCTTGTAGATTAACATTTATTTATTTTAGCTCTTCCATTAGCATATTTTTTAGGAACCAATGACAAAAATCAATCAAATATAAACAACCTCACACAAACTTCGAAGTTGCGAATTTATGTATTTAAAACAACAATAATATATAAAGTAGCCTCAAATCAGCTTAAATAAACATCCTCAACACGACATATATTTACTAAACATAAATTCTTAAGTTTTTCACAGAAGGAAAAATCAGAGATCTTAAACTTTTTAAAAACTTCAAAGGAGCTCAAAAAACTACTCCATGTTACTCGATGCGGTTTCCTTTTTGCAACAACCAAGTCGAGATGATTTATGTACATGCTGTTATCATTACATTTTAGTAACTAAACACTTGTTTCCAAAAGATTGCTGCAGAAAATTGGAAGAAATCATTTGCCTATGATGACGATGATGACATTGTCACACACTTTGGGGTTCTATTTAACTATTTAACATTATCTTGAATAGTATTCTTAAACATCTGTCAGTGGTGATATGAATCGAATCACAGTGAATCATACCTGGCCAATTTGTTGATCTTCCATTCCCTTCAATGCATACCAGGACACCCTTTCTGGTATTGAAGACTCTCGAGCCAGGTTGACAATGAAGTTGGTCATTTGGTACTGGTGTCTGATTCAAAATTGTATTAGAAAGACGTTAATAACATTTCATACATATTATTCCTTTACTGATCTTGTTCACAATAATCACTGCTTGAGTTTAAGCTTAGGAATTTAGCTTTGAAAACGTTTAGATATCTTAAAATGAACGCATTGCAGGACTACATTCAAGGTATGATAAAGCATTACACTTCTCTATTTCAATTTAACTTTTGTGACGAATTAATCATTTCATAAATTATTAGAATTAAAATTTCTTTCCATTCTGTGCAATCTATTTATCTTATTCGCCACACTTTTGTTTTAAATTGAGTATTCTATAAATCTCATTATTAGATTTTATATCAAGGTCATTAACTTAATTTCAAAGTTAACGTTAAAATGTATTTTAAAGTTTATTTTACTGCTAAGTTATTGATTGATATCTTAAATAAAAATCTAATGTAGACTGGTTTTTATTAGGTAGAATTTGACTCTTGTATTTTCGAAGATAAAGAATATCAGCACTAGAATTAAACTTATATACATCTGCTTATAACCGAAGGTATAAAATTGTCGAAAAGCATGAAGTCTACACACACAAAAAGAGATGATAAAACTGATTCTATTGCAAATTGTGCTTGTGTTTATTTATTTTCATAATTTGTCATGTATAATTTCTAAGCTACATTTATTGTCACAGAAGGTGTGTCCTGTATTATTATACTAGGATATAACATCCTTATTTTAATTACGACATATTTATAGGAACGAATTATATCCCATTTTATGTGTCATTTTATTACCTACACTTAATAATACCACCCAGTAGGTCTGAGAAATTAATTCAGTTCAATAAGAAATTTAATCTAATCCCCCTAATCGATTCCTGATTAGAAAACAACACCTTAAGACGCCTTGTAACCATCTTGCTGTTCACGGTATTTGAAAGGCTACCTTCCAAACATGTCAGTTGCTCAGGTAAGTATGTATACGTTTCACAACCTATGGTTTTCGAGCAAATCAGTTCACACATTGATATTCCAATAGGACCATCATGAAGGGTTGTTTTGGTTAGTGAGAATGGAAGTAGAAAGCAGCAGAAGATGAGTTGTAGTATTTGTATGGTAATCATATCGGTTGGCACGATTCTGAAATGAAAACGAGATGGTTTCATATGGTTGATGGAATCTTTTTTGAGATTAAGATTGAATGATCACCAAATTGGACTATTTAACGAACAGTAACATCCTCAACTCCACACGACTTCATCCAAAAAAGTAAACGATTTTCTTGATTTCTTCAATTACTAAGATTATTGAGAATTTAAAACGGCGTTAACATCTACACCGATACATCGCATCTCTTTTTGCAATAAAGAAGTTGTTATTCCATAAAATTCCTGTTTCTTCATCATACCAATTTCTAAAATGCCACACAAAAGAAGATCACAAAATTTATTAATATAATCAGTATAAGCACAAAACACACATAATATTGATTTGTTTTTCTATTTCATTGACTCCGCTCCACTCCGTTCAGCTCAGCTCAGCGAAGCAAGAATTTTCTGCTGATGCAGACAATCTAGGGCAATGTGTACATGATGCAGTTAATGTACAATCAATCTTTAATACCTTAAACTGTATTTGATTTGCTTATTACCTCATTAAGTGTGTGTTCTATGTTGTGTATATGAAAATGTCAATTAGAGGATTAATTGATTAAGTAATAAACAAACGGCATAGTAGTAAATAGTATATTATGTTACTTATTTCTTTTAAGGAAATAATTACTTCAGATAACATTCAAAGATCAAAACTGGATTTTCGTTGGTACTAGATTCTTGCAAATATTAATTAAAAATCTTTCACCGGTACTAATTTACATGAGACTGTTGGTTTCGGTAGACGAATACAATAAAGTTGTTAACAAGTTTACTTTCACTTTACAAAACAACTGTTAACGTGCAAAGTAGGAAGGCAACTGGTAGTCAAAATTTCAATCTAATTTAGATAATTTTCGACAGATGGTTATCATAGGATATTAAAATACATTGCTGATTGACGTTGGTCGCATTTTATCATAAGGCATTCTCTCCCAACAGAGGTAGCTCCGTCATCAATTCCCACACAACCTCTGTCCTAATACGAAGGTTTCTTGATCTTGAAATGTAGAAAACTGATTGAATGCAATCAAAGTTAGTTGTGCAATCAGTGACGCCGTTTCAAAAGTTATCATTCAAATCGTCTAAATCATTTTCGTACTTTCCAAAAGCGTAACTATATTCGATTATGCACTTTGAGTCTTCTTGAAAGAACACATACGCCTCATTTTGCAACTGCATCATTGCATACGCCTGTGTGTCAACAAACATGGTATTCATGCATTCTGTGTTTTCATTGGCTGAAATATTTAGTTTAAGTTGCAATATAGCGTCGTTGGAGAAACTGCCGGAAGCAGGAGAAAGCTTCGTATTAAGACAGAGTTTGCAAAGGAGAGAATGATCGTAAGGTTACGTTAGATAAATCTTTTTCGAAAGTTTGTTCGAATTTTGAGAACCATCCTGCTTAGTCACTATATTTAAAAAGTAACATCATTTTACTTATAAGAATGAAACTACAAACTTTACAATTACTGTCTTTCACTTCTTAGAATAATTAAACATGTTATGGACATACTCATGAAATTATCTCTTTCATAGAATTTTATATTCTAAAACATTGTTTTCTGTCAGACAAGATTACTGATGAAGAAGAACATGACATGCATCATTCAGTTGTATAAATTGAGACAGGGATCAACTCTCCCACTAATCATTATGTAAATCAGGGAAACTATACGATTCCTGTATAAATGAACTTCTTACTTCCTCATACTGTTTCACATGCCAATACATTTTACATCAGGCCAAGGTAACATGAATTAATGCTTTTCTTATGATATTGTGATCTGTTTTATTTTACTCCTATTTAACAAACGAAATTTATGACATTCCCGGAAATTTTAATGACATATTTAAAAACGTACAATAAAATGTTAGAATTTCATTTTTCTCTTAATGGACAAAAACTTGACAATAAATTGGATACATGTTACGAACTAAGTACCTTTACATGAAGTATTACATGCCATATGTGTAACCAAGGTTATGTAACATTATATGCATTTTGTGACCAATTGTGTAATATTTTTTGTATCAGAAGGGCTCCCACTCACCTTAAACAACTATGACCCGACGAGCTTGTTGTGGGATATATTGGAACATAAATTAAATGGGAAAATGATTGGATATTTAATCTATACAGAGCAAAAGATGAATTAATCAAAGATGACATTTAAGAACTTCAAGATAAATGTAAAACATGGATATGTTTTTACAATTTTATGAAATTCACTTAAAAATGTTAGATAAATATTGTTTGGATAATGTAAATGATAGTTTACTGGATAGATAGATATTTTCCCAAAAAATCACTTTCACGTCATCATTAAGATTCATTATTAATCTGGCTGATATAAGAGAAAGTCATGTTTTTTCCAAATAAAAAAGGTAAAGAATATGGAAAAGTCTTCACCAGAATTGCATACTAAAAGAACAAGGAGAGTGAATGTAATTATACCTTGCTGCACTTATAATCAATTCAAACTAAAAATATAATCTTATGATAAAAAATAGTTTCGGGGGGAGTTCCATTTCTAATTGTTAAACATGTAAAAATATGAATCATCAAAATTACTTATCAATTCACTAGGTTATATTTTAAGTTGAGAACCTAGTTCTGTGTTGTAACTAAATCCCCAAAAATTCGGATACAAAAGTTTTACTAAGAAACGTACGATCATCTAACTTAAATTCGAAAACAAGTTTTCATGCCTTATTTTACACCACGTAACTTACACTATCTATACATGTTTGATCTTCAACTGTTGTGTGCACACCTCAAATACGAGGGGAAGTCAATAAGTTCATAGAATTGAGTATTGATAAACCCGTGAAGACATCATCTTTGATGTCATTATTGAGATTGAAATACGTAAACGTATGACCAATATGTATATACGGGAAAGAAGCACCTCAATATTCTATTGTCGCAAAGTGTTTGGTTTTTGTTTGAGAAGTGATGGTTGTTTCTGAAAATCACACAGTATTCAGTACGTCATTTAACTTATATATATACCTAACTGGGAGGAATAATTTCGTTTTTCTTAAGATTAATATGGCCGTTAATCTTTTAACATTGAAAACAAGAAAATATCATTACTTTACCATTTAAGAAATAAAGATGCAACTTTTGGGAGGCATTTTTTTCATAATGACCTAAAGAACTTGTGGGTAATCAACACCAAAATAAAGCTGGAAGATATTAATAGATTACTGGCTCAATGGAGGCAATGACATTTAACTTTGATTGGCAAAATAACTGTCATTAAAACATTAGCTATGTCAAAACTTGTGCACATATTCAATACCTTGCCCAATCCTCCAAAAGATTTTATTGTTTGATTGGAAAATATTTTTTTCAAATGTATATGGAACGACAAGCCTGATAAAATCAAAAGGAATAATTTTAAAAGGATATACAAAGATGGTGAGTTAAGGATGGTTGATACAACCACTTTCTGTAATGCATTAAAATTATCAAACTTGTGAAGAAACACATTGCAAATCCCTGTATTTTTCTTTTGGAGACCATTCTTAAACTTGGGTCAAATGTTGATCAGATATTTCAAATTGACAACCCTTACTGGAAAGATGTTTTGAAAGCATGGTGCAATTATTGTAAAAAAAATACAGGTAAATTCGGAAAATATTTTTGAAATTCTTTCCCAACCACTTTGGTTAAACCACAATTACAAGAACCCAGCTCTCTACATTAAACATTGGTCAAGTAGAGGAATTATCACAATTAAAGTCATTTGTGATGATAAAGGTTTCAGACTATAAACAATTTAAAAGTCACGCATGGTATTAAGGGCACCTATTTGAAGTATTTGCAGGTGTTGAATATAATTCCATCTTCTTGAAAATATACCATTAGACGCACAGGATATATCCCTGCTCTGAATTTAATTATATCAGATCATCATTTAAATTTAATTAGATCTCATAAAGGTTCCAGATTTTTTTATGACACCCTGATTTCGAATGCAGAAATACCTAAAATTTGTTTTAAATAGCAAACTTCCTTTACAGATGTCAATCTTAACTGGAGTAGAATTTTCACTAGTTACAGAGATGGTATAAAGGATGTAAAACTCTTGGATTTTCAATATAAGTTTTTACATGGTATTATCTATGCTAAGAGAGAACTATTTAAGATGAAACCTTTTGACAACTTATGTTGTTGTTTTTGCAATCAGATGAATGAGAGTATCTGTCATGTATATTGGGAAAGTAGAATGGTACAATCATTCTGGAACGAACTTGAGGGTTGGATCAATTGTCATATGCAGTATACAGTCAACATAACAAAATACCTTGTTTGGTTTGGAACAATCTACATTAATAGACTACTGAATCATATTATATTATCAGCAAAAAAATATATCCATTTATGTAACATTATGCAACATGTCCCACATCTTGATAGGTATTTGGTTATTTTGAAATATATTAACTATGTCGAAAAGTTTATTGCAAAACAAATCTGCTTAAACATGAGAAAAATGGTCATCTTTATTTGCATCCGATAACTGAGATTCAACTATAGTATCTATTTGCAATATCTTGTGATATTTGTGAGAACTTGAATGTATTGTATTCATCTATGACAATCTGCTCTTGGGAACAATAAAAACTTCTTTTTTTTTTAACTTTTGGGAGGCGATTTGAACTTATCTCGAAGTTATTGTATTTTTGCTCTTATTTAAGCCTCTGGACAAATAAATAGTTTAGGGGGCTGGCCCTAAATATGGACCACAGGTTTACTCTATCTATACTTAATAATCATCAGTAGTTAAAGAGTTTGAACACAATACTAAAGCTTACTAAACCTTTTGCTTCTGAAGAAAAAGAAGAAAGCAAGTTTTAAAGGCGTTTTGTTATGGGCCGCTGGGTCAGCAAATCTATAAATTATGATCCTCACTTTTCACACATACTGTACACAAGAATTTTTCTATACCATTTGCTTCTAAAAATGAGTTATAAATAAGTAGTAAATTCTAGTAAAAATGTCCCGGAAGAATGTCAAAGTCTGTTGGAAGTAAAGCAGAGAGTAACTTAACATCATATCAGACCGATGAGAACATGTTAAGTTAAATGATGTACTTCAATACATTTGTTTAATACATTTTTAAATCTAAAATGGATGGCAGTTTGGTGTAGTGTTTAATACATGTGAACAGCGGTTACGAAGTAAGGCTCTATTATTTCCACTTATTCTACTTAAAAAGCTAAAAAAAATATGCTCATTGCGTTATATGCCATTCATATATAGTTCACACATTTGACTCTGATTTAGGTTGTTTACGCATAAGCACATTCAATCAATTAATCACAACATAGATTATGCAAAAGATCGATAATTGCTCTTCAGAGCATCTACTAGCTAAAATAAGCTCGTTCTACATCAAGTTTGTGCAGGACTGGTCTGTAAATTGTTTGCACAGATCTTGACCTCTTGCTTTCTCAGTGCTTCAATCTTTTACAGTCAGGTTCAACATTATCTTTTAGAAGAATTACTTTGAAGAATATTGAATAGGAAATCAAGGTGCCTTGAGTGGTGTGACAGCGAAATATAGCAATAGATTAAGTTCATGTTATCACAGAAGTGTAGCGATTGAACTTTATTTACAATTAAGAATACCAATAATAAATTAATGCAATTAGAACACATATTCTACTTTAATAATATTTCACAATCAAGAATTTGTCAGACCCATATAGCATTGATAAAGTATGCATTTAAAATCTAAGTTTATATTAACGATATAAACAAGATTAACATTTGTTCAAATTTAGACAGAGGTTTGTAGCAGATAAAGAAGTTTTTTTAAAAAGCGCTGCCATGTTTTAGCTTTGCCAAAAAGGGCTTCCTAAAGATTGTTGTTTTAATCTTGAAAACAATTAAAATGATACGTTTTTACGAAAACTCAAAACTAATAGTGCCAATTATGATACGTGTTATTGTGATAAAACAAAACAAACAAAAAAGGAATAAGTTTATCTATGACATTTGCCCTTTCTACGTGATAAAACATGAAATTCAATCATATGACGTTGTAACGTAATATAATGGTTTTCATTGCGAAAATTTATTTTATATTCTAGTCTTTCAAACGTTGCTAATCTAATTAGTCTTCAAAAAAATAATTATCTCTACGGTTGATCCTCTTAATTGATAAAGAATGATGTTTGAATCTAATGTAATCAAATGAACCGTTTCCAACGATAAATCATGAAAATTGAAACAGGAGGCTATTTTAAGTTATCTGGTTTTATTAAAAAAGACAAAACAAAATCATAAAAAGGTAAGCCGATAGTGTGAAATGTAATGTACACAAGTGATAAAAGTATAGCATGTTGTCATACAACCGCCTTGGTGACAGGAAAACAAACAACTTTTTAATATCAATATAATTGAAATATAGAACATAAAGTGGAAGGTTTGACTAGTGAAAATTAAGATCATGTTGATTTTGTTAATTAAAAAAGTATTGAAACATGCTGAATTCAAAGAAACGATAACGTCTTCACTATCACATCAACATCAACACCAATACCAAAGCCAAAACCAAAACTCTGTAACATTAAAACAACATCAGTTGAAATAACTAAGTCAACTAACGCCAAAAAGTGTCACATATGTCAACAACAAAAATTTACATTTACTTCCCTTTTAAATTAAATAAATAATTATTTCGGATAACACCTTAGTCTTAACAGTTCACAAGTACAAAATACGTTACTGTAACGTTATTTTATAAACACGGAAACACATCCTGCTCAGGTGTATTTGAATCTGTAGAGCGCCTTCCAGCAACATAATGTCCATCAGGTCAACCAGCAAAGGAAAAAAAAACCCACTTGCATCCAGCAAAATAGATACAAGCCGAATGCATAATCTTTGAATTCGTGATTATAGCTTTAAGCTCCATGCAAAATGACATTTCGGTTGAAAAAGTACACACTAACCATAGCCATTTAGATGAAAATCGGGAATACAGGGATTTTTGTCTGAAGGAGATCAGAGTGTTGGAAGGAGCTCTGCGGGTTAAAATACGTTAATGGAGCTGAATACTGACACAGCATTGTAAAAATAAGTGAAGCAATGTAACTAGGTCAACACCACATGTCTATTTTGAATGGTCAAAATATTCGTATTATAATGTCTACAAAAGGATAAAGAAATTTATAGCTATTAGTTTCCAAAAGTTTATAACGATTTTCTGAGATATATGATTTTTCTATAAAGGATATACCATTGCCTTTCACAGCACAACCTTTATTGGAAAATTGATCGAGCAGCTGTTAACCTATATTTTATCATATACATAAAACTGCAAAATGTTTCATTCCAACATGTATTATCGATATCAACTTTAGATAAGATCATTTAATTAAAAACCATTTAAGACGCAACGACTTATTTATGTAATTATTTAACAGTTACGATTTGTATGCCCAACAAAAAGGAATTGGAGGCTTTCATTTAGTAGGTTTGCATAATCATGTCCGATCGTAGAATAAAGATGGACGAGATATCTTCAGAGTGTGCCATTTCTAATGAAGTGCACCATAAATCATGAGCACTTGCACATGTCCAAGGTGTCTGCAAGTTGGGTGCCACAAAACTTTAATGCCCGTCTGGTTACTGGGGATGAAACGTGGAATCATCACTACGATTCTGACACCAAGCAATAATCTATGCAATGGAAGCATAAGCACTTTCATGCACCCGAGAAGTTCAGAACTGGATCAAGAAGAGGCGCGGCATGTTGACTGCTTCTTCATGACAATGCTCCAAATCACAAGAGTCGTACTGCACAGGCTGTACTCCAACAATATGGCTATGAACAACTTAAACATACCCCCCACAAACCAGATCTGGCCCCAAGTGACTTCTATCTTTTTCGTAATTTGAAATCACATTTGGCGATGATGATGAACTCAGGGAAGTTACTGATGCGCGGCTGAGGGGCAAGTCAGAGGACTTCTACAGCAAGGTATAGACGGACTCTCAGACAAATGAGCGAAGTGCATGGAGGACCAGGGAGATTATATTGAAAAATAAAGCCAATATCAACCATTAGCTTCTGTTCTATGTCCAAAATCCATATTGTCTGAAACAACCCCCAATTATCCAATATTCAAAGAGGATCAACTATCAACCCTAAAGGAAGCCTTTACACTACCTCTTGCAACCAACTTTAGCACATTAAAAAAAAAAAATTAAAAATGTTTGCGCCAAGTCACAATTGTCTGAAACAATTTATCTTGTTATTTTATTAAAATTAACTGTCCAAAATCCCAAAACAACCCCAACGGAAGCTTGTATTAGGCACCAAGCACCTTATGCCTATTTTGTGCTCCAAAAAGTCTAAGCAAATTTTCATTATCTAGTATTGTCAGAGTATTAATTGATGAAAAGTCCCTAACAGACCTTTGCTTAATGAAATCATATGAATAGTATTAACCCTTATGTTTGCCCTTGTAGAGGATAAAAGCTTGTTCTTGAAGGAATGGGAGAGGCAATAGATGGAGTATGTTCCATTTCTGCAAGGACTTCAGCTTGTTAATGCATTCAACACCAGTTGATTCTCATTTGGAATTTCATGTTTGTAATCAATGTCAAAGAATCAGCAGAGTTCATAATGGTTTCATTCTGTAAGATCTACTCCATACTCTTGAAAAGAGAACACTCCTGATTATATAATGTAAATGGTTTATTTCAAATTCATATTTACATCACAGTACACTGAGAAGAGAGTTATCTCCCATCCTTGATCAACCCTCAAATGCAGAGCAGCTGAAACATTGCAGAATGGCAGCAGAATGTGAAAACACATTCCTAACAGTTTATATGTCTTAATCTGTAATTCAGTTCCAAAACATTGATAACTAATGTCATTTTATGTATATATATATGCAAAATAAGTGACTTTCAGCTATTGTCACCTTCAGAAAGGATAAGAATTCCATTGTTTTGATAAGCTGAAATTTGAAAACATAAAGATTATAAATTTATATCAAAGGAACCATGAATTATTTTTAACAGTTGCTTATATAGTGTGCTATTTTACATTTACAATATCAACATATATGGTACAATAGTTAGGATATAGGTATAATATTGTATTCTCATTTGTAGTTCACATATAGTGCAGAATATAACCTTTGATGATTATTTATAATCCGCATTGTTGATGACATTAAGTTTAAATTATGATCATAATTGAACACACAAAAGGATTGAAGTTAATAAGGTGATATTTACAAATAACAGAAATCTATCTACATCTATGTACATGTAAAACATTGAATTCTAACAAAACTAAAACAAGAAGAGAGAATCTTGAAATATAAACCAACACCATCAGATAAAAGTAACTAACTATAAAATTCAATCTTGCCGTTATCCCGAAACTTAGATTTCAATTGTGAAATTCACTATAATCTTTTTAACTTCATAAAACATCTAATTTTCTTGGTAAACTTACGGCAAATAAATATACTCATTTTATCAAGTGCTTTTCAAATATGAAATATACCTTTCAATTTCATATCTTTTATCTAAATATTGGTAGTTCATTTTGACAAAACTTGCATATAAACGTAAAACTGTTAAAAGTTAATGAGATAATAAAGAAAAGGGCAGGATTCATTTAAAATGAATTGACATGATCCCAAAAGAAGAGGTTACCGATAATTTACTTAAGAAAATATCTACCGGTACACTCAAACATTACATCTATATTCCTTGGATTAGATTCTTTAACTTTAATAGCACTAAGAAATAGGTATGTCAGCTCCAATGAACGATATGTATGATTCTTACCCCACTGAAATCAGTAAGAACCTATCACTATCACCTCACTGAAATCAGTAAGAACCTATCACTCTTACCTCACTGAAATCAGTTAGAACCTATCTCTCTTACCTCTCTGAAATCAATTAGAACCTATCTCTCTTACCTCTCTGAAATCAATTAGAACCTATCACTCTTACCTCTCTGAAATCAGTTAGAACCTATCACTCTTACTACTCTTAGCTTATTAGTGACATTAGCACATTTCATTTGTTAGAGGCTTCTGAATGTTTGAATTAATGGAAAGTTCAAGGTTACAGACAAGACCACCAAACAACGAATCAGTAAAAATATATTCAGATAAAATACACAGTTCTTGTATTAGTGATAGGTTTCAGCTATTTTCAATGACATTTCCAATTACTACCTTCAAAATGATGCTGGTGCACAAGGAATTTTATAAGTAAGATCATATAAAGGTTGAGGCAATTTGAGAATGAAACATGGAAAGATATGACTGAGAATGGTGGAAACTATCGTACTGCAAAATCCTCATACCGATAAAACAGTCATCACAAACTAGCTAAATATATGAATAAAACTCTATGACAGTAAACACTGAACCGTCCGAACACTTCACAATCTGTAACAAAACATCAAAACTTTCCATACAAACATTCAGGTGTCTACATGAATATATCTAACAGTTGTCTGACTTGGCATATAGTGTTGACAATACATTCATTTATTTATACAAAGGTTGTCATCACAAAAATGTTATCAACCGACTATTAAATATTCAGATTAATCTTGCCAGAAGACAACCATCTTGCACTTCCAAATTTGAATAAGTAATTATTATCTACAGTGCATATTGCTGATTCATCCTTTGAAAGAATATATTTCTGTCTTAAAGAAGAAATAAAAAGTTATGTTTCAAGATATCTTTCTCAGGTTGAAGGACTTCAAACCTTACCATAACAATAACAAATGCGACATCAATGAAATCTTCTCATGTCTTTAAATGCTCAATGCCATTATTGAATATACAGTGTAATATACACAAAACAATAGAGCTGAATTATCTTTGTTGAAGCATACATATGTATCAACATCAAAGCTAAACTTACATTCTCAACCCATGTTCAACCCAAAATAGTCAACCAAGAATAATAAAAATGTTCATTCATAAAAAAGCATTTTTAAGAATCTGTAGCCTGCTTTTGGGAAGTTTAGTTATTATTTCTAAATCAAATTTTTAGTGCAGGCAAAATATATCATCATCAAGGTATAAAACAACTCATAAAATAACCTTTTTTTACAGTCACAGACTATGCTGTCATGTGCAAACTTCATACTGTCATATATATTTGTTTATTACCTCTAAATCATTTGACATAAGAGAAATTGATTCCCCTAAAACACATGCTACAGAGCCTCAAACTGCCAGTTAAAGCTACGAGCAACTCACTAGATTAAGGGTTGAGTTTTATTTGGAATAATTGTGGCTCACACTGCTTTCACAATGTTTTGGTGTTTAATGGCTAGACTTGCGAGTGCCCATTGAAACAATAGAAGCATATGTGCCATTGCACAAACTGCTACTCTATGCCAACATCACTGACTGCAATGTAAACCTTCAGAGGTTACAAATCATCAAAAACAGGGAAGATACCCAACCACTAAATAAATAAAGAATATTTTCAGCACTGACTGTCTCAGTACATGGAATCGTTCATCCTCGTACAAAGTTATACAGTTACCCTTCCCTTCATATCTTTCATTATGAAGCTATCTACAATACTGTTTAAAACCACTGTTTTGTACTTAAGCCACAGCAATAAAATATTTGCATCTAAAATGTGAGCTCAAGCTAAATATCTTGACAATAAGATCAATCACAGTATTTTCAAATGGTTATAGTTGTGTTGTAATCTTTTAAACAATAACATCATATTTGAACACTATTTAATAATTCTCAAGACATAATCCACAAAATAAATGCTAAAAGCAGGTGTAACAAAAATATCTCTATATTTTGAAGTCCACTGATAAATTGTTCATTGGCTGACAGCTAGATTCAAAGTTGTTTGGCCCTTCCAAAATAATGGTTTTGCCCGCAAACATGCAAGCATACCTAGGGCCTTGGATTGCTGACTGACAGCTGATGTGCAAATGAAGCTGGACCAATTGCACTGCATCATATTTTGTCTTAACAAGTTGAAAGATAATGGGAACATGGACCAATGCTACAAAACAAATACAATGTCAAAGGTTTCATTTGGTTAGTTTAGATTGGGCAATGGTAATGTTCAGGCATCTTATCATGCCCTCAAATTTGGCAATGAAATTGTCTCCAATGAACATAGTGAAGGTCCTTTGCAGCTTTATATCTAAAAGTCATCTTGGAGGAAAGTCATGAATAGCTGAATAGCTGCAGTACATTTAATCAGATATCTTAATCTGAAGAAGTACTCTTGTAAAGGGAGAGCACTCTCATATGTTAAGTGAAGGTTCACATGGGTCAGAGTTCAACGGGGTGAAAGGTCCTGTTGTTGTTTCATAAGAGAACCGATGATGTTTGCATAATGAACTCCGAACACAGATCTGTTGTGAGAAATGAGACGTAAGAATTTCCCAAGGATCTGTGATATCTCAGAAGGAAAAGCTGAGTATCCTGGGGGAACCTTCAGAGGCTCTGTGTGACGTGAAGTAATGGAGTCTTGGATGAATGTGAACATTCTCTTGCCTAGAACCAATACAAAAGGTACGAGTTAGTTATTGACGAGTGTATTTCACACTTAGACTTCATCATGGTTACCATATAATCATTTTGATTGAGTAAAAGAAGCACTCATTAATAAAGGGAGTAACATGGGAATTGTCACATTGTTATGAAATGAAAAACTATAACTTTTTTGTCTGATTAAGTACTTTTTTTCAATTTGTTCTAACCGCTAGGCATCAACAGAGACTTACGCATGAGGGTAGTGACAGTGTGATCCTCAGCGGCAACATCACCGATCTGTCCAGTAAGACATTTCTCCTTCTCTTGGTCCAGCGGAGAGAAGCCGTGTTTGATGAGACAAGCATTGACGTCTTTTTTCACTTGGTCAGCAATATTTGCCATCACCTTACTGTACTCTCTGTAAGAATAAAGAATTTGTTCTTTACTCTTTTCATTTGAAACAAATGCATAAAGTATTTAACATTATTCCATCTTAAATCCTAACCGACTTTGAGTACAACTTTAGCCAATATGTAGACGAGTAGACCTTAAAGAGCCACTCTGTGAGTTGTTGGAGTCATATATGCCAAACTTAATCAATGGTGTCATTTGATCGCAAAGTATTGACTGTTACCAAAAACACACATTTTAAAGCTTATTGGGTTTATTACAGTGACAATATGAAGATAGAACGTCGCAATAATGATCGAAAACTGGACAGTGGCGCGCGTCAAATAGTCAAACGTAATTTTGGAGACTTATCTTAAGCAGACAGGAGAGCAGATAAGAGTTGATAGTGTTTGTTAGGTTATATAACTAGTATCCATGTATATTGGATGTGATATCTACACCTCTGTGCATTTATAAGGATGTTTTTAGATTTTCATGGGAAACCAATATTTGTCATATATATGTCTTTTGGACATGAAAAGTTAAGATGTTTTGATTTTATATGACCACATATGACATTTAGGTTTGTATCAAAGGTAAATAATATGTTATGAAAATCACGGAGTACCTCTTTAACTGATATGACCACAGCCTCAATGAAGAGAATGTAAAAGTTCAACATGTATCTCACATGTATGTGTAAGATATTAAAGGTTTAATTGTTCTGTATGACATCAACATAACAAATGTTACATAAACTGTTTGAGTGGCATTCTAGAAGTTGTCAGTATAAGGCAGACAAGAAATTTTTTTTATGGATTATCAACTTCTGGTGCGCGTACTGATAGCAACGTTTTGGTATAGGTTCTTATGCTGTTTTCAAGCATGATACAATACTATACAATAAAGAAGTTGATAATCCATAAAAAAAATGCTTGTCTACCAAATGTTACATAACTTAAAGTTTTGATTTCAGTGAGGAAGTGATAATAATCTGAACAATTCATTTTAGTTACAAAAGCAGGAATTTTAAAAAAAACAACAATATATGGATGAATTCAAACTCACTTTTCCTCACCAATCACTGCAAGTATATTTGACTTGAGGGTGCCCTTGAGTTCCTGGACACCGGCTATGGGCGCACCTACGGTGCTGTAAGTAACTAGAAGCACAGAGGCCACCAGGGTCAGCTGCTTCACACGGTCTCGCAGCTCCAGGATCCGCGCCTGGTCCATCAACAGGGTCTGGAATATGAAAAGACATATCTAGATAGGATACGAGCTGACTAACTTAACACAAACTGATAACTCCACCCTCTTAATCATTGTTATAACAGATACACATGTTTTATTCTTTGAGTCCTAGGAATGTAATTTTGGTATTGTTAATACTGACATGATACCCACATGTATGCATGTATTTAAAGATTGGTACCAAAAATCATATACTATGGTTATGACAACACTGAAAAAGAATGAACTTGAATGTTTTTACAACCGGTCACCGGTGGGCTCAAACCAACATCTCAGATGCATGAACTGCCATTACCCTATATCTCACTTGTTGGTGTATCGATACATGAGGTCCAGACATTATTGATAAAATTTTATGTATAATTGCATTTTTGCTATCAAACCTACCTCTGGGAAAGCCTGTGAATCCTCCCACTTTAATAGTTCCATATAGGCTTCATTCATGATGGTTGCCGGTGTAGCCTTTGACCCTCCAGAAGCGCCATCTTGTGATGATTCTTCCTCATGCAAAAGCTTCTCAAAACTTCTCATCAACCATGCTTTTGTAAAGAGAAGGCCATCAGTTCCATGCTCTGGAAGTTATAAATGAATTATACTTCCTGAACTCATCGTGTTTACAAAAGCTTCTCAGTTCTTTTTATTCTGTACACTGACACATCACTATAATGGTCTCTCACCTTCCTGTGTCTTGAGGAACTCCTGGAACTTGTTGCGCTCGTACTCGACGGACTGCTGCTGGAGGTAGGGCCTCATCTGCTGGATGGTGAAGTTAGCCATGTCCATCTTCATCAGGTCCAGCACCTCGAAGATTTCCCTGCAAATAACAGTTTTAAGTGATATATAAGTCTCATTAATATCAACCTTATTTTAAGGAATGAAAGAGGACTTTGTAGTCCTGAGAACAGGGTGGATTCTAATGAGAGTAAAATATAAATGGGGCTGAGTTTCAGAGCCAAAAGTGGATGATGTACTTTGTCCATCATATCAAATATTTACCTGCAACTAATGGTGTTTTATTCACATCCAAAATCTTCCAAGCTATTAAGTAATAAAGAAAAGTGCTTCACATTGACGTTTAGTGCTAAGACTAAGAAATAAAAATAAGAAATCTTTACTAAGAGTCTCAAGGCTGTTAGAATACCTATCCACAAGTTTTCAATGACATTTAAAACATTCTAAACATAAAAACATGTTATAAAACAAGAATCACTGAAACATTATAATTCAAGTTTGTTTTTCCTGTATATCCATGAAGTGAAAGGATTGCAATTATTGAACTCATAATTTCAATAAGATACAACATCAATGATTACTCATAAACATTCCTATCTATTCAATCAGAATAAAACTTACTTGAAAAGTGGAACGACCTCTTTCTGATCCTTGAGTTTAGCGATGCGTTCATCCCGAAGAGGGGCACACAGTCGGGCCATTATTCCAATCACATAGTCAGCGTAGTAATGGATGTCGAAAGCATCGTTCTCCATCTTCTGTTGTATCAGCTCCATATCAAGAACTTCATTCACCTGGGCCCTCAGTCTCACATGTTGGGGCATCAACAGGGAAAGTAGTACCTACACACGAGATTAGCACTGTTAGGATCAACAGTGTATAAAGCAAAACAAAAAGTGTTGGAACCAGTGCCAGATTTTAAAAGAGGACATTCACCTTGAAAGGTACACTGATTTTACTAAACATTTTTCTAAAATTCCCCCCAATAATACCTCCCTGAGAGTCCGCCACTGACCAGTCTTAAACAGTCCTACACAGTCGATTCAACCCTAGGGCTATTAAAGAAATCATGGAGGTTACACACAAACCTGTTTGACCTCTTCAATGAGAACAAGTGACCTCTTGAACTCGGGTGGGTCCTGGTGCATTTCTTCCTGAAGCAGGTCCCAGAAAGCCTTGTGCATCACTTCCTGGACTTGCGATTCAATACTGTGGGAAATAAGATTTAGCATAACGATGAGTCAAGTCAACCTTCGTTCCTCTTGATTTTTTTGCCATCATTTCTTTTTCTATAATTATGTCTATCAAAGATGACCTTGTCAATTGTGCCTTCTCAACACCCTGAGGAATATACAAAGAGGTTTATAACAATGACTCGAAGCTTGTCAGTCTGATTCCAAGGTGTCATTTCAGAAAGCTGTCCAATAATGTTGTCAGTTGTATGGTGAAGAGTTGATTCTTATAAGTATCTTGTTGCATAATTTTTTATTTGTCGACATAGATTTGTTCGGTGTCTTTTTGTAGTCAGTTCATTGTTGATCTTCATTCTCTTACTACAACAACTGCTGATTGGAGTCAGCATCTTAAATGAAAACAATCTTAGTGAAAATGTCTTCCATTTTTATCAACAAGTACATATTTTATCACCTGTTAGCTTCAGGCTTCCGCTTCTCCAACTTAAACTCTCCATCCACGACAATCTCATGGGCGAGGGTCATATTCCTAACCCCATTGGCTGCAGACATCAACTGCTCGAACGTCACAAACTTTGGAGGAGATGCTACAGAAAAACAATTTTCTAAATTTTTAAATAGCAACAACATTCGTTCCGACACCTTAGTCCTTGTCATGCCGGTTCTGCGATTGTTTTGTCCTATCCTCTTAATGTCAAGAGCCAGGAAAGGAGGCAACAACTCTATATTTAAGTGCCTCTTGAATTAAAATATGGAAAACTGTTTTCTCAAAGATAAAATTTAATATCACAGATGTTCCTAAAATGATATTGTGTTTCACATGTTCAGAGGGAATGCGGATTTTTAATCAATCAAGTGAAAGTACTTCTCTATATCATCTTCATAAATTCTTACACAGAAATTTGAATTTCATAATCACCTTGGAAGATGAATTTTTTTTTTAATTGTTCCTACAATGAAATGTGTTCCACATGTACAAAATCTATATGTTTCAGTAAATCAAATGAATCATATCTTTATGTCCAATTCCTACCTGGTACAGTAAAGCCTGGGGCTGACGTTGAACTAGGACTAGGTGTTCTAGTGCGTCGTTTCTTGCTCTCACTTTCGCTGTTGGAAGTATTCAACCCATTCTCCTCTCTGTCCCTACTGTTTGCTTCAGCATTGGGGGAGTTGTATTCTGCTTTCTCCTCCATTTTGATGGGTCTATATTCTAAAAGACATAGTCAAAGAATTGTTCAGTTTCTTATTCATTCAATTAAATATCTATAACATGACATATCAACTAGCAATATAATCAGTGTTTGAAACAGTGTTTAACAATTTTGGAAGAATTTTGTCAAATTGTTAATGATTTATTGTGTTTATTATCTTTAAAATTTAATAATATATTCTTTATAAAAAATATTATTACACTTCATCATACCCTACAAGTATATAAATGAAAATTGAAAAAACTTACATATCTTTTCCTTAACTATAACCTACTGACTCAATTTTGACTGAGTTTGATTCATGATAATATGTATCAATCCTCTTAGAACACAAACATTAGACATGACAAAAGGTGACACTAAGAATCTATTCCTGACTCTTCAGTAATCTTTCCTAAATCCTAAAACATAGACACAATAAGATTTTTGTTACATAAGCTATTTCCGTTACACAAACAGCTCAATCCACTGAGTCACATCATGCAATGAAACTGTCAAATGACCTTTTTGGATATTTGCCAACAGACAGTGGGTAGCTCCAAAAATGTTTGCATAATCCAGTGGCAGTAACACTTTGTTAGACATTGCCTCCCTGAACCTACATTGCTGTATCTGTTTAGTGGGGTTAGTCTAGCTGCAATCCCATTTAGATAATTGATGGGACCGGGCATCAAATCATGAACATGATGAAGGAGAATGAAATAGCTGAAATTATTTGTTCTGCATAACTCACTGTCATTATTAATAGTGTAAAACCCACAAAGCAATAAGACGTCAGATGATCAATGAATAATACAGTATACACTTTGTACTTGGGTTTCTATTATATATAGAATTTCGAATTTGGACTTACTTATATGAATATTTTATTAAATACACAATCAAAATAATCCAAGTTAATTTCTGTTAAAAATTATGCACTTGTGATTAAATAAAATGACAACCTTTGAAAATCATTAAATAGGTTGTATGTGTCTGCCAAACTCACTGTCGATAACGTTTTATGATTTCCAAAATATTTCTTCACAAATTTGCATAATCGATCTTCAAAACAATTATTCTATGACCATATAACCACATCCACTTCTCACGTTTTGATATGTTGATTATCTGAAGCTTTACTAATGCGAAAAGTAGCATAATTTATGTCACCTTAGTCCACCGATCAACCCTACTTCGTTGTTTACATCTGCAGCCATACATGTGCAGAACCACGCACCTGATGCTGCGAGTTGTTATAAAATTAGATCAGGGTTCTAATAATAAACTAATATGAATCTTGGCCGACACTTTATTCTCAATACAAATAAATAGCCATAATAATAACTCCCTTTGTATTGTTATGATCGTTAAATGCAATCGAGTTGGACACAGTCTCAAACAAAGTCGATCAGCTGATAACAAAAACATCGTCTGCATTTTTCACCCAATGACCTAGAAAAGAAAACAAGGTCTTCATTTATCTAAACCTCGTCTAGCAACACCTACCCTCAACAAATCCGCCTTCAATAATGATTTGGTAACCAGAACACGCACGTTTGTCGATGTGATCTGCAAATTTTCCAGAATATCGACGAAGAATCTGGAACGAGCAAACAAGATCAGGCTTGGGTACGCCAAGGTTGTTTACGGAAATGACGTCATGCGCTGACCCATGGGATAACGTTAACTTCTATATTTAGAATTCCATGTTTACAAACAAAGGCACGTGTGCAAGCAATGGAGTAACTAATCATCGATCATCTACCATGACATTTATATAAGTAAAAGTTTAGTTGGGCATGTATATCTCGGTCATTTTCTATTAGATAACTGAAATCTAATTTATCTAATTTATTATCTTTTTTTCTTTGCACGCATCCTGAGTACTTGATCTACCTATCTGCATCTGATTCATGTTCTATATCATAAAGGCACAACAACACATTTTCTTCAGGATTATTATTCAATCAACAATAGAATTTTTTTTAAATTGCAAGACAATCTAAATCAATAAAGGTAGGTTTTTGAAAATATGTACCCACAAAATTATTATGCTTTGCAGATCCATTGCAACTGGCACAATTTTATATTTAAGGTAAAATAGATTTTATCAGTTTACGATTTTTCTTTGACTGTTATAAGATTGTTATAAAGAATAATTAAAAGGAAACTGTTCAATCAAATGAAAAATGATTATAACATATTTTTGACAAGTTCAAAATATTTTCAATAATTCTTATGAGCATGATACACATTTGAATCCGAATAGATCAAATAGTGGAGAGGACAGGATTGTTTCAGTTTCAAATCATCCTTCATATATTTCTGGATGTCTGTGATGAATTTGATCTTTAACAAGCCAATAAAGAGAACTATTTTTCCATTCATGACTTGCTGAAATTTTCTTCCAAATACGTAGCTGTTTTCTCCAAAACATTTGTTTTTACACAAATGTTTTTAAAATTGCTAATAAGGAAATTTGTTTATATATACAGCATCTCATGCCAACTTTGATCAAAATCAGATGATTAGTTGCAAAGTTATGAACTGGACAGGACTTGTAAAACTTTGTAATAGAGACACCACATATTCACAAATGTTGCACAAAAAAATTTAAAATGGTAAAAGTTGTTAGTCATGACTTGTTAAAATCAAGTAATTTCTCTAGAAGTTATGAGGCTGACATGACCCAAAACTGTTTTCTAACAGTCATAGCTTCTCACCAAAAAAATCTAAATGTGAAAATTGTAAATTATCACAACCCTTCATAAAATTATAAATGTATGTCACTACTAAAATTGATCAAATTTAGATATTCTTTAGTTCAAATAGGTATTGAAACAGTTATATAATAGAAACATCCCTTTTTGCCAAATAAATAACATTTTACAAAAATATTTTCAAAATTATTGATAATAAAACACTTCCATGTAATATCATTATATCTCTATGCCAAATTTGATAAAAATCACATGACTAGTTCAGAAGTAATGAGTCTGATAGGATTTAAAACAGTTTTCCAAGAGTCTGTATTTTTTTTCAAACAAGGCAAAATTTACAAATAATATTTTCAAAATTGTTAATTACAATCACAAACATAGTTATTCATACCAATTTTGACTTAAATTAGATGATAAGTTAAGAAGTTGTGGGTCAGACATGACTCGTTAAGTTTTCTTAAAAATTCATCACTTTTCACCCAAATTACAAATTCGAAGGAGATTTTCAAAAGATTATCAATGACACATCATTTTTTATATCTGAATTTCAATTAGAACTTTGAATTTAGATGGTTGATTATCCAGTTTATACATTTATATTATTAATATATGATTATAAAATATCCTCAGTTTAAAAACAGGTTACTGAGAGTAAGGGTAACATTTTGATTGATTTAGATTCGACAACTAGATGAGAAATGAGAGCACACACTTGGGAAAATAACACAAGAACGAGATGTGCAGTCATTCATCAGCGCTATGAGTGTGAAAAGCTTTGCTATTCAAGGCATTGTTTATCAGTCTTATCATAAATAATTTTGAAATTTTTATGTGTGAATATTCTATCCATACATGTTTTTTTTGTAATTTTGTAAAATTAGTGAAAGCAAAGAGCCTTTTTCAGTGTCATTTTACCCAAAAAAGAATTTTTTTGTTGGAAAATGACATGAAAATGCCTTAAGTACCATTACCTTACCACAAAATTCCTGCTTCAGGTACATCATTGGTGTGGAGGAAAAATTGAGAAAGTGAAAAGTTTACCCAACCCCAGAAGACAATTGATGATGAATGATAGGCTATCTGAACACATAGGCCTGATGAACTAAAGAACTTTTGGCTTCAACTGACTTAAAATGATCACTCTAGAAATAATGACAAAGAATATCATATAGATTAAATCTTTTTATTGAAAGAAATCATTCTTGAACTGAAAAAACTGCAAAGAGTATATACATAAGAATGTTAAGATATATAAATCATTATAATTAGTATTTCCATAATTACTTCAGGGTAGAAAAATTGTAGGAAAACATGTCGAAAAAGATTTGAAAAGACCATCTCCAAAAATATAATAGAAAACTATAAGCTCAGCTTATTAAAGAAAAGCAATGACTTTATACTACATGTACATAGCATTCAATTGATGAAAGAGCTAGCTGAGAAACCTTGATAACAAAGTACATGAATGTGCAATAAAGGAATGCAAATATTTTTTACTTTTTCACAGGTTAAGTATTCATGATGCTGTTAAAGCAAGGACTTGTATCCATTGAATGTCATTGATTGAAATCACATAAAGCATTCTGAAATTGACTACGCAGTACATGATTTACAAAAGATTGAAAACTTTCCAATGCAAAGGTGAACATTCTATCTGCTTACACAGCAAAACTTTAATTGTCCCCACTTTCCACAAGTGAAACTTGATGCAGCTAACCATATTTTAAGATAGAGGCTGGATTTGAGCCCAAATAAATTGATTCATTCAACTGGTAGGGGCAAACGTGGATCGGGAATATGTATATGAATATATTAAAAGGATAACATCGCAATAAAGCTATCATTATGTTCTTTTAGTAAGAGTGCAATGGCATAGTGTTGTGACCATTTCACATAGTACTGAGGTGATTGTAAAGTGATCCTATATTGTAATGATAAACATTGTGAGTCAAGGTTGCATTGTGAAAAGGTCCTTGTAAAGTGTAAACATTTGTACAAGCAGCACACATTAAGATTATGCAAATTTGGCAGATTCATAATCAGCGAACAATCCAAGCCAACAACTCTTTCACAGAAATGTAGCTATGTATAAATTGTCAACAAATTCTAAGCAAAAATGTTAAAGGCACATCCTTGATGGAATATCCTAAGCATAAACTCTGTCAAACATTTGAAATAATGCATCAACAATAAACATTTAAAAAATATTGAAACAACAAAATTCATTTGTCATTTGGACATAACCAAATACCATATTGGAACTTTTCTACTTTGATCTTACTATCAGAAAAAATAAAAGAACCATGTTCATAACATCACTTTCTATGAATATATTGAACTAAACATAAAACAAATACAAAGATCAAAGTTCCTATCAGAACTATTACATGCGAGTGACATGCAAAATGAAAATGAAAGGTTAAAGAAGTTAGAACAATCATATTGTCTCAATTGCTTAAACAATTCAAATCATCTACTATTAACGAATATAATTTTTTCAACTGTCTATTTTGAATAAACTTATAAGAACTTGAATTTTACAAGCACTCGTCAGTTGCTTTAACATGATAACTAATGCATCTTAAGTAATTCTAAGATGCAAGACAACATAAGAAAGACAAAATTAAAAAAATGGATTTATAAAGGAACTTACAGAAAATATTGAGAATGAAATAAACAACAAAAAACATAAAACTAAGTAAATCAAAATGAATCAAACTGAGTCTTCAAAAATCATAGAACCCTAAACACCAACTTTATCAGGCATCATAATAATGAATTGAATATGAAAAGTAAAATCTTTGCATTTTTGCAAAATATTTTGACCCTAGAACCAATAAAAAAAATCGGAATGAAAACTGTCAAATTATAACATAAAAACAATCTTGATGATGATTAATTTAATCATAACATAACATGAAACTTTAACAATCTCTTCTTATACAGTCATCAATAACATGAATACTGAATAAGTCTAAATGTGTGTCAATAAGCATACTGCTATGTGAATATAATGTAAAAAGCTATGAAAAAGTTAATAACCTCACAGATTTTGAGAAGTCTTATTATCGTGTTGTTACAAAGGAACAAATCATTGCTTTTGTAGCCTTAAATCCTCACTGTACATACACATTAAATATGAAGCAAAATTGATTAAAGCTCCACTTCATTGCTTTGAATCCAGTAAAAATTTCTATGTACGGTATACACAAAGCAATTGGTCAACATAGGAAAAATAAGACTATATCTTCACTACAAATCATCACAAATATGTCATTAAAGACAAACTCATTAATCAGCATAACATCGATCTGGGAAAGACAAATTATCAACAACATAAGAAAGACAATTAATGCTGATGTTGATAAATCATGGCACAAACATGAAGCTGGATCATGCGTCCAGTCAGAAAAAGCAGAAAGTTATCACAATTATTGGCAGATATACAGTCTGCAAGTACATGTATAATTTATACATAAATTCTTTAAATCACTAACAAATTATTCATCCATTTATCAATGAACCATCCTTATATTAATACAGGTCACACAGGTGTATACTTATGCTTATAAGCATTCTGAGCAGCCAAGTAAATGGGAATGACAACTCATTTACAAATGGAATCCTCTGTCTAAATACATTGTTATTTCCCTGACATATTCAACACCCTTTAAGCAAATAAATCAAATAATCTTTATAACATTTATCTAATATTCAACGGGACCACAAAGATACATTCAACACAGTGGGTACATATACATTCAACATACCATCAAATAATGTTAATATATTTATAAAAAACACATATCAAGTCATAAACATTCCAATAAAGATATTTTCAACACATCTACTACAAAATTTAGTACAATCATCAAGTCATTTTCAACAATTGCATCAAGTTATGGTCAACAGATAAAGTCATATTAAATATGCCTATCTATTCATTCATCTACACATTTTTCAAAGCACATGGCGCATGTACTGCAAGTCAGTTCAACATATATATGAAAATTTCATTTTCTGCATTTATCTATGCATATTCTTAGGGGTGTCCATGTGTATTTCTCTTCATTGAGTTTATTGCTCAATTCTCTCATTTATCCATGCATTTCCCTCCTCTTCTGGGTGAGTTCTCGAAGGATGAAGACCCATGTATCAGGAATGTGTTTGCCCAGGATCTCGGCAGGAAATGATTCTATATCCTCCATACTTAGCGTCTCATCAGGCTCCTTGCTGTACAGAGGGGCGTCAATCTCGCCCATCAGCAAGTCTCTCAGTCTGAAACAATTTTTTTCATGAATATTTTGCCTCTCAAATATGCGAGACATCTGAATCTCTTAAACCTGTAGGAAGTATTATTACAACATATGAGTTTCGTCCAACCTCATACACATGATGACATTCAGAAGACAATTTCATAAATATACCATATTGTTATTATTGTCTAGATATGTATCTGGCCAAGTGCACAGCCAAAGATTCATGAGTTAAATTTATATTGATTTTAACCTAATAATTCAAACAAGCAGATTTCTCACTTCATGGGTTTCATATCAACAGCCTCCTGGTCCATGGGGTCGGCTGTATGAGCCACTCTGAGGTGGAGACAGTCAAACATCTGCTGCAGCAACAGCTCCAACTTGTCCACACTGTGAGTCTGTACAAATTCCTTCAGTTCACTACGCGACGAGTCTGACACCTTCTCCTTGAACTCCACGTCAAGGTTGTCAAACGCATCCTGGTTGCGAGAAAGAAAAAGGTAACCAGTTAACCATGTCAAGATTAAAAAATGCATCTTTTATAGAGAAATAAAGAGTTTGAGATAATCAGATAGAGTTTCACTTTGAAGAAATCTGAATCTTGATTGATATTTATGTATAAAGCATCTCCTTCAACTATGCAGCAGGGTTGTTGAACAGAGAAATAAGAACACATAAAGAAGACATATGATAATGAAATGCATCATGAAAAACATCACTTATTCTGACCATAAACATAAACTTTTTCAGTCTCATACTGTCTTTATTTTCTGTTAAATTACAGACACATGCAAAATTCAAACCAATACAAATAAAGTCAGGCACTTATGTGACCGCAGCAGGTCTTCATGTCTTAACCTCTCAACTTTACAACAAAAAAAAAACAATGCCAAGTAACTGAGATATTAGCTAGATTTGAAATAATCATAAATAAGCACCTACCATTCAGACTAGCACATTGCTGAAAGTTTATTTTTCCATCCATTTAGGATTTGTTCATTCTGTCAGCTCGAAGTAAGGGTAAAAGCTAAAGAAGAGAAAAGTTATTTCCTGAAATTAGTCTCACCTGATTGTGTTGAGCAAGCACTACTGACTTTTCAAAACTCAGGAGCAGCCGTAGAGACTGGGCATGCTTGTATCTGCAGAACTGTCGGGCCTGAAAATAGATTGAATAACTTAATACTAATGAACTATATCTTATTATTTCCTTATCTGTAACATGATCAATAAGACATACTTTTGAGAAACAAACTACTTGATAAAACTAATTACTCTTGAGTCAAAGTGAAATTGACAGAGAGGTCTTCACATATATATATCAGCAGTAAGAGAGAATTGAAAATCCGGTGTCTAAAACACTTCAGGATATATTGCTTGTAAAGTGTATCAAACAATTGTTATTGGTATGACCTCTGAAGCTTCTGCTCATACAGAGTATGATAATGGTTATGATGATGGTTTTCACAATTTTCTTTCTCCATCTTAAGGAAGTCTTAATCCACCAACCTTCTGACTCAGTATAGTCTGTTTCATCTTCAGAACATCCCACATGAAGGTGTGGAGTGACTTGTCAGGTTCGCCGCCAAGAGACTTCAGGAAGCTAATGGCAATGTCCAGATTGTTGATGGAGGTGCAGATGTCGGGCAGATTTGACTTCAGCTCAACCAGGATTTGATGTCTTACTGCAGGGGCAAGCGATTCCTGATACAAGGAGAGAGAAATTTAATTTTATCATGTGATAAGAGCTCTGTTTACTATATACTGGACCAAAAAGTCAGTAAGTAAAAAGTAATTATCTATTATTCAGTAACACACTTGTGAAGTATAAATCATAAAAGTTTGTAAATCCCTGATTTGTCAAATGTAAATATTCTAGACTGTTATCAACTAGAAATGAAATGAAAAGAAATGCTTTAAATACACATATGTGTGTAATGTTAAGTAGGACAAGTTCTGTCGATAGTCAAGTTCTTTATTTCATAATGTAACATGTTTTAGGACATGAAAACAGTGTGAGTAGCTTGCCCCAAACTTGTCCTCCTGCATCACATCAGCTAGTAAAATGCCAATCAAAGCAGTAGGTGTAGTGTTCTCCAATCATTCTACAATCTGCACTTTCTGCCTTTATTAATGAAGCTTTCAAATGCCTTTATGACAACAAAAATAATTTATGACTCCATTGTTTGAACCATTTAATGTGGTAAAATTGAATCAACTTCATAACATTACCTGTGGGATGCAATCACGGAGTGTTTTGAAAACCACCGAGCTTGATGTATCAGCTCTGTACACAACCGTTTCAATCTGAAGCAAGAAACAGATCCAACATATACATGCAATAATTCAAACCTAACATTTGATACATCCAAAAGAATTTTAGAATATCAACCAGGACAAGAAATACATACAATTGCATTTGAGATCTTTTCTCAGAATATTCCACATTGCGAGAGTCTTAAATTGATTATCATTTTTCAATCGGAATTTGTTTTTTTGTTATGTAAATTAGGCACATAAAGACAGGTTTCTCTTCCTTAAAAAGAGTGTTATTGCTCTTGGAAATAAAACTAGTTAAACTTTTATCAATAGAGCCTTAGTGTTCATGTATACATAGTCAATGTGCACTGTACAAATAAATGTAAGAAGTAATTTCAAAATAATCTTACATCATAATTACAATTTATCATTTCACATTAGACCAAACAGTTTGCAAGTGATGTTCAACCTGTTTACAGTTGGCAAACAGTTTGAGTTGCAGGCATAACGAAACAATCCATATGGTGTTTATAATATCAACAATATGTACAGAGAGATATTTGTAAAGAAAAACGAAAAGTTACTGATATCAAAAACTATTTTTTTCACAAGAAAAGACTCACAGGAATGACATGCCCTTTCTGCTCAACTCTTGATTTGGCCTGCAGGATGGTTTCTCTCAGCTGGTACTCGAAGCCTGCGAAGTCATAATCAATCTTGGTGCCCTTGCCCAGCTCAAAGGAGTAGTTACAGTTGGCCAGCACAAGAGGAAGCAAGTCCCTGTCCGGGTGGTAGCTCACAAGATGGCTGCTGTGCAGTTTCCTCACACTTACCTCAGGAAGACGACTGAAACTGATGATTACAGGGTTTGATAATTTGATAAATCGGGTTTGTTTGATGTAAACTTGATAATAGAGTAGCTCTTTGGCAGCCCAGTAAGAATGTGCTATGCAGCTTCTCCTAACATTTATTTACAGTATGACAAAGGTCACAGCATAGTTGCAAGGCACATCACCTGAAAGGACTCTTAAAGGTTAATCTTATCTTTTGGCTTTGAATTGAGAAATGGGGATACCTTGTTTTGGTTGTTTTGCAGTAATTGTCCATGAACTCATTGTGTGTGCGGAGCAGGAACTCGATGGTCATGTAGGAGCAAATTCCCGGTCCCTGAGTGGACGGGAGGAGAACGGCCAGCGGAGAATTCTCATCAACCTTTAAGTTCTTGTAGGCATCTGGGAGATGAATAAGACCATCCTGGACTGTCCAGCAGCCTACAAGTGAAACATGCGTTAATATCAACAAGTTCTGGTAGATGCATAAGACCATCATGGACTGTCTAGCCGCCTACAAGTGAAACAAGCATTAATATCAATGACTCTTGTGAGCATTTGGTACACGAATAGACCATTGTGGACTGTTCTAGGATGTGGATAAGACCATGACCTTCATGAAAGGCGCAGTATCACGTTTTTTCAAAGACTTATTTCTTCCAATTTTCCCAAATAATCCAAAGTTAAACCAAATGTATTATCTTCAGAGGGTCAAACACATCATTACTCAGACGGATAATCAGTAGTAGTAGAGGAAATAACCAAATGTCAAGCACTGTCGGCCAGTTGTGTGAAAACCTTTTAATCATTTGAGGTAGGGAAATGGATTCATTCTCCATTTGTTTCAAAACTACTTCCTTAGATTTTAAATTCCATTTTCTTTTAATTGGAAAAACTTTTCTTTTTTTTAATTATCTGAAAAAGCTTTCTACTGCCACTTTTACAAATTAAAGTTATTGTAATTTTTTACAAAAAGCCTTTGCTATACTTACCATAGCTATGCAAATGTTCTTTCACAAGGTTCCAAACTTTAGAAAACTCTGAAGTCAGTTCCTTCAAAGATAAATCTACAGATGATACTGAAAGAAAAATAGAGTTCCAGTTTTTTCAGTAAGACATTACCGTAACAATTTTGTTAAAGCATACCACTTGGTATATATTGCTAAAATGTTGAAAGATGAACCATCCAGTCATCATTCAAATGATAACTCAGCAAGTGTCTTGTGAATTATTCTATTTTCAAATTTATGTACATATTTATGTATACGCACTTATCATAATAAGCAGATCTGAAAGACAATCAGTCAATAACAAAATTTGACTTCATTCAGCAAAATATCAAACCAAAATATCTTGATGTAAGAATTTTACCATCAGCAGCAGCAGCTGCGATTTTCATTTCTTTAGCTTGAGATCTGTCGAGTCTTCTTCGATACCGGGACATCAGAACTTGCTGGAGACGTAGGATGTTGGGAATGTAGTGAAGGGCCTGCAGGAATGGATGCTGAAACAGGAACAAAGCTGATAACAGGTCACATATCTTTTTGTAACTCTTTCTTCATATCCTTGAAAAATTAAGAATAGCTCTAATTGCTAGAGAATTGCTAATTAAAGATTTAGTGTTAGCAAGTTGTGAATCCTGTAAACTGATAGCTTAAAATGGTTTGGCACAAATTCTTTAAATGGATAAAATGTTCTCATTCGAGTTTTGTCAGTTGTTCATCCCAAGCCAATAACAACTAAATCCTTTTTCAAACTCAGTAATGATTTCTTGAAAAAATCATTCAGGAATGGTCTGACTCAGAAGGTAAAAGCAGAAATAACAGAGTGGTGTCCAGTTATTCAATAACTAATAATGCTTTTACAAAACTACTTTTGCATTGAGTTTTAAGATACTTGTGATCATGAAATTGAAAGAAATATGCAAAATGCTTGTACTCATCAATGAAATAACATGCAGGTACCTCTTTCCTGAACAGACTGAGGACAGCCATCTTGGACTTCTTGTTTTTGTCACTCTCAACCTGCAGATTGAATTCCCTGAGGAAGTGGTCAAGGGTGATGCGAGACCTGTATCTCCAGACGGCTGGAAACTCGTGGAGACATTCCACCTCTGCAGGTGTTGCCTTGTCCACCTCGTACAATACACTCATCAACTTGTCTTGACCTGGGAGAAATTAGATTCATCAGAAAAATACAAATATGGAAAATTTAAATAGTTCATAATCATCTGAAGGCTCTGAGGTGACATAAAAAAATAGAGAAATTGACTCTGTAGCTCTGCAGACTATATAATTTAAGATATATTGAAAGTCAAACTTGAATTAGCGACCACCTCCACAGAGAGGCAACCTGCTCAATTCGGCCAACCTCAAGTCCTCCTAACACGGCATCACCAAAATTCAGCAGCTTAAAGACTATACATGAGAATTTGGCTTCCTCCTCTGTGGCCCGACTAAGGGCTCAAACACCTACCATATTCATGAATTCCCATTAGCGTACGAGTGCAAAGGTTTCAGATATTAAGGTCTCTTATTTCTGGAGATAAAAAAGAAAATAGGTTTGTAAGGCTTTGCCACTGTGACCCTTATAAGGGGTCAAAGGGTCTTCAAGTAGATTATAATGAGAAGGAATTTGTATAAAAGATTTCAGATTATCTGACTCAAAGGTCTCTGAGCAGAAGATGAAATGGTGAAATGTTCATTGACGGATTGATGGCTACTGATGAATGCAATGATTATGCATAAGAATAAACGACCTTTCAGGCCTGATGATACAAATTAGCAACCCTTTCATCATATTTTGGAAAACTTGAGGATCATACATAGCGTATATCAATATTGAAATAGAGACTGTTTTAGCCATAATTACACTACTTTTGAAGAAAACTAAGTCAAAACTAAGGCCATGTAAACAGAAAAAATAATTTTTCAAAGATGTTCAAATCCCCAAAAGGCACATCTATGGGAACAACTACGCAAACAGAAACTCAACCAAAAAAAATGTCACCTGAACCTTCGAAGGGATCAAAACATAATGAGTGAACATAAACATTTGCTTAATAAGTAAATTGAGAACAAAATAATGGATTAACAAATCTGACAAACAAGGATTCAGACAGAGAATGCTTTCAGAGAATCTAATGATTTCATTTATTCTTTCCACAAATGCTCTGTATGGAACACTTTTATATTTATAGAATCTTCTTGATAAAATTTAACATTAATGTTCATTTGTCTCTTACCAATTCTTTTATCTTTCAGGATACGGTCATTGCTTTCATTGAGGCAGTTGTCCAGATCCTGTGAGAGCATACAATTTGTTTTTAGATTTCATTGACAAGCAAAAGGAAAAGCTAAACCCAGAAACCATCTTTTGGAAGAAAACACACAGATTTAGTTACATTTACTTAAAGCATTTAAGAATGGCAATTTTGAAAGAAACATTAAGGCCTAGCTTGACAAAACCCAAATGAAAATTTGGTTCTTGTTTTTTATTGAAAGGAAAATAAACAGAACTTTGAATTTCATCTCAACCACAGAACTTAAAAGAATCTAATAGAAACCTTTGTCAGGGATGGTTGAAAGTTTGGTGGCTTGATAGTTTTTTTAAAAAGTCACTCACTACTAATGTCAAAAATATATAAAATAATTGGAAACCAAACTTGTGTCAACATGTATAAGTATATTTTGGTAAAATGACAGTCTTTACATATGAGTAGTTGTTAAATCTGATTGAAAATCTTAACAAATATGTATTGTTATGAAGATAAAGTAGATGATCAAGTTAGGTATAACAAGATGATGTTGTTCGTATGACAGCTTTCATAAATATCTAGTTTATCAGATTGTAAAACATGTACATGATGCATAACATGTACAGATACCTTGAGAGCTGGTCTGATGAGAGTTTTTGCAAACATGTCTTCCCATGTCTCTCTCTCTGGTTTTGTTGTCAGTCTCTGTTCTCCACATCTTGCATAACTGCCTGTTGACAAAAATTATCATAGGTTGTCATTAATAATCCTAAGTCCCATCAATTGTATCATGATTTATCTTGAGATTTAAGATATCATAAAACACAATACTGCTTTATTCTGTTGAAGTAAACATTTGACTGACCTGACTGAGAGATCTGGTGACAGATGAAGTGGAGAAGCAAGAAGACATCGTCCACACTTTTCCCACTGGCCAGATGGATGATCTCAAGGTCCTTCTGCAGATGTTGCCAGAAAAACTCTCCCACATCTTCCTGCACTGCTGGCATCACCAAACGAGACACACCCTGGAACATGATGTAAAAACTTTCTTGTTTTTGTGTCAGCCATTGAAGAAAATAAGAAAGTGTCAACAGCATGCCTTGGTAAAAAATCAAAAACTGTTTTAGAGGTGGATACTGGATCTTTAGCAGTGGTTTATAAAACTGGGAAACGTGTCAAGTGTTACAAGTCAAAAGCTGATGTCATAAAGGACAGAATTAAGATTTGTAAAGATTATGGCTTAGAAAACAAAATGTATAACCAGTCACTAGTTAGATAACAATCATGCTCTGATAACAATCCTCTGACATCATCAAATAATTATGACGTCTCATGACCTAATTTTTTTATATATTCATATCATACATTTGGATCAGTCTCTGTTCCAAGGTAGAGAGCAGCGTGAGTAAAGAATCTAAGGACAGCACAGGTTGCTCCTTCCAGTTGACGTTCCCCAACAGAATGGTTGGTTCTGTCAGCAGCTCGACCAAGTATGTAGCCTGGACGTGTCTGGTCAACTCTGGTGGAAAGATGCAGATTGTGAGAGACAAACACTGAACTTTTGCATTCTAAATGAAGAAGAAAGAACCTGATGATGATTATCATCATCATTGTTTGAGATAATTAGATGTATTGAGGAGTTTCAAGGAATGAAAAAAATCATGTCCTGATCAAGTAAAAACACTAAACTGCTCATATTGAGTAGTGGAGGCAAATCAACAGTAAACTAATTGTACAATCATATGACAGTTGTTGCATAGTTTGTTTCGCCTTTTATAATCATCATAATTTGAAAACCTAATTCCTCGTCTTACCCTGTATCTTGAATATTTCCCTGAGCTGCAACATGACTTCGTCCACCGATCTTAACTCCACAGTGACAGGTTGCCTCCACATATGGTCTCCCACACTATGAATGAAAATAATTCATTATGGTCATAGCATCTTTGGAAAGTGAATTCACAGATTCTTATTCATCCATACAGACCTTATTTTTCTATGTATTTCCAATAATGCAATCAATGCCAGTTCAAGTTAAGAAAAATGTTAACTTCATTCAGCTATGATAATTAATCTTTAAATAATTTCCGGAGCTTTTTTCGATTGTATACAAAATCAAAATTTCAACATCAAATCTGAACTTTCAGGAAAAACTTGATCACTCACCTCTCCTATTGCATATGGATGACCATTTGGACAGCCTATAAAGTAAAAAAGAAGTTTAATTATATCGATAGCCTTTGAGAACAGCAATCTATAATTTTTTGTTTTTGAAAGAGCCTATCAAACAAATAATAACAATGCCCTGCTGACTGAAACAAAGGATTAATCGATGTCACTGCACTATTCAAAAAGGACAATTGCAAACACACTTCCAATGTCAACAAGAATGATAACATGATGTAACCTAGCTTGATCCACAGAATAAGACTGCAGAGATGACATATTTTGATGTTTTTGCTATTGTCATATATTAGATATTATTGCAGGGGAAAAGTCTGCACTGCAATTTGGAGTTGGAGTCGATACTTGTGAAACATTGCATGATGTTATTGTACTGCATTTCAACAAACAAAACATTGAAGTCAATCCAAATCTATGTACCATATTTCCTCAAAAAAAGCACAAATGTCATATACGGTCCCTGGGGTCATTGGATGCCATATAAATACAACACTAACATAACACATGTATAAAACTTGACTTTGAGTAGAACCCGGGTCTTAAATACAACCCTTGGGATAGGAGGTGCTTGGCGAAATAGAACCATGCATGGGACTATACTCCAGGAAATACAGTAGAACACTTTTTCATGGTAAATGGTAAAATGCAACGCCAAACAGAATTCTAACAAAGTACTCATGGTTGAACATCAAGTGCACTAAAAATCTAGTAATTCCTCACAGTGGCATTATAGATTGGCAAATTTGGAACCCTTTGTACTTTTGTTAATATCAGATAAGTAATAGTTAAACCCAGAGGTTGATGAGGCTGAAAAATTCACAATGATTGAATGTGATGGGATTGAAATGTGTTAGCTTAAGATAAACTTACGAAAGAAGACCACTCGATCCCGCTCAGCCAGGCCCTGTCTCACAACATCCATGTCATCTTGTGGCATAGTCGGCAATAATGCTCCCTGGTGGTGAAACAGTTATAAAAGATTTGTTTAGTATCTATTGATTTACATGAATCAATAAAAAATAATCTGAGAAACCCTACGCCAAAATACAACAAGAAGAACAGATAATAGATGAATACCAAACCCTATAGTGTGTCTGATAACATGAGCAAAGGAAAGACTATCATATTACTTTTATCATAATGCTCCTTTGCAGATGAATGTGAATAAGAGCTTCCAAAGATGTCATTGAACCTTGGCCTGAATATGATTAGATATTCAGAAATTTTTTTTTTTCTATTTCTTCATTGATGTGTGATAAATTGAGGTTCCTCTAATGTTCAGTGGTATTTTTTCCCCATTACAATAGTTCATTTATTACACAATCAATTTTTTCATTAAGGTCTACATACTCATTATACTTTTACAAAAAAGTGAGAAATTTCCAATAGCCTTTGCCTCTATTGCATTACACGAGAATGACTCACCATCATCATAATTAAATAAATTTTTCTTCTAATCCCTTTTCTTGAGCTAGTGTGTTCTTTTACTTCGTTTAAATAAATGGAGATTCCGCTGATGTTCAGCAGTATTATTTCCCATAACAACTATTCATTCAAAACACAAACCTTGCCTTCATCGGTTTTTGGATCTTTTCATTGATCTAAGCTTTATTCACAGTGAGGTCTTCACACTATTTATCCTTATTATTAAATTAGTGAATTTCCAAAAGCCTTTGCCTCATTTCATTTATTATTATTTTAATTTTCTACCATCTTCCCTCCAATGTATTACATGAGGTTGACTCACCATCATGGTTTGGGGAGCGGTGATGAGGTCTATGAGAGGTTTGAGAAACCCCCGCATCCCATTGAAATGCACTATGGCGAGTTGGACATGAAACAGCAGACAGACGAGGCTCTGGTTCCTCACACTCATTCCTGGCTGTACATTCAGACGGGAACCTGGTCGACCCAGTTGGTTGGTCAGCAGTTTGAGGGCAAGCTCCTGAGCATGAACATCACAAAACACTTGATAATTCAATAACATGGTCTAGAAATCATAACTGTAGTTGTTAAATGAATTACAGTTGCACCTCATTTAGTAAATGTTGGTTGAGTTAAGACCCTTTTATGGTTCCATCATTACTTTTGTAACCAATCTGATGTAGAATAAGTAAAGTTGTTGGATAGGTAATGATTTTCATGGAATTTTGCTTCACTAGTAGTTCTAAACCATTTTTAAAGGCCCAATTACAAAAATTACAACACATGAACAAAGAGAACAGTCTGGGATTGTAATTATCAATGATGAGCTATGCCATGATAATCTGCAGCTTAAAGGTAAAGGGTTAACATAGACTTTATTCAACGGGAAATGGTTAACTGGGGTGTGATGGTTGTGTACTTCTACCGACAAATATGTCAGTTCAGGTTGGAGAAGTGAGCTCTAGCTATATTATTGATAATAAAAGAAAAAGAAGAAACAATTTTAATATCTAACAATGAAGTAAAGTTAACGACTAATTGCCAATAGCCATTTATCATATCTCTGATATTTTTTTCTGAACTCTATGTTATTTAATTCAATGTCCAATACTGTTGTTTCATTTATCTTTTGTGTGCTCAATCTGCTAAAACTCACCTTCAAAGTCACTTTCTTCTTTGTTGTTTTGATGAATTCTTCCACTTCATCCAAACCCTATTTGGAAATAAAATTGAGGAATTGGCTCCGTAGCTCATCCTACTTTGAATATTTTGAAACTTAAAAAAAGATTTCCAGAATTCACTAACTTCTATATGTAACCTTGAAAATAAACTTTGGGGTCATCTATTTTCATATGACTGTCATAAACTTAGAGTTTGGAGTTTTGATAACTGCGCAAAATGCGTGATGATCACAAAACACCAGACCATGCTTTCACCTTACAGGTTGACATCAAATGACAAATAAAACAAAGGAAATAAGAGTTGAAGTTGTATAATAAATGAAAAGTGACTAACTGCACATTAACACTTTGAATTTGTCGAATCACTAGAAGCCAACACAATTCTGTTTCTCTCTTCAAGCAATTCTGAGGTTTGTTACCTGATTATTCTCCCTAGCCTCAGCAGGTTGTTTGATGTTCCCCATAGTCACCTCTCTATGCAGGGCCAGCAAAAACAGCATCTCATCATCCTGTTATAGAATAAGATTCATTTTTTATGAGCTTGATTGATCCAAATGTGGAACTGGAAAGGGCTCTTTTTCTTTAAATGTTATCAATCTTCCTTGAGTTTTTATATGAGCTTAATTGACCTATTGAACTTTTTAGTGTAAAACTTACTTATTTTAACTCAATTGAAATGCTTAGCAAATGTGGAACTGGAAAGAGTTGTAATTCTTTAAATGTTATCAGTCTTCCTTGAGTTTTTAAAAGTATCATCAAACCAATTTAGGTAAGAGACAAATGGGTTCTACTCTATGACACTACCTTTACATGCTGCTTGAGATGCTTGATGTTTTCACCGAGCAGAGTTTTGGCAAGAGATTCCCTCACTTTCTGGTAGTTCAGACACACCACATACCGGTCAGGACATTCCACAACCTATGGATCATGCATATAATTATATTACATTTTACAGATATTTAGAAAACACACTAAATAATTCCTTTGTGTAGCCAAAAACCTCACTATTCTCAATGACTGATTAAAAGATTAAATCGTTGAAGGGCTTTTAAAAGTGATCTTCATTAGAAAACAAGATTTTCTAGAGAGCCAAAGATTTTTCACATATATAAAATCTCTGTAGATATTACATTTCATGAATTCAGAAAAGGATAAAAAATGGTTTAGTTCATTTTAAACTAAATATGGCCGCAGAAATCATTGTAGAGTCAAGAGAGTGACCAAATTTACTATTCATAAGTCATAATCATAAGAATGGACGTAGGAAACCCAGCCACGCCATAAACTCTTGGCTCTTTTCAACCAAGTGTGCTAAAACTGCGTACAATCAACTACAAAACAACTACAAAACTATGATACATGAAGAGTGCCATGAGAACAAGTACCTGATCGTCAGATTCCAGCTTGAGCCAGGGTGCTGCCCCACTGTCACAGATGGTGTGATAGCTGTCAGTGCCAAACTCTCGACAAATCTGCTTCACAAGAAACTTCCTGAAACCATGAAATATTGTGTTTTATGTAAGATATATTGTGGGCTGAGTGACAACAGGTTATAAAATATTGTAACCATAAAATTTTAAAATAATAATATTTAACAATTTTCAGATTAAAGAAATAAGAAAACTGAAATTGTTGAGAAGTGGCTTTACGAATCAAAAATTCTTTTTCAATTACCCTTTATTGCTGACTTTATTGCTCTTCTTCATTTTTGAGACACAAACAGAAAGAACACAAACACATTGTAGAATATTTTTAAAATCAAAAACATTAATTTTGAACAGAACAGTAATAAAACTCACTTTGGCCATTCTGTATTTGTTACACCCAGAAGATGAGCTATCTTCTGAAGGAGCTCTCTGAATGATGGGGATGGTTTCTGCTGCTTGGTTACAAGAACAGCATTGAGGAAAAATGCTGCAGCAGTTAGTCCGTATCGACATTGAGCAATGGTGAACATCTTGCTCATGTCAAGAGCTTCATGCAAGATGTAGGTTCTCCCTGCATGCAGTTGGTGACCTGCGTCCTTCATGGCAATTTCAGAAGTTGTAGAACTGCTTCCACCTTCATGGTATAGGTCCTGGAATGTTTATTATGTTTTGAATAATGGTGATCCTTAGGCAATTCCCTTTAAAGGCCTTCCAGGCTTAAAATATATTTATATCATGCCATTGACCACCTCCAAGAGCTTCACTCACCAAGCAAATGGCTAATCATACAAGTTATAGCATGACTAGAAAATAAACAAACTTAGTATTTTTAGATTTTTGGCTATATCCTGCATTAGGCATTCATCAAATCCCAATTTACAACTCAATCCTAAAAGTTCTGAAAGTCACATTGCTTTCACTCAATGTCATTATTCATCAATATCATATTACTCAATAGAATTAGATCATCATAAGAGTGACATTAATAAAATCTTAACAAATGTAAAACAAACATCTTGTAAAACATCTCACCTCAAAGCAGTGAATTACAAGAAGACTGAACTGTACAATTTGCTCAATAGTTTCTTTTGATGCCTCTCCTCTTCCTTGTCGACAGAGGTTGGTTGCTTGATGGAAAAAGTCTTGGAGGTATTTCTGAACAGTCTCTTCACTATTTGGGAAGAAAATATGGAAGAAAAAAGTGACAATAACTAATCATTTACCACTTGTGAAACAGAAAAAGAAATCTTCACCAGAACATAACATAACTCAGTGAGTTTATTTCTCAGAAGATATCAAAGCTTTTATTTTTTCCTACAAATTAATCTCACCTCTTATGTATGAGAAGCTGAAGAAGAAATGAACGGACAACAGGTGTTGGATCAATCATGTCATCAAAGACAGACATTTCCTTGGTGTAGACTCTGTCTGCCTGATGTCCCTTGTCCGCTCGGCGAGTAATGTAGCTGAAGATTCTCTCAATGACAGCACTGTCCGGGGTGCAATTTCCCCCAAAACACAGCTTGGAGACAACCAGCATCAGGAAGTTGTTGCAGCACTTCAAGTACTCCTGGTACTCATTGAAACTCTCCCTGTGAGTTGCACATCAAAACATTAAATATATAGAACTCATGTTGCTAAACCATTCTGAGTGGCTTATTCAAGGAACTTATTAGTAAAGGAAATATTCTTGGAATTAAAACTGACAAACAATAAGGTACACCAGACATATTCTGCGACCTGTACAATAAGGGTGAAGTAACCTTAAAGTAATTCAAGTTGCATTATTTTCATAATTTTACAATGTTGTAAATTATAATTTAAAGACTAAGTTATGAGTTTATTAGATGTGATATGATTCTTCTATAAAATCTAATGTTATTGAGCGAAAACAACAGAAAAACCTACGCCTGCTGGGTAGGTCCACTCCCAGGCTTGAACTTCTTTGGAAATTGTCGGGTGCAGCGTGGACAGGTGAGGTCCTTTGTGACCTGCAGGTCATTGAAGCATCGTAGGCAAATCAGGTCTTTGCAGGGCAACTCAACCGGTGGAGCCTCAAATTCAGTGTCACAGTGGATACACTTGCCAATCTTCCTGTTGTATGGAAGGAAAGATTCTTATCAAAGCTAACAATTATTTTCTACAAATTAGTTATATAGACAGATCAATTATCAAGAAGTAGAAAACTTTTATTTAACTCTGAAACAACATTTTATTGTAGTTTAATAAATATGTTTTAAAAACTGGCAGACTGGTCAAGTAGGTGATTATAAGGATACCTTGACTGGCACCATAACCAGAGACTATTAGGTGATATGCTGTTCAGACAACTGACACAATGGCACATCCTCATTACCGAAACAAGAGAAAAAACTCAACTCAGTTATTCTTAGGTCAAAACTGTTTTCAATATGATTAAAATGAAATATATTCACCCAGCTATTTTCTTCACTACTGCTTTGTTGATTATCTTTAGAAATCTCTCAACTTTGTCCAAAGAGTCTATTTTTGAAAGGTCAGTTTCATTTCCAAGCATCTGAAATACCAGAAAATCATATAACTTGTTATTTCTTAGGCACAATGTTCATCAAATGATATTCAAAGTTGGTTAAAACATAAAAGCTAATAGTAATAATTATTATTGCCTTCAATTTTATTATAAAACCATAAATTGAGAAAAGGACAAAGTCTCACCTTCCACAAGGGCATGCATCTCTGTTCCAGCTGAATTTTGGGGTTTCCGGTGAAGCACTCCAAGAAGAATTTCATGGCGACTACTTTTGACCAAGCACATCTACATTGTCAAACATATTTATATAAATACCTTTCAAATCTCTACTGAATTTGCATCACTCAAAAATATAGGTAATAAGAGTGACTTAGTAATTATTATTCTTTCTACCTTATTTCTTTTCTTTTTACCTGTGCATAAGTCTGTAGAACCAACAGAAATAAGCAAACTTTCAAATTATTTTTTAAAAGAAAAGTTAATACAAATATATAATCATTGTTTTATTGTACTCACTTTGCTTGCTTTAAGGATCTACAACACACTGGTCCATGTTGAAGATCGGTTTCAGTGGCATTAATGATCTTCTCAATGATTGGCAGGTAGGTCTTCACACGATCCAACCACTCTGTACGTCCCCTGTCACTGTTCAGCTGTTCCTTTGATGGCTCTAGTTGTTCCAGAAGAAGCATCCCACTCAGAACATCCAGGGTCTGAAACAAACAGTCAAACAATGAACATGCTAGAACTTTCCACTCAGAACCTGTGGGTCTGAAACAAATAATCAAACTATGAACATGCTAGAACTTCCCACTCTAAAAATGCGGGTCTGAAACAAGCATTCAAACCATGAACCAGTGCTGCAGCCAGGATTTCAGTGGCAGGGGCCAATTGGCCCCCAACTTTTGTAAATCTGGGCCAATTAGAGAACTTCCAAAAACTAGCTCTAGTAAACACTTAAACCAGCGTAACTTTTTTATAAATACTTGTGAATAAATTTAGTTTTGACCATGGGACGGTCACTTTGCTCTGCAGTTTCCGTTTTGTATGCTTTGACAGCTTCGGGATTTTCATCCTTTCGGTATGCACCTCACGTCATCCTTTTCTGTTACTTCATCTGCTTCATTTGTTTGACTTTCAAGTATTATTTTCTTGTTTTGATTACAAAAATAATCTGTTATTATTTTTTTTGACACGTTGCATCGAATAATTGAATCAGAAACTACGACAAACTCTGTGTAACATTGTGACCTGGGAGCTCCTCACAACAAACAAGCTCCGTACATCGCACATAGTAATTGTTTTCAATGCATATACATTTATAAGTACAATACAGAGTTTACAAAACTTTGTTTCTGGCTAAGTTTATACGATAGTTTGGTTGTTATGAATCAGAAATTGTCGACTTCGTTTCAATTGAATTATTTGTCTGTAAAGATGATAGCGCGTATGATATTAAAAAAATGCGTAGTAAATGATAAATTTGCGTCATCAGTGGCGCATACGTTTATAAATAAAGTGCCAAGGTAAGTTAATTAAAGCAGGATTCCCGCAATTACGTAGCCTGACTCCAGCACTGATGAACACGCTAACACTTCCCACTCACCACATCCAAGGTCTGAAACAAACAAGCTGTCTAAACATTCTGAAGAACAAGTACTTTCTGCTATCATGACCATAGCCTACAACACATAATCAGTATTTAAATGAAGTAACCATAACACACCTGAAGCAAAACACACAAACTCCAATGAGTATTTCTTGAGATGTGTTGACCTCTGCTACCAAATTTGATAAGATTCCAGATTTGCAGATTCCTTTAAACTCACTGGTCTTAAATGCGAACATATTCATTTAATGCACCTACTTCAGTTTGCACCAAATTAACTATGGGTAAGCAATAACCACAAAGGTGCTTAAATGTGCTGAAAGTTTTTTTCAACATACCATCTCATCTCTAGTGAGAAGAGGGTTACCAGCCACATTTTCCTTCAGGTGAGTGACAGCCTCAACAACTTCCGGCCAGATTTGTTGGATCTCCAGGAAGAGATTGAGTCTCTCCTTGACCTCGGCGTGTACGAGATGGATGTAAACCACAGCCTGGACTGCACTCAGACTGTCCAAGTCTCTCTCACACTGACGGGCAGCACTCTGAACTGCATCACACAGGATCTGGGAGAAGAAGGCAAGAACTATAATTCATCATCTCTGACATCAATGTAGTTGAGACGGACGTAACCTTGATAAACTCATTTTCATGAAATCGAATTTCAAAATCTAAGCTGCACTGACAGGATTCAATCTGAATTGCATGATTTAGAGTGTGAGCAACAATTCTTTCAAATCAACCATGCAAGAATTGTTTGTCATCATTTAAGCAGACAAAGAGGTCATGCAATTCTCTTTTCAAATTCTGTCAAACTTAAAGTCTTGGTTAAGTTCACATAAGTTGACATGTTAAAATCTTTCCTTTTTACTCAAAATGTTTAGGAATCTCATTCAATTGAGAAAAAAGATCCATATGATTGGAATTACAGGTTTTCATCAATATAATACCATGTACATGCACGAACAAGAGTCAACCGTAAAATACTTGAGTAAATTAGCTAAAAACAAGAGCTATGAGTGTTTTGATAACAAGCAAAAAGTGTTTGAACTGTATACCTTCTGAACTTCTCTTGTTGTTTTTCCATAGTGGACTGTTTCAATGAAGTCTTGAAGGTAGGCAGCAATTAAGGTACCAATTTCAGAATCCTCTAAAAAAGCTGTGAATATTCGTCCATAGTCTGTATCCTTGATGACATTCACAACATAGTCCAGGAATTGACCATGTACTGCAACAACAAAATCCCGTTGATTGAAGAAATAAAACAATATGTGAGCTAAAATACCTTCTGTTTCCGTAAGGCTCAAGACCATTATCACCCAAAACATAATGTAGCACACTGAAAACTAAAATTCTAAACTTGAATCCAACCAAGAACAGAATCAGGTTAATGCAATCTCAGAAAGAAAATTTAACTTCATTACTAAGGATATCATAGGATACCTGTATACCAATAAGACACAACTTTTTTCATTTCAAGAAAACCATTCACTTTGGGATATTGCTATTCTATTTCTCATTATTGACAATACTTTCAACTTTTTATCTAAAGAAATAACTTTTTAAATTTGAATCATTCAAAATAAAAATTTAGTTGCAACAACTTCCTTTCACTTGACTTTCTGACTGTTTTCTTAGTTCGCAGTACTTTATGATTATTTTCACTTATACCATCTAGCCTTACCTTCTGTATCAGAGTATGTGTTGTTAGCCTCATGTATGGCCCTGGACACGTCCTGGAATATCAACCAGAAGAAAGGGGTTCTGACTGGGAAGGACGAGCCACTGTCAAGTGTGGAGACTTCACCCTGGTGATATTGGTCTCCGGGCGCAATGATACTGCGGCAATGGCCATGACACATCTGTGTATTTTTCACAACCTCAAGCCACAATCTACGTGTCCATGGAGCCACGTTCCCATTGAACATGAACTCCAGGTTTCTATGAGTGTCCAGGAAGGCTACAACTCCTGCCAGGATCGGCGTGATCTTGTTCTCAAGGCACTGCATTGCTGCACGTCTGGAAGTGACAGGTGTTACATACTTATCTTTACAATCAAGCATCTTTCAAAGGAAATCAAACTTAGTTTTCTCAGCATTGCATAGCTTCATGTCTGTCTGGTCAAGGATTTACATTTATTTGGTATTTTTCATTTGAAACTTACCTGAAAGTTCCAGCTTTTCTGACATTTTCTGGTTTAGCAGCTTCCTTGGACAGCCAGTTGGCAGGCAGAGCTCCGATCTGTTTCTCCTCTTTCTCCCTCAGCAGACTGATGAGGAGGCGAGATAAGCCCAATATGAATACCTGGGCATCTGGAAATATTACATGTATGAATGATTTATGAGACCATTTATTCTTACGATGTTTGGGTTTGAAAGAAGGCTGATTATTGACATGCAATAAATCACAACATTTCCCAGGGCACTCTGTTTATATTCGCGTATAAATGGAAACAGATTAGCTTTTCTCATGTGTTATCTCCTGCTTTTTTAATCCTTGATTGTTTCTTTTGTTAAGGATTTATAGTTTCTTATTTTTGGAACTCAGATTATGAAAGGATTACACTAAGCAATTTAGTTGCTATCTGTTGTCCATCACAAAATCATCATAAAAAACAACTTTTCGATCAAACCTTCATTGTCCTTGTTATCCAGCAGATAAAGTAGAATTTCAATTCTCTTGGTTGACCTCTTTGAGTCGAAGGTTTCATCCTTGATAAGAGATGCAGCTGCCTGAATGCAGGGCAGCAGGATATTCTGGAAGTACGGGGCTACCTGGTCTGATTCAGACATCTGAGTCTCCTGAAGAACAATGTCATCAATTCCAACAACTCCAGAATTTTGGTCTGCAACATGTTCCTCAACATCCATCATCTCATCTGCAGTCTGCTCCGTGGGGTCTCTGTCTACAAACTGCAAAGACTCTGGGCCCATCAGATCCATTGGTTCTATCATCCTCTCATTAGGTTGTACTCTGGCAGGTGGTTCATTGCTTCTAATACCCTCCAGAATTGAAGACGGGGCATACTGGTGGAGGTCCTCCATTGTTGGCATGTCTTGTGCAGGAGGTCGCAGTTCATCAAGATGCAGGGAATGCCACTTTCCAGCCTGTTCAAATAGGGTTTTCTTTACATAATTTCAAACATATGAAAGGAGCAAATTCTCCATTATATAAGAGCTACATTGCAGACACAAATTCCTAGTCAAGATGAAGGGTCAACACATAAGATTGTCTTACTCATTCGACAACTGAATGTATCAAACACCAAATATGGATCATGATGAAGGAATGGTTGTCACAACTTGTCAATTTTTTATACATTACAAGTTAAGAGAAGTTCTTGGCTCTCTAACAATATAACTATTTCACTGATAACAGAGCAACTTATAAAAAAAACAAACTTGTACAAACCTGGAATCCTGAGAAGCATCCACCAGCAATGTTTGGTAGCTGTACAATGAAGACCACAGCAAAGTTTTGATGGTGCAGGATTTCATCCATCACACAGTACTGAGCACTCTTGATGAGACTCTGGTTGCGGTCTCCAGATCCACACTGTATGAGCACCAGCTTCTGTCCTTCCTCACTTCTCTGGATGAAGTTCCTGAGGAAATTGATAACACTTGATTGACAGCATTGAAGACACAGGACAAGGCACTCTTTGTTACACCCTGATTGACATCATTTTGTATTATCTTGAACTAATCCAAAGTGAAAGTAAAGTAGTATTCTTTTTCAGGTCAAGTTCCTTTGTGAAATTCAAATCAAGATCAGATGATACCATACTCATAACTAGTGATTGGTCAGGGGGGAATAGATACAAATCTTACTTGATCTGCTGAGCAAACTGCTGTTCTGTGTCAAATGACTGTAGAGTAAGCAGAATTATGTTGTCTGATGTTAATTTCAAATGTTGTGCCAGTTCCTCTTTTTCCTGGTCTGTCAGCAGTTTGGAGTGGGTTGTAACCTGGAGGAAATATGTAATCGAATCGTCATTGCTTTTATCAATATACTATCAAAATGGACACATAACTTTTGAGAGTGATTTGAAATCTCAGTAACTTCTTCATATCAAAGTTATTGAGCTTAATTACGTTCACTGAACCCTTGCCAAAGCCCAAGGGTGGCAAGCCACATTTTAATCACAGTAAAAGAAGATAAATGAACTTGGCAATGAGTTATTCAATGAAAGATATTAAATTTGCAAGGGACCATGATTATGTTCCACATGCTCAATGACTCACCTGGGCTTGTAGCTGAGTTTCCTCATTCTGGATGAGTTTCCACTGCAAGTATTGATAGATGTCATCATGCTTCTGCTGCTGGCAGTATGTCCTGTTGATGGCCTTTGCATCCAGGTGCAGCTTGGTGTCAGTGAGTCTTACAACTGATGCAGGAGTAGCACACCACAGAAGGGCATCCTGGCACTCCTTGAACATCTGGAAGTCAGAAAAGAATTAGATAAGATGTGTTTATGTGTCGCTAATGGCTGAAATATTTCACAAGCAAGGTTAAACAACAACTCACTCACTCTAGAAATCTGTATATAAGATGGCCAACCCAATGTCTTCTGATATCAAATGGACTGACAATGCAGTTTACTCACAGCTAGCTGCTTATTTTTACTGAGAAATCGCAGTGACAACGTAACACTTACATCTTCTTCAACAGGCACAATGTTTCTTCCCCAGACCTGAAGCAGAATAGCAGCGCCTGTATCTGGATGGTAGCCCATGAAAGCATCACCAGGGTTCCCTTTTACAGGTCTTCTGAAATGATAAGTATTCAGTTTGCATTCTTCTATTGATGTCATCTCTATAGTCATAATGTAATATTTTCTGTTAGCTTAGTATATATGTAATCAGTAAAACAAGTTATGGCTGTGCTTTTTGTCCTTGGGTTTCTTAACAAGGCAAAATCAAATGCAAATTGATTTTTTTGGCAAGACTAAAGAGTTTATTGATGACCAAAATATTGTAGTAAAATTTTCACAAACCTGCCAGGGCTAGGCATCCTTGGAGTTACAAAGTCAATTGCCCATTTGTTGAGTCTCTCAGCCATGGCAATTTGCTCTCTCGTCATCATATTGTTCAAGGTCAGGAAGTGCTTCTCCAGTCGGTTGATCAGAGGGATTGGAAACTCTTCATACACTTTCTGCTTTTCAGCGACCACTATCAGTCTATTGCAAGGAAACACAGAATCAGCGATCACTGCAACATCCTTCAAAGGCATCTTAGAAGGGTGCAATGATAAAGTTAAATGAATTGTTCTGATTTACACTTGAATCAAGCTAATGTGGAATCTGAATTATGTACAACCAAGGCCATTTTGTCTATTTTGGATCAATGAAACTGAACAAAGATTGTTAATTAGAAAATCAGCAGGACAATGTAAAATCATATTCCAAGATTTGCAGATGCTTGGTCATACGATATGACTGTCTCCCTTCTGAGGTAGCTCTAAAAAACTTTATAAAACTTACATTTGCATCAGACATGGCACAAATATAAGCGTCAATACCTAGGCATTAGCTACAACATTTTAATTTCAATAATCATTAACCATTTGAAGGTATTCAAAAAACTGGGTTGATGGTAGTCAATAACTTCCATAAATACTTTACTTGAAGTTCTGGTGAACTCTACACTTGACTCGGTGAGTTCCAAGGCCAAGATCAACGAACCGTTCTCCGCCAAGTTTCGCATAATACTAAAATGTGAAATGGATTTCAAATTGTGGAAACAAGAATACAGAAATCAACAAGATTTCTCTTTCAGTGGTTTTATTTAAGTCCTCCCTAAATTTTCCTTAAAACCAAACTAGAATTAAAAATTTAAAAAATTAATTGAACAAAATATATACCAACCAAAATATTTTAAGCTACAGTAACATAAAATCAAATTTCACTTGGAAAATTTTCATTAGAAATAACTTGATCACACATAATTGTGAATACTTTTACTATAATCACTTCATTTTTAACCCCTTCCATCAACATGATCATTTAACACATCCCTCATATCTGGCCCTTACCCGACCTAATACAATAAAGCAGCTACTTTTAGACACACAGCCCAGGCTGAAAATACTTGCCTGGTTGAGAGCATCATAGAGACTCTCATACAGGTTCTCCAGGTTGAGCAGGATCACTGTGTTCCCTGTCTCCATGCAGACCTTGATTCTGTTGATATTCCTGCAGATCTGGTGGCATAAAGGAGTTTTGTCACAAATCAGAAACAGTGAATTCATTGCACATGGTATTTTGGTAACTAAAGGTTTACCAACTACACTTACTTATCCTTCAATTGTAACCTTGTGTGACAAATTGTAATACTTCTGCACTCTAACTATAAATACTTTCACTAATCCTCTTCCCCAATTGTCTATGGAACAAGCCATGGATAGTGTAATGGATGGTGAACAGTGTTTCCACGGGCATATTTTACAGTCGGTCAGCATGTCCTATGGCTTTATAAAACACCAGACCCTGACATGTAAATTTTTTCCCTCTAAATCAAATCAATAAATAAAACTTAAATTCTTTACCATCACTTAGGATGCAAGTTTTGTCTGTTGAAAAGCGTTGAAATTGAAATTGATGGGGAAATACAAAGACTGATAACGTTAATAATTGTCACCAAGAACAGTGAATTCAGTTTAAGTTATCTGAATAATATGTGTGTTGATACCAAATGAGTAGGTAAATAATGAGAATTTTCAATGGCTGCAAAAACAACACATTCAGTTTAAAGTATCCGAATGGTCGTTTTGTTTAGCTTATTGATTATAAAAATTGATTTGGTGAAATTAAAAAATTCTTAAACTTTTTTTTTTATCAAATATCTTGTCCGACTGACTTTTTAAAATCTTGAAAGTCACATTCTTCACCAGACTCTGACAAGAATTTATAGGATAATAGATACACTGGTTAAGGGTTGAAGGGGATTGAGAGGACAGATGGGGGAGGCACGAGTAAGTGCTCAATATATGCAAGGGAAAAAAACCCTCTGAACTGAAGATGGTAAAACCCTCTGTGACACAAGTAAGAGCTGAATTTCAACCTCTACCTGAGTGTACTCCTGATCTTTAGGGAAGCTGCTTCCAAAGATAGTGATCACCCGATGTTTGGCAAGGATCTGCTGTTGGAGAATGCTCAAGGCTCCATAGTTCTCTGTTAGTAGCAACAAGTATCTGCTCTCGCTGAAGAAAAATGATTGTTTAAAATGTTGTTAATAAAAAATGCATTAAAGATGCAAAGAATGTGCTTTATTGGAGCACAGTGGTGTAGTGGTAAGCTTGCTTGCCTCTCACGCCAGAGACCCGGGTTCGAATCCCGGTGGAGACACCAAATATTTGTGACTTCCTGTGTTGTGTCCCTGGGCAAGGCACTTCATCCACATTGCACTCAGTCCACCCAGCTGTTAAAATGGGTACCTGAATATAGGGTTGTACGGACTTAGTGCTAAGTAGCTGCTGTAGTACAATTCCTTCAGGGCAATAATGTACCGCCAGTGAGCAGTTCCTCGCACTGGATATTAGGCGTTAAAATGTATATTATTTATTTTATTATTATTATTAATAAAACATGCATAAAGCAAAGATACCAACTCTTCACATAAAACAACCTTCATTTACAAATAAACTATTCAAAAATTGGTTAATGCTTTGAAATTTCATTTAATTTTTTTCAATGTAGACAATTAAGATTTTGAGTGGAGAATTATCATTACAACATTATGGATTAGAATAGAAGGTGTGACTACTGAAGAATTCACATAAACATCAAGAGGAATCCTCTGTGTACCTGCTAGTTCCGTCACCAAAGAGTCCAGCCTCAATCAACCCAATGGTTGTACAGTCGGGGTCATCTTCATGAGGCTGTAGAAGAAGTGAAAGCATCCATTGCAGTTGATACAAACATTCTTAACCACTTAGCTAAGATACACAGATAAATATTCATCACACAAACTGGCCTGTTTATTATACACAAGTAATGTCATATTTTAATGAAGGATGTGATAAACATATCAAATAATATTCTGAATGTAATAGAAAATCAAATAAGAAATTTGACCATTAAATGAAGTCAAGAAAAATTGACTGTTAATTTTTTTAAATGAGCCTTGCTTCAACCACTTTAATTTTCTGATCAATGGTAATTGAGCGACACAAAATTTCTCACATCCTCGTGTACTAATTCCTAATAATTAGTTCTTCCAATTAAAAATGTCAACATAAACATTGACTTACCTCCTCCTGTTTGTTCACTGTGGTGATCATGTCCTTGAAAACCACCACAGGGTCCAAGTTGTCCAGTCCGCCAAAGTTTCTTAAAACAGCATGCTGCAGCTGGTGCCAGCATACATCTCGGTTTCTCATGTCGGCAAATGCATAGAGCATCTTCACAAGGCTGAAACATTTAGGACATAATTCATAAGGTGACAAGTTTCAGGTAACAGAAGGTTACCATACAAATGTATATGAATATAATACAAAAAGAATATAGGCAATTGATAATAGAAAGTCATGAATAAGAGGGATGAACATAAACAATCTATTCAGAATACATTAGAGGTTCCTCTTTGTCGAAGAAGGAATAGGGCATAAATACATCATCCTCTATCTGAAATCTCCTTAATTGGTTGTTCAAAGCCTCCCAAGATGTCTACCAGACCCACAGTCCCAAAAGATCCAACAATGAAAAGATCTTTGCTGTACAAGCATCTCATGTTCCAGTGGTTCCTACTCCCCACATCTCTCTCTCATTTGGAATCTCATTGGCAACTCTTAAAGCCTCCCTTGATGTTTATCTTCTTTTGTGTCTGCTCCTTGGATAAATCATATCAATATTTAAATTTTAGATATTCAGGGGACATGTAAACAAACCTGTAATAATCCCTCAAACCAAAGAATTCTCTCTTGGTCTCCTGTGATCTATGGAAGATAGTTTTGTAGGCTTCAGCAAGCTGTGAAAGCAGAGGTCTGATTCTTCTCAGTACAATCTGATTGCTTGAACAGATGCCTCTGAAAGAAAACATTTACCACTGATATGTTGATATTTATAAAATTCCAATGAAAATCTTTCTTCATTTGTAATTGCAATCTGGTCCTAGCTTCACTGAGATGAGCTCCTATTGAGCTCTTTATCAACAACCTTCAGTAACACTTTTCAACTTGGTTATGTAATAATCAGGTACTAATAACACATATAGAGGATATCGTATGAGTGTCAATGACATAAGACACGAGTATATACTGATATTAGGGCACAAGTGTCGTAAACATAGTAAGTCATGGACACAAATATGATGTTCTGTTTATTACCGATGTCTAGAAATTTTAAGAAATAATCAAAATCAACAGCCAAGTATAGGCATAGGCGCATTTGGAACACAATGTCATAGGCTAACTGCTATATTAGCATTGTTTTTAACATGACGTCACAATGAAAAAGTGATATTTTGCCCTCGGGCATCGTATCAAAAAATTGAACCCTGATAAGATTGCCGTTGTAGGTAATAAATTGAAGGACTAAAGGACTGTCCTTTTAAGCTTTGGGAACATGTACATAAAACTTGGGTTTGAATAAGCATAAGCTTCTTGAATTGGCAAAATTTGGTAGAAATATCTTTACAAAGCACTCTCTACAAGCTCTGTATCATCTGGAACTTCTCTCTGTACGAGGATGCCTCGGTTCATCTTGGCAGGGTCCAGAGCCCAGTTGGAGATACCGATGAAGGCAACCTGGTAAAAGCCAGAGCAATTGAAAATGAAATGATGAGTTTTCATTCCTTGTTCGCCAATAAATCTTATCTGAAATTGATAAGCTAGAGAAGTACAATGGAGGGAAGTGACAATGTGAGGAGACCATTCCCCATTATCATGGACATCTGCTTAGCATAGATGTAGTTTTTACACTCAAATTGCAGTTTCACTGCATGAAAAGATCTTGTTAGAAGAAGGTAGCTTTATACTTGACAAGGATTTTTACTTTAAAACTTTGGCATGATTTGGTGAGCTGAATCAATATAATGCAACAATCTTAAATGCCGAATACCTCTTCAGCGCGAATGCATAGAGAAAATTCTGTCTTATTTTAAACGTTAAGGACCTCTTAAGCTGGAGTCAAAACAAAATTTCATAAACAATTGCAATATTCATATGTTTATGAAAGTAATTTCAAACCAAACAAATAACTTCATAATTACCTTCTTGAACGGTTCTGCTTTCTCATCACCTTGACAACCATCTTCCAGCAATGGGTGAAGTGTCTGAAATGATAAGCAGTATGAAAGGACAAAATAAAACTAACTTTAGAAAAACAAAGTTACTTTTTGTGAAATAAACTTTATATTTCCAAAACACAATGATACAAAATGAATTGGATTTAGTATATTTGCCACTTTTATTTAATGTTTAAATGTAAACTTCTAATGCCACATAAATTTAAGAAATCACTAGTGGGGTCCAATTTTTTTTATCGACTCTCTCCTTGCATTGATTGTAGTCGATGTGCATTCTTGAGGAACACATATCTTATGTGTATCTATACATTATCCTTCATTTCCATCACCTTAGCAGCAACTTGCGGGAATCTGACAGTATATCCTTAAATATTACATTTCTTACTTATATCTATAAATATCCTTTGTTTCCATCACCTTGAGAGGCATCCTGGGGGAATCCTCTGCCAGTCCAACCTCATCGAGAACCACAATGGAGACAAATCTGTTGAGATCTTTGTCCTTCTGATACCTTGCACACTGACGGAATGTGCCCACAATACCTTCAGCCGTTGCTATTGGACTGCATTGGAATGATACCATCTGGGCCTGTACGAGTAGAAATGCATGCTGATATTAGCTTTCCACTTTTTTTTTCCAACTGAACTAAGAGAAGCAAAATTAAGAATTTTTTTTAATGATTTTGAGAGAATATGATTATGGTAACAGCACAGATATTTACACATTATGAAGTGTTTAACAAACAATAGAAATATGGCATGTGAAAAAATCAATTAGTTTTCAATCAGTTAACCCTTTGCCATTGATTCGGGAGTTATCAGAGCAACCTTATGTTTTGAAGACAAAGGCAAAATCTAATTTGTTAACTTCATTGATGAGATGTGAATCATATAAATATCCCACAAAGATTCTTTTGGAACATTGTTATTAAAACATTTCTTACCTGTTTCAACTGTTTGAAGAGCTCAGATCGAGCAGAGTTCCCCTGCATGGCATCAGCTACAATGGTCTTGGCCAGGGACTTGGAGCTGCCAGGTTTGCCCACCAGGAAGAGAGGAATCCGGAGTTCAATGCACACCACCATCATGAACAGATTCTCCTTGAGTGCCAGGTTCTTGGCAATGTTGTCTTCCAGGTGAACTTCACCAACAAACATTTTTTGGCAGCTGTTGATGAATATTAAAAGGTGTTCCAATTAAGGAAAGACTTATCAGAAGAATGGTACATATCTCAAATAGAAAGGGGCAATAAATGTATATCAATTGAATTAAAAAAGAAGTCCAAATACGAACAGTGTCATAAGATACTTAAACGAATCTTCATTTCTAAAAGGATGACATGAAAAAACAATGTTCAAAAACTCACAGTGTATTTTGAATGAATATGACATACCTGTTGATGACAGCAGTCATCTGCTGTAAGCCTCCTGGGATATTACAGGGGTTCTGGAAGTAGCGGATAATGTGTCGATCAAACTCATCCCGACTCCTCAAAGAGGCCCTGTAGCACACACTCAGCGCCAGGATCAGAGATTTTGTCACATCGTCAGGCTGGAGGATGAACAAAAGATTCAAAACCAATAATATTATCATTTGATAAATTGTAAAACAATGTTTACATCAAACTCATCCATTTTTTTAGAGAGCTGCCTCTTTTGCAATTATGCTCAGGCCTCCTTGGACAATGGTCAGTTAGACAACTCATTAAATGAGATAGAATTGTAAAGTCATGCAACATTTGTCGATTTGTGTTTTGGGCTCTTAACTTTTATCACACTTTTTTCAATAATTTTAACAATTTATCTTTATTCAGTTTTTATGTCCAAGTTCTCACAACATTGTCAGCTAGACCAATTAACAAGGAAACATTGGTGTTCAATTGTCACAATGGTATACCAAGCTGACTTGAGGAACTTCTTCTTCATCCATTTCTTCCTCTGGATTAGCTTCGGGAGATAAATCACCATCAATCATGTAAAACAGAGTGCCATTCTCCTGGGACTGTTGGTGGAACCAGGCCATCACATTGAGGGTTCTGTCCACATCACGCAGACTCACAAAACTGCACTCATCCTGTTCAAACAAAGTTAACATCATTTTGAATTCTTTCTAGCCTGCCCTACCATAACTACTGAGTGCTTATACATAGCTGATTCTAGGCCTGCAGGGTTGAACAGCATTGTATACACTGGCCTCAATTTATCATTGAGAAAGAGTTTACATGCCATATATATGAGTATTTTCAAACCTAGAGTAACTTGAGCTTTAATTCATCACTGCACCTTTTGAATTCAGTATAGTGCACTAATAATAATACATTATACATTAACAATTCCTGCTGTCCCACATTGGAACAAAAGGTGATTTCACAAGTATTCCACTTTTATTGCAGCTGCTAGTATAATTGCAGGGTGAAGGCCTGCAACACCATTATGGCTATGCATAAGGTGAAACCTGCCAACACAGATTAGAACTAGCTAACAATGGGTGGAACTGCACTGAAATTCAGTGTAGTGTAGCATTACACTCAAAAGTTACTGCCTGCAGAACAGTTCTCTACTGTAGACAAAGATGCCTAGCCCCTGGCTGGACTTGAACCATGGACCTCTTGATCTGAAGCCAAACACGCTAACCACTGTGCTATCCAGTCCCCAGTTAGAACAAAAGGCAAGTCTCTTATGAGATGTAGCGACAAACTGTTTCAAAGTGGTATCAGTGTCTGTATTACAATAACGTGAATCATCAAGTTTGAAGACATCAGGTGCAACAGTTCATGAGCTATCCCGTTAACAAGAATTAAAAACGTAGTTTAAGTGTTGCATTGACAGATGATTGCATAATCATCAAAATATTTACTGTCACCAAATTTGGAAACAGTGGGGGCAACTGTTAAGGAGATATCATGTTAATTGAGCATTCAAAATGAGGTTTATATGCTGTGGTCACCTTGAACATAAACTAAAGGTCACCATTATAAACTGGTGTCAGTGTAAAATCCCTAAACTGTTACCATATTTAAAGCATTAAGTGGAAAAATATATGAGAAGTGATCAGCCAGACTTAAAAGGTTAGGCTGTAGAAATGGTCCCATCTCGTATTTGGAAGTGCAAAATAAGTACAAGAACCTGTATATTGAGAAAAGAGCATGAGACTTACAGCCTGCTTCCTCATGAAGAATTGAGAAGCGATGAGGATCTGGCTAACCACTGCAATCCCAGCTTCTTGCAGTGCCGGTAGCTGCCTGTCTCGCACCTGAAATGGCATGAAACATAAGACATTTGTGTTCAATTTTGGGCCAACTACATGGCTATTCAGGGCTGGGCAATATCAACAGTTCTCTGATTTTTCCAAGGAAAATACTTACAATACAAAGTATTCCACTTGACAGAATAATAACAGAAATATCTACTTTAATATTTCATCGGATAGTGGCTATTTTGGACAAAAAAGTCAGTTGTTTCAAAAATATTTCACAATGCAAAGAGGCATGCTCACATATCTGTTGACCATCTGTCTGACATACAGCTCCTCTACTTGTGTGTTCAACTGTCCAAAGTCCCAAACAAGAGGCAACATGCTCTGTGGAAGCGGCTGCACTCTGTAAACCAGTCTCCTCATAGGTACACGACCTGACAGAATACAATGAAAGAGAGTCATGGTCTAATACAATGATAGGAAGAGGCTGCACTCTGTAAACCAGTCTTCTCATAGGAACAAGGCCTGACAGAATATAATGAAAGAGAGTCATGCTGGTTTCCTCATTGAAAAATGAAGCCCAACAAAAATAACCATAATTTGATAAAGCAACCCTGCTTTTCTGAATGCCATTGGATGCCATGAAGCTAAATAGTTTCATTATCCTAAGAGCACTTGAGGTTCAGGGAAATATCCTGTTATCTAAAGCATGCATTGTACAACATGATTAGTAAATGCAAAAATCATATGAAAATTTACCAAGCTTGTCTGTCGTTTTGTCAGCATCAACATGGTAGCCAAGTCCGGCTTTCTCAAGTCTTTTGATTAGTTCATCTGAATGTCTGTAATAAATATTCATCACTTTCAACTCTGTCCAATTTCATTTTGATATTCAAGGGGAAAATAGAGCCATAAGCTCATCAAATCTACAAGGATGACATTTTAAAATCATATATTCCTAATATGATTGGTGTCTAAACGTACCCTGCCAAACCCATATTTGAAGTGTCAAAAGGATTTGTTATTACAGGGAAAATGCCTGCAATGCCTAAATACAAGGAACAGCCCTACAAAATTTCAGCTTTGGGGATTAAGCAGTTTTGGAGATGAATTCAAAGGTTTGTGTGAATCAATTGGTCATGCAATATGCCCATCTAACATTTTAAGTCTCATGAGTAAAATTGAAGAGAAGATACAGGTGGGGGTTTCCATGCCAATCATAACAAAGATGAAATATTCTCAGGCCTTCATTTGGATACATGGACCCACAGGAAAATGGCGAAACAATGAAAAGACAAAATCACAAAAGATTAGAACTAAGTCAAATTAATAATGATCCTACTTTCTGTAGGGGTTGCAGGCAGCCACAATCTTGAGGTTTTCATCCAGCCTAAGAGGTTGACCCTCGATTGCCCCATCACACATGATCTCCTTGATCAGCCCAATTGCCTCGGTTGTGTTGGCCTCGTCAAAGAAGAGCACTGTGTACATGTGTTCATTCTTTGCCTTGTTTTCAGCTGCAAGTTTTTCAGCTTGTTTCACCTTTCTGATAATGTCATCGGATGTTGTTCCTCCATGCACCTGCAAAATTAAACCAATTTACAGTTAATGTCAGCCACGAATTGCACTACATTTACAGAGGATAATGTTTTTGCTGCAAGAGTTACAATGCATCCCTTAAGGTCTATAAAATATCATCACATTCATAATAGTGACAACATCATATAGCACAAGGTTTCATCGTGTCATATGCAAAATGCACAGTTTATTGCTATCAAGTTTACATGCAAATTTACTGTTTTTTAATTATAATCTGACAGTTTGAAGGTCCACACTGACATAGTGAAAAGAATCATTTTTTCTCAACAGAAAATAATAATAGCTGTATCAATTTGCTTAAAAGAAACATTCAGAATATCCAATTTACAGGAATGTTAATTGGGAAATGCCACTGGCTGAGGATAAATTTCAATAGAATATTATTCTAATACATCTTTTTCAACCAAGTATGTTAAAATAGCTATACATGCTTTCAAAATGATGTCTCAATGCAACATAAATTGTTAACACATTAAGACGAAGTTGAGGTCGTACAATCCCAAAAGATCAAAGAGTGAGAGAGAAAAGTGTTTGGTTTTAGAAAACCTTTTGTAAGAAGGTACCTTCATGATGACCATATTCTCAATGTCAGATCCTGGCGGACACTGTAAAGCACACATGAACTTCACCAGTCTGGTCTTGCCGCATCCAGTTTCACCCATGATTATTACAGGGATTCCACACCTGAAATGTGTTGACTAGATATATAGCATACTTGACCTCCCCTTGACATGCAGTTTGCAAGATACATCAAAATAAGAAAGTACAAGGAAAGCACAAAGAAGGCAATACAAACTGTGAATTTTGTTTCTTTTCCAAATGGCCATGTTTATCAGTTGAATGAACTAAAACCAGTTATCATATTTTCAAATGAAGATCGAATTCATTAAATTCAATAAGTCAAGTCAATCAACTCAAGACAGCAGACCTGAATCTCATGTAGATGGCGAGTATCTTCTTCACATTGTCTGTTGTCAACTCGTACGTGTCGTCAGGGTCATGAACAAAATCAACACCGGGCATCACATTGCATAGCTTCTCAAGACGCTGCAATCTGGAAAATTTAACTATGTACCTTGACATTCATGAGGTTTGGAAGTTATGAAAAACAAAAACATTTCTGAGAAAAAAATTGTAACATTTCTAAAAAGAAATTTGTCACTAAGAAATGTCCTTAGAATTATGTTATCTTTTCAGATTATCGCTTGACAAATTACCCGAGAAACACAAAAATGATGAGAAACCGCAAAATTAAACTCTTTTAATTTTCTATCGATTTATAAAGTTTTGTAATAATGTTTTACTTAAGTAACATATTCCACATTTTAAACAGAATTATTTATCATTTCACATTTTTGAAAATTTAAAACTTGTTTGAAATTATAAGAATAGGAATGTCATGACATCAGGAACATAAACACTTTAAACAAATTAAGCAAAGCAAGCAACCTCTGCATTTGGTCAAAGTTTTCGTTGATGTCGACACGATTTCTCATCAAACCATCTTGGAGTGGTTTTGGTACAAGTCCCCTTTCTAGCACACGTCCTGTCTGATGGTCCACCATATTTCCTGTCTCTCTGTCAATGTTGAAGCCAAGGAAGGTCATGGTGTGTCCATCAGGGTTGAAGAAGATGTAGGGGTGAGGACTGGAATATGAAAAAATAAAATGAGTGAGTATGCTTGTTTTAAAGACAATATCTGGTGAATACATCATGAAACGTTAGGGGATCAAACAAAATTCAAACAAATTCATATGTTGATTAATCAAATGTGTTTTGACTATAACATTATTGCTTATGGCATTTTTAGCTTGATTGCGTGCAGCTCTTTCAAAGCAATTTAACCGCCAGGACAAAATGTTTCTCTGCTGAAAACAAGTAAAGTGAAGTCACTGGAGGTCACCTGCTCTCCCAAGTACGTTTCATCTGGAACTGAGCCAGATCTTCTTCTTCCATCTCCTCAGTTCTCAGCTCATCCAGCGGGGACTGTTCACTCATCACCAATGATCTGGTAGCAAAATCCTAAAACAGACAAATCATATTTGCTGAGAAATGTATGGAAGAACTTCCCTGAGAGCAAAGAAGACAGTGCTTTGACACTTCACTCAACAAGCAAAAATAGATACCTAGAGAAGACAAGGATTGCATGGATGATGAACATAATCATAACTCACCCTCGACATCTGAATAAGGAACTGAAGAACAAGTGCAGGGAATCCTGGGAGGTCTTCAAGAATAACGTCCGAGCAGAACACAGACCTCTCAAAGTCCTCCAGTTGAGTGTTCAGGAACCAGACAAAGTTGTGCAGCTCAGACCAGGCTGGATCTCTCACTCCACAGTGTCTGCAGTGTTGGAGCATAGAACCGATGTATTGTGCGTGTTATTCTGCATTTCATAAGTATCCATAAGTAACCTACACCAATGGGTATGTTATCATATCTATTTGATCAAGCTAATGAAATACAAATACTGACTGTAAGAGGACTTGGAGACATTCTTGGTGACTTCCCTCTGGTACCATCGGATCAATGTCGTCCAGTTTGGAGTTGGTGCGCAACCTCTTCAAGTACTGGAAGGGTCGCTGGTAAACTGAACTCCGGAACTCCTGGTCATCAAACATTCTGTCATCATTGGCATACTCTGTGTGACAAAAAGCATTGACTTTCATCACATCAATATTAAAAATTGCATAACAATGCAAAATATCATCACTTCAGGATGTTTCATGGATTTTAAATTCAGATAAACAATAAATGTTTTCCACTAATATTGCAATTTCATCGGCTGCTATAATGAGATAAATTTAACAGTTTTTATCTTTTAGAAGAATGTCCTACGTTAACCATGAAAATGCATGTCACACATTTGAAATAAAGGCAAGAGATACAGTAAACAAGTGTAGAAACGAGCGGAGCCCACATACCCCTGCTTCCATCTTAGGTCATTGATTGACAATTGGTAAATTATATGACAGTGGAGTTTACAAAGAAGAGGGAGAAACTGCCATCAACGAAATGAGTCAGTCACCAGAGGAGCAGACTCTTGTAGTGCACATTAGACCCCTTCATTAGACTAGGTGTTATCAAAATATTCTTTGAAAATTATATATGCTTAACCAAAATCTGGTCCCAAAAAATATTCAGCTATTTAGATGTTTTTTTGTCTTTAGAGACACATATAATGAAATGTCATTGTTTCTTTTCCTTTAATGTTTCCATTGTATAGCTATCATTTACAGCAAAGGGGATTTTCTCCAGGGAAATAACTTGCTTTAAGTCATTGTACTTAGTTAAGTTTTCACTGAAACTGCGAAACAAATTCACTATTGTTTTCACCCTCAAAGTCACAGAAAGGGATGACTTTTGATGTGTATTAAGTTTGGTGCAGATAACTTGTAAGTTTCAGCAACATGCTGCAGACAAATGTCTTTGTCATGTAATCAATGATTTAGTCATATTTATAAAGAAAACCCAAAAGATAGGCACATCTGGTGATTATTGTTGACAACTTCATTAAATTTGGTGTACCTCTCATGTACAAATTGACCCTCAAAAAGCACATCTAGGGATCAATACTGATACGTGTATGAAGATTGGTGAAACTAACAGGTATAGTTTATGAGATATGCTCCAGACAAAAAGCTTTGTCATGGAGTCACTGTGTTAGTCATGTATTGCCTGGTGTCTGCCTATGTTACCTAGGAAATATAAAAACAAGAATTTGGATGTACATTTATCATCTGTAGGGGGACATTATATTGTTAAGTTTAGAAAACTTTCTACTCATTTTCTTTTACTAAAAACCAGGTGGACGGTGCTAAACAGACCTTATGATGATACACAGTAGGAATTGTTTTGGGGTGACTAACTGTGTGCAAAAAAACAGATGTTTGATATAAAACTGTACAGACCTTCTGGTTTGACATCATTGGTGAGAATCTGCAGACTGTCCTGAGGTGACCAACAATGGACGTCAGGTAAAATTTCAAGCAGTGGGTGAATCAGTCGCTGACCAACTCGCTACAAAAACATATAAAATTAACAATTATGTTTTGAATTTTCATCATTTATTGCAACAGATATATTGACACATTCAGGCAGATTCATTGTTATTGGATTCATTACAGTCTATTTTCACCAACCCTGTCCTGTCTGCTGTCTTGTAATGGGATTGTTTCAACCAAATAGAGGTCCTGGGGAGATTTGAGCCAGACTTGTCCCTTGCTGTTTGTGATGCATCCGAGAATCAACAGATTAAACAAAAGGTAGTCCACGCCTTCCTGCACCTACACAGAGGAATATAAGAGCATTATTTCACTACATATTCTAGAGTTAACAAAACAAACAAACAAAGCCAAACTATTATTTCAACTCTGCAGTTAGAAAAGAAAGATTCCAAATATCATCAAGGTCTATTAGTGAATAATGGTCATTAAAATACCTCATAAGAGATATCCAGGTGGAAGATGCGAGGTAAGCAGATGTCCTGTTTAAGAGTATGATGAAGAAGTTTGTCGGCCACGAGTGTTGTAGAAACAGTCTTGTTGTACAGATGAATCGTCACCGCTGGCTGGACCCTTGGGTTCTGTTGCTGCAGCATCCAATCCCTCTGATGCAGGCTTTCCTCCTGGCGCTTCTTGTACAGACTCTTTCCCACTCCCGCTCTCTTTGACTTGATCACCCGCACATTAGAGCTGTAAGATGTCAAATATTGTAGTAAAAGGAAGACCAAACCACTTGCATGAAAAAAAGAAAAAACCTTGTTAAAAAGTGAAAGCAGTTACTGATGAACAGTTAGCATAAGTTACTGTGTTTGTCCCTAATCTGAATCATGCCTCAGCATGATGCTTTGAAAAAACACAGACTTAGTGTATTCCAAGCGTCAGATTACATCCGCTATCCCTTTGCATGCAGAGACAACCAATATCCAGGTGGTACAAGAATTCCCCTTTTATAAAGGCTTAGTATTAATAAACTAACAGCTACAATCCCCTGCCTCTGATATAGATATTCAGAAAAAGGAAGCTCACTTATCAAAATCTAAACATGCCGCTGATGGAGCTGTCTCTGTTGTGTATGGCTGTGAGAACTTGGTGCTGAGGTAGTGTCTGATATCTCGCAGGTTGTGCAGCGGCGGTGGTGGACAGCGGTTCCGTTCCAGAGCAGCAACAATACGTGCCTTGAACTCGTTCTCGGTGGAACACAGAACCATAAGCTGGTAATCTGCCATTCCTGTTGACCAAATTCATTCATTGGACTCTACATACTCTCAACAAGCCTTGATCTAAGTTCAACAAAGAGCCACAATCTGATATATATCTGCTATACCTAACAAGATAACATAATATCATATAGTGGAGTTAATTTAGGAGATAAACCTAGTGTGTAGGAAATCAAAGACTTGACTGATAGTAAGTTAAATTGAAACCAAATGTGTAGATGTTGCAATAAGCATTATGACATATTTAAAGGAATCTTACTACATGCCCAGTAGCAAAAAACTTAGTCTACACTGATTTATCTTTCAAACTTCCTAATATGTAGAAACTATTACATATAATTCCAACAGTCTGCTATCTCCGTGTCAACACATGAAATAAAAATACAGTTAATTCTTTTTGAAAATAGCTTAATCTCATTTAAAAACAGAATATGGACCAAAGTTGCAAGTCGAAGAGTTTTGACATCAGTTTGTATTAATAAATTAATTGTAAATTGATTTGAGGTAAACAGAGCAGCTTTGTGAGCCTTGTGAATCGGAAAAAAAACACAATAAGAATTATCCAGAACTTTCAGGGTAGAATAAACAATACCAGCCTTGAACTCATTCTCAGTCAACCACAAAACAGCAAACGAACTGACAAACACAAAGTCTCACCCTCAACCCTGTTTGCATACTCCTTAAGCTTCTTCTCTGTCCTCTCTTCTATCTCATACAGGAGGAGATCTGCATTGGCCAGAGTGTAGGCTTTGCCTGGGTTACTGAAGAAAGCTCTTCTTAGAAATATGTCCACCTACATCAGAGAAGTACTTAGAAGATTACTATTATAGGGTAATTATGGCAAGATTTACAGCCAAAGCCATTCAACAGTTGGTATAGATCAATGCAAAAGGATCTGCCATCTATTAGGAAGCAATTGAGTCAAATTGTAAAAAGCTACATTCAATTCAACTTGGTGGAATTATTGTCGGAAATTTCTAAAACGGTACATTAAGTATACAACCATATGAATAAATGCATCTAAGGAATGACCTGGTCAAATGTGGTTTCTGGAGTGCACAGAAGCACTTCATCTGGTCTTGGGAGCGGTTCATCCTCCGAGTGTTTGTACAGGTAGATCACCGCATTCATCATGTCCACTGGCATACAACAATTGTGAAAAGTGTGTATACAGGTAGAAGGTAGAACATTGGTTTGCATGTTGAAATCTTGTGTATGATACAAATAATATCTAAGAATACCATTAACTCAAGAAATTACAAATTTTCCATAAAATTATATAAGAATGCATGATTAGGGCATGATAATGTAAATTATTAATTCGGTTTTTGTTGACATTTAAAACATATCATGGGCGCAATGTCTTAAATGTGATATGAAAAAACATTATAAACTCAATTATAAACATAGAAACCAAACATCAACATAAATCCATCTCTCTTCAGTTACTATCAACATAATAATTTAATAATCTAGAATAATAATTACATGACATAGAGTTGAGGACTAAGATTGAAATGATCTAGATCAAACATACCTTGTGGACAGACAATAAGATTTGGGACCCCACACTTAAGTGGGGGAGGAATTCTTCTGGCAAATTGTTCATTATCTGAGAAAAAGAAATCAGTTCATCAATCATAATGAAAGAAACACACTGGTATCAATATATTTTATTTCACCACAATAATCAACTTTAAAGGATCTTTCGAAAAGCTTAATTACTCATTAAGGACATTAAGGTTTGAAGTTTAAGGTAACCTTCTGAAGTATGACAGCAACTAACTTAAAAAATAACTCACAGGAAACACCTACCATTTTATTTTTTTCATTGGTGTAATTTACCTTAAAATGCAAAAGAAAATTATTATTAACTGCTTTGGCCAAAAGCCTAGGTCTGAAGAGCTGTTATGAATCTTCTCAGCTGGATATGTCAACAGAATTTTAAAATTTACCTGTGTTTGCAAGTTGTCTGAGTATAATTCCCAGATGCTCCAGACTGAGATAGTCCGCAACACTTGACGAGACTGTGTCTAGGAACTTGGTCCATACAGTCTCCAAGTTGGCCATCAGATGCTCAACTGTTACTGTTGAACTTGTAGAAAAAAAAAAAAAAAATTCATTTTGATTTTTTCACAGATTGTTTTGCATTGTTCAAAATTATTTCAGTTTTCCTCCTATAACTTTGAGCTCAGCCACATAGAGAGGTTAACAAAACAGAAAATAAACACTGTTCTGCCAACTATTTTCACATAATATTTAGGGTAAATTTTTACTGGTCTGGTGCAAAGTCAGTTTCAGGTATATGATAGTGTTTCAAAACGTAAAACCACACAAGAATGGATTCCTTTTTGTATTTGTACAATATCAGTTAATATTTGCATGCACCCTGTAAATTCATTCAGTGTTACTATGAGGTTTAAAAATATAGATGGGCATTTCAGATGTTGAAAAAATAACCTTTTCGGTTTCAGCTAAGCAAGGAGAGGTCCTCATTGAAGATGAAAATCACTTTTTTTCACATATAAATAAAACAAATACAACAAGGTGTTTTTAGGGTTATTTATCAAAGATTGATATACCATCTTCTTTGAGTATATATCACCATTCACTCGCAAAAAAATTTTAAAAATCTATTTAAAATATTATAAAATTTAATTAAAAAAACAAAGATTTAAATAAAAAATAACTGCCACTCATCAATTAATAGTGTAAAATTTATCAACTTCTGTTGTTTTATTAAAATCACATTAAGTCAAATGATTTTAAATTGGAAAAAAGTTAAAAAGCAACCCATGTGTGATAAAAAAATAAAGTGGAAAATGTTTGATAAAATGTCAGCACATCACATCCTTTGGCAATAAAGATGTTGAATATATCTTTATTTTATCATGTTTCTTCTTGATATTTAAGTAACATGTTGGAGGAATTGTAGTATAATCAAACAACATATTAATAACAATTTGAGATTTTAAAAAGACAGCATTGTTAATACTTCTTGAAACGGTTCTGAATTAAAAAAGCATCATATGAAAGGTTTATCTTCTTTTCAGTCACAAGATGGCATAATCTTTGATTGAATTATTAATATTATGAATTGATCATTTCCAAATACCCACCTGTGGCCAGATGAAATGCTCCTGACCCAGGAAACAGCACTAGACGACACAGAGTCTTCACCCACTTGCCATCCTGCAAACTTTTGTTGTGCTGACATCATCATCTCCACAGGTTCTGTTGTTGCCTCATCCTGCTGAATCTCGTCCTGGTTCTCCATACACCACACAATTCCTACAATGTCACAAGTACGTAATAATTTGTACATGTATCATCATTTTGGGGTTATTCAAGAGATAGTACATCAAATGTTGATTGCTTTCTCATATTTGGGCTGCATATTACAACGTTAAAGTTGTGGTTAACCTTAGTGCCATCCTTTTACATTGCACTAAGGCTACGTTATAGTGATATAATGTCACCTAGTGTTTCGCGCAAAATAAATTAATAAATATCAATGGTCAGAATAAGTGAAACAATTATCTTAAAACGATAGCTTGAAAATTGGTTGCATTGTAAAGCATACTTTAATAAGAAAATCCAATATTTCATATAAAAGTAGGTGTAAATGAAGTGTACCAGTATCAATATCATCAGGACCATTGGCATCAAGTGCCAATCTTGCCAACTTTTCTGAAAAGTTGCTCTCAAGCATTGCATCAATGAAGGCCTGTCTAGGGTCATCATTTTCAACAGGCTCTGGAACTTCCATCTCAACTTCATTCTCCTCCTCTTTGGCAAAGACTGCATCCCTAGCTTCTTGCATGGCTGATGTGAGATTAGCCTCAGAACAGTTTGGTTTGATGAGAGACAGCATGGGGTAGACAAGAAGCGATGGTTCGTCCTCTGATCCTAGTTTAATGAGCTCCTTCTGTAGAAACACGAGCTGTTCGATGGTGAAGTGGTTTAGTTCCAGATACTCATCTCGCTTATCACTCACGTACTTCAGCCAGTCCTCATGGAACTTCTCAAACTGGTTTGCAAGAGCCAAGATAAACTTCTCCACCCCTTCCGCTTTGTTTTGGTGTCCTTTAAGTGTTTCTAGGTTATCGCCATGACCAAATTCCAGGAAGGAACAAGCTCTTCTATCCTCCCCACAAAGAAACTTCCCTTTCCAGCAGTTGAAGAGGACGCAGCCATCTGACACCAGGTGAATGTAGGTCTTGGCAAGACGCACTATACCATCCAAAACCTGCCAAAGACAAATCTTTCCTTCTAGTTTCACAGATGCCAACCAGGCTTCATGTAATAATTCTCATTGTCACAAATTCTAAAGTTTAAAGGTCAATAGTAATTAAGTAATTAGTTATTTTTCATATTACAAAATAATCATGGTTCAAAAACTGCAACTGGACCTATAGAAACCAATTTTCACCAATAAAATGCTCATTACAAGAAATAACACTTTAGATTTAGGTAATTACATAGAAAACTTTCAATGATAAGCTAATACCAAGATGAAATGGTCCACATTTTCCTTGCCCATTTCCGCCTGTCCAGCAACCAGCATGAGTCTGCTCTGGAGATCTACCAGCTGGTCAAAGTTGTATTTCCTTGCAGAATTGTCTTCAGTGATGTCTTGAGACACATGTAAGCTGATCACATTGTTCAGGGTCTGAAAACGTTGGAAATTGATATAAAATGTTATGAACTATGGGGCTTTTTGATCTTGTAACAAATAACATTGTTTCATATTTGCTTACTATACCAAATTTACTCCCTGTACCTAATCCCCCTCCCAAAACTCAATCCCCCTTCCCCCCACCAAACCCCAATCATCTGATTATTAACACAATCACAGGTCAATTAATCGGATTCTTTTGCCACTTATTAAGATCACAAGCTTTTTCAAATGGAAATCAAATAACCATCTACAACCAAAATCTGGTTATTTGCCAAAGAATATTACGCCAGTCGAAATGTCTCAAGCTTACCAAATCTGAGACAGTTTCCATGCTGTCCAGATTGCCAATTCTGTAAAGCCCCTTGCTGTTGATCATACCAGCCTGTGTCAGAGCTGTTACCTCAACTGATCCGTGTGACTGTTTGACTTCCTGCAGCCATCGAAGGTGCCGGTTTGTGTCAATCTGCAAAAGGGGTCGTTAAATTAAATATTTCAATCTTCAATGAAATAAAGATATGAATGTATCTTTCATAGTGAATATTAGTAATTGTGAGGTTGTCAACCAAGAGGGTCTGTAATTACTAAAGTAAGTGTTGAAGTAACACTTTTACTGCTGAAATGATATTCAGTTATTTCAGATTGTATCCATCATCTAAAATTTCTCTGCTGGTATAACTAACCATCCAAATTATCATTGATAAAATACCAATCATAATGTCAACATTTTAACACTATTATAAGAAGTTTATTGCATGATCTTTGTGAAAAAAAGGTTTTGATAAAATTCAATCTTACAAGTTTTTCTGGCAGTTTGGGATCTGCATCCATTTCCTGCCAGACAAGTTTGCAGTTCTGTAGGAAGGCTTCATGATCGCAGTCGGCCGGGGTGTTGAAGATCAGCGGAGCATAGCCAGTGGTAGCAGAGTGGAAACAGTTGACCTTGTGTATCTCCATCGGCTCTTCCCCCGCAGAGATGAAAGCCAAGTCCACCATAACTTTCAGTTCTTTCAGGCCATCTACAAAATAAGGGTTATCATATGATTATCATATAAAGTCTTTACAACCATTGTTAGAACTAGACAAATATTGAAGATTCATGGCTGTGAAAGATCAATAATTATCAATAGGTGAGGTTGAAAGTTGACTATCTATATTCATATAAAATTATATTATTAGAACAGCCACAGGTGAACAAACATTTCTACCTCACAAGATGATAAAAACATATGTGATTGACAAATGTTCTATTGAACAGACCAACCTTTGAGAAGTGGTAACATGTTAATTGCACTCTACTCAATCAAAATCATGTGTTCCCAACACACACAACAGGCAGCAAATTTTTTCCACTGATAGAATGCGGTATTTCATCAACTTTTATATGATAAACATTGATCTCTAACATTTTGTCTAGTTGCTTTAAAATGTAACAAATAAAGAATGTTTGAAATTCGAAGCTGTCAAACCTTTCATTGAATCTCTGAGCCAGATGATGAGCGGTTGACACTCTTTGAAGGCTCTGATACATTCTTGTTTCTTTGCCTCGTTCATTCCTTCCAGTGTTTCACATGTCGCCAGAACAGAGGGGTTCATTGTCTTCATTGGTTGGTCATTGCTACTTCCCTGGTGATGAGAAAAGGTAAATAAAGACTGAGTTCTCAAACTGGTAAAAATAATCAATGATAATAACATTCAGTGCTCTGAAGTATTGACAATAATGTGAGATAATCTTATCTCATATCCATCAGCCGAAATTTCAAAGACGAAAAAGAATTAAGTCAGAATTTAAATGTTCGAATGATATCAGTCATAATTTAAAAATTTGGTAAATACATATAAATCCTTCGAAAATTTTTAAAGCAAAAAATGCTCACCAAAATCTGAATAGCTTTAATCGAAGAAAAGTCACCAGAAATTTCATAAATATCCTTGATTTCCATGATTATTTCAGCAGATCTCTGACAGTCTGTGAGAGTTTCGTAACACTTGAGCTGCATGATTCGTCCTTCTACCCAATCAGGATTCCCTGTGGCAAGACTCATCAGAACAAATTCCTTCTTGATTTTCTCATAATCTCTTTGAAAGATTCTGATATGTTTCTGGACCTGTTGAAAGGTGGCAGTACCATGTACAACCTTTGAGCAAAGTTCGAGCCACAATGACCTAACCTCCTTCCAAACATGCAGAAGGGCTGTGTTCAAGTCGGTCCCAGCATCAACTGCTTTTGACTCTTCTTCCCAAAGAGTTCGAAAGATCATACTTTGCTTCCACACCTCGAGCTGAGGAACAATAAGCAGCAATTCTCCTGAGACATCAAACAAAGAAAGTTTGGGTGTATAGTCTTGAAGACTCTCAGGACATTCTTTAATGTAGAGTGGTTCACATACATCCTGTATACATCCCTGTAGCATGAGTTTGTCAACTTTTCGTGCTCTGTCATAGAGGGTGTTGGAATCAACTGAAATTATGAAATCGAATAAGCCAATTAAAACATCAAGTGGATGTCCAAAGGAAGCATCAAAGCAGTAGATAGTGAGAAACTAATTGAAACTTTAAAGAAATGCAAACACAGGTTCTGTTGCTCACAAGCCTTTGTATTCTTGATGTTCAAGTCAAAGATTGTACCCAATAGTTCCCGAAATTGTCCAGTGTCAGCGCCAAGATTTCTTGACACAAAGAAAATCAATAAAACCATATGATTATCCTAAAATCATAATGTAAAAAAGGAGCAGTTTGTAAATTGAAATTCTTTTATTGATTTACACACACTAATGTATTTGCTTCCTTATATATTGTGGAAATATTTTCTGCAAGCAGTAAAAACAACTAAAAACATGGTTAAATCAGCGAAATATAATTTCTACCGAGGATCCTACCTTTACCTTCTACATCCCTGACTCCCCATTGTAGTCCACCCATCCCAAATTAACATCAACCAATCCCCTGCCTTTATGCAAGGAAATTGCAAGATATCAGGTTTCATCTGCATGTCCCTGGTTAATGTGAGCAAAATGCAGTTTCGCTATTATGCAGTCTTAATGAGCTTAGTCATTCAAAACAGTATTGTTTTAGTATTGCCCAGTTAATTTTATGTTATATTTTGCACTACAGACTTGAACTTGGACTCATTTGAATCATCATTACCATATCAATATGATGAAACAGATCTTTCAAATCTTTCAAACATGATAAGCCTTGCAACGCTGCCACACCCTATGAAAATAGATAGAGATGATTTGATGGTGAAAATAGATAAGAGATGATTTGAGGGTGGTTGCTCTACCATGTAGGACTCTTACAGGTATTCGAGTTCCCAAATTCAAGATCTTGAGTACCTGACTAAGAGAGATAACTTTAAATAAATAACTAAAATACTACTTATCATTATCATCAACGGATGATAACAGAATTTTCCAATGTTAAGGAACTCCGTTACAAGGCAAATAATGATCACTGCTGGGCAAAGGACGTGTTGCCCATACAGCAGTAAATTCATATCAGTAAGTTCATCTATATTTTCTGTTCCACACATACAACTAACAAATCTGTGAAAGAATATATGATATTTAAAAAACTCAATATAAAAATACATATGTAACAAATCAGTGTTCAATCCAAAATAGTTTTTTGCGGTTGAAATATAACATTAAAAAATCTTTATTCATGATTCTGGTTGCAAGGTTTATTTTAGGTACATTCATATAGATTTTAAAAAAATAAAAGATATGCCATTAAATATGATATATTTTTACTATTTGAAGGAGAGAAATAGAGGATACTAAACGACCTTCCATCTGATACTATTTTTATTAAACGAGTTAATGATTAAGTATGAAACGAGCGAAAGCGAGTTTGATACCAAATCATTAACGAGTTTAATAACAATAGTATTAAATGGAAGGAAGTTTAGTATTCTGTTTATTACTTGACCTCAGTAATCAAGCATTATTACCGAAGTGTACTGAACGAAGCATTTCCGCGACTAAGCCGCCATTGAGATGTCGGTGCCAAGATTGTGACGTCATAACCACACATTATTATGACGTCATACGGGGAGCGGTATTACACTAGTTTAATGTCGCCGTATAAATATTACACTGCGGTATCTTACACGGGCGAGTAATAAACATGCAATATTGTACAAACAAGAAAACAAATGCAAAATTTATAAATTTTAAGTAAATGTTCCTTATTGTGATAGTGTGTGATATCAATCAACACTGGATCTTGTTGTGATGGTCTTGGCCAAACTCAGTCGTAGAAATCACATTTGACAAGGGTTTGAACCTAGCCTAAATGAATAGTCCACGAAAGGTTTTGTTTAGTAAGATTATTCTTAAAAGATAAACATTATTTTTCTTCATTCCCTACCATGTTACCGTGTAATATCAAGTATGTAGAAATAAAATCAATAATTTTATCAAGTATCACATCAAGTGGAAGTTTCCCTGTAGCTTGCATATCCAAATACATCTTACAAATGTTTACCATTCGTAAGTTAAAGAGGTTGTCAATGTAAGTGCTCTTTCAGGTCAATCTTAACGTGATGAATGGCTATTACATTGTAAATGCATTTCAAACACTATTTAATTGTATATTTTTATGAAACCATCACCCTTGTTTTCATATTATGGGAATCAATTTCAACTTAAACATGAGTAGTTCTGACAAAGAATGTGTACTTTCCAAAAGTGTTTTTGGGTGAGGTTTCAGCTGACATACCCCATGCAAATAGCAGATACCAACATTCTACATTCTAGATATAGTTTGTTTGCTCCCTGGCAATTGAGGTTTACTGACGCCATAGCGACAGAACAACTTTTTATCTTTACATATGTCAATGGTGCGCTTGATGTAAACCTTTGGTTGTATAAGTGTCAAGAATATGATGAACAAAAGTCAACTATCTTGAAAATCAGCATCAGCGTCAGAAATATACAAGAGATGTGGCATGATCTACTTTTGGTCTTTACCAGCCTGGCAGCCTAATGCTGACTCTTTCTTCATGAAACACAGTCAGCTCAGGATCAGACAACATTACATGAATGTCCCCTACCTGCCTGCCAGACGTGACCGCAACCAGAAAGCTGTCTTCCACGTCAGCAATTGCCTGCAAAGCCAGTCCAGCCAAGAGATCCAATGAAGGGCTAATTGTCGCACTGGTGAAAAGATTCTATCCACCTCTGTTAGAAAACGCCATTGGACGGGAACCTGAAAGGATGCCATCTACTGGAATGTGCAATGCTGATGTCGTTGTTGAGAACCCCAAAACAGTCAACACTATCAGACCATTATCCTGCAAGGCTGCAGAAAGTCTAAAACTGAGACAAAATCTGCAGAAAAGGAATAACTAATCCCTGTATCGCCAAACAAACACAAACAAAACAGGCCAATCTATCGTTATACTGAACATTCACCTCATTCCTCCTCGAAAGCCAGTATTGTGTCTGTAACTCTTGCAGGAATGACACTCAACATCCTGGGATTATGTTCAGGCGCTCCCTCCTAAAACTGACGACATACTAGGGGTAGTGTAAATGACCTCCGTATTGTCGGAAACAAGCTCTCAGATGTCCATATTGTAGTAAGAGCACCAAAAGAGGAGGCAAAACAAAGGCAGCTGGTTCGTCATCCCAGATGCAAATGGATCCACCTTGACAAATCAAACAAATGGGAATTGCCTCCGAATAATAGAACAATCACAATTATTGTTAGTAATTATAAGAAAACTTACCTCTAAACCAACATTGACTTATATCTCTCTTTCGGAGAGATCGTACAGAGCGTGAGAATAAAATTGTTTTTAGTGGTGTGCGTGTTGTTCTTCCCCGATTATCTCCCCTGAGTTACCTACCTTGAATTCCAAACTCAACTGTCATTCTTTTCAGGGTACGGAGAGCTGGATAACGGGGAGGAGGGTGGGAGTAAACCATTGGTAAGTTTTCTTATAATTACTAAGGGTTCATACAAGCCAAGGGCCCCTCAAATTCAAGCACTTTTCAAGGACTTTTCAAGGACTCACTTTTATCTCAGGACTCAGTTTTCAAGCACCAATATTTAAAAATGCAGGGCAGATTTTAACATTACCCCTATTGCATGCATTCAGAAATTATTTGATCATTAAAAAATAAAAGATATTTTTCAAGCTCACAGTTACTGGCATGGGTGGGATGATTAATTTTCAGTTCCCGTATTTTCCGTGACCGTCATTGCAATTGATTTTAAGTCAGTGATTGTGACCGTTGCTTCACTTTTTACAAATTCATTAGTAAATTTGATCGCCGATGTCGTCGATGTCATGTTCTTAGCATGGCAATCTCCTTTTGAGTGTGATGTCAATGCACTTTCCCCCATAGTGCCAATGTCAATTTCTTTCTTGCAACATTTGCATATAGCTTTGTGCTTATCGTTTGTCCCTTTGACCAAGGAGGAATTTTTCTGCCACGCACGATTGAAAACACATTTCCCAATTTTCCCGAACTCCCATACGTCACGGAACCAAAAATCGCTGCTGCGAGCTAACCATTTTCCTACTTTCGTTATGAAAACAAGGCTTCAAACTTGGTTCCAAGTTAACATGTACTTTGACGCTACAAATGCACCAATAGACGGTACCAAGCTTGAGATTATCAATACAAAGTGCAAAACACATTGGAATTTCACCGATAATACATTTATTTTCAAATCTAGTTAAAACGGTAGAATTTACAGAAATTATGAAAGGTTTTCGATATTCCAGCACTTTTCAAGCACTCACTATAAAATTCCAGCACTTTTCAAGCCCTTTCAATGAATATATTTTCAAGGGCTTTTCATTGGACAGGCTCAAATTCAAGCACTTTTCAAATCTGTGCAAACTTTGAATAATTGTAATTGTTTCATAATTATTGTGAAAAACCTTACCTCTAAACCAACATTGACAGAATACCAAGTAAGGAGGAGGGTATCCAGACCTCAAAAGGGTATGTAATTAGTTTTAATAACTCTCCAAACTAGCGTTATTTCGCTTATAACTTGACAACTAGGGGAAATAATCGTTAAGAATAAAGGTAAATTTATCAATTTAGTCCCAAAATATCCCGAATAACGGTTACTTTTAGTCTGAAACTATGGGAAAATTGCGTAATTTTGGCAAGAATTCCTAAGGTTAATCCTTGAAAAGATCATACAGAAGGCTAATTTACCACTTCTAGAGTACAATTACTAAAAATCCTAATAATGATTGTGAAGGAAACGTAATTCAGGATAATTTCGGCACAAAATAGCCGCCAATGGCTGGAAAGGAATTCCAATTACAATAACCTTTCCCACACTAGTCTGTACTCTCCACTCCGTAATTATTATGTTAATAAGATAGGAGGTGCTAGGGAGGATTAATACTTGAACTTCGAACAAAGCGGATTAATACATCCCAAAGAGTGATTATACGACGTCACTAAACCACCAACTCCTGAGTATTGTGCGAAATAACTCAGGTGTGAAGACATGCGCTCGAATCTCATGAGGTGAGAACTTGGCATCTACTGTCTCTTGATCTGCTGTAGAATAGGCCAAGGAGATGGTCTTACAAAGCCAAGAAGCAATGGTATTTTTGGTAATTTCTGTCGACAGGCCCGGTTTGCAGGGAATAAAGAGACGTCTTCTACCTTTCCTGATGGAATACATCCTATCCATGTACCAACGTAAAGCTCGCACCGGGCAAAGAGTACGCGCTATGTTTTTTGCGTCATTAGGCACAGGGAGAGCCAGAAAGGAATAAACCCTGGCCCCTAAGGGACCAGCGGCCGTAGACTGATTTTTTGCAAGAAATTCTGGCAAGGCTCTGAACAACACTGACGTATATCTATGAGCAAAATCAATGGAGGATATATCTATTGCATGTATCTCGGAGACTCTGGCGGCCGAAGCGAAGGCAATCAAAAAAGCTGTTTTCATTGTGAGAAACTTGAGAGAAGTGGCATACAAGGGTTCGTATGGAGCACATTGCAAGGATTGCAGCACTAACAGAAGGTCCCATTTGTGGAAAGTATTTGGCGACTTAATGTCCTGAAGCTTGAACGACTTTATTAGCTTAGCGAGAGTAACATCCGAGCCGATAGCTAGACCATCGAGATCTGTGACTGAGGCAATCGCCGATCTATAGCCTTCAATTGTGCCCGCTTTTAAGTTGCAATCCTGGCGTAAGTGATTTAGGAAATCTGCTATCAAAGGTATGGTCAAGGGGAGCTTAGCCACACCTTTGTCTCTTCTCCACTGCTGGAACTTGATCCACTTATGGTCGTAGAGCGCAGACGTGGAAGGTCTGATGGATCTTGAAATAGCGTCAGTAGTTGCCTGCGCATAACCGCGTTCTCGCAGCATTCTTTGGATATTTTCCTTACGTGAATGAAGATTGAATGCCTTGAGGTTTATGTGGTCCGGTTGCCACCTCGGATGTTGGATCAGATTCCACCACATAGGAAGTTTAAACGGGGGTTCAATGAGTAGATCGATCATCGATGGAAACCACGCCCTATTGGGAATGAAGAGTTATGAACCATGCGTAGACCAGAGCGTAAAAGATCCCTGGTGAGTTGCATCAGAGGAGCTGATCTCGTGCCTCCTAACTTGGTGATATACGCAACCACAGTGGAGTTGTCCGTTGCAATCACAACATTTGAACCCTGGATTAGAGCTTTCCAGTTGGAGAGATCACCGCCTTCATCTCGAGCAAATTGATGTGAAGATGGGAATCCGATTGGACCCAGGACCCGCTTAAAATGTGCTGATTCCAATGTGCACCCCAGCCCGCGTTCGACGCATCTGTGTAGATCGTGTGTTGAGGGGGAGGAAGAATAAATGGGCAGCCTGACATGGCGTGCTTGCGTAAGGTCCACCACTGAAGTTCTCGGCAAACCAGGTTCGTAGGCACAATCTTTGAGTCCAGAGGGAGAAGACGGCAGCTGTTGATCCAAGATTGAGTGTGGCGCAGGTAGAGGCGACCGCGCGTGGTGAAGGCCTGAACCAACGTAAGAGAACCCATCAGAGACATCCATCCTCTGAGAGAATGTTTCTTGGACTTCCGGGATTTGAAATGGATAGGGATGTGTAAGTATGCATCCTTCAAGTCGAGGCTGGCAAACAAAGACTGTGGAAGAATCAGTTTGCGGATGTTGTTGAGGGATTCCATAGAAAACTTGGGAGGTCATCGCCTGTAGCCACCTTTGGAACCACGAAAAGGTCCCTTCTGATCCTTCCCTGATGGCATAGGATGATCCTTAGATGAGGGGGATGTAAAGGATGGTTGAGATAGCGAATGCGAAGGCTTGTTCTGAGGATTCAATTTAGGGTTTGAGTTTCCACGGCGATGTCCCTGGAAAGAGCCTCTAGATATCAAGGCTTGACTGAGCTTTTGATTCAGGGCCTTGGTAGTCATAGCATCCTGCGATTCGCTAGCCTGAGTGCATGCTCCATTAAACAGAGACGGTGCTTGAACAGGTTGAGTTAAGAGAGAGTCCTTTACGTCTGTAGGTAGATCCCGAACTCGTGAGATATCAAGTTCGAAGAGGCTGAGGCTAAGTCCTGAGAGGCCAGGTAAACCGAGTCCAGAAACCCGTGAGCCATGGCTACATCATCAGCCCTCATGTTCTGAAGAGTGTCAGGATTAATACCTTCATACGAAGTAAACTTGGGAGGAAGCATCTCTCTAATACCCGCACAAAACCAGTTGATGTAAGAGATAGGCGTACATTACGATCAATCTCCATCAAGTCCAGTCTCGAAAACTGAAATTGATAAGCAGACGGGGGTTAAGACTAGCAAAATCCTTATCCAATACAGGCAACTCCGGGAACACGAACCTGTTGTGAATCAAATAAGCTGACTTCGGCCTATACTTGGGAATGGAAAGCTGTCCGGGTTGCTTGGCAAGCTTGTCATTAATCCCGTTGTAAGCCGTCTTGATGACAGAAGAATGTGGCAGAGAAAACTTGGATGAATGGGAGGGGGGTAGGGACCCCGAGTCCCCCAACTCATCAGGCCTAGGAGAGGCAGGTTCATCTGCGGGGATAAGAGCTGTACAAGGTTTCAACCGGTGCAAGTATTGGAGTTTATCCGCAAAATTCCACTCTGGAAGAAGAGGGAATGAGTGCTCATCCGATGAGATAGTTAACTGTCCTTCACGGCTTGCCACCGTAAAATCCATGGATTCCCTGTCCGTGGAAGCATGACACAAGGCCGTGGGTCCGTTCGAGTTATGAAGCATGGGAATAAAAGGCGGATTGTCAATGCTAATGAAATCCTGCTTATGATCACGGACCGCCCGTGCAGAAGTGCGGCCACCCGCCTCGCCAGCAACTGCTGGTAGACCCGTGCCGCCCGTGCTAACAGGCCGCTTAACCGGGTCAACCTGGGCTCCCTGAATACCCACTGAAGCCTGTGCGCCGCTAGTCACCGTGGCATTCAGCAGCGGGTCAGAGGTAGTCGACAAGCTGCGCTCATGCCCGCCGCAGAGAACATCGGGCCGGTGACCCGTGCTTCCTTGGCAAGGCAGAGGAGCTAAGCCGACCGCCACCTCCACTGAGTCAAGGATCAGGGAGGCTGGCTGCATACGGCTGGACGTGATGTTAGACAGTGGTCCCAACGGGTCGCCCGCATGGCCTGCTACCGCGGGGTCTCCCTGGTTGGTTTCGAGTGCTGAGAAGCACTCGGCTGCTTTTCTTTGCATGGACGCCATGTTGGAGGTAAGAGCTGCGATCATCTGTTTGGAATTTGCTTCAACTTTTTCAAAGATTGAGGAGTAGATTAAGGCACAGCCTTACGTTTAGGAGTCTTAGGCTTAGTGCAATTATGATGCATAATCTGCCAATCATCAAGAGTTAGGTGATTACAAAGTAAACATCTTTCGTCAGCTGAACAGAAATTTTTTCACTACAAGAAAAATACAGGGAATGGGAATCGCCCTTACACAAATAGCGCTGACATTCCAAACATTTCTTCTGAACAGAAGCCATTATGGGGAAGAAAATTACAAAAAACGCAATATTCCCATCCACCCAGCCCTATTATCTAGGGTAATTGAACCAGTCAAGCGGTATAATCCCTTAAAACAACAGGTGCTGGGTCAAATTTGATACCTATGAAAAAGGGTTAACCCATGAAAAAAGGGACAAACACTATTAATATAACTAAATTTTTTATTTTATACATTTGTAGTAGCACTTTGAATGGACATTGGCATGAAATAGCAACAATGGTTACATATCATAAACATTTCAGTACTTTGAATGGACATTGGCATGAAATAGCAACAATGGTTACATATCATAAACATCTCAGTAGCCTGTCAAATGGCCAACCAGATCGAGGTACTCCTCGCATGACACTTGCCCACTTGCATAGCGTCTTTTGTAAGTGTCCAAAGCATCATCAAGTAAAAAAATATAAATAAAAGTATCCATGTACTTCAAATGAAAATGGCTTTGAAATAAATACCAATTCGTCACTGGTAAAGTTTACTTCACTGTCTACATACATTTTTCTCCTGGATTTAAAATTACATGGATATAAATTCGCAGGTAACTTTCTCCCCCTTCACCGAGGCTAGCCAGCCTAATCCTAATCCCTAATAGATAGGATTAATTAACGCAGGGCTGGGTAGATGGGAATAACCCCAAAAAACATGCAAGAAAAAGGAGTGATCTCACCCAAGTCAGAAGTTCACTGATTTCCCACAAGTAATCCGTAAAAATCACACAGGTAATCCGATGAGAACTCACAATAATCCGAAGGAAAAACACTGAGGCAAGTCACAAAGAACACAAGGTAATCCAAGACTTGAGTGAACTCAAGAATTCTCTCACACAAAGTACGACCGATCTCGCGGCGTACAGAGAAAAGAATGACAGTTGAGTTTGGAATTCAAGGGAGGTAACTCAGGGGAGATAATCGGGGAAGAACAACACGCACATCACTACAAAAAAATTTTATTCTCACGCTCTTTACGATCTCTCGCAATAATTTCTGCTTGTTTAGCATCCACCTTGATACCGTACAGGTAACAGCAGAGAAGAAATTTTCAGGCATACTGAAGGAGAGTTGGGGACACCACGCCTCCCTGTCTGAAGATATAAGTCATGGCGGTTTAATTGTCCATTTCCACCTGGAGTGACCTCCCCCTGATGTGTTCCAGAAAGTGTATGAGCACCAACTGAAAGGCCCTCATGCAGGTCTAGCACATTGATGTGTAGCAAGCTTTCATTCCTGGCCCAAAGCCCATACACGGAGACGTGAACTTCCACTGAGGCAGATGGCCTTCCCTGAGTGTTAACAGGACCCAGGGATTAAAAGTCATTTTGACTCAGTCATATAAGATAAAATACAAAATAGTAAAAGGTTTATGGAAGGATGGACGGACAGATGAACAGTCACAGGACAACATGCCGTGCCATGCCCATGGGCCTTTCAGTCACAATCATTGAAATTTACATTGAAATGCAAGCTTAACTGTCTGTGTGATACAATAAAAGGGGTTACTGTTACCTAGATAAATATTTTTCCATTTTCTTTGAAACTTGTCAATGCAACTTCCTCTTTCTTGAAAACAAAGTCTCCACTGATGAATGACAGATTGATAAGCGAGGAGTTCAGTTATCTGCCCTTGGCTAACACTACACTCGGCCCCTACTGTGAGGGGGTCTCGTCGACAAATGGTCAGACACACAACAACTCTAGTGTTAATTCATATTAAAAAATAATTCAAATTATTCAGAAAATAATGCTAATTAATACCCCAAGGTGGACCCCTTGTGAAATAGAATAATGAGCTCAATAGGTGAATTTCTCCTGTTTCTTAAATTTGAATACAAGCTTTCAAAAATTACCTAGAAAAAATCTTTTATCTTGCTAATTTCTGATCCTCCTTTTACAAATTCATTTATGTAGAATTGAGCAAATGTTATCAATGTTTCCCTAACACAAAATTGGAATAAAATAGAAAATTCTTTATTTTGTCAATCATTTGTTTTTCAGAATAGATCAATCAAGCAATGAGTAAAGACTAGATAAGAACATGTTAGTGCTGGCAATGCATATTCTTCAATCACTGACCTTCGACAATGTGAACAGCCATATCCAACAGGGATTTTACAGCGTGTATTTGATCCTCACATGCTGCAAGTTCCTTTTCTCTTGCTTTCAAAGTGAATTTGAGGATTTCATTTTCAGTCGATTTTTCAACATCAACACTGGAGAAGTTAGTCACTGCAGCAGAACAAAGCTCCAAGAAATGTTGCGATGATTTGAGTATGGGTCTGAGGCTTGCAATAGGAATGCTTCCTTTGAAGATTTCGGTCTTCAAATGGTCCAACACAGATGCCACATGAACCAAATTGTCAATGCACTCTTCAGACAACAGATTCCTTCTGTTACTAGGACTTTTTCCATCTGCAACACAAGTGAAGGTTTTTAATGAAAAGAAAATTGACAACAAGACATTTTCCTGAATCATTGTGAAAAACAAGAAGTGGGACACTAACTCCATAAGGATTAGTGGATGTTTCGTATTTTCAAAATCCATCAACATATTGATACCTTGATAAATTTTGTAATATATGATCCAAAAAGGGGTGATAGCTAGCTAGGAGATTTGGTGAAAAAAGGTGGGAAATACCGGCTCAATTTAGGGAGATTTAGCAATTACATCTATAATGAAGTTTTTGAAGAAAGGTATAAAAAACATAACTTATATCAAATTACCAAACAGCATCATTTTACAAGTCATATAAAATATCTAAGATCTTTTTATCTGTAAGAACAAACCAATAACAGAAAATTGTTGTTCCAAATAATTATTAACAACTGAATAAAAAGTAGATAAATAATATTTCAAAATATCTTAAGATGTAACAAATGACATGCTGCCATTTCATAACTTTTAATATCAATTGGGAATATCTTTTGGTTTAAGAAGCATGATCCCTTTGTACAAACAGAGTAATTAGGAATACAGCAAGGCTTTAGGATACACTAAATGGCTGAGACAAAAGAATAGAACAAACCTGTAGGGATTTCAGTACCATTGGGTACTTATTGCATAAAATCATTTATTCTCAATATGGTTGATGAAAAGCGAGTTAATATTTTCGATACGAGCACATGTGCACATATCACTTTTGGCGTATCTGATTGGTTTAAATATGACCTTGACCTCTGTGAACTACCTTGACCGCGTCACTACCATACTAACTTTTCCACAGCGATGTAACAGTTTCGCTGTTTGTGAAAGCAGTGTCGATAGATTACTTACATAACGTAAACAAGTAAAGTAAATGGTCATATACTTACGTTATTTTCCAAGTATGTTTCTCTCTATTAGATGAAGCTAGAGACTTAAATGTGCACTATATTTCCTCGCCGTAAAGTACCTGTGCGCAATGACCTAGTTTCTACTTCATGCGTTTCGTATGCTAAATTCATCGTTTTCGGGCGAATTCTAACAAAACTTTGATGATAATAAAGAAATTATTACACTTGCAAGTGTGTCATATGATATAATATTATATGAAACTTCGAATATCGAGTTTCGAATATATCATATGACACACTTCCTCGGGTAATAATCTCTATGTATTTGTATTTATTTCTTCCTCTTCCTTATGAGTAAGACAGACTCCAAGAGACAATTTAGTCGCCAGAGGGAAATTCTGTCTGCCCACTGAGGAGCACTTACTAATTAATAACAGCCAGAAAAAAGATGTGACAATTATCATATAAGGTGAATCGATCGATACAACACAGGTACTGCTATCTAACAACCCTGCTTGCTACTATTAAGCAGGCACACCTTCTGGGGGTCGACATCCTTTATGGATATAGCTCAAACGAAAGGCAGACACAATCCAGCAGGAAACTGTCTGCTTGGAAGCAAGAACACCCTGCTTCCCCCTTATGTAGCAACAAAAGAGCTGCTTATCCTAGCAGATGGATACCCTTCTTTATAAATTTGTATTCTTTAAGGACACAATGCACATCACATCTATCCTCATACTGAACATTTGTTGAATCTCTTCTCGAACTTAGTATTGTGTCTGAAACTTGTGCATGAATAAGCTGAAGGCAAATCTAAACTGGGGCCAGGCTACCATTTTTATCCTGGAATTTGGGTGATGTGCCCCTTCCTATGTCAAGAGGTTTGGTAGACAGGGTTTTAGTACAGAAGGCTGTCGTTGATAAACAAGTAATGACGGAAATCTACTGAGAGCGGTCCATAACTCAGCCAGCATCACCAGTAGTTTGGATGGCTGACTGTCTAATGCAACAAAGTGTTGGTAATCAGGTTCATTAAACGGAACGCTTAAAAGACCTTGTCAATCACAAAGACTTCGGAGGCCAGAGCTTTTGGAGCAGAACACCAATTTCTGATTCGTCACTCTGGACACATTGTCCATCTGAAACACCTGTACAACTGGGAGACACTACGCAAATATAAGGCCTAATATCTCCCAGAGGAGCATCAATTTGAGAAGAGGTTCTAGGCAAAAAAGCTCACCCTATACCAGATGCAGGAATCATAGGAAGACATACCTGACTGCACGAAGTTTGAGCATATTGATGTGAAAATTTGAGGCATAAAGCAAAACAGCAGGGGACACATCTTGGCACAAATCATGGAATGGATCACATAAAGCTTGTGCCAAAGTTAGGGAAAGAATAAAACATTCCATGTACAAGGTGTCTGTCTGCTGAACAATCTAAAGTGCTTCATCAGTTGCTAAAACCAACATCTTGTTCTCTCTCCAATCATCTACTGCCAAAAATCACCGACCGTTAATATTACTGACCCAGATCCCCTCATTGTTTACGGAAAGTAGGTCTTGTGGTAGGGCAGACCTGTGTCGTCTTTCGCCGGTGACGATACAGGCCAGACTTCATCAAGTAGGAAGTTGCAAAGCAATAGGTCTCAAGGATGTCCGTTCCACAAATTTAAAGTATTAAACTTTTTTTCTAACTTGTTTTTTTGAAAGGTTAAATTTAGTGTATTTGCTTGAAATATCCATCCCAAAAATAGGGGTTAGTGTGAGTTTTTCGAGATATTTTAAGATGAAGATTCATCTGTCAGTCAGAGTATTAACATCGGAGTGTAAGGGGAAATGATGACCTTTAAGGAGAAATCTTAAATTTTAATATTTGATTTTAACAATAATGGTCTCAAATAGGGAGTTAGCCATCTCAGCAACGTCTTTCGTCACCTGTTTATCCAGGAAAAAGGGTGTCCCCAAACCAAAAAGGCTAAAAAAAGCATATTCTTCTGCTTGGCTTTGGTGCACTTTGAATCCGACCACTATAGGCGATGCATGTCCGTAACAATGCTCATCAACTGGCTGGAGCAGATACGCAAGCTGTCCTTGGCCAGGAAACTTTGCACCATGATAAACTGCCTGCTGAGTCCAGAAGAATCATGCTGCCTTCAGCATCTGACCACATAGCGAAAATGGGGGCATATCAGCCTACCCTGCTTGAAACACCCATTGGTTATTTCTTAACAAGGTCGGTATGATAAACTGATGATAGTATCTGATAAGAGAGGATGGCGGGCATGCAATGGTCTGTAACAATCCCGAGTGCAAGACCTGAGATTACCAAAGGCCCTTATGCCAGGACACTGGCAAGTCTTATAGTTTTTTAATTCTGTTCTAGAAACGATGGCAGGATGGCGAATAGATGCATGGATGAAATGCGGACATGGCTCATTTCAATATCCCCCACTTACTTTGTTGAGCTAAGATGACAATAAAAGTTATTGAGAGGACAATATGTGTATTTACAAGAATTTTGTGTGCCTTATCTCCGTAGTTGTGCTCAAACATAGAATTAATCTTCTAATGGTGTACTACTTCTGTCATAAATGTATACAGTAGAAACTTACAGAATCTTTCAAAGTAACGCTTCAGTGGACTCCAAGACAGTAGAAAAGTCAAGATTTTCTGGGGCTCTCCATCTTTAGGCCAGTGTCTCACAAGTAGTTTTGACATTAACTTGCCAAACTTTTCATTCATATGGGCATTCAACGTGTACGTGTCATCATACTGAAATGAAAAATAGTGTGATTGACTCTGTAGCTCTTCAGACAAAACATAATTTAGTACTTCTTTTAACGCTCATTCCAACAAACTTACAGGTTTGAGGGTGCAAATTTTAAGTTATTTATCAATGTGAAAGGTTAATAGAAGATAGTTAACATAAAACAGCCATAAGACATGCCATTCAATCAGCCTGTCTCGTCTTATTGACCTGATAAGCTGTAGTAATCTTACATTGAAAAACATGCAGGATATTGAAAATACTGAATCATATCAATATCCTGTTAAATAGATTATTTTGAACATGTCAATAGACATGTTATTCTAAGAATTTATTGAGTTAAAGTAAATTAGAAATTTAACCAATTTTACATTTTGTGTTTTATGAATGAAGAGTAAGAATGACACAATGTATAAAATTTGTAAGTCAGTCGGTTTCCAGCTGATGATTATCTGCCAACCATTAATTGACATAGTTTCTTTTACATATTTTCTTTGTTCATGCAAAATAACATACCAGTGCAAGTTTTTCAAAAGATGAAAATGCAGCATTTGTGATACAGTCTTGAACCACACTTGACACTTTTTCCTCCTCGAAGTGAAGCTTAACACATTCCTCAGGGTCCATCTATACAAATATAGAAATTAATTTTCGATATTTAGATTCTAATTTTAGGCCCCCCTAATGAATGGAAGTCAATGCATCAATTTTGAAGGAAAACAGTCATATTTGAAGGAAGAAAAACAGCTCAATTGTATCCTGTAGTAGACGTTGCAAACATCTATACTATCGTTGAATCCTGACACTACTAATTGTCGGACAAGCTAGACAAGATTAAGTCATCTTTTTATTGTAACCGGGTACCTTTTTGGGCAATATCAAAAGTAATACAGATGATAAGCTAGAACAATTTTCTGACACGCAACAACAAACTTCAGATGCTCTCAGTTCCTTAAGTGATCATGTGACATAAATCCATTGCAAATTGTTTGCTCCTCCAGGATAATTCGTTGAGAGTTGACTTATTTTCCCCTATGTAAACTCATCTTCTGATCTTCGCAGATGGGTTACAATAATACAATAATTTTACTTACATGATTAATTCAGGCTATAGTTTGATAGCCTTTATGCAACATCAGTTATTTGAAAAACATGTGTAGTCTATCACATCAATGAATGAGGTCTGATGTTACATATTTGGAAAATTAAAGGTCAACACATAGGTCATATAGGGGTAATAAGAATTGGCCCTTTTTGGTTCAAATTTTAAAAATTATTGCCACCCTGGAGTATTGTCCCCTAGAAGACAAATCGGCATCCCATATGAAACATTCATACCAAATTTGACAGTTTTCAAGTGATGCACCAGAAACGATTTGGAACATACTTATTTGGTTTTCATTTGTTGAAAATTCATATTAAACAGTAAGTCCATATAGACCTTTTAAGCATTGTTACATCAATTATTGGATAAACATAAAATGTGTCTCTCTGTAATTATTGTAATATATACCTTATATCGATTTGATTCTTATGTCTACAAACATCTCTGAATCCACAGACATGCAAGTCCAAGAACCCGTCTGATAAATTAAGTTACCTACAGTAACTGGGATTACCTGCATAAGGAAGTTAAGTTTAATCATTAGCTATTTTTGGAATTATTTGTAGGAATTTTCAAATTTCATTTCCAGATCTTCCCAAATAGCTTCGCGCATAAAAAATAAATGATGATATATTTGTCGCTTGTTTTGGTTTTAAATTCTAAAATGATGTCAAACAGGACCAACAAAAAAAATGAATCAACACAGATTAGCAAATGAACCTATTTGCAAACTTGTCTATACCTGAATTTTTGCTAATGGTTACCTTGTATAAACAACGCAAACAAAAATCATAAAAATGATTCCAAAATAAGCTAAAAATAGGTCTTATCCTAGCAAATGTAATCACCAACAGTGAATAGACCCAGCTTCACATGATTGATTTAAACAGATTCAAAATATTTGCAAATAAAACTGTCACATAACAGTAATCTATAATCCTATCAGTTTCTTATTCAATGTGAGCACATAAAACTAAATGCACCTAAAAATCGCAAAGTAGAACACAAAAACTAAATTCATCAAAACCAAAGACGGTGCATGTGTTGCCATTTTGCAATGCACCTGCTTCTGTAGCTTACCAAGAATTCACATAAAATACCTGTGTTCCATCGAACAAAGATTTTTAGACAAAAAATTTCTGTTATAACTGTTTATCATTGATATTTTTCAACAAAAAAGAACTGGGCTTGACTTTTGTTAACTTGTCCAAAAAACTCCTTAATTAGCCTTTCATTAGGACAGCGTAACTATCGGCTGTACAAATCCCACCAGGCAATGATATTTGGTCAGGTGTGATATAATGGCGACCAGAATTTAGACTGTTATTCACTGTTCGTCATTCGTCATTCGAATGACAAATAGCAAATTTTTTAAATTTTTGTCTTTCATTATTGATGATATCTGAATGACAAATAGCAAATTAATTTGCCATTCGACTTTCATATTTTAGTGCGATATAAATGATCAACAGAAACAATGTTTTGCAAACATAATTCCTAATCTTCAACAAAAGTCCAAGGATAAGCTTCTGGAGCTGTCACTTTTAGTGGGAAAGTTTCCCCCTAGAATAGAGGTCTCTCAGAAGAACAAAAACCTCTTTTGGATAAAATTGACATTACACACTTGCAATCCTTCAAACACATATTATTTTATGTAAAACAATGCTTGTTCATAGAAACAATGTCTGTTTGACTTTTCAAAATGTTTTTTTTGCCTTCCAAATTTGAATAATGAATAGCGATTTTTTTTGCTTTTAGCAGTTCATCATTCGTAATTCGCCTTTCAATTCTTTATGATTTAATGTAGACATTAATCTTTTATTGTTTCCTGTGAGCTATACAACAGGTGTTGATGGAGTTTTCAAGCTTTGCAACCATTGAACTTTGATTGTATCATCACAATTAAATTAGTCCGAGGATTTGCTCTAAGTGGGAAAATTTTCCCCCTGGAATAGATGTCTCTCGGAGAACTAAAACCTCTTCTGGAAAAATATGAGGTGTGCAAAATTGAAAAACACACTTGCAATCGTTTAAACACATTTTAATTTACGTAAAGCAATGATTGTTAATAGAAATAATGTCTGTTTCACTTTTCAAAATGTTTTTTTGCCTTAAAATTTGAATGACGAATTGCGAGTGGCAATTTTTTTGGTGCTTTTCTCAGTTTGTCATTCGCCTTTCAATTCTTTGTGATTTATTATAGACATTACTGTTCCTGTTTTTTATAGAGGATAACCTCGACAGATAGAGTTCGAATCTCTATAGAGGCAATATTTTGAAACTTTTATTCCTCGGAACACAGTCGATTTTAATCAGACTGATTTTGCCATGACCTGATGGCGGTTCCAGACAGAAGATACCCCACATACAGTGTTTCAACCATGATCATTTTCGTTAGAAAATTTTCCCGTGACCAGATGGCGGTTCTATCCCGCCGCAAATAACCTCCAAAAAGACATCAATAACTCTATGAATGTAAATCCAAAATTTTTTTCTCCTCTTACTTTCATGGTTTATAAAACTCTATAATTGAACACTAAAGAAACAGGGTTTCCTTAATCGTTTTTTTAATTATTACGTTTTATTTATAACATTTTAGCGGCGCTTGTTGAATCTTTATTTCTGTAAGCGCAAATACAAATTTTATATCAAATTGAAGAGAACTTTCGGCTCCTTATGCTGATACCAAATTTTTTTGAGCGCGCAACTTTGTTACAGAATTACGAAAACGAAATGCGAAACTTGCCCAATTGACCATTTTCCAGTTTTGACGTTTAGAGTTATCTGCCCTTGACTCGTTAGTTTTATAACTTTCATTTAGCATGGATAGCCCTACATTGCAGCGGGGAATATTTATCATACATATTTTTGTTATTTGTAAGAAGATTGTTTAATTTCAAATCATCCGACACACAAAAAGAAAATTAAACCATCAAATATTTAAAGTAGAAATACACGTTTGTTTTATTGTTTACGTTGATATTCATATGACTAACATCAATTATTTATTTCACTAATATTATTAAAATCATTAATTGTGCAATCGGTCTGACAAAACATGGATTTAAGTAAATATTCCATTTCTTCACACATTGGCAGTTACTGCGGAGAATGGACTCGTCTGTCCGAGTGTTATGAATAATACTGAAAACTTATTCTCCAGAATTTGAGATTGTGATTATTCTTTCAAAATTGCAACCGGCCATTATTTATCCATACTTTAATATTGTAGCGAAGCAAACCTCGTCATGACATACTCCACATCATATCAACACTTGCGGCGAACTGTCGTCATTCTCAAACCATATGTTATTATAATTAATCATTATCTTTTTGACGTATAAGTTAATATTTATTGTGATGTAAGGGTCAATGTTTATCATTATGATTATAATCATGTCCTTCGGTCAACTGTTTCACAAACGGATAACCTTTCCAGATTGGTGTAGAAATGAAGGTCTTCTTACTGACGGCACTAATGGCTGAAATATTGCAAAAGCTTTACATTTGCAAACATTTACATTTTATCAACAGGTTATATAATAAAGACCACGATGATGCCTATAACAGGTCTAACTCATGCGCGAAACCAGATTTGCTATTAGTGAACTCAGGTTTAATTCTTTGCATGTAGACTGAGTCTCACATTTTTTACATTATTGAAGCAAGTTTAAACTGCGACAGGTTCATCATCACCACTAGGTAACGTTCGGCGTTTAAAGTGAAGTGGGCGATTAAAGCTAGTTTATCCGTATGCTCAACTCCGTGGTAAAACTATTTCTCTATTTAAAGAAACAAAACTGACATTGAAACAGATCCAAATTCTACATTAAACAACGAAAATGTAAACATTCTAGGAGGTAGATTTACCATTGATCGACGTAAAGCGTGTTAAAATAATCAAAATAAATCATGAAAGTGATTATTTCCAACTTTAATCTCTAATCTCAACCGAATTAAGTAGAATGCAGTTTGTTTTTGATTAGTCGGATGCAGAAAATAGTAATGAAATGAAGAAAAAGTGTTAAACCTTGACAATGTCAAAGAGCCACTCAGTGAGTTGTTGGAGTCATATATGCCAAACTTAATCCATAGTGCCATTTGATCGCTAAGTATCGACTGTCACCAAAAATAGACATTTCAAAGCTTATTGGTTTTTTACAGTGTCAATATGAAGGGAGAACGTCGCAATTATGATCGAAAACCGGACAGTGGCGCGCGTCAAATAGTCAAACGTAATTATGGAAACTTATCTAAAACAGCCAGGATGGCAGTTAGGAGTTGATAGAGTTTGTTAGGTTATATAATTAGCATCCATTTATATTTGACGTGATATCGACACCTCTGTGCAATTATAAGACTGTTTTAGATTTCATGGACAACCAGTATTTGTCATATCTATGTCTTTTAAATATGAAAAGTTTAAATGTTTTGATTTTATATCACCACATATGACATTTAGGTTTGTATCAAAGTTAAATGATATGTTATGAAACTCACGGAGTGACTCTTTAAACCTCTTTCATTACTTCGGGCCTATGAGTCTTACTTTTTTCTTACTTTTATGATCGTCAAGGGGAGTACATTACTGCTTTTGTGAATATGGCCAGTATATTTCTTTCATTACCGTGCACGCAAAATCTACAATCGCTTTGAATATTCTTTGCAGATTGCAGAATCTGTTCTTTTATAAAAATCCAGAATTTTCTTTCTCATAGCATTGCATTGTAAGCGATTGTTATAAAGGGCCAAATCTTTTCTATAAGCGTTCAATGCGCTTGATACGTCGAATAAGTTGATATTTTCTATCCAGATCAAACGTGTTTGTAAAATAATTAAAGCTCGTTCAAATGGTTTAATTACTTGAAAAAAAGTAAATAAAAGCTTGAAAAAACATTTGTAACGTAAGAAAATATTATTATTATTTAATTATTTAATTTATTTTAATTTCAGCCTATAAGCCGAATTTTTATTCTTGTCGGATCGTTTGCTTTATCCTAGTTTATACACGTTTTAATAATTGTCTGATTATTGAAAGATTAACACAAAACCAAACCATGTCTTCTAAAAAATATTATTTAATGTTTGTTGCACCAGTAGTTTAATTAAAAATGTGACAAGTACCATATGTCTCATGTCAGTACCACTCTAAATAACAGTTAACCATTTAATAATTATTACGAACATATTCGCCTTCATTGACTTTTTCATGTTAGCTTATACGGTTTTCAATAATTTTTGACCTTCTACAGTTCGAGGGGATGGAAGATAAGGTCTAAGCGAGCGTGGAAAGTAGACCAAAACAACGTTCAACTGAACGTAAGCTTGGACAGCTTGCCCGCGGTCACGTGACTTTTCAAAGGGACGTCACTCTAAACCGACTCGTTTCGCGAAACTGGAAAATGGTCAATTTGCGGCAATTCTTGTGCCTTTATTTTTGTGTGCGCAGCTATGATCAATATATGGAAATGAAGAAACACATTTTGTCTTTATTTAGATGTAATATTTATCAATATCTGCCAAGTGGTATAGAAGATATTGAGTGTCAAAGAAAGGTACATGAAAATCATAAATAATTCATATAGGGAATTGAAGAAAATTCATTTGTCTTTATTGTGATGTCAAATTCAACAAAATTCCTTTCAAGGTGTAGGAGATATTCATTGCGAAAGAAAGGCACATGAAAATCACGCTTCAGATATGAAAAGAAAGTTGGCAAAATTACCTTTTTGTGCGACGGTTGCTGTGTCTTTATGAATTGTTTTACATGGAATAAAAGCCAATCTTTTTCTCTATCTTGTGATATAAAAATGTCAAAATACATTAAGCACATCATGAGAAAATTGGTGTGAAAAAAACAGTGTAAAACTAAAAATATATAAAAATCACCTTTTTTGCTGCACATGCTTTATCTTTACTTCACAAGGTGCACATATGTTCTACAATTGAAGACAATCGTTTTCTCTTTCAAATGATCCCATCTTTATTGAAATCCGCCCCAGGGTTCAGAACACAGGGCGTGCAACAGGAAGGTGTGCATATGGTCAAAATGCACACATCTCAGTAAACAATAGCACGCGCGGGTGGGTAAGCTCTTCGTAGAGGGCAGAAAATGCCCACAGGCTATAAGCATATGCGGCAGGGAGTGGGAGGAAATTGAGAGATTTTAACGCTTATTTTCAGTAAGATAAACATTATCAATGTCCACACAATTTTTAGAACATGTGTGCACATTATTTAGAACACCAACGAAACAAAACACAGTAGCTTAGCGACAGCCGGAACAAAAATACAAGCGTTGAACTGAGACTACTGCTAGGCAATAAATTTCCATCCTTCGCTACTGAGAACTGCAGCTATAATTAGTTAGCGTGAGAATAATTAGGTGTACTACTTGCATCCGACTAAAAGCTAATTTCATCCCAGAAAATTCTGGGACCCGCATCTTAAGGCATAATGTCTACATTAAATCATAAAGATTTGAAAGGCAAAATACGAATGATGAACTGCTAAAAGCAAAAGAAATTGCTATTCGTCATTTAAATTTGAAAGGCAAAATAACATTTTTTGGAAGGTCGTTTAGTATCCTCTATTTATGACGTCACAAAAAGGGCGTGTGACCAGTGATGCATTCACTGGTTTGTTGCCAGAAAGATCAAAAGTGGCATTCCAAAACAGCTTTCATTACCAAACTGAACATATCTGAGTAGCGACCTTTGACGCGCTATACAATATTGTAATAAGACAGTCATATATTCCAAAGAAAATAGTGAAATATGTTTGTTGTATATTATGGAAGCTTAACCTTCAATTTGCCACTGCATCCCTTCAAATTATATGTTTCCTTTCATTACTTTGGGGCGCTGAACAAATATTAAAATACTCCATAAATTGAAATGTTTAAATGTATTAAGATCTCAGCTGTAAAATACCAATTTTGATAAAAATTGATTTTTCATAAGAATGTCAGCATGAATTCAAGTCAAGAAAGTACATTTTCAAACAAAAATATTAAATTCTAACACATCATGGCTTTTCCAATTGAGATGTGAATGAAATTATCTGTTAACTGAAGAAATTAATAACATTTAATCTGTACACATGACAACTATTTTCAATATATTTTTAAAATATTTTCAATTGTTTTAAAACAAGACAACATTTCCAACTCCATAGTAACTTTTCTGACGAAAGCTTTACCTTAATCAGCTTCGATTCAAAAGCCTTTAGTAGAGTGTCCCTCCACTCACTTTGGTAAGTTTCACTGATTGATGCACTGATCAAAGAATTCCAAAACTATAGAAAAAATGAAAAAGAGTTTATCAAAAATCTGCTGATATTAAATGTAAAATATCTTTTACTTTATTCTAGAACTAGATTTGATGAAACTCCTTTTGGCACTTGAAAATGAACACTATTGAAAAGCACATAATAAAATTGCATGAAAATTATCTTGAACTTGCAAGGTAATTCAGTAATAAGAGTCAACTCTGCTTCTGAAATAATTTTCATAACAGCAGATTTTCTCACCCAGAGTGATCTTCTCAAGTGGTATGAATTTGTAAAATAGTAATAACGTTTTTCCATCCATTCAAGAATGCGATGTTGGGAATATCTGAGTTGTGAAAGCAGATGCTCCTTGCACTTGATCAGTTCATCTTTTACTTTGGTTGACAATTCAGCATCTCCAGATGTAAATCTCACATCCCACAAGCTTGCTACGACAAGATGAGAGGAAGCTGCCATTAGTTCAGTGTTTTGATATTGTTCATTGAGACTTTCAAGGAACACATCACTTGCAATCTTCACACTTTGTTTGGCATGTGCAACTTCCTCCATGAGCGTACTGCAACAAAACACATGCAATTTCACATTTCTTGAATGTTATCAAATGTAATCCAATGTATATATTCAAATCCATGTGAAAAGTATATCAAAGTAACAGGATGCAATGATATGACACAAATGACATCCTGAGTATGCATTATCATAAAGTCATATCTAATGAAAATAACTTTCAAAGCAGTTCAATATTTTGATATCTATATATAATTAAATGGGATTTGTTACAACAGTTATTCAGAAATAAGGTTACATATTTCATACTTATCAAAGTTATTAATGAAATATATATATATATGCACCTTTGATTCATTTGAGAAGAAGAAATTGCTTTCCACTGGTTGATGTACTTCTCAACAACAGCATGGAGGTATTCGCTAATGTCCTGAAGCCAAGGAAATATTTGCATATGTACAAAATTTATTTGCAAGTCATCTATTTACCTCGCCACCGGGACAACTGTACTGTTATATATAGAACATTGATTATATAATTAAGCAATTTCTTTCAACCATTCTAATATCACTCACATATTTTATCTCTCAGATTATTCTTACCTTCACCATTATTTGGTTATAAATGTAACCTATGCAAGATGTTAGACAAGATGTTTTAACATAAAATGGAAAAAAATCAATGAAATCATGTCATATACCTTAAATCATGACACAAAATAGAAAACAGATTTTAAATAAGTAACAGCAGCTAAGTAGTAACTATATTTTAAGCACTTCACGCATTTTGAATATCATTTCCTACCAACATCCTACTTCCATCTTCTGACTCCCCATTTGCTGTCCACCAACCCCTAATTAGTAATTCACATCACCCAAACCTTTGTGCATACCAAAGAAAGTGCAATGAAATCACAATGATATCAGGTTTCCCTATGCTTGTCTCTGACAACTGAGGATCCATATATAGTAAACCACAGACTTCAAAGTCACTATACGATATGCATGTAGATTTTTGGGTCATGACAGGATATCACTACCAATAGACTGGTATATGAAAATCTAATCGCATAACATAATTGTTTAAAACTTGTATTGCAGTTTACCAATGTACTGGTGATAGGTGCAGCCTTACAAGATGATGATATTAAAGACATGATTCAGATAGATGCTCCAAAAATAAACCTTAACTTAAAAAGACAAAGTCAAATTTGTTGCTGTAAAAACATATGAAAAAAATAAATAGGCATTTCTACATAATATGGAAATGCAATTTACCAAATCTATTGATGATTGTTCTAGTAGGTGATTTATTAGGGGTGGGGGCAGGGGGCAATGTAAAGCTAGAAATTCTGATAACATATGTGCAAAGTACATCCCAAAACGTTTGCTGTACAAGAGTTCTTTTGGAGAGGTTGAAAAAGTTAAAAGTTCACACATAATGCATGCCAGATGCTGGATAACATCCCATGCCATAAAAGCCTATCTGGCTTTATAGGAATGAAAAGCATAAGCTAATCATCCCACTCCATGTCACATCTGAGAGCCTTGGTACAGAGAAAGATAAGTTTCCTTTAAATCAAGAAGGCAGTTCTTAAATTGAATTTCCACTTTACTCTATACATTTTTCCTAACTTACAGAAAAGAGCCAATCAAGGGAATGTTTGTGCCGTAATCATAAACAATTCTTAAGAAGTTTAAAACTGTGAAAAGATCTAAACATGCTCATTGATCCACATACCAAATAGACATACATGAGCTACTTGTTTAATCATTTTGTTCTATCCTAACTTTCTGTCAAGTAATGACAGCAAATATAATTCTTCTTTAGAAAATTGTGCAGATAATATGACATTGTCGGCAAATGAAAAGATGAAAAGACTGCTTTTTAAAATATTTGTAAATTAATCACTTTTGTTTCCCTTATGATGTTTAGAATCTCACATTCCTTCAAAATGAAAAAATATTATCAAATTGTTTGTCCATTTTTGTTCTAAAATGTCTTTGAAAAATACTGCCACAATAAGCTGCTACATCAGCGTAGTTGCTTCCGCCTAGCTCCATCATATACCCTGATATCCTTCGGCCTTAAACGCTCGTAAAACGTTTGATTTTCTATATACATCAAAACAAATTCTAATGTCATAAAATCATATTTATAGCGTTGTTTTATTCACTGCCTTTGACAGATTAATTTGCATAATGTCGACAATAATTGCATTACGTTAATTATATTTGCACTGCAGCAAATCTGACTGTTGGTTTTTCTCACTAAAATCTTAAAATTCAAATTAATCAATAGTCTAAATATGAAATAATTGTATGAATACAACTTCATGTCCACTTATAAGGTTGAATTTTGTTTATCACAGAAATTCTTTCCATTTCCTTACAAAATCTCCAGTATCAATTCTCAATAAAGATTGCAAATAAGAGTGCACACACTTTGACACAAGTTTGAAAGGGGACAATTTAAACAGAAAAAGAATTAGAAAGAATAACATTTCAAACATCAAATAACATTTCATTTTTACTAAATTCTCTAAAATTACTCCAAAAATAGCAAACCAAATAAGGGTCTAGCATGTGATCGTTTAAATTTACAGTTTTTGCGCTCTCTGTTAAAACTGCAAATAATCCAGGGGGCAGAAGGTTAAGAACCCTTAACTTTATAACATAATAATAACTTTTTACCCTTTTGGAACTTTCAGCAGGGTGTGTCTTCAAGAAGAAATGAATTGTTGCTGAGCTGACTTCTGCGGGGATAAGGGTCAAGAAGTTGGTTCCTTTCAGATGATGAATTGACAAACATGCCATCAATGTTCTAGGCAAGAGGTAGTCCACTTCAAAGAGATACTGTAGGTCTTCAGCAAGATGATTGATTGGCCTGTGAATCAGACATTAGCAAGCGATGATTACTTAAATTGTATGCACGAGTTACGACTAAAGTGTTCACATCACTGCAGAGGGGCATTCCTATTTCACATGAATTAAAATCTCATAATAAAGAAAAAAGACCACATATAATGTTTTGTAAATGTAAAGTAGCTCTCTTATTAAAGGAAGAAGGATATAAAAAGCAAGACTCCAAATTAATTTTTAGTGAAAGTGCTTAGGTTAATAACATATGTAAGTTTAGGTAAAGGGGGCGATTACTTGTTTTGAATATGAAAGAAACATGGAATGGGGAGAAGGACAGAGCACTATTTGCTTCAAAAAGGTTAACTCAACAACACCTAGAGATGCACATTAGCATTCATCAAACAAGATCTTCACAGTGAGAGCTGCAGATATGCATCCCTTAATTAGCAGTTTCTCACATCGAGTGACACTTTAAAACTACGTTAATTGAAGCATCTCTTATTTAGAGATAGCTGCATATGGGCGTCCGATCTATTGTATTACAATAACCTAATCTTTGCAATCAGTTTGGTATCAATCTCCAATAATTATTGTTTCGTAAGGGAGATGCTTCCGTCCGGAAACAATTAGAAATAGATTAAGCTGCTCTTCCCAAAATGAATAAAACGTTTGGTAAGTGAAAATATTCCATTAAGGTAGGTCTTGGAACACTTTAGCAGCCACTTTAACAGATACAGAAAAAGCAGGTTTATGAGATTAGATGAAATGAGTCTTTGTGAGGTTATCAATTTTCCGACACTGTTATATAGATATATATGATCTGTCGAACGCACCGATTCAAATATCTAAGACAAAATGGGATGAAGCGTTTTGACATTTATCAACACAGATTAGTTAATCATTTGTGATGAATTTGAGGCTATGGAAAGTTTCATTTTGATTTGACCTTTAATTCTTCTTTGCATAACTTTAATCTTATGTGATGAACTAACAATTGGATAATTGCATGTTATGCATATTTTGAACGCAAGAGTTATAGCTATAGATAGTTTTTTTAAATATTACTTTACTGAACTAGCTTATCATATTGTCAATCAAGCTCTGTCAATAACGGTCTTGTAATAATTATAGAATTAGCATGTACATAGGGTTCTCTTTTCATTGAACAATAGGCTTTATAGATCCACGCCCCTTGTTGTTTGTAATTGAATGAATAGATACACACCTGTACCTAGCTTTCATTTATCAGTGATCAAAACGCAAGGTTATTCAAGTCACATAACAGCATAATTCTGTTAATTCGATGCAATAAAGTCATCTATTTTGATGTATAACAGATTCAGGAAGAATCAAATGACTAGTTTAGAAGTTGTTAGGCAAAGAGGGTAACAGTTTTTCAACAGTCCCTTTTTTAGTCCCTAAAAAATCATTTAAAAGACAAATTTTTTTTTTTAATTGAAAAAAAACAAAAAACTTTTTAAAAATATTATCAAAATTGTTAATCACGTCACATTTTAATGTAAAAAATGCATGTTCCTAGATTTTTTATCAAAATTGTATGATGAGTTTAGAATGTGAATTACTGTTTTCTTACAAATTCATTGTTTTTTCCCCCAATGGTTGATTAATTAGTTCAAAACTTACAACTTCGTTATTGCTGGCAATAAAAATTCTTAACCCTAACCTATATAATTAATATGAATGAATCTTTATCATTTAACTAAAATTAAAAGGAAGTTCTAAAAAAGACGTTACATTCAATTTTTTTATTTTTAATAAATAGTTATTAAAACTATGCATAAGTAAATGTTTGATATCTGTAATGCACTCCAAATAATTCACTTTATGTAATAGACTATAATTAAGGTCTAAACTTGGAAATGTCTTACGGCCATAAATACACTATCCAATAAACATACTAAATGAAAAACAAAACTCTAACAAAACTCTATAGTGCATGATATTTTGATACATATGGATAAAGTTTGCAAATTAGGTCATTGATTAAAAAGTTATTCAAAAAGGTTGAATTGAAGAACCAAATGTATGTACAAATAAGGTTAAAACATACATAATTTTTTTCTCAAGGCATTTAACATCCTCTCCCAACAGAGGTAGCTCTGTCATAAATTCCTATACAACCTGTCTTCTCGGGCTTCCGGCAGTTTCCCCTAGCAGGACAAAATTGCAACTTAACTACCTTGCTATATTTCAGCCAAGAATAACGTATTTGTTGTCTGCAATGAAACAGTCGTCAAATAAGGCGTTTGTGTTCTGTAAAGACGACTAAAAGTGCAAGGTGCTTATTCGAATAAGGTTTAGGTTTTGGAAACCTTACGGAAATAACTTATGTTATTTGAATGATAACTTTTGAAACGGCGTCGCTGATTGCACAACTAACTTTGATTGCATCGAATCAGTGTTCTACATTTCGTACACAAGAAACCTTCGAGACATAGGTTGTCTAGAAATATATGACGGAGCTACCACAGTTAGGAGAGAATGGGCATTTACCAAAATCTGAAAATAAATATTGAACCTGAATATCAAAAGTCTATAACAACATCTCCTGGAGACAAAATATATTGACAATTTTTTTTAAAAGCAAAGCAGACCCGAATCCAACCTTTTCTAAAGCCATATTGAATCAATGCCTCTGTAACTCATTGGGCTATCTATAAAACATTTTATATATGGTCACATGGTCATGATATGAGCTGCCAAATTGTAATCCTTCTCAGCTAAGGAGTCTTTGCCCAAAGTTTTAGCTTTCAAGACCTTTTACTTCTGGAGAAAATGATGAAAATAGGTTTTTAATGGGTGTGGCCCCTGTGGCCTTTCTTAGGGTCATAAAGTCACCAAATCTATAAATTCTGTCTCTGTCAGTTACAAAGTTACAAAATCTATAAATTAGCTTATAATTGTTGCTGATAAATGCATGTCTTCGAAAGGTACAATTGAATAACTTGGTGAATACAAATAATTATATTGTTTAATACGAAGAGTTTAGACTAATGGTAATGAAAGAGTTTGCAAAGATTTGACCTATTGATTTTGAATATTGTTCTTAACTCAAAACTCATAATGAAAGCAGACTCTTACACTGTCCACTGTGAGATTCTTTTCATCGTGTCCTTGGTGTCGTGTATGTCCTCATGTCCCCACCATTCTCTTTTTGTGCTTTTTGAATCAAAACTCTTCTCAAAAGGCTCTGAGTCTTTTCTCAAAAAATGAAATAATGGCACTAGATACATCCACTGTGATTCTTGTGGGTATGTGTAGTATCCATATGGTTCTTGCTTGTAACTGTTAATCGAATTTTTCAGACACCAAACTAGAGCTCTGTAAATAGGAAATAGTTAGTGAATCTTAAGATGTCCGTTTATGCATGAAAATACAAAGATAAAGATTTGAAAATACACATGAACAATTATAAGAAGTTACATTTATTCTTAGAGAAAATTAAGGCTCAAATTATGACTTCAATGCTCAGGATAAACAAAAAAGGATTGTAATAAGTGTCTAAAAAAATAAATCTATATTCTTTATTGTGGTCAAGTTAGTAAATCACAAAGAAACATAAAAATAACATGAGAAATATGAAGACTGTTCAACAAAAATCATTCTGAACTTGTTGCTTATAAATACTCACTTAGAAGCCTTACTTCTGAAGTGATTTTTGACAGCATCTACATCTGGACAAGTCTTGTTCTCAAAGTTTGGTTGAAGAAGGAAGGCCTTCATTAGTCCTGGGTCTCTACGTAGAATGTGTGACATGTCATTCTCCCATGCTACCAGCATCAGAAATGAGGCCAAAACAAGCCTGGTTGTATCCCTTGGGTTTGACTCTCTTTTTTCAAACAGTGTGAATAATTCATTTCTCAGAGGGTCGAAGAATGTCAGGAATGCCTAAATTAAAATGCAGACAGGGTATTGATAATCTTATGAAGTAAATATGGAAATGATAATCACATTGGAATTAGATAAAATTCACACAAATATATGTCAAATGAACAATCTTTATAAATTAGATGGCAGTGCCATACATTCAACAATATTTGGGCATAAGCATGGGCACATTTCCCCAGGAGCCCCTCTAGTAACAACACTGATATCATAAAATTATATTGTATTTTCATGTTTACATGAAGCATCTTTGAGTATTCTTTGTTTATGAAATCCCAAAAGAAATTCACAGGGTCAAGCCTTCACGACTTTGACATAAATAAGTGATTACTACATCAAGTTAATTTGTCAGCACACAAAGTTATCACATATTGTGTCATAACATTACGGGTTCATTCAGTGATGTCTACGACGGGAAAATAATAAATAGTTTAATAACCTGTTCGCTCAGATTCTCATCAAAATTCTTCAAGCTTCTGTCAAGCATTTGCTTTCTGAGGCTTGAAAAAACCATGTAGACACGATCTAGTAGATCCTCTGCAGTGTTTGACTCAAGTGGTTCTTCTTTTGAAAGACATGATATCACTTCATCAGCGGAAGGCACAAACTTCTCAAAAGCAAGTCTTGCATCATTCCGTAAATGTTCCTCAAGGCTGCCACCTTTAAAGTAACTCTTGAAGCGATCCCACATACTTTTTTCTATCTTTGGGTAGATGTAACCGTCATACTGATGCCAAACACCTGACAACATTACAATATTTGAAGACAGAATCATTCATTCATCAATATAACATTTAATTTAAATGCACTTGGGAAAAATATAAGCCATTGACAATGTAGTTCATGAGTCTTTTTATGAATTAAAATCATAAATCAATTGTTCATGTGACATGCAATATTCACACACCTGAAACTGAATTCTGCTGGAGAGGTATTTTTGCACATTATTTCAGCATTCAAGGGCTTTTCATTCAATAGAAGTAGAAATAAGAAGATAGCTTCACAAATGCAACGTACTTTCAGTCACCTCTACATGTACATGTGTTTATTGACAATTTTGAACTAAGGTGATGGAAGTGATTATAACAGAATATGAAGAAATTGGAACACTTGAGAACAAAAGAGAGCACATGATATCATATCTCAATAGTTTAAAATCTAACTTTATTTATTATCGATTTAAATTCTAAAGACACAACCTACAAACAAACAATTTGATAGTGAAGAAAATCAAAAAGTCTTCTATAAAAGCAATAAAATTATAATCATAAATTGTTCATGATACATTATTGTAAGTCCCTACCTTGAAACTGTTTTCTTTCTTTTGGCAAGTCGAATTCCCGATTGACGTAATTGTCATCTTTGTAGGCTCTTCTTCTAAAGTAAGGCTCTTCCCAGGTAGATGTACCATCAATGTGCTTGATCAAATATTTGTACTTGAATCCTCTGTTTCTGAGTTCCAAAGACATTGGAATTCGACATTCAAATTCATAAGCTCCATCTCCAATATCCCTTTGAAAAGAAATAAAAAAAACCATTAGCTCTGAAAACATCAGTCTATGATCTATTGTATCTAAGGTTGAAGGTTCAAGAAAGTGTATTAAAAAAAAGTCTAGAAATTGTCAAAAATATATATTTTTTGACTGAAACTGGTTTCAATGATAACCAAACCAATATGATAAGATAATAAAAACTAACGTAGGTATATATGCACCATGCAAAATTGGAACCTTGTCACATCTTGATATTTTGCAGGATGAATTGTATAGATATTGATCTACATCAAACACTGATGACAACATTGAGCTTCTTAGCGATATTTTTTCTGAGGAAAACCGTTAGATAAATTTAAGTTGAAAGACCTTACCATGCCCACAGTTCAAAGAAGTTTTATCTGTTAAATAAAATCATTCCTGAGACAAAGAAGCCTTAATGAGACCAAGAGAATCTTTCACACAAACATTATCTGCCTTTGTGACAAAATATCATTTGTACTGATTTAATTTCAAACTGGATTGTACAACTTGTATATTCATCTCATATATGTTTCTTACTTTAGTTTGGTTCTGATCATTGATCATAATTGATGATTGATCCTGATGGCTACACTTTCCCGATTCAATATTTGACTGGCAAATCTCATATTCTTAAGATTAGTTAAATAATAACAAGCAGGATCAGCTACAACCACCGCCAAGTGAGAAAAATGTGAAATATATTTAACAATACAGTCAAGAGCAGTATTCTTTCATAAACCCTCACTAACTAATAGTCTTAGTTGAAAATTATCCTAAGCAGGTCATTGATAATACATTTATCCTTCAGATGATAATTATTAAGATCCCTAGTTTCATAATGCTATAAAAGCATTTTGGTTTCAAGTATTCAAGGAAAAAGCTAACAAAATTCTGAAGAAGTCAAAAACCCAGAAGGCACCACTTAACATAATGACTTTTCTAAACCAGAGCTCCCCTTCAGCTGCATATTTGTGTTTGATATACAAAATTTGTGTATGTTACGCAAAATAAAAGCTGAAACATGCAACAAATTTAAATGCCTGATTATAAACAAAATCACTCAAAGGTTACATATATACAAGAAAATATAAGATAATGCATAATTACAAAAACATGAAAAACATTATGCGTATCATATAACAAAGATATTTTCATATATTCTTGAGAAAATTTCAAAGAACTTTTTTTTTATCTGATTATGGGGCTTCTTGATTTATGAAGACCAGCATGAATAATAGTTTGTTGGATTGTTTTTTTTACAAAAATTCAAACTTTCGGTTAACAATTGAGCTGCAAACAAATAGGAAGTTAATATAAGCTGTCAGTTCCCATGGATAAATATTCACTTATATGTAAATATTGTTAAGTGAATAAAATTTATACCTATGCATGAAAGTGTGTCATTACTAATAATCATGTAAATATTTTTTTCAAACTTAGAGTTTTATGGCAGAATGGTGACTCTTTCAGAAAAAACAGATTCAAGTTATGTCTGGCTCATAAGTTCTTAAAGGCACTAGTGCACGTTTTTCGGGCTCAAACTAGCTAATTTCAGGCCTACGAGGGTATATATAGTCACTTAAGCTCCCTATTGATGAAATAAAATACTTCTTATTCGTTAGAATGAACCTGCATTCGTTAATTAAACCATCGTAGCGGATTGCTCGGAAAACGCCTACATTTGCCATATATGGAATGTAAACAATCGCTCCGCACATCGGAAAGTGTCGCACGCGGTGCTGTGATGAATATCAAACTGGTTTCCAATCATTGCGCGTACCGTATTGTTTGAGTCAGTTGATCATTGACACTTGTTGAATCGCCGTTTACAAGAAATTCATCTTATTATTGATGTTATATTTTTTATGAAATATCCAACACGATGCCCTACCGAAACTGAAACATGATTTGTTAAATTGCTTATAATTACAAACTCTTACTCATTTGGAACTATAAAGCTTGACTCTTTAATTGTAACGGCACTCTAAATTAGCTGATTATTTGTTGGTAATGATCATGACAGTCTCGAATTCCCGAGTATATGAAAACTGAGAAACGTTTTAATATAGCTGCTGTCTCGTTAGTTCATCAGTTTTTTCATGATTTTTGTATTTATCTTAGATTGAAGAATTACGTAATGATATCCAATGAGACATCACAAAACATGCAATTTTAATTTGCTTCTCAAAATATGTATACGATTTCAGCATTGTAATGCTTTGTTTTTCATTAGTAACAGCAGAAGTATTTCTGGAGGGCTGTTTAGAATATTTTCCTCCTTTTTTATTCCCCATCCAAGGTGACCTGATTTTTCCAATACATCGAGAAAAATAAGCATGAATTCCAGATATACGCTGTCAATGCTTACTATTTGGCTGAGCGAAATAATGCAGACATCGGTTTTGGATGTTATTCTAAATTGCTCTATAAGGGCTATTAGTTTTTAGACAAACAGACACTTCTAGTTCATAATTATATGAATTGTATACAAGTCGTAGCGTCCATTAAATAAATATCCTCTCCCTAAATATGAACTTCCCTGTATGACTGGTTTACATGAGAGAAGTCAAAGGATGGCTTATAGTTTGACGAATGGCCTATATTTGAAGAAGAGTGAATACCAAATCTTTAACAAATAACTGTCACCATATATTAAAGATAGTCAGGAAATTGAGCTCATGTGCCTTGGTGAAGAAATCCTTTGGTGACAATGCTCGACCAGACCAAACTTGTGGAGAAATCAGGACATAATGCATTTTTAAAAGCATATCACAACTGACATTGAGAGTAATCTTAAACTAAATTGAAGTAAGAAAAACAAAACAATAAATGTCTTTCTTGTGATAATATTTATTAACTGAAATAGCATAGTATGACACAAGCCTTTGATCTAAGCAAGTTAATATAAGAGAAAGGAAATGACTTTTCTCTTGCATAACAAATGTATTTAAATACTTATACTAGTTCATAGCTGTTTTCCCCAGTAACTTCCTCTTTATAGCTCTCCAACCCCTTCCTCTTCTCTACCCCTCCAAGTCTTGAATAAAAATTTCAGAGTCTTGTAATTTTTTATCATTTTTGCTACAGACGTGTTATTTACCTCATCTGAAACTTCATGCGCTATCCTACTTGTTTACATTCAGTATTTTATCACAGCCCTCAGGGTTAAAAACTCTTAACTAGTGCCCCTACCATACATATATTTCAGGAGCACAAGAATGAAATTAACCAATGCAAGTGGCAATCCAGCAGGCAACCTATATCAAATATAAATAGATCCATTGGCTCTGTAGCTAATAAGACTTTATAATACAGTTATATTTAAAATAAACAAAACAAATTTTCTGGAACTGTCCTATTTCGCCATAACTTATGTCTGTGTACAAAATCTGTCCCTGAGAAAACAACAGAAACTCTTTTCTACAGTTGGACTCCTGTTGATTATGACAAATAATATCAATTTGATACAGGGACTTTGGGCACTAGATTTTAAATTTAAGATATCAAGATTCTGCATCTGGTGAAAGTGATTAAAAATAGGAACTGTAGGGCATGGCCCCATGGCCCTCAGTTGGGTATTAAAGTCTACAATGTAAGGTACATGTGCACAAGATTTTAACCTTCAAGGGCTTTTGGGTCTGGAGATGATGAAATACTTTTCTATGACCCCCATTTTGGACAACAGAGTCACCAAAATCCACAAGTTTTAATCATCCTGGGCCAGTGTACCTTTGCACAAGATTTCTGTCTTTATGGGATTTTGGATCTTGAGGAGATTAATCCCAAGGCCCTCATTGGGGCAAAAGTATCACCAAATCTTCAATTTATTTTCCCAATTGGATTGCCTAGTGCCAATAGATCAATAGGTTCATGAAAATGATAACATATTACATTATTACATTTGGAGGCAATAAAACTTACATGTGACATTTTGCTAACAATGATTTAAATGGCACTCTATTCCATAATGGGAGATAGCAAATCACATGTATAGTCATTATTATTATTATTCATAAAGACCATTTGTAATCCTTAATGACAACAAAGCAAAGATTCCAGCTCTGAAAACCAATCAGTTCTTTGGAAGAACTCAAAAATACATCCATTGGCTCTGTAGTACATTATAATTCATACAATTTATATAATAAGGCGGAAAAGGGGCATTATTTGTAGGGTCATAGCGTCATCAAAACCTGAAATATTGAATACCATTACCCAAAAAAGAAAAGACCCTATTTCAAAAGGAAAATAATATGGTTGATGTGGTTCTTATTAGTGTCAAGGTGTGGCAAGAGCAATTATTTCAATAAGCAAGAGGTCTGTAAACCATCTTTAGCTTTATAGGTTAAATACTCCTTGTAAAGAAGATGAAAATGGGTATTGGGGTGTGGCTGATGTGGCCCTTATTGGGCTACATGGTAATCAAATGCATTATTATGAATATAATCTTCATTAGGGAGTTGTCTTGACACTACATTTCATGTTTGTAGGCTTTTGGTGGAAATTATAACTTTAGGGAGTTAACCCTGTGCTCTTTAGTTTGGAAAGCAGTAACACGAAATCTACAATTTATATTCCCATAGGCCAAGGGGCCTGTTTACACTTTTTCAGCTCTCGAAAGGCAGAGGTTCAAGAGAAGTACAAAAAGGTGAAATATTTATGGACATATGCATGGACGGACAGACAGACACCAGTTGCCATGGCATGCCATGAGTGCAAGATTTGATAAAAAGAAGATTCATGATTGAGAATACTTTTAAGAAATGAATTTCATCATATGGTTGTCCACACGGTTATAACCTGTTTGAAACTTGTTAGATAAACTTGTATAACCGGCAAGCTTGCGACGCCGGTTATACAAAAGTTTATCTTACAAGTTTCAAACAGGTTATAACCGTGTGGACAACCATATGATGAAATTCATTTCTTATAAATTCAAACGTTGTATTTAAAGCGAAAATGCATTCGAAATGCAATTCTATAGCTGCTTGTCGCACTGACCTACGTACCGGTTACACCAAGACGGATCTCTACCCGTATTCAGACGCATAAACAAAATAGTTCCAAAGACTCGGTAAAAATGACACTTTTTTATTCTACAAATAATACATTTTGTGTATCAAAAAACTAACAATGATTATATTTTTGGAAAAAAGTGGAAAATGTAAAGTTTAATTTAAATAGATCAAAGTTAACAAATAACACTCGCGTATTTATACTGTCCAGAATCTAGGTGACAGTACAGCGTGTTTTGGCTATGAAGAAAATAGTTCCGGCACGATATCGTATAACCTGCATTTACTGAAGGTTATTTTGTATAACCCTCAACTTTGGGTTCATTGAAATGTATACCGATCACATGACCATGTCTGATCCAATCAGAATGCAGCATATCGTTTACATCACAAAGTCTGAATTTATATATCAATAAACATGTATATTCTGCATCTTTCACATAAAAGGTTTTGTCTTCATTTTCATATGTTACTTGGCGTGCTCATCCTTCTTCTGGAAAATTTTATGCAGTCACTGTTAACCTGTAAAATACAACAAATGCATTTAGAATTTTAAGATGGAAATGTGATCTTGCAATAAAGGTGATAGTTTGCACAGTTACATACTCCTTGTAGTTTGATCACTTTTACATGACATGCATTGAATTGAACCTTTTGTAATCAATGAAGAGAGCAGATAGCTTTAATTTCAAATTCTGGGGTTTTTTTTACTTAAAAGCTACAACATCACATTAGTAAATTCAACATCTAATGAGAATTTTAAATAAATGTATAGGTTTTTGGCCATTATCCATCAAAATTTAAGTTGCAACTCCTAAAAGTATAAATGTCATCAGGTAGGTGACATTGATAAAAAAAATCATATCAAATACATTTTGAATTACAATCAGAAAACTATTTCAGGCGGAATCATTGAAATCTTGATACCTCCGAGTAAATAAAAGCTGGGGTATATATAGCACGACAAGTCAGTATTATTCAGAAATAACTTTGTACTGTTACTACATTATAATTAAATCCATTTGACAATAATAGAATAAATAAATGCTCTTTCTGCATTTGTTAACTTACTAAAGCTCTGAAGTTGATAACATTCATGTAGAAGATATTGAGCAATGGTTTTCCAGGTCCATTTCTTGTCAATCAGTTCTGTGCATAGACAAAAAGGAACTTGTCATTAAACTTTACATGCATTCAGAGTTTAAACATTTTCATCTCATATAAACTTATTCTGTTTAATTATAAAATGTATTAGACATTTTTTTTACCAGCCAAGTAGTAACATTTTTGTACGATGCCTGAATGGCCCACAGAACATTTGGCAATTGTATTTGAGTGACAAAAATGTAATTTCATACAAGCTGTTCAAACAAAACCTTTGGTTTGTTTTCAAATAGATGTTAAAGAGTATTTTATTAGAAGTTGCTCAACAATGGGAATTTGAATAGCCAATATTGTTGTTATTATTATTAGCATTATATCTTCTCTTCTGAACATTTTTTAAAGATGATACTTATGAGACAATCAAAAAATCAAAAGAATCATTATATATTCTATAAAGATACTTTTCATATCACTTCTACAATGTTGAAAAAAATTAAAGCTTCTACATACCCAAAGTGACACTTCTGACACTACGTCCATTGCCTCGTGTTCAAATTATTATTTCTATGATGTGCACTGAGACTGGTCATGTCTAAGAAAGGCATCATTCCTGTTGACAAACAAGATCTAATGTCAGATATAAAATTAAAATGCAACAATGTAAATCTCTTTACAGAAAACAATTTTCTTTGCATGCTCTTAATGACATTGTTGATAGCACCTTTAACATAACTTACGTTTTTAAAAGCTGGCACTTTGTTGGTATTCATTTTAAAAATTTAAGGAAGCAATTCAATGCATTACCATTCATAATCTTGAAATCATATTTCTGAGGGTAGTACTTTGGTTGCTAAAAGTTTTTAGAAGAAACTTATATTCATAAAAAATAAATAAAAATTAAGAATTGAAACATGTGGAGAGTCTTTTAGGAGTTAAGGTAATGCAATCAGCGCTATAGCTCTTATAAAGCTATCTTCAATTTGTTTCATTAATGGTCATGGGATCACAATATGAGCTGCAATAGGATCACCAAATCAATTTATTTGAGCTTGGGCGTCGGTACAAGATTTGACCTTCCTAGGCCTTTTAAAAAAGAGCAAAATGTAGTTTTGAGGGTGTGGTTTTTAAGGTCACATGGTCACCAAATCTATGAATAAAAATCAACAAAGGAATCTGCACACAAGGTTTCAAGATTCTAAGATATCTTGCTTCTGAAGAGGATAATGAAAATAGGGTAGATGAAGATAAAAGAAAGGCTTTTAAGTTGTGGCCATTGTAAGGGGTAAAGGGATCAACAAATCTATAAATCAAGATCCTAAAGGACATAACTAGGAGTCGTTAAAACAGATTTCAGATTTCCAGAGTCACATGTTCCGTTGAAGAAGATGAAAGAGTAAAGAGTTCATGAACAGATGAACAGACCCCAGATAAAATATCATGACCTGAGCCAATCAATCAGGGGTACCAGTCAAATCGCCCCACCTACAAATCGCCCCAGCACAATTGGTCAAATTGCCCCAGAATTTTGATCAAATTGTCCAAAGTTTGGTCAAATTGCCCCATGGGGGTAGTCAAATTGCCCCAATGAGTTTTACATTATCATTTTTGCACAAGTTGACATCTAAATTTCATGTGTTACCTAGTTATTGTCAATGTTGATATCATATCATCATATGAAGGTTAGAAATCTATATTTGATGGTCTCCAAACAAAATTTGTATTTGAGCGGCATTAACATAAGCTTTCAGCATGTTTGCCAATACTTTTCTCTTGAAATGAATAAAATATGTTTAAACCATGTGAAGGTTATTTCTCTTAAATTTGTAATAATGAAACTCAATAAGAACAAGCAGTAAATCGAAAGATATGACATGCCCTATTGTAACATAGTGAGGAAAACTCAATCATTGTCCCATTTCTAATATTAGTCTTAGATGTTGCAAACTACAAAAGCAAGGAGGTATCATTACAATTTAAGAAAAGTTTATATATTTAGTATATGTTAAGAGATGAATATATCCGATGCCCTGGTACTGTGACACAGATGGGAAGCGACTTCACATCCAGCAGCATGCCCCATAATCATTCAGCTAATTCTGGCAAATTACAGGCATCTCAAGTTAGAGTAAAGAGCCACTCCGTGAGTTGTTGCATGGAGTCATATATGCCAAACTTAATCAATGGTGCCATTTGATCGCAAAGTATCAACTGCTACCAAAAAGCAAATTTTAAAGCTAAATTATTTTGTACAGTGACAATATGAAGGTAGAACGTCGCAATTATGATCGAAAACTGGACAGTGGCGTGCGTCAAATAGTCAAACGTAATTTTGGAGACTTATCTAAAACAGCGAGGAGGGCAATTAGTTGATAGTGTTTGTAAGGTTATATAACTAGTATCCATGTATATTGGACGTGATATCTACACCTCTGTGCATTTATAAGGCTGTTTTTATATTTTCATGGAAAACCAGTATTTGTCATATATTTGTCTTTTGGACATGAAAAGTTAAGATGTTTTGATTTTATATCACCACATTTGACATTTAGGTTCATATCAAAGGTAAATATTATGTTATGAAAATCATGGAGTGGCACTTTAAGGTAAGTATCTAAATCCTGACAATCAACTCTGAGGACCCAAGACCCAAGCACTGTAGACCATGCGGCTGCAGAAGACAAACCTTTCCCTTTGATTTTATTCAAGATTTTATCTGATTTAATTTGTACATTGTATTTATGTATAGGTCTATGAGTAGTTCCAAAGAAACATGGATACATATAAGGTTGTAATGTTGATATCCAGGTATCAACATATTTGGGGAAAACGTAATGTTTTATTTTCATTCCTCAAGCAAACTCTGTCCAATTGTGCTATTCTCTTACGGGTCTTAGATGATGTGATGTTAATATAACACAGAAATAAAACATAAAACAAAAATTCCGAACCTTAATTCTTTCACCCTTACATACCCATTTATGTTTCTCTTGCTCTTATTGAGTTTCATCTAACAAATTTAATAATTTAATTCTAAATAACCTTCATATGGAAACATAATATCAACATTGACAATAACTAGGTAACACATGTAATTTAGATGTCAACTTGTGCAAAAATACTAATGCAAAACTCGTTGAGGCAATTTGAATACCCCCCTGGGGCAATTTGACCAAACTTGGGGCGATTTGACCAAAACTCTGGGGCAATTTGACCAATTGGGCTGGGGCGATTTGTAGGTGGGGCGATTTGACTGGTACTGTCAATCAGAACCCATAACAAATCAGTTTCTAAGAGTTCCAAACCTATTGTTTTGTAGTCCTGTATGATTCATCTTCAAAAATATGAAAAGAGTCTCGTCTTGAATCTCAACTAGGGGTCTCGATTGAATTCCAGGACTGAAGGTTGTCTGAAAAAAAAGACAGAGGGATGCTTATTCCGGTGAAAACCAGTATAAGCAAAACAATCAATAAAATTGACTTATTGCAATGACAAGCATTCAGAATAATTTATATTTGTATTGAAAATACCAGTATTGACCATTTGACACTGAAACAACAATGATAGATACAGTAAAAAATAATATTAACAGTAATTAGTTTATTTGTAGGTATTATATCACAATATATAGAAAACCTACAGTGCCGTGCCACTTATATTCGTACGATTTCAAAATGGTTTATAACGGACAGTTTTCATATATTTTTAATCACTTCGCGCAATATAAGGACATGGGAGCAAAGATAGACCTACATAAAAAATCTGAACCTCATGTTAAATAAATATGACGAAGCGTACGTTCATCTTCGTGGATCTCGTGATTCAGAAAAAACAATGAAAATATTTTTTATCATGAGTACGAAATCAATTCATTGATGCGAGATTCAAGGAAGATATATAGTGAATAAATGATTGACTGTAACATTGAAGTTTTTGCTCACCTTTGAGTTTGAGGCCTGAGGGCCAACATTTCGTCTGTCAGCATCGGCATCGTGCCTCTCTCTTCGATCCAGCGTTGCATTGCCGTCTTCCTAAATACACCCTTGTTTACCTCGTCCTTTCTGAGCAGCATCTCGTCCCAAGCCATTTGTATTCGGCGAATATTTTGCACAGATGCATGCCTCAATCATAAACATAAACATAACCCGCCATTTTAGTCCCGGCCGAGTTTTGTCTGCAGCGACTTTTGTAGTGACGGCCCCAAGGGAGAGAAATCGCTAGGGTTCGTTTTATTTCCCGGTTGGCCGACAGGGTCGTGACAGTCGAATTATTGTTACGGTACAAAAAGTCATTTGAGTTTTATTAAATATTCTTAAAATTTGAATACGCATATTTGTTCCAAATGAACCATATGAAAGAGTACTTTCAGGCTGATAGATTCTATCATCAAAAGATGACCGTAATCTACGCGTAAGTCTATAAAACGAAAAAAGGGTGTGCTATAGTGCTTTTAAGTAATCCTCTGAATTTATTTAAGTTTGGTATGGAGATACATCATAATATGAAGGCAATTAAGTCCTGATTAATAATTAAGAAAGTATTAATCTAAAAATTTAGCATTTTTTGGTAAGAAGAGGTGAATCTGTTAATGAATATTTCCAGTCATAATTGGCTCATAAGTTCTATAGTGATCATCTTGATTTTAATAAAATTTGGTATGGACATGCGTACATGAAAGTATGTCATGTTTAAAAATTTTGACAATAATTGTTTTGAACGTAAAAGTTTTGTCTTTTAAATTCAGAAACATGTTATAATGTATGTTAGAAATATCTTGCTATCAAATTTGATAAGAATTAGATCATTAGTTTAGACGTTATGAGCTAGACAGAAAAACAAATTCTTTTGAAATATTTGCAAATTATGTATATCTATACCACACTTGATCAAAATCAGATCACTAGTTAAGAAGTTATGAGCCGGAGTGGAAAGTTTTCAAAATATATTTGTATCAAAATAATAATTTTCCATTTGTCATTTTATTCCTTTCATTAGATAAACACTGGATTGTAGTTAGTCCATCTCATTGAACTTTTGCTAAGTTTACAAATAATATATACAACGTAAATGTTGACTCTCAGATTAGTAAATATAGGAAGCGCCAAAATATCTGAAACTGTATTTATTAACAAGGAGAACAACCAAACGATTAAATTTTGCGGAATATTTGTACATTTAAAGTGAATAATTAAGTAAATGTTGAGATATTGATCACATGTTAAAATGTCAACTTCTTTCCTTTTTTTTCGTTCGTCCCGATAAAGTTTCGTCGAGATAGGTCTCACCATTTTGGAGTTGAGCTCCGGAAACAAAATCCTATGTTACGTTTCCATGGAAACGGGTAAAAATAAAAATGCAAAGAAATTGAAAACCCCAAAAGGCACATCTCTGCATGATGCCCGTTGCACATACCAAGTTTCGTCGAGCTAGGTCTCACCGTTTTGGAGTTGTGCTCCGGAAACGTTATAGGGATGGACGGACGAACGGAAAAAAAGGAAAGAAGTTGAAAACCCCAAAAGGCACATCTACGCAATATGCCCGTTGCACATATCAAGTTTCGTCGAGATAGGTCTCACCATTTTGGAGTTGTGGTCCGGAAACAAAATCCTATGTTACGTTTCCATGGAAACGGGTAAAAATAAAAATGCAAAGAAGTTAAAACCCCCAAAAGGCACATCTCCGCATGATGCCCGTTGCACATACCAAGTTTCGTCGAGCTAGGTCTCACAGTTTTGGAGTTGTGGTCCGGAAACAAAATCCTATGTTACGTTTCCATGGAAACGGGTAAAAATAAAAATGCCCAAAAGGCACATCTCCGCATGATGCCCGTTGCACATACCAAGTTTCGTCGAGATAGGTCTCACAGTTTTGGAGTTGTGCTCCGGAAACATTATCGGGAGGGACGGACGAACGGACGGACGGAGACCATTTCAATATCCCCCGCCATCTACGTTTGGGCGGGGGATAAAAAACCTATATATTATTGTACATGAACAATTTACTTTGTCTGAGGGGATGTCTGAAATCATTTTGATAAATATTTTTACCCAGGGATACATGCAAGAAGATTTGGTGAAAATGGCCAAAGAGGGGTCAGAACTGTCCTAACCACAGGCAATTTCATAGAGGCAAAACGTTATTTTCTGCTAATTTACAAATAATTCTGCATTTAAAGATAGAAATCTAAAAACAATTATTAATTTTTGATAGATAGATTTACTGGTATTAACTTTCTTCAAATGATCTTTTATGATACAGTCTTTGAAAATGCTTGAATTGATAAAACTTTCAAACATAAGCCAGTCTGCCTTACATGTTTCTGAATTTCAATTACAATTTTGATAAGTTACAAAGTTATGAGCCGGACAAAATATGTAACAGGTCATGGCCATTTTAAACATACAAAGTTATCTCTTTGCTTGACTCAGATGAATCAGTGTGATAGCATTATAACTTTTTAAGTGCATGGTTTCTTTTCTCTCAAAATTCTGATCAACACAATCTTACTTCAAAAAAGTCATCTCCCATTTGTCCTTGCTAAAGCCACCAAGGTGTTCAGGTCCACATCTGACAAATATCTTGTCATTCTTCTTGTCAAAGGTCATCTTTTCAGAGACGAATGTATGAAAAATTACTTCCACTTCACAACCTCCGGTCGCCTGCCTTTTGACCAGACAAGAAAAACAAAATAAGCATATCATAAAAAATACACTGACCGTAAGGATTTAAAAGGTCTGTTGTAAAGGAAAAGTTTAACAAAATATTTGGTTCTTGTCGGTATGCATTTGATCCAAAACATATTCTATGGATACTTGGAATTATTTGACTGTTGAAAGCCACACACAGAAACCTAATTATGATGTTGTTGGTGATCTTTAGAAAAAAATTTGTTACTGTGCAATGACCACATGAGATGCTTCAGTTATAAAAAGTTTTTCAAAAAACAAAAGCTGAAAATTCTGGTGCCTACAGGTAAAAGGTTCACCCACCTATTTTGCTTCCCTCTAGATGATCTGTTTTGTGCTCCACTGCCTTTCTGAACAAAAGAAAAGAAATCATAGTAATATTGGGAAAATTAAGATGTACACTTATTTAAACATTACTTTTACAATATTAGATTAGAACCTATAAAGCCAAGGAGTGTAAAGCAAAAATATTGTGCTGTAGTTTTTCATTATTGTCTTTAACAATAACTATCACATACATGATGTTTTAGTTAGTTCCTATAATCAACATTGGGCGAACAGGCTCCTTTTGTAGGTTTAAGGATAGAGCAAATACCCAATCAAGGCATGATCTGTGGTTGTAATTAAAATAATTAACAACCATTCTACAACTTTCAAATGGCCAAAAACAATTCTAGGGCATGGCCACTGTGGCTTTTGTTTCTGGTCAAAATTCCTATTGGCCTAGCCTGGTGTCCATTCATGATATTTCAGCTTCCTTCCCTAAGGTGTTTTGGTTCTGGAGAAAATGACAAAAAACTACGTTTGTTAAACATGATGCTCCTGGTCTTGATTAAGGGCCATAGAGTTGACAAAATCTACATTTGATAATCTCATCGGCAAATGTTAATAAGTTTCAGCTATCCGGGCTGAACATGTGCAAATGAAAAGAATAATTCACAAACCTGCTTTCCAGAAACTGCTTGGCTGTACGTATTTTTACTTTGCTGACTGTCATCATTTTTGTTTTGTTTGGAAGATTGCCCTTTCTCATCAGTTTTGTTGTCGCCTTTTCCAGATTTGTTTGGCTTTTGTTTATTTTTGTTCGGATCAGAAGTTTCAGGCCCAGCAGTACTCTTACTTGTGCCTTTCTTGGCATCACCAGAACTATCATCAGCAGGCAATGAAGAAGTTGATGAAGCCTGATTCTCTGACCTTCCATCCTCATTCTTTCTGCTGGTTTGTGTTGTGTTGTTGTTGCTTCCAGAAGATTGTTCTCCTTCAGGCTTACCATGTTTCAAGCTTACTTCAGTTTCAGGGTGTGCCAGCTGATTGTTCTTACTATCTGCCAGTGAGGTATCTTGATACAGCGACTGATCTTTCTTATCGTCACCAGCTAATGGAGTGTGATGCTTTGAAACAGTTTCAGGCTGTACCAGCCGCTTGTTCTTATCATCTGAGGGTAAGGTATCTTGATGCAGTGACTGATTGTTCTTGTTATCACCTGCTAATGGTGTGTCTTCCATTGGAACATCTTTCATCGATGATTTCTGTGAATCATCCTTTTCAATATGGACAACTGCACTCTTACTTTTGGTACTTTGGCTTTCCGGTAATCCATCTTTTCCTTCAGATCCATTCTTGACCTCTGATGTTCCTCTAGGCCGTTTGGATGCTGTTTCTTTTCCAGTTGGAAGTGTCCTCTTCATTCCTGTAGATTCAGCATTAGACTCTTCTGATAGACCTTTGTCAATTTTAGAATATTTCACATTTTTTGCTGGTTCATACTGAATAGATTCTGAACCTTTTTCGGCTCCACATACAGTTGCAGAAAGGTCACTTGTGTGTGGTTCACCTGTCAGATTCTGATGCCTCTCCTTTTGAGCTACTGTTTGGTTCAAGAGTGTTTCCCTGCTTTCATGGACAGTGGTGTTGGCATTTTTATCAAATCTAGAGACAATTGCTTCTTGATTTTCTTGCAATCCACCATGGTTTTCTTCAAGAAAAAAAATACAGAGCCCTGTAGCTATCAACTATGAATGATCAGTGAAAAAAGTAATCTTGATTATCTAATAGTTTTGAAAGAATTTCATTCATATACTTCAAGCTAAAAAGTTTTGTAAAAGGTTAATCAGAGCTCTCATATCTTTTCAGTATTAAGAAACATTTTATTTAACACTCAGTGAAGAGAGATATTTGGTTTTGTTGAACCAGTTTCAGTAAATATATGATTTGAGTGAAGGCTTTCACTTAAACCATAAATGATTCAAAGCAGTGACTAAGGATATAGTACACATGCATTGTCACAATTATCTTAATATTATTCACCTGAGGAAAATATTACCATTCTATTCACATTTTTTTATACTGATTGTGACATTTCTGTATAGGTTCTAATACTGTTTTCAAAGCTTGAAAGCGGTATTAAAACCTATACAGAAACGTCGCTTTCAGTATAACAAGCAGCTGATATGGTAAAGCTCCCCTGCAACTGGCACAATGTTTTAAGGTAAGGGTGCACGGTATTATTGGTATATTGCAATACAGGACCAACACGATAAGTACCGGTACACTCTACTGAAAACATCCAATATATCGTTTTAAGGTATATATATATATTTTATCAATTTAAGATTTATCTAAGACTGTATTAACTAATAAACCATTCCATAATATTATTTTGCTGACTTATAAGTCATTTGCAATGTTGTACATAATGAAAGAACGAAATCGTTCAATCAAAAACAAAATGAAATCAATAATGTTTGAGAAACTGCAAAAAATTTAGTCTGATGACTTCGAACCCAAATTAAACTACCGTATATTACCGTGTATAAGTCGACCCTGTGTATAAGTCGACCCCCTTTCTAAGGCCCCCAAATTGCTGTCAAAATCATATACCTTGAATATAAGTCGACCCCCCTAATAGCGCGTGTTGGAGGCAGGTCGACATGAAACACGCGGCACGCTGAGAGATATTTTTATGTCATTATGACCAGTGTTTCAGATTTACGGCGCGACCAAGACATTCTCGCATGATTTCTAAAAAATGTCGCATGGGTTTTCAGCCATATGCGCCTAACTGTCGCGTGTAATTGTTTAATTGTACAATTAAATTTTGAAAAAGCTGTCAACTCATCTTCATAGAGGATACAATAATAAACTGTCGTGAAATCGCAAGTCCTCATTGTTTACACATGCTGTTACTATACCCTCCCTCCAATAACTTCAATTTCCGGTTACAAAGTTCCATGCATCGACCGAGCATGACATATATCAAGCCCACAGTGTTTGGAGCTTGCGGTAAAAGGGGTGTACAAAGGAACAGTGACCTATATCATATCTGAGGTGATTGTCAATGTCGGCTTTCATTACAGGGTCAAAACCTGCATCTATAATGAACTGTGGCGCAAAAAAATAATAACTACTGGGCCACACCATACGCAATAAACATTAAGTACGCATTAATATGCATATCATGCGTAGCATTCGGTTTCTAACTCAATTTAAATGTTACGGTTTTAATAACGAAATTTGGAAATTCCCGTAACTATTTATAGCACATTACCAAGAACTCATACCCGTGACCTCAGACAAAAGGATAAATTTAATTGGTTAATTCAGAATGCCCGTATGTGATTTAAATAATTCAATGGATAATTCTGTCACAACCTTTCGCTCTGCTTTTCTCGGAAATTGATAGTCGGAGTCGTGAAATTCCGAATATTTCACGCGGTGAAAAACAAACCAAATGTCTTCATCAAATTCTAAGAAAGCTAGAAGAGTAATTGATTATTTCACGGGAGCGAGGTAATATGCGTCTACTGATGAGGTAGGGGTACAAGATGATATTTGAAGATGATTTCCGATGTGACTACACTTCAGTATAACATGTGACAAATCGCGGGTGTTATTTTCGCACTAAAAAAACGAATGATTCGCGGGGTTTAATTTTTGAGCATATCAACAAAGCGATTGGTGAGAAAAACTGCATGAACCATGCAGAAAAATTACAGTGATACTTATAGTAATTACCTATCAGTTCTCGTGTTACGTCCATGTTACGTTTTGTTGACAGTCATTGAACCGTATATCCATTGAACGTGCATATCGGCGAAATATAATGATTTTACAGTACGTCTTTTATTTAATTCATTGTCATAACTAAAAGTTATGATAGAAATAACGTTAGATCAGGGAAATAAGTCTTCGCTAATGTTCAACTTCGACAGTAATTTTCTTCGCCGAACATTAAAATTTCAAAATGGCATTGATCGATAAGATTATTTACAAACGGATCAATTTCAAATCGATCAAACTGGATTACCAATCGTAGTAATTTATTTATTTTAAGGAATTAAATGTAATAAAAAAAACAGTAAAACATGTAATATTTATAAAAGTAAATTTATTTCAATATTTTGACAATGAGTTGACATCATGGCTTCCGGTTTCAATCTCGTCTGTTCGTCTCCTACCGGCAGATGGTCACTTGACCTCAGAATTTTTAGGTCTCAAACATAGACCTCGTTTATAAGTCGACCCCCCTCCTTCACCCCTCAATTTCTGGTATAAAAAACTCGACTTATACACGGTAATATACGGTAGTAACTCAAACGGAAAAAACTGAATGCTTTAGAGAAATAAAAGACGTTAGCTCATCCCTATTATACCTATTCACAGAGCTCCAGACAAGCTTTATATCTATCTTCATGAATATCTTGATCTCTGTAAAGAATTTGGGCATTCAAATACATCACTTTTTTCCCAAAAACTAAACAATTTACAGTGAGTGAGTTATTGTTTAACGCCACTTGGGCAATATTTCAGCCATTAGTGGCGTGTAAACATTTTACAACAATATTTTAAATTTGTTAAATCACATCTTTAAGTATTCATCTTTATGCAATGTTTGGTCAAAAATTAGATGATTAGTTAGATATTTTTACAGTTTTCTAACAGTTACAACTTTTTCACCATAAAGTCAAGTTTAACAAAATATTTTTTTAATTTTTTATCATGACACACTTTGATGTTATTATGTTTCTCCAAATTTGATCAAAATCAGATGATTAGTTGTGATGATATAAGCTGGATATGTTTTGAAAGAGTTTTCTAACAGAGTCCAAATTTTGGCCAAATGACAATACATTTTACAAAAAAGTTTCAAAATTCTTAAATATGACACACCTTCATGTTATTGAAGTCATGAAATGTTCATACTAAATTTTATCAAAATAATAAGATTTGTAACATAGTTGTTATGAAACCTATGTTATACTCTGCTAATCTCATCCCCAAGTAATCCCTTAGTATGTAATAATCATTAAGCTGTTGTCAAGTGATAATGTGTTGACAACTGAGTCTATTGGGTATATAAGACCCAGGTTTGACTTCAAGTTCAGGTTCTCAGCGATTGTCCTGGAAAGAGGGTTGAGTCTCAGCCACGGGACTGAGGAGTTCGTTCTCAGCCATCGACCTGGAGAGAGGGTTGAGTCTCAGCCACGGGACTGAGGAGTTGTGTCCCAGCCAGCACCCGGCCATGGGCTGGTGACAGCCACGACCAGCCATGTGAGAAAGGGCGCGCTGGGCGTCCTGAGGGTGCCAAGGAGAAGCGGGCAAGAAAGGTTGACGGCCAGATTGGCACAAAGTACTTAGAAGAAATAAACCCATGAAAATCCACATGCATCTCTTTCCATTTGAACCTTACAAAGTGTGTGCCTGGCTATTAGGTTTCTTAAACCTTTATCCTTGTTCCTAAAAATCCCATAATTTATTTTTACGATTTTCTTAAATAAAATATCATTACATATTTATAAATTTCTATGACGAAATTGAATTGAAATGGTTGATTAGTTACAAAGCTATGAGCACATAATGTTTAACGGAAGTTAACGGAAGTAATGGACAGTGCCTATTCTAAGACCCCCGCAACTTTGTTTTTGATGGGGATGATAAAGGAGTTGATAATCCATATAATTCCTTGTCATCCATAAGCTATAAACATCTAGAATGTGGCTCAAATGGTTAATATTTACCTGTTTGTGGGTTATATTTTGAGATTTGCACAGAACTTCCTTGTCCTATTTCAGACTGCTTCAAGTTTTCCTTTATTTCATCACTTAAGCCAACAGTTTCCAGTGTTTTTTCATCAGACTGTTTTTTTCCTCTATTGGCATAAATTGGTGGTATTGGTTTTACCACTGTAGGCACAGATAAGGATAAAGTCTTCACCCCTGTCTGTAAATTTTGGACATTGGTTGCCAAGTCTGTTTTGACAGAAGAGCTCGAGCTTGGTTGTTTCCAACTCTGTGGTACACTGACTCCTGTCTGAAAGAAAGCTTGACTGCTACCTTCTTCAGGCGGGTAGACAACGGCATCAGAGGTACTGGGCTCTTTTGTGGCCACTTGTTTCACAGATTTTGTAGATCCTTTGAGAGCTGCAAAGGTAAAATTATACGTTCCAGTATATAAAAATATAGAATCTTTGCTCTGCAGTCATCTATCATTTTCTTTTTTTCATTATATATTTACAGGAGTAGAATAACAAAATTCAGAATGGAGTGGACTCAGAGGGGTTCAATAAGTTCATGTGTATATAAGTTTGTCTTGTTAGTAATATGCTTTCACCAATGTTTGTAGAAATCTTAAGTCAACATGTAACAAAATGTAACACGTTTTGAGAAGCTTTAAGGAAAAATTTCTGACGTGCATTTATTCTTGGTGTCTGGCCTTACTCTACAAATTTATAGACCTTCCAATAAAGTTTCAGTTTTGTGTTTAACGCATTTCTGAACGAGAGAAGGCATTACACCCCATCCCCAAGAAGGGATGCCTGGCACTGACCCATGCAATAACCCATTTGGCCTGTGAACTAAATATGAGAAATGTTTACAGACAGACAACCAATGGACAGCAGACAGAGGGTCTTATAATCGGGTGTTATAAGTAATCTAAGATAAAAAGTGAAAATGAAAATAGAAAATTGAAATGATGCAGGGGTTGGAATATAGCTGTTCACAATACTTTGCATTTGGACTAGATTACCAAACTTTGTTGTTCATTGGACTCAAGTAATTACCTTCTTTTTTTAAAGACATGGCATTCTGGACTATTGCAAGTTTCAAACAGCTATATATAATCATTGCAGATTTAGGGAAATCTTCTATCGGCTGAAAATATGCTGATGATATATTCTGCAAAATTTCTAGTAGTGTATCACTGATAGATACCCATTCTTTAAGGCCAAAATTTTAAAGACCACTGACTATGGGTTTTTTTTGTAAAGAAATGGCCCTGAAAGGGTACTTTCTACATAATATTTGATAATTAATGTGTAAATGGTTCACATTAAACCCTGTCATATAACTTTGTTTTAAATGGCCATTTGGAGACATCATTTTTGCTAAACCATTTTCTTGCAAAAGTCATCTATAATGACAACATATACATGGTAAATGTCAACAAACAACACAAAGCTTGTAATTCTTATTAGGATGAATACCTGAAAACTGGAAGCCACATTCACTGCAAAATTTAGATCCCTCTTTGCAATCTGTTTCGCATTCTGGGCACTTCATTTTAACCTTGTTAAACAATGCCTTGTCTACTTTCCATCCACATTCTGGGCAGAATTTGAAGTTTTCTTTTATTTTCTCTCCACATGGAGTTTCTTCTGCTGACCCTGGGCAAATTATTTCCTTTGCTACTGCTTTTAACAATGGCTGAGAATCAGGTGTCCCTCCACAAATAGGGCAGAAATGAAAATCTCTCTCTGAGAAATAATCACATGGAGAACCATCTGCCTTTTCCCCAAGACACTTCATTTTTGCCTAGAAGAGATCTGGAAAATAAACACATATTTTCTTTTTTCAATCCATACTCTTTTTTTGTGTTATAACTCGAGTAACCTGTTTTCGTATTTACAAATGATGACTATTCTCTTAAAAGAGCCACTCCGTGATTTTCATAACATATTATTTACCTTTGATACTCACCTAAATCTCATATGAGGTGTAGATATTACGTCCAATATACATGGATACTAGTTACATAATCTAAAAAACACTATCAACTCCTAACTGCCCTCCTGGCTGTTTTAGATCAGTCTACAAAATTACGTTCGACTATTTACACGCGCCACTGTCCGGTTTTCAATCAGAATTGCGAAGTTTTGTCTTCATATTGTCACTGTAAAATCACAATAAGCTTAAAAATGTGTATTTTTGGTAACAGTGGATACTTTGCGATCAAATGACACCTTTGATTAAATTTGGCATATGTGGCTCCAACAACTCACGGAGTGGCTCTTTAATTTCAAACTTGCCAGTTAGAACTTTTTCTTTTGGTCTGTTGTTCTGCATGAATCCAAGTAGGAAATGATCACAATGTCATTCATCTTTTCAAAAATACAGCCACTGGCTCTGTAGCTCATCAAGATATCTATAATTTATGAAGGGTCACTAATGAGCTGCCACAAAATCATTTATTATATTCCTTATCAGCTTAGAAGTATGTACACAAGATTTCAGTTTTCTCAGCCTTTTCTTTAAAACATAGAAAAAAACAATGAAAAACATTTTTAGGGTTTGAGCTTTTGAGGCCCCTATAAGTGGTCACAGGGTTACCCCAAAATTTCAGTTTTCTAGGCCTTTTGAAACTGTCGAATAAGATGAAAATAGCTTCTTAGGGTGTGGCTCCTGTTGCCATTATTAACGGTCACAGGGTCACAAAATCTATAAATTAAAAAACTTATTAGTCATTAGTCAAGGAGTCTGTACACAGGTTTTAAATTTTCTAGGCATCTTGCTTCTGGAGAAGGAGATGAAATTAGGTTTTGAAGGCATGGTCCCTGTGGCCCTTATTAAGTGTCACAGTGTCACCAAATTTATAAAATAGAATTCTTTTCATCTCAAGAGCCTGTACACAAGGTTTCACATTCCGAAGGCCTCTTGCTTTAGGAGAAGAAGATGAATGTAGGTACTTCCGGCTTTGGCCCTTAATAGGGGTCACAGGGTCACCAAAGCTTTAAATTAAAAACATCATTTGTCAAAGAGTCTATCCTCAAAATTTCAGATTTCTTGAGTCAATGGGTCTGGAGAAAAAGATGAAAAAGTTAATAATTTATGAATGGTTGGACAGATGGATGATCAACGGATGCTAGAAGCCATGCCATGCCATGGCCAGATGAGCTATAAAAAGGCATACGTTTTTAATTTGGACACCAGATTTAACAAAAAATAAAACAACTGTTTATCTGACATTATATGATGGGAAAAATATGTATTCTATCACTTTATGATGTTTAGGATGTTCATCATTTGTCACTAAGAAAAGTGTATTCCATGATACCTCGGGAAGAGGTGACATGAGGGTACTTCTTTTGACTCTCGAAGGAGAAAGTCTTGTTCTCCATGAACTCTACAACTTCTTTAGCCTCTCTTTAAGTTCGTATCAAATTTTGACTTACATCCACAGTTTTATATTAGAAAATGGAACATGGCCAGTGACCCTGTTATTGAGATAACCCTATTATCGTGGCAAAATTATTTCAGTCTCTAGTGCTGACCAAGAAAATAATATTTGCAAAAGGCATAATAATATATGAATAAACCAAATGCAGATTGTTGTGTCGCTTTATCTGGAATGTAGATTATTCCGTACCGTCTATTTAGTTGTGTTTTTGTATGTACCTGACTGTAAATTATTAAAATGAGCATGATTGAAATTGAAACTGTTCATGGAGTCTTGCTGAATAAGTCTGATGGCTGCAGTAAATTACTTCGGCAAAGTGCTGAACTACACAGATGTATCTAAAAAAATTAAAAATTGTAATGTCAAGTTATATTTGTTTCCATGTTCACTGATTTGGTTATTATATATGTTATTTTCATATTCGAAAAATTATTGTATGCTCCCAAATGAAAAATTATTCTCTTTTCATAAAATATTACCCATTTGGCTTGTAGTTTTATATATGAACACTTGTATATAGTCAATGATGAGACATGTGCACATGGAAAATACATTTAAGGTTTCACATGTGATATCTGTAACATTCAATATTTTTACAAAAATAGAAACCAAATTCAAAAAAATAACCTTTCCGCAAAGAATAATTACGATATTAAAAGGTTAAGAATATTTGTAAAAATTATGTTCATGATAATGATAGAAAATAGTTTATTACAATGTTCCATTAATAATTATTCCGAAATAACTTTACATGAATGTCGTCAAAAGATTTTTTGTAAAAAAAATACCAATTTAACGACCTAGTGTCCATACTTGCCTCATAAAAATGACTGCCCTGTAAAACTAAGACATGGCACTTTTGTACCATATTTCTT